>OY284413.1:107358287-108818208 GCA_958301585.1 Merodon equestris
TTAAAAAAAAAACCGAACCATTTTTTTCTAAGAAAAACCTTTTTTTTTGGTTTTAACGCGGCTGGACTTGTAGGCAAATTAATGTGTGAAACATTGACCACATTTTTATTATTTTTAAAAAATTCGGTGTTTTATTAAAATAAATTTTCAATATGATCCCCATTTTCTAGAAGGCAAAGATTATATCTCCTTCTAATGGCTGCACATAAGTCTATGCTTGACCAATTTTCCTGCAATTTGACTCCAGCGACTTCAATCCGTTCTTTCAGTTGTTCCAAAGATACTATTTCCACTTCGTAAACATAATTCTTCATGAATCCCCACACATACAAATCTAGAGGAGTTAAATCTGGTGATCTAGGTGGCCATTTCGTGGGGCCCCTTCTTCCGATCCAACGGTCACTAAAATGATCATCCAGTCAGTTTCTAACCCGTAAGCTGGTGCTGGTGCTCCATCTTGCTGAAATTATCTGCTATGGCCAAAGGAACGTTGCCCATCAAATCGTGCAAAAGGTCTTGTAGGAACTGCAGGTATGATTCTCCATTAATAACGGCATTCAAAAACCGGGGCCCGATTACAGTTTGTCCAACAATACCAAGCCAAACATTTCAGCTAAAGCGGTGTTGTGATTTATTTTGTTTTTGGTTGTGTGGATTGGTGCTACTCCAATGATGCAAATTGTGGAAGTTAGTAACCCCATCTCTGGTAAACTGTGCTTCATCCGTCCAGAATAAATATTTTCGTTCAGTTTCATCTCGAAGCAGTAATGATCGACAAAATTCTACTCTCAAAAACTTGTCGTTTGAGGTGAGTTCCTGAACTGGTACGGGTGTATGTTTTCGGTATGAAGCACTCTCCATAGTCTAGATTTGGGTACTCCAAGCATAATAGCTATCCTCCTTGTACTAAGGGAGGGATTACGTCGGACCAAATCCAAAATTCTTTCATCTAAGATTCCTGATCCATCTGTAACTGATCTTTCGCTTCTTCGATGCTCTAACACTCCGTGCTCTCGCAGACGTCGGTGGATTCTTGAAAACATGCTACGACTGGGACACCTCCGATTGGGATATCTTTCAGCGTAGAGTCTTTCGGCTTCACGATCTCGACCATTAGCTAAACCGTAGCAGAAGTGCATGTCCGTTAATTCTTCTCGAGAGTATGAGTTTGAAAATGTTTTTGGAAATGTTTTTTATTAAAAATACGATGCCTTTTGTTTACATTTGGGTTGCAAATATTTTGTTTTTCAATTAAAAAAAAATGCGGTTTTGTTGTCTTAAGGTCAATGTTTCATACATTAATTCGCCTACAAGTCCAGCCGCGTTAAAACCAAAAATAAGGTTTTTCTTCGAAAAAAATGGTTCGGGTTTTTTTTTAATTTCTCAAAAACTACAAGACATTTTTGCATCCGGTTTTTTGTTTTTAACTAAAAACTAATAAGAGAATTGAATTTTTGAAAAAAAATAGTACTTAATTACATACAATTTTGAAAAAAAATAGTTCGAAATTTTTTTTTTCAAAATTTTGAGTTTGAAAATTAATTTTCGAAAACTATTCCTTAGTTCCATTGCTTAGTGGTGCAAAATATTTCATCACGTTCGTTAATGATTTCACTCGTAAGATTTTTGTTTATTTCATCAAAAATAAAAGCCAAGCATTTGAGATTTTTAGACAGTTAAATACAGAC
This sequence comes from Merodon equestris, assembly GCA_958301585.1. Taxonomy (NCBI): domain Eukaryota; kingdom Metazoa; phylum Arthropoda; class Insecta; order Diptera; family Syrphidae; genus Merodon; species Merodon equestris. Next base: position 107,359,976 of record OY284413.1, read on the forward strand.
AACGGCCAAGAATATATTAACCGGGAATTCGACGACTACTTAAATCCAGAGGGGGAATGCGCATACACCCCACAACAAAACGGTATCGCGGAACGTGTTAACTGTACGTTGGTTTAGATGAGTAGGTCTATTCCACCTTACCTGAATCGTTGTGGGCGAAAGCAATACAAGCGGCATCGTATTTGAAGAATCGTTCGCCAAAAAAAATTCTCGGAAATGTAACACCATATGAAAAGTAGACTGACATAAAATTGAATGTATCATACCCCGAAGTTTTCGGCACCAAGTTAATCATGTCAAATAAACTACAGCGGAAAACCAAATTTTCCGCCTATGATACAGAATATTTTATGGTGGGTTACGCAGGAGAGTTTAAAGCAGAGGTTCCCAAACTTTTCTTTCTCATAGACCACTTTAAAAATTAACTTGATTTCGGTGAACCCCCACCTGCTACATTTTTACCATATTCCCAAAACTTGTCAAAAAATGCAAAGATTAGATCTAACGATGGAAATTTGCATTCGGGGTGGTAAAAATAAGAAGAAAACTGGTATATTTTCTTATGTTTTATTTATTAAAGTAATACGATTACAGACTTCACAGAGCTAAAATTAAACATTTATAACGCATCGTAACTTCAACAATACAAATCAAAAATTTAAAAAAAAAATTCATAACTTTAATGGGTGGGATGAGTGCATCCCATCAAGTAGATGGATTGAGACCAAATTATCAATATTTGGCTTCAGATTTGTAAGGAATGTCCGCTAATTTCCCCGTTCTGTGATGTGCATTCTGCTCCTTTTATTTGTTAATAAGTTTGTAACGACACTAAAACTTAAGGTATGACGAGAGAAACGATATCAAAAGTTTCCTCGCAATTTCCCACAGCCCAGAATATTTTTCGGGTATTTCTGCCTGCAGCCACAATGTTTGATAGCCTTTTTTTAATTTCACCTTCAGCTCCTCATTGATGCTAAGCTCGGGTAGCTCCTCTCGCTATACCACATTCGACACTTTCGGTTCATCAAACGGATTTATGATCCATGGTGGTATTTCCATCGTGAGAATATCTTCAAATCTGTTATTGAAGTCATCATGCAGGGCATTTAAATGCTGAAGGTATGTCTGAATACCAACATCAAGATATTCAAGTTCGGAATCTGGGAGAATTCGCGCCGACTAATATTTTGCTTCATAAATTTAAATTTTCCAAGAAAAGCCGAAATTACATCCTTTGTTTTTTTTAATTTAGCTGTCCCCTTGTAACTGCAAGTTAATGTCATTGAATTTTTTGAACAAATCTGTCAAATACGATATTTGAATACAGACGATGTCCTCTTTCAATTTGATCAGGATTTCTTTAAACCTGGAATTTTGCTTTCCAGAAACTCTAAAGCTGATTCATAAAATGAGTAAAATCTTGTTAAGCATGCACCTTTCGACAACCAGCGTATGTAAGAGTAATCGTTGGAAGTCTTCATCATTTTCATTGCTTCTTATTTTATTAACTGCTTTAATCACAAATTGAAGCGATTGGTGCAATCTATCACTCAAATATTTCGCTACTAGGTGTTGTCGAAGGATGATACAGTGAATTGCAGTTACTCTTGGTATAATTCTTGTAAGATGGCTTATAAGCCCACGATATCGCCGGACATGGCAGGAGCTCCATCTGCTACCACCGAAATGATGTTTATAAATAGAATCGATTTTCGAATCACTCTGGACATTAAATATTGATTCGTTTTAATATCCGCCTCTAAAATTTTCGCGAATAGCAGCTCTTCATGGTTTTCTTCATCCATATCAAATCGAACATACATATGTCAATATTAATGCTTCATTACCAACTATATATATAACATATATTGATATATTTCTGTAAATTCGAAAGCAAATACCTACATATGTACTTTTAAATAATATTTCAACATCATAACTCCACGATTTCAATGATTTATTTACTACTTTGATGTACATTACGAATGGTTCCTACATACATGAAGAAACGTACAATTTATGAAAATATTTTGAGTCACTGCTTATTTGGGAATCACTGCTCTTAAGCAGATAGGCTCTATGATCCGATTAGAAGATCGGTAGTAATAGTATACAGTATACAGACTAAAAAAATCGATATATGGGCTTAAATAATCGGGACGTATTTGGAATCAGGACTTGGATCAAGCAATACGGGAGATTGGCTTTGTAAAATGTAACGGTGGCGTGTATATGTGAGTAAAATGAGCAACGAAATAAACATAGTACCGGTCTACGTAGATGATATCTTACTTGCTTGCTTGCTCTGACATCACAAGATTAGAGGATATCGCATGCAAAATTTCTTTGCGGTTTGAAGCCGTGAATTAGGGACCAGCAAATTACTTTTTGAGTATGGAAATTACCAAAGGCAAAGGGGGCATTATAATTTCCCAGTAGCAGTTCATAACGAATTTACTAAAGCAGTTTAGTATGGACAGGTGCAAAAGCTGTTCGACGCCTTTAGAGCCGGAGACCAAGTGTGTCGATTGTACCGAGTGTCAGAAAGTTTATCAAAAGTTATACCAATCGCTTATTGGTTCGCTGACATACTTAAGCACATGTACACGCCGAGGTATCACCCATTCTGTGAATAAACTAGCACAGTTTAACACGAACCTGCATGTTGAAATTTAAATGCGGCCAAGCATTTACAAAGGTTCAACAATTAATTTAAAACATAATTATTTTCAGAATAAGTCAAGGCTTGGAGGTTATGTAAATTCCGACTGGGGTGGAAACTGCGTGGACCGCAAGTCTCACAGTCTTTGCTTTCTTCTTAGCTGGTGTTGCAGTCACATGGCATAGCAAGATACAAAGCACTGTCGTATTAAGCATCAGCGAAACCGAGAGGGTTGCTCTGTCATTAGCTACAAAGGAAGTGGAAGTAACGTATCTCCGAAGTTTTTTGAAAAAAAATGGATTCGGCGAACTCGTAAACAACCCCACAGAGCTTTTTAACGAAAACCAAAGTACACAGAAATTGGCAAGGAATCCAGTCTTCCACAATCGAACCAAGCATATTGACATCAAGGCGCATTACGTTCGTGAAATTGCAGAGAAGGTGTTTGTTGTACTTAAGTTCGTATCAACTGATAAAATGGTAGCCGATATTTTAACAAAAAATCTCAAGATAAAATATAACGAATTTGTTCACATGTTAGGACTTCAATTCTAAAACCTCTTTTATATAAATGTACAGAATGAATTTTAATTTTGTTACTTACTATAATATGATATATAATTAGAGTTGCTAATTGATTTTGAGAGAAGAACTGAAGATATACAACTTGCTTTTGTATAAGATTATCCGATCATACGATCATAAACTTACACTTACACAATGTCATGTACTGCAAAACGAATAATAATATTGTAACTGAATATCATGTTTGCTGGTTCAACTCTCATGTTTTTTTTAGATTAGTTTATTCATCTACCGAGTTTAACTCTAACAGATTTCAGATACAAATAGCTAAAAAAAAATGTGTATATAAATGTAAATAATAATAATAACACTAAATTACAATACAAGATACATAAATTCAGAAGGGTTTAAAATTAAATATATTTTCAAATTCAGGACATAAGACTCATTATAGTTAATTTAAATTTCGATCTATCATCACAGAAGTCTATATCACAACAAAGAGAATTAAAAAGATTAATACATTTTGTCAAAGGTTCATTGAGACCATAGTTGTAAAGATGCACCTTGTTGAATAACAAATTTCTTGTTCGAAGTATTCTTTCTGGAGCATATAATTTCAAATATTTAAGTATATCAGGACATATAATTCAGTACGAAAAGACATCATGAATAAACAGTATATATTGAACATTGCGCATTTTTTCCAAAGTGTCTAGACCAATTAGAGCACATCTAGTATGATAAGGTGGCATTGCATCAAGATTCAATCTCTCGACATGGATCGATACCAAATGACTGAATAGACGTTTTTCTATTTCGTTCGGTAATAGTGAGCACAAAGCTAAGTGACAATCTGCTAAATAATTTATTAAACGTGCGAAATCCTGAAACTAGTTCTGTCTGAATATTTCTTAATAACAAAATCTCTGACTTACTCTTTCTTTCAGTTAAATAAAGTAAATAAAGTTAAATTATTTTTCGCCGTTGACTCTTTACCGCTTGCTTCGAACTTCTCACGGGCTATCAAATCAGCGAATATGTCTACCCCGAATCCCCGAACAAGAGCTGCATCAGCAAAAGTGCAGCCTTCTACACCCACTCCTGCTCTAAAACAACTGGACAGTGATAACTTACCCGTCACTGCTAAGGTCTTAGAAGAAGAACTCTCTAAGCAGTTTCTCTCACTACGGCAGAGTAATAGAAGATTTAGAGTAAAGAAATTTCTAAAATTCAGAGTGAATTTATTCTGAAGATTGAGGAAATCACTCGCAACTGGAGTCGAAAACTTGATTAGGTCAACCAAACCATCGCCAACATAGTTGATCGCATTGATGGACTTGAAGATAACTCCAACGCAACCTCTCAACACCATCATGAAGGAATTACTGCTTTCCAGAAGCAGTGCAACCTACTTGAGAAGAAGGGCATTTCATGCGACGCCGTACTCTTCGGCATACCGATACAGCCTGAGGAGAACTTAAGAAGTTTATTCAATCGACTTTGTCATACTATCGATTGTAAGCCGCCTCTCCTAGCGAACATTTTTGGCACAAAAAGAAGAAATAATGGGACAGCACCACCACCAATTGTTGTAAAATTCAGCAACTCTCTCGAGAGAAATTCAGTTTTAAAATCAGCTGCAAACTACCGAAAGTAAAATGCCACCGATTTTCGGCTGCATGATCTTGGCGAAGAATCGAGCGACAGCTGTTATTTCAATTAGAGCTTAACAAAGAAAACACGCTTTCTCTTAAACAGCGCTCTTGGTCTCCAAAGAAAAAAACAACTGTTTGCTGTGCACACAAGGTATGGTGATGTTTATGTTAGGAAGACGGTGAGTGGAAAAAGCTTTCTCATCGATAGCCCAAATAATCTTCTTACTGCTGCTGCTGCTACAAATTCATTAAATTCTATATTCTTTACTATTATTATTGTTAACTCAAACTTTTTGCTAAATCTATTGTCATCTCCATAGTCATTGTTTCTCCTTCCACTCTTATTAAATTTCCTCCCCTCACCATTACTCGCAAGGAACGCACTTTTTCTCTCCTGCTTTTGATCTTTTACTATGGATATTTCAAGCGCTTTCGTTAGTAATGTACATATATTGCATGAATGAAAAATCAACGTACACTATGACAAATATTATTTCCCAGCGATTTAATGGGCTCATAGTTTGTTATCTAAATGCACGTATTTTAAATGACACTAAATTAGACTATTTAAAATACATGTTCTCTACCTCTTGTATTGATGTTATGTGTGAATGAAACATGGTTTAAACCAAATATATCTGATGAAATCTATAATATACCAAATTTCAAACTGCATAGGAATGATAGAATCGCTGATACCACTGGTGGCGGTGTAGCAATTTACTGTAAGACAACGATTAAGTCAAAAAGCATTTTCAAATCCAGCGGACATGGTGTCGAGTTTATTGCTGTTAAAATAAGTGGCTGTAATACTAAATGTCTCGTCTCTTGTGTGTATAGTAATAACCGAAGTTGTTCTTTCGCGCCTTTCTTTCTTACTCTTTCGGTATGTTGTGCACTTTATGATCATATAATTGTCTGTGGTGGATTTAATGCTGATCTGTTAAGGAAAGACTCACGAGCATTTCAGTTGAAAGACTCAGTGTCCTCTGTTGGTCTGAGTATTGTAAATACCACCTATCCAACGCGCTTTGTCCCAGATTATTCACCCAGTCTTCTTGATCTCATTATAGTCTCTGTCCCAAACTCGTCCTTCTATCTGACCAGATATCTTCTGACATCTCTGATCATGACCTTATCTTCCTAACTTACAATATGAATTTATCTAAATGTGCTACTAATGACTCTTTCACTTATAAAGACTTCAATTCTGTTGATAACTAGCAACTGCTTCCGCCTCTTGGACGCAGTGCAGACTGAAGGCTGATCCTAATGACAAAGTTGATTCCTTTCAATCGATCCTAACCCAACTGTTTAATCAAAACGTACCGACTAAAACAGTAAGTGTACAAAACCAATACTGTCCATGGTTTACCTCCGATGTGATTTACGTAATCAAAGTTCGAAATATGTAGATTGCACAGTAGATGGAAGCACAGATCAACGAATGCCAATTGGAAAGAATTTATAAGAGCCCGAAATCATGCAACTTTGGTTATACGGACATCTAAAAAGAACTATTTTGCATCAAAGCTTAATGCCTCTTTACCCGCCAAAACACTTTGGAGAAACTTAAGAGAAATTGGTGTCTCTAAAATCAATAACCAACAAAGTATTCTCGACCCTGATCTTCTTAATAACTTTTTCGTAGGCGATCAACTCTGTCATAATGATTCTAATCGCATGTCGGCGCAATTGGAAAGTTCCGTGCAAAGACTAGAAGATTTTGAAGTGTTGAGTGAAGACAAGTTTTTAAATGCACCATGGGCGTTAAGTCTGACGCTATCGGAGAGGATGGTGATGTAAATTATAATGAAATTTTTTTTTTGTAAACTATGGTAATCTATGGGTAAGTTAAAACAATACGAATTACATACTTCGAAATACTAGTATTATTTTTTATTTTTTTAATAATCTAGTACATCCTAATTTAAGCATACAATTGTCATATTGAAGTCGTACCAAATAAAATTTGACACTTGTCTTTTGGCTACTGTTGAAACCGCACGTTTTTCCTTCAGGTTATGGGCCCAGGCTGCCCGCGCGTTTTGTAAATTTTTAAATCGTCTTTTTTTAAAGTAATCGTTATAAAAATAAGGTGGTGGTCTATCGCAATAAATCGTTATTATAAGCACAATACTACACCTACGAATATTTATGCGAACGAACATTTATGGCCAATCATCAATTATTAAAAATTGAAATAAGATAAATAAAAATTGAAGTGAGAATTTTGACACTTGGGAAATCCAGATGGAGGCTCTATTAATAAAGAATGATTTGTGGGAATATGTTTCCGGACTAAAACCAGCACCGAAGATAGAAGCAGAAAATGCAGAGGATCAAATTTTGTTCGACAAGTGGAAAGTGCAAGACAATAAAGCACGTGCTGACATTGTTCTCGCGGTAAGCCCTGTAATTTTGAAAGATAGTAAGCATTGTGTTTCTTCGAGCCAGGTTTGGAATAAATTACATAGCATCTATCAGCCAAAAGGGCCAGCTAAAAAGGGGAATTTATTGAAGTGGTTAATCCAACATAGAGGAATGGCAAACGATAACATGCAAACACACACTTCAAGTTTTGGAGAGATAGTCGAACAATTAAAAGACATGCAGATTGAGATCCACGAGGACTTACTGTTTATACTATTAATTAGTAGCCTTCCTGGCTATTATTAGAGTAGCGATTGAAACAAGAGACATGCTACCAACGCTTGAAACACTTAAGGTAAAAATATTAGAAGAATACGAGTCCAGAAATGATAAAGAAAGACAGCAAAGTTCTGGTGCCCTTTATGCAAACGGCTTAAAAGGGACATTCAATTATAGCAGCACAAAGCAGAAAGAAAGTCATACTAAACATGCAAATCCCAGCGATCTTCTTTCTTCTTTTCCTTTTTTTATCCCGGCGTCGTTATGGTCAGAAGTGTAGGACCATAACCTTCCCACTTAACTGCATTCCTACTGGTCCGCTTGTGGGGTCCGCCGGTTTGACCTCAGAAAGTAGCGGCAGGCTTCCCGGTTTGGGATTACTTCATCGCTGAGGCCAATCAAATGCTGGTGTTTTTGCATTTGTTTGCACCAATTGTTTTTCGGCCTGCCTTTTTTGCGTGTTGAAATTGGAATGTTGATTGATAACGCCTTTTGGACGGGGTTCAAAGGATCTCTCCTTTGAACATGGCAATACCAACTGAGTCTGTCGCGCTCTATATTTCTTGTGATGGTTTCTTTTACGTGGAGGCTTCCTCGGATCTTTGAACTTCTAATTCTGTCACGCTTTGTTACTCCCGCTGTCATGCGAAGCATCTTCATCTCAGTTGCCGTTAATTTGCTCTCATACTTTTTGTGCATTGTCCAGCATTGTGAACCGTATGTGAGCGCCGGACGTACAACTGAAGTGTAGAGCCTTCCTTTCAGCTTAGGGGGCATTTTTCGATCACAGAAGATGGCGGAGTTTTCCCGCCACTTCATCCACCCTACGCTTACGCGATGTTTGATGTCGTCATCACAAGTTGCTTCTCTATTAATCATAGATCCCAGATATTTAAACTTTTCACACTTGGGAAGCACTCTTCCATTCAAGTAAATGTCTGGAATAGGCTGATGAGGGTCAGAGAACGGGCAGCACAGATACTCTGTCTTCTTTGAACTAATACGATACCCGTGTCCCTCAAAAATGTCCACCCACACATCAAGTGCTCGTTGTAGGGACGCCTGATCATCACTTATAAAGGCCCCATCGTCAGCAAAGAATAGCTGGTGCACATTGGGGTCCGTCAATTTTCATTCAAGCAAGCAATCAAGGACTGCTATAAAAAGCAATGGGCTGAGGACGCTCCCTTGGTGTACACCGACTTTGATTGCGAACTCTTCGGTGACTCCTGCGGTGCATCTTACTCTTGTCGTTGCTCTCTCGTACATGTCCATAATCACTCGCACGTAGGTTTCTGGAACTCCTTTTTGTCTTAGCGCTACCCATAAAAGATCTCTTGGTTGCCGGTCAAAGGCCTTCTCGAAATCAACCAACACCATATGCAAGTCCTTTGAAGAATCACGATGCTTTTCCATCATGATCCTTATACTTTGGATTGCATCTGTTGTTGATTTACCCGAGACAAACCCGTACTGGTCATCAGATAGTCGTATTATTTTCCGCAGTCGGCTATCTAATACCCGTTCAACGATCTTCATGGTGTGCGACATCAGCTTGACAGAACGGTAGTTATCACAATTTCGCGTATCACCCTTTCCTTTGTGCAATGGAAGAAGATAGCTTTCCCTCCATTGATTAGGCATAGTGTCGCCTCTCATAAGTTTGGAGATAAGAACCATGAGCCATCTAGACCCGATGTCTCCCATCTTTTTCCAGAACTCAGAGGATATCCCGTCCGGCCCAACAGCTTTTCTTTTCTTGGAGTTTTTAACCGCGTACCGAACTTCTTCGACTGTGATGTCGGATATTTCGGCATGATTCGGGGCAGCTCTTGGAAAGTACACTCGGGGAAACTGTTCGTTCAGAAGTTCCTCGCAATACTGTCGCCATCTGTGGAGAATTTTTTCGTCTTCCACAAGGAGTTGGCCTTCAGCATTGTTAATAAACTTTGGGAATCTCCTGAGCATTTCTTCCTCTCTGGGCGGCTATCTTAAAGATATTTGCTCCTTTGTTCAAATTGTTTTGTCGAAGCTCCTGGGTAGCCTGGTTCCTGTCAGACGCGGAAGACGATATTTCTTCCAACTCCTGATAGAGGCCTTCCATGCTTTTCGCTTTGAATTCGGCGCATTTTTTCTTCGCGATACCTTTGCAACATCTATATACCTTTTCACGGCGAGCTTTTTCCTCTCTATTAGTAGAAGAGCACTTTGACCAAGCTTGGAAAGCCATTTTCTTTTCGTGTATCACTGCTTTGGCTTCGTCTGTCCACCACCAGGTTTCTTTTGCGTGTTGGCAGGGGCCTTTAGATGTTCCGAGCAGTGATTTGGCTTTCTCCAGGCCAGATTGTTGTAGGGAATCCCACATGTCTTGTGCTCTGCACTCCTCATTACCGACCTCATCGATAATGGAAGAGAGGTAGTTTTCCATGTTGGTGATAAAAGCTTCGCCTTTTCCTTTATCCAGCTTATTCCAACTAATTCTCTCAGACACCTTCGTTTGCTGCTTTGACTTCTTTCTCGCATCCATAAAAAATTCAGTCAGGAGGAGACGGTGTTGAGGGGCGATCGCGTCTCCCAGGATCACTTTGCAATCTTTAGCTCGTGGCTTCATAAAACTGGATACCAAATGATAGTCTATTTGAGTTTCATTTCCGCCGCTGCTATAAGTGATCAGGTGCCGGCTTTGTTTGACCAACATGGTATTTAGCACTATAAGACCGTACGACTTGCACATGTTTAGGATATCTTCACCTGAAGAGTTCCTGGTGCCGTATCCCAGCCCTCTGTGGTAGCCTTCATAGTCTTCGCTTGTCTTCCCGACATGTCCGTTTAAATCTCCCCCAACAAACAAAAGCTCTTCCTTTGGGATGATTTTGACAAGGTTGTGGAAATCTAGCCAGAATGCATCTTTTTCTTTTTGTTCGCATCCTACTTGAGGGGCATATGCGCTTACGATGTTCCACACCTCACCATGCATCACCAATTTGAGAGCCATCAAACGGTCACTGGACTTTGAAATGGTTAAGACGTTGCCAAGTAACTCTGCCGCAAGGATGATGGCGATTCCGTTTTTTCCTTGTTCCAATCCATAGTAAAACATCTTGTAGGCTTTTGTTTTAACGTCCAAGAAACGTGCCCGATTACCGGTGTTTCGCCATTTCGTCTCTTGTACGCACAGGATGTCTACTCGCCTTCTAACCATCATTTCTTCAAGCTCATAGCTGCGCCCACTCATGCTTCCAACGTTCCAACTCGCGACTCTTAAATGTGGCTTACGCCGTTGCATTACTTTGCTATCCCCCATAAATCCTATAGCTCTGACCCGAGCATTGCTGCTCGTCCCAGGATCACGACCATTAGTAGTGCCTGGCGGGGTAGTGCTTTTCCTTTTAGCGTTCTTTTCCATAATGCTACGGTTTGACCGTTTTCTTTCTTCCCTTCCTTTTTGACACGGGCATGCTCCAAATTTTTTCATTTTTTATTTTTTTTTTGATTGATCTTACTCTTACAACACCGGTGATCTCCAGTCGTGTCAACCCACTGATTTGCATGCACACTTGTGGGGCAGTTTAATGGTGGTATATGTGTCCCTAGGCTCACCTTGGTGTTTTCTAAATTGCCTAGATGTGATTTTTGTTTACCTTTGTTTGCAATCCCTTTGCAAATCCCAGCGATATAAGAAATAAAGGCAAGTACAAATGCTATAGATGCAAGAAGATGGGACATAATGCAAATCAGTGCAGAACAAAAATTTAAAATAGTGCCCTGATGGAAGAATAATTTTGGATATCTGAAGCTGAGGTTAAATCACCAGTGAAATGGTGCCTGGACAGCGGTGCTACTTCGCACATGTGTAGTAGCAAAGACAAGTTCAATGATATCAAAACCTGTAACGAACGATCGCTAGCAATACGACAACAGCCATCCATGGTTGTGAAAGTGAAACTTAAGTGAAACTTAATGTAAAGCATGTGAAAAACATAACTTTTAAAGAAACTTTGTTTGTGCCAGATTTGCGTACTAATTTGCTTTCAGTTCCGAAAATAGTGGATAATGCCTATACTGTGGTCTTTAATCGTTCTCATGCCATAATAAAAAATAAGGATAATATGGATGTTATGTTATATATTAGTATGGACTTTATTATGTCACTGAGGATAATGAAAGGACTTTTCTAGCGCAACCTGCGAACAAAATCATGAACTGGCACTACCGGTTGGGTCACCCAAATTTGGCCAGCCTAAGGGATGCTATTCGAAAGCAAACGCTAAAAGGTATCAGTTAGAGACTTTGAAGTGCAATAGTACGGAGATATGTGATTACTGCATTAGGGGAAAACAAGCGAGAACACCATTCCCAAAGGAAAGTTGCATCAGGAAACAAAGGACGTTGGAACTAGTGCATTCAGACGTTTGCGGGCCAATGAATATAAGGTCGAATGGGGGTAGGCGTTATTTTGTAAAGTTTATTGATGACGCAACTCGATGATGCAGTTTTTATATTATAAAAGAGAAAGGTGAGGTTTTTAAAAAAATTATTGATTTTCAAAAGCATGCAGAAACATTTACTGGAAACAAAATAAAAGCCATACGTTCAGATAATGGCAAAGAATACTGCAACAACACCAAATATCCAAAATGATGGGTCAGATGCGGAAAAAGATGCTCCAGATATTTTTAAGCAGTGTGTTGTAGAAGGTCAGTCAGCCTTCATTTCCATTCATGTGCCTCAGGACGTGAAAGACGCCTTAAATAGCTCCAATGCAGAAAGGTGGAGAACAGCAATGAAAGCGGAATTAGATGCACATATAGAAAATTCAACATGGCAACTAGTAGACAAGCCATTAAACAAAACTATTGTCTAATGTAGATGGGTATTTAGTACAAGGCCCACTAATGACTTTACTTTCAGACAAAAGGCGAGGCGGGTGGCAAAAGAATGCTCACAGCGTTTTGGCATTGATTATACTGAAACATACGCACCTGTGGCTCAATAGAAATCAATCAGAATTTTAATGGCATTAGCGGTGGAGTGGGAATTGCAACTTAGTCAGTTTGACGTAGTAACGACTTACCTTAACAGCGAAATTGACGAAGAAATATATGTATATGCATATTCCTGAGATGTTTTATGAATTAATGCATGAAAAGAAAGCAGAGAACAAAGTTTGCTTACTGAAGAAAAGTATCTATGACTTACGACAATCAGGATTACTATGGTATCCTCGAACGTTTTGGTATGGAAGACGCAAAACCAGCTCGAACACCAATCGAAGTAGGAGTAAAATTGCAGAAGATGGTTCTGGAAGAAGGAAGTGAAGAGAAACTTGAAATTGATAAATTACCTTATCAAAGTTTAATCGGCTCTTTATTGTATTTATCCATATGCACACGACCAGACATAGCGCACGATGTCAGTCGTTTAAGTCAATATAACAATTGCTATACTAGAACACATTGGAATATGGCGAAAAGGGTACTTCGATACCTGAGTAGTACAAGAGATATAGGACTTCAATATAAACGAGGAAATACCGACCTGATAGGGTATGCCGATGCAGATTGGGGCTCATGCATCGATGATAGGAGGAGCTATACGGGATACGTTTTCAATCTGGCAAATTCACCGGTCTCATGGGAGTCAAGACAGCAAAGAACAGTTGCCCTATCTACAGCTTTAGGGAGCGCCGTGGCGCAGTGGGTAGTGTGTCGGCCGCTGACGAAAGATGAGCGAGTTCGGATCCCGATAACACCAACGCCATCGAATGATTATTTCGCGGCGTCCCTCCTCGGCGGGGTACTGGCAAAACCCCCCGTTGTATACTTGCCATGAAAAAGCTTCTCGGCTCTCGCCGTTCGGAGTCGGCATTAAGCTTTAGGTTCCGTTCACTTATGTGAAAAAATAAATCGCACACAACATAAGTGAGCAAAAAGAAGCTTGGCTCCACATGAGCTCCAACGCCATCTAAGTTGTCTGTCTGGCAGTACAATGGACCAGTATTTGTGTCTGAGTGCTCCAACAGATAGCAGTGGCCTCCAACAAAAAAAAAAAAAACCAATCTACAGCTGAAGCCGAATACATGGCTATATCCGATGCAACGAAAGAGGCAGTACACTTACGCAGTATTTTGAAGGAGTTCGGCTACCGGCTTGAAGGCGGAACTACAAATTTCAATGGCAACCAAAGTGCCCAAAATATTGCAAGCCATCCAATCTCAAATTCAAGGACTAAACATATAGATTTACGACACCACTACGTAAGAGATGCAATCACATCACGAGATATTACACTGGTATATCTAGCCTCAGAGAAAATGCCAACTGACATACTGACTAAATGCCTACCAGTCTTAAGACATCATAAATGTATTGAAATGGTAGGTATGAAACTTATGAATTAATTCATTTTAATATTTTTTTTTTTTTTGATATAAACTAAATGAATGGACTAAATGAATTAATGGATTGATTTCCTTTTGATTATATGAATTTATTGATTTTTTTTTTACTGTTGTTAATTTTCATAATAAATTAAAATTATGCTTAAGGAGGAGTGATGTAAATTACAATGTACATTTTTTTTGCAAACATAATTTTTGTACTTAGAACTAATCTATGGGTAAGTTACGAATTACATAATTCGAAATACTGGTATTATATTGTATTCTTTTAATATTCTAGTACAATACAATTTATTAAACTTATTTTGCCTCAGATTGTTAGCCATCTCACTCATGGTATTAACTTTTGCATTACAACATCAACTTTTCCTATGTCTTGGAAAATTGCAAGGACACTTCCAATCGCTAAAAATACTAACGCAAACTCCCCTTCTGACTACAGACCAGTAAGCATATTACCTTGCTTATCAACATTTTTTGAAAAAGTCTTAGAGAAGCAAATCCTTACCCTATAGCTACTAACAACTTACTCTACCCGAAACAATCAGGGTTTAGAATCAATCACAGCTGCTCTACTGCTATGATAAACATACTTGACGAAATAAGGCAGGATTATGACAAGGGCTATGTAAGTCGCCTTTGTCCGGCTTGGTCCGGCGCTAATGGGCTACTTCTGAACCCACTAAAAACACGGATAATACCAATTTCAATAAGAAAATTTGACTTGAATCTCCTACCAGATATATCTTTAAGCAATAATAAAATCACTGCTGTTGAGCTTTGCACTAGTCTTGGTATTGTATTGACCGTAAACTATCAGGCTACAGTCATACTCAAAGAGTCATTGGCCGGATTTACGGATGTTTACGGAAATTGTGGCTATCGTCTTATTTTACTCCGATGGAAACCAGACGCAAGTTGGTACTAGCATTAATAGTTCCATTTATCATGTATGCTGATGTTGTCTATAGTGCCCTTGACTCGCTGTCCCAGCATAAGTTACAAGTAGCGTTCAACGATGCCGTGCGCTACGTATACAGCTTTCGAAGATGTGACCATATTTCGGAACACTCGAAAAAACTATTAGGCTGCACACTGAACCATTACATCAATGCAAAAAATTGTATATTCCTACATAAAATCATTTACAGTAAATTTCCGTCCTACTTATTTAACAAACTCGTCTTTAATCGTTCTGTAAGAAATTTAAGTATCGTTCCTATATCGTACCAATATTTGAATTCAAGCCGTTTATTTTTCATTCATGCTGTCAAACTATGGAACTCACTACAAACGCGAATGAAATTAATTTCCAACCGTGCAATGTTTAAAAGTGCTGTCCTCTCGCATTTCTCTTCTTTAACAACTCACCCTTAATCCCTCCTTTGTCCCCAGTGTATGTAAATATATTCTTGTTTTTTAGTTTTAGGCTTTTAGCTATAAATGTTAGACCAGTTCTACTTAATATGTATCTAAGTACTGAAAAAGATGTTAATCTTATTGTACATCCCAAGCATTTAATAAATGAAATGATAAATGAAAATGAAAATTTGTTTTATTACAAATCTCTTAAAAGACTTTTGCATCCTCTCAAGTCGTATTATAGATTTTGTATATTTTGGACACCAAACTATAGAACAATATTCAAGGAAAGGACGTACGAGAGACATATAAACAGACTTCAAGGCATACGGATTCGTGAGATCAACACATGTTCGCTTTAGAAATCCAAGCATCGAGTTAGCTTTAGCAACTACATAATCAATGTGGAACGAAGAAGTAAGTTTTGTGTCGAAAATAACACCAAGATCCTTAACTTCGGTTTGTCAGGAAAGACTGGTATAACAAATAGTATAGTCATAAATGACAGGTATTAATATATGAAAAACAGAGAACGAGTGACATTTGCTTATGTTTAGGACAAGTCGATTACGCTCACACCAGGTAGCTACTGTGTTTAAATCATATTGAAGATTCTCACAATCACGAATGGATTTAACACATATTATTAAGCAAAGATGGAATTTCATTAATATATATGTATATTAAAGAGTAAAGGCCCTAGGTGACTGCCAGACAAGACTTCGAATAATTCGAGACTGGCAATACCCAATTTTTACAAATTGCTTCCGGTTTGATATATAACTACAGATCCATTTAAGTAAATTCGAATGAATTCCAAATGAATGCAATTTGTCAATGAGGATACTATGATAAACTGTATCGAAGGCATTCTTGAAGTCTGTAAAAATTACGTCAACTTGATATCCTGATTCCACTGAATCAATAAGATATATAGTGAATATAGTCAAGTTGGTTAATGTAGATCTACCAGAAACAAATCCATGTTGTTTTAAAGATATATTATGTACTTTAAACGCAAAATACAGCTTTTTTGTAGCAATCGACTCAAACAATTTCGGAACGGCTGAAATCTTACAAATGGCTCGATAATTTTCTACATTATGTCGGGATCCAGATTAGAAAATGGGAGTAATAAATGAAAATTTCCATTCATCTAAAAATTTCCCCGAGGACAAAGATGTATTAAAAATGACTTTCAATTTCAATTGTTAACCGGCACTTTGGCCGGTGTTCATAGATTATATGCCTACCAGAATATCATCAATTGAAATGTACAATGAACCTAAATACGTATTACAATCAAGTATATTATTGTTAAAACACGGACTAACATTCGAATAATCAACATACACTGACTCAAAGAACTTTGCGAAAAGTTCACAAGTGGAATCAATACTATGGGACCCAACCCCTTTGAATTCCATATTTTGAAGAATACCATTTATACCATTTATCTTTCTTTTGCCATTTAGAAATGTCCAAAAGGCTTTCGGACTTTTTGAAATCTGTTCAATACAAATTCATATTCTCTGCGTAGTTGACATAAACGTTTTTAATTTGAATGCTTTGTTTTTAGCATTCTTCAAATTATTTAATCTTAAATTATTGGGGGTACAAATATTCGGGGTACAAATTAATTCTGACAAAAGATGGCGCCGCCTGCAAGTTGTGGCTGATCTTGGAAGCGATTACCTACTTCATTGGAAAGGTGTGACATCTGTCAACAATAATTAGTGTGCATCAGCGTCAGTTTCTGACAACAACATTGTTTTTTGCCTCTTCGAAAATGTCCGGATTTGTCTTAAATAAACAGCATTTGTGGGAAGTTTTGATTTTCTTTTTCAATTGGAAGAAAATCGAATGCTTGTAGAAGCTTATGGTGAATCTGTTCCGACCGATAAATCATGCAGAGAGTGGTTTCGACGCTTCAAAAGTGGTGATTTTAGCGTCGAAGACAAAGAGCGTCTTGGCCGGCCCAAAAAGTTTGAAGATGAGGAATTGGAGGCTTTACTGGATCAAGATCCGTGCCAAACGCAAAGTGAACTCGCAGAATCGTTGGGAGTGACTCAGCAAACAATTTCTGTTCGGTTAAAGAAATTTGGATTTATTCAAAAGCAAGGAAATTGGGTGCCGTACGAGTTGAAATCAAGAGATGTCGAAAGGCGATTATTCACCTCGAAACTGCGTCTTGAAAGACTTCAAAGGAAGGGATTTTTGCACCGGATCGTGACTGGAAATGAAAAGTGGATATACTACGATAACCCCAAGAAGAAAAAAATTCTATGCAAAGCCTGGTGAACCCGTTCCATCATCGTTTACATCGACGCCAAGGAAAAACATCCACGGTTCAAAGGTCATGCTCTGCATATGGTGGGACCAGACGGGTGTGGTGTAGTATGAGCTGCTAAAACCAGGCGAAACCATTGATGGGAAACGTTATCGACTACAACTAATACGTTTGAGCCGTGCATTGCGTGAAAAACGGCCAGAAACGACCGAAAGGCATGACAAGGTGATTTTGCAACATGATAACGCTCGGTCCCACGTGGCTGTAGCGGTCAAAAACTATCTGGAAACGCTGAAATGGGAGGTCTTACCCCACCCGCCGTATTCTCCAGACCTTGCTCCTTCCGACTACTGGCTTTTTCGACGGATGCAAAACGATTTGGGGGGTCACCGGTTCGGGTCTTTTGAAGAAATCGAATGATTGGATCGATGCCAGAGAGGACTCATTTTTTAGAGATGGTATTCGAAAATTACCAGAGAGATGGGAAAAAAGTAGTCGCTTCCGACGGATAATGATGTATTTTTTACGTTTTTTAAAAAAAAAAAAATTTTTGAACACAAAAAAAGCGGACCGAATTAATTTGTACTCCCAATATTCCATGGTAATTTAAACGATCGGATATTTCTTTCAAGAGGAACGAATTGAGAGCATCCAATATTTATTATACATAAAAATGTATTATAGACTTCTTTAAGTTGCAAACCAGAAAGAATATTCAACCAATCAACCAAGGAAAAATAATTATTTAGAGCATCATAATTCGCCTTAGAAAAATTGTAAATCTTTTGATACGAATAATTATTTGAATTTGACGTTACTGATGAGATAAGACTGTATTTTAGTTCTAGACACAAAGCAATATGATGAATAGAATTCTCTAATTTGGGCATACAACTTCTCTAACAGTACAATACTAATGATTTGATCGAAAATAAAATTCCTTTCAACACACTTTTAATATTCACAAATTCACAATTTTATTATTATTATTTTTGAAGAAAAGGAGAAACAATGCTCAGGTCACAGCGCGTCTGTCCCCATCCACAGCCAATTTGCAAGTGTCGAGTGTCTCACTCAGCATCATCCACCAAACGCTGATCTCCAACAAAATATGCATTAATTGTTATACGCGAGTGTACGACAAAAGTGTAATACAAAAGAAAGAGAGCCTCACTGGTGGCTGATGCTGAGTGAGACCCCGGTACAATTGGCATACAATTAAGCTCAATTTGTTTTCACGCGTCTCACACAATTTTACGTCTTATAATCCTAAACATGCCGCCCCCCCTGAACGATTTCAGGAAATTGGTTATAATGCCATTTTGGTGATGGGTCGAATGAAGATTCCTGTTGCTGTCTTAACCTCTGCTACTCGTACCTTGCCATCGTGCCCCGGTTTGACGTTGGTGATGCGTCCCAGTATCCATTTGGTAGGTGGTAAATTCGGTTCTTTTAAGACTACGAGATCCCCCGTTCTGATGTTGTCGCTCGATTTTTACCATTTCGGTCGCTCTTGAAGGGTCGTCAGATACTCTAAATGCCACCTCTGAAACCTTGAACCATTGCTTGTAGGCTGCGAAAATGTTCCAAACGTGTGGCCGGACTCTGAAAACAATCCGGATCTGGTACTGCAGTCAACGGCTCTCCTATTCAGATATGAGCTGGAGTTAGTGGATTTAAGTCTGAAGCGGACATAGAACATAAAGGACGAGAATTAACGACCGCCTAAGTTTGACAAAGTACAGTACATAATTCCTCGAAGGTGAGGATAGATAAACCCAAGACTCGGCGGAGGTGATGTTTTACCGACTTTACCCCCGCCTCCCACAGTCCGCCAAAGTGAGGTGCAGAAGGTGGAGAAAAATGCCATCCCTAGCGAGAGCAGTGGCAACGAGTTCGTTGTGTGATTGAGACAATACCAAGTTGTGTAGTTCGGTTAGTACCCGTCGTGCGCCTTAAAATTCGTACCATTGTCGGTGTAAATGTGACTGCGCTTCCCTCGATGGGCCACGAAACGGCGTAGAGCAGCAATAAATGCGTCCGTTGTAAGGTCACTTACGAGTTCCAACTGCATAGCCTTCGTGGTCATACAAATAAACAAGGCGATGTAGGCCTTTACCAGCTTGAGTTTCCGAGTGCGAGAGAGTTTGATTGTTATCGGACCGGCATAATCACAACCTGAGTTGGCAAAAGGGCGGATAGGTTGGGACTTGTATGATGGTAGATCACCCATTAACTGCTCACTAGTTTGTTTGCGCTGTAAAAAACATGGTTTGCACCTAAAAACTACGTTTTTAACGAGGTTTCGCCGGCCGAGGACCCAAAACTGCTGTCTGACGAGGGCGAAGGTTGCAGATGTTGATTGTGTATTTCCCGGATAATAAGTCTGAAGATCGGTTGCTTGCTGCAGAGAAGAATCGGATGTTTGATGTTGAACGAAACTGGCGCATGTCTTATCCTTCCTCCTACACGAAGTACTCCATCCTTGTCAATGAATGGGGAATATTTTATTAATTTAGACTTGGTTGGTAGCTGCCGGTTTTGAGCGAGAGATTGTATATCGTTAGAAAATGAAAGATTTTGTATTCATTTAAGCAAAGTTGTTTTTCCGACTTGAATTTCCTTAGATGTAAGAAAGGAGGCGAGACGATTCGATTTTGTGGAACGACAATTAGCAACAAACCGCAGACACCATGCCTTTAGACGTTGCATAGCGTACCACGAAGAAGTGTGTTTCATTAGTAAGTCTAACAGATCGTTGTTACATGTTGTGACCAACAGTTGAGACTGCGACATCCTCTCCTCCAGGTCACTCAACGCGAGATTATAAGAATCAAATATGGATTTTGGCCAACAAGAGCTATCAGATGAGAGCCAGGGTGGCCCTTTCCACCAGAGTTCGTAATGAAGAAAAGACGACGGTGTTATGCCCCTAGAAGCGCAGTCGGCTGTGTTGAATTCTGACGCAATGTGATGGCACGAGTTTCGAGGGAGGTTTTCGAGTATAGTTGCTGCACGGTTGGCTACAAAGGTTGTCCAACGACGTGGGGGAGATGACAACCAGTGCAGGACGATCTCCGAGTCACACCAAGCGAATATTTTTAACCGATGAAACTGATATTGAAGAAGTTATCAGGGCCAGTAGCTGTTTCAGTAGTGCGGCGCCACACAATTCTAGGCGAGACCGGCTTCAAGGGAGCTACCCTTGTTTTAGGACGCGACTATTTGGACCTTGAATTCTCCATCTCTTGTTTTGTACCTGCTGTACACAACGGCAGCAAGCATGATGCATCACAAAAACCATGGAGCTCAATTTTATCCAATGAGGGTGAAATTATTCTGGGAACAGAAATGTTTTCGATGTGACACAGTTCCTCTCGATAAGTTGTCCGCCGTTGAGCAATTGAAGCTGGCAGTGGATCGTCCCATCCTAAATTCAAGCTCGCTGACCACAGCTCTTGAAAGAGAATTTTAAATAAGATTACTGATGGTGCCAGGACCCCACAAGCGGACCAGTAGGAATGCAGTTAAGTGGGAAGGTTATGGTCCTACACTTCTGACCATAACGACGCCGGGATAAAAAGGAAAAGAAGAAGACTGATGGTGCCAGGAGCCCTAATGGGTCGAAGATACGAAAACTTCAGACAGAAGCGTCCGTCGAGTTGGTTCAGAAGAATTTAATTGTTTGGACATCGGAAATGACAAGTCGTCACGGAGTGGGCTCCAGAACATTCCTAATACTTTGATAATGGAGTAATCCTGCCTGCGATAACAAACTCACCAGTTCCGATTGTAACGCAATAAGACCTTCTTCTGTGTTGGACCCTGTCATTACATCATCAACGTAAACATCCTCGACCAAGACCCTTGAGGCGTTTGGAAACTGAGTCTCGTAGTCCTCAGCCAGCTGTCTGAGTACACGAACTGATAAAAAAGGGGCGGAAGCTGTACCATACGTAACGGTGCGTAGTCGAAAGTGTTGTATCTCGTCCGTCGGGTTTTCTCTCCAAACGGTTCGTTGAAAGTCGGTGTGATTTTCGTCAATCCAAATTTGGCGGAACATTTTGACGACATCAGCAGTGAATACAAATTTGTGTTGCCGGAAACGTAGACATACCTTGATCAACTCTCACTGGATCGGTGGGCCAACAAGCAGTTCACTATTTAACGATACTCCACGAGAATCCTTTGCTGATCCGTCGAACACGACGCGGAGTTTTGTAGTGGAATTATCCAGCCTGAAGATCGCATGATGTGGCAAGTAGAAATGTTTACCTGAATGGGTCGACAGTTCATCTGGGGGAATAGGAGACATGTGGTCCAGTTCCAGATACTCCTTCATGAATTCAGAATACATCCGACGTAGGTCAGGGTTATATCGGAAGCGACGTTCCATCGAATGCAGGCGCGATATGTCCGAAGTTTTGAAAGGGAGTGGAACGACGCATTTTCCATCGCGAGCACGACTAAATTTTTCACGGAAATGTAACTCTGCCGGATCCTGGCAACAAAGTTCCTCCTTAGAGGGAACAGTATGTTCGATTTCCCAAAAACGTCGAAGTATTCCGCCGATATCGACGGTGGAATGGAACGAAGAAAGTGCGTTATCGAGTGAATCGTTTCGAGATTTTTCTCCAGTAATAATCCAGCCAAACGAGGTATTTAAAGCGAACGGTGCTCCACTAGAACCGCGAATTTGTCCTCCATTAAATATTTTCCAGAGTGTATCAGCACCCAAGAGTATATCAATAGGCCCGGTGACATTGAATGTTGGGTCGGCTAATTGCAGATCATCTAAATGGGTCCACAGTGAAGCGTCCACTATTGGGTACGGTAAATTGGAAGTCAGTTTGGATAAAATATAAGCATCGACGTACAAGGAGCTAGAAGAAACTAGTGAGTGGAGTTGAAGAGATACCTGGCCCTTTGTGAAGCCAGCCTCTAACGATGAAAGACCCAGAATAGGTACTCGAGCATGAGATCGCGTGTAGCCAAGTTTTTGCACTAGCGATTCGAGGACGAAAGAGGATTGTGAGCCCGAATCCAATAGAGCTCGACGGACGACAAGATTTCCTTGGATGTAATTGATATTCGCCAGTATGGTTGGGAGTATAGTCTGCTTCCGAGTAGGTTTTGTAGACAGATTGTTCAGCAATGGTGAAGCAGACATATTCGAAGGTACTGGTACCGGCGATAAAGGCGAAGTTGGAGTGGGTGTAGGTGATGACCCTTGGGACGGAACGGGAGGGTCATCAGGGTGAACAAGCAAATGGTGGCGCGACTGGCAGATACGGCACCGAAATGTGGACCGACATTTGTTAGACATATGTCCACCTCGAAGAAAATTAAAACATAACGACTTCCCTTTTACGAGTTCACGACGCGAGTTCGTGTTCAAAGAGACAAACTGTGGACACTGCGATAAGATGTGTGATCCTTGACATTTTACACACTTAGGTCTAGCCTCGGCGGTATTCTCGGTTAAATGGGAACGGATCGGAATATGGGTTTTCAAACGCGACCACAAACGATTCGGTTCACATGACTCTAACGCATTGCATCTCTCTTGTAAGAATTTCAGAAATTCGTCGATAGTACAGTCATCCCGCGCACCGATATGTTCTGCCCAGGTTTGAGTGGAGTCCTGGTCTAATTTACCGACAAGTAGGTATATTAACCACGGATCGCGACCGGATTTCCTTAACGCACTCAATCCTCGCACCACTTCGTCAGCACCATCCACGATTTTCCGCAATGTTTGTAGGTTGGTGGAGGTCATGGTAGGGAGCGATAAATACGACCGAATGAATGAATTCACGATAAATAGTTTTTTTGTCGTATCGCTCTTCTAGCCGTGCCCATGCCTCCAGGTACGTTGCGTCGGATATGGGATTGTGTTTTATTAAACTAGCAGCATCATCGCGCAAAAATGATTTAAGGTAGTGAAACTTCTGTGTTGGCGTAAGGCAACCGAGCCTACAAACATATCCCGAAACGACGGCCAGTCTTTGTAATTTCCCGAAAAAGATGGGATAACTATTTTCGGCAAATTCACTGTAGAGATTGTATTAGAAGCAACATTTAATTTTTCGAGAAACGTGGATTGCTGTACCGCAAGTCGTTTGAGAATCGAATCGTTCGGATCTTGCGGGACTTGAGATAGCGATTGCCGCTCCATTATAGCACGCGATATGCTGGCGTACGCATTGAAATACTTTGCTTCGTAGTCCCCAAACTCGGATTCTACCTCCGTAGAATTAAAATCACGAATAGCACTGCCTAGAACTATGTATTCATCATTTAGCGAGCAAAACAACGACCACGATTCATTGAGTTTAACGAGGCGGTGTATCCACAGTTCGAGTTGTGTTGAAGGGTTTATAGATTCGGCAAAACTAACCGCGCGAGTTATAGAATAAAAACACAACCGTAGTGTTTTGGTTCGGTCTTAAGACTGTCTTTATTTTATTATTATTTGACAATGAAATTTCTTATGACCTAATTAAAAATACTTAGTAGCTAGTTCAGCACAGAAGGTTCATTACTTCGATTACGAAATTTGGACAACGGAAATTACGGCCGAAAGAGAATGAAAGTATGCCAAAGCGCATCGAACTTAATTTTGTCGATTAAGCAATAAACCTTTTGTGCGGAAGTAGCGAGCACCGGGGTTCGGTCAATGCCTTTGAATGCATTGTAGGCATTGACGTAACACTTCCCCCCCTAGCTGTGAGATACTCCTGGATCTCACTATATACTTACATATTAGTTATTATCTTCTTATCTTTTCAAAAAAAATTTTTTTTTGTTCTTATATTCTATTTTATTCCATAGCTTTCTTTAATCTTATTGATAGAACAAATATGTAGGTCGTTAGGAATGATTCCATTTTCCTTAATCTCATTAACACTATATTTAACTGTAATTTTAATTTAGTTTGCCTTTGGCGTGTTATTTTTATTACTACAATAATGACAATCAATATAAGAATGGTTGCACTTACGAAGCTATAATTTAAACTTTTGTGGAAATTTAATTCATCGATGGCTTTAATATTACTTTCTTGTTTCAGAACTATGTCCTCAAATGTCAGTATTTTTTCAATAGGGAGCGTTTGGTTTTTATTTGGAATAACAAAACTATCTTTATATTCGAATACAGTATTGGAAAATTGTATATTATTAAATGAGATTGAGCAATTGTTAAAGGAAAACAAATAATTTCCATTGAGTGCAAAATTTCTTTCGTCACAATTGCTTTATTTTTCATGTTTTTTAAAATTAATGTTGTGCTATCGATTTCTATTATTTGCTCTAAAGCATTTGTATTAAGGGGACAATTTTGTTGAAAAATGCAGTTTTTACTCTTTTTTAATTCCTTTAAGGATTTATTTTCCTCGAATGTATAGGCTATTCCTTATATTTCAACTATAATTTCGAAATCAGAAACTATCTCAATTTTCAAAATCAAAACATTAAAATTTTTTTATTAGTGATCATAAAATTGGCTGGTAGCTTAAGGCAAAAATTATTTTATTATTATTAAAAGTAGCGACGCCTGTTCGAATATTTGAGAGTTTCCTAAAATCAATATTGTGGGTTACGATTTCTTCATAACTTAGCAGGTTAGGATGTAGAACACCTAATCTTGCTGAAGGTATATTTTGTTGTAAGATTTCAACCTTTTCCTTGAGAGCCCCATGCTTAAACATTTGTTCGATGAAAAGGATTTGGTTAAACTTTTCTAAAATTCTTTGTCTATCTGTTTCTATTGTCTGTTTCAATTTTGAAATGCTCTCGTTATAATTCTCATTTATTTTAATTTTACAGATTTTATGATCTCATGGTTATTTTCATCTATATTTTGTTTATCCTCATCGTCCAGTGTTCCAAAAAGCCATTTGAAGACGCTGCCTACGAAATTAAAGGGGCTCCTTTTATACCTATGTGGGATTATGGTTAAAATTTTACCCTTACTTATTTTACCCTACTTTTCCTATTAACAAATTTTTTCGGTCCTTGTCTATGTCAATATGGTCTAGAATTTTAGTGAATTGTTTGAGTGTATCTAGTATTTCGTCAGGGTCTATTATATGTAAAATTATGTCATAATTACAAACTATTTCTACTTTACCAATATTTATCTCTGAGTATCCGAGGTGCGAATCGATTTCAATTTGCAAGGTTTATAGTGACATGGGAATCAGAGCCAGTAGTAACAGATGAGGATGTACCACCTGCAAATTTAAAGGGACGTTTAATATTGTATTTGACTCGTGAACGTTGCTCAAAGGGTATTTTCTAAACTTCGGTTGTTCCTTATGTCTAACACTTGTATAATTCTTTATGAACCCTTCTTGGTGAACTTCATTATATTCCTCTCGAGACCTGTTTCTAGTGGTAATGACCATGCTTTGTAATTATTTAACCTATCGCTTATTATATTCTTATCAATTCTATTATTTTGAACTGCAAGGGGTGTGGTCTGGATAGAAGAGTGAAAAGAACAGTTGTAAAGTTCTTTAAAACATTTGTTCTTTAATTGGTATCTTATTCTCTAAATTCAAAACACGTATTCGCTCCGTTAGTGTGTTATTAAGTCGTTCGACGTCGCCGTTTCCGGTGTGGCTGTTTGGTTTTACAAAATTAACCTCTATGTTTTCTTCTTTAAAAAAGTTCTTCAAATTGACATTGTTGAACTCGGTATCGCAAACTACTTTTGTCATTTTTCCTTTGATGGAAATGTATTGGCGAATTTTTTCAATTAAGGTCCTACTGTTTCTATCTTCAAGGTAAAAGCTGACCGCATGTTGTAATGAAATTTTGGAATGAATGCTTAGAATTAACATAAGTATCTATATTATTCGGTTAAGATCAGTAGGTGTTTCGCTTAACTGGAATTTCTTTTTAATAGGGTTTCTGTCGTATTTTGCAGCTGTACAAATGTCACAATTATTTATTACTTTGTTG
Source organism: Merodon equestris (assembly GCA_958301585.1). Lineage (NCBI taxonomy): Eukaryota > Metazoa > Arthropoda > Insecta > Diptera > Syrphidae > Merodon > Merodon equestris. The sequence goes on from OY284413.1 coordinate 107,386,497, forward strand.
ATTAAAATCTTAAGTTTTGGATGAAAGATTTTGTGCTTCATACCTTCATAGTTAGCGATTATACCAGAATGTCCAGATTCTATTTTGTGGTAGAGAGAAATTTGTTTAATAGCTTCATCCTCATTAGTTAGATCTTTTGCAAAGTGGCAACATTTAACGAATCTTATGCCAGAATTAGCTGGGAATATCTCTAGCAATTTTTGCTGTGCTTGATTGAACATAAAACTATTTAATTGTGAATGAATTCCAACTTTTGCCTTACTGACATGCCTTCGGACGATATCAGCAATATTGTTGGGTTGTCATTCTTTTCAATAAATATCCTTTTGTTGTTGAATAGGTTTGTAGATTCTCTTTCCTTTGTTTCACATAGTATCAATTGTGTTTTGAACCGATTCACTTTTGTGTCTAATATATGGATCTGGTCGTATGTTTTGTATGGTCGTTTCCAACAAGTTAATTTCGTTAGTACTCGCATCAATTCTGCTAAGAAAATCAGCCAATTTATTTTCTTTGCCTCTTACATAATCGATTTTAACTTCGTATTCTCCTAACTGTACAAGCCAACGTTGGAGTCGTGGATTTAAATCTCTTCCTATATTCTTCGTATGTAACCAGCGTATTGGTTGATGGTCAGTACACAAATAGAATTCTTTCCCAAAGAGAAAGTAGTAGTAGTATGAAGTATTTAACTACCCAAACTATTGCAAGCAGTTCCTTTTCGATCGTGGAATAATGCTTTTCGTGATCGTTAAGAGTACGAGGAGCAAACGAAACTGGGTGTCCATCTTGCATTAAGGCGGCACCCAATGCAAAATTGCTTGCACCAGTTACTAATTTGAAGCAATTTTTAAAATCGGGATATTTTAATATTGGGTAGTCAGTATAACGTCTTTTAGTTTCTCAAATGCGGTAATATAATCGGGATCATTAAAGTTTACAATTGGTATACAATTTAAGCTCAATTTGTTTTCACATGTTTCACACAATTTTACGTCTGATAATCCTAAACAACTCATATAATTCATTATTTATAAACACTAGATCAAGTATTCTATGCAACGAGCTAGTTTTTTTGAAACATATTAACAGCAAACATGGAATCAATAAATCTAAACTCACAATCTGTTCTCATATTATAAGGGATCAAACATTTATCATCGTTTGAATATGACCATTTAACATCACCTAAATTAAAATCGCCTATGATAATAACATGTTGATGGTCGATCAGCTGATGAGCGATAAATTCGATATTTGAAAGATGACGTTCATACACACATAGCGGGCTCCTTGGAGCGGGCTATGGAGATAGCAACGAAGAATACTTCCTTTCGCACGGCTGCATTCCCACCAAAATCAACGGCGACACACAATTGTTCACTGTTAAAGTCTTGATGTGGAAGAGTAACAGTATTCGTTGTAAGAGACTAACGTACAGCAATGAAAACCGCCCCGCCTCGCAGATGGCCACTTTTCGGTGATCGGTCCAAGCGATAAACTGCGTAGTAGTCATCAAAGATTTATGCAGTTGAGAAATTTTCATTCATCCATGTCTCCGTGATGATAATGATGTCATAGTCATGACGCGAGACAGCAAGGAAAACATCCTTCGTTTTGGTTCTCATTCCACCCGCATTTTGGTAATACACAGTAATAACATTTGATAACGAAGAGAGAGATGAAGAGGAACGAAAATGTTCGTCATTGTTTATGTTTGGGTTTGTGCAATATCTATTTTCTCGTTTTTTGGGATGAAAAAAAAATTTCTAACATGCACCAAGTCGATAATTGACATATTTCAATTATGAAAGATCAGCATCTCTTTTATAAAGTGGATAGCAAGAGAGCAAATTGATTGAAACACCCAGCTTTTTTTATGCATATTTAAGTATTGACTCCTACTAATGGTCGTGATCCTGGGACGAGCAGCAATGCTCGGGTCAGAGCTATAGGATTTCCGGGGGATAGCAAAGTAATGTAAATGCAACGGCGTAAGCCACACTTAAGAGTCGCGAGTTGGAACGTTGGAAGCATGAGTGGTCGCAGCTATGAGCTTGAAGAAATGATGGTTAGAAGGCGAGTAGACATCCTGTGCGTATAAGAGACGAAATGGCGAAACACCGGTAATCGGGCACGTTTCTTGGACGTTTAAACAAAAGCCTACAAGATGTTTTACTATGGATTGGAACAAGGAAAAAACGGAATCGCCATCATCCTTGCGGCAGAGCTACTTGGCAACGTCTTAACCATTTCAAAGTCCAGCGACCGTTTGATGGCTCTCAAATTGGGGATGCATGGTGAGGTGTGGAACATCGTAAGCGCATATGCCCTTCAAGTAGGATGCGAACAAAAAGAAAAAGGTGCGTTCTGGCTAGATTTCCACAATCTTGTCAAAATCATCCCAAAGGAAGAGCTTTTGTTTGTTGGGAGAGATTTAAACGGACATGTCAGGAAGTCAAGCGAAGGTTATGAAGACTACCTCGGAGGGCTGGGATATGGCACCAGGAACTCTTCAGGTGAAGATATCCTAAACATGTGCAAGTCGTACGGTCTTATAGTGCTAAATACCATGTTCGTCAAACCAAGCCGGCACCTGATCATTTATAGCAGCGGCGGAAATGAAACTCAAATAGAGTATCATTTGGTATCCAGTTTCATAAAGCCACGAGTTAAAGATTGCAAAGTGATCCTGGGAGACGCGATCGCCCCTCAACACCGTCTCCTCCTGACTGAATTTTTTATGTAGGCGAGTAAGAAGTCAAAGCAGCAAACGAAGGTGTCTGAGAGAATCAAGTGGTATAAACTGGATAAAGGAAAAGGCGAAGCTTTTATTACCAACATGAAAAACTACCTCTCTTCCATTATCGATGAGGTCGGTAATGAGGAGTGCAGAGCACAAGACATGTGGGATTCCCTACAACAGTGTTTCCCAACCTTTTTCTCCTCGCGAACCAAAAGTAAAATCCAACAGACGGCGAACCCCCTATGTAGTCGTTAATGATAGGCAAAAAAACAATAAAATTTTGTAGAACATTTATTTTACATATTGCACAAACATTAATAAGACTAAAATGATTAATATTAATAAGACTAAAATGATTAATATTAATAAGACTAAAATAAGCTATAAAAATTGAATACAAAATAAATTTATCAAACTGGTTCTTATTTCAGCACATGTTCCCTTTGAAAAAGCTCTTAATGGGATATTTTTGGCTGTTCATGGAACAAAGCAATTGAAAGTTTGGCTCAATATCTGACAATTTCAGTCTTAGATCAGGTTCTGCATTTAACCTGTTTCTATATTTATCTTTCAGATAAGTATGTGTTGAAAATCCTTTCTCGCACAGATATGTTGTGCAGAATGGTAATAGAACATCTATGGCTTTTTTTGACAGAACAGGATATTCATTTTTTATACTGAGCCAGAAGTCAAATAAGGAGTGATCTTTAAAAATAGCTTGCAGAGAACTGTCACAGGATAGCTCTATGAGCTTTTCTTTTTCTAATAAAGTTAGAGAGGTTTCTAAACTTGCATTTACTTGAAACGGACTACGTATCCAGTTGTTTGAGATGGATATATTGCATCTATTGGGAAAATAGTCATCGAAAGTTAATTGAAGATGTTCACATATATTCCTTTTAATGTTTTCGTCAAGTTTCATTAAATTTTCTGATAAAAAAGTGCAGAGAGAACTGAAACATTCATACTCATTCATCTGGAGACATTGGATCCAAAAATTGATCTTTTTTAGCATAGCCTCAATTTTATCATGAACACTGAAAATGGTGACACCTGCGCCTTGTAATGACATATTTAATTCATTTAATTTACAAAAGATGTCAGCTAAGTATGCAAGCCTTTGCAGCCAAAGAACATCGGATACACAAGAGGACAAATAAAACGGATGATCAATAAAAAATGCTTGAACTTCAGACTTCAATTCAAACAGCGTGTCAAAACTTTGCCACGGGAAAGCCATCTAACTTCTGTGTGAAGTAGTAAAGAATCGTGGAGACTTCCAAAGTCTTCACAAAGCGCACGGAATAGACGGCTATTTGTAGCACGCGATTTTATAAAGTTTACAATTTTTACGGCTTCACTTAAAGTAGTAGATAACTCTTCAGGAATACGCTTACATACCAACGCTTGTCCATTCAATTTTCTCGTTGATCGTGAAAATATATCTAACGTAGCCAAGCAAGGTTGCGGCGTTTGCTACATCGGTCGACTCGTCAAGTTGGATAGCAAAATAATTCAATTTTATTTTCTTCAAAAGTTCGTTCTCCACATTATTTGCCAAATCATTAATTCTACGCGACACCGTATTGTTAGATAAGGGAACCAGGTCAATTTTCTTTACTGCCTTTTCTCCAAGCATACATTTCGCGATATCTTTTGCACATGGTCCAATTAAATTTTCTGCCATTGTATGTGCCTGTCCAGATCTTGCAATTCTATAACTTACTCGAAATGATGCCTCAAGAGCCATTTTACTATCTTCGTTTGAAGACAGGAAAGAAGAGAGGTTACACTTTTTATTATCTGATAATTTTCGTTTAAAATACTCAAGAGGTTTATCCTTGTGCGTCGGATGTTTTGTTTCAAGGTGTCTACGAAGAAGTGATGGTTTTAAACTACTATTAGCAAGAATTTCGTTGCATATAACACAAAGCGGTTTAGGTTCAGACTCTTCCCCAGTAAAATGAAAACCTAGTTGTAAATAGTCGCTGTCATATTTTCGCTTTTTCCCTTTGTTCACACCATGTTCGCCATTTTCTTGATTTTTACTCTGGTGAAACGGTAGCTCAATACAACTTTCAGTATCATCATGTGTTGTTTCTAAACGACCCGTTTTTAACCATCGATCCATAATAAAATTGGGGTATAATAATTATTAAAAGTTATGTACACGAGAAGAACTTTAATAAACAAACAATGTCACAGTAGCTATTCTACTAATTGCGAACTAAATCACTCAAGGTTTATAAGCCTATGTACGAACGTCGGTAAATGCAACACTACTCTCCCAGTTCCCAGCTGTGAACAAGCGTCTAATTCTAAAGTCTGCGTGCAACTAAAATCTAAGTTTACATGGACCGTTGCCACTGTAATTTTTACGACCGTTTTCGAAGTATTCCAGACGTTTGAACGTTTTCTAAGTATTCCAGACATGTATTCTAAGTATTCCAGACATTTGTGGGTTCAGGAGAAATAAGGTTAATACAATTTTTCAATGATTTAATTTCATTATGCAACATTATTACTTAGTTCTGCAACTTTACACACTGGGGCAAGAACTGGCACACTTGCATTTCCAGGAAAAGTTAATACTTGATTTTAGGAAGTTCAAGGCACTGTCTGATATGGTTGCGCACTTGTCATGAAATTATCCACAGATACCACCGCAAACGATAAAGTATTTGGCCACGATCTTATCGCATTTGGCATAGTTTTCGGACATAGCGTTTATTAAGTAAATTAAAACTTTCAAGAGCAAAATAACACAAATCTGTACACTTCGAGCGCCTGTACACTATGTATGTTTATCCACTCTGTGAAATAAACGCTTTGAATTTGGATGTGTGGTATTATTTTCTCCTGCACTGTGTTTTTTTTATTGTTGTGTGGTTTGTCCCAACATTTGTGAATTCTACATTAAAAATCTTCATGAAATTACGCCCAGGCAATGGTGGATCACCATTTCCCACGACCATAATTTCTAATTTTTTCCAGTAATTATTGTAGGTTATGGGCATAACACAAACACCACAAGGTTTCATTTTTGATCCATCGTAAGTAGTTAATATGGCGTTGGCACTTTTAATCGCATGCATTTTAGAGTACCCCCGATAAGTATTCAATGAAATTGCCGACTTCGAAGCGCCTGTATCTAATTCCATTGAAATAGAAACACCATTCAATAAAACCTTGACTTCAATGGGTTCAGTTTGTCATAGATAAATTAAAAATGATAAAGGCTTAGAATATAATTCAAATCAATCAAACTATTATTTGATCTTTGAGTAGACATTTTTTGCAGATGTCCCTTTTTCACATTTTTTGCATCTGTTTAGGTCAAACTTAAAATAGTCTCTGTATGATTTCTTAGACCACACACAGAGCACAGCCTTCCCGCGCATCTCCTGCTTTGATCTTGAACTGTTTGAATTCCCCGTTGCAGAGTTTGACGTCTCTATTCAAAATTCTGCTTCGTGTGTGATAAAAGAAACATTCCGTCAGTATTTTGCTCTTCTTTTATTACAGCAGCCTACTGATATATGACGCATTCATCGAGGCTCTATCGAATTTCAAGTCCTTTACTTTTTCAAGAAATAGTTTGTCTCTTCTCCGTGCCGTTCTCTAGGGCCGGCAAATCACTTTTAACTGTTTCAAGTGCTGTGCCAAACTTACAGCATACCGCCAACGATCTCACTTCTGCTGCCCACTCGTTAATACTCTCTGTAGATTATTTTGCAAACTTTGGAGTAGTTTATATGAACTTTCACACAGATTCGTTTTCTTCTCATCGACAATGACATTAGCTATAAAGAACTGTTCCAGTTGCCACTTAGCAATAGACCAATCATTTTGATTATGATCGAAATTTTGCACAGATCCGAAATGCGACATTTTAATGTTATGGAGCTTATTGTAATGTTCACGCAATTAAAACAATCACTCGAGTTACGATATCAATAGATTCTCACCTTACTCCACATGGAAATGCAGATATGCCAAACAGCGATGAGATATCCGAATTTGGTCTGCTGAAGCAAAGATACGCCGTCGTCACATTTTTATCTGCTCTGCCATGATAACCCAGGGTGATTATCTGTAGCGTCGTCACTCTTTCCGACTCCAAGCATAAAATAATAATTAAAATAAGTTTACTTTTTTAGGAGCAGCCGACCTGAAGAGTTTATTTTTTAAAAATAACTGGCGCTATTAAACTGAATCTTTCCTGAAGAAAGGAAAAACCGACTGAAAAAAAAGTGAAGAATAAGAGCGAAGAAAAAAAAAACAAAGAAGAAGAAATGAAAAAGAAACGAATTGAAAAGCTAAGCGTTTTGCTAAAGCAAAGGAGAATAACAGAAAAAGAATTGTACCACTCCCCGCACCAATTAATTGGTGTAAAAATACCGTGTCAAAAATTACAGGTATAATATATTATTCTCGAAACGAAAGACATGAATAAATTAATGAGCTAATTGCAACAGCTAGTTGTGCGGCAAGAGTAGCAACTAATACCGTACCAAACAACAGCAACAGCAGCCACAGGAACAGCAGCAGCAGCAACAGCAACAACAAAAATCAACACGTTTAATGTGGGTGACACACTGCTAGTATTGATACCATGGTATGAATACCATGGTATAGTGAATACCACATACCCTGACAGACAGCATTTCGTAGTATACGCATTATGTAGTATGCTTTGACGTTTGTGCTGTCAAAACAAAAGACGCTTGTGTTGTCAAAACAAAATAAAAAAGATTTACTTTTGTGGTCATTAATGAAATGTTTCCACACTTCGATTACTTTCATGGTTTCCATTTGTGATAATATTATTCTTCTTCCCTCCATTGTAATAAATCACAGTTTGTACTTTGTTTGTAAACAAAGATTACTTGCTTTGAATTGTCAAGCAAACTTCAAAGATTCGCCAATAGAGAGAAAGTGGCGCTGCAATCAGTAAGTTGATAGTATACCAGCAAAAATGTAAGGATTTCAATACCAGCTCAATACCAGCTATGTTTGGTGGTATACTAGCTTTAAACGTGGTATTGGGGTGACAGACATGTGGTATAGAACGTGGTATTGCTATACCATGGTATCAATACTAGCAGTGTGTCACCCACATAAGACTAAGTGCAAAAGATTATTATGAGAAGATTATTCGCTTTCGTCATTTCTTAAGTCAATAAAAGTGACATCAAAATTGTGCATTGTTGACAAAAAGATACTTTACTATTGGACAATGCATAAGGCAACTTGGAGATGACCCCGACTGGAACACCATCACAACCAGGCTCAAGCAACATTTTCAACCGAAAAAAAGCTATGCAAAATGGTTTAATAATGGTCGATCAATAAAGGTTAGTAATTTACGAGAACTATTCGTATAAGAAAAGTATGAGAGTATAGGAAAAATGTTCGATAAATTACAAATTACAAGTAGACAAGGGTAGTCTTCTTGTCAAAGATACGGAATACTTAGGACATATTCTTACGCCTCAAGGTGTACGTCCCAATTCAAATTAAGTACAGATTATTCAGAATTTAAAACTCCTCGAGCTCTTAAAACGATCCATGCTTTTGAAAAATTTAATGAGCGTATTACTCATCATATTACTGATGCAAGTGATTTTGTCATCGGACCTTTAACTCAGGATGAACATCCCATTTCATACGCATCTCGTATATTAAATTATCACGAATTAAACTACCCAATAATTAACGAAGAACTCTATGTACTAGCTGCAGTTTGGAGTGTATCATAGTCTTTATCTTTTTGGAGTGTATCATAGTCTTTATCTTTTTGGTCAAGAGTTCGAATTACAAATCGACCCTCAGCCTATCAAATGTCTTTATGCAAAATACTCTGGGAAAGAAATGTGATAGCAAAGCCTTTGGGCAACAATTATAATAAACAACAGCACAGTTTGAATTCTGGATAGAGACCAGAAACCAGAACGAAACGTGTGTCTTTCGTACATCTTCCCCCGTGACACCCCGAAATTTTGAATGAAGTCCAGGTTCGTAGCCACAAAACCCGTTACAAACAAACCCTATTTGTGAATACGTGTGAGCTCATTTCATTGTACCGCAGTGTACTCCCGCCACACACACTCTTGGAATTATAACAATGTGCGTGATTGTTTACATAATTTTGATAGAACTTCATGTTCCCACGTGCTAGCCACAGCTTGTAGGCAAACGTCGGCGGCCATTTTAAGTGGTAGGCCTCATTGGTGGTTTCTGATAGAGACTGACTTTATTATAAAAATAGATCTTTTATATTTCATGTAACTGGTATGTTATGTTATTGTGTGAGTGTTTATGGGGTGTGAGTGTGACTGGTATTAGATGTTAGGTGTTAATTGCATAAGTGTATGTTTAATGATTATGGTACTGTAGCAATGAGTGTGTGTGTGATAACAGTTACTGTGACATCTCATCTTTTTAAAAAAATAAAAAAAATTATTTTAATATGGGTCCGCCAAATAACTTTTTTTTTTTTGAAAATGCTATAAAAAAACTACTGAATATTTTCTCAAATTTCTTTTTTTATTTGAAAGTATAATCCTTCCGGTTAATAATGGAAAATAATTTCATTCAAATGGTTGCCTCGGCTGGCCATGCAGTAGCCTACACGATCGGTCCAACTTTTAAGCACATTATCGATTCTGTGCAGCTGTATTTCACCAATGGCTTCACGAATATTGTCCTTTAAAGCGTCAATTGTCTCTGGCTTGTCGGCGTAACACTTATCTTTGACGGCACCCCACAAATAATAGTCCAACGGTGTCAAATCGCAGCTCCGAGGTGGCCAAACGACATCAGCTCTGCGGCTGATAATGCGATCTTCAAAAACAGGGCGCAAAACATCGAGTGTAGCTTCGGCTGTGTGGCACGTAGCGCCGTCCTGTTGAAACCAAATGTTGCCAATATCCTCCTCTTCAATTTTTGTGAACAAAAATTCGTTCAACATGGCCCGATAACGATCGCCATTGACTGTAACGGCCACTCCTTGCTCATTTTCGAAGAAAAATGGCCCAATTATGCCTCTGGACCAAAATCCGCACCAAACAGTAGCTCGTTTTGGGTGCACCGGCTTTTCAATGTATGCGTGCGGGTTTTCTGTGCCCCAAATGCGACAATTTTGCTTGTTTACATACCCGCCAAGATCAAAATGAGCTTCATCTGAAAAGATGATTTTTTTGGCAAAATCGGCATCTTCTGTAAGTCGATCGCAGGCCCACTTAGCGAAGCGTTGTTCAAGCGTATACACAACCATATTCGTTCAGCGGAAGGATGAAATTAATTATCTGTCAAATTAGACATGAGCTAAGTGTTACCATTCACGAAACAAAAACTTATTTTGTTTTAAATTCATTACAAAATAAATCTTATATTCAAATTTAAAACTCTCTAAATGTTTCGGGGATGAGTCCAACGTAATATGATATGACAAAGATTATTAGTAATTATTGTTATTTAAATAAACATGTAGCTATGCATAGACATATTACTATAAATCTAAGCGTTTTAATTGTTTAATAACTTTTCCGCTTCTTGTGGTTGTATTCATTGGATATGCAGGCTGTTGTTGCTGGTTTATGTTGCTTGTTGAATTTATTGGTGCATCGTGCGCATCATTTTATTTAATTTGGTTTGGACTTTATCGCATAAAGCATGAGCGAATCGGCGTGGAGGTATAGTTTTAAATTTTTCATCATAGATAAGATCAATCTCGTATGTAAAGTTCTGGAAACACCCAATTTTTCCATCCTCTTTTTTGGCCTCATTTATACGAGCGATTCGTCCTAATTTTTCACATGACGCGCGACCCAATATTTGAACGTAACCAATTTTGAAATATTTTGTTTTCACAATTCAATTTTGCTTCACCAACTACTTGGATGCAGTCGTTGTTGTATGTGATGATGCGTTTTGTATTTAAATTTTCGATTGCTAGTTTTAGTTACAGGGCTTCTCTCTTTGGGAGGACATTGCATTCGACTCCAATGTCAAGTTTGGTTTCTATTGTTTTATTTCCTATCTTCAAAACTTCCGACCATTTGTTCGCTGTTGCAATCTAGTTCACTTTTGCACTCCTGACTATTGCGTTGATTTTGTATTCATCCGAGTTAAACGATTCCTCGCCCTGTTCAAGAGCGTTTACTTACTTTGAAGATTTCTTGAATTTATTATTTTCTCTTTCAATGCTCGGTTTTGTTTTCTTTGCTCGACACACAACAGCCAAATATCCGATGCTGTCGCGTTTTTTGCATTTCTGTGCATAAGCTGGTCACTGCTTTTAACCGTGGATCCTGCCGCACCGCCTATAATTGAATGTATTTTCTTTTCTTAATGTATTTACATTTAGATACATACCTGTGGATTGCAGTTCATTTATTTGCTTCGATGTTCTTTCAGCCGCTCTATAAATCTTCTGGGTTTTTTCTAGAGTCATCTCGTCTTCTGTCCACAGCTTCTGTCTTGTTGTGTCTGAATATATCCCTACAACAATTTAGTCCATCACAAATTCATCAGCATTTGCACCGTAACTGCATTTTTTGAATTGTGTCTGCAGTTTCTGTAGACAATTTTCTAAGTTTTCATTAGACTGCTGCTTAATTCTATGAAACTGACATCTTTCATAGGTTTTGTTTTTGGACGATGCAAAGTGATCCACCAATCTTCTTTTGATTATTGTCAAATCAGCCTTTTCTTCTGCCATGAGATTCATATTATTTATAATATGGAGTACTTCGACACCTACACAAGCCTTGAAGTTCGCTGTCCTTATTTGTGGTCCTTCGGTGGAAAGATTATTTGCTGTGAAATAATTTTCGTAGAGCTCTAGCCACTCCATCCATTGTTGTGACATATCTTCATCTGTGTTGACTACAAACGGCTTTGGTGGTTTTATTCGACACATTCTCTTTATTTATTTTATCTTTGTTCAAACACGAATCTCACCCCACATCTGACACCATGTGATAGCAAAGCCCTTGGGCGACAATTATAATAAACAACACCACAGTTTGAATTCTGGATAGAGACCAGAAACCAGAACGAAGCGTGTGTCTTTCGTACAGTCCAGGTTAGCAGCCACAAAACCCGTTACAAACAAACCCTATTGATGAATACGTGTGAGCTAATTTCATTGTACCAGTGCCTCCCGTGGATCTGTAATCGTCCAAACTGCTCACTCGCAAGAAGAAAATTTTGACGATCACATATCCATTTTGGACACAATAGTTAATGAATTCAAGAATCAACGAATTTTCGTAGAAAGAAAAAAACACGAAGTTGTTTTTGGTTATATAAGAATATACATTGATAGGAGAGATATGGAAACCAATTGTATTTTTGGTGTAGGAAGAAGACATTTTAATGGTGGACAACAAGCGATATATACCGATCTAAGCGATCACGAGTATAATAAACTGCAACTGCAGAAAATTGTAAACAAAATTTCGTTCTCTTTATCGAAAAGTTTTCATAATTTGCTACTTGCTTTCATCTGAAAGATAAGAATTGTAGTACATTAGTCAAAAAAACTCAAATTATTTATTTCCATTGAAAAAAACGGTATATCTTCGATAACGATTTTACTTGCTATAATATCAGAAAAGTTTGTGACAAAGAAAACATAGCATTTCACCTGACGAAAGCGAATAATCACACAGGAAATGCAGATGTAGAATGATTAACACTGTTACAGAGAAGTTAAGAGCCTTGAACTTAGAAGATAAACAATCCATTAGAATACAAATATTAAATGCTATAAATATATATAACATTTCATATCATAATACAATTAAATGTAGTCCAGCTGAAGTAATTAATAATAAGGTAGATTTAGAAATAATAAAACATACAAATAAAGCTCTTAGGCATAAAAAAGAACCTAGATTTAGAAAATTCAAGTTGGAAATATAAGGCGTCCTTTTAAATGTTCAGGTCAACTTTTAGCCTGATTCTATCCCTGCTACACCCAAAACAAACAAAACTTATGTACCATTGATTAAGTCGAGGCAAGAATGGGCTTCGCTGAAATTAAAGTAGACGAAGATGTAACAGCCAATAAGTTCGACACTATTCTACACATCATTCATCAGAGGAGATAAGATGCGTACGACAAAAATTGTATAAAAAGGCAGCTGATATCGAGGGTAGACAAAGTTAATTAAAGTTAGTTATCAGAGATAATTATTATCAGAGTGAATTATCAGAGTTGCTCTTAAGAGTAACAGTACATTGATAAACTAATAAAAAATTAAAAGAAGGGAAATTGTTTAACTCTCCGACTAACGCTCTTCCCTTGATAAACCAAGGAAGCACGGCGCCAATAGTAACATTTGGTGGTCCGAAAGGTCCCAACTACCAAGCGTAAAAGCGAAAAGACAGCGAACTGGGACTAAAACACCAGCAGTGAGAAATAAAGTGAAAAACTGTGAAAAAGACCTACGACAGTAAGACCTGGCAAACTTCAAAGCGAACGTCTGAGGAAAAGTTTGGGCAGTGTTTATAAAAGACCAAGGGTAACAACCATCTTTAGGGCGTGAAGCTTGCCTGGCAACCAGAATGAACAGTAGCAGCAGAAGAAGTCACAACAGCAACAGCAGAAGAAGTCACAACAGTAGCAGCAGAAGCAGTCACAACAGTAGCAGCAGAATTTGATTTTTTATTTTTTTTGAATTTGAATTTATTTATTTAAGGCATAAGCTAACACATAAGATGTATAATATTTTAAATTGTGAAGCAAACAAGTGTAATTTAAAGAAAAAAAAACTAAACTAAACTAAGCAGATAATTGATTTATAGTAAGAAAGAAAAGAAAACAAGATAGAGACAAAAAGAAAAAAAAAACAAAAACAAGTACATTGACCAGCCAGCTAGATGTCCCTAAAAAAATAAAAACAAAAATCAAAATAAAATACATATATATATATATCCTAAAGCGAGGTGCTGAAGTGTTGCCTAAGTTGCCTCTAGAAGTTAACTGGAAGCGAATTAATTATAGCCTTACGGCGTAAATGAAAAACTGTTTTTCGGTCACTCTAATTAAAATTGAGTAATATCCATGTTCCACTTCTCTCAAATGTGGCAAACCGAAGACTCTGATAAATATATGGTGGTACTTTGCTCTGCATGAGTTTGAAAAGGAAAGTTAGTATCCTAAACTTAAGGAAGCTTTGAAAGTCCATGCCAAGCAGGGTTTTAACGAATGACGAGATGTGATCCCGCCGCCGTAATCTGTATATGAAACGCATTGTGCTGTTAAGGGCAACGGTTAGCTTGCGTGAGCTGTAGCTATCGACATCGCAGAAGACTGGGAGTGCGTAGGTTGAAATAGTGATCGGTAGCGTCTTGACGAGAATTGATGTATAAAAATGTAGCAAGCAATAACAAGGAACAAATATGAAAAAGGAAAAACACTACCGACTCCGTTGACGCCAAAACCAAGAATGACCTGATGTGAAAGGAGCAGTAGAAGATGTCCTTTCCATCAGATCGCACAACCGCACGGTGTCACGAGACCCAAAACAACCCTCTTGCTAGGAAGCCGTTGTACAGCGGTGAATGACGGCTGCATGGCTATCAATGGCGTTGTCCATACGATCTCGAACAATGGCAAATCCTACAACCTATACTGTTATTGAAAACTTCAAGTCAATAGTACTCCAAAACAAACAAGAAAAACACCAGATCTTCCTACTAGCACCAGAGGAAACGGAAGAGGAACTAGTGTTTAGGAAAATAAAGAACTACACCAGACCTACTGGTCTGCAACTTGCAACAACTGATAGGAACTTACTATCGTGTAGTGCATTCTAATAGACGGCTATTCTCGAAATTTCAGCCGGATCGGACTCGTAGTCTTGTTTTGACCGCGTGTGGAAGCAGGAGTGCACGCGGATTTTAGAAAAATGGGAAAAGAGCAACATCGGTCGGTGATTCGATTCTTATTTTTGGAAGGGAAATCGCGCAGCGAAATCAAAGAGCGTTTGGACTCTTCTCCTTCGATGGCGATCATCAAAAATTGCTTTAACGAGTTTCAACCACGTAGGGGTGCCCTTAAACAGTCGACGATACATAGATCCGCTGGTACATACCAGAGACCAAGGAACAGTCGAAACAGTGGACTTCACCCGGCGAACGTGCTCCGAAGAAGGCAAAGACTGTCCCATCGGCCGGAAAGGTGATGGCCACCGTTTTCTGGGTTTCACAAGGTGTGATCGACATCGACTACCTGTCTATGCTATGCCAAATTATTGGGCCGATTCGAAGCCGAATTGAAGAAAAAACGGCCCCACTTGGCGAAGAAAAAAGTGCTCCTCCACCATGATAACGCACCGGCTCACACCTCCGCCCTCGCCTCGGCCAAATTGGTCTCTTCTTTCTTTCACCCATATCCGCCAACAACGAAAACAATGAATCAAGACCTTTGAAGTGTACCCATTT
The DNA here is from genome assembly GCA_958301585.1 of Merodon equestris. Classification (NCBI taxonomy): domain Eukaryota; kingdom Metazoa; phylum Arthropoda; class Insecta; order Diptera; family Syrphidae; genus Merodon; species Merodon equestris. Next base: position 107,401,702 of record OY284413.1, read on the forward strand.
AAAAGTAAAGGTCAGTGCAGTATGACTAACTCAAGTAGGGTCAGTACAGCCCAACGATGAGTCAAGACATGCGACACTCTTGAAGCGTACGACGAATCAAGACACATGCCACCTTTGAAGTGTGTGCATATTAATGGGCATATGCGCTACATGCAGTATATTGGGTAAACACTAATTCATGCACAGCCATAGCAAAACCCTGAAAACAATTAAACGCAATTAAGGGATATTGTGAATGAGTGCCAGGTTGCATGCATGTAAGTGAAAATGGGTCGGAGCAAAGTCGAATTTCGTAGTGTTTACACCTACGCTGCAGAAACCGATTTCTGATGCGGGTAAGAATTAAGAAAGAAGAGGGGATAAGATGCATACCAAAAATATTGTATAAAAAGGCAGCTGATATCGAGGGTAGGCAGAGTTAATTAAAGTTAGTTATCAGAGTTAATTATCAGAGTAACAGTACATTGATAAACTAATAAAAGTTAAAAAGAAAAGAAGTTCAACTCTCCGACTGACGCTCTTCCCTTGATAAACCAATGAAGCACGGCGCCAATCGTAACACAGCCAATAAGTTCGACACTATTCTACACATCATTCATCCTCAAGAACTTTTTAACAAAAGAACAAAACATTAAAAAGCTGGCAGATGGAAAACCAGGTGGTGACCTTGCTTCCACAATTGAATGTTTTATTGCTTAATAACAAAACAACCACAACACAATAAAAGCGATAGATCAACAAATTAAGATCAATAAAAACTTAAATAATTCTATTACACTACATTACATTACATTAAGAATGAGATAGAAATATTATTATAAAGGAATTTAAAGATATGCATATTTTGGAAGCATATGTAGTTATTCGAAAAAAGATTTTTTTCTTGACCAACAACTTAGGATTAACACATTAAGAGAAAAAATTGGCCAAGTTCAGGACAATATTATTTCAGTTAGATTAGGAATTATACACATATGTATTAATATTTTCAGAAACGAGGAAATAAATAATTATAAGCTGCATTTAGAAAAATTGAGCAATATAAGAATAGGCTTGGCTATGTATATATGTAGATGATGTACATAATAGTTTTTGTAATTAGAATTCCCACAAACTTCACAAATGCTGACAAAAAACTGATTGTTCCTCTTTCCAATCTAAATAATAAGCAAATTGATATAAATATTGAATATGTTATTCGGATGAATAATAAAACTTTAACTTTCCAAAGTAATTTAAAATTACAAGAGTTAAAAAAAAATAATAACTGTATTTTTAAAATGAAATATAAGCTGATTGGTAGTACTGAAGAGGAAACAATTAAAATTGAAAATGATTTTCTTGCCCTAAACAATATTAAAAATAAAACATTTAAAAGCACTTGTGACGAAAGGAAACTTGTCCTTTCTGGAAACTATATATTATAAATTTTGCGAATTGTACATTTAGATTCTGCAACAGAGATTTTAGTAATAAGGTATTTGAATTCAGAGAACGGTTTCGCATACCATATAATGATTACGAAACTTGAGGAATTATTATTGTAAAATGTTGATGAAATTAAATTAAAGTAAGAACGCAATATAAAGAAAATAAGCGAAAAAAAATATCATAATATAGTTTTCTTTTTTAAAGGTTTTAAGGGTTGTTTTATTGTCTTAGTTAATTTGCATGTAAAGAGTTTGACAACCTTCTAACATTTAGGCAGAAGGGAGTCCATGTGAAATGTCAGTCGGCTTTACAAAAGTTCTTCATAAAACAAGAGAAGTTAATCTTCTTTTTCGGATGTGCACAGCCTGGATATTAGATAAGGATCGTGGAAGCTGGTTAAAAACCCTAGGTACTACAAAGGAAAGTTGTTGTCTTCCATAAGAATTGTGAATCCTCGGTATCTTAAAGTGTCCTGCCGCCCTTGGCCTTGTGTTGATGTCGTGATCAATCGGATGTTTAAACCGTTGATCGTAGTACGTGTCATTTATAAGATTAAAAAGAAAAAGTTTTTGGATAGCTAATAAACCTAGGTTTTCACAATTTTCTACATACCTATAACCATACTTAGCTCGTAAGAGAATTTTAAATATTCTAATTTGAGCTCTTTGAAGTTCTATTATCCTATAATGTGTCGTGTTCCCCCATGCTGTAATTCCGTACTGCAGTATCGATTTCACTAAAGAATGGTATACTTGCTTAAGAACTTCGAACGGTGTACAATTGCTTAGATGATAAAGAGCATATGTAGTATGTCGAAGCCGGAAGCAAAGATACTTTATGTGGTAACCGCACTTGAAGTTGTAGTCTAATTCAACACCAAGGTATCTAAAGACGTTTACTGTTTGAATATAGTCTGTACAATCATCTGTAAGGCTCAAAAATGTTTGATGAGTTCTTTTGTGTAGACATTCGAAACTGTGGAACCGGATTCTGATAGGTGTTCTTATAACGTGTGGAGGCCGGATATGCATTATTTTAGTCTTTTTGGAGTTAATGATAAGTCCATTATCATGACACCAACGTACAACGTTATTAAACTCTAATTGCATTGTCTGAGTAGCACAGCTAATATCTTTGTTGCTCACAATAATGGCAATACTATTTTGCAGCACTGACAGCATATCATTTACGTACACAATAAAACGGATTGGCCCTAAGATCGATCTTTGTGGTACTCCCATCTCAACATTTCGAAGATTACTGAAGCTGTTCGATATTTTGAACTTGAAACCTCTATCACAAAGATAACTTGCAAACCAATCTAAAAGGGCCTTGCAAATTCTTTTAGCAGGTAGTTCACGTTCTTGTTTCTCATGAACTCATACTGGTTCTTATTTATTATTTTATATCGGTCAAGATAATTTTTCAATCTTTTGGCCATTACTTCTTCTATTACTTTGACTAGCGTTGGTAGAATGAAGATAGGGCGGTAGTTTGAGACATCATCTTGCTTTCCTAATTTGTAAATGGGTCGAATAATGGCTACCTTCAGTTTTTCTGGAAATTTTGTTTGTTCCAGCGATTTGCTTATTAGTTGAGTAACTGTGGGTACTAAAACATTGGAGTTGTGTTTTAAGTCTTTAGCCCTGATTCTAGCGATACCAGGGGATTTATTCACATTCATTTTGTTAAAGATATTCTCTATTTCGTCTTCCAATACATATCCTACGAACCTAAATTTTGTTCTTCGGATTCTTTTTGTATTCTGTAAATTTATTTTTATAGTACTTTGATTTGATAATTTTTATTTTTTAATTGGCATAGTTTCGGAAAGATTTATACTGATATTCATAACTGAGACATTGTCTATTGTTTCTCCATTTATTGTAGAGTTTATCTCTCTCTTTACAAAGAGCTATCGTTTCCGCTATTATCCATGGATTTTGCTTTTTCAGTTCAATACCGTATAGGTATCCTTGCAGCGATACCTCTCGCTTGTCGTAAAAGGCGACTAAATTAAAGGTAAACAAAAATCACATCTAGGCAATTTAGAAAACACCAAGGTGAGCCTAGGGACACATATATCACCATTAAACTGAACCACAGTGGGTTGCCACGACTGGAGATCACCGGTGTTGTAAAAGTAAGATCAAACATAAAAATCTGGAGCATGCCCGTCACAAAAAAAAAAAAAAAAAAAGGCAGGCCGAAAAACAATTGGTGCAAACAAATGCAAAAACACCAGCATTTGATTGGCCTCAGCGATGAAGTAATCCCAAACCGGGAAGCCTGCCGCTACTTTCTGAGATCAAACCGGCGGACCCCACGCGGACCAGAAGGAATGCAGTTAAGTGGGAAGGTTCTGGTCCTACACTTCTGACCATAACAACGCCGGAAAAAAGGAAAAGAAGAACAGTATAGGATTAATTTCATTAATTATAATCATAGTTGTAAAATTCTTACTTAAGTTTTGAAGATCAAGAAAGATTCGGGGGAATCAAAAATCTAGAAAGGGAGAAGTTATAATATCAATAGATTCTCAACTTACTTCACTACGAACCGCCGATATACCAAAGAGCGTCCTATGCTGAAACATCCGACTCGGATGTGATATACGAATTTGATCTGCTGAAACAAAAGTACGCTGTCAGCACATTCTTATCATTCTGCCATGAGAACTTAGGCTGACTGTCTGTCGCGTCGTCACGCTTTCCGACCCTAAGCATAAATTAATAATTAAAAAAAGAGGCGTAATAATAAGCATATACGAGTATTCTAAAAATGTTTTTTTAAAATATAAATCACGGGTTTTACGGTTCGATTCCTCGTTACCGTAACTATGCATTAAGGGAACCAAAGACAACCAACTAAGAAGCGGAAGTGTGAATTCTTTGATAGCCTGTTGAGCGCCACCATTGCCATTGTTCCCATACTACACCATACTGCACAATGTTTGCTTATCTTATAGGAATATTATCGAAGGGTAAACATTTTCCTACAATTCATCAAGTGGAATGAAGTCATTTACATCAAATTTTCCAATACCGAAAGCCCCAACTGAGAATGAAACTGACTCCTACCCCACTAACAAATTACTCATTCTGGAAGGCGACAAAGAAACTAAAAGCCTATCCATCCTATCAACTGACTTAGAAAAAAACTACAACACAAGCGACCTTCGTTGCCAAAATATGTACAAACAAAAAAGACAACAACCCTCACAACTTATACTTTGGGAAAATTAATGAAAACATTTTGATTGAACACCCACCATTACAAATGAAGTAAGGTATCTCATTAAATATAAAACCAAAGCCAAGAAGAGTACTGGCTTTTTTTAATTCATTTCGGTTTTTATATTTTAAGAACGCACTTACCCTAGACAAAAATGCTTAAAACTAGCTTAAATAAAAACTAACATAAAATACCTTACCTGCCCCATAAGGACACTCTAAAGCAAATAGAATTACGATAAATTTTCAATAATTTATTGTAAATAAATAAACAACTTAGGCTAAGAAAAGTGATATTTTTAAAATTCTTAGCATCAGATAATCTTATTCACAAAGAAACTAATAATTAAAAATAACTTAACCCTACCTTAATTGAAATATATATACAAAAATACATACATGATATACATTTTATATATAAATTCTCTTTTCCCTTATTGTTTTGTGATTTTTTTTTTGTTTTTAATTATTTTTTTAATACCGCTAAAACTAAACTAAGAATTCTAGCCGCCCTAGCTTCCCACAGCCTGCCCTAGCCCACCCTAACCTACTCTAACCTCTCCTAATCTACCCTAGTCTATGTAAGCCTGCCATCGGCATGTAACAGGCTTTACCTTAAAGAGGCTGACCTATTAAAGTTAACCACTGACGCAGTCTGCTCTAGCCACCAAAAGCGCATATGCTGTCGGGCAAATAAATGAACTGCAATCCACAGGTATGTATCAAAATGTAAATACATTAAAAAAAGAAAATACATTCAATTGTAGGCGGTGCAGCAGAATCCACGGTTCAAAGCAGTGTCCAGCTTATGCACAGAAATGCAAAAAACGCAACGGCATCGGACATTGGGCTGGTGTGTCGAGCAAAGAAAACAAAACCGAGCATTGAAAGAAAAAAATAATAAATTCTCTTCAAACAATTAAACAATCTTCAAAGCAAGTAAACGCTATTGAACAGGGCGAGGAATCGTTCAACTCGGACGAATACAAAATCAACGCAGTAGTCAGGAGTGCAAAAGTGACCAAATTGCAACAGCTGACAAATGGTCGGAAGTTTTGAAGATAGGAAATAAAATAATAAAAATCAAACTTGACACTGGAGCCGAATGTAATGTCCTGCCAAAGAGAGAAGCCCTGCGACTAAAACTAGCAATCGAAAATTTAAATACAAAACGCATCATCACATACAACAACGACTGCATCCAAGTATCACCAACTACTAAATTGAATTGTGAAAAAAAAAAATATTTTAAAATTGGTCACATTCAAAATTGTGGATACGCTCGGGCTTGCGAAGCGCAACATCACGTTCGGACCACATGGAAGATTAGCGGAACCACCAATGCATCCTGGATCAGCCCACATTGTAGAGGAATGTAATTAGGAAAATAACATGTAATTAGGAAAATAAGCCCCGAAGATCAGGTTATTGATCGAAGTCATTGCCCTCGCAACGTGACCTCGGATCAGTTTTATTAGAAAAGTATCCACATGTACAATTCTGGCCCTATTGTATAGGATCTCGTTCGGGAAAAATTTCGTGTACTCAGATTCGGGTGTCCTATATAATCGAAGGCAAGTCCTGAGACATTGTCTCTCAAACAACCGATTCCTTTCCATTAAGCTGGCCCCTACTTTGAACCACACGGGATATCCATAGGCAATCATGGGCTTGATTAAGCCATGTAGCAAATTACCTTCACTCTCGAAAAGCGCCCCGAGCCCTCGCCACAGCCGCACTATATATTGTCAACATCTATATGTATGTCAAAATATACTCGTAAATACTGGTCTAGCCAGATCCAAGAACTAGCCCGCGCTAATTTAGTGTCTCGAGAGGCTCTCGACAAAAGCGCTCTCTATAGTTTCTGATTTCTGCAAGTTGATTTTCAACTTCCAGTCATCACAATACTGCTAAATTTTTTCGAAGTCACGCTGCAAAAGAGTAACAACGACGTCGATCGTTGGACCTGATCTGTACGCCATTAAATTGTCCGCGTACGCTATTGAATGGTGAAGAACTGGGGTAAATGTTAAAAAGGTTCGTCGAGTTCAGCGTACTCTGTTGCATTCTGTTATGGTTAACACGTCAAAAGTCATATGTAGTCTGAGACTTCTTACACAATATTTAGAACGCCGAAAGGAAGGTGTATTGTATTGTATTGTATTTATTTATTTAAAACAACATTTACACAAAAGATTAAAATCTTATAAATAGCGTAAGGCTTAAAGAAGATTTAAAACATATGTATACGCGATTATGCAAAAGGCAGATGTAAAAGATATATATTTATACAAATGAATACTATATTCAGATATCTAAATTCAAAAGGCGATGTTCGGAGGGAGACTAGGGTGATGACAGGTATTTCAAGAGGGAGGTTTTAAAAGTGCGGTGATTTTCAATTCTTCTTATTTCGATTGGCAAAGAGTTCCACTGACGGGTGGTATAAACAAAGAAAGTGCGTTCTGAGGCAGTGCAGGATTATCTTGGTTGAATAAGCGCATGGGATCGCTGTGAAACTGGAAAGTCCAATTTTCTATAAAGATAGTCTGGTTGGCCAGTTCGCATTACTTGATGAATGCAGCATAATGATTTGAATTTTAAATAGTTTACAAAAGAACAGCCAAAGATTTTTTTTAGAATGCTGTGATACGTGGTCATAGCGTCGAAGGTTATAGATGTATCGAGTAATATTGTTAAATATAACATTTAGTTTTCTCAATTAGTTAGAGTCGGTGTTACAATATACTTCGCAGCAGTACAGCAGAGTAGGCAAAAGAAGAGTTTTAGCCAATAAGGTTTTGGTTTTTATAGAGATGAAGTTTATCGAGGCCCATAGGACGCGAATGGCGGCATAAACTTTACCAGCGATAGTATTTACGTGGTCAGACCAAGTAAGTGTGTCATTGAAAACAAGTCCAAGGTTCTTTAATTTTTCAACGCAGGTGACCACGGACTCACCCAGCTTGATACACGGGAGTAGGCACTTATCTAATTTAGTTCTATTGATGGCTATTACTTTACATTTGGTCGGATTGAGACTCAGATTGTTACTCTGTGCCCACCGCTGTATGCAACATAAATCTTCGTTCATTGCTTCTGATGCCAAGAGGGCTACTAATAAACACCTGAACATCGTCGGCAAACATTAAAACGTTGGAGTGTCTAACCGCTTGGGGGAGATCATTAATGTAGAGAACGAAGAAAAGAGGGCCCAAAATTGAGCCCTGTGGCACACCACTGCGTACAGGAAGTTGACATGAAGTTTTATCTCCAACAACCACGCATTGATGCCTTCCTGTAAGATATGATTGAAAAAGCTTAGTTGCAGTTGAAGAGAAACGAAACAAACTTCTCAGTTTTGAGCATATGATCGTATAATCGACTGAGTCGAAAGCCTTGGAGAAATCCAGCAGGGTAAGTAAACTTACCTCTTTTCTATCCATTGCTTTACGTAACTCATCAACAATATTTAGCAGTACGGTCTTGCAGCTTCGATTTGCTCTGAATCCGGATTGAGCACCATTAAGGAGATTATTTGCATCGAGAAACCGTTGTATCTGCCTAAAAATCGCTTTCTCAAAGACCTTGGACAAAAAGGGTAGGATAGAAATTGGTCTATAATCTACTGTACCGCTTCGGGACTGGGATAATTTTGGCTTTTTTCCAATCAACTGGGAACTCAGATGTTGTTAGGATGGAGTTGTATAAATGTCTGAGGTATGGCAAGATAAATGGTAAAAGTAGCTTAACGAATCTGGGGTCAATATTGTCCAAACCTATGGCATTTGATTTTACAGAGAGTAAGGCCGCAACAATGTCCTCATCATCAAGGCGAGTAGGGCTAAATGTGCTATTCACTTCCTCGGATGGATCAAGAAGCAAATTAGCAGGTAGATTTGAGCTGGTTTTGTTTTAATCTAGAAATTTAGTGTTCAGGAGATTACAATCGAGGTTGTCGAGCACCTTGGGGCTTTGTTTACCGATACCCAAATTACTTAAGGTCCTCCAGACATTTCTTCCAGTACCCGTCGGATTAAGGTGGTTTGCATAGTATTTTTGTTTAGCCAATCTAACTCTATACACAACTTTATTCCGAAGGGTGGAGTAGATTGCATGCAACTCGGGAATTCTGCACCGCTTCCATCTAGCGTAGGCTATATCTCTCTTTACAATCAGATCAGTGATATCGCGATTCATCCATAAAGGAGCTCCGTACGTAATTTTTTTTCTGCGTAAAGGAGCATCGAACAATTTCTCAATATTTTCATTCAAAAACGATAGTTGATCGTTAACTGATGTGATTCTATAGATTCTGGCCCAGTCAATTTCACGAACGCCATTTAATAGACGACGTTGGTTAATCGATCTAAAGTCTCTATATTGGAGAAGTTTTACATTTGCCTGGAATTCAAAATCATAGATTAAGAAGATGAGGTCATGTTTAGAGAAACCTGGTGCAAGAAGTTGGCTAAAAAGTAGTGCCTTTCCGGGATCATTAACAAAAAAGACATCGAGTAGGGTGCTAGAGCTAGAAATGAGTTGGTGCAGAGAAGTTTACAGGAAATAAACTTAGAGAGTTCATAGAGGCGATTAATGGTGCAGATGTGGTTTTATTCAGAAGATTGCAATTTAGATCACCGCAGAGTATAACCTGAGAGGTTATACAGGAATATTGTTCCAAACTAACAAGCAGAGGCGTAAAGTCTATATTTTTATTGGGCCTGTAGGCCGTGCAGATTAGTAGCTGCGATGAACTGCACGTAATCTTCACAAAGAGATATTGCAGGGGGCAATCGGGGTTTGACTTATGAGTGACGTCGCATCTGATGCCATCTCTTACATAGATTGCGACTCCTCCCCCCGAACGCCCATTCCTGTCAGCACGAAACAAGTTGTAACCATCAACTTTGTAAAGTTTATCGCAAAATTCCGGGTCAAACCACGTCTCGGAAACACAAACAATATCAACGTTTGACTTTATGAATAAATGCCGAAATTCATCAAGTTTTGGATTCAGGCTTTGTGCGTTCAGATGACAAACTTTCAACCCTTTGCGCTGAGAACTAAGTACTCTAATCATTGTGTGTACATTCTTATTTACACCACCATTAATGGAATCACTATTATTGGATTCTAAAAGGGAATTCATTAATTGCCCAAAGAAAATGTGCAAACAAATAAGAAGAACGATAACCGGCCACACATATATGTATGTAGGAATAATGGGGAGAGGAAAAGAGAGTAGGAATTGGTGAACATTGCCAGAACAAAAGGTGTATGAAACATTCAAAAGAAAAATTAGTACATTAAATTCAATATTACTAAAAAAATTAACAAATTATTGATTTGAAGTTGAGTATGATTATACTACTGATTCACTGCTTACAACGCCTTCTTTCAATTCAAGTGAATTTTGTTGACATCTCTTGGCATGAACATTCAACTCTTCAATGCTGTTGATGACGAAACTTCTTCCCGTTGTCAGATTCTTCATAAAAACGGATCCTTTCAGGGTGTATATTATATAACAGCTTATTACGACCTTTCATGCGTGCGGCTTTCTGCAGAATAGAGCGATTCCGCTCCGTTAAACTCTCGTTTACGTAGATTTTGTTGTCTGAATTCAGACCAACATGATGGAGCGACAAGTGCATGTTGTTGTTCTTGCGGTAGGTGGAGATCGATCGTAACAACTTGTTCCTCTCTGTGGGAGAGCTGAATTTTAAGATGATAGGAGCGTGACGAACAGTGTTTTGTTGTCGTTGGTGAATCCTGAATATGCTTTTAAGACAAATTGTCTCGCAGGAAACGGAGTCACACAATCGGGCGAACAGCTGGTTAAGGTTCTCATCGGGTAGATGAGGAATGCCAAACAAAACTGCATCCGTTGCAAGTTCTTTCCTCTCCACTTTGTCGAGGCTGTTGTGGAGAGTAGAGAGTTCTTTCTTTAGGTGTTGATTTTCAGCAGAGTGTGTTTCGAGGTGTTCAATGCGCGTGAGCAAATTGCTAATTTTGTTGGCGGTCTCCAGAGAGTGATCTTTCCAGGTCGACTCCAAGTGCTCAATTCGCTGCAAGAAATCTGCTCGCATTTTATTTATTTCACTGGTAATTCGAGCGAAGATGTTGTCACTCAGTTTGTTTAAACGCTCTTCCAGTACATCGACGGTGATGGGTTGAGCATCTCTCTTGAGTAAAGGAGAGGTGAATTTAGTGTTTGCGGACGAATGAGTAGCTTTAGAACGCAAACCCGTTGACATAGTGGGAGCAGACCGAGTTAAGAAAAAAAAGAAAACAAAAAAACGAGAAAGGATGCTGCAGTGAGCTACTGGATAGCCGATTTATTGAAAAAAAAAAGAAAAAAAACGATTGTGATTCACGATTGTGCTTCACGTTCCTTAAGACGGATTAACTTGAAGAAAAACGGAATGTTAGCCGGACGAGAGGAAAACACGTCTATTCACTAGGCATACTAGGCTTGAACTCCTGAAGGTCGAAACGAGTTTTTAGCTCATTATCTCTCATTGCGAGCTTGACTTATTTTTCTGTCTTATTTTACTGGATTAATATAGCAGTGGTTTACTTATGCCCAGCCGCATGTAATAAAGACCTTTGTTTTTTTTTTGTTTTTTTCATTAATTTTTATTATTAATTTCTTAAAACTATCTTACGCGCTAGACAAAAATTATTAAACTAGCTTAACTAACTTATAAATGACTGTTTCCCATGTAAACAACGCAGAACAAGTTCTCCTCCACGACCTTTGGTCCTCTTACAGTTCGAAGAACGACAATGTACCTATCTCACTCACTCCCCTGAGTGTAATAGAAAACCAAAACAATAGTAGGTGTTTTTTATTATGCCACATGATCCACTCAGGATCACGAAACATAATAAAACACTACAGATCAACGAATAGCCAGCTTGACATTTCGCCTCGTCCTGTCAAAGATCTGACATTTGAAAACAAAATAAACAAACAAATTGGAGATGGAAGCAGCTGCGATTGAGGTAAATTGCGTTTATTTGTTCTATTTAAAAGGTTAATATTTGTATTACAGTGGTTATTGGAAAGTGACATAGACAGTGAAGAAAGCAGCACACCTGAATATTCATTGCTGCATGAAGAAGTAACAGATTTCTCGGTCGAAATTTAAATTACGTTTACATGTTTACCTTTTTTTGTCCACCTGCTCCATTTCCACTTCACAATAAAAACAATCTTTGAAATTTAAGTGTGGAATTGCCATATCAAAGAAAATGTTTCTTTTCATTCAAATTTGATACGATCGATTTAAATGCTGATGATAATAATTTGTATCGATATACACCAATCGGGGGTAATATTTTCCCAATAGACTTAAGAGTTTTAGAAATGTAAGATAATACACATATTATAGCATTTTGATTACAATTACTCGATACGGAAGCGAAAACTGTTTAACCAAATCCTGGCCACAATTTTATATGTTCATCAGGCAATGATTCTCCTAATTTGAATGCGAAACCAGTGGGAAATAGTGTAAACTCACTTCCACTCAAACTCGGATCTTGAAATTGATCCAGATAAAGAGCTGGTTCACGTGTTGTTATTGTAATACATGTAAACCATGATCCGGATAAGATCTGGATGGCATAATAAAAAACACCTAGTGTTACAGTTGAGTTAGTCTACAATAAGCTGTTGGAAATGGAAAAGATGAATCAAGGATTTATTTTGCGATTTGATAAACTTTAAATTGAAAATACTAAGCTAAAAAACAAATTTGGTGAGATGCAAGAAAAAATCAACCGACTAGAGCAATACAACCTTTCAACCACCATCGAGATGGTCAATGTACCCAATGTTGTTAACCTAAGTGCAGTGCAAACAGCTTTGAAACTCGTACGCGATGGTGTTGGTGTCCAAATAACTGAAAATGATATGGAGTATGGCTTCATCAAAAATATAAAACAACAAAACATAAATAAGAGTTCTAAAACTGGAGATTCTCTGAACATTCTTAGTATTAAACTGTTGCGTCGTCAAATAAAAGACAATATAATGCAAACCAAATTCAAAAACAAAACTAAGTTAAATACAAAGATTTTTGATGATCATCACGATCATCACATCTGCATCAATGACAGCATGGCTTCGCACAATACCTGTGGATGAAACACAGAAAACAGATGGAGACAATGCAATTAGAGTGAGGTGCCTGAATGAGATTGTTGGCTCTAACAACTAGTTTGTTTTGTTTCTCCTATATTTACTTTAATTACCTGTATATTTTTATACTTATGTACATAAGATGTACAAAGATGCCCTTATTTTTAATTCATCAAAAAATGTTAACTCTTTCCTTGCACATATTAACCCATTGAATTATGAAGCTGATTTTATTGTATTATCGGCGATTTGGCTGTACAACTATGAGCTTTCCAATTATACCAATCCCGGTTATGAGCTTTTTGACAATAGCAATAATTCCTATATCGCAGGTGCGATTGCAGTATTTATAAAGTATTCGTTGATGGATGAATGTCGAGTTAAGCGATTAAGTTTGATGACTTTTGATATGTTGTAAATTGAAAGCATATTAAGTAATGGGCAATTTGTCATTTACCGTCATTATGTAGATATACATAGTTTAAATAAAATTGTCCTTCTAGAACAACTTGGGGAAATACTTAAAGTTATAAGCTGTAAAAATTCGTTAATCTTATGCTATATTAACATTGATATACTTGTTATTTAGTAATCATCACTCCGATAATTATTTAACATTAATGTCGTCATAGAGTCGTCATGTCGGCTTAGAGTCACTGATAAATGCTCCGACTCGAATAACAAATTTTATCGAAACATGCATTGATCACATTTTTGCTAGATTTCATAAGAACTGTGTTCCCAAAGTAGACAGTGACATATTGGACCTTAAAATAATAGATAATTGTATGATAAATTTGAAAATTGAGCTCTTAGAACTAAATGAGAACACCTTAAAGCGCAAAATCAATTTCGTAAAATTAATTAAGTATTTAAAATTTGAGCTCTGTGAAGAAATTTATTTAGAAACAGCATCCTTAACCAACATGTGAATAACAATAGAATTTTTGAGATTGCAATTGGAAATGGTTACACTTCTAATAAAATGTAAATCGTTAACACCGTTAATAAATATATCGTTAATAAATATTTTGCATCTGTTGCAATAGACCTTGTCTTCCCTTTAAACATTGCAGATGTGACTTGTATTCAGACCAAGTTCCTGACGAAATTCAAAACAATACCTTTGTTTTCGATTATTTAACACCAGGTGAAGTACATAAAACTATAATCAACCTCGATAATAAACGTTCTTAGACATCCGATGGTATCACTAACTGCTTATTTAAACGTATTTCATGGTAAGTCGTTGACGTATTAGCTCATATTTTTAATACGAGTGTGAGTTGTGGTATTTTTCCCAGTGCGCTAAAAACTGCTGAAGTGATTCCGTTATTCGAAAAAGGAAACCGGAAACACATGAGCCAAACCACCTATGTCTATTCAACCAACTTATTCTAAACTATTGGAGAAGCTTACGAACTGCCGGATAGTTTCCGTCCTGAAAAGAAATAAGTTTTTATTAGCAGTGAGCAATTCGGCTTTCGTGAGGATAGGTCCACGGAGGATGCGATATTGAAATTATGCAGAGAAATCAGTGAAGGTTTTAATAATAACAGTACCACAATAGCCTTATTCATCGATATGACGAAGGCTTTTGATATGGTTTACCATAACATTTTGTTTTATAAGCTCTACAAAGCGGGGTTCCGAGGGTGGCTTACTTCATATCTGAAGGACAGATCACAGAGGGTAATCTAGAAGGAGTTCTTTGCGATGAATTAAAAATACATGTTGGTGTATCTCAAGGTTCTATCCTGGGTCTTATTCTATTTTTAATATACGCAAATTCCATACTTTCTCAAATTTTTAGAGGTAAAGTTTCAGTTAACGTACGACAATAGATCTTTTTTTGAATCGTTGATCAATTTGGAACATTACATACAAATTTTGAGACAATGAGCTCCTTATAAGCGAAAATACGTTTTCACTCTGCTGCATGTGAACAATTTTATTTGTCTTCTCATGCTTGTGGCAGATCGAATTACGTCTCAAATGCTATTTGTACCGATAATTGCTTTAACATAGAATCGGTAGAAAGCTTTGTGTACTTGGGAGTTGTTATTGACAAAAATATGAACTGGAAATCAAATACGGCGTAATTAAGAAAGTATATGTTTTCCGTCACGCGAAATATATTTATGCTGCAACCTTATTGCTCACAAAAACTCTTAATGAGGATATACTACGGACTTGTCCACTCGAAATTGCACTATGGAATTTTTAGCTATGGATGTTCTTATTCTTACACTCTTGAGCCTATCGTTTTAGCCCAAAAGCATATTATAAGAATCATATGTAAAAAGAATAGATTCAGTAGAAGCTGGCCGCTGTTCCATCACCCGTTGTTTTACCGTTACATCATCGTTCTGTTTATAAAGTACTTAAAGTGTTTTTTATGCGTAGTGGTTACTCTTTCACTCAAACACATACAGCTTGAGAATAAATAATAAGGCCTTCGTTAACATATTAGCTTCACTCAAAACTCACCACTCTAAATTTTTTATTATATCTGCACCTAAACTATTTAATAAACTACCATACGAATTAAGAATTTTAAATATTCCTACCCTGTTTTTAAGCAAAGTTAAAAAAATGGCGTTTTACAATGGATAGCTCACAAGTCGAAAACCTTCTAATTAATATAGAATAGTCAACCATTTTTATTTTTATTTTTGTTTGTTTTCTTTTTTTTTCGCATGCTATGTATATTAAGTATTAAGTAATGTTTATTGATTTTGTTTGTTGTCATCACTCAACACCAGTCACGCTCAAAACCCACAACCACAAGTCATTCGCCTTTAGTATGGGTTACAGACATTACTACAGAATTGACTCAACAGTATTTTCTTTATAATCATCATTATAAATGTATGCAATTTATTTAATGTAACTTTAAGATAAGTATCTAAAATGAGGTCAAAAACAATCTTAACTTTATAAAATTGGAAACGAAAAGAATAAAGCATAATAATAAAAATAATAAAAAGAAAAATACCTGGCCCTATACGGACACTCTAAAGCAAGCAGATTAAATTATACCTTTCGGTAAGAAATATATGTATAATAATTAAGATACTTGAGAATTTATTAAATTAATAGCATGAATAGTATATGCCCCGCTCTGAAACCGAATTGGTTATCCGGAATGATTTTATTGTCCTCAACCCATTTAGGCAGGGCTCTATGGACCACCTCCTCCAAAACCTTGCTAATACTTGGAAGGAAGGAAGATTTAAGGAGTTAGAGGTATATTTACCCCTCTTGGGTATTGGTTGCACCACCGCTGTTTTCCAATCCACTGGATAATATGCAGTATTCAGTGAATTATTGAACAGAATGATGTACGTCTCTACAGCCACTGGTGGGAGATGCCTGTGCACAACATTAGATATTTCGTCGATTCTCGCGATTTTTTTTCCCTTCAGTGACTCGAAGATCATCTGGAGATCCCCCATCGAAATAAACTAGTTCTTCGCCCCTTAATTGGTGACGACATTATTTGCCATGAAATCGTCATCGAACCTGGTAAAACCAAGATTATATATATTATTATTATATATATGGTTCGCCAATGATCGATATCATTTCTAAGGTAGGAGTGATGAAGTTTTCCAGGTTATGGTTTGGGCGAATGCTATCATCCACCTTATACACTTCCTGGAAAACAGCTCCCACTGTCGCTACCTTCTCATGGGGATCCTCGATTACGAAGAAATCGTCATGCAAGACGGCCCTCTCCGGATCAATTCCGACTGTTCACAAAAGACGTTCATTGTCTGACGTTCTCGAGTTTTGTCTGTCGATAAACCGCAGCACAGTTGTCTGTGCAGTCAGTCGATTATCGCGTTTCGGTGTACGTTTTTGGGCATCGTGCAGTAATTGGCGTGGTATTGTACTGTCCATCGTCTGCTTAATTTTATCATCCATTTGCCTGAGGTACCTGTCGATCTCGCAGTTTGACAGGTTCCTAGTGGATGGTGGGAAGGAACAGCTCGAAGTGAGCGATCTCGTCAGATTATTGGCAAACGTGGCCAACGCGCCCTACTATAATCATAGTAGGGATATCTATATACTATCCGTTGTGAGTAACTTGACTCTGTACTCTATGCTCCGCAGAACCCACCAACGGCTTAGTAGGCTCCCCCTAGTTATTTATTTATTAGGAATGTTTTTTCCCAACCACTATGTTTGGCATTTAAATCGCCGGTCAGGATGTAGTAGTTTTCCATCAAATTTAAGTGCAGAGTTCGAAAAAGTGTCTTGAGTTCTGCAATGAAAATTTTGGGTTGAGGTACTCCAGATGCATAGGCTGCTATAATGTACATTCTCTTTCCATTTCGGAGATGAATGCACACAATGCAGGCCTCTAGCACCTGGAACCTCCGCACTTCACCGCTATATATGACTTTATGTTTTAAATTTAAAAAAAGAAATGAAGATAGCAACTCCCCCGCCACGTGTGGCATTGTGTCTGTTTCTTCGCATTATTTTATAAGAACTTCGCCGGATTTTGTGCTTCCCGTTTATCTTTGTTTCGCCAACGAAAAGTACATCGGGGATTTGGTCCTGCAACAGGTTGAAAAGTACGGCTCTTTTCTTGCCTTTTTACTTTTTCCATTTAACAAATTCGGAAGCGAAGGAAGTAACAGAATTTGGCCTCTCCAGCTTGCTGTTGGGTGCGAGGTGGTCCAGGAAGAAGCTCAATACCTGTAAACGCCTTGACCCCCACGAATGTGAGGTCGACGCTCTCGAACTCTTTGAGCTCTGAGAGCATTTCCTCGAGGTCAGTGATCGAGTGCACGCTTTTGAGGTACATCGACCGCAGACTCTCGGCCTTGGAGAAAAACTCCGTCGTGGTCTTCTTTAAAAGATTCTTGACTCGATTTGACAAGCGCACCTAAACGAATCCCACTTTTGTTTCTCTAAAAAACAAACTAAATATCCTGAAGGACTGACAATGTCAACATATATTGATATATAAATGTAACGACATAACAAAAAAAAACTCTAAAATCGAATTTACGTAATTCGCAAAATTCATAAAGTTACCTTGTTTTGACCCCGTAAATTAACTCGATATTACAATACTAAAATATTTATAACATATCTCAAATCTAATACTAACAGCAAAAATAATTGTGTGTTACATTGTAACAGAGATGCATTTGCTCAACATCTGTTGCTTATCTCCATCGCAAAACAGAGTTGAATGTACGACAACACTATTTCCACTTTTGCGTCTTGTAGATGATTTACAGCGCTCACATACAATTAATTAATTTATTGTCAAATAATTTAATGGAAGCTGTTCTAAATTATAACAAAATTCGATTATAAGGGCATGAGAGATGGCAGGAAAAAACACTCGTGTTACCAAAAAGTATGTGGGCCGCTGGCATTGTTAACATAAGTGAATAAGCGCCGGCAGGACGACGAACAAGCGAGTTTTTTGAGTTGTTGAGTTAACAGTTGTAGGCAAAAAAGTAAAAAGTGTGCGAAAATTGTTTCACCATACTGTTTTTAAATGGCATGATTGATTAACAGAGGATTGGGGCCACCGTTTCCAAAAGTAGTTACATTGCTTACGACTACTAGGACAATATTGGTATCAAACAGCTGGGAATCAAACGAAACAGAAACAGGACATACATTAGTTAAACCACTTTGTTCTTTTCCCTTACGGCGCGACTATGATCCGGAGTAAGATGATCACAACCCTCACATTTGCAGCATTCCTCGTGGTCCACCTGTGGGATTAGCCGATTCAACCTCAGGAAGTAACGGCATGCTTCTGGTTTGAGATCACTGGGTCGAATCAAATGCTTGTGTTTTTGAATTTATGCTCCAGTTGTTTTTTGATCTGCCTTTTTTGCGTGATTGTATTGGAATATTTCTTTTTTTACGGGATTGGAAGGATCATTCCTTTGAACAATACTAACTAAGACGTTAGTTCTTTATCTTGCTTGACATTCCGATGTCCGCCATCTTTTTCCAGAACTCAGAAGGTGTCTCGTCTGGAACAACCGCTTTTCTTTTTTTGGAGTATTTGACCACATTCCTAAATTTTTCGACAGTAAGTCGAATATTTCGTCATGGTTTAGAGCTTGGAAAGTATACCCGGGTAAACTGTTGCTGGGCCATCGACACTCCCAGGATCACTTTGCAATCCTTGATCCGGGGCTTCGTGAAACTGGCTACCAAATGGTAGTCAACCTGGGTTTAATGTCCATCACTGCTGTAACGAATGTTCGAATGTTCCTGTTCCTGCGCGTGTTATTGATATTGATTGATAGATGATTGATAGATATTGACGGACAGTTATTTTTTGAGTGTAAATAAAGATAAAATTGTTAATGATTTGGTTAATTAATATTACATATTATAATACTGCACCTACATATCTAGACGTCATGATGTAATTATACTTATTTGCACAGAGTCGAATCAATAAATAAATAAGGAAGTATTTGTTAATAACAAAAAGGCCAGGTGATGTTTTTGGCGATGGAGTTAAATGACCGTGGCAGCAATGCTTATTTCTCAAAGAGCTATTTACAAAGGAAAAAAGTTTTGATCTTGCCGGTGGCCAATGGCCGTCTTTAAGAATCTAGAAGTGCTTCCGTAATTGACATACGAGTTGAATCCATTGGTATCCCGAAGCAAAGTTTCTGTAATAATGCTTGTACTTCTGTAATGCTAATAAGCTTGATCGTGTATAAATATGATGGAGAAAAAGGTGTTAAAATGCCCACAGTAAGGCAGTTTTCCTTGTTCCAATTGAACAGTTATAACGTTAAAATTAAAAAATTCATAAGATAAGTTCAAGATCAGAACAGAACACAAACTGCAATCATTTTTGTAGTCAAAGTGAACAAAAACTAAGCTTCAGCGAGAGATAACAACACCGGAAGGGAGAAGGTATCTGTAGATATTGCCACACTTACATTCACCGTAGAGATCCCCAAAAAATAAAAGGCACATCCTTTAAATAACGCAACCCAAAAGACACCCAAAGCAGAACGTTAACAGTGGCTGCCATGAGGAGGGAAAGTTGATAGGGGTCGAAAAGACTGAAATCTTTTAGTAATTTCGACGCTTCAGAAGTAGCAAAATAAGAGAATGTAGATCTAAATAACCTCATGTCTTGAGGAAAGGGGCAGCGAACACGGGGAAAGCTACCAGAAAGAAGTCAGGGTAAAGCTTGAATCAGTATAGACTTTCTACTCGGTACCTGAGAACGTCAAACTGATTGAAAAATCAATTATTTCCGGAACGATCGCGAGGGTTCGGAAAGCGATTGAAAAATAAAGGAAACAAACAGAACTTCTTGCTGACTTCTTTATTCTTCGTTGTAAATTAGTTTTGCATCCTGCTTATTAACAGATTAGCTGGTGGGTTGGCGAAGTCGCTTCTTCCTTTTCTTCTTCCAGACCCCGTCGTATGCGCCTTGCTGTCTGGTTGAGTAAGCTAATCTGCCTCCAGGGTTACTGTTGACATTTTGGTTTTGTTGACAGTTGATCGTGCGGCGTTTTTTGTTCCAGTTGCCTTTGTGTCCGAATTTAACGTGTAACGGTTGCACTTGGGATTCGGATTCGTTGTTAGTTCTTGGAACATCTTGAATGGAATCTTGAATGGAGTGTTTTGCCGTGATGACTGAATATACGTTTTTCCAATTCGTTCGGCAATAGTGAGCAAAAAGCTATGCGATATTCTGCTAAACAATCAAGTAAACGTGCGAAATCCTAAAAAATAAATTCTGTTTGAATATTTCTAAAGAATAAAATCTCTAACTTACTCTTTGTTTTAAATGCGCTGATCAGTGGTTGCAATGACGTGTCCGCTTCGCTGATGTCCATTTCAGACCCTTGCCTGGCCAATTCGTCTGCTCTTTCGTTCCCTGCGATTGAGCTGTTGCCCAGGACCCAGCAGAGTATGACTTTGTGGTGTCTGAAGGACTTCAGTGAGTCGCGACATTTCATGACAGCCTTTGATCTCATTATACAGGTTCTATTGACTTCAGTGCAGCCTGGCTGTCTACAAAGATAGTGATATCCGATGGTGGGATATCGGTTACCTGTTGGTGTTTGGCTGCTTTCTCTATTGCCAGGATTTCTGCTTGAAAAACGCTGCACAGATCAGGGAGTCTGAATGATTCCTATTTGTGGAACCCGGCCCCGGTGCCTGTGTCCATTTTCGATCCGTCGTTGATTACAGCGTTTGATAGCCACTCTTCTCTGTTGGGGAAAAGGATTGGTATTCTGAGAGAGAAGTCAATTTGGGGGGAAATATAGTCGGTCGTAGCTGCGAGGCTACTAAAACCATGTTTCTTTCCCAGGTCGTCTATTGTTCTAAGTACGGCCGCATGTCCATAGTTGGATTGCTCTTAGCAGCGCAGCCTTTTATGAGTAGATCCAGGGGAAGGAGATGAAGTATCATGTACAACCCTCCTTGTGGCGTGCTTCTCATGGCTCCCGTTGTACAAACAGCGGCTGACCTTTGTACTTTGTTGAGCATGTTCATATAGATTTTTGTGCTGCTAGCAGTCCACCAGACTAGGGCCCCATAAGTTAAAATGGGTCTGATGATGGCTGTGTACATGATGTACGGTTGAAAGCTCCATCTTTTCCCGAGGGTCTTTTTGCATGCATAAAAAGCATTCAATCCTTTTTTCATCCTTTCCTCCAGGTTCCTTTTCCAGGAGAGTTTGGAATCAAGAATGATGCCTAGATATTTGGCTTCCGCTTTGAGTTTGCGTGGAGTGCCCTCTAACTTTGGGGGAGCAAATATCGGAATTTTCCTTTTCCTGGTGAACAGAATCAGCTCGGTTTTCTGGGGGTTTATTCTCAGACCGTTCTGTCTTGCCCACGAGGAGAGTTCCCTCAACGCAGATTCCATTAGTTCACAGATAGTTGGTGGAAATTTACCAGGTCATCCACGTACTCTATTGTCTTTGTGTCTTTCTCCATAAAGAATTTGAGGATTTTTTTAACTGTAAGAAGCCACAGTAGGGGGAGAGAACTCCCCCTGTGGTGTGCCTCTAGTTGTCGCTTTCCTTATAGAGCTGTGTCCAATGTCTGCATTGACAATTCTGTTCTTCAACATATTTTCAATCCAGATTACAATGGATTTGTCTACTTTTATGTCCTCTAGATCTGTTATTATGGCCTCTGTGTTTACATTGTTGAAGGCCCGCTCTATGTCGAGGAAGGCTGCCATTTCAAACTCTTTTAGGTTCAGCGAGCCCTCAATTTCACGGACAACACTATGCAGAGCACTTCCCACTGATCTGCCTTTAAGGTAGGCGTGTTGAGTGTTGCATAAGTTGCGTGAGTTGATGAGTCCTCTGGTCAAGGAGTCTCTCCAAGGTTTTTAATAGAAACGACGAGAGACTAATTGGCCTATAGTCCTTAGCAGTATGGGATGGTTTACCTGCCTTAGGTATGAAAATTACCTTTATTTCTTTCCACTGTGTTGGGATGTACCCCGCGCAGGCAATTGGAAAAAATGCTTACGAGTTACGAGTCAATTTTGGGACGTTGGGTTTGGCCGTGTCCGATGGCTTCTTCTCTCGCACTGTGTCCTTTTCAGAAGCGAGAGTGGAGGTGGGAGCCGATTTCTTCTCGAATTTTCCTACCTCTTTCTTGTGTTTCTTAATCAGGAATTTTTCGCGCTCGGAGAGCGTTGAGGGGTCTATCGCGCTCATCTTCCTGATATACTGCACCGACCTCTTATAGCTGTTCTTTGCTTTTTGGGCCGGTGTTTTTGCCTTGATCGTTCCTTCAGGTTTGCCTGTGGCCTTAAGGTCGACCTTTTGTCCAGCAGCTGTGCCTCAGTTTCAGAGTCCACTTGCATGGTGTTGCTTACCTGCGATGAAGCCAAGGATTCGTCGTCGGTAGCGGTACCAATTTGTAGTTCCTGAAGAAGAGTCCCGGTTACGCTGTCTATATCGATCGCGCCTTCGGCGGTGGCAACCTGTGCTGTTTGCCTCTCCAGAGGATGCATTTTTTTTATTTTTGTTCGAGTTTTCTTTTTCCATGTATGATCCCACGAGTCGCGCAGGAATGGGTGGTCGACCTGTACAGAGCCCCGCAGTACACAGGCAAGGCCATTTGATCCAGGAGGCTGCCTGGTATCCTGGATACACCGTAAGCGACTGGGCTATTATTTAAACTGGGCCCCCAGCCTGGCTGACTCTCAGCACGGTACGGTTTACACCTTAGTCCAGCCCAGGGGAAGGGAGGGAAAGGGAGGGGATACCCGGAGAAGGGAGGAGGAGGTGATGGCTGCAGCTTAGCTTCATGTCTCGTCATAGAGAATTCATGTCCCATCATGGAGAGTGAATTCTCAAGAGTCATTGACAATAGGCCCCGCGACAAGGTGTGCAGCCACGTGAAGGACTTGAAGATATCTCCAACGCAACCTCTCAACACCATCGTGAAGGAATTACTGCTTTGCGGAAGCAGTGGAATCTGCTTGAGAAGAGGGGCATATCATGCGACGCTTAATGCGACTTTGGCATACCGATTCAGCCTGAGGAGAATTTAACTAGTTTATTTAATCGACTTTGTCATACTATCGATTGTATGCCTCTCCTTGTATGCCTCTTTCGTACAAAAGGAAGTAATAATGGGACAGCACCACCAAAAATTGTTGTAAAATTCAGCAACTCTCTCGTGAGAAATTCAGTTTTAAAGTCAGCTGCAAACTACCGAAAGTAAAATGCCACCGATTTTCGCCTGCATGATCTTGGCCACGAATCGAGCGACAGCTGTTATCTCAATGAGAGCTTAACAAAGAAAACACGCTTTCTCTTAAAAAGCGCTCTTGGCCTCCGAAGAAAAAAACAACTGTTTGCTGTGCACACAAAGTATGGCCATGTTTATGCTAGGAAGACGGTGAGTGGAAAAACCTTTCTCATTGAAAGCCCAAATGATCTTCTTACTGCTGCTGCGACAAATTCGTGAAATTCTATATTCTTTACTATTATTATTGTAAACTCAAACTTGTTGCTACTGTTAACTTCATATTCATTGTTTTTTCTCCCACTCGTGTTAAATTTCCTCCCCTCACCATCCCTCGCAAGGAACGCACTTTTTCTCTCCTGCTTTTGATTTTTACTATGGATATTTCAAGCTCTTTACTCGTAGTATAGGGGTTCAGAATAACGCTACAATACTCCAACAGTGGTCTGACAATGCAATGTAAAGGGTTTTAAGTGCATAGGGATCTTCGAAACACTCTGAATTACGAATTACAAATTCCAACATCGAGTTAGCTTTTGAAATTAAATAATCGATATTTTTTTTTATTTCAAACATAAGAAAAAAGAGTTTACATAAGTTTCATAACACTGCAACTAGTAAAAATAAGTAACGATCAGTTTGCTTTTCAGTGTAGGTACTAAAATAAGTAAATAATTAACATTTTACTATTTTTCAGACATGCTAAAGTTATTATTTATATGTTTATTCTTATTTATGGTGATAGTGACTAGAGCATGGTATTTAATCCATCCAAAGCGTTGGAGGTTATGTTGACTTCGAGCACCCCTTTTCGCTCACTGTTGTCGCTCAGTTACTATCGGGTTAAAGTTGTAGTTTAACTCTCAGCTTCGGATTGTCTGACAAAATCTGACGGTATTGTATGGTGTAATCGTCTCAAGCCGTATACGTGAAGAAGAAGATGTAACTTCCTCGTTTACGTGCTCCTGGCGTTTTCTTTGGTGTGCATTGGCCTTAGAGTGAATTTCTTCATAAACTGTGGGAATCCTTCCCGATGGAGATCGCTGTTTCTTATATACCATGACGCATTCAAAATAGATCGAAGTACTATGTTCTGAAAGCGTTGGATGACTGCAATGTTGGTTTGGCTGGCACATCCCCAAAGTTGAGCGCCATAATTCCACACTGGTTTTAGAACCTGATTCTATAAAAGAATTTTATTAGAGATTGGTAACCCTGATTTTCTACCTTATAGCCATTCTATTTTTCTCCATTTAATATATAATTCTGTTTATATGTTCTTTCCAACGAAGCTTGGCATGTAAATTCATACCTAGATATTACGCTGTGTTGGAGATTTTTTTTTTTAATAATTGGAGCGCGCAAAAGGGGTTATGACTACCCTTAAGTGTTCGGAATCAAGACACAGCACGGGCCGAAGATATAGAGGGAGAACGGGAGAGGAGGTACCTGTGCACATTGGTCCTAAATGTCTGTGGATTGATAGATAGATAGATATAAGTTTTATTCATTCCAACTTACAACTAAATCAAACAACAGTAGTAGTAACTAATAATAATTGGAACAGAATAATAGTGATCATTCTATAACTATTAGAACACTATGTCCTGAGTTAGTGTTGAATGATACTTATATTTTATTTAAATAATACAGGGTGTCCCACGAGCAATGTGCCAAAAAGCTAGAGCGTGTAGGTCTGGCCAAGACAAGAAAAAAATCGTATGGAAGAGGGGGAGGGGGTCTATTCCCCCCCGTTTAGCCAGGAGGGGCAATTTTCAAAAAAAAAAATAATTAATATGGAAAAAAAATTATTAAAAATCCACAATGCTGTGATGTACTTTTTTGTAAAGCCAGAAACCTCTTCTTTCATCTTGTTTTTAAACAAAGCTGTTTTAATGAACAGTTTTTGAGAAATTAATTTTCAAACTCAAAATTTTGAAAAAAAAAAGTTCAAACTATTTTTTTTCAAAATTGTATGTAATTAAGTTCTAATTTTTTTTCAAAAATTCAATTCTCTTATTAGTTTTTAGTTAAAAACAGAAAACCGAATGCAAAAATGTCTTGTAGTTTTTGAGAAATTAAAAAAAAACCCGAACCATTTTTTTCTAAGAAAAACCTTTCTTTTGGTTTTAACGCGGCTGGACTTGTAGGCAAATTAATGTATGAAACCTTGACCTCTTTTTTATTATTTTTAAAAAAATCGGAGTTTTATTATAATAAATTTTTAATATGATCCCCATTTTTTAGAAGGCAAATGCTTGACAAATTTTCCTGCAATTTGACTCCAGCGACTTCAATCCGTTCTTTCAGTTGTTCCAAAGATACTATTTCCACTTCGTAAACATAATTCTTCATGAATCCCCACACATAAAAATCTAGAGGAGTTGAATCTGGTGATCTAGGCCATTCCGTCGGGCCCCTTCTTCCGATCCACTAAATGGTCACTAAAATGATCATCCAGCCAGTTTCTAACCCGTAAGCTGTAGTGTGCTGGTGCTCCATCTTGCTGGTAGATTAAATTATCTGCTATGGCCAAAGGAACGTTGCCCATCAAATCGGGCAAAAGGTATGATTCTCCATTAATAACGGCATTCAAAAACCGGGGCCCGATTACAGTTTGTCCAACAAGCCAAACATTACAGCTAAAGCGGTGTGGTGATTTATTTTGTTTTTTGTTGTGTGGATTGGTGCTACTCCAATTATGGAAATTGTAGAAGTTAGTAACCGCATCTCTGGTAAACTGTGCTTTATCCGTCCAGAATACAGAGCACTCTCCATGCTCTAGATTTGGGCACTCCAAGCATAATAGCTATCCTCCTTGTACTAAGGGAGGGATTACGTCGGACCAAATCCAAAATTCTTTCATCTAAGGTTCCTGATTCATCTGTAACTGATCTTTCGCTTCTTCGATGCTCTAACACTCCATGCTCTCGCAGACGTCGGTGGATTCTTGAAAACGTGCTATGACTGGGACACCTCCGATTGGGATATCTTTCGCCGTAGAGTCTTTCAGCTTCACGATCTCGACCATTAGCTAAACCGTTGCAGACGTGCATGTCCGTTAATTCTTCTCGAGAGAATGAGTTTGACAACCTTTATACAGTATAGTGTTTTGTGCAGCTGCTGTGCCTCTAAATGGTATTCTAAAGTCATCTGTATTTCTTAGTGTATATGGCTGTGATTCACCAACACTTATCGTTCCTTCCCTCAAATATGCTGGTGCAAGTAAATGCTTTATCTGGAACACTATCTTTAGTGTGTTAAACTCCCATTGTTGTCTTATGTTCAGCCACTTTAGGCTAGCTAACATCCATACTACTGCGGTGTATTTATTGCATCTGAGAATAGACCTAATTGCTTTGTTTTGCAGCTTTTGCAGTCTAGCTATGTGACCAGCATTGCAGCACGAGTATAAAAGCGTTGAACAATACTCAAAATGCGGCTTAACAATCGTGTTGTAGACATTTATTGCTGTTAGTGTGCTCAAACGCTTTCTGATACGTTTGAAAAAACCGATTTTTTTACATATGTAATCGATGTGGGGACTGAGATTTAGTTTCTTGTCAATTATAACGCCTAGATATTTTATTTCGTCAACTTTTTCAATTGCACAGTTATTTATTTTTATTGCGAAATTGTTTTCCATATAGATTTCCATATATTTGGTTTTTTGTTCATTTAGTTCATCTGTAACCACTTAGTCAGTCGATCAATATCCTCCGATAATTTTTCTCTACATTCTATTCCATTCTTGCCCTTAGCATAAATTAGCGTGTCATTAGCATATAGAGCAATCTTACATTTCTTCACTATTTTTGGCATATCGTTTATGTATAACGACAAACAGTTGAGCTCCCAGTATTGATCCTTGTGGGACTCCGTGCCTTATTTCAAGCTCACTTGAGACTTCACCGTTCAGTTTGGTTTTCTGAAACCTCTCTGTTAAGAAGGATTGGAACCATCGCAATTCGATACCCCTGATTCCATACTCAAACATTTTTTTGAAAAGTATGCTTCTATCAATTGTTTCGAATGCTCTTTTGAAGTCCAAGAATAGAGCGGTTATCTTATTACTGGATCCGTTGGCTTTCCACTTGTCGACAATGTGATTTATTGCTGTCTCACATGAATAGCCTTTCCTAAAGCCAGATTGACAGTCAGATATTATGTTGTTTTCTTCAAGGAATTTCACTAATTGCTGTTTTACAACTATCTCCATAACTTTATCGAGGGTTTGTATTGTATTTATTGGTCGGTAATCTTCACACTTATTTGAGCCATTCACTTTCTCTACAGGGGTGATCACCGAGCATTTCCATACTTGCGGAAATTCACCGGTTTCTATCGAGGTGTTTATTATTTTTGTTATACAATGATCCACTGTTGACCAGTTGTCTAAAAGAATTTTTGGACTAACTTTGTTAACATCGCGTTTGTTTTTCATTTTACTAATAAGTATTTTTAACCCCTGTTCAGTTAATTTCTTCATTTTAAATCTACATTCGGCATTCGGGATTATGTTCTCGTATTGGATATGTGGGATAGAATCTCTTATTTCGTTAATGCTGGTGATAAAATACTTATTAAATTTTTGTGCGATATCCTTGCTGCAGTTATAGGTTTCGCCATAAAACTCAACTGTATTAATTTCCTGCTTTTGTTGGTTCAAAACTAGCACTTTAATTTCGTTCCACATAGCCTTTTGATCATTTGCATTACTGATCTTTTTGTTAATGTAATTATTTTTTGCTTCTTTAAGTTTAGCTCGCTTGCATGTACTTCTGGATCTTTTCGTTTTTCAGTGTTCTGAGGCTATTGCTGAACCAACTATTTGCATCACGTTTCTTATTTTTTATCTTTTTTACCGTATATTTTTGGTTAAGCTGCTCAAAGATGTTGCCAATTTTTTTAGCATTGTAGTTTAAATTGTGTGTATTATCGTACCTAACATCCATTTCTCTCATATCATTTTTGTATCTTTGTTTATTATACCTAAAAGTGTCGATTTTTTTATGTCTTTGATCAAACTATTGTTATGTACTTTTATCTCAATGCATTCGTGGTCAGATACGTTCCATTCACTTCTAATTTCTGTACATAGGTCATATATATTTGTAACAATGTAGTCTATTATTGTCCTAGATGTTGCCGTTGTCCTTGTATAGTCGCTAATTTTTTGTGAAAGGAAATTGTCATTAATAACTCTTTCCAGGTCCTTTTTG
The DNA here is from genome assembly GCA_958301585.1 of Merodon equestris. NCBI lineage: Eukaryota > Metazoa > Arthropoda > Insecta > Diptera > Syrphidae > Merodon > Merodon equestris. The sequence continues at coordinate 107,430,488 of OY284413.1, forward strand.
TAGACCTCATTTTTCGACCAATCTATATTGAAGTCACCAGCTATTATTATATTGTTTGAACTTTCCGTGACTTCTTCAATATATTCTTCGAAAAACGTACAGAAATCTCTTTCAGAACTACTTGGAGACCTGTACACAGCTGCTATAGTCAAGTTAATGTTTTTGTAGCTGACTTTACATTCCAGTAACCATCTGTGGTAATCGACCGCTGTCTGCCACGTATTGGTAATACTCCACTGATTTTTTATGTACAGTGTCGTACCACCAGTTCTCGGTGAGTTTGAGAGGCATGATATGCACTTGAAATCTTCCATTTGTATTTCACTTTGCTCAATATTTTCTGTTAAATGCGTTTCCGATAGAATTATGAAATCGTAGTTATTATTGCTTATTATTGTTCCAAGTTCATCGAAATTATTAATAATACCTTGAATGTTGAGATATAATGCTCATATTTTGGGCTTTGGTTGCTAGTACCCCATCTTTTTCTTCTTTTCTTCAAGTCTCTTCAAATATGAGGAACATTGTTTACTCATCGTACTGTGATTTTCATCAAGTCCTAGTTTCAATTTTTCATTGATTCTACTGCAATTTATGCACCTTGGTGTATCTTCTTTCTCGCAATTTTTTGTCTCGTGTTTGCCATGACACTTCAGACATATTTCATCTTTCTTACAGTTCGCTGCCTTATGGTTAAACCCTCTGCATTTAAAATATATAATTACGTCTGCACCATCAAAAACTTTACACCTCTCCCATCCTAAATTTACTTTTCCTATTTCCAGTACTTTTGTAAATGTATCATCATCAATTTCTAGAATAGCGCTATAGTTTTTTTCAGTGTTTTTAATATTTTCATTGTATTTTAAAAGCTTTAATTCACTACTCTCCATAATACAGTTTTGTTTTTTTAGTCTATCGATAATTTCCTGCTCAGTATTTTTAAATTTCATAAATGGTATTATTATCTTTGGTTTAATTTTCTTTGGTATTTTGATTTCATATTCCTCCCCTAGTTGATCTTGCATCACTTTTTGTATTTTTTGTCTATCTTCGCTATTTTCACTTGCAATTATAACGCTACCATTTCTGCTACCCTCGATGTTGGCTATCTTTAAATTTGTTGGATCAATTTTCTTGTTTAGTACTTCCCTTGTTTTCCCACTATTCTACTTCACTTTTGGCTTAACGATCAATGGCAACTCTTTTTTTAGCTCAGGTACAAACCTTTTTTCTTGACATGTCCCTGTTGATCTTTTGACAGTTTCAGGATATGACACTTGGTTTCCGCATTTTGCTTGCATTTTGTCAACAAAATGTTTAACTTCGTTACAAACTCCAACATTGTTTTTCTTTATTTCCGCGCATATTTTTTCATTCTGTTCTTTAATGTTTTCCGTGACAGCATTTATTTTCATGACTTCTTCAAGTGACTTCTCGCATACTTCTTGAGCTATTCTCATTTCTTTTATTCTCTCTGCATAACGTTTTTCGATTGCCGCTAGTAAATCTTTCAATTCTGTCTCATTTTTCTTTAACGATTCTTTAAATTCTCAAATTCTTCTTTGTACTGCTTTAGATAACTGGAATTACGGGCTACATTTTCTGCCATTTCTTTGACCACCAAATCCACATTTTGAGTGTATGTATGTAATGCAGTCATCACACATGAATCTTTCCATGTTGTTCGAATCCAGCACAGCAGCGGTATACTGATCTAATCCCGAACATTTTGTAGTTGAATGGAAGACCTTCTTGCAGACTCCGGCACATGAGATTCCTGTCTCTCCCCTAATAGGGCTCTTGCACTTGGAACACTCTATAATTTGTCCAATAATTCACCATAGGTGCATAGACAGCTCGCTTAGCACTCAGAAAAAGTTTGTTTTTAAATTTATTCTCAAAATAATCGCCAATAATTAAAAATTTTGCACAGCCAACAATTTACCAGGAATATGGTTCGGTTATTTCACTCACACAGCAATTGATCATCTGTATGAACCTCCCCAGCAGGTGATTCCATATTGCAATTTTGAGTGTGCGAGGCCATAATAGATTTGAGACAAAACTTTCTCAGAGCAATATGGTTTGATGAGGTATAGTTTACGAGTCACCAGCATCATATGGGATTTAACTGCTCGAATATGTTATTTCCAGCTCAAGTTATGATCGATTATGACTCCAAGATATTTAACATTTTTCATTGACTCGATCACAAAGCAACTAGTAGAGCATTGGCTGAAATCAGAAAAATTATCAATACCACATTTGTGTATAGGTAATTTGAACCTTCCATAGTCATATGCATGAAAACATAGATTGAAATCATTCAACACATTTCCCGATATTTTTATAAAAATCAGCTTCGTTTTCTCACTGATAACTTACTTGTGAACAGCAAACCAAAGTCTCAATTTTTCTAAGTCTGCTCCGATCTGTACTATGCATTCAAAAATTAATCGATATTGATATGTAAAAGCTTTATCATCGACAAATTCAGTGGATATACCATTAAATTCCTGAGCGAATAGAGAATTGATGTAAATTAGGAAAAGAAGAGGCTCAAGTACCGAGCCCTGTGGGACGCCATTTCTTAACACACGAGAATTACTGAAGGTTCAATTGATTTTAACTATTTGTGTCCTATCTTTTAAATACGTTTTAAACCATTCAAATATTACTCCTCTAAAACCAGCTTTATATATCTTGTCAGTAATAGCTCATGGTCAACCATGTCAAATGCTTTCGTCATGTCAATAAGCAGGGCCGTAGTTGAATTTTTGTTGTTTGCACCTTCATACAACTGACTACACAACCTGAGGATAGCATCTTCTCTTGACATACCACTCCTAAAGCCAAATTTATTATCTGAAAAGAAATGGTTATGATCCAAAAACGATAGGATGCGGACTTTAATCAGTTTCTCAAATAGTTTAGCAAAAGTTGGAAGCAGAGATATAGGTCTATAACTAGATAAGTTTTTCTTATTGCCTTTTTTTAAAGAGAGGAATCACCTCCGCACATTTAAGGGAACGTGGAAAACAGTCCTTATTCACACTTAGATAAAACAAATAACTTAGTATGTCCACCACATACCAGGCAATTTTTTTCAGTAAAATGCTTGTTATGCCTTCGCGTCGCTAGTGCACGAATTTTTGTTTTTTAACGACATTATTAGTTTGTAAAGCTCAACCGATGTGACCGCATTAAATACAAAACTGTTCGCTTGCATGCTATCAGGGATTACATCTGAGGGGAGAGAGCAGCTACAATATTTACAAGGTTCAACTGACGGCTTTAATTTTTGTGCGATTTCAGTGAAATATTCATTGAATTTGTTAGAGATGCTGGTGGCATCGGAAATATGTACACCATTAAATTCTAGATCATCAATTTCTGGAGATTGTTTATGCTTCCCCAAAATGCCATCAACAACTCTCCACTGTTCTTTACTATTTCCTTTAGCCTTTTGAAACATATTAAAATAATAGTTATTACGCGTTTCTGTAATCTTTTTATGGATGTTTTTACATAATTTGGCATAGTACTTTTTTAGTTTTCTGTTTTGAGGGTGTTTGGTGCATTTAATTGCGAAGCTGTTTTTTCTTTTTATTTGACTTAGAAGTGCATTATTCATCCACGGCTTTAAATGTCTTCTATTGTTAGAATTTTCAAGGAGACTTTAGAACAAGGCTTTATCAGATTGTGCAAAATCGAGGAAAACAGATCAAAAGCAAGGATTACTCTCCGAATAGACCGGTTCTCAAAGTTCCCTATTTGGTGTTTTTGCCTAAGAGGATTAAAATTATTGATAGGGTCAGGATTCGTGAATGAATTGAGGACAACCATATGATGATCTGCGAGCTTGAAATCATAGACTGCACCACTAAATTTTGTTCTATTCTTTTTTTGCAATCTAATAAAAATATGGTCAATTCAAGTCGAAAAGAAATATGATACACGAGTTGGAACATCTATAATACTCTTTAGACCATATGATGACATGAGAAATAAATAATTTCCTGTCTTTCTCGGAATCATTTAAAATGTCAATGTTTATGTCGCCCAAAATAATTAAATTTTTTCCTCTTAACATATCAAGAACATCATTTAACTCTTCAATAAAAACAGCTTTTGCAATGCCATGCAACCTGTATATGTACAGCATTGTATAATTGTCATTTAGATAGTTAAATGACAGCTTCACAACGTCAGCGCTTGATATATTAATTTTAGAGAAATTGCATATTAACCCATTCTTAACATACACCGCTACACCCCTGCTGCGTATGACAACTACCAAAAATCTAATTAAAAGATTAAAACTAATCTAGCCCTTCGATGGTATTGCGAAATAGAATATCGGCAGCTATTTATTGTTTTCCCATGGCTTTACAGGGTTATCATGTTCTTCTAGGTCCAAACTAATTTTTTGTATAGAGCTTGCTGTAACAATAGTCAGTGAGAAATATTTTATTAAATATATAATTTATGTGCAAATCATTTTTTTTATTTGACTATAATATATTAGTAAACGCCATCTTTTCTTCATTCGGATTTGTCAGAAAATCCAAATTTGATGGTTTCTTTAAGCTAACAAGTTGTCGTTTTTGGTCTATCGATCCTGTAGTTTATAGGCATTCTATACTTTGCAATGTTGGATATTTTTCTTATGAATTTTTTTAATGTCCTAATGTACTAAATTTAGTGCAATAGTTAGTTGTGACCTATATACGCGGTGGTGAGAAATTTTATACATATAGTTTATTAGTAGGATTTCCTAAGTTCAATCAAGAGTGCGTTTTGTTGAGTATATTGCAATTAGAAAGGCCTCTTTTTTTGGATTTACTTCTGTAAAAGTATTTACAATGTGAATTAATGTGTTTTGAGTTATTATTACGGTATTTGGGTCACACTTTAATAGTAACTTTCATATTGTTAATCTTATAACACAAAATGACATAAATAATAACTTTATATCTTATTGCGAATTTTCCGCCTGTTATTTGTAATGCGCCTATTTTTTTTTACATGTAATTAATTTCGTAATATGGTAAATACCCATATACCATAAACATAAATTGCCCCAAACAATTTTGTATCAACGGAAAATAAGCACTGTCTCTTGTATTCTAATCGTTGAAGCTAAAAATTGGTTTTTGTTGTTCTCTCGTAGCGATACACGGTATTTTCTTCAGTAAATTATCATAACATTGTAAAGTCACTATTCTTATCATCTCGGAGATTTTTTGTCGGCATGTCTGTCTGTACACTTTTCTCTAGGGTGGTCAAGAAACACTTTAATTGTACATTTTTTTGGCGCCCATACGTAAAACAAAACGACAAGGTCTAAACGTGCACTAAAGTGCAGGTCTAAAGTGTGCGACTGGTTCAGTTTTTTTTTGTGTATATATTGAGTAGTTCCAGCAGATTCGTCACCACCACCATCCAAAAAAAGCAAGGAATAAAGGAATGAAGCACATTTCGCAACAGATGTGGATTTTTTATTTTATTTATACGAATGTGAAAATAAAAAATACTGCAGCGTGTTTACTAGGTGGACAATTGATAAGACTTTTTTTTTCTTCCTTTATCTTTGATTTACTTTCAAAATCGCCATTTATCAATCTTTTTAAGCTCAACATTTTGTTACTTTTCAACGATCGTTGGAGATGAACGCAGTCGTTCCCATAGTACATACTCGTATTTATATGCGCAATGAACTAAGTGCATCTTTCGATAATGGCGCAATAATCATCTTGCTGTCTCGTCATTACAATAGTAAAGTAAGTTTGGGTAATGTGGAACCCCCTTATTATTTTCAGCAATATTTTAATACTAAAGTTTTTTTTTTGAAAAGGTAAAGGGTTATTACGGTTCATTGAAATTTCGGCAACAGAATTTACTTACTCAATATACATACGTATATATAAAAAAAAATTAAAATAGCAAAATGTCAGGCGTGCCGGAAGAGAAACCGGTTATAAGAAAAAGGATTTGCATACGAGCAATAGAAAAAATAAAACCAACTGTCCGATTCTACGTTATAATGTCGAATGATCTTTACTCCCATAAAACAGTTGACATGATCTGATTTGAATAACAACAAAAATATCTCAAAGCAGGATATCCCATAGGCGGATGTTTATGAATACAGAGATGGGATGTTCCATAATTCCGCAGCTCTACTGATGACGTAAGCGTGTTTGCTACGTAACGCAAACACGAACTGCAATGCATTTTTCATGAACCCAAACAATTTCACATTGGAAGAACTCAATCCGTTTGGGCCCAGTCACGTCATCACCCCAAGGCAAAACGCAGATGTTGCATTTTCTATCATTTGAAGGTGGAAATTCATGTCTCATCTTCAGAAACAGTTACAATGAATAACTTTTGCACTTTAACCTTTATTCGCTTTCCAGTTTCTATTGGGTTCGTGCTAGTTTTAGTCTTACGAGGCTTGGTTCATTATCTAAATTTATATCTAAGCTCGGTGGTTGCATCAAACTGTCACTCATATTTCGATTTTCAACTTCATCTCAGGCTCACACGCTATAAAATCTGCCTTAGAAAAAATATTCCTATTGAAAGGGAAAACTCCGCTTCATTTGAACCCGCTAACTGTGAGTTGCCCAGTTTGCACTTTCAGAAAGACATTTTTATATAATTAAGCTATATCACCCAAGTTCACTTTTCGCACAGATTCTCTCATGAAACGCCTGAATGTCCTATCCAAGGGTTGCTTCTTATGGGTGCAATAAAATTGTATAAAAATGTAAAGCCAGGTGAATAACCTCTAACTGGCTATAATGACTTTCTAAAATTAAAAGAACCGGCTGCTCTTCTGAAGGCTTAGAGAACTCCAGGAAATGACGAAACCAATTTGTAAAAATGTGTTATTGAACCCATCCAGATATCTGAAATGCGGCCTAGGAGTCAGCAGAAGCGTTGTTCACAAAAAGTGGGTTGTGTATTTTCTTTTAAATATAACATATGGTGAAATAAAATTTCAACCTGCTCTCATGCAATTAACTATTAAGACCCACGATCCGCCGAAGTCAAGGATCCTATTTGACATTTTTCTTTTTTGCTAGAACCTCTGGCTGCTTGTTTTGCACTATAGTGGGAACAGTTTCATCCACATTCCACATCCTGGATGCTGAAAAGTTATATTTTTCAAACACCCCTTCCAAAATTTCGGAAATTTTGTTTACGCTTTCTTGATTAAAGCCTTTCGCTCTATCGATTGAAATACCTGTTGGTATCCGAAAGCTTAATTCATGTCTGTGTCTTTTCAAAAAAATATAAAGCCAATCTTCCTTCCTGCACTTTTATGCAATAGTGAAAACTTGTTGGGATATTATTTTTTTTTAGCCATTTGACATGCCGGACCTCGAATATATTTTACAAGTTCGTCTTCCATTTACTTGCTTGCTGTCCACCCATACAATATGTCCAACAATATGTCGCTAATAGGTACCAGATCGTGCCATACGTTGTAATGTTGTTTTGGGAGGATTGTATGTTTTGGCAGCCAGCTTTAATCTCATTTCGCTATTCTTGATGGCAAAAAGTGCCCTTTCCATTGGATCTGGGTCCCATTTTTTCACTTGTACCACTTTGTTCGGCATTTTCAAATGAATTCATGAATGTTTGCTTACATTAAATTGGACTTACAAAAACAGATGGCAAATGTGGAATATTATTCCACACTATCGTTGAGAGTACTAAACATTATCCGACACATCAATATACTCGTATGTATCTTCAGAAATGGTACTTTATTAATATTATTATAAAGGAAAACAGTAAAACTCATTTTATGTATACAAAAAAACACAAAATTGCAAACGCGAAACTGAAGTACTTATTTTATTTATTTTTAAAACTATACACTTTTTGAAGACCAAAATCAACAAAGACCTCACATCGAAACAAGAACCATCAAATTGCGCAAAATCTATAGCACATGAACACGTGAAGACAAAAAAATCAGATCTTTGGTCAGAGATCTTTGGATACGAGTTATATTCTATGCTTCTTATCACATTTTGTCTTAAGTTTCATAGAAAGGAATTCTAGTGCCCTTTTAAAATTCATCTACACTTTCGGTGAAAATGTAGGAAAATGCAGACACATTTTTGGTGCAACCATCTCACAAAAGATTTGTGGAAAAGAAGTCAAACGATTTCAACCCAAACTTCCCTGTTTGTAATACTTTGGAGACCAATTCGAGATTGAGTTCCAATTTAGGTCTGAAGTGATGAGCCAAAACGATAATAAACTATAAAACGTTTACTTCTGTTAATATTTTTTTATAAAGCATTTTTTTTTATACGATCGAATTTGTCTTTAGCTTCTTAGTTATTGAGTTTTCTTAATCGTACATATTATATATAGTAAAAGTAAAAATAATTTTAGAACAGCTTTGAATTAATAAAATTGATTTGGATGCTGTAATTCCGGAACAAGTCGACACGAAATGACAAAAATATATTTTTGACCTTAGGATTAAAGTTCCACGATTCGTACTTGCTTCGAATTCACAAACGAATCAGATTCATGGCTTTTTCATGCATCTAAGAAGGCTTAAGTTTGCTGCATTTATATTTGGTTATTAGGGGGAAGGAGTGGCCTGCCCCGGGCTTCTGGTCCTAGGGGACCTCCATACGACTCCATCTTGTCTGTAGAACAATCCAGGTTCGTCCGCATTATAAATCTGATCTACAGTCAAATTAAGTTCTTTAATTTCCTGTCGAAATTTTATTATAAATGGTTCGACAAGTTCACATTTGTTGAATAACATTTCATCACAATTTTTTAACATGTGAATACCATGTCGTTTTTTCAATTTCGCAATCCATCCGTTGCTAGTGTTAAATTATGGTTTTTCCCTTTTTCGTTATGCAATTGCCATTGATTTTATATTTATATTTATATTTAAAATTTCACTTAAGTACATGTGTGTGTGTTGACAAACAAAATTTGTCTGGATTCAAGAAAACCAAAAGTAGAATAAGCAAATAAAAAACAGATGAATAAACACGAGAAGTTGCACTTATAGAGTATAGAAGTGTGACGACTTTAATGTTGCGAAAATCAAGGAGTTGCGCATATCGAGGATCGCATTGATCGAGTTCGTACTGTATTAAATTTCATTGCGTTATTAATATAGCTTAAATGTAATAGCGTTTTCGATTTTGGGGCGGTGTAAAAGTAAATGAATTCAGAGTTGAGTTAAAAGTGATTAAAATTTCGAGTATTTAAAAAAGTAAGTACATACATACTTTATTCTTCATATAAATAGGTTACAAAATATTAATCCATAGTTTCTAGTCAATATGTACATTCCTTCAGTTCTTGCATTTCAGGAGTGTTCCTTATTTGTAGTGCATTTTTTACAAGCTTTTATTTAATCTGTAATGTTTGTATGTATGTATGTTCGAGACATATCTTGCGAACTTAATTTTGATATGGGAACCTTATGACAAAATTTAATCTACTACACTAATAATAAGATAAGGCGCATTAGTGAAATATAAGATAATAGCTGTACTGATGTCGCTGATGGCTTTGACGATTGTAAAAAGAATAATGAAAGAAATTTAAAAATATATTTTTCAACCAACACTTAAGATATTGTTTTTTTATATCAGTAACAATTTTTTACTGTGTTATCTATTACAAAAGTTTCTTATTCTCCTCCATATTATTTTTACGAATAGTGAAAGAAATCACCCATGTAGCTCTCAGAAAAGAAAGCTAAAAAAAAGAGGTTAATACACTTACTATATCATTATCCAGATACCTTTTAGATCTAAAAGAAAAGGAAAGTGACGTTGCCGAAAAAAATGTATCAAACTGTTGAAACGGGATCAAATATGCAAATCATGGATGTTGAAACAACAAACATTGGTGAAGAGTCTGCTAAATGTGATATTAATGAAAACTCCGATGTAAATGACAATAAAAAACAAAATGATAAAACTATACATTAAAGCAAATTACTGAGGAAAAATCCAAAGAATACGTCGCTTCTAAGTTAGGGTTGTTCTTATCCAATGATGCTGCATATTGGCCAATTCCTGTGCCAGAGCATATCAGAATTTCGATATATCGAAAAGGGAAGTGAAATATTTCAAAATAAAGATAGACCATTTGAATCTGTTGAAATGAAAACACAAAGGCAACACATTGTTTTTTAACTTTGTCGTGGTTTTATTATACTTACAGTTAAACGAAACTAAATACTTAAGGAATTCACCATCTACAAAGAAATTGTATTGTTATTGCCGCCGGTCATTTACAACTGAGGGTGACAGCAACTAAAAAAATTTTCTCTCGTTTTTGTCAGTAGTGGAGATTGAATCCAAGGATATCACAGCCTAAATCATCACATGAACATCTATCAAACTTAGAAAAATGGAAAACGTTGTCTATGCGCTTGAAACTTAATAAAACCATTGATAAAGATAATTTGAAGATTATAAACGATGAAACTAAGAAATGCAACAACATTTTACATTGCCGTTTAGATGTAACGCTATTTTTAATCCAACAAAATCTTGCTTTCCGAGGCCACCGTGAAGATATTTCAGGGGAAATTTTCTTATTTAGTACAACTGTTAGCGAAATAGGATCCAGTGTCCAAAGAGCATTGCTTAAAACTGGAAGAAGTCGCTGGCGGGTCAAAAAGATACTTTGTTATTTGTCAAAAGGAATACAAAATGAATTTATTATACAATTGGGTGAACATGTAAGGCAAACAATTGTTGCAGATATTAAAAAGGCTAAGTATTACGGAATCATTTTTGACAGCACTCCTGACGAAAGTTAAATGGACCAAATGAGTCAAATCATTAGATTCGTTCTTATAGAAAATGACATTGTGGAAGTGCGAGAATGTTTCCTGGTTTTTTTTTTATGTCTGTAGAAGGTGTTGAGGATATGTTAAAAGACATTCAACAGTTGGGAAAAGATAAACTGGATATTGTGTTGTATAGGGCTGAAGGTTATGACAATGCCGTGACAATGACAGCTTTCCATGGAGGGGTAAAACGAAAAATCCGAGAAATAAATCCAAAGACACTTTTTAGTCCCTGTTCTAGTAGAGAAATTATATTCATTCTTTTCGTCATCTACACAGGGATGGCAATTGCTAAAAGAGAAAACAGGAAAAATTTAAAATGATGTACTGATACTCACTGGAGGCTCAAGCCTCAAAAGAAAACATAGAGATAATTTTGAGTAGTTTGGAATATTTTCAAGATCCAACAAAAGCAAATCTAGATACAAGATCAGGAGCAAACTTGCTCCTGTCAGCTGTATGTGATTTTACTTTTTTTCCCTATTTACAATAGCTTTTACAATGACTATAGTAGTGGACAATCTGATACAAATTTACGATGAATTTGATAAGGAGGAGATTTTCAAAGAAATAAAAAGTTTCGGTAGGCATGTATGTGCCACCGATGCGAATGTGGACGTTGCTGCCAAATGGACGGCCCAAGAAGTTCTTCAAAATATAGTAAAATGGGACTTTAGTGAATCATTACCCTGTACATCACTTATACTCCAATACTTCTTGACGATTTGCATTTCGGTTGCATCGTGCGAAAGTAGAAGAAGAGCTCGTTAATCTGTTGGTATTTTCAATTGAAAGAAAAGTTTCATAAGAAACTGATTTCACTGAACTTATTGGGGAGTTCAGTAAAATGAAAAAATATAGAATACATAGTAGGTACATTTTATGAGTACTATACTGTACTGCGGTATCGCACTTAACTTTTTATACATACATATCTATACATACACGTCTGTACATACAAATCTGTACATATCTAAGTTCGATCATCTGACCTAGTAGTAGACCCGCAAACTCTTCACTTATGTAATAGTATAAACACCATCTAATAAAGAATCTGCGTACAGTTGGTGATCATCAGTCGTCTTATTCCTACAATATATTATAATAACTATATATGTACATACTTACGGAAAATAAAAACTAACTAAATATAACTTTATTCCTACTAATTGGTTTTTTAGCCGATCGATTCGTATTTTATTTTTCTCATCCATATCCATATACTATGCATGTTTATATTTAAGTCGAATTTCACTTGCTAGTTTTAACTAAATAAACATAAACATTTATGCCTACAAGTGTAAACTGAATAAAAAGCTAGAAAATTATATCAAAGTCTTGAACTAGGGGCCTCATTCAGCTTTGCCTCTCCGGGCCTCTGAAGAGCTTAGTCCGCCACTGAATGTACGGTCGAAGATATCATGAAATCCATTTGGTTTCATTGTCCCACATTTTTGTAAAGTTCATCGGAATATTGGCGATGGACTAATAATCTATCAATATCTCCAAAAATGAAGCACTTAGAAATGAGGTAAGTTATTCTGTCTCGTTTTAAGTTGGCTTGAAATCTGCTAAAAGATATTATCAGTAAATTAAGCCCGCATTTTAATAACTGCCTACGTGTTTATATAACTAACTATCATGCGGGACCCGCGGCACTTGCTACTTTGTCCGTATTGTATTTATTGTGTTCGATATCGGCTTGGGCTATCCCTGCAGGGTCGGGTTAAGAATATCCCTGCAGCGATACCTCTCGCTTGTCGTAAAAGGCGACTAAAACAAAGGTAAATAAAAAGCACATCTAGCCAATTTAGAAAACACCAAGGTGAGCCTAGGGACACATATACCACCATTAAACTGCCCCACAAGTGTACATGCACATCAGTGGGTTGACACGAATGGAGATCACCGGTGTTGTAAGAGTAAGATCAAACAAAAAACATCTGGAGCATGCCCGTGTCACAAAAAAAAAAAAAAAAAAAAAAGGCAGGCCGAAAAACAATTAGTGCAAAAGAATGCAAAAACACCAGCATTTGATTGGCCTCAAACCGGGAAGCCTGCCACTACTTTCTGAGGTCAAACCGGCGGACCCCACAAGCGGACCAGTAGGAATGCAGTTAAGTGGGAAGGTTATGGTCCAACACTTCTGACCATAACAACGCCGGAAAAAGGAAAAGAAGAAGATGATCGGCTTGGGCTATTGCATCGGGCTGAGTAGTGTACTTCTGCGGTCCAATACTCCATTGCAGAGTAGATGTCTATGGTCCAGTATTTGTCTACCACAGAATTCGTTGCAAGGTGTCATAGTCATACAAACATACATAGCTATATTTGTTTACTTTTTATCACAGACACCGCATCTGGAAGCTGTTTCCGACCACTATACTTTTATAGTTTCGTTGAAGAGACTAATCAGTCGCCACCGTCTCTCCGAAGATATATATGTATTTTGCTACATTGCTACAAATTTTGTAGGGTGAACTCAAAGCAATTTGACTTGCGGAAGCTATTCTTTCATAGGTTCCACCCAAGAGGACATAAGCAACTTTTGTACCTTTGACCAAATTAGTTTTCATTTTAATACTCCATCATCGGAGGATTTCTCAAACCGATCTCTGAGCCGGCTGATAGTTAAAAAAACAGATCTTCTTCAATATTGGCGCAGAATCTAAAACAAAGGATTCGCTTTTAGGGGCACAAGCACATACGTGACAGAGTTTCAGTAACGGTCAAAATGGTTTTAGCCCAACTTAAAATTCAATTCCTTACATAGAGATCTACTAATATACATACCATCATGTAAGCATGACTAGGAAATTCACAATGTAATTGTCCCAAATGACGAGGCCAGTTCTCTTTTAATAGCCGATGGATTTGATCGTTTGTGCCGTAAAAGAAAAGAAGGAAATAAAACTTAAATTGACTTTTATACACTTAAAAGTAATGTAGATTTTTTAAATCAAATGCCGAAATCTAGGAAGAGCGTGTAGAGATGGTAGATCTTAACATGAAAATTTGCCATTGGCACAATCAACAAATTCAAATATATACAAACTGTGCTCATGAATTAACCAACAAAGCCATTGATAAATCTCACTCCCACAAGGGAGAATTATAACATCAACAAAAAGTAGGAGTACGGCAACAATGAGAAGATGGTCGGTTATAACATGCACCCCTTACTTTCATTCAGTTACTTTAACTCAGATGTCATTATTTTTTAACTATTAAATCTCCTCTAATACCTCTATTCTTACTTCTATTCGATCCTTCATTATGCTTAAAGCAATTTTGTTGAGATGCCTTCCCAACGAAGTGTGGGTTGACTTTCACATTGGAGTTGAGGTTTACATCGGAGACGAAACATTAAGAGACTTTTTATTAAGCAAAGCAAAAACCCACAATGTCAAGAGCTATTTTAGGGTTAAGAGTCTCTCGGGCGAAAAATCGCTGTTAAAAACTGAAAGAATATTTTATTGTTGCATTATGAGTGGACTAAGCACCAAAACGTGACTTTAAATAAATTGTAAAATCTGCAGTGAAAGACATGCAACAAGTCAATTTTCTAAGAAGAAAAGGCGGTACCTTTACAGCGATAAGTAATCAAATCAAACTCAGCAACTGAGGCGACAACGCATTTTCATTAAACCTTTATACAGCAGAGTTAATGCGGACCATTTGTGCATTCGTTTGAAATGTCGTCTTGGGTAAGGTTATTCAGCTTTCATTTGTCAAGTCATCAGTGGCACGAAGACAACTATTCGCTAACATAATTGGAGTGAAAAATCATAGTGTGATTTCGTTCGGAAATGATAAACTCCGGCCGAGAAAATTTTCAACCAAGTTATTACTTAACTATAACGGTGAACAGTGGTACCAGAAATGTTATTTGATATTTGGTGCCCCAACTAATTACACAACTACAACATTCCGTGAATTGAGAATGGCTGACCTGAAAAAAATCTATCGACTTCAGGGAATAAGTGGTCTCATCGGAGACAGTACATATTGGCAATTCGCTACTCGCAACTATAAACGTCTTAGGGACAGATTAGTGGCAGTGAAGGTTATAGTGGAATGGATGAATCAAAGCTTCTCAACAACGCAATCCACAACATCTGTTTCGTGTTATGCAACTTGATTCTATATCCGATACGATTTGAATACAATCACTTTTTTGGAAGTTTATAACCTGAAAAGGCCTTTAACAGAAACCATGTACATACATAACATGGTTATGTATGACAAAGCCACAACTTACACGTACTCTATGGAGAATTTCACATGCCGAACCAATCACATTTTCGCTAATGTCAAACAGGCAAAATATGTTTCGTCCTTCTTCTTCCAGGTCGTGAACTGGCAGGACTTTTACAACTACTATCGCTATACTTACTTACTACTGAATTATCCTACTTAATTACTTTGAATTATTCTACGTCATCACTTTTGAATAAATAATCTGTGTTATAGACATAGGGTTTTTTCAATTCGATTCGAAGGAATTTAACGATGGCGACGAGAAGAAAAAGAATTTATACAAACTACGACATATATTGTATTTAATCATAATGGACCCCGAGCAATTGAGATCTCTTTGTTACGAGCAAAATACGCTCGAAATCTAAACCTCTCCATCTCACACTTCCTAAATTTTTGTCCCGTAATTTTTTTTCTCCGCCATCTCCTAAGGAGGGAAGAACTTACCGGTGTTCCCATGGCGAATTAAGAGCTATGTCCAAACACCTTGAGGGGTCGCACCAACAACAAGGTGATATGTTGGACGGGCGGTCCAAAGCGTGTGGACGGGCGGTCCAAAGAGTGTGACGGACGGTCTAAAGAGTGTGGATGGACGGTCCGAAGAGTGTGGACGGACCGAGACGGACGGTATCGCAACGATGGGCGGACAGCCCCAACAGGGTGAAAGGGACGGGCCGTTCCCAACAAGTCAAAAGGCCTAAAATAAATAATGTTTGCCAATAAGAAAAAGATGATTGTTACCCCAAAAAGTAAAGTCCGAAGGAATGTCTGGAGGTGATTCTCTTGGTTCCAATGGCCAAAGTTATGTGAGTGTGTATATGTGTTCCCGGTTGGACAGGGCCAGACAGACGACGATCGAGTCAAATCGAGAATAACTCAGGGCGAAGCCGGACGGACAGTGACAGCCAGCAGAAAACAAAGAACTGAAAAGACTGCATGAATTCAACGTTGTGGCATTTATGGAAGAATTCTTATATTTTTTAGATAATTTAAAATCATTCAATTTGATAGTTTTGGGTGATTTCAACTTAAATTTTGTGGATAACAGAATTTATATCTAGATGTTTGTCCCTATTGGCTTCGCACGGTCTGGCTAGCCTTATAAAAGATACCACTAAATCGGCTTCGAATAGATGCCTTGATCATATTTATGCTAGGTTTATGAACTACTCTTTGGCCTCCTGTGAAAATCGGTATTATTAGTGAACACACTTGTTTGTAAAAGACCAAGATGTAGGGATGATGTTTATTTGAAGAGGAATATATTTTATTATGGGAAACTCAGGCAGGATATAACTCACGAGTCTTGGAATGGAGCGTAGATGGAAAATAATGTATCTGCTTGCTACGACTTATTTGTTAATTCCTTAATTAACCATATCTCGAATTGCTCCTACACTGTCCCTATAAGAAAGCCATTGGTAAAACTAAAACCATGGATTACTAGTCAGCTTCTTAATAAGATTAAGAGAAAAAAAAGCTAAAAATCAAATGTTCCAGGTATCCCCTTAACCCTCATTTTAAAAATGAGCTTAAAAAGATCTCCTCACAACTTAAAAAAGAAATTCCTATCACCCGAGGTAATTACTATCGGATATAGTTTATTTCCTCAAGGGGCAATCTAAGATCTGAAAGGAAGGTGGTTAATAGTATTCTGAATAAATCTTGTCCTGCTTCAAGACCGATTTCACTATGTTTTGACAACCGTGAGATGTCTGACAAGTTGGGCATTTCGAATGCTTTTAACACCTTCTTTACTTCAATAGCAAATAGCTCCACAACTTACTCTGCTTAGACTTTTCAGTGCACCTGTAATAACTTAGGTGGTTGTGGAGATCAATTCCAATCTAATAGTTTTGTTTTTGAACATATAACTGCGTTGGAGCTCTTAAAAATAATAGGGTCTCTGAATAACTCGAATACTTGTGGTTATGACGTCATCTCGAACAAACTTTTAAAACAAATAGCTTGTTTTGTAGTAGATGTACTAGCCGTCGTTTTTAACCGCAGTATCTTTTCTGGAATATTTCTAGAGGCTTTAAAATGTGCCGATGTAGTGCCATTATTTAAAAAACTCTATGTCCTGGATGTGAAAAACTATAGTCCTATTTCACTTCTGCCTGTTTATAGTAAAGTCTTTGAAAAAGCCATTAAAGGGAGTTTAGTATCTTTTCTGCAAAAGGTAAAATTTTTCATTCCAAGACAATTTGGTTTTCGAAAGTTTAAATCTACCGAAGATGTTTTATTAGACTTTTGCTGAAATATTTTCTCGAATCTTGATGCAAATAAGTTTACTGCTAGCTTATTCGTGGATATAACAAAGGCTTTTGATTTGGTTAATCATAGCATATTATTAAATAAACTTGGAAAAGCTGGGTTTCAAGGATTTATGCTCGATTGGCTCCAATCGTACCTATCGAACCGATCTCAAAGAGTGAAGATTGATGGTACGAGAAGTGAAATAGGTTTTTTAAATTTTATTGTTCCTCAAGGCTCTGTGCTGGGACCTGTCTTATTTCTTGTTTATATAAACTCTTTGTTTTCTCTTAATTTTAAGAGTAAACTTACTGCGTTCGCAGATGATGTGGATTGCACGTATGGCTCCTCCAGTGGGCTGGATCTTGTATCTGACATTAATTGGGATCTTAGTCTCCTACGTTATTGGTTCGCCAAGCATTATTTAAGCATAAGTTCGAAAACTAAAATTATGTTTTTCAATTTATGTACCTCAACTAGACCCTATGCGGATGTGTATTTTCATGTGCCGGAATGTCCAAGGTTCAAGCTGTCAAGTTGTAAGTGTGGTTCTGGCTTAAATCGTCCACCTTTTCTTAGCAATGTGAACTGTAATGAAAGATGCTTCATAATTTAGAAAGTGAATGAGTTTAGATACCTGGGACTCCTGATTGATTCTAAGATGTCAGGTGCTGGGACCTGTCTTATTTCTTGTTTATATAAACTCTTTGTTTTCTCTTAATTTTAAGAGTAAACTTACTGCGTTCGCAGATGATGTGGATTGCACGTATGGCTCCTCCAGTGGGCTGGATCTTGTATCTGACATTAATTGGGATTTTAGTCTCCTACGTTATTGGTTCGCCAAGCATTATTTAAGCATAAGTTCGAAAACTAAAATTATGTTTTTCAATTTATGTACCTCAACTAGACCCTATGCGGATGTGTATTTTCATGTGCCGGAATGTCCAAGGTTCAAGCTGTCAAGTTGTAAGTGTGGTTCTGGCTTAAATCGTCCACCTTTTCTTAGCAATGTGAACTGTAATGAAAGATGCTTCATAATTTAGAAAGTGAATGAGTTTAGATACCTGGGACTCCTGATTGATTCTAAGATGTCGTTTCCTAGCCATTAAGAAAGTATTTTTGTATTGTAATACTCTACGAAATTTTTTCTATCTAAAAAATGTCTGTTCAAAACAGCTATTAAAAACTATTTACTATGGCATTTTCATTCCAGACTTCAGTATGGAATTACTTGTTGGGGAGGGGCTTATAAGAATAAAATTTTGCCTTTACTCACCCTGCAGAAAAGTGTTATAAGGTTAATATCCTTCAAGCATCGCCGATGCACCAGTTTTCAACTTTTTTAAGATATGAACATTCTTCCAGTTCGTCATTTATATTGTTTTAAAGTTCTCAAGACGTTCTTTAAAAGATCCGGATATCTTAATTTCAGACTGTTTTCGAGCTACAATCTAAGTAGAAACATTTTGTATGTTGCCACTGTACGTCCTTTCCGTACATCAGCCTTTCCTAATTTTTATTTGGTTTCGTCGTGTCGATTATTTAATAATCTCCCATTGTCGATCAGAACCATTATTTTTTCTAGAAGGTTCGTAATGTGTGTTAAGGTTTGGCTTTTAGACATGAATTATATTAACTTGGAAAACCTTTTGTCTAACATTTCGGTGTAACATACTGTAATTTAAATAACTTTCTTCTTTTGTTCGTTTTTCTTCTGTTTGTATCAATATTAAAAAAAAAATTAAATTCACATTCCTAGGGTCACCCCACCCACATTCTTCTTTCTCAATAATTTATAAAAACTCAAATAGAAATGGCATTTAACACTATTTTATATTCTTTGAACATAAAATACAAAATGCCATCTAATTTATTTCTTAATGTTTGAAAGTAATTAATATTTTTGTTTAACTTTTATAATATGTACATGAAATAAGTAAATAAATACAATACAATACAATACAAGAACGAGGGCAAGAGACATAAAAGGTACGAGAGACATAATACATATGTATATACGAGTATACGTACCTAACATCGAAGGGACACAAACCCGAGGAATATACTCAAAGAACGAAGCAGACGATATACCAAACGAACAATGGACAAAAGACGCGTTGCACCTATTTATTTTTCATTTTTAATCATCCATCCCCCGGTTATGGAAAAAACTAGTTCAAGAAAGCAAGAATAACTGGTTAGTACACTCTTTGGGTGCAAAAACTCTTCATTTACTTTGTAACTTAACGAACACAGATGATCCGAGTAAAAAGAGCTACAACGAACTCATTAAATTATTAAAAGAACATCTACGCGCTACAGCCAGCGTGATATCCCAATAAGACAGATTCCCCAAATATGTACAACACGAGGGAGAAAGTATCTCGAATTTTGTCGCGGACTTAAAAAATAATGTGCAGAAATTGCAATTTCGATTGTGCCGCTTGCAATGCATCGACGGCGGATGTTCACTTATGGCAGCAGTTCATAAGTGGCCTACGTAATTTACACTGGCTTGAAAAATTAATTCAATTGAAAGAGCCGCATAATACATTCACAGATTGCGTGACAGTAACTCTTGCCATTGAATCAGCGCAGAAGGATTGAAAAGAAATCCAAAACTTGCAGGCTACGTCACCTAACAACTACCAAAACCAAGTCTCCATTGCAATGCACTCTAGGAAAAAGCGTCAAAGGATAAGTGATAATACTCAGAAACAAACATAAAGTAACGCAAACATATTCGGACAACGTGCTCGAAGTGTAAAAAAGTGCGCCATCTGGCACGTGTCTGTTTGAGCAGTGGATTGAAGTCTAACAGGGCAATCCGTTCCATCCACACTCCACACAACCGAAACACAATTTTTTTACAATAGTAAAAAAAAAACAGCTACACTTGTTGAAGGTATTTCAAAGCATAGCTGCTTTGTTGTTGGACACTGGAGCAGCAGTCTCGTCAATTTCATATGAAGAATTTATTACAATAATAATTGTCCCAACAATCCAATATACCTTTTCGTACATACACCTTTTCGTACATACACCTTTTCGTACATACACCTTTTCATACATACACTGGAGAGAGACCAGTGGAATATACTACAGTGAATGCGAAGTACGGCAGCGAGGAAAGAAGAGGAAATATATATGCGTTCACTGCGGTGGACTTAAGAGAAGCTTACTTGCACATTCCGGTGGACAATCGTAATGTTGAAATGCAGGCAATATCTAAGATCAAGGGAGACTATAAGGTGAACAGATTGATGTTTGGTACCTGCTAATTGGCTGCGCTATATTAGGCGATTATAAGAAAAGTTTTCTGGAGTATGCGTTTCAAAATTGAAGGTTCTACGTTTAAGTAACATTTAGTCCACCTCGAAGAAGTCTACCGCCGCCTCAGCAGCGTGGGACTTCGTATAAATTACAACACGTGCAAGTTTTTCCAAAGTGAAATTGCTTACGTTGGTCATAAGACCTCGAATAAGGACTCGGCAAAAACAAGGACAAAATACTGGCGATTACTGGCGCTTTAACTCTTAAAAGTCTATCCGAAATTATAAGTTGTCTTGGGCTGGTACACTCTGTCAGATATAATTCTTCTTTCCTCCAACGTGTTCATGTTTTAGTTTAAGACAGTCTTGGTAGGTTGGTTAAATCAAAGGAATGTACCAGGAGAGATCTAAAAGAGCAAAACGTAGGAACCAGCGTTGGATGCTCTTGATTCTAGAAATGTGGGTTTATTGGTAAGGAGACCACACTTGAGAGTCGTATTCAAGGATGGGTAGGACAATGGTTATGTGAAGAGATCGGGTAACGAGAATTCTTTAGACCATCGCTTCACGAAGCCGAGTGGCAAATTAGCTTAATCTCATTGATGTGTGCGCGACAATTTAGCTCCTGGTCACATAATATGCCAAGATCGGGAATGGCTTAAACGGTAGAGATGGGCTGATTATTCGGGAAGTAGAGACGAAGGGGAGGTTTGATTCGTTTACGTGAAAAGGTAATTGATTGGCATTTGGAAATGTTAAGTTCCAAGCAATTTTTGGAACACCAGACGGAACAACTATTGAGATCAGATTGAACAGGAAGAATCGTGACTGGAGTAAATGGTTTTGACGACTTGTGTCGTCGGCATATAGTGAGATGTGGGAATGTTTGATCACCATTTCAATATGGTTTATGGTAAGAACGAAAAGAAGTGGTCCTAAGTGGCTGCCGGGGGGAGGCCGGGGAAAGCAAAAAAAAAGTTTTCAAAAGGCAGATCTAAAACGAACACTGTAATTTTCCATGTCAAAAGATATCCACTTCAATTTAATAATTTGAAGAGTATCAATCTATGGGAGAGGTTTGTGGTTGTAGATCTGCATTTGAAGAAACCTTGTTGTCTAGGGGAGATTAAAGAATTGACAGTTTGACAATGGGACGATAGTTGTTAACAACGTTCTCCGAACCTTTTTGGTATATAGGGGTGATAATTGAGGTTTTCCATAAGAAGGGGAATTCACCAAGGGATAGGGATAGACTAAAGATTTTCGAGAGAGGGAGAGAGAGGGTTGGAGAGCATTTTTTTAGAAATATGGCAGGGAGGCCGTCAGGTCCAGGAGTGAATTTATCATCAAGTCGATTTAATTTGTTTTCGATGACATGGGGATCGAGGGCGAAATGATCCGAGGGAAAAATTTGGTAAATAATCAAAGTAAGCGAGGTCCGGGGCAAAGCAGTCATCGGCGAATGATTGTGTAAATAAGGTGGCGAAAAAGTTGACGATAATATTGGGGTCACTTGAGGTTTGATCATGGAAGGAGAGTGAAGTAGCTTAGTCGTCAGATCTTCTTTTGTAGTTAACAAACTTAAAGAAGGCCTTATAAGATTGGCTTTCGTTCCAGTTAAATAGCGTTGATAGAGGGAGTTGTGAAGGGCGATAAGGTTGAGATTGCTGACCATGTAGTTAGAAAAGTCATTAGGGGACTTAGTACGAAGGAAGATTGTCCACAGCTAATTTCTTTTGTTTCTTAGAGAACGGAGCCTGCGATTGTACCAGGGGAGGTGGACAAAGTTTTGCGTTGTGAAATGGGAACGCAAAGAGAGATTAAATATTTCCCTGTAGAATATGGATATTGCATCATTTACGATTAAGTTATCAAAATTGGGACGGGCTTTTTAAAGATATTCATTGATTAGGTGAAATTTTGCTTTGTGGAAATTTTGAGAGGCCAAAACTGCAGGGTTCTGTAATGGAGAATCGTGAAGAAAGGTAAGGAGGAGGGGAGGATGGAAGTTATCGATAGTTGAAAGGGAAAGGGGACAAAGTGAAACAGAAGAGCTGAGGGGATCAATTGTGAATATGAGGTCTAGTTGTCTACCTATGTAATTAAAAAAGCCACTAACTTGGCTAAGGTCTGAGTCTGCTAGGCGATCCAAGAAGGGACATTCTTTTGCAGTAGCGGGATTGGTGGCAATGTAAAACGATTGATCGTCTAATTGAGCCCATTTAAGATGAGGAAGGTTGAAGTCACCGAAAAGAAGGATTTCATCCTGAGGGTCTCTTAAATCAATTATTTGGTCAATTGTGTTAATGGCAAGTTAATAGGATTCAATAGGTTGTGAGGGCAAACGGTGTATAATGTCTTCTGAGGTAGAACAATCATAGTTGAAACAAAGTCGAGAAGTTGTTAGGATGATTGCAAAAAGATAAGAGTCGATTGTATTAAGGATTGTATGAAGTAGGACGCCTCGACAAGGGCAACCATCAAGGGTCAGCTGAGTTCGTCAGGAACAGTTCAAGGCTATTTTTGCTGGGGATCAGATTTGTTTCTGTCAGAGCGAAGATTTTAAAAGGTGGGGCACGTGACTGTTGTAAAACAGCTTGTGTTGTTGAGGGCCAGTGTTATCACACTTTCCCGGACGGAAGCGAACATCGCTTATGCCTCGCGATCGCTATCTTCTTCAGAGAGAAATTACAGTCAAATTGACAAGGAAGCGACATAATTTTTTTTTCAATATTTTTTTTCAAAATTGATAAGGGCGTACATTTTCATTCATAAGCCATTAGTCTCTATTTCAGTCCCCACAAGAGCTTACCCAGTATGCCACCCGCATGCTGCATGATTCAGAATTCTTACAATGTTTTAACTGCGACATGGTTTATCGTCGGACAAGCACGACACGCTAATGCAGATGCGCTCTCACGGTTGTCTTTGCAGAGAATCGAATCAAACGAGCCAGACGACGTCATAAATTACCATGACAGAATATCCATTCTGCAGATGGATACGGTCCCGTTTACACAAAAACAAATTGCGAGGGAGACTAGTCGAGATCCTGTGCTAAGGGAGGTGCTTAATGATTTGCCAATGGCCAACAAATTAGTGATGCATGGATTTCAATATAAGGGCTATCAATTTTCATTAACTATCGGCACAATCCTTAGAATAGGAATAATCGACTGGATATCCCCCCTGGGCTAAAAGAGAATATACTAGCAGAATTACACACCGCCCACGTTGATGTAGTTAAAATTAAAGAACAAGGCGCTGAAAGTAATGCTGATATTCAGATAGCGCCATTTGTTCGAAAAAGTAGCCGCATCAGAAAACCCGTGGGGCGCCTAGAGTATCCTGCACCTTAGAGGGGAGGACTGTTGTGATCTGCGGACGTAACCACAACTTACACGCACTCTATGGAGAATTTCACTTGCCGAACCAATCACATTATCGCTAGTGTCAAACATGCAAATGATGTTTCAGCCTTTCTACTTGATCGAGCTCACAACCTGGCTGGTTCCTTACTCCTACTATTAACTATGGCTATACTAACTAACTATTGAATTACTACGTTATTACTATTGAATAAATAATCTATGTTAGACGTCATTACTATTGAATAAATAATCTATGTTAGACATATAGGGTTGTTTCAATTCATATCGAAAGAATTTAACAAATATTTTTATCTTATCGCACGGTTTACCGAGACCACAAAACTACGCTTTACGTTTAATGCTTTGAGCTCTAATTGAATTAATCGTCCGAAATGCCGGTTATTTTACTGAATTTTTGTGGTGGTAAATTGATTTGTAATATTTTAAAATATCTAGCAACTGATATTGGATTGGGATATGGAGTTAACCAAAGATCTAAAAGGTGTTTGGAATACTTGTTGCGAAAAAATTGAGAAATTAAATTAAATCTTTATAGCGCCCCATTTTGGAACATTCTGAGCTAGTCAATTCATTTATGTAGCTGTTGCTTATGCTAAGACCGTTGACCCCAATGAACTAATTGCGATGCTGTTTGTGTCGAAAACAGGGTAGCACATTACAAGCATGACACCCAGAGCGAGTTAAGTTGCAGACCTGATTGTTCGACGCCTTCTTGGATTGTTGCAGGAATCGGCTAATTAGACAAAGTTAAATGAATTAGTAGCTGCTTTGTCGTGTACTTCATCACCTTATAGCGAAGACGATCTCACAAGTTGTCCGGAAACTGATACCCCACCAACTCTCAACACTAAGGATTTCAGCGATTGGAGGCGGCTCCTAGAGTTTCGTTGGAAATAATCCTTAAGAGAGGATTCATGCAGATAAGCATTTTATTCGTAAGGTCCGACGAAAATATTATTCTTTTGAAATTGCGACTCTTTTAAAGGGAAAAGGTTTATCATCAAAGTCAAAATTAATATCGCTTTCCCCTTTTTCTTTTATTTTTGTGACCAGGAGGTAGAATTCAGTTTGTGGCAGCGCAGCTCAACCAATAATCCTTCCAAAGTCGTACCACATCACCGAGCTTATCGTTACAATGCTTATCGTAATGTGTTTCATGGCGGCACATCTTCAACATTCTCACGGCAACGCTCTACATACTGGATTATAAATGGTTGTCATTAATAAAAAATATCATATAAATATCATGTCTGCGAAATTTTTCGAAGTCCTCTAACTACACTTGTACTACTTTCTAGAGATCACATCCTCTCAATTTGACCACTAGAGGAGATTGAAAAAGATTTCGTAGGTTCATTGTACCTCAGATCAATTCAAATAACGAAGGAAGATTTATATATTGCTTGTCACTTATGCTTACATTCGTGTTGACAACATAGGACAATTATGTGCACAGTAGTGCTTTTACGAGTAGTGCTGTTGATTCAAATTATACCTGTTGCTAAGCCTTTATACTCGTACAACTTATTTCCTATTTACATTATTTATGGTACGATTTAAGTCATACGACTTATGTATATGATTTTCTGGGTTACATTTTTATATAAGTTGTAATAGATCGTTATAATTGTAATAGATTTTCATAATTGTAGGCTATAAGCTGTATGTACATTGTTGGACGCTATGGCACTTGCTAATATCTACGTTCTACGTGGGGCGACAGCGGCTGAACTTCGAAAGTTCTTCGCAGAACACAGGATCAAAATCGAGGCTACCCTCGCGGGCAATGAAAAGGAAGCTAGTACCGCATCCAGTGTAGCAGGCACACCGCTCACCTCCGACACTGATACCGTTGTCGCCACCGAAGCCCCGATGTCCACTTGGGCACAAAACACCACACCCGAGGCTACCGCCGCTAACGAAACTCCGATTGTCACCGAAGAATTAATTCAAACCGAATGATAGTTACGCCTCCGTAGCAATTGCCAGCATTGCACTGAATGTCCCCTCCGCTACTCCGGATGCCACCGAAGCCCCGGTCTGCACTACTGATCAAAAATCGTCCTACGACAGTAAGCACACAACTGAAGTCGACATGTAAGAGCTCGAGCTTTCTAATCTATGCCGACGCCACGAAATCCTACGTCTTCGTCAAGAAATTAAGGTTATGGAACGATGTGCAGGTACAGGCGGCCAGCCGGCAACCGCCGTACAACCAAATCATTTTCACGACATCGAACATGCCATCGTTAAGTTCAGTGAAGAGGATCGCACATATAGTGTGCATGATTATTTCAGAAATTTGGAGGAAATATGTCGACAGGTCAACGCTGATGATCTGTTGAAGTTCTTGACTCTGCGAAATTCGTTCACAAGTGCCGCACGGCTGCTACTTGGTCGAAGAACTTTAACATACGACGAACTTATGAATAAGTTTGTTCAATTTATAAGCCGTCAAGAGGTATACCAAGCACGACGTCACAGAATAAGGAAACCCGATGAAAAGGTGCGCCAGTATATTATGGAAATGGAGTCAATTGCCTCACGAAGCGACATCAGTGAGTTTGAATCGATGGCTTTCATTCAAGAAGGCCTACTGA
Source organism: Merodon equestris (assembly GCA_958301585.1). NCBI lineage: Eukaryota > Metazoa > Arthropoda > Insecta > Diptera > Syrphidae > Merodon > Merodon equestris. Next base: position 107,457,138 of record OY284413.1, read on the forward strand.
ACTGCATTACTGACTTCATACTATTTTTCGGGGAGAAAAAGCTGGCAGATGTAAAGGAGACGGTCAGCATGTTCGAGCAAAGACGGTCCATCAGAAGCGTTGCCGAAGAGAGGCGTTACATAAGATGCAAAGACGCAGACAACGTCTAGGGCAAGTAAGGATAGCGTACGTTGTTACAACTGCTCCCATATGGGCCACATGAAAAGTGAATGTCCTTATGAAGAGCGACGACAAGAAGTTGTTTCAACTGCTGGCAGTCCGGGCATACACGTAAATCATGCAACAAACCTAAGCGAGTACAGAAACCGAGGTCAACCGTAGCTGCTATGTCCGGAGAGAGAAGTTGGTCATAGAAGAGGAAAATGTAGCCGCCATCAGTTGCGGTAATTTGGTAAGTGTTGCTTTTGGAAATGCTCGAGAGGAGTTTAGTGGAATGCCAACTATTTTGTCCGTTTTTGATGCCGGCAGTCCAATTAAGCCCATTGTCCCATTACCCGTGCGTGGAGCTCAGAATAAAACTGAATTGTTTGGGCTCAGGAAAAATCAAATACATATGGACTTATGGAAGATTAATTTGCAAGATATAATTTCGAGACCATACTCATCTGATGACAGTTCTAGTTATGCCAGATAACACCATACCGGTAACCTTACTTTTGGGGCGATGTTTTTCAATGAAATTTGGTGTTCGTTTATGTTCAGTAATAAAGAAGTCAAAAACTTTGATTTAATATATTCAGACAAAAATAAAGAGTTGTGTTTCTGCCCTCTCGTGCAGAGAATAATTAGCTTTAGAATCCATTGACTCGTCTCTGTCCGCATTGGTAGAAGAATCCGAAAACCCGAACCCACCATTAATCGAAGCAAGTGATTGTAGGTGACGATGAGGCAATATTTAATCCTTTTAAAAAAAATTATCCAGGATTATGGCAATGGACGTTTTTTAGAAATTTGAATAAGACAGGTTGTGTACTATTCGATTGAATTCTGATGTTCTCTTTCATTTCACACTTCGGAGACTATCAATAGGCGAAGGAACAGCTCTTCGAAAAAAAATATTAAGGAACTTTTAGGAAGGGAATAATAAGACCCAGTGAGTCACTGTACGTTTCTCCGATCGTAATGGTTTTAAAGAAAACTGGGGAGTAAAGAAAGTGCGTCGATTGCCGAGTATTAAATAAAAATACTATCCGAGGCAATTTTCCTTACCTTACCGCTGATAGAATCTTGCTTAGAATACTTAGCAAAGAAAAATTATATCTCCACGCTAGACTTGAGGAATGGATTTTTCCACGTGAGAGTAGCTGAAAATTCAAAAAAATATACCTCGTTCGTGACACCAGATGGGCAATTTGAATACAACCGTATGTCTTTTGGTCTAAGAAACACCCCGTCAGTATTCCAGCGCTACTTCTAAATCACCTGAATCAAAGAAAGTATAGTTTACCTCGACGACAATTCCGTGGCTACCGGCGATTTGGATTCGCCTATCGGAATTTTGACCGAAGTTTTACAAAGACTATCAAAGTTTGGACTCGAGCACAATTTGCTTACCAGACTGTGGAATATGTAGGGTACTCTGTGAATAAAGATGGTATATGAACAAACGCAACACATATAGAGGCGCTTGCACGGTACTCCATGCCGACAAAGTTTAAGCAGGTTAGATCATGTCTTAGGCTTTTCTCATATTTTCGGAGGTTCGTTCCCAATTACGCGAAAATAGCATATCCTCTACAGCAGCTGCTGAGGAGTGAGGTGAAATTTGAAATCGATGAGGATTGTAAACACGCATTTTACGAGTTAAGGGACAAATTAATGTCATCCCCTGTTTTAGCCATTTATAACCCGGAAAGCTAGACTGAACTGCACACCGACGCGAGCAAAGTTGGCGCTGTATTACTGAAAAGCCAAAGAGACGAGGAATTACATCCGGCATCATATTTCTCAAAGGATACCTCTGCAAAAGAATCGAGAATGCATAGTTTTAAATTGGAGATATTAGCTATTATACATGCACTGAATCGTTTTGACAACTACCTAAGAGGGATTGAATTTAAAATAGTGACCGACTGTAACGCATTTGCTCTAATGCTCAGCAAAAAGAATATATGCCAGGAGATAGCGAGGTGGATTTCAGAGCTAGAACATTTCGACTACGAAATTCAACACCGCAGTGGCATAATCATGGGTCACGTCGAAGCTTTAAGCCGATCTCAAGACGTAGAAGTTTTCGAACCCGAAGATTTACAAGCTAGAGTTTTAGGTCGCGATATGTTCTGAGGAAAAGAATTTTCTAACCGACGGTAATGGTCCCCTTGAAGGAAACGGTTCGTCCGACGACAACATATCCACAGATGAAAATTTCACCGACGAAGTTAACCCAAGTCAAATAAACGACTCCGCTGATTTTGGAATTCCGAAGACAATATCGTGAAGTATGGTTACCGTGGCCGATGAACAAGATATGGATTTGCTTACACGAATCACACAGAATAGAGATGAAGAAATATTACAAAAAAGATAGCGACTAGAGAATGAAGAGCTCGAGGGATACGAGTTACGAGATGGTCTAGTTTTTCGAAAGAATAAGGCTAAGATTTTGCAGTTATATATTCCAGCAGATGTGGACTGCAATGTCGTATGCCTAATTATGAGAAGATTTGTCATATGGGTATAGAGAAAACCCAGGAGTGATATACTAATATCCAAACCCTATTTACGATATATGTACACTTTTGGACGGGACAACAACCATTTTTATATACATATATCGTATAATACGATAAGAAAAACTTACCACAGGAAAGCCAATGTAAAAATCAATGTGCGATCGTGTTGCTAACCGAGTGTTAAACGTTTTATGTACATATCTCTGTTCTGTTTACATGTTTAGATTATGTATTGTGTTTAAAGATAGTGACTCTGTTGTTTTTATGTACTTTAAGTTTCTGTACTCTAATTTTCTGTTAACCCAAGCTTGTTTGTCAAAATTATCAGTTATCTAAAATGTGTTTTTAAGAAAGTTGAACTCACTCTTGGCGCGAGCGTCGTCGAATAAAGACCAACTATAGTAAAAGCAAAAAAGGAAAAGTTTTTTATTTTGCTCCCAAGTGTTATTGGCGCAGTCGGTAAAGAAGATAGTAAGAAAAAATTACTGAAAGTTAACAATAAAGTGCAGTGTTAGACAATAAACTGGAGAAATAAAGTGCAAAAATAAACAATAAAGTACCGAATATTAAGTAATATCAAAAAAAAAACAAATAAATAAGTACCACAAGTACCAACACATCAAGACAACGATTTCTACAGGAAACAATAGTTATACGTACTTAAGTAATACATAATTATTATTAAGATTAGTCAAAAACAAAAAAAAAAAACAGGTATGGCTAGCATAAGTTTATTAGATATGGTTAAGGATGTCTCCGATTTTACCGGATTGCCTGAAGAGCTTGATATTTTTATCAAGCACATTGATTATATATATTCTTTTTCAACTGATTTAGATATAAGTTCAAAAGGATTCATTAATTTACGTATAAGACAAAAAATTAAAGGCAAAGCAAATCTAATTTTAATAAATAATAATAATCCAACAGAGTGGTATGCGATTAGGCAATTACTTTTAATTAATTGTACTATTGACGAAAGTGTCGAGAATATACATAATTACCCAAATAAAAACATTACAATTTGAAAGTACTGTAAGCGAAATGTTTGAGCGTTGTATTAATCTTTTAACTAAGCTAAATATTAAAACATCTTTGAATTTAGAAAATCCTGGTATAGTAGTAAGGAAAATGAAAAAATGGTGCTTAAACTTTTAACTAATAAGCTTCCCGTTGAACCTAAACTAATTTTAAATGCAAGGAATCCCTCTTGTATTAGTGAAGCCAGAAGCATCCTCGTCGAAACAGACACATTTAATAATTTTTTTCCCCAGACATATCCTAACAATCCCACGCCACGGATGTATAGACCAATCTACCAAAGACAATTTAACCAACACGACTTCCAAAATAATCCACAAAACTTAAAATTCAATACATACAATAGACCGGTCGAACATCAAAAATACAATCAAAATAACTTCCACGATTCAGGTTATTATCAAGGCAATAGTACAACTAATTCCCGAAATATTCCACAAAACTCTCACGATTTTTCACAACAATCAAACAATACAAATAAATTTACACAAAGGATGCCTTCAGATAACTACAACCTAAGATCGAATCAGAACCGGTTAAGTCCAAACGCTTTTAAACATAGTCAACAGATTAGAACAATGGACGTTGATCACATACAATCAGTAGACTTGCCAACTTGTTCTGGGTTACAAAATTTTCAATTGCCCGGCCAAGACCACTTCCCTGCATAGTAGTACAAACTACACCAACTCCCATCAAACTCTTAATTGATACAGGGGCAAGTACGTCAGTTATACAAAACAATCTTTTTCATGAAATGTTTAAAACAAATTTGGCAAACCCATTATTTCTCAAATCAGTGAATTCAAATATCATAGTTAATTCCAAAATAACCATACCTCTTTTTAAATAATTTAAAAAAGCAGGTACAATTGAAATGTTTGAGACCGAAATGTTAGGTGATTTTGATGGCATAATTGGGTGCAATATCTTAAAACCATTGCAGGCCAAAATAGACTTTGAGAATTCCAAACTCGTTACCAAAGAAGCCACACTTCCCTTAATATTTGATATCTCTCAAACAAGGCTAACAGAGAATGAAATAAGTATTCTTCATAATAATGATGAGGACATCAGTTTTAAATCCCCCGATATAGATTGTATAATTAATAGGCTGAAATTATATAACCTCAACAAAGAGGAAATCAAGTCTTTAATTTCATCTATTAAAAAGTTTAAGAAGGTCTTTTACCTCGAAGGCGAAAATCTGTCTTCAGTACTAAAGTATAGTCATAAAATACCAACAAAAAATGACATCCCTATATTTTCAAAAACCTATAGGTACCCCGAAGCACATACATATGAGGTAAATAAACAGATTTCCGAAATGCTCAAATGCGGTATTATTGTGAATTCCTCTAGTCCATATAATGCTCCAATTTGGGTGGTTCCTAAAAAACTTGACAATTCTGGGGAACAAAAATGGCGCATTGTCATTGATTATAGAAAACTCAATGATGTGACCATAGAAGATAAGTTTCCGTTGTTAACATTGAGGATATACTATCAAAGTTAGGAAATGCCCAATATTTTTCGACGCTGGATCTTGCAAAAGGGTTCCATCAAATCCCAATTTGCAAAGAAGACAGGCATAAGACCGCTTTCTCAACAGCAAATCGTCACTATGAGTTTACTCGTATGCCATTCGGCTTAAAAAACGCTCCTGCATCCTTTCAAAGGATGATGAATGAGGTATTGGACGATTATATAAATAAAATTTGCGTAGTGTACCTTGATGACATCTTGGTTTTTTCAACATCGTTGCAAGAACATATCGATTCATTGAACAAAATATTCGAAAGGCTTCTTAGTTATAACATGAAGGTTCAAATCGATAAGTGCAATTTCCTCAAGCGTGAAACCGAATATCTTGGTCACATAATTTCTAAGGATGGCATAAAACCAAATCCTAACAAAATCGAAATTATTAAACAAATAAAAATACCTCATACGGCAAAACAAATAAAATCATTTTTAGGCTTCGCAGGCTTCTACAGGAAGTTTATTAAGGACTTTTCCAAAGTAGCACTTCCACTTACCAGGTGTTTAAAAAAGAACTCTAAGATTATCGTTTCAGATAGGCATTATATTGAGTCTTTTAACAAGCTTAAAAGACTTATATGTAATTGTCCAATCTTAGCATACCCCGATTTCACAAAGCCTTTTACATTAACTACTGATGCCAGCAATGCCGCTCTGGGAGCAGTGCTATCACAAAACCAACATATTATAGCGTTTGCTTCTAGAACTCTAAATCGGCATGAATTAAATTATAGCACCATCGAAAAAGAGCTTCTCTCCATCGTGTGGGCTACGAAATATTTTAGACCATATTTGTTTGGTCGAAAATTTAAAATACAAACTGACCATCGACCTTTAGTATGGCTAAATTCAATAAAAGAGCCAAACTGCAAACTACAGCTTTGGAAGATAAAATTAAATGAATATGACTTCGATATTGAATATATCAAAGGAAAAGAGAATAATGTTGCTGACTTTTTAAGCCGTATAGGCATAAATAATATAAACAACGATGACATTAAATCGGATATTGCGACAATACATAGTGGTAGAGAAAATTTAAACGACCATATTTATATATCAGAAGGACCCTTAAACATATATAGGTATCAATTAGTTCTGGAAATAGGAAATTCGAAAAGTTACAAAAACCAGATTTTATATAAAAGAAAACGAAGAACAACAATAACTTTACCTGAATATAGTGAAGAGTATGTTTTAAAGGTTCTTAAGGAAATCAAGCGTTTTTGGAGTTTTTTGCAAAGATGATTCTATTTTTGTTGAGCTTCAGAAAACCCTTGTTAAATATTGTTCTTGTGCAAAAAATATGAAAATCCTTAGATGTACTACATTCCTTAAAGATATAACATGTTTTGAACAACTTTTGGATGATTGAAAAAACTCACCTTGACAAAAACCATAGAGGAATTGACGAAACCTATTTTGATTTGAAGAGTTCAATTTACTTTCCGAATCTTAAGCTGGAGATATACATATAAGTACATAAACAACTGTATAATTTGCAATATGAGTAAGTATGATCGACATCCTATTAAACCTAAGTTCATGATATCTGAAACACCTCAGAAGCCAAACGCAATCCTAAATATAGATGTGTGGTTTCTGAACAAAAACAGCATGTTTCTTACCTGTGTGGATAAGTTAACAAAACATGCATCTGTTCATTCTTTACCTGATAGGAACTCTATTTCAATAGTAGATATTTTAAGGCAAAGATTTGCAGTTTTAGGTAAACCTTTGAAAATAGTAGCCGATAATGAGTTTAACACGGCATATATTAGGGATTTCCTTAATAAAGAAAGCATTGCACACCATTTTACTTCGCCTAATACGCATACTGGCAACTCCATTATTGAAAGGTTACACTTAACACTTAATGAACATATGCGTTTGTTAAAACATGACAAGGAAAATATCAGCATTTCAGATGATGCCTTAGTTTATAAGGCAGTTGAAATTTATAACAATACCATACACTCGGTCACAAAATACAAGCCTTCATTCAAACTTGAGTCAGGATGAATGGGCTAACCTCATAAAACGAATACATGAAAATAAAGAAAAACGAATTAACAAACTAAACGAGGCACGAGCTGAACCTAGTGAATTCAAAGAGCGTGAACTAGTTAAAAATGTAGGGTTCCATAATATAAAACACTTGCCTAGATACATTACGAAAGACGTAAAGGAAAAGCGCACAACATATTTCAAAGATCAAAATGGTACTAAACGTGATAGGCAAATCGTTAAGAGATACTACAAATACCAAAAAGCCAATTGAAGATATTAAATTCGATAGAAAGCTTACAGGCAGAGATTATTCTAAGCGTAATAAAAATATAATAGCTAAATAACTTTAAGTGAATATTTATACACACTTCGCTCAAACTTTTGCCGAAAGAAAAAAAAACTGTGTGACATATGTATATAATAATGAAATAAGCAATAAGAGGGTAAATTTGTATATTTAGTTATAAGTTTTCATATGAAATGTGTTATAATAGTATGAACGAAAAGAAAGTTTTATGTTAAAAAAGTTAATTCATTTGCTAGAATTGAAAATAATAATAAAAAGACATTAACCAACAATTATGATATATGTATGTATGATGGCAATACCGACCGGCCTCCACCGCATCTGGTGGAGAAAATTAAGGCGGACAACTTCACAATTGGCTTCCTACTTTAGATTTCCTGTATTGTTCTTCATTCCTTCTTGTCATTTTGGAAAATAAACTTTCTTATTTCCTTCGGCTGCGCCAACAATGTACATATCGAAATACAAGCAGCAAATGTATACAGCACAGAGATAACATTAAGAAAAAAAATAATAGTAATCATAGGACACAGGCAAACATGAAATCCACGAGCTATAATACGATTTAAGCTGATCCAAATCGAGCTAGCAGATCATATTGCAATAATTATGGCAACTGTGCAACAAACTAATCCGCAGTGTACATTCTTTGGGGGGAGGAGTGATATACTAATATCCAAACCCTATTTACGATATATGTACACTTTTGGACGGGACAACAACCATTTTTATATATATCGTATAATACGATAAGAAAAACTTACCACAGGAAAGCCAATGTAAAAATCAATGTGCGATCGTGTTGCTAACCGAGTGTTAAACGTTTTATGTACATATCTCTGTTCTGTTTACATGTTTAGATTATGTATTGTGTTTAAAGATAGTGACTCTGTTGTTTTTATGTACTTTAAGTTTCTGTACTCTAATTTTCTGTTAACCCAAGCTTGTTTGTCAAAATTATCAGTTATCTAAAATGTGTTTTTAAGAAAGTTGAACTCACTCTTGGCGCGAGCGTCGTCGAATAAAGATCAACTATAGTAAAAGCAAAAAAGGAAAAGTTTTTTATTTTGCTCCCAAGTGTTATTCAGGGGCAGCTAAAGAAAAACTACTGGTTTAAGAAAATGAAAGATAAAACGGAAAGATATATAAAGAATTGTATACGTTGTATTATGTGTTCCCCTCCAGCCCGAATAAATGTGCATAACCTGTACAACATTCGCAAAAACCGTTTCCATTCGATACTCTGCACATAGACCACTTTGGCTCGATTCCGTCAATAAATTCACAGAGAAAGCACGTATTAGCAGTTACTGATTCTTTTACCAAATTCGTTAAACTGTTTGCAGTAAAGTCAACCAGCACAAAGGAGGTTATCGCATGCATAGACAAATATTTTATTAGCTACAGTAGACCTCGGCGCATTGCTAGTGATCGAGGGTCCTACTTTTAGTTCAAACAACAACCTAATGTAACACGTTGGAAGATATTTGAATGGAAGCATCTGTTGCCATACAAAAGTCTCAAGATACTAACATCAGATACTTTTTAGAGAGAAGTAAGCCAGTACGGATATATTTCGAAGGAGACTATGTCATTCAACATTTCGATACGACCATTGGTATCAATAAAAAACTGAACGCTAAGTACAGAGGCCCCTACGTTGTTCATAAGGTAATACCAAATGACCGATTGGTCATCCATTGGACGTGGAAAATTGCCAGATCGGTCAATTGCCATATAACGGTGCCGTAGTAGCACCGTAAGAGGCAGAATATTAATTTATGACTTGGTTCGGTACAGCTGTGAGCCCTCCATGTCGGGGTTCCCCTCGTCAGTCAAACTGAAGAATAATTTAGTTTTACTGCTAACAACAAGTCCGTGACTGGCAAACCAACATATAATCATAAAAACGTCATGGTTTATATCAGCGATTAAATCTAACGGACTGACTGAACAATAAGCAATTCCCAGGTCATCGGCAAAGGCTCTAATTTTACCCAAGAATGGAAGAATGGAAGAGGGAATAACGAATTTATATGCATCAGAAATAAAATCGGACCAAGAACAGAACCTTAAGGCACCCCCAACTGCTTATATTACTTTCAATTTTTATGTACCGCACTCTATCATTAAGATAAGACTCGAACCATTTGTATATGAAAACTCTGAATTACATGGTGGACTATGTCGAACGCCTTAGTTACTACTTCTACATCTTATGTCTTCAAAAAAGATTCCTGTCATACAGTAATCAGTTATACTAAGGTCCAAGTTAATACAAGTAAGGAGGTCCATAGAAATATTGTCAAGGTGAGCAGAAACATAGTCAAGGCAGGTGCCTGAACTTGGTCTAGTAGGTTCAACAACAAAGGCTAGAAATCCATGTTCAGCCATAATAATCGGAAACTGAATTAGAGTTCAAAATATCTAGATTGAAGTCACCTAGAATAACAAGATTTTTAGTTAGAAGTTTAAAAATTCTTCTAAAAATAAATTAAGGGGTGAAGAATGAAGCCTATAAACACAGAGAAAGTTAAACATTACGCTGTGGATGTTACAACAAACTTTGATTATGTCCGCGCTTCTTAAATTAAAAATGTTAATATCACACTCATACCAAATTGATACAAAAACTCCCACTCTAACGGCAGAAATCGTATCATTGGTATTCGCAAAAAAATTATTATTATATATATGGTAATCTTTCATAAGAATAAAACCAAATTTCAGATACAAATATTATTTCTGGCAGACTTACAAGAGCTTAAAGATTCCCCATCGAAGTTTTGACGTAAACTGTGGATATTTTGGTGTAAAACGAAAAATGATTTGCCATCAGATTCACGTCTAAAAATACTATAATATCAAAATTACTTCTAATGTTTCTAATAGTGGGGCTGTCGCATATAAGATCAAAATCACCGTTTATATTATTGTCCTTGCAGAGCAGCTGGATCATCAAATGATCTTATGACAACATCCTCACTATTATCGAATTTCCTAATTAAAACACGAGAATTTCGGAACCACGAGTATTTGAATTTATTCTTCATTTTTAATCTTTTAGCTGCCATAAATAAAGCTTTAGAATACCTCGTTAGGCTTTCATTAATAAAAATATGTATTACTATCAACAACAAATAACGAGGAGTTCAGTTTCTTCTTTGCATTTTTTTTTTTTTTGCTTCCCATGCTTGATATTGTGCGAAGAGAAATGGACGCAAAGAATATTACTGCGATCATTAGAGGTGGAGGTTGTACTTGTACTTGTATGTTTTGCTTTGTTTATGTGCTTTACATAACATTTCTGTATGTCCTCTGTCGATACGGAGATATTTAAAGCGTTGTCAAAGATTTCATTTACTCTCTCCCTTGCATTTAAACTTGTTAAATCAGGAGCACAAACAATTTCAATAGCATTCTCCAATTGCTTCTGCACCAAAATAGCCACCTCCGAACGCAGGGTTTCATTCTCCTCTTTCAGTTTCTGGACAATGCTGACAAAATCGTAGTTAATTTCTTTCAAGCTGAGAATTTCTTCGTAGAGCATTCGAGAAGAAGAAAGAACCCGCGACAAATCGAAAGTTTCGAAAATCCAAAAGTTAATGGTTGTCTGAGTGATTACCAGCGCAAAACAGAACACTTGTCGCAACGATGATAGAGATGGTTTGTGGGTAGACATTTAATGTCGTTCCAACTTTTCCAACTTTCCAACTTTTTATCACGCTATTTATTATATTTTATGGTTCACTAACGTCACATTGTCATTGGTATCACTCTAGAAGGTAGCTTGTGACTTGGATTTGTGTGGTATTTTGTTTCAAGATTTCAAAATTAGTGACGAACGAGATTATTATTATTATAATCATAAGGCAATAATGTCTGACAAGTGTAAAAACTGTAAAAAGTATCTTCGTAAGATTATTGGTTATAAAAACATAAAAACTGACGAAGAAGTTAAAGTGTTAAGTGAATGTTTGAATAAAAGAGTGACAGTAAATAATATATTCTCTAACATGTGTCGACTTATCCCATATATTAACAAAAAAACTTTTTGTTCTAAATGTATAGCATCTGTCGAGGTGTCTTTAAGCATGGAAGTATGCAATAAAGCATTAGCGACTACAGAAGTGCCAGAAGAAATTTATGTCAACTCTGAAGATTTCGATACCAGTAGTGATCTACTTACTTTATTGCATCTACTCACAAGTATTATATTATATGTCAAAAACAACAGATCTTAAGACAATATGTATAGAAACACGAATACAGATATTCATTAAAAAACAAATATTCATATCAAAAGTTGATCGTTGCTGTTTGACGCACTTAATTGAAAAATATTTTTATGAAGATGATTTATCAGATGATGGTGTTTCTAACATCAGTACAATAGAAACAACAAAATTCACACTATTTTTCAATGAGCTGTCAAATTGTCAAATAAGTCACAGTCATCAATATTCGATAGAATGAATGAAACCGATATGTCTGAAGATCAAGTAAAAGCTTTAACTGGATTATTTTGGGACATTATATTAATTCTTACGTCATTGCTTACCTTTATGCGAGATAAAAGTACACGTTCTGTCATTCAATCTTTAATTATATTTTTGTTTAAGCTGAAGACTGGAAACTCAAACAAAACAATCCCATGTACTTCTGGTTTACCTTAGGACCAACAAGTCTCAGAATTTTTCACACAAATAATAATCGGTTTTGAAAAAGACATTTTACCGTACTATTTCGGATATAACGCTATTTCTCAACAAAAATTATTAAATGTTGGTGAAAATCAGCTTATATTGATTGAAGATGGTACGTATGTATATACGACACCAAAAAATAATTATTATCAAAGGAAATCATACTCAGGAAAAAAGACACATCTTTGTAAACTTTTCACAATATGTACCACAAAGAGTTTTGTTATTGATTTTGCTGGACCATTTTACAGTACCCTAAATTATGCTTCAATTATGAAAATAATTTTAGAGGATCCTTCAAGTTTAAAAAGTCTTCGCTTACCTGGTGATATAACCATTTTAGACCGCGGATTTTGAGATGTCGTAGAATTTTTGAATCACAAGGGTTGTAACGTTCTGATGCCCGCTTTTAAAGGTAATATGTCTACACTGAGTCCAGAATAAGCTAATGTATCGAGAAAGATATCGAAAATGAGGTGGGTGGTAGAAGCTGTTCACGGTAACATTTTCCAAAGGACAAACTTTTACATCATTCTCTCGATAATAAAATGTTGCCAAAGTTGGAACTGTTTTGTAATATTATTGGTTTTCTGCATAACACTTATGATAAAAGACTTGGTTCGGGTGTTTGATTAAACGACATTATAGTACCATATATGAAAAGTAGAATGGACGTAGAAAATACTTTGATGCAAGAAGTTTAAAGTCAGCATTGGAACAGAAAAAGAATTACGCTCAAACTTTAAACAGCATCTGAAGTACTCGATTTTCCACCTTTAACAGAAAATCGAAGATTTTACTCACAGGCTCGTATCAATCTTTACAGGCTCTATCTGTATATATATTATATCGTCCTATACTTGGACGAAATAATGGACGATCAAAACAATCATTCAGTACAAAATGTGAAATCAGCACCTAATATCATTAATGCAGAAATAAAATCAAGACATATAAATAGCATAATCGATCGCTTTTACATTCACTATATTTCCAATGGTACTGATTACAACAGTATTCTCCGTTATTACTGTGATTGCCCCAACGGCAACCGTACAGTGGGATGCTATTCACATACAGCAGCTATTATTTATTATCTGTCAAATGGACGATATTTGTCCAAAATTGTGCGTCCTGCTGAGGTCCTAACTTAATTATTTGATAATTCATTAGAACGGTGATGATGATTAATATTTTTGGTTTCTAGTATTTGATTAACACGAAAAGTAATAAAAGTGATGATAATTATAAATATTGAACAGTGGTTGTTTTTCTTTTTGAACAATTATTCCAACTCTTAAAAATAATTACCTACGAGGGTGGTCCGATAAGTAATTATCAAACAAAAATTTTGGAGAAATGGATATTTATTTTTCAATATAGTCTCCTTTTAAGTCGATACATTGACCCAGCGATGCTCCAACTTCTTTAACCCGCCTGAAAAATACGTTTTCTCGAGGTCTGCAAAGTAGGCCTCCGTGGCGGCGATGACCTCCTCATTCGACTGAAATTTCTGCCCGGCGAGTGACTTTCTCAAGTTTGGAAACAAAAAGAAGTCGCACGAGGCCAAATCTGGAGAAAACGGTGGATGGGGCAGCAGTTCGTAGCCCAATTCGACCAATTTGGCTGTGGCGAGGGCGGTGGTGTGAGCCGGTGCGTTATCATGGTGGAAGAGCACTTTTTTCTTCGCCAAGTGGGGCCGTTTTTTCTTCAATTCAGCGTCAAATCGGCCCAATAATTTGGCATAGTACAGCCCTATGACCGTAGTCCTTTTCTAGGTAGTCGATGTGGATCACACCTGGTGAATCCCGGAAAACAGTGGCCATCACCTTTCATGCCGATGGGACAGTCTTCGCCTTCTTCGGAGCACGTTCGCCGGATGAAATCCACTGTTTCGACTGTTCCTTGGTCTCTGGTGTGTACCAGTGGATCCATGTTTCGTCGACTGGTACGAAACGACGCAGAAACTCCTTCGGATTGTGCTTAACTAGCGTCAAACACTGCTCTGTAGTGGTTTCATGGTTGCGCTTGTTATCCGGAGTGAGCAAACGCGGCACCCATCGCGCCGACAGCTTTCTCATGCCCAAAATTTCATGCAGGATATGACCCACGCAATCTTTTGAAATGCCTACTGCCTCAGCTATCTCGCGCACCTTCAATCGGCGGTCTGCCAACACGAGATCGTGGATTTTTGTCACGTTATCCTCCGTGGTAGCCGTTTTCGGGGCACCTGGATGTGGCTCATCAAAAACCGACGTGCGACGACGTTGAAATTCGTTAAACCAATTGTTGACGGTCGCCATCCAAGGAGAAGTGTCACCGTACACAGCATCCAAACGCTCTTTGATTCCGCTGCCCGATTTCCCTTCCAAAAAGAAGAATCGAATCACCGACCGATATTGCTCTTTTTCCATTTTTCTAAAATCCGCGGACACTCCCGCTTCCACACGCGCTCAAAACAAAACTAGGAGTCCGATCCGGCCAAACTTCGACAGTAGCCGCCTTCTAGAATGTACTACACGATAGTAAGTTGCTCTTGCGATATTGGTGCCATCTGGCGGTGAGGCTAAGTACTTATCGGACCACCCTCGTATGTATATTCTGAAACAAGTTGGTGCAACATTTCGAAAAAAAAGTGATGTAGGCGTTATAGTACAAGGGTATATTATATGGAGTGAATCACATTTAATTTTTTTTCGAAGTGTTGCACCAACTTCTTCCTCACGCAATTTTTACGAGTAATAGTGCACATAAAGGAGCATAGCATTTATTATTTTCGTAATTGTAAGTCTCAGAGAACTCGAAAGAAAATTATGATTTACTTTTTTTTTTTTTTTTTTTGCTATAAAAGTTATATTAAAAATTTAAAAAAAAATGTATATCATATACTCTGTAATGTAACCTAAAGCCTCGTGTTGGCCTCACTTCTCTAACTTAATTAGTTTTTGAGATATATGACTTTGAATATATCTGAATATGAATGGTTACGGTTATTTTTTCCCATATCTCAAGATCAAAGCGATAGCTGGTCGCGAAATATACCTAAATTGTATTTGTACATCATCTATATTAAAACATCTATATTAAAACATAATTTTCGATAAGGGTTCCCATTTAGGGCCGACTCGTCATATCTATCCTGCTAAACCCTTTTAGTAAAAGCTGCTGACAGGAGAGAAACAGAAATGCTCCTGCAACTTTTCAGAGACTAATGAACTCCGTCTTCAGAGACTACATTAATAAGATTTTACAAATAATAATGAAAGTCATACAAAAAGTCAAAGTTTGATAAAGAGATTTTTAAAAGTTTCTATCAACTTACTCATTTAGAATCGTTTGTTAACAAGCCAGATTTAATCTTCTTATGAAAAATATGGATATTCGACAATGAAACCGATCTGTATGATATTCTCGGTTATAAATTTCATCCTACATACATGTAATAATTCTTATGCAGCAGGTAGCGTTGTTAATGATAAACTGATATACGGTTACTGCGGTCTGAATTTGGAACTGATATGGTTAAAGTTTCCAATTAAATAGAGTCTTGTAAATTTGTTTTTATGTGCTTTTAGAGACTTCATTTTAAAAGCACTAATATTTTTGTTCAGGAGTTGAATTCTTTATTGTCAAAATAAAATAAAAAAGTCAAAGAATTTATTCATCCTTGGTGATTTTAACTTAGACATTCTATCTAATTCTCCTAATGTTTTCAATTATTTTTCCGTTTTCTCTGCAAATGGTTTTGATTCGTGCTTAGGTAAACCAACAAGATTCACCCCGTCTACTCAAACTTGCATTGATCACATATTTGGTAAACTTGATAGAAGTTCTAAACTGAATATTTCCAGCTCTGTTTTAGATTTTAATATCTCTGATCACTGTATGGTTGGATTAGTTTTTCAAAGCATACACGTCGAATGAACAGAATAGTGTGCACCATATGTAAAAATCAATAGGATTAATTATGAACATCTTACTGCAATTTTACTGATCGAAAGTTAGACTTAAGTTATCTGGAGGAAAATCCCTCTGCTACTTTCAATACTGTAATACTTACCAAAGAAACATAAAGCAAAAAGCTTAAGTCATGGATGTCGTTAGCTTTACTAAAAACAGATTGAAAAGAAACAAAAAAGGAATATACTAATTCGTTATCTCTATCAAAAAATCAATAAGGAGGTTTCTAATGAAGTTCCCATATGCAAAGAAAATTATTATGTTTTTAAGTTTCAATTAGCGAAAAAAAATGATTTAAGAAAAGAAAGGGCTATAGTTAATGAACTCATTAATAAAAATGTGCCCTTGGCAAACAAGCCTATTTGCATAGAATATCATGGCAAAAATAATATTGAATCTAATAAATTGGCGAATGTGTTCAATGATCACGTTGCTTCAACCACCCTCTCTATTGCCGGTTTATCGAACAATTATAGTTACTGTAAGGAAGAATGTGTCAGTTATGATAAGTTTCAAACTTGTAGTTTCTTTTACCATCCGATATCACCTTTTGAAGTGGTTCGAGTTATTAAGTCTCTAAAAAAACACCCATGCATCGACTAAAGACGGTGGGTCTAGTAACCTTATTAAGAGTATTTGGCTAAATATAAATAAAAAAAATACATAAATATAAATATATAAGATTTCGCCAACTCCGTAGTAAAACACTTCTAAGTTCCTATAATAATTTACAGTATTTTTATTTTACAAATTCTATTTTTTTATTATAATTACCTATAATAATTTACAGAAACGACATTAAGTGTTTCCTATTCTACCTCCTCTTTCTTTATATCCAAAAGTCATCGTGACACCTATCTGAAGTGTCAAGATGACTTTTCTCTTATTCTTTTACACCTTACCATTCCCCCCCCTTGGCTGTACAGTTTTGTTTACTAAATTTTCTTCCAAATGAATTCTAGATGCTTATAACTAACTTCCTGTTTCGACAGCTGGAGTGAGTTTCGTTATATGAAACAGGTTTGACTCTGTTTTTTTGTGTCCGGTGTCTGTTTCAAATATTGAGTTTGATATTTTTTCAAAATTTTTAAAGGGCCAATTTTAATTCTTCTAATTTTCTTCTGTTTATTTTGTTTCCATTTTCCACGAATACTCTGTCTCCCACTTTAAGATCCCATTGAATTCTTTTTTTTTTTGTCCAATATGCTCTTGTTATATCTATGTGATTTTATGGTTCTTTGAAGTGCAAGATCTCTATCTTTTGATAAATCGTTGAATATCCGTTTTTGTCTAAGTTCTATTAGTAATATAGTAGCATCTTCCCCTTCTAGGAGATATTTAGGCGCAAAGCCGGTAACTGTGTGTTATGTTTCATTGTATTTCCTTGTACATTCGTATGCAATTGAAGTCCATGGAGTTTTTTTCTCTTGTTTATTAATTTTACATCTTATTTTAATAAGATGGATTAAGATAAGGTTTAATCTTTCATTAAGACCATTTGAGAATGCTGCATTGACTGCTGTAAAGACAATTGGTAGGTATTCCTTTTTTCCAAAAATTCTTTAAATTCCCTAGAGTTTATTCTTGTATATTGATCGGTTAGAATCAGAA
Organism: Merodon equestris; assembly: GCA_958301585.1. Taxonomy (NCBI): domain Eukaryota; kingdom Metazoa; phylum Arthropoda; class Insecta; order Diptera; family Syrphidae; genus Merodon; species Merodon equestris. The sequence continues at coordinate 107,474,987 of OY284413.1, forward strand.
CAATTGCATTGTCTTTTGTAACTTTTTCTACCAGTTTTACGAAATCTTTAGCACTCTGTGTCTTTGAAGTTACTATGTAGGCGTATCGTGTGAAATGATCGATTAATGGGTGTAAATATTTCTGTGTCTATTGGCATTATCTCAAAGGGTTTCTGTGCCGGTCCTAAATGTGACATCAATCCGTATTTATTATGACCTTATGACATATCTCGCAGCTTCTTCATATTTTTTTTTATATTCAATGTCAAATTTTTCCCCGTATAGGAAAGATAAATTTTGTTTTTCAATTTTCAAAAATGTCTGCACCTATGTGGCAATAATATTCGTGTACTGTTTTGATCATAGTTATACTAAACTTTTCTTTACCTCTAACTTTTTTGTACAAAATGTTATTTTTTTTGTATTATGTTGGCTTTTCTGTTTTTTTTAAATTTCACTTTCTTCTTGGTCCATAAGAATATCTTCTATTTTTATCAGATTTATAATTTTAAGTTGATTGTTTTCATTATCATGTGCTTCTAATACCGTCTTAAGCAGTCGGCTTCTTGATTGCATTTTCCTGGACAATACTTAATATCAAAATCGTATTGCGACAAATAGTAAGTGAGATCGCCCAGTTCTTCATCTGTTCGAGATTTTATATTCATCTTTTCCAAGGGCGATGGTCCGAAAAAATTGTAAACTTCTTTCCAATAAGCCGATGCTGCCAGTATTTTACAGCTTCTTTTATTGCCATGCATTCTAAATAAATCGCCTTTTTTTCTTTTGTTGCGTTTATTTTTTTTGAAAAATAAGCTATTGGATTTTCTTCTCCATCTTTTTATGCTAGCATCTGTATATATGTATATTGGTCATTCTGGATCAAATATTCCCAAAACCGGTTTAGAGCAGAGTAATTTTTTTTATTTTTTCGAAAGAATTCTGACAGTCGTTTGTCCCAATGAATTCTTGAATTTTCCTTAATAAATTGTGCAACGGATTCAGTATAATTGCATTGTGTTTTACATATTTATTGTAAAAATTAATTTTTCCTAAAAACTGTCTCACATTGTTTCTTGTTTTTCTGCAAAAGTAATTTTGAAAATTTAAGTCTAAAGCCTTCTCTCAATATTGATTCTAATAATTTTTTAAGGTGGTCTCTATGATCTGCAAAAGTTTCTAAAAACGAGAATATCATCAATATAATTAACAGTAAAGTCTAAGAGTTTGTTTTTTCTAATAATGTTGCTCAATATTCTTTGAAAAATTGCTTTCGAGGTTTTGATTCCAAACGGTAGACAGTTCCATTGATAATGTCCTTCTTGAGTCACAAATGTAGTTTTTTTCTTATCTTCAATTTTTAAGGGAATTGACCAAAATGCTGAATTTATGTCTCGTGTGGAGAAGTACTTACAATTTATCGTTTTTTCCATAAGGTCTCCAATAAGTGGGAATGGTGGAAGCACAATTATGTTCAAATCCCGAAAATCAATGCATAACCTCGATCTCTTATTATCTTCCCGTTTATACGCTAATGTTAGGTACTGGAGCAGCAAATGGGCTATACGATCTTCAATTAAATTTCTTTCTAATAATTTTGAAATTTGTGTTACTATTTCTTTTTTGCCTTCCATCGAACATCGGTAAGGTCGTTTACTAGGATATTTATCAATTATAAGGTCAACGTGAACTTCATAATTTTTCACGGTTCCAATATCGTATTTGTCTTTTGGAAAAATTAATTTATATTCTAAGTTATTTATTTCAATTTGTTCTTCATAATTCAAATGATTTATAAAAATCTTAAAATTTTCTTCAATTACATGCTGATTTAAATTTATTATATAATTTGTTGCATTTTCTATAGTCTCATTCACTTTAAATTTTTTTTAATTGTTGTTTTTATTTGAATTTATTTTATTTTCAATTTGTTGATTCATTAAATCTTTACTAGTTGAATTGGAAGTTTTTATTTGTTTTATTTCTAGCTTTTCATTTTGGCTTAAGTTGAATTTTTTTATACAATCTAAGCCGATTAAGAAATCATAACAGAAATTCTCATTGTTTATTACAAAAACATGCATTATTTTCTCTATCTCAAATTTATTTATTTTCATTGATATTAAACCATCTGTTTCTGTCACACCATTGATCGTTTTTAAGTTTGCATTTTCATTAGTACTTGATCAATGGTGGAAGATTTATTTTTTTGGAATTTCATTTAGTAGTTCACACTCCAATTCTGAATTATTTATACATTTACCTCTATCGTTTTTGTGGTCTTCACATTTCTTTTTCTTAAACCAACATAAAGATTCGGGGTGGAAACGGTTCTTTTTGTTTAGTTTTTCACAAATTTCACATGGTTTTTTTCTTTCCGTTTGTTCTTTTACATTATAGTTTGAATCTCTTTTATCCTTTATTACGAGTCTCTTTATTAAATGTTCCAGGCCACTTAATTCTGTGAAGAGATCTTCTGTATTATTTAAACTGTTCCTATCAATCCTATCTGTTATAAAGTCTGGTAACCCTATTACCATTAAATCGAGCAAAGTGCGTTTATCAATAGATTTGTTTAGTTCTCATAAAAGTCTCTCCTTTTTTAATGCATAATCTTACAATGCACCACTAACATACATAAAAGAAAACGTATATTTAACAGGCGATTTTTATTCGCATAGGTCTCACAGAAACTTTTTTTTCCGGTCTTCCCATTCCGACTCTAACGTAAGTTTTATAATCATCGAACTATACCAGTCTAAATGAGCTCTCTAAAAAAAGTCTAAAAGTTTCAATAGTATCTGTATCTTTTTTAATTCCAAATCTATTGCATTCGCTTTCAAAAATGTTCATCCACTGAATTGCATCGACGCTCTTACCTCCGAATTTGTCTAAGACAAATCTGCTAATTGTTTCTTGTTAAATGGTTTGTTTTCTTCACTTTCATCACATCTTCGTTCACATTCATTCATTCACATCTTCGTTAAATCCAGTATCGGTCAGCTGTTTGGTCTGTGTGATTTCCTCCAAAAGGTAATCTTTAAATTGAATATTGTCCTCGTCCACATATACTGCTTCCAGTTCTTTTGAAAGAGTTATGCATACTTTTCTGGTTTGGTGTATTTTTTGGAGCGAATTAATAACTTTTGTGTAGAATGGAGTTTTTATCAATTCGGTGTGGTTCTTTAATTGTTGGTATTGCTCTGGCATTCCAAACGACTTTCCTTCAGGAGTAGTAATTGAGGTTAGGCAAATCACAGTGGTCTTTTTGTCTTCCACAGCCTTGACTGTAAATTCGAAACATAACTTGTCCATCATTGAAGGTTAGTTAAGACGATAATGTCGTTTTATAAGATTTCGCCAACTCCGTAGTAAAACACTTCTGAGTTTCTATAATAATTTACAGTATTTTTATTTTACAAATTCAATTTTTTTATTATAATTACCTATAATAATTTCCAGAAACGACATTAAGTGTTTCCTATTCTACCTCCTCTTTCTTTATAACCAAAAGTCATCGTGACACATATTTGAAGTGTCAAGATGACTTTTCCTCTTATTCTTAGGGGTCGCTTACACCTTACATACATATATTGTGGGATTTTTCTAGAAGCATTAAAAGTTGCAGAAGTTACACCAGTATTCAAGAAAGGTGAAAGGTGAAAATCTCAAGAACTACAGGCTCATTTCTCTTCTCTCCGCTTTTTCCAAATTTTTTGAGAAATTAGTGAAAACAAGATTAATGACAATCAATTTGAGTTTAGAACAGGAAAATCTATAGAAAATGCGCTCTTAAAATTTTGTAGTGAAAATTATGTTGGATTAAATAGTAAAAAAACATACTGCTGCTCTTTTTACTGATATCACAAATGTATTTAATTTTAATGTCTAAGCTAGATTTGGCGGGTTTTATAAACTTTATGCTCAAGTGGTTTATTTCTTACCTCACTGAACGATAACAATTTGTCAGGAGAGCAAATAACTTCAGTAAAATATCTAATGTTGATATAGGCGTACAACAACCGTCTGTTCTCGGTCCGATTCTGTTTTTGATTTATTACACATCGATTCCGTATTTTATAAACTTTAAAGGCAGAACAGGTTTTGCAGACGATATAACTTGCTCTTATGCTAACAGTTCTTCTTTGGTTCTAATTGCTGATATAAACTATGTATAAAAACCGCTTAATCACTGGTTTTGTTTGCATAAATTAGTTATAGCTGTGACAAAACAAAGATAATGTTCTTGAAATTGACCTCTTGCAGTATACATTCCCCTTCTTTTATCTTTCACAGTGTTAACTATCAACAATTATTATACAGCAAAGTTACTTGCAATAGTTCTCTCTTACCTATCACTTACATAGAACTGCAATCACATTGCTCACCTCAATGCATTCATATTGAAAGAATTGAAGTATTTAAATATCTTGGTCTTGAAATTGATTGCAAGCTGAATTGGTTCCACCATACTGAGGGTTTAAAATCTAATTTATTAAAAACAAAAAGAATCATGTACCATTGCTTAAGGATTATTTTAAAAACAGCTTATTATGGTCTTGCACAATTTAAGTTGCAATATATTGTAGTTTAACTTGCTGAGAAGGTACTCATAGCAACAAAATTCAACCTTTTCTTTCTGTCCAAAAACCATTATTAAGAATCTTATGGAGAAAGGGACGCTTTGAGAATAGTTATTTGCTTTTTGTTAATTCTAAAATTCTTCCTTTACTTTTATAAAGTTACTTCTATAAAGTGTTAAAGATATATGAATAGGACGCCTAGCGACTATTCACTTCGCAGCTGTAATGCTAGTCTAGCTGTAATTCCACCTTTTAGTACCTATCACTTCTTGAACCTCTATTCACCTGTTGGTCCCAGATTATACAATGCATACATACTGCCCCTCGAGATTAGAAGAATCAGTAACTCGAGACTTTTTTGTTTACAATTAAAAAAATGGCTTTTTAACTTTATTCTAAACCTTTTGTTATAATTGTGAATCCATTAAAATAGTTTATGATGCATTCGATACTAGTTATTTAAACTACAGAATCTTTTAAGTAGTCCCTAGACGCTCAATATGTTTGTGCAATATTTGACATTGCACAACATTAATGCTCGTCTATAGATAACATTGCAAAGTTGTGCAATATATTGTGAAAAATCAAAACGCTTTTCATATTTATTGCACAATATAACAAAATTGTGTCGTCTGTGGGTACAGTTGCACCATATTTGTTTATTTATTTTTCAAGGGTCGAGTAATAAACACTTCCGCGAATGATTTTTTGTGAAAAAGTCAAAAACAAAAGAGGATAACATTTTTTTGGAGTGCATCGAAGTGCACTCTACAGGCTTTGTGGAATGTAAAGAGCAAGGATTACAATAACCGAAATAAAAAAAATAAACAATATGGAAAAAGGCTTTTCAACTTTGAACAAAATTATTGGAAAAGTAAATTATTGGAAAACATATTGCACCGTCTGGGGCGCCTAACCAATAATATTATGCAATATCTTCTTCTTCTTTTCCTTTTTCCGGCGTTGTTATGGTCAGAAGTGTAGGACCATAACCTTCCCACTTAACTGCATTCCTACTGGTCCGCATGTGGGGTCCGCCGGTTTGACCTCAGAAAGTAGCGGCAGGCTTCCCGGTTTGGGATTACTTCATCGCTGAGGCCAATCAAATGTTGGTGTTTTTGCATTTGTTTGCACCAATTGTTTTTCGGCCTGCCTTTTTTTTTGTGACACTGGCATGCTCCTGATTTATTTGTTTGATCTTACTTTTACAACACCGGTGATCTCCAGTCGTGTCAACCCACTGATTTGCATGTACACTTGTGGGGCAGTTTAATGGTGGTATATGTGTCCCTAGGCTCACCTGGGTGTTTTCTAAATTGCCTAGATGTGATTTTCGTTTACCTTTGTTTTAGTCGCCTTTTACGACAAGCGAGAGGTATCGCTGCAGGGATATTCTTAACCCGTCCGTGCACGGATGAATATTATGCAATATCTTGCACAAAAATATTGAACGTCTAGAGACCGCTTTATTTTCAATTCGTTATGTAATGGCCATCTTCCTTACATCTCTTTATAATTTAAATTGCTTAACAAATTGTACTGATAATATTTGAACTGTTGTTCTTTTGTTTTTTTTTTTTTTATTGTGACCATGAAATTATAAATGAATTGTTTAATTATTTTTACTGTTTATGAATTGTATGAATTGAAAAAAAAATATAAAATATAAAAAAAAATATTGACGACATATTGATAACCTCTCTAGAAGAACATATTTTAAGCATAAGAAAAATTTTCGATAAATTACGGGAAGTAAAATTAAAAATACAGGTGGACAAATGCAGTTTTCTTGTCAAAAAAACGGAATACTTAGGACATATTTTTACGCCTGAAGGTGTACGTTCCAATCCAAGTAAAATAGAGGTCATTCAGAATTTCAAACGCCCCAAGACGCCAAAACAAATTAAATCATTTTTGGGAGTTGCAGTGTACTTTAGAAAATTAATAAGAAACTGTTACTCAGCCTCTAACGAAAAGTTTAAAGAAAAATACTGAGGTTAATATTAATTATCCTTGTTTTCTAACAGCTTTTGAAAAACTTAAAGGGCCTATTATTCATCATCCTATCTTAAGATATCCACATTTTTCAAATAAATTTAAACTGATTACCGGTGCAAGTGACTTTGCCATCGGAGCTGTTTTAACTCAGGATGAACATCCCATCTCATACGCATCTCATACATTAAATAATCACGAATTAAACTACCCAACAAAGAAGAAAAAGCTACCCAAGAAGAATAGAAGGAACTACTAGCTGTACTTTGGGGTGTAACATATTTTCGTCCTTAACTTTTTGGTCAAGAGTTCGAATTACAAACTGACGATCAGCCCATCAAATGGCTTTATACAAAATAGTCGAGGAGAGGTTGTAAAGGTGGTTGATTCAGTTGAGCGAATATAATATACCGTATTAAAATAGGATATATAAAGTAAGGAAAATAGAATCGCAGATTTCTTAAACCGGATCAATACAGAAAATAAGGAAATAAATACATTAGGTAATCCTAACATTATAGAAAAAGAAAAAAATAAATTTCCAGCCGGATCTAAGACCTAGAATGCCTCCCTTGGATCTGTAACGATCCAAGCTGCTAACTCGCAAGAAGAAAATTTTGACGATCACATTTCCATCTTGGACACAACAGTCCAAATCAACGAAATTTCTAAGAAAGAAAAGGAAGAAACGAAGTTGTTTTTGGTTATATAAGAATATACATTGATAGGAGAGATATGGAAAGCAATTGTATTTTTGGCGTAGGAAGAAGACGTTTTAATGGTGGACAACTAGCGATATATACCGATCTAAGCGATCAAGAGTATAATAAATTGCAACAAGAACTAAGAAAATTGTTTCCCAATCGTTCAAGTTATAAGTTTATGTACATTAGGTACAAAATGTACATTTTGCGCCACTGATACAGAAGCTGAGGAAAAGTTAAAAAAAGCAAATAGCATTGTTTCATAAACATTAAACTAGTCACTCAGATATTATTCCTAGATACAAAGGAATGAAGAACTACCCTCAGTCAAAAACGTTTTTTTGGCAGATAATTAACAATAAAAAATAAATAAAATGGTTTATTTGATACTTATGTGAACAGTAAACAAAATTTCGTTCTCATTATCGATAAGTTTTCAAAAATTGCTACTTGCTTTCATATAGGAGATAAAAATAGTCGATCGTTAGTCGAAAAACTCAAATTATTTACTTGCATTAAAGGAAAAGTTAAGCGGTTTATCTTCGATAACAAGTTTAATTGTAATAATATTTTATGACAAAGAGAACATTGAATTTCACTTGACGAAACCGAATAATCACACAGGAAACGCAGATGTAGAACGATTAAATAACACTATTACAGAGAAGCTAAGAGCCTTGAACTTAGAAGATAAAGAACCCATTAGAATCATCCCGCTCTTCGGGCGCCTTGTCGTGGCGGAGGGGCTTAAGAGGGCAATGACCTCGAACTAAGACCCGGAGAATTTTGAGTTTTTTTTTTTATTAATTTTTATTCAACTTTTACTTAGAGCTATCTTACGCTTGACAAAAATGCTTAAAACTAGCTTAAATAACTTAATAAACTTAAAATACCCCACTGGCCCTATGCGGACACACTAAAGTACACAGAACAACTTAAACTATGCCTTTCGACCAAATGATTAACTTAAATAATTTAGAACAGAAAATGATACAGCTAAGAAAATTGTTTTTTGTAGAAAAACTTAGCATCCGATTAATAATTTTTGATTTTTTATAAAACTTAATACTAACTAAAATTAGCTTAACCTACCTTAAGTAAAATATATATATATAGATATATATAAATCCTGAGACGTTGTCTTTCAAATACCCGAATCCTTTCCATTAAGCCGGCTCTCACATTGAACCAGACCGGACATCCAAAGGCAATCATGGGCCTGATTAAGGCGATGTAGCAGATTATCTTCACTCTGGAATCAAGTTGGCTGCTATGAAACAGCCATCTTGTCAGAGCGAAAACGCCCCGGGCCCTAGTAGAATCTACATGTTTGTCAAAATATAGATACTGATCCAGCACGATCCCAAGGTATCTGACAACACTTTGTCTCGCCAAAGGACGCCCGTCCTGTCCAAAAATTTAGAACCTGCGCCAATTTTTTCTAGTGTCCCGAGAGGCCCTAGACAAAGGCGTTCTGAACAATATAGATTTTCAACTTCCAGTCATCACAATACTGCTGATTTTTTTCGAAGTCACGCTGCAAGAGAGTGACAATGACGTCGATCGTTGGACCCGATCTGTACGCGATTAAATCGTCCGCATACGCTATTGAATGGTGAAGAGAAGCTATCAAATCACTGAAGTAAATGCTGAAAAGGATCGGTGAGTTCACCGTACCCTGTTGCAGTCCGTTGTTAATATCAAATGTTTGGGTAGAAGTCACGTTGGCAATTTTCACTACGAACTTTCTACCTGTTAACATGTCAAAAATCATATATAGCAGTGGTTTACTTATGCCCAACCGACTGAGCTTGTAGCATAGTCCTTCTAACCATACGGTGTCGAAAGCTTTTTCGAAGTCAATGCAGACCCGTGCATTGGTTCTTGCATTTATTCCACTGGATATCCGATACGAGCTTCGACGCGGCATGAATAGTGTCATGCCCCGCTCTGAAACCGAATTGGTTATCCGGAATAACTTTATTGTCCTCAACCCATTTAGACAGGGCCCTATGAACTACCTTCGCGAATACCTTGCTGATACCCGGAAGGAGACTTATCGACGAGATTTGCCGGATTAGATGTATCTTTACCCTTCTTGGGGATTGGTTGTACCACCGCTGTCTTCCAGTGCTCTGGATAATATGCATTATTCAGTGCATTGTTTAACAGGATGGCGTACATCTCTACAGCCACTGGTGGGAGGTGCCTAAGCACAACATTCGATATTCCGTCGATTCCCGCGGATTTGTTTCTTTTCAATGACTCGAAGATCATCTGGAGATCCTTCGTCGAAATGAACAGGGTGTCAGCCCCTTCACTGGCGACGGCATTGTTTGCCATAAGATCATCATTGAACCTAGTAAAACCAAGATTCTCTGATCGCCAATGATCGATATCATTTTGGAGGTAGGAGTAATGAAGTAGGACTCTGTTTTCCAGGTCGCGGTTTTGGGCGAATGCTGTCATTCACCGTAAGCACTTTCTGGAATACAGCTCTCACTGTCGTCACCTTCTCCTGGGGATCCTCGATCACGAAGAAATCATCATCCAAGACGGCGCTATCTGGATCGACGTTGATAGTTCGTAGCAAGCGTTCATTGTCTGACGTTCTCGGAAGATTCAGATCCTGAATGTCATTCTGATTGTTTCTCCGAAAGATTTTATTTATTTGCGGGAACATATTCGCGCTATTGGAATTTACAGCACGAATTCTGTTGTTCCAATACAAACTTACAGAAATTTTGTAATTTTCCTTGATTAACTGTTGTGTATTTTTAATCAGTGACTTCAGTGTCCTGCCCTCCGAGTTTTGTCTGTCGGTAAACCGTCTGTACAAGAGTTTGAGTCTTGTCAGTAGTCTACTTTTTTGTCTGTGCAGTGCGTCGATTGTCGCGGTTCGGTATACGTTCGTGGTATCGTGCTGTCGTTGGCGTGGTATCGTACTATTCATTGTCTGTTTAATAGTATCGTCCATTTGTTTGAGGTACCTGTCAATCTCGTAGTTTGACAGGTTCCTATTGGACGGCAGAAAGGAGGCGCTCGAAGTGAGCGTTCTCGTCAGGGAACTAGCCAAGCGTGGCCAACGCGCCCCACTGTAATCATAGGGGTACGTTTGGATGTACTCTGTCATTTCCGCAAATTCGTCTGGAACTGTGATCACGACACTAAGTCCGCAGTGGTCACTGTCATATACGAAGGTCCGTAGACAGTTAGTAGACCATTCGTTCGTGTCAGCCAGTCTCAGTCGAGAGTCAAGCAACATGAGATCCAGGTAGGACCCGCTCCTAGGATAAGATGGACTATCTGTTGCGAGTATCTTGAGTCAATAGTCCATGCTCTGCAGAACCTCCCAGGCCTCCCCTAGTATTGGAAATGGTATTTTCATAATCACTATGTCTGCCATTTAAATCGCCGGCCAGAATGTACAAGTTTTGTACCAAGTTTAAGCGCAGAGAACGAAAAAGCGTCTCGAGCTCTGCAATGAAAATATTGGGTTGAGGTGCTTCAGGTGCCTAGGCTGATACAATGTACATTCTCTTTCCATTTCGGAGAGGAATGCACACAATACAGGCCTCTAGCACCTGGAACCTCCGCACTTCATCGCTATATATGACTTTATGTTTTAAATTGTTTCTTATGAAGATCGCAACTCCCCCGCCTTGTGTGGCGTTGGGTCGGTCTCTTCTAATTATTCTATAAGAACTGTGCCGGATTTTGTGCTTCTGGTTTAGCTTTGTTTCGCTAACCAAGAGTAGATCGGGGCTTTCGTCATGCAACAGGTTAAAAAGTACGGCATGTCGCAGAATCCTTATCAGTGAATTTACATTCACCGACAGGATCTTCAAGGGTCTCTCTACCAGCGTACCCATCACGACCTTAAGTGCGCTAGGCCCGGCAGAAGCGAGCAGATACTATCTACTCGGGATCTGTTGTTGGAGCTGCCCAATCTGCCCTTGGATTGCGAGCAAGATCGAACAAACATCCACCTCGGCCTCCGGTGCCTTAGAGACAGGCACTGGGGCTTTAGGAACAGCCATGGGCTTTTGTACCGCCTTTTCCGAGCAGAAAGGGGATGTAACGGCTGGTGTTTGTAAGCGACCCGAGGGACGCTTATCCTCGACCTTCTGCTTACGAACCACATTTGATTTTTTTATGTCTCGGAACTTAGGACATCCCCGATAGTTTGCAGGGTGTCCATAGTTCCTACGCTGTTGCTCCCTGTCTGCGACCTTGTCTTTTATCAGGTCGCATTCCTCGTTTTTGTCTTTCTTTGCACATTTGGCAGCGGATACATTGCAAAATGTTTCCTTGCCTTCTTAATATATCCCATTTAACAGACTGGGATGCTAAGGTAGTAATTGCCCTTAGCCTCTCCAGCTTGCTGTTGGGTGTAAGCTGCACCAGGAAGAAGGGCAATACCCGCTTCTCCCGTTTGTCCCGCGCCGTGGTGAATGGCTTAACTCCCACCAACTGGAGGTCATCGCTATCGAAAACTTTGAACTCTGAGAGCATTTCCTCGGGGTCCGTAATCGAATACACGCCTTTGAGGAGCATCGTCTGCAACCTCTCGGCATTGGGGGTGAAGGAGTAGAACTCCGTCGTGGTCTCCTTTAAGAAATTCTTAACCGGCTTATGCTGCTCCAGTGTATTACACTGGATAGCATAGCGGTTCTGTCCTAAGCCTTTAAATATAAAACTACCTACGCCAACGACATACTCACATAAATCGATGGTCTCGCGTAGGGCCGTGGTATGGGTGAAGATTGGTGGCACCTTCTCTTTGCTGCTATGTTGTTACTGCTTCTTTTGAGGCTGTTGTTGCTGTTGCTTCTGTCGCTGCGGCTGTTGTTGTTGCTGCTTCTGTTGTTGAGGCTGTTGTTGCTGCTGCTACTTCCGTTGCTGCGGTTGTTGTCGCTGCTTTTCCTGCTGCGGCTGTTGTTGTATCTGCTGCTTTTGTTGTTGATGTTGTTGCTGTGTCGACTTTTGTTTCCGTTGTTTTTGTTGTTGTTTCTGCTGTTGAAGTGGCTGCAATTTGCTGGCTGTTGCTTCTTCTTTCTCGTTCTTCCGCATCTCGTTCAGCCTATTTACTACGGCCTTTAGTTTGGCACGTAATAGGCGCTCTTCTTCTTCGAGTTCGTTACGCACCTCCTCTGCCTCCGTTACACACTGAAAAGCTGCCAGTCGAAGCGGGGGAAGGGGCGCTTAACCAAATTCGATCCCTGGTTATGTCTCCGTCTTCTTTTAATGACGTCAGTCATTGGAACGGCAGACGGAGTTGCGAAATCAGATGATCCATCTAGCTGATCATCCGACTCTCAGTCAGTGAGACGAACGGATCTTCTCCCGACGTCTTTAGACATGTTTTTCCTGCTATTGCTAACGTATTAGAATAGCAGGAAACAAAAAAAAAACACGAAATAAACTTTTTCCCCAGTGGGGGATCGAACACCGAACTGTCGGTTCCCAGACCGGGCACTCTACCACTGCGCTATTCTAGCTATTGGTAGAACTTCGCCCAAACGCGCACTTCAAATGTCCAAATAGTTAAATATTATTTGTTTTATACACCACTAAGTTGAAACACGACTGTTCACTATCGCGGTCTGTGATTTTGAGTTTACATGGATGAATGAACAACCAAATGGATAGTAATACTTCAGGTGACACCTGCGATGGCGGTAATCCACCCGCGATCTCCTTGATCGCGACCGGTATAAGGATTCTGGAGGCCCCACCACTCATTCCCAACTCTCCGGCAGCCCGAAACGACACCGACTCCTGCGACTCACACTTCGACCATCTGGTTGGACTAAGTTGGAGTGGTGCAACCAACAGAAGCGATACCGACGATGGCGCGGCACCGGAAAATGCAAAGGTTGAACGAGCCCCAGAATTGGGACGTACTGCAGATTGCACTGCTAAGTGCCAAAAAAGAAAGAGAAAGAGGCTTGCCCGAAAATCGTGCAAAGACAGCCGAAGGTACGAAGGTTGAAGGCGAACATCTGGGGAAGGCAGTCAAGATGATTAGATCGGCGGAGGTATCCCCTTCCAAAACCCATCCAACCCTCTCATCTGCAGCCCCCGCACTTCTTGGCGGCAGCGCAGAAAGCGTCGGCTGCTAGTAAAGGCTGCTGCTGGAGATACAAGCATGCCAGCACTTTCGACATGCGCCTCAAAAACTCCTTCTCTTATTGGTGACGAACAAATCCCCAATTATAGCGTGCCAGGTTCCCAAACTGACGGAGCTGGAGGTGTTCAGGGTCCTGTTATGGCCGGTCCCACCGCCGAAAAAGGCGATGATGCTGACAGACAGACTCTGATCACAGAAGGCGAAGCTGGCTCGGATCACAACAACCCTCAAGCTGGGAGAGCTGTTTCAAAACGGCGTCGGAAGGGAGTAGGGGCTCGAACCGAAAAAGGTAAGGCCCTTGCAAACGGAGGACGGCCGCTGGGGACAAGCTTGCTGGGGAGCGAGAACGATGTCTCCTTCTTCGACGTGGCGGCGGGTAATCGGAGTCCGAAGGTAGATGCGGCAATCAACAAAGATCAAAGCAAAAATCTGAAGCTCTCTGTCTTCAAAGACTGACCAAAGACTACTTCTCGGAGGCGGGCATTTCACCCAGGAGTCGAGACAAGCACCTCTCCTACAAAGAGGCAGCCATCTCCTTTGAAAAGGTCAGGATAGGGAAAGCTGGCAGTGACAGCAGAATGACCAGCGCAGATTGCCAACACTACGAGGATCATCTATTGGCGCTAGCTTAAACAACTGAGTACCTTCGTAGTACAAATGGTACCTTCGTAGTGAGCTTTTCCTCCCAATAGACATCTGCCTGGATCAGGAGCATGGTGCCGAAAATCCCTCCCCAAAATTAAAGCGCGCCATCCGCTGCATTCCGGGAAAACCTGGAAACAAGCTGAAAGTGCTGACGCGAATACGTGCGCAGAACCCGGGACTCGACACGAGGGAATCCACGTACGACTCACGTCCCTACTTCGGCCTTGGTAGGATTTTATTTCATTTTGATGTCAAGTAGTCGAAAGATGGAACATGCTCCGCAGTCTATGATTTTTACTTAGATTAATCTACAGAATTGCAAGGCTACCGCTCTTCTCAGTAGTAGAATTGCATGCAGTAGTACGAATCATCACATTGTATCCATTCAGGAACCATGGGTGTGGAATACAAGCCTGTGTGGTCTTGATGGTATACGTGACGCTACGATTCTTTATGATGAGTGATCCGAATTCCTAGGGTCTGCCTCATCCTATCGAACACGCTATCGGCAACCAAACTTGGTCCATTCTGTGGACAAGATCTGGTGGCTGCGAAAGTGAGCTACAAAGTGCGCGGAAAAATTGAACACTTCGTCATGGCCTCTGCCTACTTCGCCTACGCCTCGGTACGGTCCCCGCCACAGAAAGCGGTTTTTGAACTCGTAGAGTACTGTGAAACCAGAAGGATTGGACTTATCATCTGTTGCGATGCTAAAGCTCAAAACTGCTTGGGGCAACAACAAATGCCACTGGGGAGGAGACCATATTTTAAGCCTCGCTGAGCTCCAATGTCTTCGCAGGGAAGCCAGAAGTCTTCTGAATAGATTGCTTAAATCGAACTCGGAAGATGACTGGAATAAATATCAATCGAAGCAAAAGGAATATAAGAAGCTTGTTCTTAAATGGAAGAATAATTCCTATACTCGTAAGTCCTTCTGCGAAGAGATCAAATCCCTGAGGATGACCAGCAAGTTGATTAATGTTCTCAAGCGAGGAAAATCGACAAAGCTGGATGTACTCAGAAAGTCTAATGGTACCTTCACCGAGTCTATGCAGAAACTCTTAGCTCTCTGCTTCAGACCCATTTCCCGAGAAATCAGACCGTCATCGGCTCGTTGCCCGGCCCTCATCGGCCCTCATACGACTACAACTACGACTGAAACGATGAAAACAACTCGGCGTGGCTGGTATATTGTGTCATGCGCGGCAAACAACTGAGGCCATTGAAATTGCTGTGGCATCTTTCGATGGCTTCAAGTCGCCGGGCGCTGATGGGATATACCCTGTTATGTTGCCAAAAGGTATAAGACAACTGCTTCTACTCTGAAAAGAATTTTCACTGCTAGCCTGGCGCTTGCCTACATACCTATTCCTTGGCGCGAGGTGAAAGTAGTCTTTATTCCCCTAATAAGGAAATAAGATTACTCACTCGCTTTTTTTAGACCAATATGTCTGACATCAAGACCTAGTTGGGAGAATGGAATACGTTCTCGAAAGAGAAGGGTATGTACTAGGCATTTTCGTCGACATTGAGGGAGCTTTTGATAACGGTACTTTCGACAGCATGTGTAACGCTCATGGTGTTGATGAAGCATTGGTTTTGTGGATCAAAGCAACGCTTGTGCACAGGACATTGATTGCTGATGCAGGCCTCGAACAATGTGTCAAGTCTGGAATAAACAGGGGCTGCCCGTAAGGTGGCGTCTTGTCTCCGTTGTTATGGTCCATGGTGGTCGACACTCTGCTCGACGCTCTCAATGCCTCTGGAATCTATGTCCAGGCCTATGCGAATGATTGTTGTTTGGTGGAATAGGCTAACATGCAAACACGTTGTGACCTCTTTCACCAAACTCCAAAGTGCGGTCTGTCTCAGCTGCACAGGGGATTTCCCCAGCACACCGGGAGCTGCTCTAGATGCTATGATGAATCCTCCACCCCTTATACCAGATATATATACCAGATATACATCAGAGGGTGCGCACTGAAAGTCATGTCTCGCATAAAGAGAACTGGTTTTTGGTACAACTCGCATTGGAGTGACAGTGTACTTGCGCGAGAAATATTCTACGACCCCTGTCTCATGGAAATTCCTTCTGGCGCAATGATCCTACTGCGCTGTAATTTTACAATCACATTTCCATGGCGTCAGGACTGGCTTTGGCCAGACACTGAACCTGGAATGGACTGTCTTTGCATTTTCACAGATTTCCGAATTTTCACAGATGGCTGGGCAGGGGTTGGGCGCTGGAGTTTTCTTTGAGGGCGAAAACATTCTACTGCTCTTCTTGTTAGGAAAATATGCGTCTGTCTTTCAATCAGAGGTTTACGCAATCCCAATGGCCATGCACTATGTTGTGGAAGGAAAAAAGCATAAAAGCAAAAAGCCAAGCTGCACTCAAAGCTGTGTCCAACCCTCTGTCCAACCCCAAATTAGTGCATGAACTCAAGACCCAACTGAGAAGACTAAATTCATTTAGGCTAGTATGGCTCCAAAGACACTCTGGGATTCCAGGAAATGAGATCTCCGATGAACTCGCTTTAAGAGGCTCAGAGCAGAGTTTCTCAGGACCTGAACCCGCCTTAAGTCTACCTGCTTCTAAGGTCAAATCTGACATCAACCACTGGGTCTTTAGTGCTCATAGTCGTAGATGGAGGAAATATCTAGCATGCAGGATGGCTAAGCGCGTGCGCCCTGATGCCTGCAAGAAGTCCCCAATATTATTCTTATCCTCAAGGAGAAATTATTGCAGAAGGCTTACGGGCCTCATTACGGGTCATTACAATTTTGCCAAGCATCTCTATGGCATCTGTAAGACGCCTACCTGTGCCGGATGTTGCTAAAGGCCGACGTGGTGTGTGCCGAATCATTTTTCTCCGGACAACGGGGAAAATACAATAAAGAAAGCTATCTGTCTGGTAATACAATGGAGCAGTATTTATGTCTGAGTACTCCAACAGATAGTAGAAGTCTCAAAAATAAAAATAAAACAAAACTCCCTTTAGAATACAGGTAATAAATGTTATAAGTACTAGTTTTATAAAAAATTATAAAGCTCTTAGGCTTACAAATTAACTTAAGTTTTTTTTTTTATAATTCCTGCAAGTTCAAGAATGTACGCTCTTTTGTTCTTTGTCACACAACCTAATTTCTAATGGTAAAATACATATGTATGCTGATGATGTGTGTATTTATATGTCGTGCCCTAAGAATCTGTTAGTGGACTGCGTGACCAAAGCTAATGAGGACTTACCTAGGATACAAATTTGGTCTGAGCAAAACAAACTCAGATTAAATACACAAAAATGACTTGCAATAATGTGCTCTAATTGCGAATATTTCCCTAGAGACCTCCCGCCCTTATGTAAATAAAGTAAAATATCTTGGCTTTACAATAAATAAGTCCATGACATGTTGTGATGCTATTTCAGAAACGATTAAAATAATTTACAACAGATTACGTAGTTTGAGGTGCTCCACTAGCTTACTTCATCCTGATATGAAATTAAACTTGGTTAAGAGTCTTATTTTGGCATTTTTTTGCTTTTAATTGTTGTGTGTACCCTTGTCTTGACTTTAGATGTAACCGTAAGTTAAATGTTGTCTTTAATGATTGTCTTCGTTATATATTTAATATACCTAGATGCATGAGTGTTAGGCAATATAAATCAAGACTGTTTGAAATGTCATTAGATCAATATCGAAAAATGGGGAACCTATTACAACATACAGTATCTGAAGGATATGATTAATTTTGCTCTATCACGTAGTGATCTTTCTCTGATCTTTCCCCAGTTTACACACACTGTTGCAGAGCAGTATTTTCTTATCTCAGCGATATGGCAGTGGAACAGCAGCTTACCAGCCGCATTGCAGAGAACAAACTCATCAACGATCTTTCAGTGGAATTTAATTCTGCATACTCGTATCTTAACGGAACCTTAATTACAATCTTTTGTTTTTTTTTTTGTTTTTTTTTTTTGTTATCTCTGCCTTAAAATAATCAATATTAATAATGTCTGCAGTTTTCTTTTAATACTTAAAGTACTAAGCTATAATAATAATACTTAAAATATTGTAAGATATAATATCTTGAAGTATTTTATGTTATTTGAATAATAATAAATTAAATGAAATGAAAATGTAAAAAAAAAACCTGGACGGGGTGCAGATGGTTTGTGTCGAAGATGTTCGTTCACTACTCTCGGGGGTGGTTGTCCTAGATAGGATTTGAAGATTCGACAGAATTTGCGTCGGCTGTTGTTCACAGTAAATCTTTTGTTTCCATGTCATTAAAGTATGTATTGTAATTGGAAATGCACACACAGAGTATGAATTTAGAAGTGATCTTATACTGCGAATGTTATGCCTTCGTCAGCTCTTTTTGATCATCTATCATTCACAACTGATGTTGTTGCACAGTTATTCCGTATAGGGATTGTTTTTGACTATGGATGGACTTGAACTACAGACCTTCAGCTCAACATTCAGTGATTGCCATTGCACCACGACCACCCCTTAGACAATTCAAGCTAAAAATTGTTCATTCAACTACCATAAGGCGAACCTTTTTTTTCTTTATTGTGGCACAAGTTTTACAATTAATCATTTACAAACCTTATTACAGAGATGTGGTGTGTTTGCCTTACCTCTAAAATATTCATAAAAACTTCTTAGAAAAGAAAACAAGCAAAGCTTATAATAAAAAGGAAAAGGCGACCTTCTAAATGTTCAGGTCAACTTACAACTAATCAGCCTGACTTATCTACCATTGATTAAGTCGACGCAAGAATGGGCTTTGCTGAAATTAAAATAGACGAAGCTGTAACAGCCAATAAGTTCGACACTATTCCACACATCATTTATCCACAATAACTTTTTTTAACATTGTGTTGAAATTAGAACAAAACATTACAAAGTTTAACCTTTCTATCGAGAATTCCCTGGCAGATTAAACCCTTTCTATGAAAAACCAAGTAGTGAACTTGTTCCAACAAAGAAATAATATAAAGAGTCTTTTGAATTTTGTTGGAAACGGCGTTAAAAACGCTTAACGAAAATGATAGGATTGAAATAGAGCAAAAATTAAAAGACAGAAAGAAAACAACCATAACACAATAAAAGCGATAAATCAACAAATTAAGATCAGTAAAAACTTTAATGATTCTATTACACTACATTACATAATATTAAGAAACAGATAGAAACACTATTATAAAGGAACTTAAAGATATGCAAATGTTGGAAGCACAGTTATTGGAATTTTTTTTTTTCTTGAACAACAACTTAGGATTAACGCATTACTGCTGGAGCACAATGAGGTCGCAGTCGGAATGATTGCCAAAAGTTTCGCCCACAATGAGGTCGCTTTGTTATGTCAGATTGTAAACAGCTGTTTTAATTCAGATTGTAATTTTAAGCAGCTGTTTGAATTGAATTTGTGCTTTTGTTGGAAAATTGCAAATAATAATAAAAGTAATATGAATAAACGTAAGAAAGTTATATTTATTGCAAGTGTTGTGCAAATGTGTTACTTGGCACATAAATTGTTTAAAACAAAAAAACGCCGGTGGTGGGTCCGTCCTTTGTGCCAAAACAGAAAAGCCGAAGGCTTTGTTGAAACAACGTTTAAATTTATAATACAAAACAATGCGGATTTGTTTTTTAAAGTGACTCGTATGACGAAACTTTAATACGAAGTTTAGTAAAACCAACTTTGATGGAAACATCAAAGCAGTTAGTCCCGAATGCCGGTTGGTAGTTACTTTGATTTAAGTGTTTCATTGGAAAGCGATTGGCTGGAATATAATTGTTACTTCTTTGCAGGTAATTATTTCACGGTATGTCTCCAAAATTTTTTGGCTTGGTCGTTCCAGAGGGGTGTATCAACAGTACGGAAAATAATTATTGAAGTGTATAAAGCTTTTTGGGAAGTACTGTCTCCAGTGTATATGCCAGAACTTAACACCTCGGATTGGCAAAACATCAGCAGGCAGTTTAACGACAAATGGAACATGCCGAATTGCGTGGGCAGTATCGATGGTAAGCACATCGAAATAAAACGTCCGCCGAACACGGGTCAAAGTCTTTGGAATTTGGCCAAGGAATTGTTACCTATTCGTAGATGTATAGCAAAAAATAGACCAGGCGAAGCTTTCAGTGTGAGGAGAACTTTAAAAAATGATTTTCTCAACGAAGGTAAAATATCTTTCCAATCATTTGAATAAAATGAAAACTTTTATTTTTTATTTTTCATATTTTATTCTTTTCCCCTTCAACAACAACAAAATGTTGAATTCAATAAGAAATAATAAATAAAATAAAACTTTAACAAGCAAATCTTTTATTAAACTTATGCAAATAAAATAATGATTTGTAATAATAACACAAGTAAATTTAATTTTCATATTGTTCACCTTTTAATATTTCTAACTGGATCTCGTTTGCGTATCGCAGAATTTCTAATTTTGCGTTATTCCGTATTTCTATTGTTTTTTATTATTTCTAGCTTCATACTTCTGCAAAAATATTCATCCTCATCAGTTTGTGCTGGTTGCGATGTCGCTGGTCCAGGCTCCAGAACCTTTGCACAGTCTCCATTGTACAAAGTAGAGTACTTTCAATTGAAGTCTGTGTTTTACTCTTCTTGCTTTGGTCCAAATCACTCAGTTCCGGTACAGGACTAAAAAGAGGCCTTATGTCGGTTGATGGTGTTGACGGCAACGACAGAGTCCTTTCTTCACCTCTTTCCTCTAGATGTTGTTCTGTTAACAAAACCAAAAAGCATTATATATTGTACATTCTATCGGAACAATAAATCATGGCCTAGGTTTTATATGATCCTTTAGGAAGTCCATAGCACTTTCGAACTTCCAATTGTGATCCTGATCCTCAGCCGCCTGACCAGACACAGCTCGTCCCTTTGCCCGCAAATAACTATGTATACATGAAAAATTTGTTGAAAAATCATCCAGAATATCATAAAAAACAAATACCTGGAACTCCGAGAATCTGCGAAATGTTTTTCCACTTGTGCCTTCCCTTTTATATTTTTATATTGCGGATGGCAAAGATTCCATAAAAGGCCTTGGTCTTCTATTTTTGGTGTTTTAATAAAGAATTAATATCCCTAAAATATTATAAATTTCACAAAATACCAAGTTTGTTCAAATACTTACAATTAATCGTCAACCGTCCGATTTGAAAAATTCCTTTGTTTTGTTTTTTACGACCGAAGTAAAAGTTAGCCAACTCTCGCGATACACCTAACGACTGCAACAGCGACCGAGACATCATTGTGTTTACGTTATGGGATTTACATACATTAAATTTTTGACATACGACGGCGACAGCGACTGCGACCTCATTGTGTTCCGCGCTTTAAGAGAAAATATAGGCCAAGTTCAGGACAATATTATTTCAGTTAGATTAGGAATTATACACGTACTAATATTTTCAGAAACGAGGAAATAAATAATTATAAGCTAGATTTAGAAAAATAGAGCAATATAAGAATAGGTTTGGCTAGGTATATCAATGATGTAATAGTTTTTGTATTCCCACAAACTTCACAAAAGCCGATTGTTCCTCTTTCCAATCTAAATAATAAGCAAATCAAAATATTGAATATGTTATTCGCATGAACAATAAAACTTGAACTTTCCAAAGTAATTACATTACTTTCATACGCTTCTAAAAAACTCAATGTACCAACACGACTCCTTTCGTGCATTCCATTTATTAAAAGACATGCTGATCTATCGTCTCTCAAATTCATAAATTTTCGTTTGGGTGTTCCATCCTGCAGTATCAACGACACTCTCAATCCTGATAATTGGCCTCTCAACGTTCGGGTGAAAATGTTCGTCTTCAAGTCAAAAAACGAGAATGTTCCACTTACTCCAATAATACAACAACAATAAACAACGGCTCTCTTCAATTCCCGCATCAACTTTCCCATTGTTCAACATCATCTTGCTCTTTTTCTCCACACTCCTTCTATGTCTACTACCAGAATGCAGGCGGAATACGGACTAAAACGAATGATCTTTTCCTTGCTATCTCCCTTCATGAATATGACGTCATAGTAATCACTGAAACTTGGTTACACTCTCATATTATGACAGCAGAAATCTTCGATGATTACTATACCGTTTATAGAAGAGACAAAAATAAAGAGATAATATCCGCGGAGTAGGAGTACTCATCGTCGTGAAGTCATCTCTTACTAATTATGCTGTTACCCTTCACAATTCCGACATGGAGCAACTTTGTGTTTTTTATTAGCATGATGAGCGGATCAGCTGAACTTTATGTATTTGCAAGTTATATTTCACCAAAAAGTCCATTATGTATTTATGAAAGTCATATCAAAAATATTGAAATAATAATAAATCAAATTAAAGAACATCAACATCAAATTGTCCTAGGTGACTTTAATCTAGGAGATATAATGTGGGAATATTCCCTCGATGACAGATGTTTATTTCCTCGCAATTTAAAAACAGAATGTGAATCAACATTTGTTGATGCAATGTTGTCCTTCGAATTTATTCAAAAAAACAATTGTAAAAACTCTTTAAACAGGATATTAGATTTAGTTTTTGTAAATAATAGTTTGAATTGCACTGTCGACGAAGCTTTGTTACCCTTAATGAAAAATTCAGTTCATCATACAACTTTGAAGTTATGTATATTGAATTTTAATCTTCCACAGGCACTAAACAAAAATATCGTTATATTGTTAGTACGTATAATTTTGCAAAAGCGAACTATAAAGCTTTGAATAACTATTTTAATTCATTTGATTGGTCTAATATTCTATCCGGTAGTAATCTTAAAGATACTTACGGCATATTTTTAAATGTCATTTATTGTGGTTTTGACCAATTTGTTCCTTTAATGAAGCTCAAGCGGTCTTTTAAGCATCCTTGGTATAATAAAAGACTTATTAATTTAAGAAATGCAAAGAATGAGGCATTTAAGAGATTCAAGAAGTATAATACCGAACATTATAGGAAACAATTCATTCAATTGCGAAAAGAATTTGAATTTCTTAACAAATCCTTTACAAACAGTATATTTTCAAAATTGAGTTGAATATTTTTAAGAATCCGAAAGACATAAATGTCGATGATGTATCAAAGAGCATACTATCCATGAACTCCAATCTGAATGCTGGTCCAGATGGTACTGAGGCAGTGCCACTCGACACTATCTTTTCCTATTAACATCATTTTCAACTTGTCTTTCTCATCAGGACTATTTTTAAATGATTGGAAATATTCTTATATAACTCCTATTCATAAATCAAGATCCAGAAATAATGTTGAAAATTACAGAGATATTTCAAAACTACTCTCGATTCCAAAACTCTTTGAGCACATAGTAACATCTAAAATATATTTTGAAGTCAAAGAACAAATTTCTTCTCACCAACATGGGTTTGTATCGGGCAGATCAATGTCAACTAATCTAATTATATTTTCAAAGTATTTATTTGATTCTCTTGAATTGGGATATCAAGTTGATATAATGTTTGCATATTTCTCGAAAGCTTTCGATACTGTCTGCCATAAGTCTCTTATAAATAAATTGAGATGCTTTGGATTTCACTCTACATTACTTCGGTGGATAAAAGACTATCTCTCTGACAGAAAACAGATAGTAAGAATTAAAAACTGCAGATCTAGAGTTATAAATGTTTCATCTGGCGTACCACAAGGTAGTCATTTGGGTCCTACCAAATTTACTTTACTATTTATCTTTACTATTTTTGTGAATGATATTCCAAATCATCTTCAAAATATAAATTGTTTGATGTACGCTGACGATCTCTTGCGCATTCAGAATCAAAATAGTTGTGAATACTTACAATCCGATATAAACAATATTTTAAATTGGTGTAGTAAAAACGGTATTTTACTTAATATCAATAAATAACAATAAATACACCTTTTCGGTATCTAGATCAAAACTCCCAATCATATTTAATTATTCTGTAGCTGGAATAAATCTAAAGACAATGTCGGAAGGTAAAGATCTTTGAGTAATCTTTGATACGAAGTTATTGTAACTTTTTCTCCTCATATTGACTATATAGTTGCAAAAGCAAATTCTTTACTAGGGTTTTTAAAAATAAATTGCTCTGCGTTTTCTAATCCTTACACACTTAAATCGGTTTATATGTCAATTGTACGACCAATTTTAGAATATTGCTGTGCAGTATGTTGTCCTGAAAATACCATCTCGAAGTTGCGTTTGGAAAGAGTCCAAAAAGCTCTCACTAGATTCGTTATAAGGCAACTGAATTGGAATTTAGATGTTATGTCCTCCTACACTGCTAGATGCGCTTTAATAGGTCTAGATACGCTAGAAAAAAGAAGATCTATATAATATTTGTTCATGATATGATATTTTTTCGTATAAAATTATATGCCCTGAAATTCTTGAATGCTTTTTTCTTTATGCACCAGAAAGGAATATCTTTCGCCATCCTAGTCATATATATAATTATGCTTCTAAAGAACCAATCACTAAATGTATAAAATATTGTAAGTCTTTTTGTACAGAAATTGATTTGTTTGATGACAGATCAAATGTTAGTACTGTCACCTCAACTTTAAATGGATGTTTTAAATATATGAATTATAATTTTAGTATTAAGTCCGTTATCTGTTAAAGCTTATACTTGGTAGATGAATAAATAAATAAATAAATAATTTAAAATTACAAGAGTTAAAAAAAATAATAACTGTGTTTTTAAAATAATTTGTAAACTGATTGGTAGTACTGAAGAGGAAATAATTAAAGTTAAAAATGATTTTCTTGCCCTAATCAATATTAAAAATAAAACATTTAAAAGCACTTTTGGTGAAAGGAAACCTGTCCTCTCTGGAAACTATATTATAAATTTCGGAAATTGTATATTTCGATTCTGTAACAAAGACTTTATTTATGTATATTGTATTTGAATTCATAGAACGGTACCTCATACCATATAATTATAACGAAATTTTTTATGATGAATTTTTGTTAAATTTAGATGAAATTAAATTAAGGTATGAATAAAATATGAAGGAAATAAGCAAACTAAAATATCATAATATAGTTCAATACAGTATAAGATTAACCCTTTACTGCATAGCATATCATATATGATATGCTTTTTCCATCGAATGCTTACACTCGTTTCTTACGGTACATTTCCAATCAGTGATTGTCACAAACACAATGTTATTTGTTTCCACATCCAAATTTGAGTGACTTTTTTCGATCGCAACATTTACTGCTATCCAAAAAGTGCGAAGAGTGACGGCTGGTTTTATTACGCTCTTGTGAAAAGTTTTGTTTTGTGCAAATAATTTATAAACAATTTAGGTAAGTACCATTTTGTTCATATTTCTCTATCAGGATATTATTACTGCTTGATGTTCATAAAGTATTGAGTTGGAAAATGCTATATTTACAAGAAATAAAGAAAGAAGAAAGAAAGTATCATATATGATATTTCATGCAACAACGAAGTTCAAAATTCACATATCATATATGATATACATATATGAACACATATGATAGTTCATGCAGTAAAGATAAATGATATCTGTTTCGTTTAGATATCAATGGCTTCTAAATTTATAGCTGATGAAGAAATTTTAAAATTAATAAGTAATTGGGATGAAAGTGAGGATGAATGTGAATGTGAGAATGGTTTACAGAATGTTGAATATGATGTTGAGGCGCAAAGTATTACTAAGTTGAGAAACGAGGAGCCAGACGGTCAAATGGATAATCAGCTCTTTGACATTGACTCTTTGCCGATTATGATTGAAGAAGATCAAAAAGTCGTATCTGTACAACCAACACCAGCAGAAGAATTGAAAAACATAAAGGCTCATTATTCCAAAATGATTTGGAAAAGAGTTGAATTTTGTGGCGAAAATTTTAAATTTAAGGGTAGTTCGGAATTACAACCAAACATTATGGAACTTAGCACACCTTATGCCTACTTCAATTTTCTGTTTGATAAAGACATCGTCGAATCAATAGTGGCTGAGTCTAATTTGTATGCTTGCCAATGTGATCCAGCCAAACAGTTCACTGTAACGGCTGTTGATATACAAAAATACATTGGTATTTGCATGCTGATGTCAATTTTACAGACTCCTGATGTACGACGATCTTGGAAGCCAATTATAGGTAACGACCTTATTCAAAGTACAAAGCCAATAAATAAATTTGAAAAGATTCGTCAATACCTTCATTTTAACGACAATTCAAAAATGCTTCCAAAATCAAACGTGGCTCATGATCGGATTCATAAAATTCGTCCTCTCATTGATAAGTTAATAAAAAACTTTCAAAAAGTTCCATTTGAAGAGTTTTTATGTGTGGACGAACAAATGTGCTCAACAAAGCCGAGAAACTACATAAAACAGTATCTTCCAGCCAAGCCTCATAAATGGGGCTACAAGTTTTTTGTTTTATGTGGAGCAACAGGGTATGCTTCTCATTTTCGGCGGACCCCACAAGCGGACCAGTAGGAATGCAGTTAAGTGGGAAGGTTATGGTCCTACACTTCTGACCATAACGACGCCGGGATAAAAAGGAAAAGAAGAAGAAGAAGAACAGGGTATGCTTACAACTTTGAGCTCTACACTGGTCAGGAAAACAATGATCGGTATCGCTTGCCCACTGAAGTCAACTTAGGTGCTAGTTCCAATGTTGTAGTACGTTTGCTTCGAAATGTTCCTCAAGACAGGTACTACAAAGTATATTTCGATAACTACTATACTTCAGTACCATTAATTTCACACCTTCATAAAAACGGTATGCCAATATCTCTGTGTGAAAGATTTTTTCATATGTACTTTTATTTTTATGTTGAAGGAATTCTAAGTCTGGGAACCGTCCGAAGGAATCGTTTACCGAATTGTAAGCTTCCTGACGACACATACTGGAAAAGTAAAGAGCGTGGTACTTCTTATGAACTAGTAGGTAGTATTGACGGCATGGATCTGGCTGTGGTTGCTTGGAAAGATACAAAAGTTGTGACAATCACTTCTAATTTTATTGGTGAGAAACCAATTTCAAAATCTCAAAGACACGAAAAAAATCAAGGAATTAAAGAAGTTGATTGTCCAGCTATTATCAAGAATTACAATAGATTTATGGGGGGTGTGGACCTAGCAGATTCCTTGCTTGGAAGGTATAAGATCAAAATTCGATCTAAGAAATGGTACCACAGAATATTTTACCATTTACTGGACTTAACAGTTTGTAATGCGTGGCTTTTATACAGGTAAGTTCAAGTTTAAATTAACATTAATATTATAGATATAATTTAACACTAGGCGTGTCGAAGCACAAAAGGCACAAAAGAAAAATCATGTCCCTAGCCAACTTCAAGATTTCTGTATCTGAAACCTATTGTCGTATGGGTGGTGAAGTGTCAAAGCGTGGAAGGCCATCGAACGTATTGGGGACAAAAATTGAAGAAAAACGAAGAAAAGTAACTTCAGCACCTACTCCACCAAAAGGTGTGGCTAGATGGCTATAACCATTTGCCTCTTTGGATGCCTCAACGTTTGACGTGCAAGCTGCCTGGTTGTGGAAAACTTACATTTGCAAAGTGTACAAAATGTGAAACTGCGCTTTGCTTCAACAAAGACCGAAATTGTTTTCATGATTTCCACACTAAATGAGTTTATTTATTTATTATATTTTTATTTATTTTTAAGTTTTTGTTTTTTTAGTACCATAATTTGTTTTCCTTTGATACAAACATTTATCAACATTTCATTCATGAAATATTAAAATAAAATGTATTTTGAGGCACTAAAAAAGTGTATCTTATCTGCATAATATATCATATATGATATGTATACAAATTATGCAATATCTCTAAAACGGCTCAATATTTTCACAAATTATTATGATTTTCGTAATCAGGTCGATGAAATACATAACGATATATTTTTTTTCATACAAAAAAAAAAATCATGCAGTAAAGGGTTAAGTTCATTGATTATAATCATAGTTAATTCTTTAAGAATAACAGGAAGCCATGATATCAATAGATTCTCATCTTACTCTACTGGAAACCCAGATATATCAAACAGCGTCGTCCGCTGTCGTAGCAACCGACTCGGATGTGATATCTGAATTTGAGCTGCTAAAACAAAAGTACGCTGCCGGCACATTCCTGTCTGCTTTACCATGTGAACTCAGGATGACTGTCTGTGGCGTCGTCACTCTATCCGACCCATAATCATAAAATAATTTATTATAATAAGTTTACTTTGAAAAGAGCTGCCGACCTGAAGTGTCGTAAATTATACTCGTAAATATAAATACATACATATACATATGTATATTCTAAAGAATATAACTCGCCCAATCGGACAGCTCCCTGTCGGCGATCTTGTCTTTCGCAGTTCGAAAGACGTGCCCAAACCGTTGACAGCGGGTAAATTGAGAAATGTTACTTTGCCTTCTTATTATTTCCCATTTTACAGTCTGGGATATTAAGGAAACTTAAACTCTTCGATTTGCTCTTGGGTGTAAGCTGGACTAGGAAAATGATAATGCAGTGAATGACTTGAGTCTCACAAATTTTCTCGGGCTCAATTATGGAGAACAAGGCTCTGAGGCATATCGTTTGCAACATCCCGACCTTGGGAATAAGATAGAAGAATTTTGACTTGGTGTAACGGTTCTGGACCATATAAGTAAGTTATGAAATATTTTCACAGGACTATTGTTTCGCGTAGGGACTTTGTATGCATGAGACCTTGTATGTATGTGGCACCTTCTTTTCAGCAGAACGTTTCTATTGCTCCCGTTGTAACTGAGATAATAAGATAAGTAATTCCAACACATTACGAAGCTTTGGTTAATTGGTCTGATAAGATACCGTAATCTATTGGTCCGCGAAAATGAAGTAGCAAATTAGAGAGTAAATCAAGAATGAGCTTTATCTTTTCAATTATTCTCCTGGATCTCGCAAAATTCAAGCCAATCTTCAATCCTATCTATTCTTTAATGAAAATAATGTTGAACATATAAGAGTCGCAACACGTTTGCACCATTTTTCAAATTGAACGAATCAATGTTAATTAAAGAATGCGATGGTCATGCAAATGGCGAATGGAACATATAGCCGAGATTGATTACGGGTTTAACGTTGAGTAGAAGGTTAGGATAAATTGTGCGCCGAAACCAGACTTTTAGCCGGTGGTCCTCCTGTCGTTTCCGTTAACACAAGCAACATCATTCCTTGCGACTGTCCCAAAACACTGTTTTCAGCCTAACAAATCAATACTTCTTATTTGGAAATGATTACTGAATAAATATTAACGGCCATATGGAACACGGAAGTTCAGAGCCCCGTTAGCAACTCTTCGCCAAATTTCCCCGACATGAGTGTGTTTCTTCCATGTATCACTCTTCTGGTCTATCCTTATATTGTCCTTCCATCTACGGCGCGGCCCTCCTGGTGATCTTTTTCATACGGATTTTCCACCCATTATTTGTTCAACTGTTCGTCCACTGTCCTTTCATTCTATGTGTCCTGCCCATCTTCGTCTATGAATTTATTATTCGAACAACGCTTTTGACTGAATAGAATTCCTCGAGGTCTTGATTATGTAGTCTCCTTCATTCGCATGTTTCTTCGTTCTGTTTTCGACCACGATATTGTTTTCAAAGACCCAAATTCTATTTCCTCCTTTTTGGTGAGATACCAAATTTCACATCCGTGAGATAAATACGTTTTATAAATACGAATTTTGACATTGCGGGGCAAAAGAGTTGCTTTGAATAGTTCTTTAACCTCGAAGAAGCGTGCTTTGCCTATCCGCAGCCTTTTAATTATTTCGATCTTTATGTCGCATTTGGCATGGCAATTTGAACTCGTCGACTGTTTTTTGAACCGTTCTCAAAACGTTTATCAAGAACAGTCAAGTGCGAGGCTTAGATCGACCCAAGTCGGTCGGTAACCAGATATTTGGTTTTCTCTTTGTTTATTTCTAAGCCTACTTCCTTCTCTATTATTATTAGTATTCCTACATTTTAACTTAAATGGTTCCTCACTATATCTCAATATATCCAGATCATCCGTTAGAACGGCCAGCTCTAATAATAAGGTCGTGAAAACACAACATTCAAACAAAAGTGATTACACAAAGCTACATACATATCACAGGATGGAGTAACGCGCAATCAAATTGAACATTTTCCGATAAATAGAAGACACGATAACAACGTATTAGACGTCAAAGCATTCAAATTGCGATACAGATCACATCCTAATCATTGAAAAATTAAAAGCCGAATCCAAATTCACAGAAGCGGATTAAAGCTGGGTATTAGCAAGCTATAGTGAAATATGGAAAGAACACACCCAGGGAGGCTTGGCGAAGTGTAGCCTTCGAGGCTCGGAAGTTCCGAGTTCCAAATGGACGGTATTATTAATAATAATGAAGTTAATATAAACCGTACATCTGCAAGAATAATTCTGTTGGACATAAAAATGACATTTGATTCAGGATGACACACGAAGCACTTTTGGGTCTGAGTTTTTCCAGCGACGCAGTCTTTATCTCCGTCCTTTCATGGATCTTTCAGTTTTGGGAAGGGAAAAAGTTTTAAGGGACCAAGTCTGGTAAATACTTTAGCTGGGGCATGATTCAGGTATTGTTTTTTGGCAAAAAAATTGGGAAAAATACAGTGAGAAAGTTCATTATCGTGATGTAACAGCCATGAAGTTTTTCTCCCACAAATTCGGACGTTTTCTTCGTGCTGCTCTACGCAATCGGCTCATAACTTCAAGATAATAACCCTTATAACCGTGCAACCTTGCGGCAAGAATCATATAAACCACGCCTTTGTGGATTCTGAGAAAAAAAATTATCACTTATAATACAATATTTTTTTTTTTTGCTAAGAGTAGACTTGCCCAATGGCAGAGTCAACATTTCAAGTATATCGGTACACTTAATTTTATTTTTCTGACAAAATTTAATACAGATTCTTTGATCCATTTTTTTCAATAGCAATAAATTACCATGCACACCAAACCATGTTTGACCTATATATCTTTTTATCCGACATGGCTGACAATGTCATCATATGTTAAGAGACATGCGAGCTAGCATAGCAACAAAAAGAGACAAATGTACTCAGCTGGCGAAATACAAAAAACCTTGTTTAACCTTGTACAAAATAATTTATTGGCCATATGCGGACAGTCTAAGGTAGACTAAATAAAAACATATTCAGATGCAAAATAATTTTCTTAACTTAATTCTTCATAATATATTGTATTTTAAATAAGTTAATCTTAAGGTCGAAAGACATAGTTTTAAGAACGCGCTGTATACTTTAGAATGCCCGCTGGCCCTGTGCGGGATAATTTTAATTAAAAATAGTTAAGCTAGGCTTAAGCATTTTTGTTTAGATTCAGTAAGATACAAGAAAATGGAAATACAAATGCATTGAAGAAAAATAGATACAAACAAATAAAACACATATGCCTTTTGATATACAATCAAAAAGAAATGAATGAAGGAAAGAAAATTAAAAAAAAGAATTAGCACCATTTTTTTTTTAAGACCCAGCTAATTAAGTCTATTTTAACCTACTTAAAATAAAATACATATAAATAATTGTATATATTATACCATATTCTCGCACATTTGATTGACATAAGCTCTAAACAGGAAAACTTCATCCTCACCTACACTACCAACACCAAATTGGTGAATCATCGAACTTATTTGGAGTCATCTGAGGACTATAACTCGCCTGAAAGCCATTTCAACAGGATCTCAATCCTACCTACTCATTGTCAATAACTATTTAATTCATTTTATTCCATATTTCATAGAATTTAAATATCTTACTGGGCCCATACGGATGCACGAAAGTAAACAGAATAACTTAAAATTATGTCTTTTATGCTTTATTATTGACCTATATCGATTAAAGGGACATAAACAATTAAAGCTAAGAAAAATTAAATATATTATAAGATATTCTCTACCTTGTTGTCTGGACGACTGATAACGTCAATAAACCCCAAAAATGTTAGATCAGCAGACTACACCCATTGGTGACTTTAGAACAGCATACGATCGTCTCTATGGAGGGGAGATATGCAGATCCATATCCTGCTTGAACATCTCTGCCAAACTCGCATTTTTTGTCAAGTTATTTCTCCAATATCATTCTTGAGAAGATTGCGACAGTTGATCACAGACCAGCGGGGTAGAAGGTAGTGTTTCGGCTTGTTCATAATAGAAAACAAACAAAGAACAAAAAGTAGTTGTGCGCGTTCGAGCGAAGTAATTCCAAATCGAAAAGTAGCACGGTGGTACTAACAGTAGCTAACAGTAGTAGCAACAGTAGCGTGAAGACATGTCGGGAGATGGCGGATGAAGAGGGAGATGATAAATTATCAGATTTCGCAACACCGGCCGCTGTCATCAAAAGGCGCAGAAGGGTCAACCCGAGGCCCTATTTAATTAAGCGCCCCTCCTTCGCTTCTTCGAACGAAAAGCTGCTGGTCGAAGCGAGGAAAGGGGCGCCATCACCATCACCACCGACGTCCAAAGCAGCCGAAGAACAACAACAACAGCAATCAAAACAATTAATCCCTGTCGAAGCGGATGTTACCTACCTCTCCGATGGTACACGGGGGACAACAACCCCTTCGCCGCCCTTTCAAGTTCGGCTACGGAGAAGGAGGAACTTGAGGAGAAGGAACGCTTCCTACGCGCCCAGCTGCAACCCGTAGTCGATATATTGAAAGTAATTCAAAAGAGAGAGTAGAGCAAGCATCAGCCACCCCTCAACAAAAGAAGCAATAACAAAAGCAGCCACAGAAGAAGCAGCAGCAACAACAACAGCCGCAGCAACAGAAGAAACAGCAGCAACAACAGAAGCAGCAGCAACGACAACAGCCGCAACATAAGAAGCAGCAACAACGTCCTAAAAAGGAGAAAATGTCACCCATCTTCATCTATACCACCGCTCTACGAGAAACCATCGATCTCTGTAAGTATGCTATTGGTGTAGGTAATTTTCAATTTAAATGTTTAGGCCAGAAACGCTATGCTGTTCAGTGCAAGACACTGGACTGGAAGCGTATAAAAAGCTTATTGAAGGAGTCCACAACTAAGTTTTTCTCCTTCACACCAAAGGCTGAGAGGTTGAGAGGCGTGGAGTCGATTAAAGATACCGAGAAATGCTCTCAGAGCTCAAAGCGTTCGAGAGTGACGACCATCATGGCGGTTAAGCCATTCTCCACGGTGAGCTCCCGACGGGAGAAGCGAGTGATTTCCTACTTCGTAGCACAGCTCACACCCAGCAGCAAGCTGAAGAGGCTAAGGACTATCACCATCTTAGCATCCCAGACTGTAACATGGGAAATATGCAATGTATCCGCTGCCAAAGTTTCGGGCACGCCGCGTCGAACTGCGCATGCAGGCTCGATGCGTTAAGTGTGCAAAGAACCACAAAAACGAGGAATGCGACCTTGGGAAAGACAAGGCGGATAGAGAGCAACTCGAGTGTGTCTTGTGTAGGAACCGAGGACACCCTGCAAACTATCGGGGATGTTAGCAGAAGGTCGAAGGGAAGCGTCCCTTGGGTCGCTTCCAAACACCAGCCGTCACACCCAAGTTGACCTAAGTTACCTGGCGGCAGGTTCGGAAAAGGCGGTACAAAAGCCCATGGCTGTTCCTAAAGCCCCAGTACCTGTCTCTAAGGCACCGGAGGTCGAGGTGGATAGGTGGATGTTTGTTCGATCTTGATTCAAGTTGCTCGCAACGGATAGTCCACCGTATCCCTAGGAACGACTCATATCTGGATCTAATGCTGACAGACTCTCGACTGGGACTGGCAGACACGAACGAATGGTCTATTAACTGTCTACGGACCATTATATACGACAGTGACCATTGCGGACTACGTGCCGTGATCAGATTACCCGACGAGTTCGCGGAGATGGCAGAGTGTGCCCAAATGCATCCCTACGATTACAGTAGGGCGCGCTGGCCACGCTTTGCCAATTCCGTCCACTAGTGGCTGTAGAGAGGTACACCATCCTGTTCAACAATGCACTGAATAATGCATATTATCCAGTGCTCTGGAAAACAGCGGTGGTGCAACCAATCCCCAAGAAGGGTAAAGACACCTCTAACCCGCAAATCTCCGGTCGATAAGTCTCCTTCCGAGTATCAGCAAGGTCTTCGAGAAGGTGATCCATAGGGCCCTGTCTAAATGGGTTGAGGACAATAAAATCATCCGGGATAACCAATTCGGTTTCAGAGCGGGGCATGATACTATTCATGCCACGTCGAAATTCGTATCGGATATAAAATGGAATAAATGCAAGAACCAATGCATGGGTGCCTGTCTGATTGACTTGGAAAAAGCCTTCGACACGTAAGTAAATAAGGCATAAGTAAACCACTGCTATATATGAATTTTGACATGTTAACCGGTAGAAAGTTCGGTGTGAAAATTGCCAAAGTAACTTCTACCCAAACATTTGAAATCAAAAACGGACTGCAACAGGGTATGGTAAATTCGCCGATCCTTTTCAGCATTTACCTGAGTGATCTACTTGTTTCTCTTTACCACTCAATAACGTACGCAGACGACCTAATCGCGTACAGATCAAGTCCAACGATCGACGTCATTGTTACTCTTCTGCAGCGTGATTTCGAAAAAATTCAGCAGTATTGTGATGACTGGAAGTTGAAAATCAACTTCAAGAAATCAGAATCTATATTGTTCAGAAGGCCTTTGTCTGGACACTAGAAAAAATTGGCGCAGGTTCTCTATTTTTGGGCCGGACGGGCGTCCATTGGCGAGACAAAATGTAGTCAGATACCTTGGGATCGTGCTGGATCAGTATCTATATTTTGACAAACATGTAGATGCTGCTCTGGCAAGGGCCCGAGGCGCTTTTGCACTAACAAAATGGCTGTTTCATAGCAGACAACTTGATTCCAGAGTGAAGATAATCTGCCACATGGCCTTAATTAGGCCCATGCGTGTCCCGTCTGGTTCAATGTGGGAGACAGCTTAGTGGAAAGTATTCGTTTGAGAGACAATGTCTCAGGCTACATAGGACTTCCGAATCTGAGTACACGAAATTTTATCCGAACTAGGTCTTATACATTAGGGCCAAGATTGTACGGATAGATAATTTTCTGATCAAACTGATCGAAGCCACGCTGCAAGAGCAATGACTTCGGTCAATAGCCTGATCTTCGGGGTTTACTACCCCAACGATTTATATCACGTGAGAGTGCGCCTCAACGGCTTTGTCCCACCAGAAGCATTCCTCTATCTAGATAGATGTGGGCTGATCCAGTATAGATTGGCGGTACAGCTAATTTTGCACGTGTGCCGCAATTCCGTGGAACGGTGATTCTTCTACGATACCGATATCGCCCTCCGTGAGCCCGAGCGCCCCAGGTTCTGTAGATCGGTCTCACGCCGCGCCGGGATCGAGGGGACGTAGTCCGCCAGCATCAACGCTTTTGGTGGCTGGAGAGAATTCCCTCAACAAACACCTTGATACCAACAGCCTCTTCAAGGCAAGATCTAACACCAATGACAGGCTTACATAGGCTAGGGTAGGGTAAGGTTGGGTAGGATAGGTTAGGGTAGGCTAGAACGAAAAAAAAAAATTACAAAAAAAAAGAATAAAACTAAAAGCAAAACAAAAATGTAAACATATTAAATTTTGAAAAAAAAAGATTTATATATGTATATATATTTTAGTTAAGTTAGAATAAGATAGGTTTAGTTAGGTTTAATTAGTTTGAGGTAGGATTTAGTTTTATACAATATAAAATATACAAAAAAAAATTATCATATGCTAAGTTTTTTAGTAAAAAAAATATTTTTCTTAGCTTATGTTAGTTATAATAATGTTAATAGTAAAAGACATATGTTTAAATTGTACGGTTTGGTTTAGAGTGTCCGCCTAGGGCCAGTAAGATAGTTATATTTGTTAAGATAGTTAAGCTTGTTTTAAGCATTTTTGTCTTGGGTAAGATAGATAAAAGATCATATTAAATTAAAATTAATTTAAAATAAAAAAAATGAAAAAATGAGAAGGTTGCGAAAAACCAGCTAGCCAATTTCTATGTCTACACAATTGTCTGGTAAAAAATCGGGCCGGCTGGATAAGCTTGTTGGTTGTGATTTAGTTTCGCTCCGAACTGTAATGCGAACTAAGTACTCGTAAGTACCATACATCATTATTAGAATTGATTTTTGCATATATTCAATTCTTTGGTTTGTGGCTAAGAGCGTCCGTGTTCGTATTACTTTTCTCAGATTTCTATAATCATAATCCGATTAAAAGGTTATTCATCTCGCTAGTTTTGACTTTTTTGATTTTTTAAGAGCCATTCTAGAGGTTTTGCCACACAACACCTTAAAAGTATTAAGTGATTGGCTACCGAAACGAATTTTCTTATCTGCCCTAGTTGAATTGAGATTTTTAATTATGATATACATGCCCGTATATCGTAGGCAAATTATTATAGTTGAGGTTTTGGAATCTCTTATCTTTTTCTACGGTTGTCTCATGTGTGTTACTTGTGTAGCTGAGCTGCCAATTTCTACTAACTAGTGGCACGATTCAAAACACTTACTCTTTTAATGATGTTTTCTCATCAGATATATTCTAGTGGTAATATTTCTCGAAACTTATGAATTAAGTATGGATTTTCTGTGCTGCATCTGCTATTACAAGTATTATTAAAAAATGCAGTATTATATTATGAAGGTCTTCTTTTCGAAAACCATTTAATTGCATCAAAGCCTTCGTTGCCGGCCTGAAGATAATTGTTAATTGGCGAAAAAATGTATAATACGACATTCGAATTATTGAATGAAAAAAAAAATATTCATGATGAAGAATTAATTCATGCAAATAATGTGTGTGAAGAAATGAATTTTGAGACGGTTCATGATGATTCGTCACCAGAAGAATACGAGCCCGAATATAAAAAAAGCAAACCCAATCAATATATTCGATTAGACTATAAAACAAAGTTATTAACATTGCTGAGGCACCCCACATTGAGCTTGATAACTTTACAGTCGTAGACAGATGCAGTCGCTTAAAAGAAAAGAGTACATTTTCAAATGAAAGGAGGAGCTATTTTTGCTAGTTGGAGTTGAACCAACCTTTCCAGTCTCTTTATTATTTAAAATAAAACCAAATTTTGAAAGTCATCGTTATTGGACTGAATGTTAATATTTTTTCATATAATACTCTATTCTTGAAGGGATACTCCTTAACTCTATATTGTTACTGGAAAGGTATCTGTCATTGCATTAAAAAATGCATTAGTTCGTTTGTTAAAACTATATTTCCAACGAAATAAAAGTAGCCTATATAGTGCTCTTTCCGCATCCGTTAACGAATAATATTTGCCCATGTTTCCCTCCCAGCGCGTTCGATATTCTTAGTGTGTGTACCATTATCGTTATTAACGAAGTTTATTTTGTAGTTGACAAAAGCCTTCATCATTATAGGCTCGCCAACAATCAGACATGATACAAGTGCCAGGTCGAATCCATGTTTTAGTTATCTCCAATAGGGTTTCTAGGGTCCTATTGGGAACTGGTTGAATGAAAATCCGTCCGCTTGACCGTTCAATGGCACCGAAAACCATTAACCTGTTAACAACCGTCCTTTATTAAATTTTCATTTTCCTATTTTCACCCCGCCAATTTCTACAACTTCATAAACATCATCAATTTTCTCAGAGTTTTCCTCTGTCCATAAAATGCAAACTTCTCGGCAGTAACTCGCGCAATCTATAATTGTTGATGAACATAAATCCAACTTAAATTGCAAAAAGTTTGACATGATGGCCTAAGCATAAGATGGTATTTGCAACTTTTTTTGTAGTGGAAAATGCGACTTTGCAAATCAAGTACCAGACAACAACCTGAACTGAATTTTGACAGTTTTTTTTTGCATTATAAATGAAATTGGAATTGATGATGTGAAATTTAAGTCATGCTTATTTAGAGTCATGTTTTTCTTGCTTTTCAAACACCCACGAGCACTTGGTAACACTTTATGCTGAGAAATAAATTAAATTATAAATTAAATTCTTATAATTATTCTTACTTTACATTTTTTTGCTAAGGGGCATTTCACGTCAAGCGGACAAGGAAAAAAAGTGAGGTTCTGAAATTTGTTCATATTAGGTCCATTTGTACTTCTAGTAGATATGAATACGAACACATAATTTTTTTTTTATATGATGTGTATTTGTCAAGTTATGGGCTTCTAAAGAATCGTATATATCAAAATTCATATATTTTGGAAGAATTTTTTCGTATTGAAAAAATTACAATAAATTTTCAAATTACCCGATTTGATACAGCCACTTTTTACGCTTACCAAAAAACACTACACAAACACCTTTTTGAAAAAGCAATAGTTGTGTCTAAAATTATATATATAACCGATGGTGCCTCTCAACATTTTAAAAATAGATTCAATTTTGTGAATTTATTTTATTATAAACATGATTTTAATACGAATGCAGAGTTACATTTTCACGCAACGTCTCATGGAAAGGGGCAATGTGATAGTCTTGGGGGAACCCTCAAACGTTTAGCGACGCGTGCAAGTCTACAATTACCTGCAAGTACATCAATCGTTTCACCAATGAAGTTATATAAATGGGCAAAATCATCTTTTTAACAAACAGCGATTTATTACTGCTCCAAAGATGATATTAATCTTGAAAGAATTTTTTTACAACCCCGGTTTGATTCTGCAATAACCATTTCAGGAACTAAAAAATTGCATGCCTTCATTCCGACAACGGAAGGTTCTTCTTCTTCTTCTTTTCCTTTTTTCTGGCGTCGTTATGGTCAGAAGTGTAGGACCATAACCTTCCCACTTAACTGCATTCCTACTGGTCCGCTTGTGGGATCCGCCGCCCCTCCTTTTTTTGACACGGGCATGCTCCAGATTTTTTTTTTGTTTGATCTTACTCTTACAACACCGGTGATCTCCAGTCAACCCACTGATTTGCATGCACACTTGTGGGGCAGTTTAATGGTGGTATATGTGTCCCTAGGCTCACCTTGGTGTTTTCTAAATTGCCTAGATGTGATTTTTGTTTACCTTTGTTTAGTCGCCTTTTACGACAAGCGAGAGGTATCGCTGCAGGGATATTCTTAAAACGTCCCTGCACGGTATGTGATCTATACTAGAAGTATTTCGGAAAATGGTATCGTGGAAGTTCGTCTTTTGACTGCCAAAACTCGAGTAACACCGGTTAACCAAATATCGATTCCATGCCTTTAAGTATGCGGAATTCTATTTCTTAGTCGCATTATGACACTTGTTTGGTCTTCGTTCGATGTAACACCAGGTCGACTCTTCGCTTTCACGATTCCACGATTGTTTTAGCTTGGCTTTCTTCTCCTCCTCATAAATGGGATACATTCGTCGCTAATTGTAGAGCTGAGATTTTGGATATCCTACCTCGTTCAGTTTGAAACCATGTTCGTTCCGAAGACAATCCAGCTGATATCGCTTCCAGAGGAGTGAACCCCTGCTGGATTTAGACTTATGGACATTTGGACATCGGAACACACGCAATGGCCGACCACCATTTCCAAAGAAATAGAAAATGTCCCAGAAGAAAAAAAATGCCCCGCGGCCTCACTTACCGCAATGTAGGAAATCATTTTTTGGATGATCTGTTTAATAAAATATCTTCTTGGACCAAAATAATTCGAATCGTTGCCTACATCCTGCGCTTCGTACGGAATTGCAAGCTTTCTCTTGAAGGACGATATTTGGATTTTTTAAGGTCATCGGAGCTTCGTACTTCTAAAGAAACTTGTCGTCGGTTTGGTCAAAAGGAATTCCAGGAAGATGTTCAAATGTACATGTGTTTCAGAATTGTTTTCCATGGTACGTCAAGAGTTTTGGATCTTGGAAGCTAGGAACATGATTCGCATGGTGGTACACGACTGTTTGGCGTGATTTTGTATGAGTTCGACGACCTTCTCGTAGCTGTTGGGAAACTTGCCCCGTATCGTCTTTCGCCTTCCTTCGCATTTGATCAAACTGGCTGCGACTATGCGGGTCCCATTATGCTACGGGCATCTAAACTTCGGAAAGCAAAACTACTAAAAGGATACTTTGCTCTTGTCGTATGCATGCCGACTAAGGCGCTGCATTTGGAAATATGTAGTCAGCGACCTTTCTATGGATGCTTTTAACGCTGCCTTGCGTAGATTTATCGCTAGAGGAGGAAAGTGTAGTGTCATCCATTCTGACAACGGCAGCAACTTTCTCGACCATTATGTGCAATTTCCGATACTGATCTGAACCCGTTAACCTCTTCTGATTTCCTTATAAGTTGCCTCTACACTGCCATGGCAGAACCTAGCTGCCTAACCCTAGAACCTAACATACCTGCCGAGACTTCAAAATGGGTGACTTCGTGGTGATGAATGAGCCTAATTTGCTTCCTTCGCAATGGGCATTAGGTCATATGGAAGAGCTGCATTCCAGCAAGGACGGACATATTCGGGTGATTACCAAGAACTTCCTGAAGGGAGGGGCGGTATGTTGAGGAATGAATTAAATTATAAATTAAATTCTTATAATTATTCTTATTTTACAATCCTTTTTTTTCTGCGGAAAGCATTGTATAACGTACCCTATTTAGCATTTCGATATCAGAGTTGTTCAAAATTAAGAAGCACATTTTTTTTTATATATTGAATTGAAGCTAACATTAATCAGTCGATTTCTTTCTCTCTTTATTGAATTTTGTATAAATAAGCTATTGTTGGATTTAAACGAGTCAGTTCAAGTCTATATTCATTGAATTATGTTGCTTTATCGCATTTTTTTGTATTAAAGAATTAATTCTCAGAGGTTTTCGTTTTACTTGCGCATTTTCTCCTGAACATTTTACATTTGGTGCCGAAACCCGGGAGTGAAAATCGGTAAAAAGAAAACAAATTGCAATCGGGCGGTTTTATTTTAAAGCGTGAATTTATTTCGGACTTGTGACTCAAAAAAAAAAAAATAAAGAGAGATGGAATTGGCAGCACGTGCTTGGTCAAGTGACCAAGCTAATGAAAAGCTCCATCGAGTATTTGAAAA
Organism: Merodon equestris; assembly: GCA_958301585.1. Taxonomy (NCBI): domain Eukaryota; kingdom Metazoa; phylum Arthropoda; class Insecta; order Diptera; family Syrphidae; genus Merodon; species Merodon equestris. Next base: position 107,516,210 of record OY284413.1, read on the forward strand.
ACAATCAGCTGGCGGACAACAATGTGGAAAAGTTCGACGAAATCGAGGAAGAGCTCGTTTCCTTTCTTCAAAGGCTGACTGCGGCTAATGACAGTCTTAATACGATAAACGACGAAGTCAGGCAAAAGGGACTAAAAGACGACGATTCAGTCGAAAAAATCGCAGACTACCAGGATCAAGCTATAGGTACACTCGCTCCAATTACAGCAGCATCGGATGACCCATCCGTAAGTGTGAGGTCAATGAACGTCGGATCCAAGTTGCCAAAACTCTCCCTCAAACGGTTCGATGGAACTTATTCCGATTGGTTACCCTTTTGGGAACAATTTCGGTGCGCTGTCTATCGACATCTATCTTCTACCGACAAATTTAATTACTTGGAAGCGGTGTTAACCGGTGAAGCCAAGAAGACGATAGCGGGTTTTACTGCATTTGAGAAGTGCTATGGGAGCACTGAAAAGCTCATAGATAAACACATTCATCAGTTGGTGACACTTACTCCAGTACGTGACCGAACTGACGCTGGTGGTCTGCGTAGATTATATAGCTCAGTTGTTAGTTGCACCCGTTCACTCACAGCATTACAGGTACCAACTACCCATTATTACGTCATGTTAAGATCCATACTGTTGCGCTGTCTTCCTACCGATCTACGCATTGATTATCATCGCCAGGAGGAATGTGAAGGGGATTTAGATGTAACCGTTCAGACATCAGACCACCGTGAATCCTCTCCCTCACAAATTGGAGGCAATGAAGTCAAGGGCATTTTACGGTTTCTTAAACGAGAAGTCGAAGCACTGGAGAGGAGTTGCGTTTCACACACCAACACAAAAGCAAAAATGATTGCCCCAGCAACGGCATCCAGCTTGGTGGCAGTGAGTGAAAACAACGATTGCCTGCTCTGCAAATCCAACGAACATCAGACGAAAGACTTCAATAGCACTATCTCCTTACACGAAAAAAGAAACCTTTTGCGTAGAAGCGGTAGGTGTTTTCGATGTGCCAAGGGCGGACATTCATCCAAAAAATGTAGAAGCAGTAGGCATCTCTCTTGCACTAATTGCCATGGAGACATATGACAGCGATGTGTGATCCTACTTTACCATGGAACGAGACAAAGAATCATTCAGTCGCAGAACCAAACAAATCGGAAAACAGTGCTTTAAGTTTGTGTGTATAATACGACAACAAATGTTTTCCTAAAAACAGTGAGGTGCGTGGCGGTCGTGGCCAATAGAGGCATATCCATTCGTGCGATTATCGATGGTGGTAGCCATCACTCCTATATTCGCGAAAGTCTTGTTAAAAAAATGCACTTAAAATCAAGCGGCACAATAAATTTATCAGTCATTCCCTTCGGCAGTAAGGAGCCCAAACCCACCGAGAAATTCGAAAAAGTGAACATCAATTTAAGAAGTCAATTTAATCACAAAGTTTGTGTCTCACTAGAAGCGGTTGTAGTGCCCGAAATCTGCATTGATGTCCTGGAGGTACCCGAGAGGGAGTGCGCGCTCTTTGAAGGCATTCGTTTGGCGAATGTTCGGCTGGAAGGCATGGAGGCTTGTGATGGTCTGAGCCTTTTAATAGTTTCGGATTTCTACTGGAACATCGTGACGGGAAAACAACGTCGCCTTTCCAGACGGTTGAAAGCAGTGGAAACCGTATTTGGTTTGGCTCTGCAGGGGATTCACGTCTCCGTAAGTGGTGATTCATCTTCGTCTAATGGAAACCTTTGTTTTTCTTCTAGCTCACTTTTGAATGCGACATCTATCGTAGATGAAAATCTCTCCAGATTCTGGTCGCTGGAAACAATTGGCATCAAGAGTGATGAAGAAGAGAATTCCATGCTGACAGAAAAGCTTATCACCAAATTCATCAGGAGAGAAGGACCACGCTCCGTTGCAAACCTGCCCTGGAAAGATCCTGATTCCATGATAAACGATAATAAATGCCAAGCACTGCATCATTTGAATGCACTTATTCGTCGCCTGGCCAGAGATCCGCATAAATTGTTGGAGTACGACGCTGCCCTAAGACAATTAATTAGCGAAGGCATAGCCGAGCCAGTTGAAGAACCCGATCGACATCATTCCCGTTTATTTAATTTGCCACATAGACCGATATATAAAGAGGAAAGCACGACAACAAAGTTACGCGTGGTGTTTGACGCCTCTGCCCATGCGGAGGGCAGCGTGCCTCTTAACGACCAGCTGTGGACAGGCCCCAATTTATTGCCGGACGTCATGAAGGTCTTGCTCAACTTCCGCTTAGGTCCCTATGGAATTGTTGCTGACATTGAGAAAGCCTTTCTCCAAATAATTCTGAATGAAGAAGATCGTGATAGTCATCACTTCCTATGGTTTTCATCGGAACTAAAAACGGCTGCCGATAGGTCAAAGTTAAAGAAATTTAGGATGACCAGAGTTACAAGTGAAGTGAAGTGTAGTCCTTTTCTCTTATGTGCAACGATCCAACATCACTTAAAGTGCGAAGAAAAATATTTTGCCGTGATCTGTGCTGCTTTAAGGGATAATATCTATATGGACGATCTGGTCATAAGTGTGGACGCAGAAGATGAAGGCAGCAAAATCTGTAGCGAAGCAGTAGACATTTTAAGACGAGCATCGATGTATCTCCGTAAGTGGAACTCGAATAGCAGCCGAATCCGAGATGTGATGAATTCCAATGGTGCGGCTCATGTGCAAAAGGTTTTGGGGCTATCTTGGTTTACCTACAGTGACGAGCTATCTGTACCAATGAATTCTGTTGAGGACATACTTACTTGACATACAACAAAAAGAACTAGGCGTAACGTGCTGCAAATCATAGCCAGGACTTTCGACCCATTAGGTATCCTTTGTAAAAGTAAAATTTTTTTTTCAGACCCTGTGGAAAAAGAAGCTACACTGGGACGAAGTCCTTACGGGTGACTTGCTTACCGAGTGGAACGAGTGTGTTAGGGGGATTCTGGAATTAAAAGATATTACTTTCCCGAGAGCAGCCACGCCGTTTCCATCATCTGAAGGCACGCTCCAGATCCACATCTTCGCTGACGCCAGTACAAAGGCTTATGGTTCACTGGCATATCTGAGGTACACCGCTTTGAGTGGGCAAGTCAGTGTTTTATTTCTATGTGCAAAAAATCGAGTTGCTCCTTTGAGAGGAAATGACGCTAGTGAACTAACCTTGCCGAAGTTGGAATTGACAGCTGCTTTAATATCGGCGGGGCTGCACTCGTACCTGCAAAAGGCTCTGAAGCTATCTGCTGTCAAGTATTGTGGACCGATTCTAGGATTACCTTAAGTTGGATTCAAGGAAATGTTCAACGCTGGAAACCCTACGTCCAAAACCGAGTCGACGAGATTCGACGCCTTACAGCAGTATCGCAGTGGAATCACTGTAAAGGAAAAGAAAATCCAGCGGATCTTCTCACCCGAGGAGTTTTGGGGAACGTCCTTCAAAAATCGGCACTCTGGGCTTATGGGCGGCTGTGGTTGAAAAATAGCGAAACGGACTGCAGCACAATCGACCAACCTGAACAATCAATTTCGCTATTTCCCTTTTTACTGAATCATCTGTTCTCGAAGAGAATCCAGTAATACGCTATCACGACTGCAGCACCTGGGATCGTTTAGAAATTCTATAAGGTTTTTTATTATTTGCTTTAAAGTTTTTTATAATTGAATTTAAACTTTATCACTTTCTATTGTATTATATTCATTCAGCTATTACATTCATTCATCTAATACATTCATTCAACTATTACATTCACTTACCTATTACATTCTTTTATAGTAATTGTTCACATTGCCATTTGTCAATAAATTTACTTACTTCCTATTGAATTGTCAAACGCAACAGTCGCTTTTTCCTTTAAGTCACGTTTTTGTAACAGGTTATGGGCCCAGAGCCGTAACCAGGAATTTTAAAACAATTACTCGTAACTTATCCGTTTTTAAGTATATCTGTATTTTATAATGAGTAATTTTTCGGGAAAAATCCCATTGTTTAATGGGGAAAACTTCGGCACATGGAAGCATCAGATGGAGGCAATTTTACATAAGAGTAGGCTGTTAAAGGTGGTGACTGGAGCTGAAAAGAAGCCGGAAGATGCAGCGAAACTGGAGGTGTGGAAAAATAAAGATTTGGATGCAAGATGTGAAATTATTATTTCTATGGAACCGGCACAGGTATCGCTGGTAAAAGGAATAAGTACTTCGAAAGGAGTGTGGGATTTCCTGGAGGAAACCTATAACAGAAAAAGTACGCGACAAAAAGTAGAGGAATCCGTAAGTTAATTAATCTAAAAATGCATGCACATATAGAAATGGAAGTTCATCTGATTAATTTTAATTTAATTGTTGATCGACTACGGGAGATGAATGCCAAATTGGACGATGACTTGTTGGCTGTTCTGTTGCTGGACAGTTTGCCTGAAGCATATAAGGAACTCCAAGCAGCTTTTGACGCATCGTTGGAATTCCCCACTATGGAAGTGCTGCGTGCCCGCTTGCTTGAATTTGCTGATAAAAAAAGGGAAAACAGCGAGGGAAGAGATAACGCGTTGAAGTAAGGTTCAATTCAAGGAAACGTGAACAACGACGTCCAGGTATGTCAACCGCTGTTTTTAAGTATAACTGTCATCGTTGTGGTCAAAAAGGACATATGAAGAAGGATTGTCATGTGAATTTAGCAAAAAATAGGTCACATAGGTCAAATTTTTCAAATGAAGATTTTCTAGAAGATAACGGATTCATGACATTGGAAATTTTAAGGGAAAAGAGTGATGTAGTCCAGGCCGTTACTCATACTGTTAAATCCGTTAAGCAAGATTCGGAAAAAGACAGTTGGTACATTGATAGTGGTGCTACCTCACATATGTGCTGTAAGGAGGAGCTTTTTACAGTTCTAAATAAAGATTATACGGGTGCAGTTCAAGTAGCAAATGCTAAGCTTTCTGAGGTTAAAGGCATAGGAACCGTAGCGGTAAATGTTAATTTGAATGGTAGTCCGAAAACTGTTTTATTATATAAAACACTCTTCGTACCTGAGCTTAGAAGTAATTTGATTTCTGCGAGTAAAGCTACTGACAATGGATGTAAGGTTGTAATGAAAGGAAAACATGCAGTTATTTGGAAAAATGAAAAAATTCTAATGAAAGCAGTTAAATCAAACAATCTATATTTGATCAATTGTTTAGGAAATGTTATAGCATTTAGTGTATCACATAAAGAAAATAACTTAGAACTATGGCACAAACGTTATGGCCATCTTAATATACAGTCGCTTTTAAAACTCAAAGATCACCAAATGGTACTAGGATTACCCAATTTTAATAAAACACCATTTAACTGTGTTTCATGTATAAAAGGGAAACAAACTAGGCTACCCTTTAAAGCTAAAACCGAAAAATCGTCCAATGATTTATTGCAACTTGTCCATACAGATTTATGTGGGCCTATGTCTGTTGAATCAATAAAAAAAAAAGTATATTTTGTTACATTTATTGATGATTGGTCAAGAAAAGTTTTTGTTTATTTCTTAAGGAAAAAGAGCGAGTATTTGAAAACATTTCAAAATTTTAAAATATTAGTATGTAGAAAATCAAACCAATAAAAGAATCAAAGTACTCCGCAGTGATAACGCGTGCGAATTACTGAGTTCAGATTTTTCTGAATTTTTAAAGGACAATGGCATAAAACATTAACTATCAGCCGAATATACACCTCAACAAAATGGTGTAGCGGAGCGTATGAACCGAACCTTGGTTGAAATGACGAGATGTTTTATGATAGAAGCAAATTTACCAAAATATCTATGGGCCGAACTTATCCATACATCCGCATATATACGTAATCATTGCCCAACATCGCTCAATATAAATAGAATACCTGAGCATTTGTGGACCGGAAGAATACCAATCGTAGGACATTTTAGAAAAATTGGTTGTCGAGCGTTTGCATTAAATAAAATTATTTCTAAATCTAAATTAGATGCAAAAAGTGAGGAATTTGTTTTAGTTGGCTATTCAGAGGAATCCAAGTCATATCGCTTATGGAAAAGGGGATCACAAAAGATTGTTAAAAGCCGAGACGTTCGTTTCATAGAGGACTCTTCTAAAGAGCAGGTCACCGATAGTTCTTATGAATTTCTATTAAATGATCGGAAGTCAAATGACAATATGACGGATAAGATCGATTATAAAGGCGATAAAGATGATATAAAGGAAAATGAAGAAATAGAAGAAAACAATTTTGAAAATATACTTTCGGAATCTGAAAATACTAGAAATGAAATTAATGAAAATGAAATCATGAAACCAAAACAGGAAAATGTAACGAATGAAAATATAAGGGATAGACTTAGGCCGCGGCATCATTTAAAGAATGTAATTGAAGTTGCGCTCCAAACGAGTTCATTTTCAGATCCAATAAATTTAAACGAAGTTCATAACTCGCCGTATGCTATCAAATGGTATGAGGCTATGGATGAAGAGTTTAACTGTCTTATGAAACACAATACTTGGACTCTATGCGATTTGCCAGTAGGACGTAAAGCCATTGGATGTCGATGGGTATTTCAGTCAAAACGCAAACCAGATGGGGGCATCGATCGTTGGAAAGCTAGGTTGGTGGCCCAAGGCTATTCTCAAAAATATGGAATTGATTACATGGAAACGTATGCACCTGTTATTCGACAGAGTTCACTTCGACTTATCTACGCCTTATCTGTGGAGAATGATTTACAACTTCATCAGCTGGATGTAACAACAGCTTTTTTAAACGGAAATTTAGAAGAAGAAATTTACATGAAACAGCCAGATGGATTCGTTGATATGAGTAAAAAGGATAAAGTATGTAAACTAAACAAAGCTATATATGGATTAAAACAAGCAAGTAGGCAATGGCACAAAATTTTAGATGAAAGTTTAAAAAACTTGAATTTTAAACAATCAAATTATGACCAATGCATATATTACAGAATTGACTGCAATGAGATTACAATTCTCGGAATATATGTGGATGATATTGTTGTTGCATCCAATAGTAGTAATATTGTTCAACAAGTCAAAAACCATCTTTCTAAAAGTTTTGAAATCCGTGACTTAGGACAACCAACATTTTGCATTGGATTAGAAATTGAAAGAACTCCTGAAACTCTCTCTATTTGTCAAACACATTACATCAATAAAATTTTATCAAAATACAATATGCAGAACAGTAAATCATCTAAAATACCTATGCAAGTTAAGCTTAAATTGGAAAAGGCACCTATTATACCTGGGGAGCGAGTAGCTGTCGACGTACACAAATATCAGGAGTTAATTGGATCACTCATGCATCTAGCAGTATTTAGTAGACCAGATATTGCTTTTAGCGTCAGTTCTCTAGCTCAATTTTTACAAAATCCGAAAAAACAACATTGGAATGCTGCACTTTATTTATTACAATATTTAAATTCTACAAAAACCGCCAAAATAGTTTATAAAAAGGCTTCATCTTTTTTAAAGGGTTACGTCGATGCTAGTTGGGCCGAAGACTGTAATGATAGGAAATCTCAAGGGGCATTTTGTTTTCTATTTGCAGGGGCCGCAATTAGTTGGGAGTCGAGGAAACAGCGCACCGTAGCAACATCTAGTGCCGAGGCTGAATATATCGCACTCTCAGAGGCAGCAAAGGAAGCGTATTCACTCCGTTTTTTACTCAAGGAGTTGAATGTTAAATGCGATGAGCCTACTACAATATTTTGTGACAGTCAAAGCGCACAGCATATAGCTAACTATGGCGGAAAACATTCCCGAACAAAACACATTCATTACAAATACCATTTTATAAGAGAAGCAATCGAAAAAGGGGCAGTTCAAGTTAAATACCTTCAAACAGATCAAATGCCAGCTGATGCTCTAACCAAGGCTGTTCCTAATGATAAACATCGATACTGTTTCACTACTTTGGGAATGCAATTTTAAAACTTATTAGCTTCAAAATTGAGGAGGAGTGTTAAGAAATTCTATAAGGTTTTTTATTATTTGCTTTAAAGTTTTTTATAATTGAATTTAAACTTTATCACTTTCTATTGTATTATATTCATTCAGCTATTACATTCATTCATCTAATACATTCATTCAACTATTACATTCACTTACCTATTACATTCTTTTATAGTAATTGTTCACATTGCCATTTGTCAATAAATTTACTTACTTCCTATTGAATTGTCAAACGCAACAGTCGCTTTTTCCTTTAAGTCACGTTTTTGTAACAGGTTCGAGTAACTGCCTTTATATATCGCTTCGTACGAAATACGAAAAGAAGACTGAGAACATCGATGGCATCATCTGACCGAGGGACAGTTATAGTGTCCTTGCAAGCCTTTGAAGTACAGGCCGCAGAAAATCACTGGTTCTGGTACAAAAGAATCATTTTCTCAACGAAATTTCTCTTTTACAGAAGGGCAAAGCAGTACCGACGTCTTCGCATATACTCGAACTTTCCCCCTTCTTGGACAATGATGGTATCCTGAGGCTAGGCGTTCGCCTTCATGATCGATGTTTCACCATTGGAAACATCCGATCATTGTTCCTTCAAAACCGCACATCGTTAACTTAGTCATCGACCAGTGTCATCAACGAACACTTCACGCTGGTGTCAATATTGTCCTAGGGCAGTTACGGAAGTGTTTTTTGGATCATCAAAGGTCGGCAGGTCGTCAAAAGCCGAATTAAGGAATGTGTAGTATGCAGGAAGCTCTGGGGTGCTCCCGCCTCCCAACCGTTTGCATCTCTTCCTATAGAGAGAATTACGCTATCACGGCCATTTGATAACGTGGGAGTTGACTTTGCCGGTCCGCTCTATTGTTACGATGACGGATGTGATGCCGCCAAAGTGTACGTCGCTATATTCACTTGTGCAGCCGTACGCGCCCTACACTTAGAATTAGTGAGAAGCTTGTCCACCCAACATTTTTTAATGGCCCTCCGGCGTTTCATCGGCAGACGTGGGGTCCCAACAATGATACTTTCCGACAATGCTCGCACCTTCCGGAAAGCTGCTTTGGACGGAGAAGTCATACAGGGATTTTTATCGCGGAGAAGAACCAAGTGGAGCTTCATAGTGGAGCGTGCGCCCTGCTGGGGCGGATTCTGGGAGCGGTTAATACGAACAATGAAGAATCTACTGAAGGTAACCATCGGTAAAGCCAAGCTAAATTTTGAGCAGTTGAGGACTATAACCGTCGAAGTTAAAAAAATTGTTAAAGAATTGTTAATAATAGGGACCTATCCCCGATATCTCCTTCGGATTTTTTGGTTCAGTTCAAGAATCTTGTATTGGAGTCATCTTCAAGAGAGCCCGATAGGAACTTGCTTCTAAATGCCTGGAAACAACGCATGAGGTACACAACTAAGCTAAGGAAAAGGTGGCAGTTGGAATATCTTCAACTTTTGCGCTCGTTCCACCATAAACCCTCAGTGCAGCTTAAGGTGGGTGATGTTGTACTAGTGTCTGATCAATCAAGTCCACGGATTAACTGGAAGATGGCTATAATAGAGCAAGCATTTCTAGGAAGAGACCAAAAGGTGAGGTCTTGTCAAATTAAGTTGGCCGACGGGAAGCAACTACGACGGCCTATTCAGTTGCTGTACACACTTGAGCTCTCCTCTGGCCCGGCGGAGGATGTTAAAAATTAAGAAGCACATTTTTTTTTATATATTGAATTGAAGCTAACAATAATCAGTCTATCTCTTTCTCTCTTTATTGAATTTTGTATAAATAAGCTATTGTTGGATTTAAACGAGTCAGTTCAAGTCTATATTCATTGAATTATGTTGCTTTACCGCGTTTTTTTTGTATTAAAGAATTAATTCTCAGAGGATTTCGTTTCGGGGCACATAAAATTGTATTTACTCAAGAAGAGAAGAGCACTTTATGTGATATGAAACTATGTCCCTGGTAAACATTACATCATAAAAAGTGCGTCTAGGTGACAAAGATTTCAAACCAAGTAATTGACACCTTGCTTTATAGTTAGGACAAAAATTCCAATGCAGTTTAAAGATTGCGAACTTTGTGAATCGTTTTTGGACTTCCTCAATACGCTCGGAAAAAGTTATGGAGCTAGGATTCCAGATTACAACAGCATACTCAAGCAATGGTCTGACGAGAGAAATGTAAAGTGCCACCAAAGTAAATGGGTCGGTGAACCCTTTAGTATTACGTTTAATGAAGCCTAGTGTTGAATTGGCTTTAGCCAGTGTCTGGTTGATATGAGTATGAAATGAGAAAGAAGAGCTGATAATAACACCCAAATCTTTAATATTATTAACCCTTGAAAGACGTGATGAGTTAATAGTGTAATTAAATTCTGTAGGAAGGACTATTTTAGAAAACGAAATTGAATAACACTTGTCTAGGTTAAGTTTAAGTCCATTGATTTTGCACCACTGAAAAATTCTGTGTAAATCTAATTGAAGCAAATTGCAGTCAATAACAAATATAATAAATAATAGAGGTCCTAAGTGACTACCTTGAGGAACGCCAGAATAACAATTAACTGGCTTCGATAATGAATTGCTAATTTTAACTCTATGGGTTCGTTCTAAGAGAAAAGAAGATATCCAACGAAGTAACTCAGAGTGAAATCCATAAGCCTCAAACTTGCTGATCAGTATTAAATGATTCACCGAATCTATATGGGAAAGTGTGTCAGCACAATATTTAAGAATAATTGATGGAATTCCATCGGTCCCATAACTGGTATTTGCCTTTAAATTTTGCAGTGCAAATAAGACTTCGGTAAGATCAAAGGCTAAAAATTCAAGGTTTAATGAAGTTGGAAAACTGTGGCCAAGGGCGCTACTGGGATTGAGGACGGAATTAGAAAAGGTTGATTGGAAGAAATTTGCAAATAAATCAAGGGTAGAGTCGATATTATCTGACTCATTATCTTTAAAATACATTAAATTGGGCATTCCTACAGATTTTCTTTTTGAATTAATGAATGCAAAAATGATTTGCTATCAGCTTTAATACTATTTTCAATGGTAAATATGTAATTTTTGTACAATATAATAACTTATTAAGAACAAAAAAGTCTCTACGTAGTTTGCTGAAAATTCCATAATCAAGGGGATTCTTTGAAATTCTATATTTTCTAAAAGCTTTATTTTTAAAATTTTTAAAGTTAGATAACTGCTTATTATACCAAGGTGGTTTAATTGAAGTGCGGCACCTTGCTAAAAGGACGCACTCCGAGAAACCTTTTTTAAGGATTTCAAGTAAACGGCAATACATGGAAATTAAGTTTAAGTCTTGTAACTCGTTAAGCCAATTTATAATCCTATGCATCGTTAAGTTTAACAAAATCAGTTTTAGAAAAGTTAAGTTGCAATTTAAATTTAGATTCTTGTGGTTTAAGATATTTATACAAAGATAACTCAACAATAATCTGCTTGTGGTTAATTGAATCATTTGGAAGTTGCAATGGAGCAATTGCGACCGAGGTATTAATCTCGTCGCAACATGTAAAAATTAGATCCAAAATCTTTAAATTAGAATTTGTTATTGAATTGATCTGTGTTAAATTTAATGAGGTCAACAAATCAAGAAACTTATGTTCATAATCATGGGCAACATTTTCTGGCACAAGATAATTTAGCCTTAGGTTCGGTTCACTTGTGTGAAAAACATATCGCACACAACATAAGTGAATAAAAATAAGGTTGGCTCTGGCTCTTCATGAGCTCTAAAGCCATCTAAGGTGTTTGCCTAGTAGTACAACGGACCAGTATTTGTGTCCGAGTGCTCCAACAGATAGCAGAAGCCTCAATAAAAAAAAAAAACAAGTCGACTTAAAAGCAGTCACTTTTCTGTATTTGATAGCAACCACCAAAGCGTCAACATCTTCGCTCGCTTCGTCTTACATTAAATACATTAATTAGAATAAAACCATTGTTGAAATTTCGGGTTTTATTATTTGATAAATTGTTGCAATCTCGATCACTTTATGTTTATTAAAAAGTTTACAATTGAATCCGGTAATTGTTTAGAAAAAGGGCAAACTCTCCGATTTTTATGAAATTTCAGTACGTCAGATTAGGATTTTTTCTAAGAATTTTGATATATTTATTTTAGGTCGAACTTTCCTCCTCTCGAAGATATAAACTTTTTAAATTCTCCATACAAAATACACTCCAATTTTGCCTGTAAGTATGCCACTATGTTTTAAATAAAAGCATTATTTTCATTCAATTTCCTCAACTCCTCAAAACACGCAATGAAATGAGCTCCTACAAAGTTCGTCAATTATATATACATAAATGTAAATGTGAAACTGCCAACAAATAACCATAAATGATCGTTTTTCATAATTGTAGAAACATTGTTGTTGCTTGTTTTTCGTGGGAAAAAAAACTCAACAAAGAACGTGCTAAAATGAAACTTCATCAGTTTTTAAGTATTTGCGGTGATTTGGAATCGCTTTTAAAGTATCTAAGTAGTTGAACATAGCAAGATACCAAGATACCTGCATCCGCATGTAGCCCCGGAGTCTAATTAACAATTTTACTGCTCAATATATGATTATCTAAACGCGTATGGGGGGCATGCTGCCCCCCTGCTTGGGGGGTCCAAATCCAACAGTGACCCCAAGCAGGGGGGTTGCAGCTAGTAATGGGCATATATCCGGTAAATACCCTTTGAGAGTAAATACCCGGGGTATTTACCGGGTATTTACCAAAATGAGTATTTATGTGGGTATTTATTTTAAATGAGGAACTATAGTGAAAATACGAGTATGTATATACATTGGGTATTTTATTTTTATTTAATTCGATTTAAAAAGAAAATGCAAGATATAAACAAGAGAAAAAATTTTGATATAAACTAATCTGAGTCGCTGGAATTTGATGGTATTTTAAATAAATTTCTGTCAACAGATGCGAATTTTGCTGATTCCTTAGATTTTGATGTGCTAGGTATGTTAACATTGTCACTGCAACTTTGTTCATTTATTTCTTTTCCGAATGTGCTGGGTATGTTAATGTTTGAACTGGAACTCGGAATGTTTTCTTTTTCTTCTGTTATAGTTTTATGTTTTGTTTGTGTGTGCAATTCAATATGCCAGTTATGCGATATGCACGTTAATTTACCCGCGCGTTCAGTAGTACGGCGATTCCGTTTCTTGTTATGTATCCAACTAAAAGTGCTAAACGAACGTTCTGTGCCTGCTGAAGTAACAGGTGCTGATAAAATACGTGCTGCGACTTTGCTTATATTTTTGTTAGCAAAAAGACCTTTCCACCAAATTAATGGTTCCATGGAGGAAGCACTTGACCAGACGAATTCTTTTCCCCAAATGCCTTCTTTAGAGCGATATAGAGCCAAATCGGCCATGACTTCAATTCCCATATTTTTAGAGACATCATAAATAAACTCCATAGCTGTGATTTGATCAGAATCACTTAAATAGCATCCTTGATTTGATGGGTCAAAAAGAGCAGCGGCGAGATATATAGGTGACTCTGCGAATGTCATCCTTTCCTTAAATTTTTCGTAGAGTTGTTTCTTCTCTAAATTATCTAAAAATCGAACTTTATCAGTTTCAATTAAATTTGACATTGAATTTTGTAGTTCTTTAAGAACATGATGGACCTTATGTATTAAACCTTTATCGGATTCAAATGTTGTTATCCACTTGGCTTAATTATTTCTATCAATACAACAATGTCACTCCAAAAGCAATATTCATCTAGCAATGTATTTTTAATGTCTCTGGCGAGAGAGGAAGCCTCATTGACGGCCAATGTCTGCAAATTGACTTTATTACTAACTAGGCTTTCTAGGCAAAATACATAACTTCCCCACCGAGTTTTACTTGGAAGTTTTAGTGAAATTTGTTTACTATTCTCTTTATTTGTCTTGCTAACTAAAGCACTAAAAACCTGACTGTTTTTTATTGTTTTCACTATTGCAGCTGCTTTTTCTATTACGTTTTTTATAGGAGAACACTTGATAACAACATTGCAACACAAATGCAATGTATGTGCTATGCAGCCTAGTGGAACAATATGGCTATTATTGTCTTTAAGTAACCGAAAAGCTCTCTGCATATTAGCCGCATTATCTCCTATTACAACAAAGAATTTGTTCGCTTGGTATTTTTCGAGTATAATTTTCATTTGCTCTTGTAGGTATTTTGCCGTGTGCTTTTCATCTTCAGTTATTAGAAAATCAACAAAAACTGGGTCAGGTTTAGATACTATAAAGTTTATAATGCCTTCGTTGCGGATATTGCTCCAACCATCACACTGAAGATGTAATTTTTGTGCATTATGTAGTTGCTCTGCAATATTACTCTTAACTGCGTTATATTCATCCTCCAGATAATTTGTAGCCAACTGCTTTCTTGATGGCAATTTTAGTGATGGTTGCAATTGTTCAAAAAATGAAATCCACAAAGGATGTTCAACCAACGATAAAGGTGACCCACCAGCATATATGGCTCTTGCTAACATTTTATTCAAAGATTCCTAAAATTTATATGGAATTTATTAAATTATTTAGCACACCTACAAATGTATATATTTTATGTAGAAAAATCTCACATTTTCCGTTTTTGATAATGGCTGGGATGGATCTACAGATTTCACATTTGATTGATGATTGTCTAGGCTTTGAAGTGTATCACAGGAATTTCCAGCATCTTTTTTAACATATTTCGCAGGATTGTTTGCGGATTTTTCACTATTTACACCTGTTTTAATGTCCACTGGGCATTTAAAGCAATTCATCAAATGCTTCGTTATTTTATTTATATTAGGGTAGTACGACTTTTCGCAAAATTTACATTTAGCCATTTTATCGACTTTATCGAAATATTTCCAAACCGGACTCTTATTTCTTCCCATATTAAAACAAAAATAACTTTAATCACTAGCAAGAACACTGCACCAATTGCAATAGCAAACTGAATTTCACTAACGTTTGTTAAACCAAAAACAGTTGAAGTATATTATTTATATGCACAAACATCAACACCAACACCAATTCACAACGAGCATACTGCATAACTATATATCTATTTTCATCAATGCTTTACTTCAGTACATCCTCGCTGAACGAAATATAGACCCATAATGATCAACATATCCTATCTTTGACCTACCCAATTTTCGGTATTTCCGCAAATTTAGGATTTCTTTTCAGAAATTATTTTATGACAGTACGGTCTAATAACATTGATTGTATGATCATAAAAATTTTGCGAATATTACACACATTTAGTTTTTCTAAAAAGTTTAGAAGATGTTTTATCATTTTATCACGGGATTTATGACCGCAAAAAGGGTTGTTTTTTTAGACCTACTTTGGCAACACACTAATTACCGACCACAATAAATACTGCTTTGGCGTTATCATTGATTGCTAAATGGAATAAATACCCGACTTTGGGTGGGTAAATATGATTTTAGCCTTTAATAAATACCCACCGGGTAGGTAAAAAAAATGTGCCCATCACTAGTTGCAGCTGCCTTATTTTTGAAAGTGCTATAT
This sequence comes from Merodon equestris, assembly GCA_958301585.1. Taxonomy (NCBI): domain Eukaryota; kingdom Metazoa; phylum Arthropoda; class Insecta; order Diptera; family Syrphidae; genus Merodon; species Merodon equestris. The sequence goes on from OY284413.1 coordinate 107,531,764, forward strand.
ACATACAGATGTTTTTATGCAGCTTCTAAACCATTGAAAACCGCATACTGTTAGGAGTTACAAAACCTTTACGTGATAAATGTGATTATTTAAAACTTGTTGCATAGTCCCAGGCAAAACTATGATTGAACTAACACTAGCCAAATCTGTATTTTGTATGAGAATTTAAAAAGCTAATATCTTCGAAACTAGGAAAGTCCGACCTAAAATATATGTATATATCAAAATTCTTGGAAAAAATCCTAATTAGACGTACTGAAATTTTATCAAAATCGATGAGTAGGTCCTTTTTCCAAATAGTTACCGTAGTTTCTTTACACCGATACAAAAGATGGATATAAAAAAATATTGATAATTGTTTAGAACAAGATCATTCTCACCGATTTTGATGAAATTTTTATACGTAATAGTAGGTATTTTTCTCATAATTTCGATGTACATATGTATATATTTTAGGTAGGACTTTTCTAGTTTCAAAGATATAAACTCTTAAAAGTTTCCATACAAAATGCAACTTAGTTTGGCCGCAAAGTATGCAACCATGATTTCTTCTGATTGGGATATTCTGTAATTGGGGCACCTCCGAAATGAATCGCACTTCATACATATGTACACTTGGTTTTTTTCATATAACTCAACATCTGAAAACGAGGCACCTCTGAATTGGATTATGGCACAACGATTTCGTTAGAATTCCCTGAAAAACAACCTCCAAATTGGGACAAAAACAGAGGTAGAAATTATAAGAATCATAGCTGATTGTACTTCTATGTACATATGTATGTATGTATGATGCAAAAAAATAGGGTATTTCCCGAAATGTCGGAAATGCGTTTGTAAAAAAAAACATCCTTGCCCTAGTTCTGTCGTTGCCACAAAGCACTCATTAATTTTAAGAGTGTTTATAATACAGGCAGCATCGGATATTTTAATCAGGTTTCAGTTTTGACCTGGTGAGTAACGTTAATTTATTATTTGTCCTGGTTTGTCTCACAGATTTTCTGTATCAAAAAACTTCCAGGAATTTCGAAACGCCGAATTAGATCTATCGAAACAATTAGAAATCATTGATTTCTATGAAAAAAATAAAATCAGCAACAGAAAAATGCGGAATTTTTAAGAGTCAAGCTCAACGAATTATAAAATCGAAGGATAAAATCAAACAATCTTTGGATAATTATGGACCCTTAACCCGAAAAAGATCAAAATCATCGTTTTAGCTGTAGCTGGATAAGGAAGTTTATCAATGGTTTCCGTTAGCAAGGTCAAAAAATATTCCAATTTCAGACCCAATTTTGCAAAAGAAGGCATCTAGGATTGCAGGAATTGTGGCAGTAAACGATTTTAAGGCATCAAACGGATGGCTTGAAAAAATTCGGAAAAGACATAACATCGTTTTTCAAACTTTGAGCGGGGAAGGAGCTGATATCAATATGGAGACTGTTGAAGACTACAGAGCAACAATTAATGCGTTGTGTAAAAATGATATGCCTGAAAACATCTCTCATTTAGACGAAACTGATTTATTCTTTCGTATAGGTACCACCATCTAAATCTTTGGGATTAAAATCTGAAAAGTGCTTTGGAGATAAACATTCAAAGGAAAGACTTAAGGTCACACACAAAAAAAGAAAAATTGCTAGTGATAGGAAAATCTGCTAACCCGAGGGCGGCACGATTACGATATCTTCGGCGCCAAAATAGATAACGGTTTTTGTAAAGGGGTTAAAAACAAGCATTTTTTACTATGGGAGGGCTATTTTAGAAAAAAATGACTTAAAATTAAAAAAAAATTAATAAAAAACAACGGCAGCACCTACAATAAAGTACATACTCTTACGGTTTTGAAAGCCAGAAACTTGTTCTTTAATCTGAAATTTAAGTTAAATTATTTGTATTAATAGTTTTTGAAAAATTCGCATGGAAACTCAAAAATTAGATTAAAAAATTGAAAAAAAAAGTTTCGACCGAATGGTTTTATGTCTTCTAGTTTTTAAGAAAATCGAAAATTATTAAAAGTACTTTTTTATGGGATTTTTTGTTTTCTGGTATTTACGGTGATAATATGTATATGGGGGCATGCTGCACCTCTGCTTGGCCCAATATAGGATTTGGGGTAAGTGCGAGGTTAGATGTATGTATATACCTCCATTGAACCGATGCAAGACTTCGATATCAATATATTGATAATGGGTTCATCTTTGTAAGTAAAGTACAGCAATTCCTTTAGCGTTACCCAGAATGCACCACGAGGAGGTAGAATTGCATTGCATTCCACGTCTTAGTCAGTCGGGGTGTAAGTAAGTCTGAAGTTAGTTAAAAATAGTTAAGTCAATTTTCAATGTATGAAAAAGATATGTGAGTCTCGTCAATGAAGTCATCGTCCGTACTGGTGTTACTGTCGAGTTCATCGCTGATAGTGAGAAGCCGAGGTATAGTAGATTTACTTAGTTCGCTTTTATTGTCGTGATGGCGCCAAGTAGTTAAATGCTAATTTTAAAATATGTAATGATTTACGATAATATTTTTAAAAAAGATTCCCAAATTTACCTGGAAAACCGTGTTCGCAGGCATTTTGATGACAAAAGAGATAATTATCGCAAGCACCTCGCGAATCTCTTACCGGTATTGAGGCCCATGGAAAAATGTGCCGATAGATGTGTTGATTGTCTTCCTACAACTTTTGTCACCTTTTCTTTCAGAGCTTTTTGTTGAGCACCGCCACATCCAACCGAACTTAATGTTTTTACATATTTCCAACTTCATCGGTAAGTTGCAACACAGTGGGGAAGTTGAAATTTTAGAAGGAGTTATACCAATTTCTTCTAAAAACGAAATGCTTTTTTCGTCGGTCGACACCAACTCCGCGAACGAACAAAATATTGAGAAGTTTTGTAATTTTGGATGGATTAGAGGATGCTTAGCCGCCATCACTTAATCAGAAAAAAATCACTGATTCGCACTAAGGTTGAACACAGAATGACCTTTGTAAATATCAATAACTACACGCTTTACCACATGTGTATGAAAAAACAACAACGGTACAAGCAACGAACAACGAAGTTGTGACTCGCGAAGAAAGCCAAGTTCAACTATAAAATATATCCTCAAATTTATGGCTAGTTTTGTATAACAAAACTCGGAATATATAAGGGGAATTGGCGAAGGTGGAAGAAAGAAGGGAGGAGGTGGGGCAGCATATCCCCCCATGCGTATTATCACCGTAAGTACCAGAAAACAAAATATCCCATAAAAAAAAGTACTTTTAGTAATTTTCGATTTTCTCAAAAACTAGAAGACTGAAAACCATTCGGTGTTTGTGTTCGATTCGGAATTCATATGAGCATAGACCACAAAAAGCCAATTTAGCACTTCTATTCATCATTTAAAAAAAAAAAAAGGTTTAAACTTTTTTGCGAATTTTTCAAAAGCTAGTTATACAATAATTTAACTTAAATTTCAGATTAAAGAAGAAGTTTCTGGCTTTTGAAACCATTATAGCGCTTCATTGTAAGTGTTGCCGTTTTCTTTTTTTTCACTTTAAGTCATTTTTTTCTAAAATTGCCGCTACCTCCTATAAAATTGCCGCTACCTCCTAAACGGGCCGAACCCCCCCCCCCCCTCATCTTTGACCCCTCTACAAAAAACCGTTATCAATTTTTGGCGCCAAAGTTATCGTACTCCCGCCCCGAGGGCATTTAAAAATGTTGACACTCAGCAGCTTGTAAACATCGATTAGAAAAACAATAAAAAAGCATGGATGACATCGTAGATATTTAACAGTTGGATTCATGCGTTTCACCAAATTTTACTAAAAGAAAAGAGAAATATTCTTCTCTTCTTGGATAACGCACCATGCCATCGTATGTTGAGTGAACATCCTCTCAAGAACATCGAGCTGAAGTTTCTACCTCCTAACTGTACTTCTCACTTGCAGCCCTTGGACGGAGGCATTATAAAGAATTTGAAGACACACTCCAGGAAGTTAATGTTAGATCATTTATATTAATATCCACAATTGATGTGTCGGAAAATATATCAGGTATGACTTCAAAAATAAATGTGTCGAGTTGCCGGTGGCTAGAGAAAGCTTGGGATAATGTTAGTGAGATAACCATTTCAAACTGTTTCCGATCGTGTGGTTTTCCAACGTCAACTGAGGTCTTTACTGAAACTACAGTTCAAGACCTCACTTTACTCGATGTTCCGCCAGAATTCGGTAATTTCGATCAAAAGTTCAAGTATGTGAGCAATTATCATTAAATGGGGAAGAATTTTTTGCATCCATTGCAAACCCAGTAACTGATGACTCAGAAATTGAAATTGAGTCCGACGACTAATATCTTGCAGTGTCTTCTGCTCGAGTCATTGAATGTTTAAATAACATAGCTTCTTATGCTGTTCAAAACAATTTGCCAAATTGTACGAAATTATTGGCGAGAGTGAAAAAATTCTGAAAAGATTTTTGGCTCAATCTAAAACGCAGACGAAAAAGAAAATTACTGATTTAAAAAACAAAAATAAAGTTCCAATATGCATATGTGTGCTATTAAAACAAACGTAAAATAAATACATGTACTTATGTATGCAGTATGTACATATATATGTTATGTAATAAATAATTATATACAAATTGAACAGTGTGTACCTACACTTATTTAATAATTTATAATGGACTTCAGGAACACTTTATGCACATATTTCAGAACTATTTACAACAATAATTGGGACAGAATATATTTAGCCCAATTAAGAGGTCATCTCATATCGGAGCACCTCCAATTAGGTTCGCATTTTCTTAGTCCCTTGGAGTGCCCGATTTAATAGGTTTCACTGTACATCCAACTCTTTTTTTACACGGTAGATACGTTCCTCAGGAATCCGTGTAAAAAAAAATATACGTTTCCTATAGTAAAATGGGGGATACGTTTCATGTCATCTGAAAACCGTGTAAGATGAAATAAAGAACTATATTTAGTTCGAAAAACCTTGTAAAAAAAGTGTTGAAAACTGTGAAATTTCTGATACCGTAAAAATGGTCCGCTTAAGCCAAAATCCTTGCCCACAGATGTTGAACCAGGGCTACAAGGTACTTCAGTATTTTAGGACTTAAGTACTGAATTAAAAGTACCAGTACGTGGTTCTTGTACTTGAAAAAGACTTAAGTTAGACGTACTGGAATTCAATAATGGCTTAAGTACTTAAGAAAATACTTACTATATAATACTTACTATACTAATAAGTACTTTTCAAATACCTACAAGTACTTTCAAGAACTTACAAGTACTTTCAAGTATTTACAAGTACTTTCAAGTACTTAACAGTACTTTCAAGTATTTACAAGTACTTTCAAGTACTTAACAGTACTGAAGTACTTGCAAATACAATACATCAATTTATTTTATTTTAAATATTTAAAATAATGGCATATAATACTATCATAACATTCTTTGACCAATAAAAAACAAACCAATAAAACCTTTTATTGCTTCCTAATACTGTAATAATTTAAAATAATAAAAAAATATTTCAAAACAAACGAATTGTAGCTACTTTAGTTAGAAAATGAATTGGCTTTTAATAACACTAGTTTTTTTTCGAAATTCTCATCCAACAACAACATCAATAGCAGAGAACAAATTATGACCTATTGTGTTAACTTAGATCCTAGTCTGTACCATTCCAAATACATACTTTGTCCCACAAAAACAGAGCAAGAGTATACTTTATATGACATGTTATTTGTAAAGCAGAGAGAACAGTCACTGCAATGGGTTTTATTGGTTGGCTTTTTATTGGCAAAAGAATGTAAAGATAGTAATATTTTCCAATATTTCCAGTACGTAATACTTGTACTTGTCACGTACTTACATAAGTCCTAAAATACTGAAGTACCTTACAGCCCTTTTCCTAAGAAACCGTGTAAAAAAATACGTGCGACATATGTACAGTAAAATCTCCTTATTTGCGGGGTATATATTCCAAAATTCTACCGCGAATATGGAAACCGTGAATATGGAACGACGATTTGTATGGAAATATAGGGGTTGGGTTAGAAGGTAGAAAAATAAAATAAAATAAATAAAAATACATATTCAAAACATAAAATAACTCTATATTTCATTAATTATTATAACTTTAATTATTTGTTTTAAAATATTTTGTAATTTTCTCTTGTTTTGCCGCATTTAAAAGCCCTTTTAATTCCGCTTGATATTCAGTTGAGGCGTCATCGATTTTTCTTTTAAAAACAAGGCTTCGCTTTAAAAATGGATAAATTTCAATGAAGTGATCACACAGTTCACTTGCCATTCGCAAATCTTTGGTCAGATTTTTTAAAGATAGTATAATTTTATCATTTTTAGTTGAATCTTCCTCTTCAATGGAGTGGGAAAGTAACATCTCTTCCAAGTCAGCTTCATTTAAATCTTCATCGTATGATTGAAGCAGCTCTTGAACGTCATTCGAATCTATCTGTTCAAAACCTTCCTGCCCTATGCTATTAGCGACTTGTACGATGGTGTCGCTTATTGTCTCAATTTGTTCAGATCCCTCATTTTTAGAGATAGGTAGATCAGGCCATAGTTTTTCCAACATGATTGTAATGTGTATTGCTTCAGCTCTTGTAAAGATTCTTTTATGTTAACAATAGATTTTGCTATGTCGAATTTTTTCCAGCATTCCATAATACTCACGTCAGAATCACAATCCATGGCATCTAGAATGTTTTTAAACGTTCGCCTAATGTAAAAGAGTTTAAAAGCTTGAATTATCCCCTGGTCCAATGGCTGTAGTAAAGCCGCCGTGTTCGGAGGCAAAAATATCACCCTAATATTTGGATGCATAGTTTCTAGCTCACGAGGATGACCCGGAGCGTTGTCCAAAACAAGAACCGCCTTGAAGTCTAAATTCTTTTGCTTTAAATAAGTTTCAACTTCGGGAGCAAAACAATTTATGAACCAGTCGCAGAAAATAGCACTTGTAACCCACGCTTTTTTGTTCGAACGCCAAAACACTGGCAAGTTATCTTTGGTTTGATTTTTCAAAGCACGCGGGTTCAACGATTTGTAAAGCATTAGTGGCTTAATTAAACAATCACCCGATGCATTCGAACATAGCAATAACTTGACTCTATCCTTTGCTGCTTTAAAACCAGGGGCCGATTTTTCACTCTTGGATATAAATGTTTTATTTGGCATTCTTTTCCAGAACAGGGCTGTCTCGTCGGCATTAAACGCTTGGTTCGGTGTGTATCTACCGTCAGTTATTAACTTTAAAAATTTGTCTGGGTATCTATCTGCTGCTTCTGTATCTGCAGCCGCAGCTTCCCCAACAATTTTTATGCAATGCAGTGATTGCCGTATCTTAAATTTATTGAACCAACCTTCTGATGCTTGAAATCCTTCTTCTCATTTATAATATATGTATGTATAATGTGTAATCGGAATTTTCGCATCCGCGAATAGCGAAATTTTCCAACGCGAATACAGAAAATGGTCTCAATTTTTTCTTCCGCGAATACTGAAACCGCGAATAACGAAACCGCGAATAAGGAGTTTTTACTGTATATCAAATAGGGGGATTTGTTCTACAACTTATAAAAATCGTGAAAAAAGAAAAAACCCTAAATTCGTTTCGCAACTATTCATGGCACGATTACGTTATTCGTGGCGCCCGCTTTGTATGAGTTTTTCAATAGAACTTGATGAACTAATCATAAAAAACTTAAATAAATTTTTTGATATTTTGCCTAGTTTTCAAGATAATGAGGTTTAAAATTGTTTAATTTTTATGGAATTAAGTTAAAAGTGTTGCGTACTTTTCGGCTTATGTATTCATCAAGGAAAAACATGTTATAAATGTTGCATAGCTTTTGCTGCCACTCTGCAACCCCCCTGCTTGGCGGATATTTGATTCGGAGTAGATGCGAGTTTAGGTGTATAGAATATTTCTTTAGCGGCGTTCACACGTGTTTGTCGTCATATCATTCATTCCTCTCAAAATTGGTGTTCACTCTCTGAAGTCACAGGCAAGAGTGAAAAAATACTCTGAAGTCGTACGACAACTGTTCACACTTTACGACAAGTTGATCAACCAAATCAAAAAGTTAAAAAATTGAACTTCCATACAACTCGGACGATAAAGAACGATTTGGCCCATCAAGCAAGGTTTTCCAACAAGTCGAATAGACATATCGTAAAGTGTGAACCCTGCTTTTATATCCATCTTTCTTATCGGTGTAAAGAAACTACATACACCCAACTTTTCCTCTTGAATATATACGCTGAAATGTATGCAATACTTTTAACAAAATTCCATTGAAATTCAGACAAAACAAAAATCTTTTTACAAAATTCCATTGAAATTCAGACAAAACAAAAATCAATAAATTTTAACCTCATCTCAAAAAAAATTGGCCATCACGGGACGCCCGGCAGATGTGACAAAATAAAGTTTCCTTAATAAAATCAATTTATTTTCCATATTATTTAAATATATGGCGGACCCCACAAGCGGACCAGTAGGAATGCAGTTAAGTGGGAAGGTTATGGTCCTACACTTCTGACCATAACGACGCCGGGATAAAAAAGGAAAAGAAGAAGATTATTTAAATTATAACAATTACAGAATATATATGTATGTATATGCATGAATAAAATATAAAATATATTTTACAATGGAGCTACGGGATATTATTTGACGTATCTACCTTCTGTAATTTCTGTAATACATAGTAGCTGTTGAAGGTGTATTGGATAGTATTAAAGAAAAGGCCGGTGATAACTGAAAAAGGTTACAAAAGTATTAGACGTCATATTATCAAGATATCTCGACAATACAGCGTCGATTGTCGCTCCATACCTAGTTGTTGATTCAGTGGATTTATTATTGATTTTTAAATCAAATATTGGTTCAAGGAATGTTGTCAAAGGCATTGAAAATCGCCTGCTAAAATCATTGGAAGTTCGTCCAAATTATCTTGGAAAATCCTCGAACCTTCGCGGCTGTATATGAGTAAATGAGGATGTAAAAACTTTTTATTTTCTGTGACTTTTTGATTTGATGAAATATACACAATGACCATAAGGAATTCTCTCCCATCATTCATTTTAACTTCAGAAGCAAATACATCAATAATAGTTGCTTGGGCAACATTAAGTTCACGTGTATTTCTTATTGAAAGTTCTATATAATCCGTAGTAACTTGGGCTTGGTTTTTGTTTTGATAAATTGCAACTTCCGCAGCTCTTACATCTTTTCGTTTAAATTAGATTATGCAATCGAAGTTAATTTTTTGAGAAACAGAACCTTGCATGTTTGATACTTTGACAGATTAACGTTAATATTGTCAATCCCTTTCTCGATATAAGGAAACTAGTAATCATGTCTTGCAAAGTATCAAGTTTATTCAAGGATAGTCTTTTAAATTCTTCGTGTAAAGAAAAAAATTATGGATGAATTCTTATTCCATGGTAAAATCTTAGATCATCATTTCTGTTACAGATAAACAAACCTTCAATACTAGTAACTCGCGATAAAGCGACATATAATAATTGAATAGAATGAAATTTATTATATTCATAGACTATCTCGTAGTAACTGTAGCTCCTTGAGACTTACGAACAGTCATGGCACATCCGGATATCATAAGTGATTTCTTTTTCCCACAATCTTTTTGTCATTTTTAAGATGAATACTTGTCGTTCGACGTGTAATACGTTCGACAATATGTTCTGTAATAAATCCAGCAGCTTTTTTTCTGGAAACTGTACCAGCTTTTTTTTAAACCAGCCATACACTAATTTCATTTTGTTCATTCTGTTCTGTATGAACCAATGTTCCAACAACACCATTAGCTAATCCATCTGTAACGTCTATATTTGTTGTAATAATGTAAGGTTTTCCAATTACAAAAATGATTTCGTATGGCAATCCACCTGTGTCAATTACTGACATTTTATGTAATTCTTGTCTCACAAATCCTTCCAATGGAAACATGTTCTTCTTGAACTTGTTACAAAATAGATACCTTGTATTCATTAACCGATACGTTTTCTAAGAATAATCGAACCCCAATGTAGGCAGCACTTTGTAATTGCCTTCGTAAAAATCTTGACTCGATAATGGCCAATTCGTCATCATCCATAATAGATCCATTACCAATTTTTATAAGGATAGTAGCAAAAATTACATTAGTTTGTCGCATAACTTGAAATAATTCGTAGAATTTTAATCCTCGCCAAAACAAAGGCTGCACTTACTCCAAATCCAACAGTAATCCCAAGCACGAGGGTGGCAGGGGAGCAGCATGCTCTCCATTACGACACCATGCAAGTTTTTGAAAGTATCTATTATTTTATATACAGATATATGTATATGCATATTCTAAGCTATTGAAAACCGCATACTGTTAGGAGCTATATAACCTTTACGGGAAAAATGTGATTATTTAAAACTTGTTACATAGTCCCAGGCAAAACTATGACAACTAATTCAAGCCATATGCATTTTTATCAATTTGCTTATATGTATATCTTTAATAACACTCACTACGCTTAATACTGAAAAAAGTACTTTAGTACTTTTAATTTTTCATACTTTTTTCCCTACTTTTAAAAACTGCAGGTACACTGCAAAAAAATCAATCCAAAATTATTTTTCCTTGTTTGCCGTCATATCGTTCATTCTGCTCAAAATTGGTGTTCACTCTCTGAAGGCACAAGCAAAAGTGAAAAAATACTCTGAAGTCGTACGACAACTGTTCACACTTTACGACAAGTTGATCAACCAAGCCAAAAAGTTGAAAAAATTTAACTTCCATACAACAAGTCGGACGACATGTTGAAAGAGCGTTCACACTTATGATTTGGCCAATCAATCAAGGTTTTCCAACAAGTTGGATAGACAAATCGTAGAGTGTGAACGGCGCTAAATAACGTAACGACGCAAGCATTGTCGGCTGTCAAAACGTATAACCGAGTAGAGAGTAGCTCTACTCTGGCGTTTAGCTCGAGCTTACGATATTTACGATATTACGAGAGTAAACGCCTGAGGTCGCAATTCGTGTTACTCCGTATTAGTTCATTGTTCCTACTCATGCAGTCAAAAGCCCGAGCACTCGAACAGCACATTGTGATACGGCCATAACAGCTTCAGTTGAGAGTTTTAATCGAGAACAAGCTTTTTAAATTTAAACATTTTATTTATTTTTTAATTCGTGTTAGAATAAAAAGATTGTGTAAAAAAGTTATATTTGTCCAATTTGTGAACCATGTTATTTCAAAATCGTGTAAATGAAGACCGTGTAAAAACCAGGGCTGTAAAGTACTTAAGTATTTTAGGACTTAAGTACGTGATAAGTACAAGTAATACGTAGTTCTACTTGTACTTCAGTACCTGATACTTGTACTTGAAAAAGGCTTAAGTACGTACTTGAATTCAATAATGGCTTAAGTACTTAAGAAAATACCTACAAGTACTTTTCAAGTACCTACAAGTACTTTCAAGTATCTCAAGTATTTTCAAGTATTTACAAGTACTTTCAAGTAGTAGTCAAGTACTTGCAAATACATCAATTTATTTTATTTTAAATATTTAAAAGAATGGCAAATATTACTATCATTACATTCTTTGACCAATAAAACCCATTACGGTAACTGTTCTCTCTGCTTTACAAATAATATGTCAAATAAAGTATACTCTTGCTGTTTTTGTGGAACAAAGTATTTGGAATGGTATATCAGGATCTAAGTTAACACAATAGGTCATAATTTGCTCTCTGCTGTTGATGTTGTTGTTGGATGAGAATTTTGAAATACTAGTGTTATTTAAAACAAATTAATTTTCTAACTAAAGTACAATTCATTGGTTCATTTGGTACTGAAGTACAAGTACAAGTACCTGTAATAATACTGGTACTGGCACTTGTTATTGATTTCATACAGCCCTGGTAAAAACAGAGTTGGGTGTATTATAAATAACCATCAATGAAGGCTTTTGCAATTGTGAAGGTATTGTTCTCGAACTTTTCAATTAAATCCTATGCAAATCTACGATGCACAACCCCGTTTTGAATCACTGATGAATTTGGAGTGGGCACGAGGCTGGGTGTATATAAAGTCTTTTTCTGTTCATGTTTCACATGTTTTGTATAGATTTAAAACAACTTTGTATATACCCAATCTCGCACCTACTCCAAATCCAACAGCGATCTCAAACAGAGAGGTTACAGTGGGGCAGCATGCCTCTCCTTACGTCATCTGACATGTTTTTGAAAATATGTATTATTTTGTATACAGATACATACAGTGTTGGCCAAAACTAAAGCACGGGATAATATCCTTTGTATAAAACTAAAGAGAATTAAAAAAACGTACGATAAATTTCGAGTTTTTATTTTTTTCTAAACAAAATATATTTAAACTTCAACTTCTAATAACCCCACGGATCCTCCAATAAAACTCGGATTTCTTATTATTTCTTTATTTTTATCTTTCTGCGAGCTTCACTTTACAATACAACCATCTCCGTCCCTTTCTTACTTCTACATCCTGAAGTCGCCCCGGATACGCAGGCATGACACAAAGCAATCTCTCAACCGCAGAGGGCGCGCATGAGCGATACATGTGTGAAAGCAAGAGGGCGCTCGGGGACAATACAAATACTAAACTTTACGCTACCAAAAATTATATTACAGCTCGGCCAATCTGACCATATGATCGGCCTCGATCATTAAAACAATTTGTAGGATCAAACAAATACATAAATGAGGCGCCTCCCTAGCCTTCATTAGTTCTACTTGGCGTTGTGCTGCCTCTCGTCGTTAGTCACTGCGGCGACCTCCCACTCGGCGACGACCATTTTCGTATACGTACAGTTTCCACAACATTATCATAAGGTAATTGCGTCAACTGACAATTTTCAATATCCTTTATAACGTAACAGTCATTCGACAAGACCTTATGAACGACGTATGGACCCCTATATTTTTGAACAAATTTCTTATTCGCTCCGATGGTAGTGACGACGTCTTAGCCGGTACACTATGCTTCAAAAAATATTGTTCGTTGTACTCTTGTGACTTCATTATAGCATTCGACGCCTCTAACCGAATCACCCCCAGATTTCGTTCTACACTATGGCCAGGTCTATCATCCAAATACTCTGTCAACTCATCAACGATTATACCGCGCTGATCTACACCGAAAAGTAATCTACTAGGCGATTCCTTCGTTGAGCCGTGTGTCGTATTGTTAATAGCGTATTCGACCTGTGCCAACCTATTAGACCAGTCTGCATGGTTCACCGGCTCACTGATTTTGCTTAACATAGCCTTAATTACGCGATTAACCCGCTCTACTTGACCATTGGCTTGCGGTGATGCTACAGCCACCTTGACGTGATCAATGTTATTCTTTAGCAGGTATTTACTAAAGTCCATTGACGTAAAGCAACTACCGCGATCAGTAACGATACGACGGGGTCGGCTGTAGTAGCTGAAGTATTTGTCCATAGAGGCGCAAACCTCTTTCGTGCTCGTTGAATTGACTGGGTATAGACGCACGAATTTCGTGAATGCATCAATAACCACTAGAATATGTTTACGTTTGGAGGCCAGGGCCGGCAGGGGTCCGAAATGATCGACGTGAACTGTGTCAAATGGGATTGGCTTCTTTGGAATACTATACTTATTGTGATCGTTGGACCGGGCGGGGGTCGAGTACATGATGCACTTAATGCAATTTTTTATGAAACGGTCGATCTTATTCTTCATGCCAGGAAACCAATAGTTCTTACATATTTGGTTATAGCACTTATCGATTCCCAAATGGCCTATCTTCCAAAAAAAACCAAACCAAAACCAAAATCTTGTAGTTCGTAATGTTCTAGTGTGTCCGCACCGACAGTGCGACACACCGGCTTAGTGCGTCGACGTGACCCATGGAGACACCACTTCTATGTTGAATTGAATAATTATAGTTTTCCAGCTCCAACGCCCATCTGGCGATTCTTGGATTGACCTGTTTCTTACTCAGGGTGAGTATGAGTGAGTTGCAGTCAGTGATGATTTTAAAGGGTATGCCTTCAAGATACACCCGGAAGCGTCGCAGTGAATAGATAATTGCCAGGGTCTCAAGTTCAAAACTATGATACTTACTCTCGTAGTCTTAGAAAAGTAAGTGACTGGGTGATATTAACCGTCATCCTGACGTTGCATAAGCGCTGCCCCAAACCCGTGACTACTGGCATCGCAATGCAACTCGGTTTCCCTTTTCGGGTTGTAAATTGCTAACACTGGCGCCGACACTAGCCTATTACGTAGCTCTTCAAAAGCCTTTACACAATCATCGGAAAAATCATATCTGGATTCCTTCCGCAACAACTCTAATAATGGTTTAGCTATCCTTGAAAATGACGGTACGAAACGGCGGAAATATGAAAATAAGCATATACAAGTGTGTAGCTCCTTTTGGTTCTTCGGCATTGGGTATTGTTCCATTGACCGAATATGTGTATTTGTGGGTCGAATACCAGATGCATTAACCAAATAGCCCAAATATTCGATTTCATTGTAGCCGAACTTACACTTGCTCAGCCTAGGTTCAAGGCCCTTTTCGTATAACCGACGCAAAACTTCGCTGACAACTTTTAAATGCGAATCAAAGTTGGCAGTGGCGACTGAAATGTCACCTAAATAAATAACGATTTTCCCTGCTTCAATCAAATCTTGTAATATTTGATGAATGAAACGTTGGAAATTAGCCGGGGCATTCTTTAAACCAAACGGCATTTGCAGGTACTCATACTGGCCGTCCGGCGTTACAAAAGAGGTAAACCTGATTGAGTCAGCATCCATGCCAATTTGGTTAAAACTATCTTTCAAATCTATCAAGGTAAACCATCGCTTGCCTTCCATAAATTCAATACAATTCTCGATTAAGGGCAGCGGAAAATTGTCACGAACCGTCTTCTTGTTCAATGCGCGGTAGTCTATACACATTCGCAATTCGCCATTTTTTTCTTCGTCAACACTATCGCTGATTCATATGGTGACTTACTATGCTGAATTACCTTATTCGGTAAAAGTTCGTTAACCTTCTTTCGTACTTCGGCTCGCTCTAACACGGAAAGCGGTCTCGGAGAACAATGAAAGGGTGTATCGTCGGTCAGTCGGATCTTCATTCTATAATCATGTGGCTTGCGATCCACGTCAGTCGGATTCAGGAGAGCACGATTAATAACTGCTTTTAGAGCATCGGTCTGGCGTTTGGTTAATCTTGAGTTAATATCGACTTCGGACTGCGGTTCATCAAGGTGAATGGCAAGTATCGAGGAAATATGATCATCAGAACAAGTTGGCGGAACAATATCAATCGGCACACATTTAACTTCGGCTACATCGACACCAATCGGCGGAACAAATACGTCAGTCGGATTCACATCAACAATTTCCTTGGAAGCTGTATTCACAACGAGCGAAGGAGGCATCGGTCCACAACAACCACTAACTACTTTATCCGGATTAATCAAGCGAAACGGACGAAAACACGAAGACTTTGAAAAAGGAGCTTTATTCAATAGTAATTCATTTTTTTTCGCTCTAATCGGTTCGATTTGTTTAAGATAGATATTAAATATTTGCAGGAAATTACGTCCCAAGATCAACGGTAGTGTCATCGCATTATCTGGAAGAACCAACATGGACACAACTTTAGCTTCATTTCGAAAATTAATAACACATTGAACCATCCCATATGAATACAGTTTGGTTCTTCCAATTCCTCTGTACTTCGTGAGTTTGAATACGTCTGGCACACCGGATTCACTTGGAACGATGGAACGTCGGATAAAACTATTCGCGCTGCCGGTATCAAATAGAAAGAGACAATTAAGGGACCCAGTACCAGCTAGTTCCTCATCACTATCTGGATAATCAGCCAACGCTTGCATGACTGCGGCAACGATTCTCTGATGTTTCCGTTGGGTTTTCGGACAGTCCTGATGAAAATGGCCAACTTCACTGCATATGAAACATGCATTAGCTGGTCTCGGCGGTTTCGGGCAGCTGCTTTTATAATGCCCGAACTTCGAGCAATTATAACATCGAACGTCGGAAAGTTCCCTCGGCTGGACAACTGCGGACTTCGGCTTATTTGCGGCGGTTGGTGGTTGATTTGGTATGCGTCTGGTGTAATTTACGCTTCCTTTCTTATTTTTTTTTTATTTATTACAATTATAATATGCTACCACAATAAGACAAAGTCTTTTAAGTCTGTGGCAGATTAAAGTACAATTTAGTATAACATTAAAGAGTATAGTTTGATTACAAAAACGAAAAAAACAAACAATTAACTATTTAACATGTTTAAATAAAGGTTTAGAAAGTAATGAGTATGCTGTAGGAATACTGCAAGAGAAGAAATCAATTGTCTTGGTTCGACAGGTAGGATTTCAATCTTTTTTTAAATTTTTCAATGCTGCTTTGGTCTCTTAAATATACAGGCAGAGAGTTCCACAGGCGTACAGTAGCGATAAAGAATTGTCTCTGAGATGTCAAGCAAGATAACCTAGGTAGAATTAAATAATTCGACCTAGTATATACCGGAAGTCGAAGTTTGTCGTAAAGATAGCGTGGCACACCAAGTCGCAGTATTTTAAACAGAAAAGATAGTGCTCTGAATTTTAAATAGTTTTCGAGAGACATGTTGAGGAGGTTTTTTGAAAGTTGTGATACGTGTTCATACCTTCGAAGACCGTATACATACCGAGCAATGCTATTGAATGCAACTTTGAGTTTTCTGAAACTGCTGATATCGCTGTTTACGAATATTTCGCAGTTATAAAGCAGTACAGGAATAGCTATTGCTCTAGCAAGTATCAATCGAGTATTATGTGGGATGAGTTGCTGCGTTACCCAGAGACTTCGAAGAACCCCATATGATTTACCGACAGCTGAATTTATGTGGTCATTCTAGTTTAAATTTTTATTAAAAAGTATGCCTAAATTTTTTGACGTGTTTACGAATTCTAAAGGTGAGTTGTTTAACATTACTGAGGGAAAGTAATCAAGTGTCAAGGCATTTTTAGAAATAACCAAGCATTTGCACTTACTCGGGTTCAATTTGAGGTCGTTCTTTAGTGACCAGTCAAATATTTGCTCCAGATCATAGTTGATGTTATGGACACAGTTTTCAATAAGACCAAGTGGGCAGCTTTGATATATCTGAACATCGTCGGCGTAAATGTGAGTCGATGAGTACTTCACTATATTTGGAATTTCATTAATATACATAATGAATAAAAGTGGTCCTAAAATGGAGCCTTGGAGTTATAAAGTAATTTACTAGCTAGTATTGAGTGATTGACCATATCAAATGCTTTAGAAAAGTCTAAGAGGATCAAAAAAGTAACCGCATCGCCATCTAGCTTTGACCTAATGTCTTCAATTACTTTCGTTAGAGCAGTTAAGCAGCTATGGTTTGGTCGAAAGCCAGACTGGAATTGAGTTATAAGGTTACTCGAGTTAAGATGTATATTAAGTTGCTTTTGAATTATCCGTTCACAGACCTTCGACAAAAAAGGCAATATGGAAATGGGTCTAAATTCTTCACATATTGAATTTTTTGGTATTGGGATAATTTTTGCCATTTTCCACTGATGGGGAAAGATTCCGGTGGTTAATACTGTGTTTATGATGTGCAAGAGATACGGCAATAAAAGAGGCAGAATAATTTTAACAAAGGCAAGATGAACAAAGTCAACCCCGGTTGCATGAGACTTAATCGAGAGAATACTTTCAACCACATCTAGCTCATTTACGTTATGACATTCAAAAGGTGCCTCATTCGTCGATTTATGACCTATCTCCGTTCTTACATTTATTCTATTAACGTCAGAGCCGCTACTCACTAAAAGCCTTCGGTTGAGTTCATTAGCGTCAATATTATTTTGAGATAAAGAACGCTGTTTACCAATTCCAATGTTTCGTAAGTGGCTCCACATTTTTTTCCCACTTGGGTTTTCATTGAAACGACTAGAAAAGTGCCGTCTTTTGGCTGTCTTTATCTCCCAAACAACTTTATTTCGTAGGCGCTTGTAAGCTCGATAAAGTTCGTCCATCCGGAAACGTTTCCATCGTCGGTAGGTTTGATCACGGTCAGCTATCAGTTCCCTAATTTCTCTTGAGAACCAAGCTTTACTTGTGGAATTAATAACTCTGCTTTTTACAGGAAAATGTTTCTCAAAAAGTGAAGTTATGTTTCTATGCAATAAATCAACTTGGTCATCAGGAGAAGGCATGAGATAATATCATACCATGGTACACTTCTTAAGTCTTGTTCTAAGATTGATCTATTTATGTTGTTGAAATCTCGGTAGCTAAGAATTTGTTGTTCACGTTGGTGGCCAGTTGGAAAGTCATATGTAAGGAAAATAAGATCATGTTTTGAAAAGGCTGGTGCACACAGCTGGTCATAGAGAAGAACGCTGTCTATTCGACTAACAAAGAAAACATCTAGAAGAGTGCTCGAAGAGCTTGTGAAGTGCGTTGGAAATGTAATATTTACCGCATGAAGGTCGAAAGATCTCATGCTTTCGGATACCTGGTTGTCATTTATAAGGTTGCTGTTAAGATCTCCACAAACGATTATGTTTTGGTATCTTGTGGACTCTTCTTCGAGTAAAGTATATAACGGTATCATGTCAATATCATCATAAGGTCTATAGACTGTTCCTAATAGCATCTTATTTACTCCACACACTATTTCTAAAAATATATACTCCACTGAATCACCTATACTAGATGACAATTTAAGTTTACATGTTATATTATCCTTAATGTAAATCGCCACACCTCCGCCGCGACTACCTCTATCTCTGCGAAAAAATTTGTATCCATTCAGAGCACACATCTTGTCATTCACGTGATTATGTAACCAAGTTTCAGATACGCAAACTGCATCAATGTCGGAATTACAAAAGGTATCTCTAAATTCATCAATTTTCGGTACTAAGCTTTGGGCATTAATATGAGATATTTTCAGACCATCTCTTCTATTACTTAAAATTTTAATCATAGTCTTCAAAAATCTATCTCTACTAGGGCCTATGGGACTCACAGCCCGCGCGTTTACATCCATTTCAATTCACAGAAAGAAACACAAACAAGTAGTAGTTCAATCGTATGTATAGAACAACAGAAATTACACAGAAGTTTTAAAACGTTAAAATGTTATATAAAACCAACTATGCCCGCGCAGCCCCAAAAAATTAAGAAACTGGAGAGGTACTCAAGGACTCGCACTCGAAAACTTCAGAAAAATATTTCGCGATTTATATATGTATATACGTATTTGTTGCCGGACGAGAGCAGAACACGTCTATACACTATACATTATACTTTAACATTCGTAACTTTCGTACCGATCCAGTTTGGAAAGCAGCTCAGCTATTGTTTCAGCGTCATTTATCAGTGTTATCGTGAAATCCATCTATGATGAACGTAATTAGCTCTGCTTCAGGCACAGCACTTTTGGCGGCGAGTGCTTTCATGGCTATGACAAATTCGAGACATGACTCGTCGCCTAATTCGTCGGTTTTCCAGCTGACGATAGATATCTGGCTGAGTTACTTGGCGTCCGAATGTCTCAATAAGGGCCGCTTTTAGTTCACCATAATCAACTACGCCCAGTGTGCTGAGGAATTCTTTCGCTGTTTCCTTGAGCAGCCGGCGCACCCCCAGACAAATTTCGTCTGATGTAAAACCGCGCGTTGACGTGTATTGCTCGAATTCCTCGAACCATTCGCGGATGTCTTAGTGGCTTTTCCCAGTGAATGCATTCAATGCATTCTCGAGGTGGTCGAAGTTTACTCTGCGGCGAATACAATTGTCGGTGGATGAGGGTGCTCCGCTTTCCATTGCCCGTATTTGCTGCTGGAGCACTAGTATTTGGTGTTGCATTCGGAGGACGTTTAGCTGTGCCTCTAATTGGCGTGCCTGGTCATCGATATTTGCTGCGGTTGCTATCGGTGGGCGTTGCACCGTGTCGTTTCCCTCGGTGGCGACAGCTGCGTCGTGCACGTCGGTGTCGAGTATATGCCCGACATTTCCTTTCGACGGGAGTATTACCTTCGTCTTCGTCGACAACACCCGAACAGTTTACCATAAGTTGGTCGTACAATGGACGCAATTGTGCCGCCGTGGCACTTGGTGGAAATTTAATTTCTGCCCCCTTCAACGCGTCCACCATTACCTGCCGCGTGGCTCGTTGGTTAGCCATAAAGTGTGTATAATGTTAGTTTTTTCTTTTAGCGGAAATATTGTTAATGTTCGATGAATAATTGCGTTCTTGGTCTAGACCCCACATCTGAGATTTAATAACCCCACGGATCCTCCAATAAAACTCGGATTTCTTATTATTTCTTTATTGATCGAGCGGAGCGAGAGCAATCACCCACTTTTTGGCCTAGCGCGTGCATGTACGGGGAATATAGTGGTCCGAAAACGATTTCGGACTAATCTTGTACGCACTAAATGTAGATATCGGCTATAACCACACATGTGTGCAGCATGTCATTCGATAGATCTAGGTCTGTAGATGAGCCATAAATTATCAAATGAAATTGTTTGATTGAAAAATAGTGAGAAATAACGAAGTAAAGTTTAGAAAAGTGCCAGGCGGAGCGAGAGCAGGGTTGATAAAACAACAAATTTGCTCGCTCGATCAAAAATTTTCAGTAGCGGAGTTAAGCCCGCGCATACTGATCTGTCTAGTTTTTATCTTTCTGCGAGCTTCACTTTACAATACAACCATCTCCGTCCCTTTCTTATTTCTACATCCTGAAGTCGCCCCGGATACGCAGGCATGACACAAAGCAATCTCTCAGCCGCAGAGGGCGCGCATGAGCGATACATGCGTGAAAGCAAGAGGGCGCTCGGGGACAATACAAATACTAAACTAAGCTACCAAAAATTATACTACAAACTAACATTTCTATTTCTATTAATACTCTTAATCTATTTAAATAAAAACAAATCGAACAAAAATTCATCAAAAAATAGCTGGACAAAACTAAAGCACCATCTTAAATTTACAAGTAAAAAAATTAATATTATAATTTATTGTTAATATTTGGTGGCGTAACCCTTGTTTTGGATAACTGGAGCACAGCGTCTAGGCATAACCGTATTGACTCGGTTATCAATAATTGTCTGGGGTACGCAATTGGTGCGATCGATTCGCCGATCTACAATCTCCCTCTATGGGGTTGAGATCAGGCGATTGTGCTGGCCATTTCATAACGTTAATATGGCTTTCAGAAAGTCAATTCTTAACATAGTTAGCTGTATGCTTAGGATCGTTATCATGTTGAAAGATCCATCGCAACGGCATATCCTCCTCTGCATGAGGAAGCATGACGTTTTGAAGAATCTCTCGGTACATGAAACGATCAATTTTACCATTTACCCTGTGAACTGGCCCGACTCATTGGCTGGAGAAACATCCCCAGACAATAATATTACCTCCACCGTGCTTTGTTGAGATTTTTATAAAGCGAGGATTTAGGCGTTTTCCCTTTGGTCTCCGCACTGTCCGAAATCCGCCAGAGCTTTTTGAATTAAATTTAGATTCATCTGAAAAAAGTACCGTTTTCCATTTAACCACCGTTCTGCTTAAATGTACCGTCGCAAATTCAAGTCTTGCTCGTCGATTTTTTCAGAAATAAATGGTTTTTTTATGGGTGGATATGATTTGAAGCCACCATCAACCGCTCTTCGCCGTATCGTCCTGCTTGAGACCTAGACTTAATTCGTTCCTTATGCATCTAGATGATTTGAAGGGGTCCAAAAAGAAGTTGATTGCCATCACTACCGACAGCCAACAAAGCTACTTATATAAAGGAAAATGTCGCCGAAAAGTTAAATCTTATGGCTGAAAGTGACGTCATGATGATATTCCCTTCGGGTCCAAACAAAAATCTTCAAAAATCTTCGATTCACAAATATCGAAAAGTTAAAAGTAATTTAAAGAACCAATAGACAAGAAAGTAACAGTAGGGGCGATATTAGTTCCCAGCATTTGGGTTGACGTTTTGCCAGCTCGACGTGTGTTTATTTGCTCGCTTTACTTGCTGGCCATAGAATGAAATGGTTCCGATTCAATTTTCCATTTGTCAAAAACGCCACAATGTCTTCACACAGTGCTTTCAATAAGAGGCTCGAACTAGGGTCGGAACTGTCCCCACTATGGTCGCTGGAATCTATTGGTGTGTAAGCGGAAGCTGAGAAGCAACATTTGATGGAAAAGCTCGCAACCAGTATAAAAGGCGAATTCGAAGTCAATACGAAGCGAATTTCCCTTGGAAACAACCATATGTAACTTTTGAAAGCAATTGATATCAAGCGATAAGTCCAGTGCGTTCTCCAGTTTATTATGCGAGCATAAAGCAATCGCAACAGAGAAATGCCATGAGAGTCAATACTCGTCCTCGTCTTTAAATAAGAAATGACTATGCATGGCTTTCGATACCTAAAGTAGGACAGATGGGACTTATCGGTTAGCCATCATATCGTCTTCACAATTTATTGAACACCTGCAGGCGCACCTCCACTTCCAACTTGGATGATTGGACGTAGTGGCAGAAAAAAACATTTGTCCAGACGATACCCAATAATCGAGGCCGTGATTCTCACTGCTCTCTTTACCCTTCTTTCTTGAATTCAGAAAAAGGAAGACGGGGTTACCAAGAATTCTGAATTGGCAAGAAAATAAAAGTCCGTGCAAATCTTCTTAGAGGCGAATTTATTGGGAGTAAATGGAGCAGGAATGAGATTTTACGGCGTGGTTTACAAATTTATTGAAGCGGCTATGTTCGGAACATCTCGCAACAGATAAGAGTAACGCTCCCATCTAACCTGATTTTCGCAGGATTATTCCTGTTATCTCATGCCTACATATACCTATATCAGTCCTGTATTTTCCTACGAAAACCCTGTAATCTAATGCAGGCATAATTCAACTCACAACTTCCTATTCAAGATTCAAATTATTTTAAAATTAAATTTAAAATTATTTTATCTTCATCTCCTTAACTTTACCATTACACCTTAAAACTCGCCACCAAAGATCTAAAGATCTTTCTTACCGCTGATTCAAAAGGTTTAATTGTTTTACACATCGAAACACACTTGTTTACAGTGTTCTAATTATAATTTAATTTTGTTTCGGTGAGCAAGTGCTTTCCACATATATATATTTACTTTTGCGTATTTATCAGTCTGAACAGTTACAGGTTTCGTTGCGTGTTTCTTGTCTGTGTTTTTCAAATACCATTGGTAAGGTTTTAGTTCTGCTCTTTTAATTAAGAAATATCCAAATACACTAAAGGTTTTTTTTTTTTTTCAATTCATTTTTATTTATAGTTTCTTAGATCTATCTTATCCTAGACAAAAATGCTTAAAACTAGCTTAACTATCCTTACAAATTTAGAAATCTTACTGGCCCTAGGCGGACAATCTAAAACAAACTGAATAATTTAACATATGCCTTTCGACTACTGTATAAATAACTTACAATTAACATTATTATAATTAACTTAAGCTTAAAAAACTTATCATATGATAATTTTTTATATATATTTATATAAGCCTTAAACCTACCTAAATCTAACTAAACATATCTTATTCTAACTTAACTAATATATATATATAAATATATACTTTATATATATAAGGTTGTCAAATATCTCCCTTCCGCTTTCTTGCTCTTTATTCAAAAAAAAAAAAAAAGTGATACAGTGATCGAATTTAGTTCAAATATGCGCCGTTCGATAATCTGTTTCCATCTAGACGGCAACTTCATAATACCCCCTCGTAGAAACCCCACTCCTTATTTGCGAAGAACTCAGACAGCCACTTTTCACAAGCCTCTTTTGAATCCAACTTTACACCACCAAGGGCGTTCGCCATGGACAGGAACAGGTGGTAATCACTTGGCACTATGTCCGGGCTATATGGTGGATGCAATAAAACCTCCCATCCGAGCTCCCGTAGCTTCTGACGAGTCATTAACGAAGTGTGTGGTCTGGCGTTGTCCTGGTGGAACACTACACCCTTCCTGTTGGCCAATTCTGGACGCTTCTGGTCGGTCGCCTGCTTCAAGCGGTCCAGTTGTTCGCAGTAGATGGTAGAATTAAGCGTCTGGCCATATGGGAGCAGCTCATAGTGGATGATTCCCTTCCAATCCCACCAAACACACAGCAAAACCTTTCTGGCTGTCAATCCCGGCTTGGCCACTGTTTGGGACGATTCACCGGCTTTCGACCACGACCGTTTTCGCTTGATATTGCCGTATGTGATCCATTTTTCGTCGCCAGTCACTATCCGCTTCAAAAATGGGTCGAGTTCGTTCCGTTTCAGCAGCATATCGCAGGCGTTGATTCGGTCCAGAAGGTTTTTTTGCGTCAAAACATGCGGCACCCAAACATCAAGCTTTTTTTTGTATCCAGCCTTCTGCAGATGGTTTAAAATGGTTTGGTGACTAACTCCCATCTCCTGGGCGATGTCACGAGATGCCACATGTCGGTCTAACTCGATGATATCCATGATTTGATCGGTATTCGTCGTCACAGGTCTTCCGCCGGCTGGCTTATCCATGGTGTCGTTTTCACCGGCTCCGAATCGTCGAAACCATTCCTCCGCGGTTCGAAGTGATAGAGTAGAGTCCCCCAAAACACCATTAATCTCACGGAACGTTTCTCTAGCGGATTTGCCTTTAACAAAGGAGAACTTTAAAATAGCGCGAATTTCGGCGTTAGTGAACTCCATGTTTACACGTCTATAACTGTTGAACGCAATATCCAAACTAATCACGCATAGCGTCGTTTTGTAGGTTATGTCAAGACCTTTCATAGTATTGCCAGATACGAGCTCTGTACATAGCCGCGAAATTCAAAAGACAAAAAGGCGGAAGGGAGATATTTGACAACCTGTTATTATAAATGTATATATATGTATGTTTTTTTTTTTTTTTTTATATATTTATACTTTTTTTTCGTTTCTATTCTTTTTTTGTTTTATCCTACCCTACCCATGTAAGCCTGCTATTGGTGTTAGGCAAGCCCTGCCTTGAAGAGGCTGAAGCTATTGAAGTGTCCACTGACGCAGCTCCCCCCAGCCACCAAAAGCGTTGATGTTGGCGGACTACGTCTCCTCGATCCCGGCGTGAGACCGTTCTACAAAACCCGAGGCGCTCGGGCTCACTGAGCGCGACATCGGTTCCGTAGAGGAATGGCCGTTCCACGGAATTGCGACCCAGGTGGAAGATTAGCGGCAATGCCAATCTATCCTGGATCAGCCCACATCTATCTAAATAGAGGAATGCTTCTGGCGGGGCAAAGCCCAAGGTATCTGACTACACTTTGTCTTGCCAGTGGGCGCCCGTCCTGTCCAAGAATTGTGAACCCGCGCCAATTTTTTCTAGTGTCTCGAGAGGCCCTAGACAAAGGCGTTATGAACAAAATAGTTTCTGATTGCTGGCAGTGGATTTTCAACTTCCAGTCATCACAATACTGCTGAATTTTTTCGAAGTCACGCTGCAAGAGAGTGACAATGACGTCGATCGTTGGACCTGACCTGTACGCGATTAAATCGTCCGCATACGCTATTGAATGGTGAAGAAAAGCTATCAAATCACTGAAGTAAATGCTGAAAAGGATCGGTGAGTTCACAGTACCCTGTTGCAGTCCGTTGTTAATATCAAATGTTTGGGTAGAAGTCACGTTGGCAATTTTCACTACGAACTTTCTACCTGGTAACATGTCAAACATCATATATAGCAGTGGTTTACTTATGCCCAGCCGACTGAGCTTGTAATAAAGACCTTCTAGCCATACGGTGTCAAAGGCTATTTCCAAGTCAATCAGACAGGCACCCGTGCATTGGTTCTTGCATTTATTCCATTGGACATCCGACACGAGTTTCGACGTTTCGTGAATAGTGTCATGCCCCGCTCTGAAACCGAATTGGTTATCCGGGATGATTTTATTGTCCTCAACCCATTTAGACAGCGCCCTATTGACCACCTTCTCGAAGACCTTGCTGATACTCGGAAGGAGACTTATCGACCGGAGATTTGCCGGGTTAGAGGTGTTCTTACCCCTCTTGGGGATTGGTTGCACTACCGCTGTCTTCCAGTGCACTGGATAATATGCATTATTCAGTGCATTGTTGAACAGGATGGTGTACCTCTCTACATCCACTGGCGGAAGGTGGCTTAAAGATCATCCGGAGATCTTCCGTCGAAATGAACAGGGTATTAGCCCCTTCATTGGTGACGGCATTATTTGCCATGAAATCGTCATCGAACCTGGTAAAACCAAGATTCTCGGATCGGCAATGATCGATATCACTTCTAAGGTAGGAGTCATGAAGTAGAACTCTGTTTTCCAATTCGTGGTTTAGACGAATGCTATCATTCAGCTTGTACACTTCCTGGAAGACAGCTCCCACTGTCGCCACCTTCTCCTGAGGATCCTCAATCATGAAAAAGTCGTCAACCAGGACGGCGCCCTCTGGATCGATGCTAACTGTTCGTAGCAAACGTTCATTGTCTGACGTTCTCGGAAGCTTTAGATCCTGAATGTATTTCTGATTGTTTCTCCGAAATATTTTATTTATTTGAGGGAGTATACTCGCGCTGTTGGATTTTACAGCAAGAATTCTGTTGTTCCAATGCAAACTTACAGATATTCTGTAATTCTCTTTGATCAACTGTTGGAGATTTTCAATCAGTGACTTCAGTGTCCTGACCTCCGAGTTTTGTCTGTCGGCAAACCGCCTGTATAAGAGTTTGAGTCTTGTCAGGAGTATACTTTTTTGTCTGTGCAGTGCGTCGATTGTCGCGTTTCGATACACGTTTGTAGTATCGTTATGTCGTTGACGTGGTATTGTGCTGTCCATCGTCTGCTTAATTATATCGTCCATTTGTTTGAGGTACCTGTCAATCTCATAGTTTGACAGGTTCCTATTAGACGGTGGGAAGGAGGCGCTCGAAGTGAGCGCTCTCGTCAGGGAATTGGCAAAGCGTCCTACAATGGTCACTGTCGTATACAATGGTCCGTAGACAGTTAATAGACCATTCGTTCGTGTCTGCCAGTCTCAGTCGAGAGTCTATTAGCATGAGATCCAGATAGGAGCCGCTCCTAGGATACGACGGACTATCCGTTGCGAGCAACTTGACTCTATATTCAGTGTTGTGAAGAACGTAGCAATGACTTAGTAGGCTCCCCCTAGTGTTAGGAATGTTATTTCCTCAATCACTATGCTTTGCATTTAAATCGCCGGCCAGAATGTAGAAGTTTTCCACCGAGTTTAAGCGCAGAGATCGAAAAAGTGTCTCGAGATCTGCAATGAAAACATTGGGTTGAGGTGCTTCAGGCGCATAAGCTGATACAATGTACATTCTCTTTCCATTTCGGAGAGGAATGCACACAACACAGGCCTCTAGCACCTGGAACCACCGCACTTCACCGCTATATGTATATGACCTTATGTTTAAAATTATTTTTAATAAAGATCGCAACTCCCCGGCTCGTCGCTCAATCCTTATCAGGGAATTTACATTCACCGACAGGATCTTCAAGGGGCTCTCTACCAGCGTACCCATCACGACCTTAGATGCGCTAGCCCCGGCAGAAACGAGCAGATACTATCTACTCGGATTGCCGTCTCAAGGATCTATTTTTGGAGCTGCCCGATCTGCCCTTGGATTGCGAGCAAGATCGAACAGACATCCACCTCCGCCTCCGGTGCCTTAGAGACAGGCACTGGGACTTTAGGAACAGCCATGGGCTTTTGAACCGTCTTTCCCGAACCTGCCGCCATTTGGGCGTAGGTCAACTGGGATGTTACGGCTGGTGTTTGGAAGCGACCCGAGGGACGCTTCTCCTCGACCTCCTGCTTACGGGCCAGGTTTTCTTTCTTGATGTCCTAGAACTTAGGACATTCCCGATAGTTTGCAGGGTGTCCTCGGTTCCGTCACAAGACACACACGAGCTGCTCTCTGTCCGCCACCTTGTCTTTCCCAAGGTCGCATTCCTCGTTCTTGTGGTTCTTTGCGCACTTAACACATCGAGACTGCATTTCGCAGTTCGACGCCAACCTTTGGCAGCGGATACATTGTAAAATGCTTCCGCTCCTCTTTAATGTTTCCCATGTGACAGTCTAGGATGCTATGGAAGTGATAGTCCGTAGCCTCTCCAGCTTGCTGCTGGGTGTGAGCTGCACCAAGAAGAAGGGTATCACTCGCTTCTCCCTTCGGAGCCCACCGTGAAGAATGGCTTCACCCCCACGAATTTGAGGTCGTCACTCTCGAACTCTTTGAGCTCTGAGAGCATTTCCTCGGGGTCTGTAATCGACTCCACGCCTTTGAGGAGCATCGTCTGCAACCTCTCGGCCTTTGGCGTAAAGGGGAAAAACTCCGTCGTAGACTCTTTCAATAGGCTTTTAATCCGCTTATGCTGTTCCAGTGTCTTGAACTGAACAGCATAGCGTTTCTGACCTAAACATTTAAAATGAAAATTTCTTACACCAATAGTATACTTACAGAGATCGATGGTAGGGCCGTGGTATAGGTAAAGATGGGTGGCACCTTTTCCTTTTTAGGGCGTTGTTGTTGCTGCTGCTTCTGCTGTAGCGGTTGTTGTTGTTGCTGCTGCGGCTGTTGTTGTTGTTGTTGGTGCTTCTGTGGCTGTTGTTGTTGCTGCTGCTTCTTCTGCGGCTGCTGTTGTTGCTGGCTTTGATGTGTGGCGGCTGTTGCCTGCTCCCTCCCCATGTGCTGCATCTCCTTAAGCCATTGACTACGGCCTGCAGCTTGGCGCATAGGATCCGTTTTTCCTCCTCAAGTTCGCTACGCTCTTCCTCCATAGCCGAACTTGAAAGGGCGGCGAAGGGGTTGTTGTCTCCCGTGTAGGGGCCTTCCCTACCAGCTGAGAGGTAGGCAATGTCCGCTTCCCCGGGGATCACTGGTTTTGGTTGTTGTTGATGCTGTCCAGCTGCCTTGGACGTCGATGGTGATGGAGATGGCGCCCCTTCCCTCGCTTCGACCTGCAGCTTTTCGGTCGAAGTAGTGATGCAGGGGCGCTTAATTAAATCGGTCTTCGGGTTGACCCCTTGCGCGGCGGCCGGAGTTGCGAAATCGGATGATAAATCATCCGATTCCGACTCCGTATGACGAACGGGTCTTCGCCCGCCGTTTCCCGACATCTCTCCGCGTACCTGCTGCTACCACTGTTGCACTGCACTGGACTGGACACTTTATTGTTTTCAAAGTACGGCCAAACGCGTATTTGAAAAATGTATTTTTATCAAAATTTTTAGTTTTGAGTTTTGATTTGTATTTTAATTTATTATTTTTTGCTCTTACTCGCACAGCCTACTGAGCGAAAATGATACACTAAAGGTTATTCATAGATAAGTGGACCCTGTTTCATATAAACTGTCTCTATTTCAAGTGAATTTAATTTGTAAAAATCAAGTTTATTGTATATGGAAGAGATTAAAAAATTAAAAATAAGATATGAAAAAAATATATATAATATGCATATGCTGTTTTTTTCTTTTTTAATCCGGATATGAGATATATTTTCCAATTTATCCTGTACTTCGGCGAAACAAATATGGGAACGTCATGTAAGAGGGATGTTAGTTTCAAGAGCAGCACTGTTGCTATTGTCAAGTTAACTTCAGTGCCATATCTTGCCTACGCATTTGGAAGCTTATGATATATATACATAGGTTGCTATTTATATTTTGAGCCTTGGCAACACTTAGTGTTTAATGGCGCCGATTGACGTTTTCATTTGAAAGTTTGACCTATTTAACAATCAGAAAATGTTATCATTTCAGCACAATTTGGCCCCTATTGCGAGTGTCGATCAGCGATCGATGATCGTCATTTATCGATCATCGATCGTTGATTGCAGATGTTGGTATTGTGGATGTCGATTGTGATCGACAGTTGTCGATTTGACACTCGCTTGTTGTCGATCGCAAAATACTGATCGTTCCGTTCGGTTAAAGAAATATATATTTTTTGTGCGTACGAAATGTAGTAACTTTAATAAAAATAATGAATATGAGATATTTATGAGATTCCAATATAGGTCAAAGCAGGTTACGAACAAAAAGCAATTAGTGCTTCTCGTTTCCTTCTTGGAAGCAAATCCCGATATTGCTAAGCGAGTTTGTTTGAAAACACAAGCAAAACACAGATGGGAATGATTAAATACCGAACTAAATAGTTATGGACCTCCTGCACGTTCACGGGAAAAATGGGTGAAAATAAGAAAAACAAGTTCTGTTCGAATGATTTGATGAAATAAATAAACGAGAGTCAAACTATTCACAATAGTCTACTTCTCCATCGATTGAGTTAAACAATACCAAATCCAGAATCAATCGGCAATTGTCGAGTCGATCGCTGATCGACACTCACAATAGGGTCCTTTGTGTTGTTTACAGTGATTTGCAAATTTTGTCTCAACGAAAAAATGGAATTAACTCGTGAACATTTTCGTGCGATGATTTTTTACGACTGTTGACGTGGATTATCAAGACAGGAGTGCATAAATCAACTTACTTCGGCTTTTAGTGATGAAACCCCATCCTTGGTAACTGTGAAACGCTGGTATAACGAATTTATAATTTTAATTTAAATTCAATTGCTGTGCCAGAAATGCTCAAGAAATACAATCGCGGCGCATCAAAAGCTCTGTATAACATCTACACAGGTGACGAATCTTGGATGCGAAACAAAACAGCAATCCACTTTACGGGTCTTCCAAGATGAGCCAAATCCGACAAAAACGATTCGTCCGCGAAGCATTTCGAAACAAATGGTCGCCTGTTTCTCCGGAATAACTGGACATGTGGCAACCGTGCCGTTAGAGCAACGTAGAACTGTGAATTCTGAATGGTACACAACCATTTGTTTGCCCGAAGTGCTTGGTGAAATACGAAAAAAGAAGCGCCAACGAAGGATCATCCTTCATCATGACAATGCAAGCTCTCACACATTGACTGAAACAACCACCTATTTGACTGGCCAAAATGTCGAATTGATGGGTTATCCTCCATAAAGCCCTGATTTGGCACTAAACGGCTTCTTTTTATTCCCCCATATCAAGAATAAATTGCGTGGCCAACGTTTTTCAGTGCCTGAAGAAGCCGTTGATGCATTTAAAACCCATGTTTTGGAGGTATCTCAAACGGAGTGGGAAAAGTGTTACGAAAAATGATTCGAGCGCATGCAAAAGTGTATTGATTATCACGGAGAATACTTCGAAAAACAATAAAGTCATTTTTGGTAATAATTTGCTGTCTTTCCATTATTAGGCTCAAAACATAAATAGCAACCCTGAGATGTTATTACGACTATCGTGCACCTGCACTCTTGTCCTCTAAAAGCCGAATAGCTATGTTGACAGAAGACGGATCTCAATAGCTAATTCTTCGAAAATTGGAATTGTCTTTCATATTGAAAATAGGCACGGAAAAGACCAACCTCGAGAATACTTTGGGAGTTGTACGTACAGAGCCGAATGTGCAGAAGATCGTCAATACACTTCCATGGGTGTTACATGTTACAGGAGATAAATTAAAATCATCATTTCTCTAGGCACAAATTGTAATGGAATGAAAGCAGTTCCACTCACTCGCAAATATTTCCCAATATTCCTCGTGCTTTTGTTTGGAAGATCAGGACGCCCCTATGCCCTTGGCAATGTCTGGATTCCCCTCCATAAGTTGCACCAGCTTGCCGAACTGTTGACTGTTGGTTTTCTTCAAACTTGGAAAAGAGAAAATAAAACTCCAATCATTTTGGAATTCATGCATTTTTACTTACATTTTCCTATTTTCTGTCATTGCTACAAATGTTTCTTTTGAATTCAGCAAACGTTTGCCTCCCAGTCACCAACTTTTTGCGTTCGACTGAATTTGACATAAGAAACAGCAATTCAGTAGAACGTTCGCCAACGGTGATACGGAAAAATCGCAGTTCGCCAAAAGCTCGCAAACGGTGATACGAATTTGTGTGGTTCGACTCATTTTTCGTTCGCAAATGGTGATACGGGCATAACTGTCGCTTCAACTCACCCCATAAATTCTCAATGGGGTTGAGATTGGGCGACTGTCTGGGCCAGGTTAATGTCGTGACATTCTGATCCATACGCCAAGCACTCAACAGTTTGGATAAGTGCTTTGGATCATTGTCGTGTTGGAATTGCCAAAAAAACGGCATATTATCCTTCGCATAGGGCAGCATTATATTCTCTAAAATATTTTTGTATTCCAATTTGGTCATGGTGTTTTCTATACGAAATATGGGTCCGACACCATTCCAGGAGAAACATCCCTTATCATAATGTTTTCCCCGCCATGTCTTACTGTTTTTCTCGTATACTTTATATGGAATCCTTTTCCCTTTGGACGACGAACATTTCTTGCGGAGTCGCTAGAGAACCAATTGATTTTGGTTCGTCACCCCATAAGATTATTCGTCTGTTTTTTTCCCCATCATTTAAACCATAATATCCGGTGTGTTTCAGCAAAAACTTTCCTGCTAATAAATTTTTTTTTCGGAATAGAGGAACTCTTCTGGCTACTCTACTGGGTAGCTTAGAATCAACAAATCGACGACCAATAGTCCGAGAAGAAATACGGATTCCCATTTCTGCCGCAATAGTCCTTGAAGACGTTAATGAGTCCCTTTTTGAAAGTATGACTACCTTTTTGTCGTCAGTTTTTGTGGTTGACCTAGTTCTACCCCGTGTTTCTGGGACTTTTTGGTATTTTAAGGCATCTGTGACGTAATTTTCTAATCGACCTAGTACTTTTGTCCTTGATTTCTCAGCTGCTGTACTAGTCGCCGTTCTTCAAGAGTGCTAACTTTTTCGACCATCTAAAGTGTTCATTGATATTTAAATATTGTTGTATTTAGTTACCAAAACACCTTTTCAGATTTTCAGTATTTATGCAATTTTATATACTTTTAGATAACTTTCCTTAAAAAAAAAACAAGCTGAATTTGGCTGCTTTAAAAGATGGGTGCTAACCTCTTATAATCTTTAAATGCGACTCTTAAATTTGAATGAAAAATTACTTCGTTTCGACTCAAACGTCACATGCATAACGGTTACTTTGATGAAAAACTGAATTCTGCTCCTTCACTTCGCAATAATACAGTATAATATGCAGGCACCTATTATTTTGTCCAGCAATGTATGTATCCCCGTGTCAGAGGATGCCGCGATTTTTTTTTCAAGTATTCACAATAACTTACCATTAAAATCGAATTCTTATTATCGTTATTATTCCCCTCTTAACATGAATTATTAACTTCATTTAAAGTGTTAGCTCGTAAATTTTACCCTATGGTATGTATATGTACATACATATGTATATACCACACATAAAATGCTATAATTTTCACTTGTCTTCTATTTTGTAACGTACATTAGTTAAAGCCTCCCTCCCTCTTCCCCACGGAAATTTTAAGAAATATGGCTGCCCCACATAAAAGGTGAAAGAGAAACGGCATATTGATGTCTATTGTCCTAAAATGTCTCGATTTTGTTCAAATTATGGTATTATAATACCAATATAATAAGTGAAATAAATAATATGCACACTTTTATATGTGAATTAAAATGTTTTTTTTTTCAGTTAGTTTTATTTATTTTTGATACTTCATTCTTAGGATTTGAAGTGAAAAGAAGATATAATAAAAAAAAAAGAAACGTGGTCACTGGCAACATTGCTTACGAACATCAGAGGTAACAGTTGGCTTTACATCAATTGGCTCTACATTAGTCGGCCGAATAACATCGCCTTCTGGAGGATCTCTTATTTGTTTTTGGGACACGATACGGTATATTTCTAAATTATATTTAAAAATAAACTTAAAATCTCATTTTATTCGAAATCAATGGAACACTAATTACCTGTAAGTATATTTTGGAATGCTGTTTCAACATTAGTCGAATCTAAGGCAGATGTTTCAATGAAGCTCAGCCCATTTCTTTCAGCAAACGATTTAGCTTCGTCAGTGGGAACGGTTCGTAAGTGCCTTAAATCTGACTTATTTCCAACAAGCATTATAACAATGTTTTGGTCAGCATGATCTCTTAACTCCCTCAGCCAACGTTCTACATTCTCGTAAGTCAAATGTTTCGCTATGTCATAAACTAAGAGAGCTCCAACCGCTCCCCGGTAATAGGCCGATGTTATCGCTCGATAACGTTCTTGTCCTGCAGTGTCCCAAATTTGAGCCTTTATAGTTTTTTGATCAACCTTTTTTAAATATGGAAAATATATAATAGATATAAAAATCCAAAATATGTATACAACCTCTATACTTCTTGTGGCGAATTCTACACCGATAGTAGATTTTGACTCCAAATTAAACTCATTCCTAGTAAAACGAGATAGCAAATTACTTTTCCCAACTCCCGAGTCTCCAATTAAGACAACTAAAAAATATATGTATTAAAATACATGTATGTTAAATTAAATATATTTAAAACATTATTCTCTTCTTGATAATTGATACGTATTATTTTGGTTAATGTAAAATGTTTACAATATTCTTAACATACAACTAAAAGTAAGGAACGTATGCAACACATACACAGCCATAGAATGTTTCTTAAGGGGTTAGGCCACTGTAGAGAGGGAAAAAATTGGCTTTTTTAGGATTTTTTTTCTAGAAAAACTACAAAATAAATCGAGATTCCAATTAAGAATATTTATTATATGTATTATTAGCTATTTACAAAATTTTTTTTAGAGCGATTAATTTAAAAATGGCGGCTGCACAGAATTTTTCTGATAACGTTTTCACTTTCTCAAGGTCCACGGCCGGACAAACAGCTCGCGTAATTTTTGAGTTATAATTAGCAACTTTGTTTTTTTTGAATCTATACAATAACTGCTAGAG
Source organism: Merodon equestris (assembly GCA_958301585.1). NCBI lineage: Eukaryota > Metazoa > Arthropoda > Insecta > Diptera > Syrphidae > Merodon > Merodon equestris. The sequence continues at coordinate 107,566,761 of OY284413.1, forward strand.
AAGTACGTAGGTTTTTTTTGATATTTTAATTTTCTGCAAAATGGCGCGCTTACAAAATGGAAAGTGAAAAATTTGCTTTAAAAATCATCAAATAATTGTTAATAACAAATGAACTATGCAATTAAAAAAAAAAATTCTACGTACTTCTGTTAACAATGATTTTTCCAAGATATGTTCAAAATTTTAAGTAAATCGGTTGAAAATTGTCTGAGTTATGTTTCCGGCCAACTCAAAAAATACAGTTTTAAGATAAACGCGTTTGAAATTTTGAGTAGTAGAAAATCATGAGTCTTGTTCGAGTAGGCCTGGTACTAAAATTCAAAAATCGTGTACTTAGAAATTTTTCCCGACTTTAATCTTTTGACACATCATTTTTAAGGTCTTAAGGGATAGTTTAAAAAAAAAAAAAAAAAATGATTTTTCTAAAATTCTAGAGTGGCCTAACCCCTTAAGCTTTTCTTTTATACGAGTGTTCGTAGCCTAGTTTAATTCTGTTCTGTAACATAAATCAAACCAGTGGTGCAATGGTAATCATCACCGACTGTTAAGAGGAAGGTTTGTAGTTCAAGTCTGATCATAGCCAAGAACAATTCCTATACGAAAAAAAAACAGTGCAACAACACCAGTTATGAATGAGAGATGATCAAAAAATGCTGACGAAGGCTTAACACTAGCAGTAAAGATCACTTCAAAATTTATACTCTTATAGTTAAATTAATACTTCTTTTTCGTAATAAATTTTTATCTTGATTTTCTTATGTCTAACTTATTTTAGACAAAAAATGCTAAGTCTACCTCAACTATTTAAACTAATTAAAACTACCTTACTGGGTCTGAATTAAAAAACACTATTGGGTATAGTATGACTTGTCCAATGCTCACAAAGTCCCTTTCATTATATCAACTTCAGATGCAAAGTTTTTATTGTACAATTTTCTTAGTTTCGATTATTATTATTATTATACTTAAAATAAGTTAATAATTAAATCGAAAGACATAGTTTTGAGATTGTGCTGTCTGCGGCCGCACAGGGTCAGTAACGTAATTGCAATTCTTCTTCTTCTTTTCCTTTTTCCGGCGTCGTTATGGTCAGAAGTGTAGGACCATAACCTTCCCACTTAACTGCATTCCTACTGGTCCGCTTGTGGGGTCCGCCGGTTTGACCTCAGAAAGTAGCGGCAGGCTTCCCGGTTTGGGATTACTTCATCGCTGAGGCCAATCAAATGCTGGTGTTTTTGCATTTGTTTGCACCAATTGTTTTTCGGCCTGCCGTTTTTTTTCTTTTTTTTTTTTGTGACACGGGCATGCTCCAGATTTTTTTGTTTGATCTTACTCTTACAACACCGGTGATCTCCAGTCGTGTCAACCCACTGATTTGCACGTACACTTGTGGGGCAGTTTAATGGTGGTATATGTGTCCCTAGGCTCACCTTGGTGTTTTCTAAATTGCCTAGATGTGATTTTTATTTACCTTTGTTTTAGTCGCCTTTTACGACAAGCGAGAGGTATCGCTGCAGGGATATTCTTAACCCGTCCCTGCACGGAGCAGTAACGTAGTAACGTAATTGCAATTAATTAAGATTTTTACACGAATGTTTCTTTTGAGCTGTTCTATTGTCTTCGGGCCTTTAGCATACACCTTGCTTTTCAAGTATCCTCAAAGAAAAAAGTCTGGAGGAGTCTAATCCGACGATCTCGGAGGCCAGTCAATGTCGCCCTTTTTCGACACCAATCTTCCAGGGAACATCTTATGCAAAAGGTTCATTGTTTCGTCCGCAGTATGGCATGTCGCATCGTCTTGCTGAAACCTAAAGTGAAATAAGCCTTTTTTACGCATTTCTGGGACCACATAATGGGCCAACCGATATCGATCGCCAAATTTGAAGAAATACGGTCCAATGATGGTTTTAGCGCATACACCGGCCCAAACAGTAACTTTTTGATCATATAGCGGCTCTTCGTGAATAATGTAAGGATTTTCGGTGCCACAGAAGCGACAATTTTGTTTATTAAGTGAGCCAGAGAGCGTAAAATGTGCATTATCGGTCATCAAAATTTGGTGTGAAGCGATTCATGGTTAATATATAAAATTGTACTGAATGGTCGTTTCCAAAATGCTATGACATATGAAAATCGGTTGACAATTGTTGAAGTTATTCGAAGTTTACATCGACCCATATGGGATGGCGCACCCTGTAGTAAAATGGCAACAGCATCCACATTAACAACAGGAACAGCAGCACTAACAATCAGCTTAATTGTTAAATAATCTTTCCTTTATCATTGAATCATTTTTATAATTTAACCAATTTTGCTGCGAAAACTCGTTAGAAGGAATAGTAAAACTTTAAATAACCGAAGATATACTTGCGCCAGCACTTTTTACAATTCTCAAAGCACTTCTGATATGCATTTATTGGCATAGACTTAAGCTCTTCCAAAGTTGCGGTCTTTATCTCCTTAATCGTGGCAATTCTCCGTTCTTTCATTGGTTTTACCAGTGTTGGGAAGTGAAAAAGTGGCAGGGAGCCAAGTCCGGTGAATACGGTAATTATTTTGGCCAAAAAGTAACGATGAATTACAAGATGCAAAAGCCATACATTTTTTCCCACAAATCTTCGCTGCCTAGCGTTCCACGTCCAAAATATTTGAAGAAAAATTCATGGCAAATCGATATACCGAATATCCTCAGCAACTTTCTTAATTAATCGACAATTTTCTATAATAACTTCCAACCGTAGTTCTGGGACGCCAAGGGCGAGCATCATCATTAAGATCTTCTCAGCCCCTTGTGAAGAGTTTGTACTATTTATAAACACTTTTTTTTGTTGAATCGTACATTATATCCTCTTAAATATTTTGGACCGTAGCTCTTGTTAAATGTGGTCTAGCGTTGTTTTGAAAGAGTATGACTCCACATTTGTTTATGAGTTTAGGGCACAAGAAATAGTTGGAAACGCTAGCAAAAAACTACCAAATAGTCACCATTATATTCTTTGAATGAAAGCTAGGCTTTGGCATGCTTTTCTGTGCCAGAAAAGCAGGGAAGTCAAGTTCTCAGCCGGCGCTTCACGATGATAATAATCGGTTATTTCCAGTCCGCATGAAAATAAAAAATTCTCTGCCTTCTTATATACCTACTAGATTAGCATAAAAAAAATCATATAAATAGACCGCGATTCCCAGGAGGTACATTCATTTAAATGCAAACTGTCGAAGGGATAACATCAAATCGGAAAAAAAAGAAATTAAGAACTGTTATCAAGCACCTCTGGTTAAAAAAAAAACTGTCTACCAAAGACATACACGACTTGATGAAAACATTAGGGAACGGCGCTCCTCCAGATTCCACAGTAGCACGCTAGGCCAAGGAGTTTAAGCTGGGCAGGACATTCTCTGAAGACAAACAACGCGAAGTACGCCCATTTACCTTACTGAAGATAACGTAAAAAAAAGTCGAAAGTGTAGTATTGGCAAAAAAGCTGCTTTAAAAAAATCCTTGCTAACGAATTGCATATGAAAAAGGTCTCTCCGCGTTGGGTACCGAGAATGTTACCCGACGAGCAAAAAAAGATATACTAAGGGTGAATCTCAAGAAGTTCCAAGCAGATCAGGAAATGTTTTCATTCCCTTTCGTGATCATGAACGAGACCTGGATCCACCATTTTGATTCTGACAACAAACAACAATCGGTGACTTGGAAGCGACCCTCCCCGCCGACGCACAGTGTGTTATTTTGCGAATCTAGCGAAACTTTAATTTTAAGAGTCGTCCAAATGAAACAAAATCGGTATCATATGAAAAGTAAAACATCCAGCTATAACATGCTAAAAACAAAAACAAAAAAACAACTGTATTTTACCGATCAACGGTATCACAAACATCAGCTTCGTTCAAGCGAAAAATAAAAAAAAAGGTTCAGTGCATTCGTTGTCCTAAGTTGATATTGTGTGGTTAAGTAACTTCTTAGTTTTGTTCATCCAATTTATTTTATTATTTTTTTTGATACCTTATTAGCTCTCAAGGTAGGTAATTTTTTTGTGTACACTTACAAATTAATAGAAAATGTTGGTGTGTTCGAAGAACTTAAAAGTGATGATTTGTTTTTGTGTTTTGTGGCTTTGTGAAGCCTTTTAAAAAAGTATCCTCATGTATCCATCGAGTAATTGTACTTAAAATCTCCGTTGGTGTTTTATGAATCAGAATCTGTTTACTTTTTTTGCTTCTGGTTGCTAACCCCATACAATTTTTTTTTCAATTGATCTATATAGCAAAATGAAAAATTCAACAATTTTCGGTATTTGGAGAATCTGTACAAAAGAGGATCGCAATAAGAAAATTTCTGATTTCATTATGCAACACTTCGGTCTGGCGGACCCAGACAATGTCCCCAGAGTGCTCCAAACGTATGTGAGCTCATTAAATTCTAAAATGTCAAATAGATGGGAACGAAGTGGGCGAAGTTTTCAAAAATTTGAAAAAGCCAATGAAATGTGGTTGAATGAGGATATTAAGCTACCTAAAGACTTTATTGAAGGTGTTCCTTCAACAAGTTCAACTGCGAATCGAGGACGACTTTCGAAATCATTTGACATTTGCACGCTTTTAGTTGGCTTTTAGTTGACATGCCAAAGCAAATTGCTGGAAACACCAATGGTGGCAACACTGCGAGAAAATTCTTTCGAAACCCTGAAGTAACAGCAGAGATAACAGGTCTAAATATTGTTTTGATAAATCACTTACGAGTTTTGCTTGAAGTAATATCAAGTGAATATGAAATAGACGCAGAAAAGTTTGGACTTTATGCGAGCGAAACGAAGGATATTTATCTTCGCTATTATTCTTGGTATTATATGCCTCCAAGTATACATAAGGTGCTTATGCACTCAAAACAAATAATTGAAGCTTGTATATTACCACTTGGGCAGTTGTCTGAAGAAGCCCAGGAAGCAAGTAACAAAGAATATAGGCGATTCCGAGAGCATTTCAGTCAAAAGTTTTCACGGCAAAGCTCAAATCGAGATGTCATAAATAGATTTTTACTTTCCTCAGATCCATATTTTTCCAGCCGAAGTACAATGCTTCATAGAAAAAGAAACCCAATCCCACCAGAATGTATTGCATTACTAAAGCCTCCAAATGATGAAAATTCAAGCTCAGATGAAGAAGACGAATAATTCTAATCATTCATTTAAATATACCTTTTCCAAATAAAAAAATATATTAAAAAAAAAAATTAATAATAATAATTAAGAGTCAAAGACATTAAATGTTTTTATTATTTTTTTTTTGTATAGATATTCTTAGGTATCCTTGAAATGATAAAAAGATAAAATGATCTATTTAACTATGTTTCAAGACTGAACATTTTAGAAAAAGTACTCTAAAAGTTTTTAAATAAGAATTTTTAATTTAAAAAACAAACTGAGCAATTGAGAGCATTTGAAGAGTGTGGTACGTGTGTTAAATGTATGTAATTAAACATCTAAGACTTACTTAAGCTTAAAAAACTCACGCAATAACATACAATTACATAATTTAACAGTTTAACATAAATTACAAATCATTTAAACGCTCAACGAATAAAGTTCCGCTAGATTCGCAAAATAACACACTGTGCGACGCCAACGAATTACTGCGCAGGTGAAAAGATTGAACAAGGTCAGTACAAAAAAAGGAAGCGACGAGCTGGAGACACACTGGCTCATAAAATGCAGTTATCATGGCTGAAAATCATCTGCCCGGATTACCAGATTTAGCTCCTATTGTTTCTGAATACATCCTAGGCAAATACAAAGAATTTTTTTTATGGGAATACTGGGTTGAGAAAAAAGGATGGACTAAATGTATTGACTTGTTAGGAGACTATGTACGAGTTTTCTACTCGTAAATAATTTTTTAAACTATAATCACTGTGTTTTATTTTCACTACCATTATTGTCAATTGCATTGCACATTCGACCAATGCAATCGCCTTTTTTATCAAGATATTCGAGCGAATTAAGAAGTAAGGAAATACACAAAATATAACAAGTTCAAAACTCTGCCTTGATAAATAGAATACTATCGAATTTAGCCCACCACAACAAAATAACCACTCATACAACACTACAATTTTTTTAATTTTAGTTTACTATACTTTTTAAAGAAAACATTATAGCAACATAAACAAAAACCTAAGTGCGAAAATACATAAATTAAAAAAGTATCTGCAGTCACTAGAAGTGAAAACAGATTTAGCAGTAAAATTTAAAAAAATAACCAAAAACAGGGTATATGAATACATGCATGGGGTACAATTTTAACAAAAGAGAATATCTAAACCAATACACGAAAGAAGTCCATGATATCTTTATAATCTAAATCTAAAAGCCATGATTTCACTCTTCTGAGGAATATTAAAAAACCTTGGAGCAAGTTGGTAACTAGAGGAGCTCCTACTTAGCGAATAGCCGGATCTTCCGAAAAAAAAATTTTAGAACTTTATAACAATATAAATGTTTGACTGGAAGAATTTGCAGTTCCCGAAAAAGGAGTAAGCTAGATGACCACCGATTTTTGTTGCAAACAAGACGAATAACATGTGTTTGAGATACCAGAAGAGGAATTAATTTGTTATAGTGAGTACCACCCCAAGAAGCTATGCCATATTCAAGTTGAAGAATGCGATAGGCCATAATAAATACATTTAAGAAGTTTCAATGAACAAAAAGATTTTAAAAAGTAAAATTGCCTAGTGGCAGCCATGAGATCATTTTTAAGTGCTTTCGAATGGACAGACCAACTCATCTTCCAGTCAAGCAAAACACCAAGATACTTAAAGTCATAGACATTTTCAACATAGCAGAGCATAGCCAGAGCATGAACGTTGCTCAAAAATTGTTTGTGGGAGAACTTCTGATCTTCAAATAATAGCACTGTGCTTAAATTTCGCAGCTAGCACAATGAAAATAGAAAGATACATAGTCTACTTCCTTGCTAATATGACTAAAAAACATAAGTCTAGTTTTGCATTTTAAATCAGTGATTAAGAACTTTATTTTATAGAGTTTGTCTAAAAGTATCTTGTGATCGACCGTGTCGAAGGCTCTTGTTATGTCGACAAAAACCGTTGCAGTTAGATTCCTCTTATCGACGCTGTTATATATACTGGAATAAAAATTTGGAAGGGTGTTTTCAGTAGAAAAACCTGAACGAAAGCCAAATTGACCTATTCGTATCGTTAGGGCTTTTTCAAAAATGTTTAAGAAAATTGATACTACGGAAATAGGCCTATAGTTATTAATACAGGTTTTATCTCCCTTCTTAAAAAAGGGTATAGCTTCAGAAAGTTTCAAATAGTCTATTAAAATACCACATGCAACACTTGTACATTAAACATAAAATATCACAGACGTTTATATAACACGAGTATCTATAATATCTTTTTAATTAAATTGTTAGAAAAGATATCATATGTTTTCAGATTTGAGTTTTTCAAGGACAATATAATTTTATATACTTCAAACGATGAAATGGGATCAAAGAGACTACTTTAGTACATATAGAGGAAAAGAAATGATTAAATTTGTCTGCTAGAATTTTATTGTCGGTTATCAAGACATTATTATCTTTTAGGCTGAGAATTTGATCTTTCCGATTGGATTTATTTAAAATGCTTAGTACTAGTTCCCATTCTTCAGATAGTACTCCGTTTTACACAGCGAGACATCTTCACGAATATCCTTGCATATTTGCTTATAGGCGGCAGTGATATTACTAGTTTTAGGATTCATGAGCTTATTTTTATACAAGCAAGTTTCAAAATTTTTAGGCAAGCTTCTTATATTTTGATGGATAAAAACTAAGTTTGGCAAGTATGTTTGATTAAAAAGAGATCAGGAGCGTTAACGTCAGTACAGTTTACAGAGGGGATTAATTGCAAATTATTTAACACGTTCTCTGCCATGCTGTTTATGAGTAGGTGCCATTTCTACGCCACGTGTACCGAAAACGGTACACGGTAGAAAACGGTACATGGTAACAAGTTTAATAATTTTGTGTAAATACCTTTTTTTTTTGAGAAAGTCTATATTACATATTTTCATAATTAGAAATATTAAAACTCCAAAATACACATTTTGATTAAACATTTTTAGATGAAAACATCTTAAATGAAAAAATTCAGCTTGGCGTACAAATGCATTTAAGCGTGTACCGAAAACGGTACACGTGGCAGGGAACGTGTTAAGGGATATTGCATTTTAATTTAGAGCTGAATGGTCTTCATCAGATTCAATAACAATTAAATTATCATTATCCCTCTTACGCATGAACACTCTCCCGTTTTTAAGCCAAACATACTTATACCGCTTTTCTTTTTTAAATTTTTTTGCAGCATCTAGAAGATGTTTCGTTTTTCCATGATTCGTTTATAAATGTTTTAGTATTTTTCTCACAGTCAAACATATTAGATGTTAAGTTTCTTCGAAAAACAATTTGTTATTCTTTTCGTGTTCAGCAACATTTTTAACTTCTTTCACATAACACTTGTCAATTTCATTATCGGAGACATTTGTCGAGACACCCTGTGAAAAAACTTGTAGGGTAAAACTAAGAGCATTATTGTTGTTGACATTAGGAACACCCACGATGTCTATACAATTTTCTCTTTCGCTTAGCCGTAAACGACAAATTTCTCTCTGCAGATCACGCACAGTCAGTATGAGATTATGTTTTTCTTCTTTTAGTACAGTTATTAACGAGAGACTTTCTGCTCTAACTGCAACTATTTCAATATTAGTTTCGAAGCACAAGAAAGAGGTAGCCAAATTCGAGAAGAAATCGGCTCCCACCTCCACTCACGCTTCCAAAAAGGACACAGGGCGAGAGAAGAAGCCATCGAACACGGCCCTTATCAAACCCAACGTCCCAAAATTGACTCGACAACAGCCAAAACAACCGGCCACTGTCGAAAAGGGCGCACAGCAACCGAGCACCTCCAAATGACACACTGCCTCAGGATCGAAGCAGAACTTCAAGAAGGGGCGCGGAAAAAACTCGAAGGGAAGCGAAAAAGGCGAAAACATCAGCCAGCTTCAACCTTCCCATGAGTCTACAAGTGGGTATTGTCGACCGTTCCAACCCGGATGGGAAGATTACATCCGACAATTTACCAACGGTTGAAGCCAAAATACTGGAAGCGATGCTTATCGCAGATAGCAGCGATGATATCAACTTCGACGGAGCAGGCTGGCAGAAAGGAGTCAAAGTTGTCGGTTCTGACAATCAGAGGTCCCTAGACTTCTTAAAGCGCACAATCGACAATTGCGGCGAAATCTGGCAGAACGCTAAACTCGAGGTTATCCCTCGCTCGACGCTTCCGCTTCGCACGTTGGCTTCAATATGGATCCCTCCACCAGTTCCCGAAAAGGACGAATCCATATTGAAGCTAATTGACAAACAGAATAAAGAGCTTGACACTCACAGCTGGAGAATAATTTCTTCAGCCAAGAGAAAGAACGGAGTGGGAAAGGACCTCATGGTTACCATTGACCAAGGAGTGTCCCCTAACTGTTCCTTTTCGGACCACAGCCGGATACTCTTCAACCTTAACGTTAATAAAGAAAAACCGAAACCTTTCAGAAACCCTCAGAAGACAGACTGGAATCTTTTCTCAAACCTAGTTGCCAACAGGTTAGTACCGCCACAAGCCACCACTAATCCTAATCCAACTTACATTGAGAATTCAGTCGAAAATCTTGTGAGAATTCTGAAAGCGGCTTTCAACAAATCCTGTCCTTTGTAACGTGCTCGCAGGAAGACCAGCGCAGTCTGGTGGACCACAGAGCTAAAGTAACTCAGGACCAGGACCCGAACTTTATTCAATAGAGCAAAGATCTCAAAAAGAACCGAAGACTGGAATAATTACAAATCCAGCTTCAACGAATACAAGAGCAGAAAAATCTAAATCCTGGCGGGAGTTCTGCGAATCAATAGAGGATCTCAACGAAGCCGCAAGTCTCAGGAAGATCGTAGACAAAAGAAAGTAGACAAATCCATTGTAATCTGGATTGAAAATATGTTGAAGAACAGAAATATCAATGCAGACATTTAACACAGCTCTATAAGGAAAGTGGCAACTAGAGGCACACCACAAGGAGTTCTCTCCCCCCTACTGTGGCTTCTTACAGTTAATAAAATCTTCAAATTCTTTATGGAGAAAGACACAAAGATCATAGCGTACGCGGATGACCTGGTTATCTTGATAAAAGGTAATTTCTACCAACTATCAGTGAACTAATGGAATCTGCGCTGAGAGAACTCTCCTCGTGGGCAAGACAGAACGGTCTGAGAATAAACCCCCAGAAAACCGAACTGGTCTTGTTCACCAGGAAAAGGAAAATTCCGATATTTGCTCCCCCAAAGTTAGAGGGTACTCCACTCAAACTTAAAGCGGAAGCCAAATATCTAGGCATCATTCTTGACTCCAAACTCTGCTGGAGGGAAGGATGAAAATAGGATTGAACGTTTTTTATGCATGCAAAAAGACCTTCGGAAAAAGATGGGGCTTGCAACCGTACATCATTCATTGGATGTACACAGCAATCATCAGACCCATTTTAACTTATGGGGCCCTAGTCTAGTGGACTGCTAGCAGCACGAAAAGCTATATGAACATGCTCAACAAAGTACAAAGGTCAGCCGCTGTTTGTACAACGGATTCTTCATCTCCTCCCCCTGGATCTATTCATAAAAGGCTGCGCTGCAAAGAGCGCTCTCAGACTAAGGAAGTCATCTCTGTGGAAGCAAGCCATCTATGGACATGCGGCCATACTCAGAATAATAGACGACCTGGGAAGGAAATATGGTTTTAGTAGCCTCGCAGCTACGACCGACTATATTTCCCCCCAAAATGACTTCTCTCTCAGTATACCTATCCTTTTCCCCGACAGAGAAGAGTGGCTATCAAACTCTCTTCACCGACGGATCGACACAGGCACTGGCGCCGGGTTCTACTCTGATACCCTCCACAAACAGGAATCATTCAGACTCACTGATCTGTGCAGCGTTTCTCAAGCAGAAATCCTGGCAATAGAGAAAGCAGCCAAACACCTACAGGTAGCCGATATCCCACCATCTGATATCACTATCTTCGCAGACAGCCAGGCTGCACTGAAGTCAATAGAATCCTGTATAACGAGTTCAAAGGCTGTCATGAAATGTCGCTACTCACTGAAGTCCATCAGACACCACAAAATCAAACTCTGCTGGGTCCCGGGCCACAGCTCAATCGCAGGGAATGAAAGAGCAGACGAATTGGCCAGGCATGGGTGTGAACTGGACATCAGCGAAGCGGACCCGCCATTGCAACCACTGATCAGCGCATTATACCGGATTATAAACGAAACAATCATCAAAGAAGCCAAATCGTCTTGGCTTACAAGAAACGACAGCTACACGACAAGATCATCTTGGCCAGAGCTCAATGTCGGAAAATCAAAGAAGCTCCTGGCGCTGGACCGTAACTCGATCCGTATGCTCGTCGGAGTGATCACAGGACACTGTCCCATTGGAGCAATGCTCCGGAAATGGGACTCGGGATCCAGCGATCTCTGCCGGCGAGCTGCGGCGATGAGGAAGAAACTGAGACGATCCAACATCTGCTTTGCCACTGCCCAGCTCTCCAGAATCGACGCCTAGTGTCGCTAGGCCAAAGATTCTTTACAGAGATTGCGGACGTGGCTTCTTCTTCTTTTCCTTTTTTCCGGCGTCGTTATGGTCAGAAGTGTAGGACCATAACCTTTCCACTTAACTGCATTCCTACTGGTCCGCTTGTGGGTTCCGCCGGTTTGACCTCAGAAAGTAGCGGCAGGCTTCCCGGTTTGGGATTACTTCATCGCTGAGGCCAATCAAATGCTGGTGTTTTTGCATTTGTTTGCACCAATTGTTTTTCGGCCTGCCTTTTTTGCGTGTTGAAATTGGAACGTAGATTGATATTGGCTTTTGGACGGGGTTCAAAGGATCTCTCCTTTGAACATGGCAATACCAACTGAGTCGGCCGCGCTCTATCTTTCCTGTGGTGGTTTCTTTTACGTGGAGGCTTCCTCGGATCTTTGAACTTCTAATTCTGTCACGCTTTTTTACTCCCGCTGTCATGCGAAGCATCTTCATCTCAGCTGCCGTTAATTTGCTCTCATACTTTTTGTGCATTGTCCAGCATTGTGAACCGTATGTGAGCGCCGGACGTACAACTGAAGTGTAGAGCCTTCCTTTCAGCTTAGGGGGCATTTTTCGATCACAGAAGACGGCGGAGTTTTCCCGCCACTTCATCCACCCTACGCTTACGCGATGGTTGATGTCGTCATCACAAGTTGCTTCTTTATTAATCATATATCCCAGATATTTAAACGTTTCACACTTGGGAAGCACTCTTCCATTCAAGTAAATGTCTGGAATAGGCTGATGAGGGTCAGAGAACGGGCAGCACAGATACTCTGTCTTCTTTGAACTAATACGATACCCGTGTCCCTCAAAAATGTCCACCCACACATCAAGTGCTCGTTGTAGGGACGCCTGATCATCACTATAATGGCTCCATCGTCAGCAAAGAATAGCTGGTGCACATTGTGGTCCGTCACTTTTCCTTCAAGCGAGCAATCAAGGACTGCTATAAAGAGCAGTGGGCTGAGGATGCTCCCTTAGTGTACACCGACTTTGATTGCGAACTCTTCGGTGACTCCTGCGGTGCATCTTACTCTTGTCGTTGCTCTATTGTAAATGTCCATGATCACTCGCACGTAGGTTTCTGGAACTCCTTTTTGTCTTAGCGCTAAAGATCTCTTGGTTGCCGGTCAAAGGCCTTCTCGAAATCAACCAACACCATATGCAAGTCCTTTGACGAATCACGATGCTTTTCCATCATGACCCTTATACTTTGGATTGCATCTGTTGTTGATTTACCCGAGACAAATCCGCACTGGTCATCAGATAGTCGTATTATTTTCCGCAGTCGGCTATCTAATACCCGTTCAACGATCTTCATGGTGTGCGACATCCTTCCTTTGTGCAAAGGAAGAAGATAGCTTTCCCTCCATTGATTAGGCATAGTATCGCCTCTCATAAGTTTGGAGATAAGAACCATGAGCCATCTAGACCCGATGTCTCCCATCTTTTTCCAGAACTCAGAGGGTATCCCGTCCGGCCCAACAGCTTTTCTTTTCTTGGAGTTTTTAACCGCGTACCGAACTTCTTCGACTGTGATGTCGGATATTTCGGCATGATTCGGGGCGGCTCTTGGAAAGTACACTCGGGGAAACTGTTCGTTCAGGAGTTCCTCGCAATATGTCGCCATCTGTGGAGAATTTTTTCGTCTTCCACAAGGAGTTGGCCTTCAGCATTGTTAATAAACTTTGGGAAACGAATCTCCTGAGCATTTCTTCTTCTCTGGGCGGCTATCTTAAAGATATTTGCTCCTTTGTTCAAATTGCTTTGTCGAAGCTCCTGGGTAGCCTGGTTCCTGTCAGACGCGGAAGACGATATTTCTTCCAACTCCTGATATAGGCCTTCCATGCTTTTCGCTTTGAATTCGGCGCACTTTTTCTTCGCGATACCTTTGCAATATCTACATATATATCTTTTCACGGCGAGCTTTTTCCTCTCTATTAGTAGAAGAGCACTTTGATCAAGCTTGGAAAGCCATTTTCTTTTCGTGTATCACTGCTTTGGCTTCGTCTGTCCACCACCAGGTTTCTTTTGCGTGTTGGCAGGGCCCTTTAGATGTTCCGAGCAGTGATTTGGCTTTCTCCAGGCCATATGGTTGTAGGGAATCCCACAATCGATAATGGAAAAGAGGTAGTTTTTCATGCTTTTAATAAAAGCTTTGCCTATTCTTTTATCCAGCTTACTCGCCTCCATAAAAAATTCAGTCAGGAGGAGACGGTGTTGAGGGGCGATCGCGTCTCCCAGGATCACTTTGCAATCTTTAACTCGGGGCTTCATGAAACTGGATACCAAATGATAGTCTATTTGAGTTTCATTTCCGCCGCTGCTTTAAGTGATCAGATTCCGGCTTTGTTTGACGAATATGGTATTTAGCACTATAAGACCGTACGACTTGCACATGTTTAGGATATCTTCACCTGAAGAGTTCCTGGTTATCCCAGCCCTCCGTGGTAGCCTTCATAGTCTTCTCTTGTCTTCCCGACATGTCCGTTTAAATCTCCCCCAACAAACAAAAGCTCTTCCTTTGGGATGATTTTGACAAGGTTGTGGAAATCTAGCCAAAATGCATCTTTTTCTTTTTGTTCGTATCCTACTTGAGGGGCATATGCGCTTACGATGTTCCACACCTCACCATGCATCACCAATTTGAGAGCCATCAAACGGTCACTGGACTTTGAAATGGTTAAGACGTTGCCAAATAGCTCTGCCGCAAGGATGATGGCGATTCCGTTTTTTCCTTGTTCCAATCCATAGTAAAACATCTTGTAGGCTTTTGTTTTAACGTCCAAGAAACGTGCCCGATTACCGGTGTTTCGCCATTTCGTCTCTTGTACGCACAGGATGTCTACTCGCCTTCTAACCATCATTTCTTCAAGCTCATAGCTGCGACCACTCATGCTTCCAACGTTCCAACTCGCGATTCTTAAGTGTGGCTTACGCCGTTGCATTACTTTGCTATCCCCCGGAAATCCTATAGCTCTGACCCGAGCATTGCTGCTCGTCCCAGGATCACGACTATTAGTAGTGCCTGGCGGGGTAATGCTTTTCCTTTTAGCGTTCTTTTCCATAATGCTACGGTTTGACCGTTTTCTTTCTTCTCCTCCTTTTTCTGACACGCGCATGCTCCAGATTTTTATTTTTCTTTTGTTTGATCTTACTCTTACAACACCGGTGATCTCCAGTCGTGTCAACCCACTGATTTGCATGCACACTTGTGGGGCAGTTTAATGGTAGTATATGTGTTCCTAGGCTCACCTTGGCGTTTTCTAAATTGCCTAGATGTGATTTTTGTTTACCTTTGTTTTAGATTGCGGACGTGGCTAATGCAGATATATCGGATCTTCTAAAATTCATTAAGAGCACGGGGTGGTTTCAGCCACCACGTGCTAGGACAGGTTAATTTTATGTGTACCCACACATAATCAGGAGCTGCAACTGCTTGCATTTGATGGTGGGAAAATTATTGTTGCTTTAGCTGTTGTTTTCTTAGCTCTTCAGTTGACAAATTTGGGGGTGGCGAAAATACCAATGGAGAATCACGCACTAGTTGAGATGATTGTTCACTTCGCTCTTTTTTTATGTGGAGGAGAGCGGCGGGCACACCTTCGTTCAGCGGAACAACTCTTACATCGGAAGCTGGTATTTGTTTTGTTTTAATAATGTTTTAATGTCAGCCGGCTGAATATTTATGCAAACGCAATGATAATAATTCTTACAAGAAAAAAAGTTTAACAGAAGAGAAGTCACCGTTTTCCAATAGACATCACCAGTGGTATATGCTATAACATACGAGGGTGGTCCGATAAGTACTTAGCCTACAAAAGGAAAACAAAAATTTTAGAGAAATGGCGATTTATTTTTCAATATAGTCTCCTTTTAGCTCAATACACTTGACAGAGCGATACTCCAAATTCTTTAACCCGTCTGAAAAATACGTTTTCTCGAGGTCTTTAAAGTAGGCCTCCGTGGCGGCGATGTCCTCCTCATTCGACTGAAATTTCTGCCCGGCGAGTGACTTTCGGCGTCGAATCGGCCCAATAATTTGGCATAGTACAGTCCTGTGACCGTTTTGCCCTTCTCCAGGTAGTCGATGTCGATCACACCTTGTGAATCCCAGAAAACGGTGGCCATCACCTTTCCGGCCGATGGGACAGTCTTCGCCTTCTTCGGAGCACGTTCGCCAGGTGAAGTCCACTGTTTCGACTGTTCCTTGGTCTCTGGTGTGTACCAGTGGATCCAAGTTTCGTCGACTGTCACGAAACGACGCAGAAACTCCTTCTGATTGCGCTTAAACAGCGTCAAACACTGCTCTGAAGTGGTCTCACGGTTGCGCTTGTTGTCCGGAGTGAGCAAACGCAGCACCCATCACGCCGACAGCTTTCTCATGCCCAAAATTTCATGCAGGATATGACTCACGGGATCTTTTGAAATGCCTACTGTCTCAGCTATCTCGCGCACCTTCAATCGGCGGTCTGCCAATATGAGATCGTGGATTTTTGTCACGTTATCCTGCGTGGTAGCCGTTTTCGGGGCACCTGGACGTGGCTGATCAAAAACCGACGTGCGACCACATTGAAACTCGTTAAAATAATTTTTGATGGTTGCCATCGAAGGAGAAGTCACCGTACATAGCAACCAAACGCTCTTTGATTTCGCTGCGCGATTTCCCTTCCAAAAACAAGAATCGAATCACCGACCGATATTGCTCTTTTTCCATTTTTCTAAAATCCGCGTACACTCCCGCTTCCACACGCGAAAAAAAAAAAAAAAACAGTAGCCGTCTACTATAATGTACTACACGATAGTAAGTTGCTCTTGCGATACTGGCGCCATCTGGCGGTGAGGCTAAGTACTTATCAGACCAACCTCGTATACGGCCAAACCGCAGTCATTTGCAGTCGACCGATACATATTAAATAACAATTAACAAATATTGTTCAGTAGCAAAAGTCCCTTGTGTATAATTTTTTTCAGTCAAAACATAACGGCAGTATTACCACCGTAAACCAAACACGACATTTCGACTGTACTCTATTGCACTAAAAATGAAAAGTGCGCGCATTTTCTCATGTCAATATGATATTCACTGGATGAACTTCAGAGTTCACGTTGATGTCAAATTACTCTGTCGCTATTATACTGGGTGATCAAATTATTACGGCCACTAGAAATAAAATTATTTTTTAAATGTAAATGCATATATTATTTTTATTTTTAACATTTTTGGCTTTATTTTTTTTTAAATATTAGGAGATACTTATAAACTAATTAAAAAGTTATTTTTCATTTCTAAACGGATAAGGTTTTTAAAAAATTAATATTTTGTTACACCTCTCATGTCGGATATAACAGCCTTAACCCTTTGTGGCATACTTTGGATGCATTTTAAGCAGTTGCTTTTTATTGTTTCACTTTATGCCACACTTCTATTAGGCGTTCTATTAAAGCCTGCTTATAAATGATTTTTTACTTCCCTATTTCCCTCTTCATAAGCCCCCAAAGATTTTCGATGGGATTCAGGTCTGGAGAGTTCCCTGGCCATTCCAATACCTCTATACCCTTTTCCTCCAAAAAGGCAGTCACTTTTTGGGCTTTATGAAATAGTGCAGAGTCGTGCATAAACACAAAATTGCCGTTTGGGAACCATTCCGGAGTTTGTGGCAACATTTTTGTTCTTAGGACCTGTATGTACTGGTCCTGGCGCATGGTTCCATCCACAATGTACAGACGTCCAGTCCCTTTTCCACTAATAATGGACCAAACCATGATGTTCAACGGATGTTTTAACCGTTCCACTATGCACTCTTTTCGATATTTTTCATTCGATCTTCTCCTCACAAACTCGGCCTTATCCGACAAAATTTGGAGTGTCGACTCATCGGAAAAACAAACCTGGAAGAAAAACATTTACCGAAAAAATCATGAAATTATTCCTTCAAAAGATAAAAAAAAGGAATTACTAGTATTAAGCCGATTGAACACGTTGTTACCTTCAACCAATCTTCAGATGTCCAGTCTTTATGTGCTTTAGCCCATTTTAGATCTTTTTCCATCATCGTCTTTGTCAGAAGCGGCTTCTTGCGGGGCGGCAACAAGTAAAACCCATATCATTAAGTCGGCTTCGGACTGTCATGTCAGAAATTTCAATTCCTGACTCTTGAATAAAGTTTGTGAGGATCTTCTTTGGCTTTGTCCTGTTTTGGACGCATATTTCTTTTATTTTTCGCTCATGCCGCGGTGTTGTAATAATTTTTCTTCCAGATTTACCGGTTCTCATTGGGGAAAGGGCGGCATTTGCATTAATTTTATTTTTCATTTTGTCAACGTATGACTTTGCCACTCCTGCAATTATTACAATTTTCCTTTGGGAATGATCTGATTCTATAGCAGAGTTTTGATTTCCGAAAATTTTGACGGCGAAAGATCTTTTCGTCTACCCACTGCTAAAACAACGTCTTACCACAAGAACTCGAAAAACACAACCAACACAATCTGAATGCACAAAAATTTTACTAATTTATTACTAATAATAATAATAGCTCGAACTAATTGAACACTCGAAGACAACTGAAAATAATGAGTGTCGCACGACCATCGTTTTTATGTGGTACTCGCGAGATGCAGTCCACAACCGATTATCACCGATCGCCGTCTGGGAGGTAGGCTTCTGCACCTCCTTATCGAGGCGATATCTTATCTTATATACCACTCAAGCAATGGTTTCGAATGCATCCACGCGATGTTAGGTGGTATTAGGGACAACAGCTGTACAAATAATTGTACCAATTCGTTATCGAAAATGGGATGAAAAGGTTTCAAAAAATAACCAAGCATATCCATCCCAGAGATAACTGCTGTACCATTGCATCTTATCACCACTCGAGCAACGGATATGAATGTACCCACGCGATCAGCAGAAAAGGAGTCTGCTGGTGCAAAACCATGTTGAAATGTGGGACCACCGAGAAGTGTCGGCTGTTTACTCCGAGTCGGGTCGCTTCATATCACTATATATTGTACTTGAGGTCGCAATTGTTTATAATTTATATATTTTTGAGTAATATTCGGAAGCATGCCTTCGAAACAATGATTACCAATTGTAAATAGCAGTTAAAGAATGTATTATTATAACAAGCAATACAAAACAAAAAAAAACAAAACATTTGAAATCCAATATTTAAACTTTATTACTATTAATCATTAAAGTTTTTATAATATTTAAAACTATTTGTTGTTTAAGAACAACAAGCTATCAACGGATCCTGGTCCTAGCCTATTTCGTTTTTCTGATATTATATTGCCGGCCCAAGAAAAACATTTCTCAGCAGCTGCGCTGCTAGCTGATATCGAATGTATTTGCATAGCTAGTTGCGATAAATGAGGGTATTTCTTCTGATTTATTTGCCACAACTCCATTAAATTAAAACATTCAGTGATCTCCACTATTTCTTTGCTATATCTCTCTACTTCATCTTCAGGCTTTTCTATAACTTTTGAGGCAGATAGGTTTAAGAGATTAGAAAAAAAAAGAATTGTGCATCGTTGGTGTTGTCAGAACTAGAAGGTGGTTGATTTGACTGATTTTGATTAAAGTTTGAAGAGGCACTTTCTGCGACTACCGACGACGTTGGCTTAGTGGGAGATGGTCCTACATCTGCCTTATTTTTAATTTGAGAACTACAAAAAAATGTTAATTGTATCGTTCGTCTGCATATTTATGGCTGGTAGGTATAAAAAGTATGCAGTTTTATGCCATATATTTAGATTACTGACCCATATCTCCTCGATTTTTCGTGCTATGTTTTGTTTAAGAATGGAAATTGCACATGCATCTTCACTCTTTGGCTCACAGAGACTTCTTATTTTTAAAATTGAAGGCAAAACGTAAAGTGATGGAGAACTGCAAACTTGCAATTTTTTGAATATACATAATTTCAAAATTGTTACACATTTCCACTAAAACCATAAGAATGGATATATTTATATGCAATAATCGTTGGCTTTGATCGTTGTTAGTCAGAATATTGTTAATGTCAAAATAATTGTCGGTTATAGATTTAAATATTATATAATTTGAGTTCCATCGTGGTGGACATTGGCTTTTCAGATAAGTGGTTAGAAGATGCTGCAAATTTGCTTTTTTTTTTTAATATTTGACTATTTTCTTGCATGCTTCTAAAATATCAGTAACTTCCGTTGTATCAGCCAACGACTTCTCCAATACATTTGAAAACAAATGACTACTGCAATTTAGACGTGTGTTCTGTTCTAAAGCCTTGATTATATTTTTTCCCCTGTCCGTAACGAACTTAATTTGGTCGATATTTCGAACGCCAAATTCATCAAATAGACTTTTAAGCTTGTTTTTCATATTCTCACCCGTAGATTTTTCGAAATCCATTGATTTCAATCCCAAAATTATATCAAAGAGCTGACTTTTTTTCTTTGGTAATGGAAGGTGACGCCTAAAAAGTTTCGCTTTATGTAGTTATCCGTCCACATGTCGATTGTAGATGATGCGCCACCACTGTTCACAACATTGATTATTTCCCCTTTTTTATTTCTTGTTTTTTTTTTCATTTGCGTATATTTTGGATTTACGGGATTTGTTGTTGCATCAGGTAACAAATCCTCGACATCCACGTGTTCGCCATATGTTGCACCGAACTTGATAAAAATCTTTACCAATTTAGCAAAGCCAGAACCTTGCACTACCGAGAATGGTCGGCTGTCTTCAATTACCCAAGTGGTACATTTTTCAACGGCCTTAGTTTTGTCCAACGCTGAGACAGTTTTCAAAACTTGTGACTTCTTAATTTTTTTTGCAGCATTTGTGACGATTTAAATTTGAAGTCTGGCTTGCGCTATATTTTAATGTTTTAGTACAAGTGCGGCAATAAACAAAAGCAGGCAGAACTGTTTCGTCCGGCTTTAGAATATCCGACACTATATTCCATATGAAACTTCGCCCTTTGCGCCGGCTAGACAAGGTGTAGTTGCCATTTGCAATTTGTTCTGAAATATATTCTATATCACTTTCCATATTTTCAAACCCGAAATTAATTACTAGCAAAAGCTACTGTTCAACCACTTAACAAAAGATAATCACTGAGTGGCGATAATTCAGATCGATACACTTTGTGTCCCAAGACATAAGGGACCAAAAATTTTGTACGCATACCCTCTATATTTTTTCTATTTGACACTAATAACATAAATAAAAAGTATTATTGCAATAGGATAACGATAACCCGTGCGGACTTGTGGTCAAAGTTTAATTCAGGGAATTGTACTGTGACTACTATGGAATTAGTGGCGAATTTATATTTCTTTAAGACTCTAATGTATTAAAAAGGTATTATTATTTATTCAATTGTGTTTTCCATTAGGACACTTATTACTGAGGATATGTTCTTTTCAATGTTTGCTTTGTACAGTCCGGGTTTAATTTCCTATGTTCTTGTACGCAACGTAACAAATATTGTTTCTGTTCTTAATCAACTGTAATTAAGCCATGAAAGTCGTGCATTAACTTAACAGCTCTTTCAGCAGTATCATTCACTGCTCTTAGCATTGAGACCGTCTTTTTAGCATGGAGAAACGAAGCACTGCTTGCCCATGCAGAAGGAACATCGTTGAGAAAACCATCATCAATTTTCAAACGAGAAAACAATGTCTTGCTTTTGACTGATATGAAATCGTCAATATTCTTCTCTGACAAAAAAATCAATAATTAAGTATACTGATAAAGTTATAAAAAAAAAAAATACGTGTGGCACTCAGGGACTGCCGCGGTAAAGCTATTGCATAGCTTATGCACTTATAATATTTATGCAATATTTTTGAGCGTGGTGAGCATTAAGAAAATTTTTTTTTTCTTTTTTTGAATAAATGAGAAGTTAATATTGTTTAAAATATTTTTATTATCTTACAATACATGTAGGTTATTCAGGAATTTTTATCATTGAAACTATAGGTTTATGGTAACTAAAATAAGAAACATAAGTTTGAGACTTGATATCCTCTAAATATCTGGAAAAAACCGCGTCAATGGTGGTCCCATATTTTGTTGTGGATTCTTGTGGATCATTATTCATTTTCAAATTGAATTTTTTCGAAAGAAAAGTTGTCAACCGCTCTGATTTTTTATCAGCGAAGTCGATGTTGAAATCGGCAGCCAAGATAAGTGGAAATTTATTACCATTTGTACCAAGTATTTTCGACCCTTCTTCAGTGTACTCCAGTAAAGTGCGATGAATAAAATGCTCTACCTCGTCCAATTTTAGATTTGGAGAAATGTAAATTGCTACCATGACTATGTGTTGGCCATTTCTAAGTTTGCATAAGCACGCACAAATATCTCCAAGAAATGAGTGCCTAACATTAACGTCGGTAACGTGTGCAATATTTATTTCAATATTCGGAGTCATAATATTAGTAACATTATTTTGGTAAATAGCTACCCCACCTTTTGGAACAGTGTCTCGTTTGAATTGAACAATACAATTGAAATTAGGTATTTCAATCGGATTATCACGCGTCATGCAATTTTCGGTAAGAAGTAACACATTTGTTTGTCTCGTAACTGAATCTTGTAAATCGTATTTGTGACTATTTAGACTTTGGCAATTGAAAGTCATTATTGAAATGCCATTTCTATTACTAATGAAATCTAAGACACTTTGAGCTATCGTCTGAACACTATTTAAAGACAGTCTTTTGAATTCTTGCAACAAAGATGTAGTCGATGCAGTTTGCCTTCGATTATGATAAAACTTGAATTTAGAATTATCGTTTTTTGTCGTGATATACAATTTTTCAATATTAGTCACCCGAGAAAGCGCAACATAAACGAGTTCCTGAGAATGTGCTTTACTATATTCATATACTATTTCGTCAAAAGTTCCACCTTGCGACTTATGTATAGTTAGAGCAAGAGCTGAAGTTAATGGAAAATGTTTGCGTTTGGCTATACATTTTCTATCCGATGTTAATGAAATATTTGCTGTTCGTAATTCAATGGGAACAGCGAGATTGCCGACTCTATTTTGCACTGCTAGAGTGGCTGCTTTTTGCCTTTTTTTTCGACCCACTTTATCTGAACCACAAAATTCCAGCCAAACTCTAATCAATGTGTTACTTTCATCAAATTCTAGATGTATCAATTTCCCAACAGCACCATTGCATAAACCATCAGTAACGTCGATGTTGGTTGTAATAACATAATGCTTTCCAACAACAAAAGTAATATGATAAGGCAGTCCTCCAGTGTCAATAACAGATTTTTTATGTAATTTAAGTCTAAAATTAGCTTTTTGCTCAGTACTTTTAGCGCCAATAATGACGTCTACGGACGTTGAAAGAACTTTGTTTTCACATTGGCTCAAAATCAAATTGTTATAGGCGGCAACATCTTCATTTTTGAAAAATAAACGAACTCCATGAGGACATAATGTAGCAACATCCTCTTTTTTGAAAAATCTCGATTCAATAAGTTGAAACTCATGCTCATCTAGTACATCTCCATTACCTATTTTTGTCAAAACTTGTGAAAATGCAACATTAGCTTGTCTCATTATTATGGTAAGTTGATAAAATTTTAATTTTCTCCATAAATGCGGTCCAATCATGCTCGTTCTGATTGTCTTGTAAATTGGTGTCGATCTTACTGGTGGCAATTGCCGTAAATCTCCGATCAAAATAACATCTATGTATACTTCCGAAATCTGTGTTTTTTCCTGTTATTTGTTTTAGACGATTATCAATTTTATGTAGAAGTTCTGCACTAACCATGGTAATTTCATCAATGATCAGTACTCTGACATATCTGAAAAGAGATCTATACAATTGCAACGTTTCTGATGACAGAGGCAAAAGTTTTGAAAGAGAAATTTTGAGAACTGTATGAACAGTTGTACCATCAATAGCCACGGCAGCTTTGCCGGTTGAAGCACATGTAATATAGGCATTGCAGTAACCATCATTATCAGTGAACCTGTTGTAAATATCCATAATCAGTTTGATAACGAATGATTTTCCCGTACCAGCTGGTCCCGTAAAAAAAATTTTAAATGGTTCTTGAATTGAAGTTTGTAAATGATGAATTATAGTCATAAGAATATCTCTTTGTTGATCATTGGCCATTCGCATTAAATCATAGAACTGTTGATAATCCATTAAATTTTGTCTTTTTTTAGCTACAGCGCCAAGTTTATGCAGAGATGCATTTTGTAAATCAACGTTAGCAGTTGAGTTTGGATCATGTAGCAATAAGTCATAATGATCTCTTTCATGCAATATATCAACCGCTCTTAATAATTCTTCGTCTTCTTGTTCTTCATCGTTTTCTCGGCACAACTGTCTACAAATTTCTAAAGTTTTCTCTATGTCCAATTTTGATTCAAATTCTTACTACGTTCTAATATCGTATCTTTGTTGTCCTCGTATATTTGAATGAACTTATTTTCAGCAATAATATCATTTTCTTCACTTTGAAAAGGAACATGCAACAGAACCATCTCACGCCTATAATCGTTGTAATTGTCAGCCATATCGTAGTTCCTGTATCTTATTATTCTTGCAGTATCACATTTAGTGTAAGTCCCCTTTTTATTTAGGTAATATTGTAATAATTGTGCTAACGTAACATCGCGGAGTTCTTCAGGTCTTTTCTCATACTTATCGAACCAATTCTCTTTCCAAACTTTCGTACAATCATCATCTAAAGCTTCAAGTTCCTTCATAGATTTTCTAATTCTTACGCGTTCAGTAGGAAATACCGTTGGAATGTAGACTGTCACCACCGATGACTTAGCCATAGGTTCTCTTAATAAATACCAAGCAGCTTCTTGTGCCGGCATTTCGACAGACTGAAGTATGTCAATACTCATTTTTTTCGTGATATCGACAATGTCAAATTCTGGATGCTCGTCCATTATGTCAATTATTTGTCTTTGCAAATTACTAATCCCTCTATTATGCTTATTGACATATTCAACAAAATGTAAGTACTCACTCATTTTCTTCCACTATTTTTTCATCACTTTCTTCATTAATAAATGCACTTTGTTTAGTCATATTGAAAACATTTTATACACAAATTTTACGCGTACAGCTATTCACTGTTGTACATAGATGATAGATACCTATACACCTACATATATTATACTTTCTCACAAACAGCTGCTTACGTATTCGTCCGATTTCGGGGCAGCTCGTCTCGATCCGTGCGAGCTTCGTATAGTCTACACGCATACGTCTAGTCGCACGCACACAAACACCGTGCCGAAGTCTGCCGAACTTAAACGATGTTAGACGATGCACGGCTTTCAACGCCGTACCGCTGTGCCGGTCGGAGTGGGGGGTGTTAGGTTTATTTTCGTTACGGAATTTCTTGATTCGGTCGCCGCGCTCAAAGCCCGAGATAAAAGCTATGCAATAGCTTAAAAAGAAATAAACACAATTAAGCACCTACAACACTTATAAATATGTTAATCCAACATACCGTAAAATGATCCACAAAGTTCTTCCTTCGATAGAATGTATCGTTATTGTTTAGATTAGTTACACGTCTTGTGATTTCCTTGCATTTTTTTGTAAGACTCTCCAAACATGATATAAGCCTACAAGTTTCTTTACACAATTTGGTAGGTATTCGTGCCTTTTCCCAAAAGATTATACACTCCCGAATAGTGAGATTAGCACTTTCATTCACAGTTATGTTCACTTCACGAATATTATAAAACAATACTGACAGAACTTGTCCGTTTGAAGGTAGTTTCGAACCCGTTATTTGATGTTGTGCATTACCTATTATGTATATATTTATAATAAACATATTTATTAATAAAGACAAATAGGTTTAACCGACAAAACAATTAGAAATTACAAGCACATCAAGACTTGACGTGCGATGGCTCAAGTAAACAAGTAGTGTCAACTTAAAATTCAAGTCGGCATGGATTGCTGTGATTCAAATTACATGAAAGTTTATTTTTACTTGTTGTGACATAAAACAAATAAAATGGTTTGAATTTCTTGGGACACCCTAGCATAGGGGTATACTCAAGTATCTCGAGTGTTCTGAGTACATATTTTCAACCACCGAAACAAACGAACATGCGATAACGACCATAATTTGTTGATACTGCACAAAATACTCGAACACTCGAATGCAGGTATGAGTATGACAGGTATACACAAATGATTCTGATTCGAAATGAATGTTCCTTTGTGGCTCGTGTTCAACCGATCACTCAGGCTGGATGAAAAAATCATAACGAATAGGAGCCAATGTTCGAGTGTATTCAAAAACATACTCGTTACAGCTCCCTGGTACCGAGCTACGAAAAGCTTAAGTTCGGCATTTGAAGTCACAAGTGTTTATGCAGCAATCACTTAATTCTAAAGTATTACCTCTCAGTTAGCTGAATGGCGTCATTTAAAATTACTGATAAATAATCGGATTTGTTACTGTTTGTAAAAAACATGAAGAAATACCGCCGAAGAAAATATAAATTCGAGCCAGGTCATGAACGTTGCATTTAAAGTTGTCAACTCTATACGTGTAAGAAGCTTGCAAAGACGTCAGTTTCGGGCGTTATTAGAAGAATTAGAAGAATAAAAAAAGAGGCAGAAAATGACGTTCTTTTGTTACACACAGATGTTAGATGGCTAAGCCGTGCCAAATTTCTAAAGAGATTTAGAAACCTTTTACCCGAGAAAAACCACTTTCTAACGACAAAAGGGCAATTAAATCCTTAACTAAGGACAAGAACTGACTTGTAAATCTTGTTTTTCTTTGTGACATTAAGGAGAAATTGAATGAAGTAAATTTGGAATTGTAAGGAAAGGGAAAATGATGACCAATATGCCGATCAATTAGCTATGTTGTTTGAAGAGTTTAATGGACGGTTCAAAGATACTTTTAAGCTAGAAGATATTATCAAGTTTATGCGATAATTTGCTGAAATCAAGAGCTTTAACCGTAAACTCTCACTTCCTTTTTTAGGTCACCTTAGTGAATCAGCATTCTCTTCAGTGAATGTCATCAAGACAAAATATCGATCTCGTTTAATAGACCCACATTTGGCGGCATGTTTGCGAATTGCAATCAGTGCAAATGAAACACAGTACGATAAACTTGCTTTAAATATGCAGTGTCATATTTCAGGAGCATCTTCTAGTAATATTCAGTAAACGTTATTATCAATTTCCTTTAATTTTATGAACTTGATTTTTTTTTTGTGAATTTTAAGTTCTTGTGCAATAAAAAAAAACATATTTAACTTATGCCACACTGCTTTTCTGTGCAGAATATAATTTAAGCTTGGATTACCACATTTTTGTTTAATAAACTTGTTTTGTTAAAATTTGCATCAACAAAAGTATGTACATATAACAAAAATTACACATTAATTGTTGCTATATATTTATGTATATTTTTTTCCAAGTTAGAACAATGTGTAGCACGCGTAACCAACTTCAGAGAAAAGTCGATCACATACCCTGCAGGTTTGGCCACCTCTGTGCTATAAGCTTGATAATCGTTGCTCGAGAACTTAGAGGTTCTTACTTACTAATAATAATTTCGCGCACTTAGAATTGGTCGAATATATTCCGATTAATCCCACTCAGGGGGAAAAAAAGAATAAATTCACTCCTATGTATAAACGAAATATTTTAAAATGATTGAAAGAAAATTCAAAACCTTCTCTAGTATTAATATAAAAACAATCTTATTTACAGACTCACAAACACATTACAATAGTTATTTCTAGGGCTAGAATTTCGATGTATTTGAATATTTTTTTTGAGACACAATAGAAGTAATAGAACAAGTTATCTTTCCGATTCATGAATTTTCCTTTAAATTGGCATCCAATCGTTACTGCATATTTTTACTAATAAATAATAATAAATATTTTGCGCATATTTCCGACAAAAAATTAACTCAAAATTTAAAAAAATAAAACCGTAAAAATTCCCACGCACTATTAAACTTCTTATATCGTTTTTCATTTTGAAAACCTAAATTAAATGTTAAAAAAATGCTACTTCTGTTATTTAATTTTTCAAATGAAGATCTTTATGTTTTGTTAACCTTTTTATCTATTTAATTAAAATTATTGTTTTCTAGTTCTTAAACTGATTTTTTTTTAAAACTAGATAGCATATTTTTTTGTTTTTCGTTATAAAAATGCAAAGTTTAACTACAGTCGTACTGTTTAACTGGTCGTTATAGCCAACGGTCGTTTTATCCGACTTTTCAAAAATAGAAAGATTACTTTTGTAGAAAACTACCAAGTGGGGGAAAATTGGTCGTTAAAAGCGACTGGTGGTTATAAACCACGTCATTATAGGTGAACGCCATTGTTTTAAATTCATATTTAAAGTGCATATTTCCCATTTTTAAGATCATATTTTGGGTTTTTAAGTGCATGAAAATCCTAGCCCCAGTTATTACTACAACCAAAAATATATACTGTGGATCAAAAAAGTATTGGCAATTATGTACCATTTTTTCCCATTTTAATGAAAACAAACACTTTTTTTCACAACTAATTTTATTTCACAGAAGCAATGACATGTGTTAGTTGGCATTAAAATGGAAAAAAAGCCATTATTGCCAATACTTTTTTGATCCACTGTATGTCCATTAAAAAGTTGGGTAAAATAGTATTACCAAAATAAAATAATAAAAAATTTCTTCATTAAATTGTTTATAAGATGTTCTTAAGAATGTTTTTTTTTGGATTTAAATTATAATGTGAAAATATTTATTTTATAATCTTAATTTCAAAGCATAGCGGGCACAGTCTCGATTAACGCCTTGCTTAGCATAGCTGAAGGCAAAGATGCTTTCTTGCAGTAGTAACGGTTTCCTAAAACTGCAACGTTTTGCATCATTTGTTTGATTGTTGATTCGTTAGTCAAAAAAAACATTTTTTATTTGAACACACACCAAGCGAATCAGAATGTAATTAAACAAAACGTTTTTTCTTGTTTCGTTTGGTGTGTGTTGTAATAAAACAAAATAGAATTTACGACTTGCTTTTCAACATGTGGTCGAACTCAGACGATGAAAGGGTGCCAATCTTACTTAAAGGGTGGATGCATCGTAAACTTAATAGCAGAGTTAGGAACTTATCCTTGAAAAAAAATTTCTCCTTCTACGTCCATATTTGTTAAAATTTGCGAACAGAGTAAACATAGAAGCTGTAAAGCTGTAAATTGTGACGAAAAAATATCAAATCGAATCGAATCAAAATTTTGTTTTGCCAAAACAATAGGCCGGCTATCGGCAACGAAACATGTTTTTCTGTTTTGTTTCGCTTCATTTGGTGTGTGTTGCGCCATAAGAAAGTAGGCAATTATCGTCAACGACGCTAGCTCGAAACTGTTTTGCTTTATTCGGTGTGTGTTGCTCGTATACAATTTTCGACAACCGTCAACGAAACACTTCGGAACAAAAACGTGTGTTTTGTTTCGCTTTATTTGGTGTGTGCAGTCTCATAAGAAACAATGTTCTCTTGTTTCACGAAACAAATAAACGTTTTGCTTTATGCGGTGTGTTTTCAGCCTTAGACAATATGCTCGTGTGCTCCGAGTCATTACCATCACAGAATAAATAGTATACAGAAGTTGCATCTCATACAAAGCAAATTTTGTTCTAGGGTTCCAATATTGGCACCCTATTGAACAGAGAGTACAAGCATGAGAATATACAAAAAGAGAGTATACAAAAAATTGAGAAGCTGGTGCGAGCGAAAGAGAGTAGCATGTGCGTTTTCGGTGGTTTTGTTTTTACGAGAGCAAAGCAGCTTACGATGTGTATGCAAGTGTGTGTGCGTGTGTATGCATTGATAGCTTCTTCTATCGTAAGCTTGTATGGTGTTGTATTGCTTCTCTTGTTTTCGATTGTGTGGATTGGATTCGAAATCACTTGGGAATTGTACTTTCATGCGAATGGTTGTGTTTTCCTGCGCTTATACAGAGTGTCCCACGAGCAGTGTGCCAAAAAGCTAGAGCGTGTAGGTCTGGTCAAGACAAGAAAAAAATCGTATGGGAGGGGGGGTCTATTCCCCCCCGTTTAGCCGAGAGTGGCAATTTTCTAAAAAATTGACTTAATTTGGAAAAAAAATATTAAAAATCAACAGTTACATCCACAATGCCATGCTGTACTTTCTTGTAAAGCCAGAAATCTCTTCTTTCGTCCTGTTTTTAAATGAAGCTGTTTTAGGGAATAGTTTTTGAGAAATTAATTTTCAAACTCAAAATTTTGGAAAAAAAATGAAAAAAAAAAATGTTCGAACTATTTTTTTTCAAAATTTTATGTAATTAAGTGGTAATCTTCTTTTAAACATTCAATTCTCTTATTAGTTTTTAGTTAAAAACAGAAAACCGGATGCAAAAATGTCTCGTAGTTTTTGAGAAATTAAAAAAAAACCCGAACCACTTTTTTCTAAGAAAAACCTTTTTTTTTGGTTTTAACGCGGATGGTCTTGTAGGCAAATTAATGTATGAACCATTGACCTCTTTTTTATTATTTTTAAAAAATTCGGAGTTTTATGAGGATACAATAAAGTGACACAGTATTGGAATAACCCTGGATTAATTCTTTTTTTTCATTGATAACGCCTGAAAACTGACCTGCGAATTTCGTCTGAGTCCGCCCGCCGCCGATGGGTTCTACCCGAATTTTGAATTTGGTTCGACGCAATCCCTCCCTTAGTACAAGGAGGATGGCTATTATGCTTGGAGTGCCCAAATCTAGAGTATGGCGAGTGCTTCATAGGAACTCACCTCAAACGACAAGTTTTTGAGAGCAGAATTTTGTCGATCATTACTGGTTCGAGATGAAACTGAACGAAACTATTTTGCAAGGATATTCTGGACAGATGAAGCCCAGTTTACCAGAGATAGGGTTACTAACTTCCACAATTTGAATCATTGGAATAGCACCAATCCACACAACAAGAAACAAAATAAATCACAACACCACTCTAGCTGTAATGTTTGGCTTGGTATTGTTGGGCAAACTGTAATCGGGCCCCGGTTTTTGAATGCCGTTATTAATGGAGAATCATACCTGCAGTTCCTACGAGACCTTTTGCCCGATTTTGATGGACAACGTTCCTTTGGCCATAGCAGACAATTTAATCTACCATCAAGACGGAGCACCAGCACACTACAGCTTACGGACATTTTTGCATCCGGTTTTCTGTTTTTAACTAAAAACTAATAAGAGAATTGAATTCTGGACAAAAAATTAGTACTTAATTACATACAATTTTGAAAAAAAATAGTTCGAAATTTTTTTTTTCATTTTTTTTTCAAAATTTTGAGTTTGAAAATTAATTTCTCAAAAACTATTCCTTAAAACAGCTTCGTTTAGAAACAAGATGAAAGAAGAGGTTTCTGGCTTTACAAAAAAGTATATCACGGCATTGTGGATGTAACTGTTGATTTTTAATAATTTTTTTTTCCAAATTAAGTCAATTTTTTAGAAAATTGCCCCTCCCGGCTAAACGGGGGGGAATAGACCCCCCCCTCCCATACGATTTTTTTCTTGTCTTGACCAGACCTACACGCTCTAGCTTTTTGGCACACTGCTCGTGGGACACCCTGTATATTGATTGTTGAGGGGTTGTCATACGATTTTGAATAGGAAAAATGGATTCTGTACCGGCTGTTGGTAAAATTTTCCAAAAGTCCGGCATTCGATGCTGCATAAAAACATGCGGTAAATCTAGGCGATATGGTGAAAAGATAAGAATGTTTAAGTTTCCTCCCTATGACTCAGCTATGGGTCAAATTTGGCGAGAAAAATGTAATATTCCAACAAAAGATTACACAAAAAAATTGTTGATTTGCGCCAATCACTTCTCAAGTTCTGACATTGGTAAAAAAAAGTTGAAATTCGGAGCTGTTCCGGCATTTAACTTAGAAGTTATTGAGGAAGATTACAAGTCGTTGGAGCTTGATTGTCCAGCTAAAAAGAGCCGAACAAGTGACTCCGTAGATGGATGTTGTAATGACTGTGAAAAATATCTGAAATCAGCTAATTTTTACAGAAAAAAATATTACGACATGGTAGCAAAATATAAAAATCTCCAAGGCTGCAAACAAATAGCAACAAAATCAAGCGTATTTCAAACCATCGACTCTTTTCAAATAAGCAAGGAGTCAAAAACATTTTGCAAACTTCTTAGTCCACGACCTAAAGAATATAAGCAAGATGTAAAAGATTTGGTTCAAAACATTTATTATGTCTCACAGCCAACGTACCAATTTTTGAAGAATAAATTGCATCTAAATTTGCCACATATCTCTACTGTTTATCGATGGGCCCCTGTAAATTCCCTACAACCAGGTTTTAAAAATAACGGTTTAGAGTTAATAAAAAAGAAGTGCTTACCAGTACGAAAAGAATAATATGATTCTGCTGATGGATGAAATGGTGATTAGAAGGGAATTGCGATACAATTCCAAATTAGATTTAGTGGATGGATTTGAGGAAAATGGGGTTGAAAGAACGAACCAGATTGGTAAACAATTGTGCGTTTTTATGATTAAATCAATGTTTTCCAACTGGGCGCTTACATTTAATTACTTTGTTTCAAAAAATGGACTTTCTGCCGATTTACTAAAAAAGATAATATTACGAAATTTAGCAATTTTGAACAGTTTTGGCATCATAGTTAAAGTTGTAATTTGTGACCAAGGGTCCTCTAACAGGAAGTGTTTCTTAGAATTGGGAGCTTCTTCAGAAAAACCCTATTTTATGTATAATGGTAGTAAAACTTTCTGTGTATATGATTTTCCACATCTAATCAAATCATTAAGAAATGGTTGGCTTCAATGTGACCTTACAACACCAAATGGAGTTGCTAGTTTTAAAGTAGTTAATGAACTATGGGAAATGGAGTGCAAATCTAATACAAAAATGTGTCTTAAACTTACAAGCCAGCACATATTTCCGAACTCTTTCGAAAAAATGAAAGTAAAACTAGCCACCCAAATTTTTAGTAGGACTGTTCAAGCAGCAATTAAAACTGTTATTGAGACAGTAGGCTTTAAAAGTTGCTCAAAAGAAGTTTGTTTATCTACGGCATGCTTCATAGGAAATATTGACAAAATATTTGACTGCCTAAATAGTGGTTCGCTATCTTCAAAGAATTGTTATAAGTCTGCAGTTCAACTTAACAGTCCATCACACGAATATATAAAATTCTTCCTTGAATACCTCAATGAAATCTCATTTGTTGACAAAAAGAAAAAAGCATTTTTTTTAGATGGAATGAAATTTACCTTAAACGCTGTATTACAATTAGTAGACGAGCTATTTCAAAAAAAATCCCAAATATTTTTTTAAATGACAAGAGCATTAAACCAAGATAAGCTCGAAAATATGTTCTCGGTTCTAAGACAAAAGGGTGGAAATAATATTAACCCCTCAGTTGCTGATATAAACACTTTATTAGCACGCTTAATGTCTGCAAATATAGTGCAGTTGAGTTCTTATAGTAACTGTGAAGAGCTGAGTGATACCATATTTGAAACGCTTTCAAATATTTTGTCAAATATGGACTTAGCTGATACAAATAATGAAGAACTCAGTCGAAACGAAAACTCTGAAATAGATATTAACATAGAAATCATTGATGATTTCGTATTAAATAATGACACTCAGAATTGTTCGGAATTTAGTATCGATTTGGCGTCTTTAAGATACTTCATAGGTTATATCGTCTACAAAATGATACCGAAAATTAACTGCGATATTTGTGTTTCTATATTGAGAAAAGAAGACGAAGTTCCTATTGAACTTTTCATATTTCATAAAAATTACAATTCTCTTAAAGATTTTGGTAACCTCGTTGCTCCTTCACAAATTTTCTTGGAAATTAGCAAGAAACATATTACAGTGTTTAGCAATATTTTTGACACACAACCACAAACTGTTGGTATAAAAAACTTGATAAAATCCAAATGCAAAAATGCCACACCGCAATGGTTTTCCACATGTTCTGATCATAAGGAAATAATATTGGACTTCATGATCTTAGTACACTTGAGGAAGCATTGCTCGTGGGCTTCAGAGAAAAAAAAATTTACTAAAGCCCGCAAACTTAAAATCCTGTCGCACTAAAGTTTTTGGGTTATTCTTCCCTACATATATCAGATTGAAATTTGCACAAAAATCCCAAATAATGGAATAACGTTAATTGGTGTTACCCGGCCCTTTTAGTTTACATCGAAAAAGTACGCGTATGAATACCAAGCGCAACTTTCAACTGAAAAAAACTAAATATAGAAATCTAAAACTTGAAACAAAAATTTGTCAACACCACGTGCATTCACGACGTTGGATAGCAACACAATACACACACACACATAAACATTTTAAGATTGCTCTCTCGTTGATTCTCTCTGATCGTGGCTGCTCTCTGGTTGTTACTCTCTGATCATGCTTGCTCTCTCGTTGATCTTCCCTTCAGTTGTTCCACCCGCACCATAAAGTGAAAAATCATCGCAGGCCGAGATGCGACTTCTGTATACTATTTATTCTGTTACCATGTTGAAAGATGTGAGAAGTTTTTTTTTTTTTTTTTTTTATACGCATAACATATAATTTTCCTCGTAGCAGTCATCATCTTTTGATTCAAAACATGTAATCAGTTTCTTTAAGGGACAAACTTTGCCATAAGTTTCCTCCCCCGCGATTTATAGTTTTGTTCTACTGTGACCGAAAAAAAAATGAAAGTAGTAACTTTTTGCAATATATAATACTTGACATTTTTTTCGGTTCTTTGGATTTTGGTTCTGGAGAGCCTGTCCCAATCAGCAGAAGAGATAAAGAGAAAATAAGATAGAAGCATGAAAAATAAGATGACTGCTATGGAAATATAATACAAACTTGTTATAGTTTTGTCATATCTTTGTGCGTATTCTGGTCCTTTTTCTTGTATTCCACGTCTCAAACGAATGAGTTGAAGCTTAAACTGATCACCCGTAATGGATTCGTTAGGTTGGAGTAGCTCATAGTACCCAATACTCTTTTGATCCCACCAAAACTCTCACCACTTTTGAACTCACATTTTGTTTGGTGCTGATATTGAGATCGGTGGTAACGATTCACCACGCTTAGCGCAGTAATTTTCTTATTGCAATTATCGTAGAATATCCATTTCTCATCCTCAGTCGCAGTCCCATTTAAAAAAAAAAATGAACAGCCTTTGCGATAAATCGCGAACGACAGTATCATAATGACCTGCAAAATTTTGCGATGGAATAAAAATAAAAAACTTATATATTATTTTAAAGGCGTGTATTTGATATAAGTTTTTACAAAAAGTGAAACAGAAACGAACAAGTTCCAAAGTGTTTTATCTGTTTTCGAAATATTCGCCCTTAAGGTCTATACATTTTTGCATACGCTCAAACCAATTCCGGAAACATTTTTTTCCACTCTGAAGCTGATATCGTAGAAACATGGTTTTGAAAGTCTTCAACAGCTTCTTGAGGTGATGAAAATCGCTGTCCGCGCATCTTTTGTTTGCTTTCAGGATCATACGAATATATCTATATATTCGTCTCCTGTAACAATGTTGTATAAGAATTTTGAACGTCCTCGGTCGAATTTTTTCAACATTTCCTGACACCATTCAACACGACCATTTTTTTCCGCTTCTGTCAAATTATGCGGAATCCATCTGAAACATATCTTTCTTACACATGCAAATTCGATTGTATTGCAGTCTGCGATATCCTAAGAGTCGCCTCTATCTGTCTGTAAGTCTGCATCGATGTTTCTCGGAATGACAACCGATTTTGGCCGACCTTCTCGACATTCATCACTGACGGACGCAAGACCATGACGAAATTCTGCAAACCAATTATAAACAGTCTTCTCTGATGGTGCTTCATTACCAAAAGTTGCACGAAGCGATTCTATGCATTGTTGTTGAGTAAGGCCTTTTTTTAAAATAATAAAAAATCATCCAACGTAAGCCTTCACGGGTGATTTCCATTTTTGCACAAATTTGCTTCTTTTAATCGTTCACTATCAACAACTTACTCAGTCAATTACTAAATTGCCACTGTCTTCGCAATAACAAACGTCAATGTTCACAAATACAGTGGTGCCACAACTCATTAACGCCACCTATTGTTCGATTGTAGAAACTTAAAAGGCAACCCTCGTACAGATGAAAGTAAGTTTAATATGTTTCGCTCCGACGGTCGAAGTTATGTATGGAAAAAGGCCAATGAGAGCGAGTTAATGCCAAGAAAAAAATGTCCGCCCCACTGCTAAGCACAGTGGTGGTTCAGTAATGGTCTAGGGGTCAATGTCAGCTGCTGGTGTTGGTAACCTTCACATTATTGAAGGTACAATGAACCACTACATGT
Organism: Merodon equestris; assembly: GCA_958301585.1. Lineage (NCBI taxonomy): Eukaryota > Metazoa > Arthropoda > Insecta > Diptera > Syrphidae > Merodon > Merodon equestris. The sequence continues at coordinate 107,602,878 of OY284413.1, forward strand.
ACTTGGACATTCTGCGAAATAATCTTGCACCAAGTGCACGCTGGGGGTGAAAAATGATTTTTACTTCTACCAAGATAATGACCCCAAGCACAAAGCTTATTATTAGAAATCGTATTGTAATAAGTCCTATGGCAACTCAGTACCTTCAACGAAAAGAAACTTATCGAACACAAATGCGAAAACTTTGTTCTGTGTTTTTATAAAAAAAAAATCGTCGCGAAAATGACTTCGTCGTTGTATCAGATCGACAAATTGTCGAACGAAAATTTCGACTGCTGGAAGATCCAAATGAGGTCAGTCCTCATACACTCCGAACTTTGGTCACATGTCTCCGGGGAATCTCCAATGCCGCAGCCAACAGCCGAAAATCAGAACGTGATTGTCAACTGGACAAAAAGAGACGAGAAGGCTCTTGCAACGATTCTGCTGTGTGTGCAACCAACTCAGCTGAGCCACATCAAAAGCTGTAAGTCAGCGAGGGAAGCGTGGACGAAATTATCGGACATTCATCAACCTAGCGGACCCGCTAGGAAGATAACGCTTTTTAAACAATTACTATCTTTAAAACTTGATGAAGGTGGTGTAGTTTCCAATCATTTGACACATTTTTTCAATACATCCGATAAATTAATAGAAATAGATATAAAGCTTCAAGAAGAGCTGCTCGCCATCATCCTCCTATCCAGTCTCCCGAAAAACTTCGAAAATTTCGTCGTTGCGATCGAGTCCAGAGATGCCTTACCTCCTCTAAGTGTGCTAAAAACAAAACTTTTGGAAGAAGGGAAACGTCGCGAGGAAATTCCGCATGACGTAAGTGGGTCTGCATTCCTCATACAGCAAGCACACTAACCGAAAAAAAAACATCGAATAAAAAGTAAGTGTTATAAATGTCATAAAAGAGGCCATTTTGCGTCATCATGCACAGCCCCTAAAAACTCTCCCCAGAAAAATGTAACATCGTCATTCAGCATGTTGAATATGCACAGTTCGTCTATCCTGGATAGAAACCATTGGGTTTTGGACAGTGGTTCAACTTCCCATATGTGTTGCAATGAAAGTTTATTCAACTCAATTCAGTCACATGTTGAGAAAATTCAACTGGCGGCAGATTGCTCAATCGAATCGAAGGGTATTGGGTCCGTCCTAATTGCAACAGATCATCGCACAATCGAACTTAAAAATGTGTTGTTTGTTCCCCAATTAAAAACCAATTTTATATCGATTTGCAAAGCTGCTGAGAGAAACTATTGTGTTCGTTTCAATAACTCTGGTGCCGGTATTTACGATAGCAAAAATAACCTGGTTTTGTATGCTAAGAAATGTGATGATCTTTATTTGTTAAATATCAAACACAGTTCAAAAGTTTTTTGTATGGCTAGATTTGATAATTATTTACTTTGGCATGCACGTTTCGGCCATTTAAATTATAAGAGTTTGCGAGTGCCAAGAGATGGTAAAAGGATTGAGTTTAAATCGTGTTCCAGAGAAAATTCAATGTGAAGTCTGCTTCAGAGCCAAGTTGTGTAGTTCAGCATTCCCAACACTAAATAAGATACAGAGCAAACAGGCATTAGAGATTTAGAGTTTACTTCCTTAAGGCAAAATCCGACATTTTTGATGTGTTCAAAATATTTAAAGCAAAGGTTGAGCGTGAGACATCTTGTAAAATCAAGTGCCTTAGGAGTGATAATGGGCGTGAGTACGTCAACGCAAATTTTTCTAAATACTTGGCCGCAGAGGGAATAAAGAGGCAGTTGTCTGTAGAGTATACCCCACAGCAAAACGGTGTCGCCGAACGGATGAATAGAACCGTGACAGAAATGGCTAGGTGCCTTCTTCTCGATAGTGATTTACTTGACTCGTTGTGGGCAGAAGCAGTAAATACAGCAGTATACTTGCGAAATCGTTCTCCAACCAAATTGCTGAACTTTAAGACACCCTACGAAACCTGGTATGGGCGAAAGCCATATGTTGGACATCTTCGCGTTTTCGGATGCAAAGCATTCAGATTAGACAAAAGGCAAGGGAAAGGGAAATTACAAGAAAGAGGAGTGGAATGTGTCATGGTTGGCTACTCCAGTGAGTCGAAGGCATATAGACTTTACGACCCCAAGATGAGGACTGTCTGTAAAAGCAGGGATGTCAGATTTTTAGAAAATTCAGTTAACATCGATCAAGAAAAGATTAAGGACCGCGTGTTATTGGGCTGTGTTAATGACGACAAAATAATCGGAGATGAAAACTGCATTGCCAATGACGATAAAAACGGTGGAGATGACAGCGGCGTGCATGATGACAAAGGGAGTGTAAAGGTTGGCGATAGTGATGGAATGGATGCTGACAGCGATGGAATGGGTGATGGTGGCAGCAAGGATTATACAGTTGAAGCAAGAAAGCTTAGACCACGATTAAATAAAATAAAGTACAATTGCTTTATGGACAATGTAAAACTGTGCGATAGTCCTTTAACAGTAAAAGAAGCTCTAAGTGGACCGGATGCAGATAAATGGCTGCAGGCGATGAAATATGAGTATAATTCTCTGAAATCAAATATGACCTGGGACTTAGTTGAGTTGCCAACGAATCGTCATGCCATCAAATCTAAGTGGGTGTTCACAATTAAGTATGACAAGGATGGAAACCCGATTCGATATAAGGCAAGACTTGTCGCAAAGGGTTGCATCCAACGTTATGGTTTAGATTACAAGGAAACTTTCTCGCCAGTTGTAAGGTACTCTACCATTCGTCTTATCTTAGCGTTAGCCGTTGAATACGACCTGGAAGTGACGGAAGAGAAATACATGGAACAACCTGAGAATTTCGAAGACGATCCTAGTGGCCATAAGGTTTGCAGGCTGAGAAAAGCTATCTACGGGTTAAAGCAAGCCGGTCGTGAATGGAACAAAAAATTAGATGAAACACTGAAGGCTCTCGGATTCAAACGTTGCTCTACAGATTCGTGTGTGTATACAAAGAGCGAAAACGGACATAAAAATATTATCGCTGTATATGTCGACGATCTTATCATTGCATGCTCAAAGAAAAGCTGTGTAATCAACATAAAGCAAATCAAATCTTCGGGATCTATCAGCTTATGTCAGGAACAATATATCCGGAATCTTCTAGCACAGCATAATATGACCGTTACAAGAAAGTGCAGTACTCCGTTGGATCCAGGAGACGTTCTTAGGAAATGCCCAGAAAATCCAAAAAACAAACGAGTAGATGAAAAGCAGTATCAGTCTCTCATCGGATCTTTAATCTACTTAGCAATATCAACAAGGCCCGATATTCAGCATGCCGTAAACAGATTGGCTCAGTTTAATGCCGAACCTTATCAAGAACACATCACAGCAGCTAAACATCTTTTGAGATATATTTTTAATACAGTTAACTATAAACTCTCGTTTAGGAAGACTGGTGAGGCTCTTCAAGGTTTCGCAGATGCTGATTGAGCCAATTGTGTCAACGATCGAAAGTCATATACTGGATATGTCTTTCTACTTGCTGGTGCAGCTATATCCTGGGAGTCCCGAAAGCAGCATACAGTGGCGCTTAGCAGTACCGAGGCCGAGTACATGGCATTGGGAGCAGCTACGAAGGAGGCGGTATACTTGAAGCGGCTAATAAAAGAGATTGGGTTTGGTTTTTCACTGAGAGGTGCTACTACCTAAACCTATATATTAAACGGAGACAACATAAGTGCACAGAATTTAGTTAGAAATCCAGTTTTTCATTCAAGATCAAAGCACATTGCACATTTTGACATCTGCACACAATTGACATTAGGTATCATTACGTTCGGGAAATTTATACAAAGTCTTTGATAAAATTAAATTTTGTTCCAACTAATGATATGATCGCTGATGTGCTTACAAAAATTTTACAAAAATCTAAGCATGAATATTTAGCTTTGAAACTTAGATTGTTAAAATGAATATTTTAATTTATGTTAAATATATTTAAAGGTAATGATTTGAGTGGTCGTATTAGAAATCGTATTGTAATAAGTCCTATGGCAACTCAGTACCTTTAACGAAAAGAAACTTATTGAACACAAATGCGAAAACTTTGTTCTAGTTTTTTCTTTCTGAATAAAACCTTGTCGTAAGTGGATGTGTTCCGCCTTTTATTTTTTCGGTTTTGTTTCCAACACATATAATGTAAGGTCCTGGCTTCTTTACAATTGTAAGCACGTTATGGAAGCACCACTCCAGTGAACCGATTTGTACATGATCTTGAAGAAAAATTGAAGAAGTATTCGATAAAAAATAGGAACGACTTAAAAAGCGTTAATAGCTGAATGGAATCTGATAGAGACTTCCTTCTACCAAAAAATTGGTAGAATCCATGCCATGCCACTAGCAGCTGTTAAAAAACAAAAAGGCTTGCCAACAAAATATTTATAAGTTTTGTATCTTTTATTACTCTATTTGGTTTTATTATATTATTTGGTTTTGTTGAAGTGTCCCATTCTAATTAACTAACATTATTATTTTATGTTTTTTTTATACCACACAGGAAGACATTTAAAATACACATTTATTATTTTGTGATATACACCTCTGTTCCTAAATCCGACGGATCGAACGGTCCACCGAATTCGAACAATTCGCATTCCCAAATCCGTTCGAATTGAATCGTTTCACGTGTCGATAATGTGAATTACGATTCACTGTATTCTAAAATCGGCGTGAATCGAATCTATTCATACAAAGTGTGACGTTTGAGATCCGCACCAAAATCGTTGCGGATTTGTACAAAATTTAGCAAATTGTATTTCCATAGCGGTTGTCTTCTCGTTTTTTTGAGTCTGAGGTTGAGGTTTCTCCGATGGAGAAATTGGATAGCTAGAGCAGATTATGAACGTGTGCATGTGGAAGGTTGTTCTTTTCGCGAAATGGTGGTCTGTCACGGACAGGAGTCTGTGCAAGGTGACTAGATAGGTGATGGGAACTTGTTTACATTGACAGAACATGCGTAGACTGCACGCAAAAATATAGGCTGTTTTCAAGAAAAGAAAACAAATTGTATAAGCTGCCCACGTTTATGGATTCAAAGCTAGGACTCAAAGCTAGTGGAGTGGCGAGTTAAACAACGACGAGGCGGGTAATTAATACTATTAGGACACACACTTTGTTTCTTATCACCGCTTTGCTTGCCAGATCACTATAAAGGGTGGACCAGCTAGTGTTTTTTTTTTAAATCATAGGTTATTTTGACACTGACAGCTGTTTCCCGTTCGAAATTTATTGAAATTAATTAAATCAAACGTCAAATGCTGACTTCGAAAATACGACGGATTAAAGAATAGTGCGAATAGGTGAACGTGAATCGAACGAGTGATGTGAATCTCCCATCCGTGGGATTTGGGAATAGCGGTGATAGACTCTATGTTTTATTATTCCATGGGGAAATAATTTTTGAAGACTGCCCCATTTTGACTTTCATGCACTGTATGGGGCGAACAATTGATATTTTCACCATTTGTGGAACAAAAGATTGCTCTAAGCCCATATTGACTATTTTTGTTCTATTGGAGCCAGTACCCTTGAGTTATATTTAAAATCTTTGGGCCTTATACCATCCAATCCCGCAGATTTATTTTCCTTAAATGAGTTAAGAATGTTTTTTATTTCACATGCCCCTTCGGTGGCGTTTTCAGCAGAATAACGACCGAAACCCACCGCTAAGATGACGAAACAGTGGCTTAAAAAAAAAAATGTAAATGTTTTGGAATGGCCAACTCAATCTCGGGATATCAATCCTATCGAAAACATCTAAGCTGAATTAAAAAGTGAAATACAGAAGCACCAAAAATAAGGCAGATCTTTGGAGAGTTGTGAAGGAAAAATAGCAGAACATTTCTTTAGAAAAATGTTGCAAGCTCGTTGACTTATTGCCAAACCGAATTAACGACATTATAAAAAAAACAATGGATATTACATCAAATATTAATAAAATAAAAGCTCCATATCTCTACTTTAGTCTTTTTGCTTTATTTAGTCCTACTTTGCCTGTTCTATGAATTGTTTCTATTTTTTTGATTAAGTTGATTGGCGACTTTGGAATTCAAACGTTCCGAAAACAAACTATATATGGCCTTACTCCATCCATTTTGGTTTTTTTTTTTTAGATATAATGGACACGCTAAATTCAATTTAGAAGCGGAAATAGCTAAAACAATATTAAATTTTTATAAACGAAATACACAACAGAATGAATGAATGAATGGGGCCATTATAAGATGCGGCAAAATTTATGATATACTAATGAATTTACTATACCAAAACACAAAGCAAATTGAGTAGGTTTTCATGATTAATATCTAAAAGTTACGATTTCAACTTTTTTTGAATACACCTTATGTTGTCAGGTAGTTTATTAAAGAGTCTAGAAAAAACAAACAGTAAAAAAAATGGGAAAAATTATGCAAATTGTAGGGGGCACTTGAGCTAGATTTCATTTGATTACTCTTAATAAATATCCAGATATTTCAAAAATACATTCAAAACTTTGTAGCAATATAAATGCTTTAAAGGTAGAATTTTAAGGCTCCTAAAAAGTATACGAGGGTGGTCCGATAAGTACTTAGCCTCACCGCCAGATGTCGAAATTTCAGCCGGATCGTAGTTTTGTTTTGACTGCGTGTGGAAGTGGGACTATCCGCGGATTTTAGAAAAATGGAAAAAGAGAAATATCGGTCGGTGATTCGATTCTTGTTTTTGGAAGGGAAACTGCGCAGCGAAATCAAAGAGCGTTTGGATGCTGTGTATGGTGGCTCTTCTCCTTCGATGGCAACCATCAAAAATTGGTTTAACGAGTTTCAATGTGGTCACACGTCGGTTTTTGATGACAAAAATCCACGATTCTCTGCCTCGTATTGGCAGACCGCCGATTGAAGGTGCGCGAGATAGCTGAGACAGTAGGCATTTCAAAAGATCACGTGGGTCATATCCTGCATGAAATTTTGGGCATGAGAAAGCTGTTGGCGCGATGGGTGCCGCGTTTGCTCACTCCGCACAACAAGCGCAACCGTGAGACCACTTCAGAGCAGTGTTTGACGCTGTTTAATCGCAATCCGAAGGAGTTTCTGCGTTGTTTGGTGACAGTCGACGAAACATGGATCCACTGGTACACACCAGAGACCAAGGAACAATCGAAACAGTGGACTTCACCCGGCGAACGTGCTCCGAAGAAGGCGAAGACTGTTCCATCGGCCGGAAAGGTGATGGCCACCGTTTTCTGGGATTCACAAGGTGTGATCTACATCGACTACCCGGAGAAGGGCAAAACGGTCACAGGGCTATACTATGCCAAATTATTGTGCCGATTCGACGCTGAATTGAAGAAAAAACGGCCCCACTTGGCGAAGAAAAAAGTGCTCTTCCACCATGATAACGCACCGGCTCACACACACACAAAAATCTGGAGCATGCCCATGCCACAAAAAAAAAAAAAAAAAGGCCGAAAAACAAGCGGACCAGTAGGAATGCAGTTAAGTGGGAAGGTTATGGTCCTACACTTCTGACCATAACAACGCCGGAAAAAGGAAAAGAAGAATCAGGTAAATATTTGCATGGTATAAATGGAATGTAAAAAATGTATGTTTAATAATACTTTTCTTGTGAATTGTTCAAACGAGCTTGGTGGTTCGGATATTTGGAATGGCGAAACTAGTGCATCGGTCACTATGGAAATACGCCAACGGGTTGCGGCGAAAGCCAGTACAGATAGGATTAAAAAATCCAGTGTGTTTGGTGGCAATATCGGAAAATATTCTACACTCAATGCAAATCAAAAAGTAGATACGGCGAAAAAAGTCGTTTAAGCCGTAAAACATGTTTCTGTGGCACTAGAAGAGGATATATTTTACTGTGGTGAGTACTTTGCAATACTCAAGTTTGGATTGAATTAAACCATCAAAAGTAAACTTGTCTAGTAGCAGCCACGAGATACCATTTTATTGTTATTGTACGGTCAGATCAGTTCATCTTTCAGTCCAGCGGGACACCGAGATATTTAAATTGTCTGAGGTTCTTCATACAAAAACATTTACCAGAACATGGGTGTTCCTCAAAATATGTTTGTGAACTGCGTTTTGAGTTGCAAGTGCCTTACTATGCCTGATTTTTTTTGCAATGAGCATAGTGAAAAATAAAAGGCCCATAGTATATTTCTCTACCACTAAAAAACATTACTTTAGTTTTATCACTAATAAACATCTTGTGCATTTTAAACCAATGACTTATGACTTTAAGGTGATGGTTAATATTGGCAGAAAGAATTAAGGCAGAATCAGCAGTAAAAGTACAAGCCATATCGTCTGCAAATGCTGTAACTTTGCTTTTGTATTTTTGTAAGAAAATAAAGAATTCATTAACGTCAGTGATTTCATTGAGATTTTCCCAGTTGTACTGATTGGATTTTTGTGACAAAATCTGACTACTTATATATACTCGTAAGTTTTTTGGCCTATCCGTTAGTTCGATGTTATTGTTATTTAAAGGTGCACGGTGGATACCAAAATGATCAGAAACATTTCCTTGTGCCTCGTACGCATCAAACAATTATTAATGAGTGTTTTACTGTTTCTGTCTACATCTTATCGTGTTACAAATGAAATTGTGCTTACTAGTCATTTTGATGCTACCAAAGATAAGTAGTTATTAACTATGGGATGGTGAGAGTCAATCGTATTTTTTCTTTGTGGTGAATCGATGTTGTCACTTCGTTCTATATTGAAGTGGTTAGGGTTTAGTTTCAGTGCTCTGTACATTCCAAAAAGCTGATTTTTAAAATTTCAACTATTTTGTTTTCCATTATGTGTTTGTGGTTTTCTTGTCGCCGGGGGCGATCAAAAAGTAACGATAAACGGGTATTATTGCAGGGCCTAATTACATGAAATCTATTGTTTTCACTCACGTATACCCTCATTAGTAGCGAGCAAAAAAATCATATCAAAATGGAGAAAAATGAAGTAGGAGCCGTCATTAAGTACCTCTGCCTGAAAAAAATGTCTACGAAAGAAATTCACGCTGACTTAGTGGAAACATTGGGCGACTCTGCTCCTCCATATTCCACAGTTGCAAGGTGGAGTAAGGAGTTCAAACTGGACAGAACGTCGACTGAAGACGAACATCGCTCCGGGCGTCCATCCACATCCCGCACCGAGGATAATATGAACAAAATCGGAGACATCGTGCTAGATGACCGACGAGTGACCATCCAACATTTAGTTAAGATCACAGGGCTCTCATTTGGAGGCAGTCAAAGTATCCTGACAGATGATTTGAACATGAAGAAGGTCTTCGCAAGATGGGTCCCAAAAATGTTGACCGACGAACAAAAAGAGAAGCGATTTCGCATTTCATGAGCGAATCTTGAAAAATATCAAAAGGATCCGGCGGCTTTTTGCATTCGTTTTGTAACGATGGACGAAACCTGGGTACACCACTTCGACCCCGAGACTAAACAACAGTCTATGGCCTGGAAAGGACCTTCTTCACCGACCCTTAAGAAGTTCAGGGTTTCAAGCTCGGCAGGCAAGACTATGGCGTCTGTTTTTTGGGATGCCGAGGGAATTATCATGATTGAATATTTGGAGAAGGGAGCTAGTATTACAGGCTCCTACTATGCAGAACAAATAAGAAAGTTGCGGAAAGCCATTAAGGAAAAAAGGCGGGGCAAACTGTGTGCGAAGGTATTGTTTCACCAAGACAACGCACCCTCTCACAAAGCTCAAGTTGCTTTGGATGCCATACGGCAAGCGGGCTTCGAATTGGTTGAGCAGCGTCCCTATTCTCCAGACCTAGCCCCCAGCGATTTCTATCTCTTTCCTCGCCTCAAGTCAGAGGCCAGAAATTTGTCGTTGATAGTGAAGTGATGGCTGCGGTACAAGCGTTTTTCGAGGAGCAAGATAAAGATTTTTTTTTTAAATGGAATACAAGCTTTAGAGAAGAGATGGACTAAATGTATAAACTTATTAGGAGATTATGTAGAAAAGTAAATTTAATTTGAAAGAATAAATGTCATTGATTATCATTACTTTTTGATCGCCCCTCGTATTTTTAAGAAAAAAAGGCCCAATTATACTATTTTGTCTACATCACATTTTCTCAATCACCCTTTCTTGCGAAACATACATACTTCCAGCCAACTACCTTTGCTCTCGATTTGGCTAACCACAGGCATTTCTTGAAGTCAGTTGACTGTTTATGCATATGATTTGCTTTGAGTACGCTGAATCCTTCCCTCTGTTTATCTTTCTGGAAATTTCCTCAAAAAACCGTTTTTTGATTTTGCCTTTTAAATAAATGCAACTTTTGTTTGCTTGCGAGTTTCTTCTGTCAGTGGAGGCGTAGATTTCTTCTTTGCCGCTTTATTCTTCTTCTTCTTCTTTTCCTTTTTCCGGCGTTGTTATGGTCAGAAGTGTAGGACCATAACCTTCCCACTTAACTGCATTCCTACTGGTCCGCTTGTGGGGTCCACCGGTTTGACCTCAGAAAGTAGCGGCAGGCTTCCCGGTTTCGGATTACTTCATCGCTGAGGCCAAGCAAATGCTGGTGTTTTTGCATTTGTTTGCACCAATTGTTTTTCGGCCTGCCTTTTTTTTTGTGACACCGGGCATGCTCCAGATTTTTTTTGTTTGATCTTACTCTTACAACACCGGTGATCTCCAGTCATGTCAACCCACTGATTTGCATGTACACTTGTGGGACAGTTTAATGGTGGTATATGTGTCCCTAGGCTCACTTTGGTGTTTTCTAAATTGCCTAGATGTGATTTTTGTTTACCTTTGTTTTAGTCGCCTTTTACGACAAGCGAGAGGTATCGCTGCAGGGATATTCTTAACCCGTCCCTGCACGGAAATTCTTCTTTGCCGCTTTCATTGACATTAATGTCCAGTATTTCACCTATGTTGCTCTCATTGGGATATTTTTTATTTCAATATTTTTGTTCTAGTTTGTCTATTTTTGATTGTAAATTATTTATTAGTGTGTCTTTAATTTCTGTTTGTTTTTCATATTCGCTTCCATTAAGTTTTGAATCAGCTAGTTCTTTTTGTTTAGTGCTATATTCAGTTCATCATATTTATTACTTAAACTCCACGGTTTTGATGTATTCTTTGAGCTTCTCTTTTATTCTTTAAGCTCACTGTTAATCGAATGCTATTCATTGCTAGCGGAAGGCTGTTCGAGAAGCCTGGTGTTAGAGATATGCTCATCGGTTTGTTGTTCCGGGGACTCACCTCTACAGACCTATTCGATTGTTGGATTTCTGCTGCATTTGCCGTACTTTTTCCTTGCCACTGCAAAAAGTGCATTCACATGATTTTTTCGACAGTGATGAACATTTTCTCCATGTGTTCAGAGCGACAGAAGAACTTTCGTGTAGGTACCCTCCCTTACACTTACTACATGTTTTATATTCCCCATCTTTTGGTAGTTTTATTTTCAATGTATTGTCCTCCCAAACACATAATTACCGTTCCTCAATATGATCTACACTTAAAATCCTTGGGCAGCCGATTTATAGTTGTAGGTGACTTCAACGCAAAACATACTGAACGGGGATCCCGACTTATAACTAAGGGAAAAAATCTATTAAATGCAATTAAGAAAAACACCTGCAAGCGCATAAATAGGGATGAACCCACTTACTGGCCAACAGATACGACAAAAAACCCGATCTTATCATCATTGGCATTATCAAGAATGTCAATATTAAAAACATCCAAATAAAATCCTCATTCGACTTTTCGTCCAACCCCTCACCCCTTTTGTCTGAGTACTCCAACTCCACCCATTTTAAGTGAGTACTCCAACAAACAGCAGTCTGAATACTTATCGATATTTCATAGCTACAAATCTGTACATGATTTTTTTATTTTCTGAATGAAAATAATTATAATTAATAAATTATTAATGACGGAAAAAAATATTTTAAAATTCCTAAGTGTGAAATAATGGTTTTATGGGAAACTAGTTGTATCATTTTTGATACAACATGCATTTAAAACTTAATTGAGTCCTAGATTATGTGAAATGAAAAATAATGTAAAAATGTAATTTATTTCATTTATTGAGATAAATTAAGAATGAAATTTATTAAAACAATCCGAATTTTTTTTCGAACATATGTAAATAAACTTTGCATTTTTCACACATAATGCTACTAAGAAGTTTGCATCCTGGCGTCATGCACCGCATCCGGTTGCCCTGACGTATTTGCTTATGATCTATACCACCACGTATTATATCTCCTGATGGCATAAGCTGTAAAACATTTCTTCATTTTGGGACTGGTTCCTCGGGAAAAGTGCTGCTGCTGCTGGATCGACCTCTTGTTGGTTGAATATGTGTTTTATATTTACAAAGCGTATCAGCAAGTTCGCTTCTAAAATCAGCTAGATTCATAATTTCTTTCGAACTTTTTTCTCTTTTAGCCAGAACTTGCTAATACAACACCCATGAGTTTATCACCGTTAAATCTAGGAGGTGGTGGAAGAGTCGGATCCTGTATCGGCCCAAGTAAGAATCCATCAAATCCACCCCGCCCATATGGGCGTTGTATTCCTTGACGATTTGTGGACATGGTATACTCTTTCTTCTCTTTTCGGTCTTATCGTTCCTTTCAATTGTTGAAACAGGTTCTGCGCCTACGTAAGTTGACATCAATGTAAGCTGTTTATTGTCCTTCTAGCTCACGGTAGACATCTCAATACCATCGTAATTTGCGACGTATTCTTCGTACGATCCTCTTTCAACCGACTTTGCCATCACCTGTGGCTTTGTCGGGAGCTTACGATTTTTCCCAAAACGGTTTCTTTGAACTGTTCCCAAGCACAAAATTCCTTTCTTGACCTTGTAATACATGAGTGGTAATGAGCCATAAAAGCTGTCAAAATAAACAATGTGGTTCACTCCTCTTTCGATTATCCGAGAAAGTCTTATGACCACATTACCAACCGCTCCAACATCCGTCTCATTATCCATCATAGGACCGTTATCCTTCCCTGTATAGATAATGAATTTGTAAGCATATCCCATCAGTGAGCACAGCATAAACAGTTTGGTTTCAAGGGAAAATATTGTTTCATAAAATGCCCAATTTTTGTTGCGCATATTTGTTCACCTAAGGAGAGTCTCTGATCCATCGAGACGCTAGCAAATCTCTTATTTAGGGGATCTATTATCGGACGGAGTTTATTAAGCCTGTCATGATTGGGATCTTCTATCGGCCGGTGCATATCGGTATCATTGAAGTGAATACTTCGCCTTATCTTTTCAAAACAGTTGACTGGCATGGATTCTTTTATGACCTTAAAACCATGTTTGGTATTCCAATATGACCGAATGCTCGGGTAGTGATACATATAAATATAAATATTCCCATGTACTTGCGCAATTCACAATCAGTCACACAATCGGGATGATCAGGTTGTCTTTGCACAGAGTATCTATTAGTTTGTTCAGTTATTTCATTGATAAAATCAGGAGTAAACAAATATGAGAAGAACTAAAACGGAGTTTCGAGTCGCATTATTACGAAAGAAATTCTTTGCAACTATATTTTTTCATCATCAAACTCAAGTGATTATTTTTTTCCATCTTAGCCGTTGAATGTCTAAAGGCTTATGAGATTGACGACAGCTATTTGGGCCTAGATCAATGTTTATTTCTAGCAGTGTCCTCATCCTTGATGGTCTCGATATCAGACTCAATCTCTATTCAAGAAGTTGCTCACGACTCAACAATTCCCCAAAGTCGTCTTCTTCTACCTCATCATCATCCTCTGATAAATACCCATTTTCTAGTTGCTTTAGATACGAGTAGTTTACAATATACTTATCACTATCAGAAATATTTCTTCTAGCCATTCTATAACAAAAAAAAGCAAACCGTTCAAACCCGCAACCAAGCTAAATAGAGTTACTGCATGGAGTATCATTTTTGAAACAGACAAAAAATCACTTATTTATCATGACAATAATCAAAATTTAAAAAAAAATAAACTAAATAGAGTGAAACTTTTATTTTACTCTATTGCATTCGTCTATAAATCAAAGAAATCAAGGACACTACTGATACCGAATCCATCATTATATTTTTTTACTTTGTTTTGCTTAAGAAACTATTGTTCAATCGTATAAAAAATACCGTTTGTTGCTTATCAAAATAAAAACACTTTCACAACGAAAAAAAAAAGATGTATCACTTAATCACCTTATCAAACCTTAAATCACAAGATGCATTTAAGGGTTAACATACCGCTCAAACTTCAAGACGATAATAAAGGCCAATAACTAATGAGCTCACATGTCAATTCCTTTCTCCATTTAAAATTATTCATCTCACCCAGTTTTAAAATAGTACTACGTAACTCTCCGCTTACTTTTAAAGTGCACACAGAAGTGTGAAACGCATGTGAAGCTACATCGCAAAACAAAGAACAAAGAGATAAGGAAATGTCCAAATGATGCACGGAGAAGCCTACCCGCGCATCACTGTATCAGTATAGTTCTATTTCACTGATCCTCTTCTTCGCATTCATTTGAGTGTTTGCTACTATTGCAGCTTGTAATACCGGACTTATTTGACAGATGCTTTTATGTCAGATATAAACACAAAAGCTCACAAATATATCCCAACGATGCTGGAGTGCCTCTAGGAAGTATTCTAGGACCACTTTTATATGTACTATTTGCGGCTGATATCCCACATCCGGACAAAGATACGGCCACGATAGCAACATCTAACGGAGACACCTTTATGTTCAACTCGGAAAGCAGTTTTTATACCACAACTGGCCAATTACTAGACTGGTTCTCAAATTGGTACATAAAAGTCAATGAAGAAAAAACAATCCAGGTAATCTATACCACAAGAACTAAATTGACATCTCTACCTTTAACAATAAATAACAGTTCATCTAGACAACAATTGACATGGAAGTATCACATTCAATAAAAGCCAAAACAAATAAAACTTAAATTCAGACAACTATACTGACTTCTACGAAAGGTTTTTTAAAAAAGTAAAATATAATCACATCATCAATTATAACTAGTGCATTAGGCGACAACATCAAACGACAAGGGGCGCTCATGGTGAACAAATCCTCCAACGCTTCGCGTGGATTAAAATCAACCTGTGCCTTTTTCCTTTTTTTTAGAACAAAGATGATGATGCTTTGGGACAATGGTCTCCGGTCATGTATTATTCCCCAAAAATGTCAAATAATATTAAATCATTTACTGGATGTCATAATATAAGACAGCTGTAAATACATCAAGGGGAAAAAATCAAATTACATTTCGGCCATACTAGCCACAAGAGAGAAGGTGGTTGAGAAATGTGGTTCTGGAAAATAAATTGACCGCAACCCTTAACCCGACGGAGTTTGAAGTAATCGAAGGGAATAAGAGTGAAGTCACGGTACAAGGGAAAGGCAAGATCTTTAGATATCCAGAACCTAATCCTTCCCCTCTTCTAACGGAAGAGTTTGTTTTCTTATTGGTACTTTTGGCGGGTACGGATTCTCTTCTTCTAGTCCTCCTAATCACCAATTACTGTCAGCTAAGGTTTCGCATGCATCAATCGTGCACAGGGGACCATTGAGAAAGAGGTAACGACAGATACCTAACTCCTTGATGGTTTGAACGAAAGAACTGTGCCGAGGGATGGAAGACTGGCGGATAAACCAGTTCTAAGGAGCTCCTTTGGGTGCTTGGCAAAGCCTATAGTACACATGCCCTCCCACAGTAGATCCGCAAGGCTGTGGTGACACTTTTCTATACCGGCTTACTCATGGGATCAAGATTAATGAGAATAAAAGTAACAAACAAAAACCCTCGGGAGTTACCCCCCAAAACACTCAGAAGACTGAGAGTAATAACGCTTCCCAGACAACGACATCAGCCTCAAGGAAGGACATAAGAGCCAGCACGGCGGCATATAGCAAGAGGCGTGCTGCTTTCCAAGTCCTTAGCCGACTAAAACAAAATGCAATGACAATTGGGACGAGAAGGAATAAGGAAGGATTTCAGAAACTATAGAGCGACCTAGAAAGGGTCCTTCCGCATCCGCTTCTATAACCAAAAGAAGTAGGTGGGCATCTAAAAGGAATCGATCTCGCGATGAAGCCTCATCCACCTCAGAGACATAGGAGCACCGCTACGGCGCCCACTCTCAATGAGGTGGTGAGGGATCATTTAACTGTAGTAAACAAGACCGGAGCCATGAGGGCCACATTACCCATGAGAACTCGAAAAACTTTAAAGGTAAGATTAACCTCAGCCTTCTTTCTATGTGCAAATATAGCCCGGAAAAGAAACTTCCCCGTTTCACTGATAGGGGCTGGCTCGATCGGTATTACAAATTTATTACCTGCGACGATGACAGCGCTGCATCCCTTCTTAGGACAATTTGTGGAAAGGTATCAAGACGGAGATTGTGAGAAAGGACGAGATTCCGCCCAGGCCAAGAGCTAGCGCTCGTATACCCGGGGAACCCAGCGACCCACAAAATATTTCTCTTCTATTGCAGAGGCAATATCTTGCTCTTCCGACTACCAACTGGAAGATCATTAAGACAGAGGTTGAAAAGGACTCGTATAGAACAGTTACCTTGTTGCTGAATAGAGATTCCCTCCTTCCATTAAAAGGGAAGGAAGGTAAAGGTCAGGTTAAAGGTATACGAACATGACGAGAAGCAGGCAATGGCCATGATTCCCACCACCTCAGCCTCTTGCAGAACTCGGCAGGAATCCGATACCCTATCCTCTGATTCATACGACGATATCGAGCCATTGCCATCCACAATAATATTAAGGATGATCAGTGAGAAAAAACTGATGCTGATAGGATGCGACGCGAATGCTCATTTTGGGGCAGTAGCGACATCAAGAGGTGAAGTATTACTTATATTATTGAGACAGACCTTGTTACTTGTAATAGGGGCAATATGCTAATCTTTGTAAAACGAAATAGGAAGAAGTTTTATATATAACTTTGGTATCCAAGTCATCCAATATCTCTGGTCGGTATCGGAAAAGAATTCCTTCTCTGACCACCGTTACATTCGTTTCCATCTAAACTTTGAGATCCCACATAAAAAAAAAACAAAATTTTGAAATCTTAAACGGATCAACTGAGATACGGATAACCTCAAAGGTGCACTTTACCCCGCACAATTAAGTAAGCAAGTCACATGCAGACATTTTTACAGGAGCAATGAACAAATGGTGCTCTGCTGATCTTTGTACCCTTAGAAAGGAAAGCAGACTGAAAGGCTTTTCAACAAAGCGAAAAATCAGAAAAAATCATAGAACTGGAACAGCCTCAGACTTTATAAAAGTGAGATGAAAGAGGCGCAAAGGACATCTTGCCGTAATTTTTGCCAAGAAATAAAAGAGAAAAATTAAAACAGTAGAGTGAGAAAGAGACTGTCAAAGGGTCTAATTTAAAAAAAAACAGATGGCACCAAAACGTGAACTCTTGCACAATACATATTTTCCCGACAACGCGGAGGCTTGGTGCTACAATTTTGAACAAATCGTACCGAGTCTTTCGTTCATTTCGAGGGAAGTGGTAAGCAAAACGAAACTATAATGAGGAATCAATAGATTCCTTCCATAAAAAATTGGAGGTCCGGATGGAATCTACCCGGTAGACATTTTCGAACGGCGGCTTTTGGTATTATTCTCATCCAGTCTAGACTGGGGCTACATACCACTATCCTGGAGGGAAGTAAATGTTACATTAATTGCTTTTGGTATTAAAAACATCCCACACAACTGCAAAAGACAACAGACCTCTCAGCCTCTCTTTCTGTCTTCTTAAGACGCTAGAGAGACTGGTGAACCTGTACATTCGCGAAAGCCTACAAAAAAAGTGTGCTGAAATCAGTAGACAGAGCTCTACACACGTTAGTTGGAACCGTTGAAAAATCACTACTGGATCTCTTTGGCGAGGAAAAGGCAAAGAAATAGGCGCTGCGACTTAAGGAACTGGCTTATTTAAAATTCTCCGAAATAGGGCACGCTGGTATTCTACGCCAAAGCAATGATCTAAGTGAAATCACGGACTACTTAATCCCGACCCTTGACTTCAAGCTTCTCTATAAAACAAAAATTACCAACCGACGACAATGGGAGGGGAATGAATTTCCAACAAAAAGCACTGCAGGGAAAATATACACATACGGGTCCAGAACAGGCAATAGTGTGGGTGTCGTTGTCTTTGCACCGACCCTAAAAGTCAGTGAATCCTTTAGACAATAATAGCACTCGAATCACCAATAATAAGATCAAAATTAGTCAGGCATTGACACACGTTTCAAAATGAAATATCAAGCAGATGCGCTGTAACGTTATGCTGGGTATCTGGGCATAGTGATAAACCGGATAACTGTGAAGCAGTCAAACTAGCCAAAGTAGGCACCACACTGGAGCACTGTGAAGCATTCGAACTAGCCAAAGTAAGCACCACACTGGAGCTCTCAACTGTTAAACGGGAAATCCACCCATCAATGGAAACGGAAAAATATAAAATGGCGAAACAAGCACTGCAACAGGCAAATGAGAGATGGCGTGAACTTGAAATATGCAACTACACGAGACAAACCTGTCCTAGGTATCGTCAACGTAAAACCACAAGCCTGCTAAAAATATACATGCAAATTATAAGCAACCTAATCAGAGTATTAACAGGACATTGCGCTTCATGAAAACGTGCGGCAAAATTAAGACTGCCATATAATTACTGCAGTAGGTGTCATGATGAAGAAGGAGAAGAGTCTCCATGCCATCTTCTATGTAACTGCCCTTTCCCAGACTCCTCAAGAAGACGATTTTTTAATGAACTAACGGATCTATCTGAAACGAAGATCTACAAAATATTGAATTTTATTCAGCATACAAAATGGTTCTAAGAGTAGCGGTGACCAAGCCGACTGAAGTGGTATCACAATGGATCGATCTCGTTCTAAGTGATCCCCGCCGCTCTTTACGGAGGGAAACCACCTAACCGTACCTAACATAAAAGTACTGAAGTTTTACCAAGGGCAAATGATTTACTTTCGACTCGCAACAAAGACCACGGAGCATTATCGATAACCCAAGCTTCCGCTCCTAAAATGATGTTGAAGCTGAAAAATACGGGAGAGATGGCGCAACCCGTCCAGCAAGGTGCAGCGAGTGACACGGCCGCCCAAAAAACGATCCCGATTTTGTGTTTGTATGCGAATTTTTCAAAAACTATAACAAACTAAAAAAAATATATAAATAATTTAATTTAAATTTAGGATTAAAGACCGGTTTACTGGCTTTAAAAATTCATTTAAGTGTTGCCGTTGTTTTTTAATATCTTTTTTTTCATTATTTTTATATTTATATCTATATTCATGTCATTCTTTTCTCTACCTCCTAAACGGGGAGAGATCATCGCCTCCATATCCTCCCTCCCATAGTAGAAAATGCTTGTTTTTGACACCTCTACAAAAAACAGTTACCAATTTTTGGCGCCAAAGTTATCATAGTCTCCCCATGAACTGATGTCTGAGACATACAAGCCATAGAATCCTGTCCAACTACTTACTGATAATTTTGTGTTTACAATATATTGCAAAGCACATAGGAAATGAGTAGTGAGTGGTACTAATTGCAGATTGTCGCTTATTTTTATAAAACATATGTTGAATTTTTCCAAGAAATTCCAAACATACGAGGGTTGTCCGACAAGTACTTAGCCTACAAAAGAAAAACAAAAATTTTGGAGAAATTGCGATTTATTTTCCAATATAGTCTCCTTTTAGCTCGATACACTTGATCCAGCAATGCTCCAACTTCTTTAACCCGTCTGAAAAATACGCTTTCTCGAGGTCTGCAAAGTAGGCCTCCGTGGCGGCGACGACCTCCTCATTCCACTGAAATTTCTGCCCGGCGAGTGAAGTTTGGAAACAAAAAGTCGCACGGGACCAAATCTGGAGAATACGGTGGATGGGGCAGCAGCCGGTGCGTTATCATGGTGGAAGAGCACTTTTCTTTGCCAAGTAGGGCCGTTTTTTCTTCAATTCAGCGTCGAATCAGCCCAATAATTTGGCATAGTACAGCCCTGTGACCGTTTTGCCCTTCTCCAGGTAGTCGATGTGGATCACACCTTGTGAATCCCAGAAAACGGTGGCTGATGGGACAGTCTTCGCCTTTTTCGGAGCACGTTCGCCGGGTGAAGTTCACTGTTTCGACTGTTCCTTGGTCTCTGGTGTGTACCAGTGGATCTATGTTTCGTCGACTGTCATGAAACGACGCAGAAACTTCTTCGGATTGCGCTTAAACAGCGTCAAACACTGCTCTGAAGTGGTCTCATGGTTGCGCTTGTTGTCCGGAGTGAGCAAACGCGGCACCCATCGCGCCGACAGCTTTCTCATGCCCAAAATTTCATGCAGGATATGACCCACGCGATCTTTTGAAATGCCTACTGTCTCAGCTATCTCGCGCACCTTCAATCGGCGGTCTGCCAATACGAGATCGTGGATTTTTGTCACGTTATCCTCCGTGGTGGCCTTTTTGGGGGCACCTGGACGTGGCTCATCAAATACCGACGTGCGACCACGTTGAAACTCGTTAAACCAAATGTTGATGGTCGCCATCGAAGGAGAAGAGTCAACGTACACAGCAGCCAAACGCTCTTCGATTTCGCTGCGCGATTCCCCTTCCAAAAACAAGAATCAAATCACCCACCGATATTGCTCTTTTTCCATTTTTCCGATCCGGCTGAAATTTCGACAGTAGCCGTTTGCTACACGATGCTATTGCGATATTGGCGACATCTGGCTAAGTACTTATCGAACCACCCTCGTATACTGCTATGTATAGCGAAAAACATATCATTTAGCATTATTTGGTTCATGAATAAAACAATTATTTTTCAAATAATGATTCAAAATGTTTATTTAATAAATTAAAAAACAAAAATATAAAAATAATAAAAAGAATAAAAAAAATAAATATTCTTCAATTTAATCCTAAATTTAGAAAATAAATAAATAATATGCTAACTTTATTTATGTCCGCCGTATATTTTGCAATTTTTTGGATTCGCGAAGGCATATTTTCAACATACACATTTGTTGCATTTGAAAAAGATTTTTGTAGTTTTGTTTCCTTTACAAAAACCTGTTTGGCCCTTTTGCGTATTTGTTCACGAGAATCCGAATTTAATTTCAATTTTCGTGGGGGCAAACGCCCCCATTTATTGAGCTTAATTCAAGCTAAACTTAATCTAACTTAATAACTAATGAGAACGGGTGAGGGGGGCGCGAACCTTAGAAACTAAGATTGGAAGGTTATTGAGAAGACGGAGTTTTAGGCATGGAGTGCTGAGGTTGAAGTCGAAGTTAATATTCGACACTTGCCACGGGAAATGGGTTCATTGGAGCCGTATGAGGTGCGGGGGGTGGATAGACAGAAGAGACGAGGATTGCGTGTATTACGGGGGTTAGTGTTAAGAGATGTGGAGTTACAAAGGGTGGCGGAGTCAATGGTACCTGTAAGAAGTCTATGAATGAAGATTATGTCGGATACTGTTCTTCTTTCCTCCAAAGTACTCAAGTTGATTAGTTTAAGACGGTCTTGATAGGGCGGTAAGAACCAGGGCAGACCTCGAAGAGCGAAACGTAGGAACCGACGTCGGATGCTTTCGATTCTAGATATGTGGGTTTGTTGATAGGGGACCACACTTGAGATGCGTATTCGAGAACGGGGCGAACGAAGCTAATATAGAGAGATCGAGTCACGTCGGGATTGGAGAATTCTTTATACCAACGTTTTACAAAACCGAGTGCAGAATTGGCTTTATGAATTATATCGTCGATATGTGCGCGAAAATTGAGCTCTTGGTCACATAGTATGCCAAGATCGCGGATAACCTGAACGGTGAAGATGGGCTGATTATTCAGGAAGTAGAGAGGAGGGGGAGATTTGATTCGTTTACGTGAGAAGGTAATTGATTGGCATTTGGAAATGTTAAGTTCCAAACAATTTTTGAAACACCAAACGGAAAAGCCGTTCAGATCCGATTGAATAAGGGAAGAATCTTGTTGCGAGGAAATGGTCTTGAAGAACTTGGTGTCGTCAGCGTGCAGTGGGAGGTGGGAATGTTTGATGACAAACTCAATGTCGTTTATGGTAAGAATAAAAAGAAGTGGACCTAGATGGTTCTCTTGGGGAACGCCGGAAGAAGCTAAAAAGGGGTTGGAAAAGGCAGATTTAAAACGAACACTGTAGTAACGGTTTTTTTTTTTTAAATAAGAAGCTATCCACTTCAACGCAGAGGGTTCAGAGCCATGTAAAGACATTAGTTTGTGGGATATTTTGTCGAAAGCTTTACTGAAATCAGTTGAAATAACGTCGACCTCATTTCAATTGTCTAATGCTGAGAGTGTGAAGGACACAAATTCGACAAGGTTTGTGGTTGTAGACCTGCATTTGAGGAAGCCATGTTGTTTGGATGAGATTAGAGATTTAGAGTGAAAACTTAGAGTGTCATACAAGATACTTTCGAAAAGTTTGGGTATGTGTGACAGTTTGGCGATGGGCCGGTAGTTGTTAACAACATTCTTCGGACCTTTTTTGTGAACAGGAGAGTTATAAAAGCGGGGGATATTGAAGAACTCGTGACACTTAATAAAGATGGACTTGAGGTTGGTAGAGTCAGAACAAGCAGTTGGAATCAGATTGAAGGAAACTCGTTGACGTGGCGGTTTTGGTGGAGCAGAGGAAGAGGTCTGCATATGGAAGATAAAGGGGTGAGTGAAAAATGGGAAAAGATTTGTTTTGAAGCTATAGTTATGGTGGGGGTTAGATTGAGGTTTAGGGTTTTTATCACAGGTGTTAGGCTTATTTTTATGTTTCTTAGAGCTAGGTACATAAATTTGTTTTTTAGAATTATAGAGCATCTCGGGGTGGATATCTTTCTTTTCGTTCCATCTGGTAAGGGTAGTTTTACCAAGAGTGAAAGGGCGGCCGTCAGGGTTTGGGAATAACCACTCGTATTTCGATGATATGGACAGCTTCAGCTTAAACGATCTGGACCGTTGAAGTGCTTGGCAACTTTCTTCGTTGCCTTTTTTCAGTTTTTGGAGTCGCTGGTTCCATTCACTTAAATTCCATATTTGGCCAGAGCGCCAAAAAACCAGTTTCGTTCCGAACCTTAGCCTGTGCAGTCGCATTTTAGCTCGCTCTTCGATTAATTGATTTTTTCCTTTTCTTTCAAAACGACCAATTTTTCTTCTACATAATCAAAATACGCGAGTGTCCAACTGTGCCCCCAATTAGTCACCACAATTATTTAATTCCAAATTCTCTGACGCAAGCAAAAAAAACTTACACGAAAACAATAACACAAAAAAAAAATTAAATTATCTTTCTGAACGTGAGTGACCCGCTATTGCGTGAAATTCTTTCTCGCCACTTCCCATTTTTCCGTCGTCAGTTGCATTATTTACTGACCCACTTTAAAATCCGTACGCGAGTGACCCCCCCTGCTCCGTTTCTCATTAGTGCTAAATACCCAAATATGGATCACTGCGATTTAGTCCACTGTGCCAATGACAACAAAAATGCTGATCGAGTTATTTGCCGAGGTATCTGCGGCAAATCGTTCCATCTCCCCTGCATAGGGCTTGGTAAAAGATCCATCACGCATTTTAAAGAACTTTCGGACTATTTCCACTTCTATTGTGAAGAATGTAAAAAGATATCCCTCGCCGATGTCTTGTTCGCTATCAAATGCAATAATGATAATATAAACACTGCCTTCAACAACAACAACCTAGTGCTAAAAAAATTATCAGCGAAGTTCGACCTTATTCCTAAATGTGTTGAAGATCTAAACAACCTAGTGGAGTGCTCGATCCTTTCCAAATTTAACTCTATGGAAAAACAATTATCTAGCCTGATAAAACTCGTCAATGATATCTCCGAACCTAACTCCCCTAATAGCCGGAACGCCGAACTAAAACGTGACCTGGTTTCAACTCTCAACACGCACCTTAACCCTGTTCTGTTCAAGAAAATGAACGAAAACTTAAATTCCCTCCGATCCGATATTGACATACATTTCAGTCACTCATCGAAAAAAAGTATATCTCCCCCATATCAACCTGACCCACTGCTTGAAGCTATGGCTAACAAATTGAATGATGTTAGCAGTGAGCTTACCTCTACTAGGTTCACCTTAAATGAACTAGTCGAGGAATTAAGAACAGCGGCTCACAAAATTGATGACATCCACTTCCCCGGCCAGTATCATAATAATCCATCATTTGGCAACGCCTCGTTACGCGACGAACTACTTGAAGCCAACCTTTCCACACCGTTAATTCGTGCCTCTCCACCACCACCCCAACCAACGTCGTCTGTCTACACCCAAACAAACCAACTCCTAGAAGTAGAAGAGTCAGCCGAGGAATCCAGTATTGAACGCTTTGGCCAAATATGGAGTATACGTGAATGGAATCAGCGCCTCCAAAAGCTTCGCAGCAGCAACGAGGATACCACTACTTTTTTGGTTGAAGGACAGGACCCAATCTCTGAGGAACAATGGATACAAAAATTTACGAAGCACTACAAAATCCCAACACTCAGCTGCCAAATGCTTCAACATCTCGGACCGAACAAACTAAAACTCTCCATCGCAACGAAATATGCCTGGCTATTTCTTAATTCCGGCCGCCCACTCACTTTAGGTAGAACAACATTTACCAACTGGAGCGAAAAGTTTGATTCTCACCCTAATTCTACTACAACACCTCAACATAAACGTAGTAATAAGAATAATATAAGTAAAAAGCACTCCAAGCCCCCATCCCAACCCCACGATAACTGGAGCTACAAAACTAAACTCTTCCCAATTTTTAACCACCCATCAATTTCCCATTTACAGTCTTCTTCCTCAGTTCTACCAAAACCTCAAAGCCAACGGGTCAGCTTTAATCTGAATCCAACTAGTTCTCCTACCAATACACCCTTACCACCTTCAACCCTAGTACACGACCCGGATCCAAACTTATTCCCAAAATTCGACCTTAAATCCGGAGCCAAGTATCCTAACTTTCGAAGCTCCCACATCCTTAATCCCTCTACACCCACCCCATCTAACACCTCAGCTACAGCCAGATCCTCATCTCTCTCACAATCTTCAAACCAACTTCCTTCGATTTCAGTCTCCTCCAAATCTTTCGTTGATCCCCTAGTGCCACCTTCAGTCAAACTTACTCAGCAATCTATTGACCCCAACGAATCTCGATACGCACTCTCCAGGTTAAGAGACAAAAAAATCTATGAGAACATTCGACTCTTCTTGGCTTATCTTCACGACAAGTCAGATTCGGTTTGCTATGAAGGTAAAACAAACACCAGCGTAATGGTCTCAATTCAACAAGAAGGTCTCCCCACCGATTTCACTACCCTCAAGAATCTTTTCATTAAATACCACGAGTTTTTCAATATCTCACCCAAAAAAGTAACAAACGATCTTGATACCTTCAGACAATATATACATTCAAAGCGCATATCGCACCTTCAGCGCAGCAGAGCTGACCATAATAGGTTTTTTCGGTCCTAAAAATCTGACCCTCCCTGCCACACTAACGCCCCCCGAAAACCTTCCTCTTACCTTTTATTATCAGAATGTAAGAGGCCTGCGCTCTAAAACTCAGGCTGTCCTGCAGCAATCTCATGCGTTACCTTTTGAAATATTTGCCTTAACCGAAACGAACTTAATCCCTAGCATAAACAACCTTGAACTATTCCCATCCAACTTTAACGTCTATCGCGATGATGTTAACCGACCTTCTGATGGTTGTCCATGCCGCGGTGTTCTTCTAGCTGTCCGAAACTCCCCCCACTGTTCGAATCTCTCACGATTTTCACAAAGCCAACTTTCGTCAAATCAATGCCCCTTTTAATTTCAACGACCTTACCGTAAATGATGCCATATCTATATTCTACAAAGAAATATTTAATTCCTTCTCCCTTTATGTACCCCTTTCTCGACAAAAAACCTCATCCACCTCCCCACCATGGTATAACCGCAGGCTCCGTTCTTTGAGAAACAAACGAAACAAGCTGTGGTCAACTTTCCTTCGTACTCAATCCCCAAATGACTTCTCTAACTATTTAGGTACTTACCTGCATTTTGTAGAGCTTTATAAATCCCTCTATCAACAGTACCTAGTTGAGACGCAAACCAACCTTATAAATAATCCCAAGTCCTTCTTTCAATTCGTTAACCACAAAAGAAAATCTGATGGCTACCCTAACTCACTCTCCTTCAATAATGAAACTTCCAATAATCCTCATTACATCACCAACCTTTTTGCCACATTTTTCAATCAATCTTTTACCCATGATTCCTTTGCACCCGATCATACCTAATTCAACTATTTACCTAATTTCTCCTCTGGACCAGAAAGATTAAAGCAACTTAACGATGAATTCACCCCTGGCCCCGACGGCCTCCCAGCTATATTTATGAAAAAATGTTTCTCTTCCCTTTCTCTACCTCTTTCAAAAATCTTCAGCCTATCCCTTTCCCAAGGTGAATTTCCCCATATATGGAAAACCTCTTTTATAACACCTATACACAAAAGTGGTCAGAAGAGTGACATTAACAATTACCGTCCCATTGCCAAACTCTCTCATATACCCAAAATCTTCAAAAGTATTTTGTATGATAATTTAAGTTTTCAATGCAAGTCTTTGATTTCCCCCAGACAGCACGGCTTCCTTAAAGGCAGGTCGACAACCACAAACCTTTTTGAATTCGTTTCCTTCACCCTCTCAGCCTTAGAAAATGGCAAGGAAGTCGATGTTATCTCAACTGACTTCAGTAAGGCCTTCGATAAAATTTCACACAGACTAATACTCTTCAAACTGTCTTCTCTTGGCTTTGAGCCCATCTTATTAAAGTGGATTTCCTCATACTTGGAAAATCGCTACTACAGCGTCCGCTTTAGATCGGCCCTCTCTAACCCCTTCCTTGCTTCTTCCGGTGTCCCCCAAGGCAGCCATTTAGGCCCGCTTCTTTTTATCCTCACCATAAATGATATTTACAGCTATGGACAAAAAAATAAATACAGCTGAAGCCATTGGATAGATAGATATATTTTAACAAAAGTTTTAAAGTTTGCGGCAAGTTTCTTTTTGTGAAGTATTCCTACAATAATCAGGAATGTATTTATGTATTTTTAAAGCATCTTGCCATGTTATAATGGGAATAAAGGCTGAAAATGTAAAAAAAGTCGTCTTTTGATATGGACAAAAAAATAAATACACTTCATCAAATTTATTATTTCACGAAATTTATTCATACGAGCAAACAAGTCATGGTAGGATTTGTTAGTATTTGTTCGTATTTTGTCGCTTGACCTTTATTTTTAGTTATTTGTTCTACCCTCCTCGGCATAGAATCAACCAACTTCCGACATTCCTCAACAGGTATAGAATTCCATGCCGACTGCACTGCCTGCCAAAGTTCGCTTTTGTTTTTTGGATTTTTTATAGAAACTGCATCCTTGACCTGCTTCCACAGATTTTCTATTGGATTTAGGTCCGGCGATTGAGCAGGCCACTCCAAAAGAGTAGCCCTTTTCGCAGCAAACCATTCCTTTGTTAGTTTAGCCGTGTGTTTCGGATCGTTATCTTGTTGAAACGTCCACACCAAAGGCATTTCTTGCTCGGCATATGGTAGCATTACAGTTTCAAATATTTGAGTATATGTTTCCTTTGTCATAATTGTATTAATGAGGTGTATGGGACCAACACCACACCACGAGAAACATGCCCATACCATAATGCTACCACCACCATGTTTGACCGTCTTGGTGTATTTTGGATGCAGTTCAGAATTGGGTGGACGTCTCACATTGTATCTACTATCCGATCCGAACAAATTAAACTTGGATTCATCACTCCAAAGGATATTTCGCCACTTTTTAGTGCCCTCTTCGCCGGACCATGATTTGTGCTGATCAGCAAATAACATCCTTCGTCTTTTATTTTTTTTACTGATTAGTGGCACTTTTCTTGGTGATCGTGAGGGAAGATTATACTCCACTAATCGTCTTCGGACAGTCCTTGAACTAATTGGCATACTATTCTCCTGCAAAATTTTCCGCGACGATAAAAAAGGGTCTTTTTTTGATTCCAGCACAATTAAACGATCCTGCTTTTGCGTTGTTTTTCGTGGCCGTCCTCTATTTTCTCGCGCTGGTTTATCTCTAAGTGCATTTTGTACCATCCCTAAAGAACAATCTATCGTTTTTGCGATTGAACGGTACGAATATCCTTCGCTTTTCAACTTTTTTATGATCTCCCTTTTGTCATCGGAACAATGCACGTTACGTCCCATATTTCGCTAATAAAACAATTAAATATTATTCGTTACTTCACTGGTATTCAATATTATAAACCTTTTCCGCTTTCCGATAGTAAAATAATTTCGTAACACTTTGTTTTTACCAGATACACTTCGCTACCAATGTACAGTGGGTGATCAAATTATTACGGCCACTTGAAATAAAATCATTTTTTTTAATGTAAATGCATATATTATTTTTATTATTAACATTTTTGGCTCTATTTTTTTTTAAATATTAGGAGATACTTATAAACTAATTAAAAAAGTTATTTTTCTCCTCTAAGCGAATAAAGTTTTGAAAAAAATTAATATTTTGTTATACCTCCTCTGGCGGATATAACAGCCTTAACTCTTTGTGGCATACTTTGGATGCATTTTAAGCAGTTGTTTTTTATTTTTCTCACTTCTATGCCACACTTCTATGAGGCGTTCTATTAAAGCCTGCTTATTGGTGATTTTTTCCTTTCCTATTTCCCTCTTCATAAGCTCCCAAAGATTTTCGATGGGATTCAGGTCTGGAGAGTTCCCTGGCCATTCCAAGACCTCTACACCCTTTTCCTCTAAAAAGGCAGTCACTTTTTTGGCTTTATGACATGGTGCAGAGTCGTGCATAAACACAAAATTGCCGTTTGGGAACCATTTCGTAGTTTGTGGCAACATTTTTGTTCTTAGGACCTGAATGTACTGGTCCTGGCGCATGGTTCCATCTACAATAAACAGACGTCCAGTCCCTTTTCCACTAATAATTTACCAGACCATGATGCTCAACGGATGTTTCACCCATTCCACTATGCACTCTTGTCGGTATTTTTCATTCGGTCTTCTCCTCACAAACTCGGCCTTATCCGACAAAATTTGGACTGTCGACTCATCGGAAAAACAAACCTGGAAGAAAAACATTTACCGAAAAAATCATAAAATTATTCCTTCAGAAGATAAAAAGGGAATTATTAAGCCGATTGAACACGTTGTTACCTTCAACCAATCTTCAGATGTCCAGTCTTTATATGCTTTAGCCCATTTTAGACGTTTTTGCATCATCGTTTTTGTCAGAAGTGGCTTCTTTGCGGGACCGCAACATGTAAAACCCATATCCTTAAGTCGACGTCGGACTGTCATGTCAGAAATGTCCATTCCTGACTCTTGAATCAAGTTTGTGAGGATCTTCCTTGGCTTTTTCCTGTTTTGGACTCATATTTCTTTTATTTTTGGCTCATCCCGTGGTGTTGTAATCTTTTTTCTTCCAGATTTTCCGGTTCTCATTGGGCAAAGGGCGGCATTTGCATTGATTTTATTTTTTATTTTGTCAACTGATGACTTTGCCACTCCTGCAATTATTGCAATCTTCCTTTGGGAATGCTCTGTATTCAATAGCAGAGTTTTGATTTCCGAAATTTGTACGGGCGAAAGATATTTTCGTCTACCCATTGCTAAAACAACGTCTTATCACAAGAACTCGAAAAGCACAACCAACACAATCTAAATGCACACAAATTTAAAATAAAAATAATTCACACAACACATTTGTATCAAGTATACCGATATCGAAACAGTAGGCTTTGATTTAAAAAAAAAAAACTGTTAAAACGGTTAGAAAAATATAAAGAATAACGTATAGGAAATAAGGTATCTATTCAGGAAGATGGCTACCACAAAAATAAACGCTTTTTGAAATAATGCTTTATATAATTTTTAAAGTTCAATGGTCACAAATTAGTTTCAGACTGAAACTAATATATTAATATTGTTATTTAACGCCTTTATTTGAACCTAATTCTGAAAATACCTCATTTTTTATGGTGGCCGTAATAATTTGATCATCCACTGTATGTATTTATTTTTTTGTCCAGACAAAAGAGGACACAAACTGACATTTCAGAGAAATTTTTGATAACGGTAAATGATCCTGCTTTCATTCTTCGGGTGTATTTTATTCTCGATGCCTACCTACTTATCACGAGATAGCGTTGTCCTCACTAAAGAGAAAAAAGGAGAAAATAACAGAATTGTGTGGTAGAGTGGGCTGTATTTATTTTTTTGTCCATAGCTGTATATGGTTATCAAACATTCCCACATCTCCCTATATGCCGACGATGCTAAACTTTTTAAGATCATTTCCTCAAAACTTGACTCTTCCCTTATTCAATCGGACCTCAACAGCTTTTCCACCTGGTGCTCCAAGAACTGCCTCGGCCTAAACATTTCAAAGTGTCAATCCATTACTTTTTTCCCGCAAACGCAACAAACCTCCTCCCCGCCTCTACTTTCTCCATAATCAACGCCTTTCCACCGTTAAAGTGATCCGTGATCTTGGTGTATTATGCGACCAGGAACTCAATTTCCTTGCACATATCAGCTATATAATTCTTAAGGCCAATTCTGCACTCGGCTTCGTGAAACGATGGTCTAAAGAATTTTCCAATCCCTACGTCACTCGGTCTCTTTACATAACCTTTGTTTCTTTACATAACCTTTTGCGGCAGCGGAGACACACAAATTGACGGGGCGGACACATTGGCTTCAAGCAATTCATCACGTACGGAGGTATTGGCAAACGATGGGTAAATCACAGTGATCCATATTAAACTAGGGCAAGAGCGGGTCACTTACGTTCAGAAAGATGATTTCTTTTTTTTTGTTTTGTTTTGGTGTAAATTGGGAGCATTCGCGTCAGAGAATTTCGATTGGGGAAAGACGAGTCACACGCGTTTTAATATTTTATTGATGAGGTAGAAGTTTGTAATTAAACAATTGTGATAACAAATTGGGGGCACAGCTGAACACTCGCGTTTTTTAAATGCGTAGAAGAAAAATTAAATTATGTGTCGTTTTGAAAGAAAAATTATCTGTAGTGACGCTTCTTAAGCATATTGTGAACGATTCCAGTACTTTGAGAACAAAGCGGAAATGAAGATCCTCTGTTTTCATCCTTTCCCATATACGGAAATCCATTTATAATGTATTTGGTTCTGACGTCAGATGCCAGCCAGAATTTGACACCAAACTTACCCAATTTGTTTTGCATATATTGCGTAAACCTACACAACGATTTTGTTGGGAAAAGTTGTTCATCGATGTTTACATGTTCTCCAGATTTGTAACAGCTTTGGCTATTCTCGGTGACTTTGTACCATACTTCGGAGATTAGTGCAAATTTCTGTTGGTAAACGCTGGGCTCGTTTTTTTTTTTTTATCAAACCTGATAAACCGCATAATTTCGGAAAAGCGGGACCCCATTTCTTGGTGCAAAGATATGAGATGCTCAAATTGTTTGCCTGATAGGCGCCACGTGCATATAGAAGAGCAATATATGCATTTATTTTTGGCGGAGTAAGATTCCATTCAGTTCCCAATACTCGAGAAGCTTCTTCTTCTGTACATTTTTTTATGTGCTCTATTACACGATTGTCAATAAGCAAAGAAAATGCAGTTCTCACTTTGCCCTTCATAATATTTCGTTTCGTCGGGCTTACAACCTCCCTAAAAATATTATAAATTGGTGTTGAGCCTAGTTCCATTTCTTGCCAAATTGTACCATCAGCCGCAATTTCGGGACATCGGTCTTCCACATCACATTCACTTTCTGAACTCGATAACGGTCTTTTTCTCTTTTGTTCTCTACGTCTTTTCAAAATATTCTCGTCTTCACTTTCTTTACCTGAGGTCTCACATTCGTCCGTTATGTCAAATGAGTCATCATGTTGTTCGTCGGTATCCACTTCACTTTGAGATAATTTTCACTAAATTCCAAACACTCTTCATCTATGTTATTTATCTTCTCCAATGATTTCAAATATCTTGAATGTTTCAACATTTTTGGGATAAAAATTATTAGTAAAATAAACATAAGAAAAAAATTCTTATTTTTGCTCGGAAAATAGCACTATAACTTGAAATATTAGCTCGCTTGAAACTCGCAATTCATTCATCAGCCAACAACTAATATAACACAATACAGCAAAATATATGATGAAATAGTTAAAATGTCTAATGCAACGTTTTTGTATCACAACCACAAATATAAATCTTCATGATATCGCACGAATCTGTGTATGGGTAAAATGACCCGTTGCGGTAGTTAAGGCAGATAATATACTTTTCCCAGTAAAAAAAAAAGAGGGGAGTAAATATTAAAAAATAAATTCGATGTATAATATAATATAAAGAAATTCGGATGGAAAAGCACACGTTAGAAGACCAAAAATAAAACGCTTGTACTCAAAATATTCCATGGGCACTTTAAAATATGTTGGCTGTTTTTTCGGCTAAGGGTCACAAATTACAAAAAGCGATTTTCTTCTTTACTTCCTTAAATATCTTACAAGCTTGTCATCCGGTAGCAGAGAGATAGTGAAAGTAAGTGTTTTAACAGTGGGTCCGAAGAGATATCTCTGCTTTGTGATTTAGGTAGAAATTTTAAGTGAGGGTAATCATGTGTCGGAGAGTGTAGGTGTTTATTTAGTATAAATATGTTGTTTTCATAAATTGTTTTTGTTGCCCTAATTTTATTTTATTTTTTTAGTTGTAAATTAACTTTTTCCATATTTTACAGAACTAACTTACCCTAGATAAAAATATCTTTAAAAAATACGTACACCTAAGCAAACAGAACTTCTCAAGACTATGCCTTCCGACCGATAAATAAAATTAATTAAATTATGAGTTTGGCTTTGTTCCTTAATATTTTTATGTATTCAACGTCTTAAAGCGTATATTATTTTTGACTCAGTTATTGCAACAAATTCAACGCAACTGCTCGTATTTCTATCGGTCGCTTCTTCTGAGGGGACATATGTATATACAGGGTGTCCCACGAGCAGTGTGCCAAAAAGCTGGAGCGTGTAGGTCTGGTCAAGACAAGAAAAAAATCGTATGGGATGGGGGAGGGGGGGGTCTATTCCCCCCCGTTTAGCCGGGAGGGAATACACCCACAATGCCGTGATATACTTTTTTGTAAAGCCAGAAACCTCTTCTTTCATCTTGTTTTTAAACGGAGCTGTTGTAAGGAAGTTTTTGAGAAATTATATTATATATGTATATATACAGCATCGGACAAAACTAAGGAAACTGACATTAATGAAACATTTAGGCGAGTGTAGTAAAAGGCGTAAAATTTTAAATATTTTTTTATTGAAGTCAAACCGAACAGTTTCCTTAGTTTTGTCTGTTCAGAATGTTGTTTTACTATTTTTTTTTTTTTACTTTGAATTCTTGATTGAATTTTGTTATTTCTGTTTTTAATATTTTAAGCAGTATTGATATGAATAATAAATTCATTATAACGAGTTTAAAAATGTTTCCTTTTCCAATTTATGAAAACAACATATTTATACAAAAAAACACCTACACTCTTAGTGTAGTTTTGTCCGATAATAATATAATATGTATATATATACTCACCTCTCTTTTTACATGGTAGATACGTTTAGACACCGTGCAAAAAAAATATAGTGTAAATATGTATATCTACAACATAAAAATCGTGTAAAATAAAAAAAAACCCTATATATTTTCCCAAAAAAACGTGCAAAAAAATAATAATGAAATGTTTATTATTTAGAAACCAAAAAACAATTCATTTTTATTAAAAAAAATTAAATTACTTAATTGTGAAGTTTCACACCATAATGTGTATAAACATTTAGAATGAAGTTAGAAATAAAATTCGTTTCGCAACTATTCATCGTCACTTGATAATAAGCGTACACGTTTATTACGGACTGGGCCAAAATTGCTTTCATCAGATATGTATGTCTAGCACAATATTCGGGTTTGATTCAAATGAAGAATTTCGTTCATCATAAACAACCTCGATTGGTTTTTTTTGTCATAAAGCTTGTATTAGCTATTTTTTGGTTCCTCAAGTTACTAATTTGTGCTAGAACTAAAACTTCGTGTAAAAAAGTTTTATTTGTCTAATTTGTGAACCGTGTTATTTCAAAATCTTGTAAAAAACGACGGTGTAGAAACAGAGTTGGGTGTATAGATATGTATGTATATATTTCCAAGATATCGATGACGTACCGTGATGTAGCGCATTTTGGAACTTTATTTCGAATAATGTACGACCTAACTGTTAACCGACGTGACAAACGTGTAGTTTTTGTTTCTGCGCCAAATGCTTATCGACATGGTATACGTCCTTGGCAGCTTTAAAACAAAAGCATCCTGACGTGCGTGGCTCGTCTTTGTAGTGCAAGTTGGATACGCTGATGTTATACTTTTAGTTCTTTTAATATGCATTGCAATATTGCAATTTTTATTCTATCGTTCAATAATTTTAGATCCTATGCGCCATAAAAACAAAAACAGTGCTGTAAACTAACGAAAAGTGTTTCCAAGGTAAATAGCAGAAGTTTCCAAAAACGAAACTTAGTCGTCGTTCTTACGCAAAAATAGTGTATATTTCGAACGGGTGCCTGATTTGATAAGAATTTGGGCCTAGTTTTAAATTTATTACACTTTAGATAAATTGATATTGAATTTTTATTTTTCTATACCTAAGTATTGGAGACGGATACAAAATGCACGGAAGGTTAATTTTCCAACGAATAGTTTAGGATTGCAGGCGAATATTTATAAAAATGCAAACTTCTCAATTTCCACGCATAATTGCTTACAATTATTGTGGATAATAAACATAATAAATAAACAAAACCTAGGATCAGATTTATACAGTATACAACAATTTCCTGTTCCTCGTCTGTTTTATGATTTATATGTACATATATGCATCAGTAGGTTAACTGAGTGAAAAAACTGCATTTATAATAAATATCAATAACGTCAACATTTTGTTATACATGTACATACATATATATATATAGAGTTCATTTTTGCTATGTATATATGTATATATGAGCTCTTTATAGAAGAAAATTTCCCATAACTATATTTATAGATATTATTCATAATTAACTAAGCACATGTAAGAAGGAAATAGTGGAAATAGTTATGCGGTAGTGCAACAACGCCCTTTAAACTCGGTTATGGATAAAGTTCCAATTTTATTACAATTTCTGTTTTCCTATTGAAAATAAATATTTGAAAAAAAATGTTTGTGCATTGTGATATAGTCTCATAAAACCAATTTTCTGACGAAAAACCAATAAAAGGAATTTACTTAATTACCTTTGAATAAATAGTCATATTCATCTTCTCTACCACCCATTCTTGTTAAGCGTTAATAAGAAACACACCAAGAATATAAACATATATTTACTCCAACAAATCCACCTACTCCTTGCGAATTCAAATTATGTATTAGTTTTGGTTCAAAACTTAAATAAACTTCACTTTCGTAACGATAATTGTACAGATAATCGAGTAAGGTATTCAGAGATTTATAACAACTTTAAAACTTGCTAAGTCGACCTGGAAATAAACCCTTCCCATTCCACAGAACTTTTACTAAAACGAAAGGCGAACAACGGAAACATTCCCATATGTTTACACTGTTCGGGTAAAAGGCTTATTCTATAGTTGTATCGATCACACTTGTAGTTTATTCAAATTTTGCATTTTTTTCATTTACATGAATACTAAATGCCCGTATCACCGTTCACGAGTCGAACGTTCGCCAGCCGTTGAACTCCAAGGCGAACCAAGCCTGAAATTCACCCGAATCCACTCACTGATAATTGACTGACTGTCAATTCACTGGTTGCGTCAAGTGTCAAAAAATATTGTGCATTTGAAAGAAGAAATTCAGAAAAAGCAAAATAATAAGTAGTGTTTTTTTTTTTTTTTAAGCGATTAGAATGAAAGCAGTTCCGTGTGTTTTTGTTTGGAAGATCCGAACGCCCCTATGCCCTTGGCAATGTCTGGATTAACCTCCGTAAGTTGCACCAGCTTGCCGAACTGTTGACTGTTGGTTTTCTTCAAACTTGGAGAAAAGATAATAAAACGCCAATCATTTTGAAATGCATGCATTTTATTACTATTACTTACATTTTCCCATTTTCTGTCATTGCTACAAATGTTTCTTTTGAATGTAGCAAACGTTCGCCTCCAAGTCACCAACTTTTCGTGTTCGACTGAATTTGACATAAGAAACAACAATTCAGTCGAACATTCGCCAACGGTGATACGGCAAAACTGCAGTTCGCCAAAATTTGAGTCGAATGCCATCTGTGCGACTCGCGAACGATGATACGAATTTGTGTAGTTCGACTCATTTTTCATTAGACTCGCGAACGTGATACGGGCATAAAACCCTAATCTATGCTAGAGCAACAATTATAAAAGTGAACGTGTATGTGCGCAAGGGTTCCGCCATAAAAATAATTTCATAGGTTGAAAAAAAGGCGACATCACTTTTTTGTATTTAAAAATGCTAGTTTGGTAGTAATAGGAATTCTATGCTCTCCTGCTTGCTTAAACTACGTGGCCATTTTTAGTTGGTGATTTAAACACTGTTTTTTGTTTTTTTTTGAGCTACAAGGAACAGTGGGAAAAATAATTTATAGCCACGATTACACAAGCTAATATAAATGCACGATACCTAAAAAGTTTTTTTTCCGAAATTTGGGAGGGAGTTGTAAAAGGCGCTCGCGCTAATCATCACGTGAAGCACTTTCTACATCTGGCTCATTTGACATATGGAGAATTAAATACTCTGATTGTAGAAATCTAGGCAATCCTCATCTCTCTACAATTTCTCATTTTGAATTTGACAAATTACAAATCATTACAAATTTGGCCTTAAGGGAAAAAGAGTATCTGCGTATTCTTCGATGGTCAATATTGTCATAGTGTTGAAGTACTTAGGGATGTTCAAAAAAGAAATTGAAGTAGCAACACCTAAACCCTCTGATCTGATAGAGGTGAGAAGGACTCAGAAAAGTAAACAGAAAGAAAATTGATCATGTTCAGTTGTTCGTAGATTGCATGCCAACGAACGTATCAGTGCAGCAACTCAAACTCCGTTCGGAATGGAATCGATAACGAAAGAGGTCCTCTCCTCTTCGCGTTCAAAATGGAACTGAACGCGTTGCATACGTTATGATTACAAGCGCCTATTATTTTCAGAACACATCTATCATATGTTGAAGCTCCAGTCCTTTTAAAGGCATTAGCATCTTGTCTCCGTGAGCCTATTAACGGATTAATAGTTACTTCCGAGCTTTAATTTCACTCCGACTCTCATTAGTCCAAGCGATTAGACTGATGACGTGAGAGGAAGCTTTAAAACATTAATGATGCATTTGAGGATTATGCGGAAAATAAAGTTGGATTTTGTGCGACAGCAAAAACACATGGCCTAGAGAAATTTCTGACGACAATGTAGTGGCTATCGAAGGGACCAATCCTTTTCCTTCTTTTTGATCAAGGGATCGATTCTATTTAATGGAAGTACTATTTAGTGGAAGTAGGATTTAATTTGAAGGGTATCGGAACAAACGCATGCTGGATACGAAGTAGTAATTAGGAACAACATAGGCGGAAAATTATTACATTGCGATATCAGAATATCGGAAAATCTTTCATCGGAACACAGGCTGGTATTCAAAAATCTCTAACAAATTGTTGGAAGATAGGAAGGTACATATTGACTAAGTTTCCAACCCGATATTTAAAAAAATTGGATATATGTATGTGTATGGCAAAAATGTACAAATATTTGCTACACACATGCCTTGGATGCGGAGAAAAAGAGTATAAATTGAAGGAACTAAAGGGTTTGGATTCTAGGAATATATAAAGCTGGATATGCCGTTATACTGCGAACATTTCTTCATATGAACCAGCATAAACGGAATATGAGAAACAGGTTTTACATCCTCTTATATCCCTACTTTTTGCAGCAGATCGTCGAAAATAAAATATAGTGCTTGATGCCAGAGGTCGTACGCCAGTAGGACATTTTTTTTTTTCATCTCTACCTTAGAAGCTATCATAGTTTATATCGAAAACCAGAAGGCTGATACAGAATTTTATATTCACCTAATATTATTTAGAAATACGGCTTGGCATTTATGGGATCGAATCGAATATCTAACGGGATCTGGATACCAAATCGTTAGCCAGTAAGACAAAAATAAGCCACTTGCCATGTTGTGCTCTTCTTCTTTTGGGCTGATATTTTTTCCTCATGTTTACTTAAATTCTCCTGAAAATTAGAAATATCCTACTACTGTTGTTGCGGGTGGGCCACATGATCCTTTTTATACACCAACTTATCTTTTATGTTTTCTTTACTTTGATGTTATAAGATCCGTCGACGGCCATCATCAGTCAGTTTCTTAAATATTAATATTGTCTTCATTATTATTGGAAAGTAATTATAAACTTCTCACGGCCACCCCGACTGCGGCAACCACCGTAAGCTGTTCTAGCAAGCTTAGCATATCGTCAGGGTCCACATTTCTTTCATAAATTCTGAGTCAATCCTAATTCAGTTTACTGATAATTATTCGAGCGAAAAAATTCAAGTTATCAAGGAATTAATCTTGCGGCTGACTCGCTTTTACCAATTTGTTGGTAAGGCGATTTTGCCTGCTTACGAGTTAAACAGAGGATGTAAAGCTTTTATTTTGTGTTGTTTGCTTTTAGGGAGAACTGTACCAGATTTCCGAGCTGAAAAACGGATTTCCATCGTGTCATTTCATCTTGACAATCTTCCAACGGTTCACAAAATGATCGTCGTTTTGCCATATCGTAGAGTTTTTTTGTTGTTGTTTTTGTTTATTTTTCTTTTGTTCACTGTTCCGATATATAGATCTCAGTACTCTTAAATCGCTGTTTGGCCACAATGTATGTCTTTATTTTTAAATATAATAGCAGATGTCTTTAAAACAATTCTTTATGATTTGCATATTTTATGTTTTCCTAAAAAGAAACAAACCCTCTATTAATATCCTTATTACAATAGAGTCGATATCGGAAGACTGGTCAGCTACCTTTCGAGACGCTGTACTCTGAGATATCATCTTAAAAAATTAACCTCTCGTATGAAACCGAGTATCGACCCTGTCTAGGGGACGAGGAAACTGCAGATGCAAGTGTCCTGCCCTCTGCCATCTTAGGAAGCGTATCCTCCTCCGACAAATTATGACTTCTCAGAGGATTAGCTCAGCTCCTACGAGGAACATGCTCAGCTTTATTAAGAAAGTAGAGGAACTCCTCCTCTAATTGGCCAGCAGGCACAATAGATGAGCCCGGCGCACCGCCTCAAAATATATGTTATCACAAGTCCCCTAGTATATTGTATATGTATTTGTATTTACCAGGTTTTTCAATAAGTTTTGTAGTTCGATTAGAAAATACGATTTTATGGTTTGAAATACATTCTATTATTCAATATAATCTTTCTGTTGTTGTTATATTCAATTTACGAATTCTATCCCTCCGGTGAGGCTCCGGAACACTATCGAGCCTCCACGGAAAGCGAATTTACATTTTCATTCATTGATTTTCGCGATGTTTTTGAGCCGTGTGAGATGGTGCGCAATCTTGGTGAAACATTTTTATGATGAACAATTCTTAATTTTTAATTTTGATTCTTACAGCCATTTGGTCTAAAAGATTAGAGTACACGTAATAATTTCGACAGCATGTGTAACGCTGCTAGATGGCATGGCGTAGATGAAGCACTGGTTTTGTGGATCAAAGCAATGCTGGTGCACAGGACATTGATCGCTGATACAGGCCTCGAACAATGTGTCAAGTCTGGAGTAAACAGGGGCTGCCCGCAAGGTGGCATCTTGTCTCCGCTGTTATGGTGCATGGTGGTCGACTCTCTGCTAGATGCTCTCAATGCCTCTGGAATTTATGCCCAGGCCTATGCGGATGATGTTGCTGTTCTCTCTGTCGGCTCATGTTTAGCGAATGTCTGTCTCAAAGCGAAGGCGGCGCTAGACGTGATCGCAGACTGGTGCACGAGAAATGGGCTGTCGGTTAATCCTCTTAAGACTAATGTCGTTCTCTTCACGAGAAGGAGGAAAACAACTGGCATTACTCAGCTGGTGCTAAAAGGCATCCATATCCCGATATCCAAGTAAGTTAAGTATCTGGGAGTCATTCTAGATAGCAAACTTATTTGGTCAAAACATGTTGAGTCCAAAACCACCAAAGCGCTGTCAGCTTTCTGGCAATGCAAAGGTGCCTTTGGCAAAACATGGGGCTTATCGTCGAAAAAGGTCCTTTGGATCTACACGGCAATGGTAAGACCGATAATCTCATATGCATCGGTTGTTTGGTGGAGCAGGCTAACACGCAAACACGCTGTGGCTTCACTCACCAAACTCCAAAGAGCGGTCTGTCTCAGCTGCACGGGGGCTTTTCCCAGCACACCGGGAGCTGCTCTAGATGCTATGATGAATCGTCCACCCCTTGACATATACATATGTATATCAGAGGGTGTGCACTGAAAACTATTTCTCGCCTAAAGAGGAATGGTCTTTGGAACAAGTCGCATTGGAGTGAAAGTGTACTTGCGGGAGAAATATCCTACGACCCCTGTCTCATTGATATGCCTTCTGACGCAATGACACCTGTCATCCTACTGCGCTGTAACTACACAGTCACATTTCCTTGGCGTCAGGACTGGCTTTGGCCAGACACTGAACCTGGAATGGAATGTCTTCGCATTTTCACAGATGGCTCCAGGACTGGGCAGGGATCCGGCGCTGGAGTTTTCTTTGAGCGCGAAAACATTCGACTGCACTTCTCGTTAGGAAAATATGCGTCTGTCTTCCAAGCGGAGATTTACGCAATCCTAATGGCGCAATCAAAGCTGTGTCCAATCCTCTATCCAACTCCAAACTAGTGCATGAACTCAAGACCTTTTTGAACAAAGTCGGAAGACTAAATTCACTTAGGCTTGTATGGGTTCCAGGTGACTCTGGAATCCCAGGAAACGAGATCTCCGATGAACTCGCTAGAAGAGGCTCAGAGGAGAGTTTCTCAGGACCTGAACCCGCCTTAGGTCTCCCTGCTTCCACTGTCAAATCTGACATCAATGGCTGGGTTTTTAACGTACACAGTTGCAGATGGAGGGAATATCCAGGATGCAGGATGACTAAGCGCGTACGCCGTGACGTCCGCAAAATGAAGAAAATTCACAATTCAGAACCGTTTGCACATCAAAAGACTGATGCTATAACCTTCTGGCCGATTTTTGGTTCCTAATTCGATTTCAAGCAGAAGTACCAGGTTCACGCCATTCATTCCTATGCCTCTTGTTTTAGTTCAGGATCACAGTGGTAGACCCAAGTGATAAAACGATGAACAAAATCCTTTTCAACTTTTGTAAAACGCTCCAAAAATTTGTGAGGAAGTCGCATACCAGTGTGTTTTTGTTTCATTGTTAGCGAATGGGGCACCCACTTTGCATATATCTACCTGTTACTTAAAACTATATCGAATGCCACCAGATTTTTCTCTTGTTTTACTTTGTAGTTCTTTACTTTACAATTTTTTATATGGATTTGTATTTTTATATTATATTTGTAAGTATATTAAGAGAAATAAATAGATAAATAGAAAATAGAATAGAAAAAAAATCATATTACTCCTACTGAATCATTCTTTGTTAACTGACGATCTTTAACACTAGAATTACCAGACCAGTCATTTTGACCGGCCGTGCAATTTCAATTCAGAATTCCTACTACATATGTATATATGTATAACATTTGCTTTCTGAAATGATATGACTTTTGTAGCTATAAGTAGAGAATACATTTTATGAACTTATTGTTACTTTATACAGGGTGTCCCACGAGCAGTGTGCCGAAAAGCTAGCTAGTGTAGGTCTGGTCAAGACAAGAAAAAAATTCGTATGGGAGGGAGTGGTCTATTCCCCCCCGTTTAGCCGGGAGGGGCAATTTTCTAAAAACTTGATTTAATTTGGGAAAAAAATTATTAAAAATCAACTGTTACATCCACAATACCGTGATATACTTTTTTGTAAAGCCAGAAACCTCTCCTTTCATCCTGTTTTCAAACGAAGCTGTTTTAAGGAATAGTTTTTGAGAAATTAATTTTCAAACTCAAAATTTTGAAAAAAAAAATTTCGAACTATTTTTTTTCAAAATTGTATGTAATTAAGTACAATTTTTTTTTCAAAAATTCAATTCTCTTATTAGTTTTTAGTTAACAACAGAAAACCGGATGCAAAAATGTCTTATAGTTTTTGAGAAATAAAAAAAAAACCGAACCATTTTTTTCTAAGAAAAAACTTTTTTTTTGGTTTTAACGCGGCTTGTAGGCAAATTAATGTATGAAACATTGACCTCTTTTTT
The DNA here is from genome assembly GCA_958301585.1 of Merodon equestris. NCBI lineage: Eukaryota > Metazoa > Arthropoda > Insecta > Diptera > Syrphidae > Merodon > Merodon equestris. The sequence goes on from OY284413.1 coordinate 107,645,547, forward strand.
ATTATTTTTAAACAAATCGGAGTTTTATGAGGATACAATAAAGTGACACAGTATTGGAATAACCCTGGATTAATCCTTTTTTTTTTCACTGATAACGCCTGAAAACTGACCTGCCAATTTCGTCTGGGTCCGCCCGTCGCCGATGGTTTCTACCCGCTAGGACCTTAAGACAATAAGACCGCAATTTTTCTTTATTGAAAAACAAAATATTTGCAACCCAAATGTAAATAAAGGCATCGCATTTTTAATAAAAAACCATTTCCAAATTGGATGTTAACTCATCAACACATTACGATGTCAAACTCATAATCTCGAGAAGAATTAACGGATATGCACTTCTGCTACGGTTTAGCTAATGATCGAGATCGTGAAGCCGAAAGACTCTACGCTGAAAGATATCCCAATCGGAGGTGTCCCAGTCGTAGCATGTTTTCAAGAATCCACCGACGTCTGCGAGAGTACGGAGTGCTAGAGCATCGAAGAAGCGAAAGATCAGTTACAGATGGATCAGGAATCTTAGATGAAAGAATTTTGAATTTGGTCCGAAGTAATCCCTCCCTTAGTACAAGGAGGATAGCTATTATGCTTGGAGTGCCCAAATGGAGAGTGCTTCATACCGAAAACTTACACCCGTACCATTTTAGGCCAGTTCAGGAACTCACCTCAAACGACAAGTTTTTGAGAGCAGAATTTTGTCGATCATTACTGCTTCGAGATGAAACTGAACGAAACTATTTTGCAAGTATATTTTGGACGGATGAAGCACAGTTTACCAGAGATGGGGTTACTAACTTCCACAATTTGCATCATTGGAGTAGCACCAATCCACAAAACAAAAAACAAAATAAATCACAACACCGCTTTAGCTGTAATGTTTGGCTTGGTATTGTTGAACAAACTGTAATCGGGCCCCGGTTTTTTAATGCCGTTATTAATGGAGAATCATACCTGCAGTTCCTACGAGACCTTTTGCCCGATTTGATGGACAACGTTCCTTTGGCCATAGCAGATAATTTAATCTACCAGCAAGATGGAGCACCAGCACACTACAGCTTACGGGTTAGAAACTGGCTGGATGATAATTTTAGTGACCGTTGGATCGGAAGAAGGGGCCCCACGGAATGGCCACCTAGAACACCAGATTTAACTCCTCTAGATTTTTATGTGTGGGGATTCATGAAGAATTATATTTACGAAGTGGATATAGTATCTTTGGAACAACTGAAAGAACGGATTGAGGTCGCTGGAGTCAAATTGCAGAAAAATTTGTCAAGCATAGACTTATGTGCAGCCATTAGAAGGAGATATAATCTTTGCCTTCTAAAAAATGTAGATCATATTGAAAATTTATTATAATAAAACTCCGAATTTTTTAAAAATAATAAAAAAGAGGTCAATGTTTCATATATTAATTTGCCTACAAGTCCAGCCGCGTTAAAACCAAAAAAAATGTTTTTCTTAGAAAAAAACGGTTCGGGTTTTTTTTTAATTTCTCAAAAACTGCAGGACATTTTTGCATCCGGTTTTCTGTTTTTAACTAAAAACTAATAAGAGAATTGAATTTTTGAAAAAAAATTAGTACTTAATTACATACAATTTTGAAAAAAAATAGTTCGAATTTTTTTTTTCAAAATTTGGAGTTTGAAAATTAATTTCTTAAGACAGCTTTGTTTAAAAACAAGATGAAAGAAGAGGTTTCTGGCTTTACAAAAAAGTATATCACGGGATTGTGGATGTAACTGTTGATTTTTCAATTTTTTTTTTTTTAATTTTTTAGAAAATTGCCCCTCCCGGCTAAACGGGGGGGAATTGACCCCCCTCCCATGCGATTTTTTTCTTGTCTTGACCAGACCTACACGCACTAGCTTTTTGGCACACTGCTCGTGGGACACCCTGTATATATTAGTAACAAATATATTTTTTGATATTGGCACTTATACCAGTACCAGTCACAATGACTGGTGCATGTTTATATGAAGAAATGTATGACTTCGGGAGAATCATGTGTTATGTGTAGTAAGCGAGAGTAGACGCGTTCCTTTGTCGCTCGGCCCAAGTAAATTCATACGGCGTAGACGAGTTTCTTTGTCGCTCGGCCCAACCTTGTATTCACTAATTAGAAGCCCGGTACCCATTACCAAACATTGTGAATTAAAAATTTAGAATCTAAAACGTTTAATAAAACAATTTTCCGGTGCCTATTTTTTTTCGTTTCCACTGACATTTTCTTGACGTACTGTTTGCATCATTTAAAGGGAATCTCTCTTAAAGTCATGTCTGCTCTAAACTTAAGATCAAAAGCTGTCTCATCAAAAGTGCCACCTTCATCGCCAGCAGTATCAACACAACCAACATCACCCGTGGTGAAACAGCCTAATGGCGACAGTAATTACCTCACGCCAAAATATTAGAGTAACATCTCGCCAAACAGGCTGAATCAATGCGCTTGAGCTTCGCAAACGAGCTCGCCAAATTGCAGAACGATTTCTCTCAGAAATTTAATGAAATCAAGGCAATTTGGAGTCTGCGTTTTGACGACTTGCTAAATAAAGTTGCCGGTATGTGTGAAGGCATCGATGCTTTTGAAGAGATAAATAGTACTGCAATTCAAAAACACAATGCTGAAATGGCTGATCTACAATGACGATGTAATGCTCTTGAAAAGAAAGAAGTCGCCGTACTCTTTGCAGTACCGGCACTCGCCAATGAGAATCCCAGAAGCTTATTTAATCGGCCCTGCACAATTGAAATCAACTTGTTAACAAACTCGTGCTCCATATTTATTTTTATCTTTTTTCTCTTTCCTAACCTCAAATGTTACTTGTCAAAAATTCTGGCCGGAATGTCTTCTTTCATGAAGACTGCTCGCAACAGTTGACGAACATTTAACGAAACCTCGTATGTTCCCATTGTGGGCATATCATATGCTTTGCATGTAAGAAGACATTTCCCTCTGCTTGCATATGCTTGCTTCTGCCTATTATGGTTGGGCATATAGAATGCAAGCCGCCTCTAATGTTAAACATCTTTCGGACAAAAAAAAATCAACAATAGCAACAACACTGCATCTCCTCTTATTGTATTAAAATTCAGCAACCCACAAGAGAGGCATGCCGTTTTGATGTCTGCAGCGTACTTTCGCACAGCAGCACTCGAGGGAACTCCGTCTCCATGATTTGGGCTTGGAATTCAACAACAGCTGTTATTTAAATGAGAGTTTAACGAAGCCAACTCGACTTCTCCTGAACAACGCTCCTGGACTCCGTCGAAAAAACAACTATTACAAGCTGTTTACACAAAACATGGATCTGTGTATGCTAAGAGATCGGCGAACGATAAAAGCTTTCTTGTTGAAAGCTCTCAAGATCTGCTTGCCGGGGCCGCGGCACAAGAATGAATTCACCTTTATCTTGTTGTAATACGTAAGCTTACTATTGTAATATTGTAATATTGTAACTTAGTTTTTATATAATCCTTTCTCTTTTACTCCCTTCCTCTCTGATCAACCACCAAATTACTCTTTTTTATTTCTGTTGTGATTGCACTTTTTATATACATATACATATTACTTTTATTTTTACTTCTCTGTTTAATGGATGACATAAGATACAGTATGAATGAAAAATCAACGTCCACTATCATAAACGTTCTTTGTAAACGCTATGAGGGTCTTAAAATTTGTTATCTTAAAACGCGTAGCTTAAACAATTGTAAATTGGATTATCTGAAATATCTGTTCTCTAAATCATCTGTGGAAACGTAGTTTAAGCCGTACTTGCATGATTTGAAATATAGTATACCAAATTATGAATTATTCAGGAATGATCGATTCACCGATTCTACGGGTGGTGGAGTAGCTATTTACTGCAAATCCGGACTAAACTGCAAAATTATCTCTAAATTCAGTGGTAGTGGAATCGAATATCTTATGGTCCAAACATCCGACTGCAATACGAAATGCTGGGTAGCATGTGCGTATAACAACAATAGAAGATGCTCACCTACTCCTTTCTTCACAACCCTATCTAATTATTGTGCACAATACCAACATATAATCATCTGTGGAGACGTTAATATAGACCTAAGAAAATCAGATTCACTGGCCTTTGATGAAGGGCTTAGTGGCCTCCGCTGGAATGGAAATAATTAATACCAGCTATCCTACACGATTCGCTAATAATTGCATACCGAGCGTTCTTGATCTTATATTCGTCTCTTCTCCGTCACTTGTCTTACTGTTTGACCAATTATCGTCTGGTTTCTCCGATCATGATTTTCTTTTCTGTACTTACAATCTGAACCTGTCAAAAACTGCTGTCCCTGATATCTTTTCATTCAAAGATTTTAAGTCTATTGACTTGAAATACCTTCAAACTGCCGCTACTTCCGCCCCTTGCATGCAATGCCGCACTAAGGCCGATCCCAACGACAAAATCGTTACCTTTCAGGAAATCCTGATGCAATAGTTCGATCAATATGTACCTACAAAAACAGTCAAGATCTATAATCAAGCATGCCCTTGGTATACGGTTGAAGTGGTTAATGCCATTAAAAAAAGGAACAGGCTTTACAGTAAATGGAAACATAGCCCATCTCAAACGAATTGGTCATCATACAAAACTGCACGCAACTACGCCACCGCAGTAGTGCGTGCTTCAAAACAAAACTTTTTCAGATCTAAACTAAGTGCATCTCTCCCGCCAAAGAAACTTTGGAACAACCTACGAAAAATTGGTATCTCTAGTTGTAACCACAGCCCTAAATGTGATTTTAGTACTGATGAACTAAACCATGCATCTTTTGGGGAAAAACCTTGTTCAACGGACTTCGATTTTAATAATACGTCAGACTATGCTCGTTCAAAACTAGATGAGTTCATAGTAGCTTCAGAAATCGAAATTATCCGATGCGTAAATTATATTAAATCAGACTCCATAGGAGAGGATGGCATACCAATATGATTCGTCGAACTCATTTTACCATCTTACGCATGTAATCAATTGGTGTATAATTAAATCGACCTTTCCGCAGTCGTGGAAAATCGCTAGAATTATACCCATTGCTAAGAAAACCAACCCGGCGTCCACGGCCGACTTTAGACCAATCAGTATCTTGCCCTGCTTATTCGAAGTCTTCGAGAAAATAATAACGAATCAGATTATAAAACACCTGTCCGTTAATGATCTACTTTATAACCTGCAATCAGGATTCAGAGCAAATCACATCTGCTCTACAGCCATGATTAATGTTCTTGAAGAAATAAGAATATCCTTTGATAAAAACTGCATCTCGTTTTTGTGTCTGCTGGATTTCTCGAAGGCATTCGACAAAGTAAATCACGATATTCTGTGCTGGAAGCTACAGAACAACTTTGGCTTTAGTGATAGTGCGGTTAAATTAGTGAGAAGTTTTCTCTCCTGGAGGCAACAAAAAGTTGTAAAGTGGGAAAGCGATTCATCTCTCATGGAAGTAAAGCAAGGTGTTCCACAGGGTTCAATTTTAGTTCCGATTCTTCTCTGTATGTTTATAAACGATCTACCATCCGTGTGCAGGCATTCTTCAGTACACATGTACGCTGATGACGTTCAATTACATCTAGCCATGCCTTTTACGTATCGACAGTTGGTCAAAAACGAATGGCTTCCAAATCAACACAATCAAGTCCCAAGTAATCCCTATCTCGAAAACAAGACTTAATCTCGACCATCTCCCTGCCCTCTATTTAAGCAATTCTATGATTAAAGCCGTAGAGAAAACCACTAGTCTAGAATATGTTATAAGCAGAGATCTATCCGGGTATGATCACATTAATATGGTAGTTGGTCGCATTTATGGATGCCTTCGCAAACTGTGGATCAGTGCTTATTACACTCCGCTAGATACCCGCAAAAAACTTGTAATTGGTCTAATTCTACCTCTCATAAGATATTGTGAATTAATATATTGCCATCCTGACTCGCTCTCCATGCAAAAGCTACAAGTGGCATTAAATGATGCATTACGCTATATTAACGGCATTCGTAGATGTGAGCATATCTCTGCTTATGCTAGGGACTTGCTTGGGTGCAGTCTTCAAGAGTACATCAATGCCAGGAACTGTATTTTCCTTCACAAAATCATTTACAGTCGTAGTCCGAAATACTTGTTTAACAGGATAAATTACACCCGTTCTAACAGGACAATCAACCTAATTCCTTATCGTAGTAACTTTTTAAATTCGCCTCGTTTATTTTTCATCCGCAGTATCAGACTATGGAACTCTTTACCTTCTGTTATAAAATCCATATCCAATCACAGAAACTTCAAAAGTGCAATTATCCTTCATTTCTCAACACTCCCATAAAAACTCCCTCCCATCCTTTAGTCTTAAGAATTACTTATGTTTACCTTAAATTAAACTGTTCAACTAGAGTTTAAATACTAAGTACTAAAAAAGATATAAATCTTAATGTACATACCGCTTACTTTAAATAAATTGAAATTCAAGAAAAAAAATCATGAGACCGAAGCAGTACTCGTACTTATAGCCCCCAGTCGTTTTTCGTTCGTTCCGTTATCGGTGATTACGGCATTTTTACGTGCACTTCGTAAATGCACGAAGCACCGACAGTCTTGTTTCGAGCTTCGTTCAACATACGAAAAAAAATCTTAGTCTAAGCGATCTCCAAGCGTAATCATTCATCTTTACTCGCACAGTGATACAGGTAAGAAACATTTATGTCGATATGAAAATATTCAAAAATATATTCTTCAGTAAGAAGCCTAAATACCAAGAAGCTGTCTTAGTTTAAACTTATTTTTATAGCGATCGTCAGCCGTCTAAGCGAATAAAAGTTTCTGCATATTTAGAAAATGCAACCAGCATAACTCTGAAATGTTCAGATGTTGAAAGTGAATTATATGATAGCAACGGTGAATTTTTAGATAAACAAATGATCCACAGGGCAGTGATGATAACAGTACTATTATTGAGAGTAGTGATGAGGAAATTCCTGAGGAAGACAATATAGAGTCAAGTGATAGTTATTGCGAAAATATTCCAAACAAGCGTACGAGACGATACATGCGATTCCCTTCCAGTTCTGAAGACGAAGGTGGAAGTAACGTATCAAATCAGCAAACTGAAATTGCTTCAGACGGAACTATTTGGACAAGAGTTGAAGAGGGAGGTGTTGCTGGTAGATTACCAGTTCAGAGTGCTTTCAAAGATGTACACGAGCCAACAGCACATGCTAAAAGAAACATTATGAACGGGAATCTAAGTAGTGCGTTTCTATTACTGATTGATAATCAAATTTTGGAACATATACGAATTTGTACAGAGCTAGAATCCCCTCGAGTTTTGGGAAAAAACTGGACAATTACGCAAGCAAAATTGAAGGCATTTCTTGCAGTACGAAGGAAATACTTTGAGGCTTCAATATTTGTGGAACAACAAGTGGGGACCATCATTTTTCTCCAGCACTATGAGTAGACGTGATTTTACTGAGATTCTGCGGTACTTTTGTTTCGATAAAAGAAATCAGAGGAGTCAACGTTTCAAATTCGCTTTAATATCAGCAGTTTGGGACGAATTAGAGTGGATGAGCAACTTTTTTCCAACGAAGGCCAGATGCAGATTTACCCAGTATAGGTATATGCCAAACAAACCTCATAAATTTGGCATACAATTTTGGCTGGTGTCTAATGAAGAGACGAAATATGTGGTAAATGGCTTTCCGTATTTAAGAAAAAACGAGGCTCGAAATGCATCAACTCCCCTAAGCGAATTCGTCGTAATGAAACGCAAATGATGTCAAATAGGATATTGCAATAACAATAAGACTACACATATTTGCAACACATGCAAAAAAGGTGTATGCGGAAAGTGTACACACAGCAAAATCTACATATGTATGTAGAAATTGTGATCGACCAACTGTAAAAAATTAAGTGTTTTGTTATTTGACAATGTCTATAAATCCATTTATCTATTACAATTAATATTGTTCAACTTGACTGAGTGAATAAAGACTGGAAGCCACAATAAGCATTTTTCTTATACACCTGTCATTTTGACTGGTTTTGGTAGAAATTGGTATATTGAAATAGCTGGTAAATCTAGTGTTAATAATCATATCTTGGATTTTTGTTATATTTTCCGGTGTTGGTGCACTTTTTGGACGTCCTCTCATGGGCCATCTTCACTTCAAATTCCATCTTTCTACTCGTACTAATTCAATCGAAGTGAAAAGGCCTCATACACATTTAACAACCATTCATGAATCTATTTTGTTGCTACACCATCAAAAAAAAAACTTTATTATTGCAAGATATTCACTCATTGTACAAAACTCAACTTTAAACAGCTATAAATAACTTGAAACTTCACACGTGTTCATAAAAAAGTAGTACCATTTAAAAAAATAAAACGATGAACCTAATAGATTCACATCTACTACATATATTTACATATATATTCAAACTATGATTAGTATTATATATTGGGAAACGTTAGGTACACTCCAGTAAAACTTTATTACAAAAATTCTCAAATGTTTCCTATTACTGAATAGGAATACTAATAAATGTTAAATGCTCAAAGAATCGAAAGGGAAAGAGTATACATCGCCGTTGAGTAGTTGTAAGGTGGTAAAATATTTTAATTCATGTGAGGGTTTACGTAACACCACCACATTTTGTAATACTTTTTCAACGATTTAAGTCACTTAACTTTCACAAAGATGTTCAATGAACTGTACGAACGATGGTAATGCAAGCTAACCAGACACAAGACGACACTACTTGAGGAAAAGGAAATCTTTGACCTAATTGTGATGATGATAAAATAAGTTAAGTGTAATAGAGAATAAATACATTTTACCGATCAATAAAGTCCAAGCTTAAGTTTATTAAATACAGTGCGAATTTATTAATTGACGCCCGAGAAAAGACAAAAAGTGAGAGAAAGAGTTGATAAAATGATCAAAGGTTTAAGGAAAAAGTAAAACAAATTATTGTTTGTTGTTCATTTAACGTGGATTTCTCTATTTGACAATAAGTTAATATATTTAGGCTATTTTTTAGGATGGCGGGCAAAAATCCTCTTCTTCTAGTCCTCCTCATGGGCGCCCGCTGGAAATGACTAATCATCGGTTAGTGTCAGCTAAGGTCTTACTCCTATGCGTCAATCATGCACAGTGAACCATTAAGAAAAAATAACAACAAATACCTGACTCCCTGGTGGTGTGAGCGAGTGAACCGTGCCGTGGGATGGAAGACTGGGGGTTAAACCAGATCTAATGAGCTCCTTTGGGTACTTTGGCAAGGCCCATAGTATACATATCTTACCGCAGTAGAACCGGCAATACTGTGGTGGACCTTTTTTGTACCGGCTTACGCGTGAGATCAAGATAGAGACTAATAAAAATAAATAAAAACCCTTGAGGGCTATCACCCAAAATTCTCACAAGATTGAGAACAAAAACGCTTCGCAGGCAACGACATCGGCCCCAGAGAAGCACATAAGAGCCAGCCTATCACAGCCAAATTAGAAAACCTAATTCTTCACCTTGCAGAAAGTGGAGAAGGCAGAGTCCTTATCCAGGAGCCATGGATTAACAACAATCGCATTGCCAGATTAAGATCGAAGCAATACAAACTGCTACACGCAAACCGAGAAGGTATACTTGGAACCTGCATTTTAACAAAATCCCATACTCGTATTAATATATTTCTTTTGAATAATTACAGAACCTGTGACCTCACTATTGCCAGAGTAGAAGTCTCCCGTGAGGAAGGCTTATGGATCGACCGCAGCATACCTGGCCTTCGACGACATTGGGCCCTTACCATCCACAACAATCAGAAAGATGGCCAGTAAGGCAGAACGGACAAAAATACCGGTCTTGATAGGATGTGACGCGAATGCTCACCACATCATTTGGAGCCGTAGCGACATTAACAAAAGAGGTGAGGTACTCGTATTACTAACTTAAATTATCGAAACAGACCTGGTTATTTGTAATAGGGGCAATAAGCCAACCTTCGTAACAAGAAGTAGGCAGGAAGTTTTGGATACAACCTTGGTATCCAGTTCTTCCAACATCTCGGTTGCTGGTCGGTATCAGAAAAGAACTCTTTCTCTGATCACCGTTACATTCGCTTCCATTTTAACTTTGAAATCCCAACTAAAACATGCTTTAGGAATCCTAAAACGGATCAACTAAGTAACCCCAAGTCGCATGCAGACATTGAAGGTCTGGCGACTTAAGTTACGGGAGCTATGAACAGTCTTGCCCAAGTAGCAGACCAACAAAGAGAACCAAACCTCCGTGTTGATCTTGGTACCCTTAGAAAGGAAAGCAGACGGCTTTTCAACAAAGCAAAAAAACAAAACAGAACAGAGGACTGGAACCGCAACAAGAACATCCTCAGACTATATAAAAGTGAGATAATAAAGGCGCAAAGGACATCTTGGCGCAATTTCTGCCCAGAAACAGAAGAGAATAATGAGGCCAATAGAGTGTGGAAGATACTGTCAAGGGCTCCCAACATACCCGCCCTTATTAACAAACCAGATGGCGCCGAAACAGTGACTAGCGACGAGTCGCTAGGCCTCTTGCTCAGTTCACACTTTCCCGACAACGCAAAGGCTAGCAACTCATACCGAGTCCTCCGTTCATTTCAAAGGAAGTAGTAAGCAAAAGGAAACTCCAATGGGCAGTAAATAGCTTCCTTCCATACAAATCTGCAGGTCCGGATGGAATCTACCCGGTAGAGATGCAATGTGCTTACGGCTTTTGGTATTATTCTCATCCATTTTCTCATCTAGGTTGGCGCTATATACCACTATCCGGGAGGGAAGCAAATGCTACATTTATACCAAAAGCAGGTAAAACCTCCCACACAACTGCAAAAGACTACCTGTCAGTCTCACCGCCTTTCTTCTTACTACGCTAGAAAGACTGGTGGACCTGTACATTCGCGAAAATCTATAAAAAAGCATGCTTTCGAAATCGCAACATGTTTATTGTAAGGGAAAATCAGTAGAAACAGCTCTACACATGATAGTTGAAACGGTTTTTGAAAAATTGAAAATCACTTTCCAACAAAGAGTTCACTATGATTGGCTTCCTCGATATTGAAGGAGTTTTCAACGACATAAAACCACTAGTCATCACAAAGGCAAAAATATTATATAAAACGTATATAATAATATTATATAATACTATTCTTGTATAATAATATTATATAATACTTATATAATAATATTATATGTATAATACCTATATAATATTATACACCCACCAATGGAAACGCAAAAACATAAAATCTCAAAAAAATGCAACAGGCAAATGTGAGATGGCGTTACCTTGAAACATGCAACTATGCTAGACAAACCTGGCCCAGGTATTGTCAACGTAAAACCACAAGCCTGCTTAAAATAAGCAGGCAGAATATAAGCAGCCTAATCGGAGTCCTAACAGGACATTGCGCCTTAGGGAAACATTACTCAAGATTAGGACCGCCATACAACGACTACTGTAGTAGGTGTCATGATGAAGAAGAAGACGAATCTCTATCCCAAACTCCTGTGTAATTGCTCTGCTCTAGCCACCTCAAGAAATTAATGGATCTATGCGAAACGGAGATCTACAAAATATATAATATTTTTTTCAGCACTCAAAATGGTTCCAAAAGTAACGGTGACCAAGCCGAATCAAGCGGTAGCACAATGGACCGTTCTTGGGCCAAGTGATACCCACCGCTTTTATGGAGTGAAGCCACCTAGGTTAGATTAGGTTTGAGAAGGGGAGTGTGATGGCTAGACATCACTTCCACTCGGAGGCCAAGAGGCCCATTGTGATTCCCTTTGTTTGTGTGGGTACACATAAAATTAACCTGTCCTATCACGTGGTGGCTGAAACCACCCCGTGCTCTTGATGAATCTTAGAAGATCCGATATGTCTGCATTAGCCACGTCCGCAATCTCTGTAAAGAATCTTTGGCCTAGCGACACTAGGCGTCGATTCTGGAGAGCTGGAGAGTGGCAAAGCAGATGTTGGATCGTCTCAGTTTCTTCCTCATCGCCGCAGCTCGCCGGCAGAGATCGCTGGATCCCGAGTCCCATTTCCGGAGCATTGCTCCAATGGGACAGTGTCTTGTGATCACTCCGACGAGCATACGGATCGAGTTACGGTCCAGCGCCAGGAGCTTCTTTGTTTTTCCAACATTGAGCTCTGGCTACGATGATCTTGTCGTGTAGCTGTAGTTTCTTGTAAGCCAAGACGGGTTGGCCTCTTTGATGATTATGTCGTTTATGATCCGGTATAATGGGTTGATCGGTGGTTGCAATGACGTGTCCGCTTCGCTTATGTCCATTTCAGAACCTTGCCTGGCCAGTTCGTCTGCTCTTTCGTTCCCTGCGATTGAGCTGTGGCCCGGGACCCAGCAGAGTTTAACTTTATGGTGTCTGATGGACTTCAGTGAGTCGCGACATTTCTTGACAGCCTTTAATCTCGTTATACATGATTCTATTGACTTCAGTGCAGCCTGGCTGTCTACGAAGATGGTGATATGGCATATCGGCATATCGGTGGCATATCGGCTACCTGTAGGTGTTTGGCTGCTTTCTCTATTGCCAGGATTTCTGCTTGAAACACGCTGCACAGATCAGGGAGTCTGAATGATTCCTGTTTGTGGAGGGTATCAGAGTAGAACCCGGCCCCAGTGCCTGTGTCCATTTTCGATCCGTCGGTGAAGAGGGTGATCTCATGGTCGTTGATTACGGCGTTTGATAGCCACTCTTCTCTGCCGGGGAAAAGGATAGGTATGGTGAAAGAGAAGTCATTTTGGGGGGGAATATAGTCGGTCGTAGCTGCGAGGCTACTAAAACCATGTTTCCATCCCAGGTCGTCTATTATCTTAAGTATGGCCGCATGTCCATAGTTGGCTTGCTTCCACAGAGAGGACTCTCTTAGTCTGAGAGCGCTCTTTGCAGCGTAGCCTTTTATGAATAGATCCAAGTGGAGGAGATGAAGAATCATGTTCAACCCTGCTTGCGGCGTGCTTCTCATGGCTCCCGTTGTACAAAGAGCGGCTTTGTACTCTGTTGAGCATGTTCATATAGCTTTTTGTGCTGCTAGCCGTCCACCAGACTAGGGCCCCATAAGTTAAAATGGGTCTGATGATTGCTGTGTACATCCAATGAATGATGTACGGTTGCAAGTCCCATCTTTTTCCGAAGTTCTTTTTGAATGCATAAAAAGCGTTCAATCCTTTTTTCATCCTTTCCTCCAGGTTCCTTTTCCAGGAGAGCTTAGAGTCAAGAATGATGCCTAGATATTTTGTTTCCGCTTTGAGTTTGAGTGGGGTGCCCTCTAACTTTGGGGGAGCAAATATCGGAATTTTCCTTTTCCTGGTGAACAAGACCAGCTCGGTTTTCTGGGGGTTTATTCTCAGACCGTTCTGTCTTGCCCACGAGGAGAGTTCACTCAGCGCAGATTCCATTAGTTCACCAATAGTTGGTAGAAATTTACCTTTTATCTAGATAACTAGGTCATCCGCGTACGCTATGATCTTTGTGTCTTTTTCCATAAAGAATTTGAGGATCTTGTTGACTGTAAGAAGCCACAGTAGGGGGGAGAGAACTCCTCCTTGTGGTGTGCCTCTAGTTGTCACTTTCCTTATAGAACTGTGTCCAATGTCTGCATTGATAATTCTGTTCTTCAACATATTCTCAATCCAGATTACAATGGATTTGTCTACTTTTATGTCCTCAAGAGCTGTTGTCATGGCTTCTGTGTTTACATTGTTGAAGGCCCCCTCTATATCGCGGAAGGCTGCCATTGTAAACTCTTTTAAGTTTAGCGAGCCCTCAATTTCACGGACAACACTATGCAGAGCACTTTCCACTGATCCGCCTTTGAGGTAGGCATGTTGAGTGTTGCATAAGTTTCGTGAATTTGTGATTCCTCTAATGTATAGGTCAAGGAGTCTCTCCAAGGTTTTTATTAGAAATGACGAGAGACTAATTGGCCTATAGACCTTTGCGGCAGTATGGGTTGGTTTACCTGCCTTAGGTATGAAAATTACCTTTATTTCTTTCCACTGTGTTGGGATGTACCCCGTGCGCAGGCAATTTGAAAAAATGCTTACGAGATGGGGTACAGTGTGGATCTGTGTTTTTTGAAGCATCGCTGGCAAGATATCGTCCGGGCCCGGAGATTTAAAGGGTTTGAACGAATTTATTGCCCATGATACTTTATCCGCTGTGATAATCTTGTTTATCACTTCTTCGGTTGTGTGAACCGTAGGAACCGTCGTCTCGAAGGAGACTGTGGTTTCAGGGTTTTTACAGCCTGGGAAGTGGGTTTCAGTCAGCAGTTCTAGGGATTCCTGACTGGATTCTGTCCAAGAACCATCTGGTTTAAGGATGAATCCCGGGACGCAGGGGTCCTTGGATAGGATCTTCTTGAGCCTTGCGGCTTCGTTGAGACCCTCAATTGATTCACAGAACTCCCGCCAGGATTTAGATTTTGCTGCTCTTGTTTTGCTCTTGTATTCGTTGAAGCTGGATTTGTAATTATCCCAGTCTTCGGTTCAGTTTGAGATCTTTGCTCTGTTGAATAGAGCTCGGGTCATGGTCCTGAGTTGCTTTAGCTCTGTGGTCCACCAGTCTGCGCTGGTTTTCCTGCGAGCACGCTGCAAAGGACAGGATTTGTTGAAAGCCGCTTTCAGAATTCTAACAAGATTTTCGACTGAATTCTCAATGTAAGTTGGATTAGGATCAGTGGTGGCTTGTGGCGGTACTAACCTGTTGGCAACTAGGTTTGAGAAAAGATTCCAGTCTGTCTTCTGAGGGTTTCTGAAAGGTTTCGGTATTTCTTTAATGACGTTAAGGTTGAAGAGTATCCGGCTGTGGTCCGAAAAGGAGCAGTTAGTGGACACTCTCCAATCTTCTACTCGGATGGAGTCGGACTCACTTAATAAAGTGAGGTCAATTATCCCTTCCCTAACCCGATTGCGGAACGTGGGTGTATTACCTTTGTTGCAAATATTGAGGTTGGTGGAGATAATGAAATCGAAAATGGACTCACCCCTTTTATTGATGTCGCTGCTTCCCCATTGAGTGTGGTGTCCGTTGGCGTTGCAGCCTATCAATAGACACAGTTCGCGTGGTTCTTGGATTAAGGCTATATCCACATCTTCCTGCAGCTTGTACATCATCAAGTCGTCGGTGGCTGCTTTGCAGTGGTGTAAATTAATTTGCACCACTAGCAGCCTCCTTTGACTTGCCCCGTTCATTGGGGAGCCTTACCTTCAGGGTTCCCAGCCCGAACTTGATGCTGCCAGATCTGCTGCGGATGTGGTCGAGTGACTTTTGGTCAATGGTAACCATGAGGTCCTTTCCCACTCCGTTCTTACTCTTGGCTGAAGAAATTATTCTCCAGCTGAGAGTGTCAAGCTCTTTATTCTGCTTGTCAATTAGCTTCAAAATGGATTCGTCCTTTTCGGGAACCGGTGGAGGGATCCATATTGAAGCCAACGTGCGAAGCGGAAGCATCGAACGAGGGATAACCTCGAGTTTAGCGTTCTGCCAGATTTCGCCGCAATTGTCGATTGTGCGCTTTAAGAAGTCTAGGGACCTCTGATTGTCACAACCGACAACTTTGACTCCTTTCTGCCAGCCTGCTCCGTCGAAGTTGATATCATCGCTGCTATCTGCGATAAGCATCGCTTCCAGTATTTTGGCTTCAACCGTTAGCCAATTGTCGGATGTAATCTTCCCATCCGGGTTGGAACGGTCGACAATAGCCACTTGTAGACTCATGGGGAGGTTGAAGCTGGCTGAAGTTTTCGCCTTTTTCGCTTCCCTTCGAGTTTCTTCCGTGCCCCTTCTTGACGTTCTGCTTCGATCCTGAGGCAGTGTGTCCTCTGGAGGTGCTCGGTTGCTGTGCGCCCTTTTCGACAGTGGCCGGTTCTGTTGGCTGTTGTCGAGTCAATTTTGGGACGTTGGGTTTGATAAGGGCCGTGTTCGATGGCTTCTTCTCTCGCCATGTGTCCTTTTTCGAAGCGTGAGTGGAGGTGGGAGCCGATTTCTTCTCGAATTTGGCTACCTCCTTCTTGTGCTTCTTAATCAGGAGTTTTTCGCGCTCGGAGAGCGTTGAGGGTTTTCTTGCGTTCATTTTCCTGATATACTGCACCGACCTCTTATAGCTACTCTTTGCTTTTTGGGCCGGTGTTTTTACCTTGCTCGTTTTTACAGGTTTGCCTCTTCCCTTAGGGACGACCTTTTCTTCCAGCAGCTGGGCCTCAGTTTCAGAGTCCACTTGCATGGTGTTGCTTACCTGTGATGTAGCCAAGGATTCATCGCCGGTAGCGGTACCAATCTATAGTCCCTGAAGGAGAGCCCCGGTTACGCTCTCTGTGTCGATCGCGCCTTCGGCGGTAGCAACCTGCGCTGTTTGCCTCTTCAGAGGATGCACTTTACTATTTTTATCAATATTTTCCATATGTGATCCCACGAGTCGCACAGGAATGGGTGGTCGACCTGTACAGAGCCATACAGGCAAGGCTATTTGATCCAGGAGGGCGCCAGGTATCCTGGATACACCGTTAGCGACTGGGCTATTATTTAGACTGGGCCACCAGCCTGGCTGACTCTCGGCACGGTACGGTTTACACCTTAGTCCAGCCCAGGGGAAGGGAGGGAGAATGGAAGGGATACCCGGGGAAGGAAGGAGGAGGTGATGGCTGCAGCTTAGCTTCATGTCTCGTCATAGGGAATTCATGTCCAACATGGAAAGTGAATTCTCACGAGTCATTGACAATTACTGAGCCTTCGCACCGCGACAAGGTGTGCAGCCACGCGAAGGGAAGCCACCTAACCTAACCTAATATTTTTAGTATACTTGTATACGGGTTCAGTTACGATGTACATAGGTCCAATTTCATTTACATTGTGTGCTTAAATTACGGTACAAAGTGGTGGGTTTTAATCCACCCGAAACGTTGGAGGTTTGTTTCACATTGAGTGCCCTTGTTGCACATTGTTGTTGCTACATTTTTTATTTTTTTTTTTTATATGAGATATTAAGATTCTGTTTGACGTATGCTGGATTATGTACTTGAATTTAGAGTTTTTAATTTTTTCATTTTTATGGATTCTCTTTTAAAGAATGTGTTTCTTCCATGTAAACTTATTGCCAATAACCCTACCTGAGTACAAGTCGTAATTGGTAGTTTTAATGCTTCTGTTTTTAATTTTTGTAGGAGGTCGATTTTGTGGTATAAATTACCTGGATAGTTTTCTCTCATTAATTTGGATTCCCCATTTTATGAGCCACTGTATTGTGTTGCTTAAGTCGCTTAAGAGTTTATTATTGGCATTCGTTATGTCTTTCCTAGTCTACAAAGTAATTGTTTCGCCCGCAAACTTGGATGGCATGGAGTGCTGTGCGGTCAGTGTAGATATATTGGCTATATACATATTATATATATTGGCACCTATTTTAATAAATTCAGAAAAACTTTGACGAGTAAATTGTATATCAAAATAACAAAACGAATTATTTTAATTCAATTATTAACAAAATATAAACAAAAATCTCAATTCAATTACAAATTTGACTTTGCAAAAGTCAGAAAAGTCTGAATACAGTCGACTATTTTCCGAAATTGCTTTGAATAAAGAAGTTAGATCGTGTTGTTTGAAGGGAACCCCTTATTTGCAAATGCTATGCATTCAAATAGGTTGATTTGGTTCAGTTTCACTTTAGTCTCTCAACTAAAAACTTTACAAATTTACCATCAAGTAATACTGAATGGGCAAATTGAGCTCAAATAAAATAAGAGAACTGTCTTTTATTTAAAGAGAAATTATAATTAAATTCAATATATCGACAGAACAATGCAATGATATATCATATCACAAGTTGTTACACCTTTATTTTTAGTTCAGTGAGGTCATTTGGGGACTACGTTCGGTTAGTATTATCGGACAAAGAGTAAAGAAAGTATTCATGATTGGATGGCGTGGCTTCAGTGAATTGCTTTTTGTATTTGTAGTTTAGTGTTTTACAAACATCATAGCCATTGTAATTTGCTATGTGACTGTTTTCACAAAGATATATCGTATTTCGTTGGTTTTTTTTTTGCTCAGTCGATGGTTTTGTAGTATTGACACATTCTGCCTAAGGGGAACTCTCGACAAGCTATAATTTTTAACTAACTGAGGTAAGAAGATGACTTCCATGAGAACTCAATAAAGAAGAAGATATAGAAATATAGAAAAACTTCAAATACGAGTTCACTAGATTGCCATTTGGATTGAAAAATGTCCACTGTATCTTTCAAAGAGCTATCGATGCTATTTTTAAGGAGCATATGGGCAGAAAGTTTTACGGTTACTATACAAGCAAGTATGAAGGTTTAACTCTTCAAAGCGAATTTTATAGAATTGAGGTAGAATTTTTAGAAATGTTTCATTGGACTGCATAAAAGATAAGCCATCCTCTATTACCTTTGCCCAAAATCCTTAAAATACTACTCTCATGTCTTAAGTTGTATCACAGAATAAATAGTATACAGAAGTTGCATCTCATACAAAGCAAATTTTGTTCTAGGGTTCCAATATTGGCACCCTATTGAACAGAGAGTACAAGCATGAGAACATGCAAGAGAGTATACAAAAAATTGAGAAACTGGTGCGAGCGAAAGAGAGTAGCATGTGCGTTTTCGGTGGTTTTGTTTTTACGAGAGCAAAGCAGCTTACGAAGTGTATGCAAGTGTGTGTGCGTGTGTATGCATTGATAGCTTCTTCTATCGTAAGCTTGCATGGTGTTGTATTGCTTCTCTTGTTTTCGATTGTGTGGATTGGATTCGAAATCACTTGGGAATTGTACTTTCATGCGAATGGTTGTGTTTTCCTGCGCTTATCATTTTTACTTTGTATTTTGATATTTAACTCTATTTTTGATTTTGAATTGTTGCTTTTATAATTGTTGACAACTTTGCATACGATTTGGATTATTCTTTGGAGTTATTATTATATATTGATTGTTGAGGGGTTGTCATACGATTTTGAATAGGAAAAATGGATTCTGTACCGGCTGTTGGTAAAATTTTCCAAAAGTCCGGCAATCGATGCTGCATAAAAACATGCGGTAAATCTAGGCGATATGGTGAAAAGATAAGAATGTTTAAGTTTCCTCCCTATGACTCAGCTATGGGTCAAATTTGGCGAGAAAAATGTAATATTCCAACAAAAGATTACACAAAAAAATTGTTGACTTGCGCCAATCACTTCTCAAGTTCTGACATTGGTAAAAAAAGTTGAAATTCGGAGCTGTTCCGGTATTTAACTTAGAAGTTATTGAGGAAGATTACAAGTCGTTGGAGCTTGATTGTCCAGCTAAAAAGAGCCGAACAAGTGACTCCGTAGATGGATGTTGTAATGACTGTGAAAAATATCTGAAATCAGCTAATTTTTACAGAAAAAAATATTACGACATGGTAGCAAAATATAAAAATCTCCAAAGCTGCAAACAAATAGCAACAAAATCAAGCGTATTTCAAACCATCGACTCTTTTCAAATAAGCAAGGAGTCAAAAACATTTTCAAACTTCTTCTTAGTCCACGACCTAAAGAATGCAAGATGTAAAAGATTTGGTTCAAAATATTTATTATGTCTCACAGTAAACGTACCAATTTTTGAAGAATAAATTGCATCTAAATTTGCCACATATCTCTACTGTTTATCGATGGGCCCCTGTAAATTCCCTACAACCAGGTTTTAAAAATAACGGTTTAGAGTTAATAAAAAAGAAGTGCATAGATTTGACCCAGTACGAAAAGAATAATATGATTCTGCTGATGGATGAAATGGCGATTAGAAGGGAATTGCGATACAATTCCAAATTAGATTTAGTGGATGGATTTGAGGAAAATGGGGTTGAAAGAACGAACCAGATTGGTAAACAATTGTGCGTTTTTATGATTAAATCAATGTTTTCCAACTGGGCGCTTACATTTAATTACTTTGTTTCAAAAAATGGACTTTCTGTTTCAAAAAATGGACTTTCTGCCGATTTACTAAAAAAGATAATATTACGAAATTTATCAATTTTGAACAGTTTTGGCATCAAAGTTAAAGTTGTAATTTGTGACCAAGGGTCCTCTAACAGGAAGCGTTTCTTGGAATTGGGAGCTACTTTAGAAAAACCCTATTTTATGTATAATGGTAGTAAAACTTTCTGTGTATATGATTTTCCACATCTAATCAAATCATTAAGAAATGGTTGGCTTTAATGTGACCTTACAACACCAAATGGAGTTGCTAGTTTTAAAGTAGTTAAGGAACTATGGGAAATGGAGTGCAAATCTAATACAAAAATGCGTCTTAAACTTAAAAGCCAGCACATATTTCCGAACTCTTTCGAAAAAATGAAAGTAAAACTAGCCACCCAAATTTTTAGTAGGACTGTTCAAGCAGCAATTAAAACTGTTATTGAGACAGTAGGCTTTAAAAGTTGCTCAAAAGAAGTTTGTTTATCTACGGCATGCTTCATAGGAAATATTGACAAAATATTTGACTGCCTAAATAGTGGTTCGCTATCTTCAAAGAATTGTTATAAGTCTGCAGTTCAACTTAACAGTCCATCACACGAATATATAAAATTCTTCCTTGAATACCTCAATGAAATCTCATTTGTTGATAAAAAGAAAAAAGTATTTTTTTTAGATGGAATGAAATTTACCTTAAACGCTGTATTACAATTAGTAGACGAGCTATTTCAAAAAAAATCCCAAATATTTTTTTTAATGACAAGAGCATTAAACCAAGATAAGCTCGAAAATATGTTCTCGGTTCTAAGACAAAAGGGTGGAAATAATATTAACCCCTCAGTTGCTGATATAAACACTAGCACGCTTAATGTCTGCAAATATAGTGCAGTTGAGTTCTTATAGTAACTGTGAAGAGCTGAGTGATACCATATTTGAAACGCTTTCAAATATTTTGTCAAATATGGACTTAGCTGATACAAATAATGAAGAACTCAGTCGAAACGAAAACTCTGAAATAGATTAACATAGAAATCATTGATGATTTCGTATTAAATGATGACTTTCAGAATTGTTCGGAATTTAGTATCGATTTGGCGTCTTTAAGATACTTCATAGGTTATATCGTCTACAAAATGATACCGAAAATTAACTGCGATATTTGTGTTTCTATATTGAGAAAAGAAGACGAAGTTCCTAGTGAACTTTTCATATTTCATAAAAATTACAATTCTCTTAAAGATTTTGGTAACCTCGTTGCTCCTTCACAAATTTTCTTGGAAATTAGCAAGAAACATATTACAGTGTTTAGCAATATTTTTGACACACAACCACAAACTGTTGGTATAAAAAACTTGATAAAATCCAAAGGTAAAAAATTCCACACCGCAATGATTTTCCACATGTTCTGATCATAAGGAAATAATATTGGACTTCATGATCTTAGTACTCTTGAGGAAGCATTGCTCGTTGGCTTCAGAGAAAAAAAATTTACTAAAGCCCGCAAACTTAAAATCCTGTCGCTCTAAAGTTTTTGGGTTATTCTTCCCCACATATATCAGATTGAAATTTGCACAAAAATCCCAAATAATGGAATAACGTTAATTGGTGTTACCCGGCCCTTTTAGTTTACATCGAAAAAGTACGCGTACGAATATCAAGCGCAACTTTCAACTGAAGAAAACTAAATATAGAAATCTAAAACTTGAAACAAAATTTTGTCAACACCACGTGCATTCACGACGTTGGATAGCAACACAATACATTCACACACATAAACATTTTAAGATTGCTCTCTCGTTGATTTTCTCTGATCGTGGCTGCTCTCTGGTTGTTACTCTCTGATCATGCTTGCTCTCTCGTTGCTTGATCTTCCCTTCAGTTGTTCCGCACCATAAAGTGAAAAATCATCGCAGGCCGAGATGCGACTTCTGTATACTATTTATTCTGTGGTTGTATGCATATTAAGAGGAGAAGAGATACACCTGTCAAAAAGCAGCTTAACTAGAAACAGTACCCCTGAATGAAAAAGAAATTCAAGCATTCAATAAAATAAAAAAATCATATACTCTTATATAACGTCGATTTTCAAATTAATATTTAAGATGGGCAACGATGTGGAACAACAATAGCAATGGTTCATTTAAACTAGATTTAATAGTCTAATTGACGAAACGAACCAGGAAGAAGAAACTCATGTAGGAGCTCGTAGGTATAATCGGGTATTACAAAAATCTACTGTCTGCTGAACGCTGCCCATGTCGAAAGGCACCCGGCACTTTCGGAGCGTGTCCCAAAAAAGTTTCAATTTGAAGTGATGGAATGGAAAAGAAAACGGATCAACGAACAAGAGGAACGACGCCAACACGATTCTCAACCGTTCCACGTATCTTTTTAAAAATAATTCTTTTTTGGTTTAAACAATAAAAGTGTTCGCTTTTTGTTCGTTTTTTGTTTCCCTTATTGTTCGATACAGGGACATCTGTCAATGGATACCGACACTACTTTCTCTAGAGGATTCAAAAGTCAATAAATTAATCAAACCATGTAGAGCTTGTCGAGAATACAACAGCGATCGTCATGCCCGTTATCCCGGTTATGTCCTTTATATTGATGTTATATTTACTCCACTAAAGAAACAATATTCCTAACAGCCTTTGAAAACATCTGGAAGTTCTAAAATCTAAGACTGTGGATGTAAAAAAGGGAACTAAAATCTAGGTGTTTCTGAAATAATCGTAATTATTAAAGAGAAGTCACTGAGCTCTTATTTTAGAAGACCAACTAAGAATTACTGTCTTCAGAACTCCATTAGGCCCAAGCACGGCAAATTTTTTTTAAAGCTTTTAATTCATTTTTATGTTCTCATTCTATTCCAATAACAATGCTTAAATCTAATTCCATTATATATTTCAATATATAATGAGTCCTACGGGTCCTGTACGGAGGCTTAAAGTCTATATTAATTACTAATGCCTTTAGGCTGTTTTCATACAACTACATTTAACATTTTATTTTCTAGGAAAACTTAATTAAAAAAACTAGTGTTTGAGCCAGAGTCAGTCTTCTTCCGACTCTCATGGCGAACGGTAGGTGAAAATCTTCGAAAGACGCTATGAGAATCGACAGCGCGTGCTCATAGTAGTGTGAGATTCTTACTCACTAAAAACAACTCCCTTTAAACGTATTGTAATGTTTAGAGTACCTATACAACTGAGTTTTTCCACTAATCCAGCAGTTTTTTTATTCAAATCAGAAAAAGAAATAATACATAAATTAAAATGTGGCATGTCACCTTCCAGCGATGGTTCCTGCAGAGCTGGCCAGTTCGCACGAGTTATTCATTATTTATTATCGCGCTAAATTGAATGGTTCGGTTCTTTACTATATAGAAGACGTAATAAATTATCTTCTTCTAAGATTGGAAGTACAGCGTGGTTAACATGTTCCTCTAGTCGTCGTTTATGTCTATGAGCAAAATCTCTAACTGTGTTGTCGATTGTTACGATTCCGAGATATCTATGGTTATCGTCATTTCGCAGATACCACGGCGCATTAACAATTGTCCGTAATTCTTTGTTTTGAAAAGCATTACTTTTTTGGTACAACCCTATAGTTGTATACCATAAGTCCATATAGGTTTATACATAAGCAGTTTGTTATAAATACTGAGCTTGGAGTACTTTCCTAATAGCCAGTACAATTCCCGATATCTAAGTCCCAGCTCCCCTCGTTTTTTCTTAACTTGTGGTTTCTATTTTAATTTTGCATCAAGTGTCATTCCGAGATACTTCGCCTCGTTTACGAACGGAATTTGAGCAGCGTTTATAAAAACTAGTCAGTTATTTATTTTTCTATAAGTAAAGTTAACGTGGACAGATTTGGTTTCATTAATAATAAAAAACCTTTGTCCAGTTATTTACACGATCTAGAGCGTACTGTAGTTTCTTCAACCGTTTTACCCGTTGCCAGGAATGCAGTATCATCGGCAATCGTTGCTAGCACAGTGCCTTCTCTCTGTGGTACTTCACGAGTATAAAGTAAATATAACAGCGGACCTAAAATACTACCCTGCGGTACATCGGCCGTTATCGCTTTTAGGTCGGAGTCTGTGTGATAGGTAGGATTTTAGAATATTATATAGCTGCCTGGTAGAACAGGTCTATACTCCAAGCCTTTGTGCCATACCTTATCAAAGGCTTGTGAGATGTCAAGAAAAATGGTTGAACAAATTGACTTTTGTTCTAGCGCTTTTTCAATTACATGAGTTATTTGATGTACTTGATCTATGGTGGAATGCTTGCTTCTGAAACCAAACTGATGATCCGGTACGAGACCTTCAATAATTGGCTTAAATCAATTAAGTAGAATTCTCTCGATTAAGTAGATTTCTCTCTAATACTTTGGAGATGATCGGTAGAGGAGAAATAGGTCTATACGACGTAACTTCAGTCGGCGGTTTTCCGGGTTTCGGAACCATGATAACTTCTGCGACTTTCCATTGGCTTGGAACATGTTCTAATCTAAGTGCCGCGAGAAAGAGAAGTTTAAGAAGCCCTTTCTGCGGAATTTCTCCCGTGATTAATTCGTAACCGGGAGCTTTGTTCGACTTTAACGATTTTACTACTTTTTTAAGTTCCGAAAGTGTTGCGGTTGGTACTTGGAAGTCCATCTCTGTATTCAAGCGATTGTCGTTGTCCTGCACCGGTTTGCCCTGGAAGGGTTTAAAAGTATCTTCAAGGTAACCGGCGAAAATGTTTGCTTTTTCCTTATCTCCCTTTGCTCATTCGCCCTGACCTTTTCTTATTGGTGGTGCCTGGATTTGCGGCTTTTTAATACTTCTTATAGCTCTCCAAAGCGAATAATTTGATTTTTTTACTGAAGTCAAGTTTTGTAGGTAAATGCCGATATGCTCATAATTGTAGTCTTTAATTGCCCTTTTGAGCGAATTATGCAAATGGTTTAATCGGGTTTTATCCAGCGGCGCGCGAGTTTATTGCCACCGATTCCGCACTTTGCGTTTTTCGTCCACCATTTGTCGTTTTTCCGGCGGATACGATACATTTAGACTGACCGGAATTTGATCTTGGTGTGGAGTACTGTTCGACGCCGCGTATTGCACTGATTGGACAAAACGATGAACTTCGACTTATAATTCATAGGGTGTTCCTAGCGGTACTTTGAGTGCAGTGCTTTCCTCAAGGTAGATTCTGAATCTTTCCCAGTTAGTTCTCCTACTAGGTAATCTAGGTGGTCTTTGTCTTTTAATTAGAGCTGCGCTCATCGTTAGTATGTATAATTGGAGAATGGTCTGAGGAAAGGTCAAAACTCTCTTCGACTTTTAGGTAGTTTGCACTGATTCCCTTCGTGATAAAGTAGTCAATTAGTTTGGGAGTTTTTGCGACATCTGATGGCCAGTACGTCGGCTTTCCCGTTGAATGAAACTCGCAGCCCTTTTCCATACCAGTTTGGTAAAGTGCTCTATCTTTTTGCGAGACATATTGTGAGCCCCAAAAGGTATGTTTAGCGTTAAAGTCACCACCAATAATAAATATCGCCCCAAAAGAGTTAAACAAACTTTTAAAAATTCGCTTTTATCCAAACTGAAACGCCGTTGGCAATAGATTGATGAAAAATTGAAGGAATAATTTCTATTTCTAACGCGTACCGAACACTTTTGCATAGTTTCAATTTCGGTGGAGTGATCAATATTCTCTTTTATAAACAAGGTCGATCCGCCTCTTGCCCTTCTTGATGGGTGAAACGCGTGGTAAGCACAATAGCTTTTTAGTTTTATACGCGAATGCATCATCAGGTGGGTTTCAGAAATCAAGCATGTCAATTTTTTTCGCGAAAAAAAAATATCTTGTTCTTTCATTTTGTTTGTAAGTCCATTGGCGTTCCAGGAAAGAATTTTTAACATTTTAGTCATATTTTAAGATTTATGTTGGTGACCGTTAGGTCTTTCGAGGTTAAGTGGTCGCTCGAAAATAAGTCGATTCGTTTGGCTTTGTTGTTCGAGCCTCGCAAGAATAATCGAAAATACGTCTGACTTTTCGACACATATGGTACGTGAGGGCACCGTAATTTGGGCGTAAGTTTTTGAACCTATATGTAGCGGGTTTTCCTTTGTCAATGTTTTCTGACTGGTTCCCGATACAGCCAATTGACCTATAGTTTCCGTCTTCTGGCGAATCGGTTTCGAAACCGCAGCTTTTTTGTGATCTATTTCCCGACTGGTTGCAGTCGCCAGATCAGGAGTTTTTGTGTTCACGGTTTGTGACTTACCCCGCCGTCTCTGTAGTTCTTTCGTTACTTCACATCCCCGATAATTGGCCCTTACAGTTGATGTACATTGCAGAGGATTGCCTCGAAACGGTACACTCTTGAGTCAAATGTGCACATGATCCAACGTGGATATCTCTCACAATAGGTTTGCATATGGTTAAAACATTGGCAGCGCTTGCACTGAGGAATTAACGCCCAATTCTGTCGAGGTGGTTCGATTTTAACCACAATATTTAATATCGTTTTGATGCCGTAAATTTTCTCTCGATCTTCGGTTTTGTCGAACGATAGTCTGAATAAGGGAAGCCCGCATTTGACTACGGATTCTTCCCCGTTGATATGGTGCTTTTCACGCGCGAGAATGTTTACCGCATCTGCTATTTTGAATCCCTTGGTTTTCAAGTCCGCGATAATGTCTTCCTTTGTGCAGGAGGGGTACAAACCCCATAGCTACTACACGGATAAGTCGGTCAAGCTTATTTTCGTACGTGTACCATTGCACTTTCTCTGCGTTAAGCTTTTAAGAAACCAGGCGATAGCTATCCGGCTCGTTGACTTTAACAGTCCACATGTGATTATTTCGCGACATTATTCGATAATTACTCGATGGTAGTGAGTGCAAAATTGCGCGCAATTTATAATAATCCGCGATTCCGAAAACATTTATCGGTGGTGGCGAGGGTTGCCTATACAGTGAGTCAGAAAAAGACATTCTTTATTAGTAGATACGTACATACAGACATACATATGTTGTATTTATAGTTTTATTATTCATAAAGAATTAAAATAGAAAACATATAATATATATAATATATAAATGTAATGAAAAAAATCAAAACTTATAAGAGTATGCATACGTGCACTGGTTTGCATCTAAGTCAGTTCTTTGAAGACATTTTTCGCTGCTTTAGCTTCCTTTTTTCAGCAAAAACTTTTTCTAGACGCTTTTTAGTTCTTATAACTCACGAAGCTTCCATCTCGTTTTCACCTTCACCAAATTGAGCAAATCGTTTTAAGACTGAAATAGCAGCTAGAGCATCTGTGACTGTTGGAATTCGTTATGCCAATTCCGGATCGTCAGACCTCTCCTCATCAGATAAGACTTCGTGCATGCTTACTGCGGAAGCTGTTGACGCTTTCAACAATCTCTTGATCTGTGGGATCAGCGGCCGTCAAAACATGGTTACCTACATCAATGTAAGTCTCCCAGTTACAGGAGTTTTCCTCATTCGTCTTAACTGGAGCGAGTTGTGCCGAAGGCAAACTATCCAGTCCATCATCGGTATCCTCAACATATGCAGGTAAAGGTGAAGAGTTACAGAAGCCTGCATCTCCGAAACATTTTCTTATAGTCTCTGGGTGTACTCTTTCCCCCGCTGATGTTATCATTTCTATTGCGTCTAAAAGACTAACGCGAAATTCAAAAGTGTTTTTCAATAAATGATTTATTATTTTTAATACAAATATTTTTCGGTAATTCAATTTGAGACACTGTATAAATCCCTGGTCGATGGGTTGGAGAACGGATGTTTTGTTCGGTGGTAAAAATGCCAATTTAATGTTTGTCAAATTATCAATACGTGGATGGGCAGGACAGTTATCAATAAATAAAAGATTTTTTTTTATTTTCACGAGTTAGTTCAGAATTCCATGTTCTAAAAGTCTTTTCAAAAAATAGAGAAGTGATCCACACCTTTTTGTTGGCTTCGTAGTAAACTGGTAAACATTTAACATTCTTAAAGCATCGAGGTTTCTTTAACTAGCCGATGATAAATAGCTTCCGTTTCATACCGTTCATGCTTCCAGCAGCTAACACCGTGATCCATTCTTTTGACAACTTACCACCCACACATTTTTCATCCTTCAGCTTTAATGTTCTTTCAGGTGTTAATTTAAAGAATAACCCTGGGTTGGAATCGGCTAAGGTGATAGGTGATAGTCACTTTGGTGACATTCATTTGTGACTATCATCATCTTTTGGTATAGAGTAAGAGTATCACAAAAAAAGGTCAGAAAAGGAGCAACACTTGCTTTTTCGGAGTTGATAAGTTGATAAGACAACTGGGGCATTTCACGTCAAGCGGGCAAGGAAAAAAAAGTGAGGTTCTGAAATTTGTTCATATTAGGTCCAGTTGTACTTCTAGTAGATATGAATACGAACACATAATATTTTTTTTATATGATGTGTATTTGTCAAGTTATGGGCTTCTAAAGAATTGTATCAAAATTCGTATATTTTGGAAGAATTTTTTCGTATTGAAAAAAATTACAATAAATTTTCAAATTACCCGATTTGCATCAAAAGTTTTCTGCTCTTTTTAAAAAAGGAATCAATTTCGAATAAAAAAAATTTTAATGTTCAAAACCGGAAGTAAACATTTCGAAACAACATTTTGGAAATTTCGACCAATTTTATTTTTATTTTTCTTATTTCAAAATATAGCTTAGAGTATATATATAATACACCAGAAGTTTGGAAATGGTTAAGGACGTAGGTAAATTAATGTATGTGCATGTAGCAGTAAGTATGATGTTATGTTAGGCGTTTGTGTATGTCGGCCGGTTGGTGCGAATAGAGTTAATATTATTGTGGTCTGTATAGTATTTAGTATGTATAATAGCATTAGTAGAAATTAGCATATAGTATTAGTATAATTAGTATTTTAGTGTTAATATTATAAAAAAATAATTCATGTTGAATAAGAATAATTCATGTCGAAGACTATCAAATGGCCCCTTTCCATGAGACGTTGCGTGAAAATGTAACTCTGCATTCGTATTAAAATCATGTTTATAATAAAATAAATTCACAAAATTGAATCTATTTTTAAAATGTTGAGAGGCACCATCGGTTATAAATATAATTTTAGACACAACTTTTGCTTTTTCAAAAAGGTGTTTGTGTAGTATTTTTTGGCAAGCGTAAAAAGTGGCTGTATCATGTTTTAAGTCATCAAATCATAACAATGCTGCCATGTTTTACTTCAATTCCGTCTCTATAATAAAACACCGAAGTCAGAAGTGTTGCTTGGTCGTTATTCCAATGAAAAATTGGGCAGCATCTTGGACAACGAAACTATAATTTTCTGCAAAATCACATTGTAGGAGTATTTCTCCTTCATTGATAGTTTTCTTAAGATTTTTAAAATAAAGCGCCTGTGTCTCTGCAATATAAGCATGAGGTTTCAGAGTATCCAAGGCATCACACAAGCTATCTACAAAATCATCAGAAGATAGTACTAGAGTAGATAATGTGAATTGGTCTGTGCCAAGCCACTTTCTAAACTGCACTTCTGTCACTTGATTGTTATCGAATATGATTTTCAAATAATCACGAATTGCACTTAAGCCAGGACAAGACTTACAACATTCAATTGGCGGTGTTTTTGCAGTCATTAAATGACACGTCTCTGTTGGATTGGGACACATCATCTTGCGAAGGCAATCCTTATAAGATGAAAGTTCCATAGCAGTTCCAGCTGTAAGATTAGCTATGTCTCCACTATTCAACATTAGCTTTACATTTTGGTGGTAAGTACAAACACATACCACATGTGTTCCAGGGTCGCCAGCAAGGATACATTGTTTGGGTGTTAGAGTAAAAAACTTTGTTAAACCTACTTGGATATTCTTCCTTGAACTTCTGAAGAAGTTCATCAATATTGCACATCAGAAGTTGTTTTTGTATGTTAGTTCTTTTTCCGTCATCTTGTTTAACAGATATAAAATCTTTTTTACTAGGCATTATTCGGCTAATGTCTTCTCGGAGATAAAATTTTTTAACCAAGTTTTCGGTCTCGTATAGTAGTTTACGACCACCACGTGGGTTCGGAGATGACAAAATACCAAACTGACCTACAAGCGGCTTTGCTTTTTTCGCTTGTCGCCTGGATGTTTCAAACTCTTCTGCAAGTCTATTTTCACTCCAGGACTTAGGTGCTATGGTCAGGATCATAGTTTTCATAGAAGGAGAAGTAGATGGATCATTTAGCTCCTTTAGCTGCTTCAAAATTTCTTGGTTATCAACTTATTACTGTGTCAGTTTGAGTTGAATTATGTTTGAATTTGTCTTCGGGAATGAATGGTTCGTCTTGGATGTTTTATGAAAGTTCACTCGATGTTGGACTGCAGGGCACTTCTTTATTTTCGTAAGCTACTGGCGGTCTTTCGTTAAAAAGGCGTTTCCTGCAAGATGCACACACGTAAACGTTTGCCGGAAATCCCCACTAAACATATAGAAATTATTCTTATATTTTTAAACTTTCGATGATTCACCAAACGAAATGGATTAAAACATCGATCACCGTACGGAGCCATTATAAATTGTCTCTGTCAAGCACCAGTCAATAAGAGGTCAGAGCAACAATTAAATAATAATGGAAATTCAAAATGATACATAAGTAATTAATTCTAAAAGATCGGGCAGCTATGAGAGTGGAAATCGGACTACAATATAATGATAATTATGAAGATAATGAACTTGTAATTAAGTTAACATAATTAAACATTTAGTAACTAAATAATTAATCCTTTATTAATTGAAGAAATAAACTTTTTGAGAAACTATTTTTTATTTTTTCCTACTAATATTTCTACAATATTTAAATGAATTTTGTCAAGGTATTAATTTTTTTTTTATTTAAAAGTAACTACCCCTAATTATTGTTAGAGCTTCAACACAAATGAACTGGATGATAAATGTTAATACTGTCGTATTTTAATTTCATAATTCGCATATTAACCGACATAAACAATTGCCTAACATCATACTTACTGCTACATGTACATACATTAATTTACCTACCTCCTTAACTAATGCAGATCCCACTTCTGGTGTATTAGATATATATATATATATATGTATATTTTGAAATAAGAAAAATAAAAATAAAATTGGTCGAAGTTTCCAAAATGTTGTTTCGAAATGTTTACTTCCGGTTTTGAACATTAATTTTTTTCTTTTTTTTTCGAAATTGATTTCTTTTTTAAAAAGAGCAGGAAACTTTTGATGCAAATCGGGTAATTTGAAAATTTATTGTAATTTTTTCAATACGAAAAAATTCTTCCAAAATATAGGAATTTTGATATAGACGATTCTTTAGAAGCCCATAACTTGACAAATACACATCATATAAAAAAATATTATGTATTCGTATTCATATCTACTAGAAGTACAACTGGACCCAATATGAACAAATTTCAGAACCTCACTTTTTTTTCCTTGTCCGCTTGACGTGAAATGCCCCAGCTATCGAATGATCAAAAAAAAAAATTCAAAAATTAAAAGCCGAGCAATAAATCGAATTTGCTGCAAAATCATTGCTTTCTTTTATTTACAATAGAGTGCCTCTACTAGCATTACTAATTTTCGTGGCTTCTCTGTTGGATGGTTGGAGGTCTTCTTGCACATTGGATTGGTGGGTGAGATTGGTTGGTTGTTGGGGAAGGTTACTTCCATTCCACGGCACCTTCAAATCACAGCAAATGTTGTACAGCGCAACACAAACATGAATCTAAAAAAAAAACAATAATTTAGCATAATTTTAACTACATTAACTGCGAAATTATTCCTACTTACATGTCATCTGCAAGCTTGTGAATGTTAGACCGATTTCTCAAATTCTTCCTCAGAATTCTAACGTTTATCAATGTCTCATTGACCTCTTCATCTTCACTTAAAAATAGCTCGAAACACGAAAACGTATTTTTTTATTTTTAATAATATACAAAAGCACAAAACAAAGTCACTTCAAACGCACAAAACATATGAAAATTATAGCTAAGTAGCTGTCACCAGACAACTGTCACAAAAATGTGACAATCACAGTGACTATCACCTTACACGATACCGAAACCTAGAATGTGATTGTCGCTTATCACATATCACCTTAGTCGATTCCACCCCTGTTTCATCCGCATTATAGATTTCAGAATTTGTATATCCTTCTCGGAAAATGTTTTCACTTCAGTCACTTTGAGCAACACTTGCTGCTTCACCACAAATTTTGCCGGCCACAATGTTATGACGTTGTCGAAATCGAAAGATCTAACTTTCAGAATATTTGTAATCTTTTTTTCCTAGAAGGATGCCAAATTGATTAGTCTTTTCTTGTAAAATGCGACTACTCAAAGGGATGTTTATACTTCGTTGCGATTTAAACCATGTGTAAAGCGAGTGTTGAATATCTTCATGTTCGGATTTACGATTCTGTTTTATTTCTAAAAAATTCGATTCAAAAACCTGTTGTATTCTTTCTCAATTTTTCAAAATCGTAGAAAGAGAGGAATGCGACTGAATTGCGTTCTTCCGTTCGTCTAATTGACGAAACGAACCAGAAAGAAGAAACTCATGTAGGAGCTCGTAGGTATAATCGGGACAATAAAATCCAACTACTCGTATTACAAAAATCTACTGTCAGCTGAACGCTGCCCATGTCGAAAGGCACCCGGCACTTTCGGAGCGTGTCCCAAAAAAGTTTCAAATTTGAAGTGATGGAATGGGAAAGAAAACGGATCAACGAACAAGAGGAACGACGCCAACACGATTCTCAACCGTTCCACATTTCTTTTTAAAAATAATTCTTTTTTGGTTTAAACAATAAAAGTGTTCGCTTTTGTTCGTTTTTTGTTTCCCTTATTGTTCGATACGGGGACATCTGTCAATGGATACCGACACTACTTTCTCTAGAGGATTCAAAAGTCAATAAATTAATCAAACCATGTAGAGCTTGTCGAGAATACAACAGCGATCGTCATGCCCGTTATCCCGGTTATGTCCTTTATATTGATGTTATATTTACTCCACTAAAGAAACAATATTCCTAACAGCCTTTGAAAACATCTGGAAGTTCTAAAATCTAAGACTGTGGATGTAAAAAAGGGAACTAAAATCTAGGTGTTCCTGAAATAATCGTAATTATTAAAGAGAAGTCACTGAGCTCTTATTTTAGAAGACCAACTAAGAATTACTGTCTTCAGAACTCCATTAGGCCCAAGCACGGCAAATTTTTTTTAAAGCTTTTAATTCATTTTTATGTTCTCATTCTATTCCAATAACAATGCTTAAATATAATACAATTATATATTTCAATATATAATGAGTCTTACGGGTCCTGTACGGAGGCCTAAAGTCTACATTTCTTAACTACTAATGCCTTTCGGCTGTTTTCATACAACTACATTTAACATTTTATTTTCTAGGAAAACTTAATTAAAAAAACTAGTGTTTGAGCCAGAGTCAGTCTTCTTCCGACTCTCATGGCGAACGGTAGGTGAAAATCTTCGAAAGACGCTACGAGAATCGACAGCGCGTGCTCATAGTAGTGTGAGATTCTTACTCACTAAAAACACCTCCATTTAAACGTATTGTAATGTTTAGAGTACCTATACAACTGAGTTTTTCCACTAATCCAGCAGTTTTTTTATTCAAATCAGAAAAAGAAATAATACATAAATTAAAATGTGGCATGTCACCTTCCAGCGATGGTTCCTGCAGAGCTGGCCAGTTCGCACGAGTTATTCATTATTTATTATCGCGCTAAATTGAATGGTTCGGTTCTTTACTATATAGACGACGTAATAAATTATCTTCTTCTAAGATTGGAAGTACAGCGTGGTTAACATGTTCCTCTAGTCGTCGTTTATGTCTATGAGCAAAATCTCTAACTGTGTTGTCGATTGTTACGATTCCGAGATATCTATGGTTATCGTCATTTCGCAGATACCACGGCGCATTAACAATTGCCCGTAATTCTTTGTTTTGAAAAGCATTACTTTTTTGGTACAACCCTATAGTTGTATACCATAAGTCCATATAGGTTTATACATAAGCAGTTTGTTATAAATACTGAGCTTGGAGTACTTTCCTAATAGCCAGTACAATTCCCGATATCTAAGTCCCAGCTCCCCTCGTTTTTTCTTAACTTGTGCTTTCTATTTTAATTTTGCATCAAGTGTCATTCCGAGATACTTCGCCTCGTTTACGAACGAAATTTGAGCAGCGTTTATAAAAACTAGTCAGTTATTTATTTTTCTATAAGTAAAGTTAACGTGGACAGATTTGGTGTCATTAATAATAAAAAACCTTTGTCCAGTTATTTACACGATCTAGAGCGTACTGTAGTTTGACATTTGCTTCTTCAACCGTTTTACCCGTTGCCAGGATGGTAGTATCATCGGCAATCGTTGCTAGCACAGTGCCTTCTCTCTGTGGTACTTCACGAGTATAAAGTAAATATAAGAGCGGACCTAAAATACTACCCTGCGGTTCATCGCCCGTTATCGCTTTTAGGTCGGAGTCTGTGTGATAGGTAGAATTTTAGAATATTATATAGCTGCCTGGTAGAACAGGTCTATACTCCAAGCCTTTGTGCCATACCTTATCAAAAGCTTGTGAGATGTCAAGAAAAACGGTTGAACAAATTGACTTTTGTTCTAGCGCTTTTTCAATTACATCAGTTATTCGATGTACTTGATCTATGGTGGAATGCTTGCTTCTTAAACCAAACTGATGATCCGGTAAGAGACCTTCAATAATTGGCTTAAATCGATTAAGTATAATTCTCTCGATTAAGTAGATTTCTCTCCAATACTTTGGAGATGATCGGTAGAGGAGAAATAGGTCTATACGACGTAACTTCAGTCGGCGGTTTTCCGGGTTTCGGAACCGGTCGGTCGTATAACTTCGGGTGATGACTCCACCTTCCGTTTTTTGCCCGCTCGTTTTTTCTTAAAATCCAGTCCGTTTCACGACTTAGTTCTTCTTCGTATCCGGGCAGCCAGGAGGCGAAGCTGACGTGGTCGCAATCCGCGATTTGAGCATATCTAGCTCCTTAGCTCCTTATTTAGTTCGTCGCAAAGTAGCTCCGTGTTATGCAATCTAGCACGTAGGTTGCTGTTTTCCTCTTCGAGGCTTTGTAGTTTCGCCGAAGTTTGTTCATTGACCTGAACTGCCGATTCTGAAGAATTAGCGTCGCACGCTTTCATCGCTGATCCTGTCGGTGGGGATCTTGGTATTCTTTTATCTCTCTGAAAAGGGTCTAATACACTAAATTTATTGGAATTCATTATGTTCCCACGAGTAGCGGAGAAAGAGTTGTCCGTCTGTCAAGAGATCCGCAGTAGACATATAAGGCTCGCTGATCCGGAGGTCGCCAAGTATCTGGATGCTCCGTTATTGATTGAGCTATTTTTTGAACTGGACCTACAACCAAGTAGGACCTCGGCACGGGTCGCAATACACCTTAATCCCGCCCAGATGTTAGCAAAACTAACGATGGATTTTAGTCACCTCTTACGACAGGCATGTTTTACCTCGGGTATATTCTAACCCGAAGATCTATATTTATATAAAACTTATTAAAAATATATGTCTATATTTTCATCTGAACCAGTGCGATTTATTTTTAATGTTTTACTCTCGTTTATGTGCGTTTCTTACGCCACATTTTTTTTTGGCCTTCGAACCGCATATTAATATAAACTAAACATATACATACATTCGTATGAAAATACGCATTTACACATGTAAGTTAATGCCCTTACCTTCCGTTACACTTCTGTTACCCATTCACCACATATTGCGGTAGTGATGACGATTGAAAGCACTTGCAAGTGCAATTGCATTTCCAATTCTAGAAACGATATTTAGGTAAAATTGTAAGAATTATTTTCTCAATTTATCAATATATTATTATTGCAATTAAGTATTCCAAGAAACTGTATTACTTTATTTGTCAATAAATCAAAATCTGTAAAAATATAAAAGACAATGAGATAAAGCAAAAGTTGTTCCGCAGTATTGCACTAAGTTGTTTTTTTTTTTCATATCCCGCGGCACGCGAACCCATAACTGGCTCCTTAGCATACGGTAAAAGTCCGAGAAGGACTTTATCTAAATTAATGAAGAAATAAGAGAGTGACATAGTGACATAAAAGTGAAAACGATAACATCGTGCATCAAACAAAACAGTGTAAGGCA
Source organism: Merodon equestris (assembly GCA_958301585.1). Taxonomy (NCBI): domain Eukaryota; kingdom Metazoa; phylum Arthropoda; class Insecta; order Diptera; family Syrphidae; genus Merodon; species Merodon equestris. Next base: position 107,681,861 of record OY284413.1, read on the forward strand.
GTGTAAATGGTTACAATAAAGACAATAAAGTGCGCAACAGGACAAACCTGTATTTCTATTGTAAGTACCTTACCTAAGTACCTTACTAAAATATACAATTTGCCTATAAACAAATACACAACTGTTCAATTAAGGCGTTACATAAGAACACGCCCTACGAGGGAGCAACTAGAATCATATCCAACAGTAGCGCAACCCCTGCTCAAATAAGCACTTAAACCCTGCTCAAAGTGACAACAAGGACCACCCGATCGGATTCATTAGAAGATGCTGACACATGACAGGTCTAGAATTTAAGAGAGTACATATATTTTTATGCCCTAAGTCAAGAAATCAAAAAACAAACCTGAGAAATAAATCAAAAGTGAAGAAGTAGAAAGCAATCCAATTATAACTAATTGGAAACCAATGTGTATCATTCCTTATTTTATTGTGCATATTTTATTTTTCTGTCCTTCCAATATAAAACTGTGAAAACCTTAAAATATTTTTTCCTAAAGTAATAACTTTTATAAATTCTTAAAATGGAGCGGATACAAAAGGCAATTAATCAATTAACACTTGCACTCAATAATCGAATTTTGAATAAAGATTTGAATTAACACGCTTACAAGGTTCAATTGACTCAAGAGCTGAAGCCTACTGACCATTTCAATCGTCGTCAATACGCCGAATGGTTGGTTGAAGAGACAGAAGTGAATGGTGACTTTACAAAGAAAATCGTCTTCAGCGACGAGGCGCACTTTCACCTCAGTGGATTCGTTAACAAGCAGAATTGCCGCATTTGGCCAAATGAGAATCCACGAGTGATTGTTGAAAAGCCGATGCATCCACAAAGAGTGACTGTTTGGTGCGGTTTATGGGCGTCATCGGGCTGTACTTCTTCGAATATGGGTTCGGCCAAGCAGTCTCACGTCGTGGGGATGTTAATTGGCCGCCACGATCATGTGATTTGACACCGTTGGACTTCTTTCCTTGGGGATATTTAAAAGAAAAAGTGTACGTCAATAAGCCAAGAACAATTCAAGAGCTAAAAGATGCGATAATTCGGCACATTAACGACATTGAACCTCAATTATGTCTCAGAGTTATTGAAAATATGGACCATCGGATAGAGGTATGCCAACGAAGCCGTGGCGAGCATTTGGCCGATATTTTGTTTCACGCATAATTGTCATAGATTCTTCTATCATAATAAAAAATATTAAGATAATTCTCTGAAAACTTTTTGTTTTATTTACAATAATCATCGTGCGTTTTCGTTGAACCACACTTTACAAGTGGAGCTGAGGTCTTGAAATATGCTACGACTACGAATGCATTGGCAACGATTTTATTGTGCGTGAAATCGCGGTTAAATTATATTAAAAACTGCAATACGTCTAGTGAGGCATGGAAGAAACTTGAGGAATTGTACAGGCCCAATGGACGGGCTCGAAAAGTAAGCCTGTTTAAACAGTTACTTGCGGTTAAAATGGACGAAAATCAGGCGATGACCGATCACTTACAGTCTTTTTTGGATGTATGTGAAAAACTAAGAGAGATAGAAGTGGATATTAAAGAAGAGCTACTTACCATAATCATGCTATCTAGCTTACCTAAAGCTTATGAAAATTTTGTGATAGCAATAGAATCGAGAGACTCACTACCACCATTAGCAGTACTAAAAACCAAGTTGCTGGAGGAGGGACAGAGGGAAGCGAATAAGAAAAGGGAAGCGGATGGTGCAATAGCATTCATTGCAAAATCTAAAGCAAAACAGAACAAAAACAGCCGATCTACATATGATCATACTGCACTAGTACTAGTGCATAAAAGGGTAGGTGCTTCAAGTGTAATCGAAAGGGACACTATGCCGCTCAGTGTCGTGAAAAAGAAAAATATATTTCACCTAAAGTTACAAGCTCATTTGCAATGTTAAATGCAACTGATTTGGATTTTGCATGGATTTTTGACAGCGGCTCTACTTCCCACATGTGTTGTGAAAAAAGTTATTTTGTGAACTTGCATGAACATAGTGAAACAATTGAACTAGCGGCTAACAATTTTATTAAGTCATCTGGAAGGGGAAATGTATTAATTGAAACCCCATATTCAAAAGTTACACTTCTCGAAGTTCTATTTGTTCCCGAGTTAAAAACTAATTTTGTTTCTATTAGCAAAACGGTTGAATCACGATAGAATTTTTTAAACAAAGTGCCTTAGTGCGAAATGCGTCTGGTAAAATTGAGTTATCAGGAGAAAGAGAAAGTGATTTGTATGTACTCAGATATGCACCAATATTTAAAGCGTTGTTATTATCAAAAACGGGAGTGAATACAAACTTCCTACATTGACATGAAAAGTTCGGTCACCTTAATCCAAAAGCATTGATTTCTTTATATAAAAAAACAAATGGTGCATGGACTTGACTTAAAAACAATTCCGGGACATATCAATTGCACAATCTGTTTAAAGGGAAAAATGTGCAGACAACCTTTTCCATAAGGGTGCGTATACAGAAGTGATAATCTGTTAGATCTGATACACAGTGATGTGTGGCGAGTTCCCTCTTTTTTTTTTTCATTTTAATTCATTTTTATTTTAAATTTCTCATATCTATCTTGAAAACTAGCTTAACTAACTTAAACCATTCTAAATATCTTACTGGTCCTAGACGGACACTCTAAAATAAACGTAACAACTTAATTATATGTCTTTCGACTACTATATTGACTTACAATTACTATTTTATAACTATCTTAAGCTAAGAAAAATGTATTTGTTTTATTAAAAAAAACTTAGCATATGATCATTTTTTTTAGTCTTCTTCTTCTTCTTCTTCTTTTCCTTTTTCCGGCGTTGTTATAGTCAGAAGTGTAGAACCATAACCTTCCCACTTAACTGAATTCCTACTGGTCCGCTTGTGGGGTCCGCCGTTTTGACCTCAGAAAGTAGCGGCAGGCTTCCCGGTTTGGGATTACATCATCGCTGAGGCCAATCAAATTCTGGTGTTTTTGCATTTGTTTGCACCAATTGTTTTTCGGCCTGCCTTTTTTTTTGTTTTTTTTAGTATTATATAAAATACTGAAGCTTACCTTAACCTAACTAAACCTAACTTATTCTAACTTAATTGATATATATATATAAAAATATATACATAATATATATTTAATATATGTATCTTTTTTTTTTTTTTTTAATTTAATAGTATATACATATATATATATATATATTTTTTTTTTTTTTTTTTTTTATCCTATGCATATTACTAATGCGCCTATTCTACCCTACCTTACCCTACCCTAACCTATGTAAGCCTGCCAATGGTGTTAGGCAGGCCTTGCCTTTAAGAGGCTGCTGCTCCTATCGAGCTGTCCGTTGACGGAGTTCTCTCCAGCCACCAAAAGCGTCGATGCTGGCGGACTACGTCTCCTCGATCCCAGCGTGAGACCGACCTACAGAACCTGAGGCGCTCGGGCTCACTGAGCGCGACATCGGGTCCGTAGAGGAATCGCCGTTCCACGGAATTGCGACCCACGTGGAAGATTAGCGGTAACGCCAATCTATCCTGGATCAGCCCACATCTATCTAGATAGAGGACTGCTTCTGGCGGGACAAAGCCGTTAAGGCGCACTCTCTCATGATATTGATCATTGGGGTAGTAAGCCCCGAAGATCAGACTATTGACCGAAGTCATTGCTCTTGCAACGTGGCTTCGAATCAGTTTGATCAGAAAATTATCTATCCGTACAATCCTGGCCCTATTGTATAGGACCTCGTTCGGGTAAAATTTCCTGTACTCAGATTCGGGAGTTCTATGTAGCCCGAGACAAGCCCTAAGACATTGTCTCTCAAACACTCGAATCCTTTCCATTAAGCTGGCTCTCACATTGAACCAGACGGGACATCCATAGGCAACCATGGGCCTGATTAAGGCCATGTAGCAGATTACCTTCACCCTGGAATCAAGTTGGCTGCTATGAAACAGCCATCTTATCAGAGCGAAAGCGCCCCGGGCCCTCGCCAGACCAGCATCTACATGTTTGTCAAAATATAGATACTGATCCAGCACGATCCCAAGGTATCTGACTACACTTTTGCAATGTGTTATGACCTTAGCCACCCAACATCCTCAAACAACACCTCTGACGACGTCTGTCATACGCAAGACGTCACCGCTTTGATCACGCGCTTAGGAAGAGTAACCTCATATTTTATACACCTTGTGAATCTATCAACAAATAAATGAATTAAAATACTAAGGATTCGGTGTATAATTTACAGTCTCGCCAGTGAACGCCCGTCCGGCCCAAAGATAGAGAACCTGCGCCAATTTTTTCTAGTGTCCCGGGAGGCTCTAGACGAAGGCGTTCTGAACAATATAGATTCTGATTTCTGGAGGTTGATTTTCAACTTCCGGTCATCACAATACTGCTGAATTTTTTCGAAGTCACGTTGCAAGCGAGTGACAATGACGTCGATCGTTGGACCTGATCTGTACGCGATTCGGTCATCTGCATACGCTATTGAGTGGTGAAGAGAAACAAGTAGATCACTCAGGTAAATGCTGAAAAGGATCGGCGAATTTACCGTACCCTGTTGCAGTCCATTTTTGATTTCAAATATTTGAGTACAAGTTACGTTGGCAATTTTCACAACGAACTTTCTACCTGTTAACATGTCAAAAATCATATATAGCAGTGGTTTACTTATGCCCAGCCGACTGAGCTTGTAATAAAGGCCTTCTAACCATACGGTGTCGAAGGCTTTTTCCAAGTCAATCAGACAGGCACCCGTGCATTGGTTCTTGCATCTATTCCATTGGATATCCGATACAAGTTTCGACGCGGCATGAATAGTGTCATGCCCCGCTCTGAAACCGAATTGGTTATTCGGGATGATTTTATTGTCCTCAACCCATTTAGACAGGGCTCTATGGATCACCTTCTCGAAGACCCCGTACTGATCGACCGGAGATTTCCCGGGTTAGAGGTGTCTTTCCCCTTCTTGGGGATTGGTTGAACCACCGCTGTCTTCCAATGCACTGGATAATATGCATTATTCAGTGCATTGTTGAACAGGATGGCGTACCTCTCTACAGCCATTGGTGGACGGTGCCTAAGCACAACATTGGATATGCCGTCGATACCCGCGGATTTTTTCCTTTTCAATGACTGAAAGATCATCTGGAGATCTTCCGTCGAAATGAACAGGGTGTTAGCCCCCTCTCTGGCGATGGGATTGCTTGCCATGAAATCTTCATTGAACCTGGTAAAACCAAGATTCTCAGATCGCCAATGATCGAAATCATTTCTAAGGTAGAAGTGATGAAGCAGGGCTCTGTCCTCCAGGTCATGGTTCGGGCGAATACTATCATTTACCTTGTACACGTCCCGGAAAACAGCTCCCACTGTCGCCATCTTCTCCTGAGGATCCTCAATCACGAAAAAGTCGTCATCCAGGATGGCGCCATCTGGATCGATGCTAACTGTCCGTAGCAAACGTTCATTGTCTGACGTTCTCGGAAGTTTCAGATCCTGAATGTCATTCTGATTGTTTCTCCGAAATATTTTATTTATTTGCGGAAACATACTCGCGCTGTTGGATTTTACAGCACGAATTCTGTTGTTCCAATGCAAACTTACAGATATTCTGTAATTTTCTCTGATCAATTGTTGGAGATTTTTAATCAGTGACTTCAGTGTCCTGACCTCCGAGTTTTGTCTGTCGGTAAACCGCCTGTACAAGAGTTTGAGTCTTGTTAAGAGTCTACTTTTTTGTCTATGCAGTGCGTCAATTGTCGCGTTTCGGTATATGTTTGTGGTATCGTGCTGTCTTTGAAGTGGTATCGTACTGTTCGTAGTCTGTTTAAGGATATCATTCATTTCTTTGAGATACCTGTCAATCTCGTGGTTTGACAGGTTCCTATTAGTTGGTGGGAAGGCGGCGCTCGAAGTGAGCCCTCTCGTCAGGGAATTGGCGAAGCGTGGCCAGCACGCCCTACTGTAATCGTAGGGGTGCGTGTGGACGTACTCTGCCATTTCCGCGAACTCGTCAGGTACTGTGATCACGGCACATAGTCCGCAATGGTCACTGTCGTATACAATGGTCCGTAGACAGTTAATAGACCATTCGTTCGTGTCTGCCAGTCTCAGTCGAGAGTCTATCAGCATTAGATCCAGATAGGAGCCGCTTCTAGGATACGACGGACTATCCGTTGCGAGCAACTTGTCTCTATATTCAATGTTGTGAAGAACCCACCAATGGCTTAGTAGGCTCCCCCTTGTTGTGAATGTTATTTCCCCAATCACTATGTTTGGCATTTAAATCGCCGGCCAGAATGTAGAAGTTTTCTACCGAGCCCAAGCGCAGAGATCGAAAGAGTGTCTCGAGTTCTGCGATAAAAATATTGGGTTGAGGTGCTTCAGGTGCATAGGCTGATACAATGTACATTCTCTTTCCATTTCGGAGAGGAATGCACACAATACAGGCCTCCAGCACCTCAAACCTCCGCACTTCACTGCTATATATGACCTTATGTTTAAGATTATTTTTAATGAAGAGCGCAACTCCCCCGCCTTGAGAAGCGTTGGGTCGATCTCTTCTAATTATTTTATACGAACTGTGACGGATTTTGTGCTTCTGGTTTAGCTTTGTTTCGATAACCAAGAGTACATCGGGGCTTTCGTCCTGCAACAGGTTAAAAAGTACGGCTCGTCGTTCGATCCTTATCAGTGAATTTACATTCACAGATAGGATCTTCAAGTGTCTCTCTGCCAGCATACCCATCATGACCTTAGGTGCGCTAGGCCCGGCAGAAGCGAGCAGATACTATCTACTCGGGCCGCCGTTTCCAGGATCTGTTTTTGGAGCTGCCCAATCTGCAATTGGATTGCGAGCAAGATCGAACAGACATCCACCTCGGCCCCCGGTGCCTTAGAGACAGGCAATGGGGCTTTAGGAACAGCCACGGGCTTTTGTACCGTCTTTCCGGAACCTGCCGCCATTTGGGCGTAGGTCAACTGGGATGTGACGGCTGGTGTTTGGAAGCGACCCGAGGGACGCTTCTCCTCGACCTTCTGCTTACGGGCCAGGTTTTCTTTCTTGATGTACTGGAACTTAGGACATCCCCGATAGTTTGTATCTTTCCCAAGGTCGCATTCCTCGTTCTTGTGATTCTTTGCACACTTAACGCATCGAGGCTGCATTTCGCAGTTCGACTCGGCGTGCTCGAATCTTTGGCAGCGGATACATTGCAAAATGTTTCCTTGCCTTTTTAATATTTCCCATGTTACACGCTGGGAAGCCAAGGAAGTAATGGACCTTAACCTTAATCTCCAGCTTGCTGTTGGGTGTAAGCTGTACCAAGAAGAAGGGAATCACTCGCTTCTCCCGTCGGGAGCTCACCATGGAAAATGGATTAACCGCCACGAATTTGAGGTCGTCACTCTCGAACTCTTTGAGCTCTGAGAGCATTTCCTCGGGATCTGTGATAGATTCCACGCCTTTGAGGAGCATCGTCCGCAACCTCTCGGCTTTTGGGGTGAAGGAGAAAAACTCCGTCGTTGACTCCTTCAATAGGCTTTTAATGCGGCTCAAGTGTCTTGCACTGAATAGCATAGCGTTTCTGGCCCAAACATTTAAATTCAAAATTACCTACACCAATGGCATACTTACACAGATCGATGGTTTCTCGTAAGGCCGTGGTATAGGTGAGGATCGGTGGCACTTATTCCTTTTTCGTGCGCTGTTGCTGCGGCTGATGTTGTTGCTGCTGCTTGTGCTGCCGCTGTTGTTGTTGCTGCTGTTTCTGCTGCTGCGGTTGTTGTTGTTGCTGCTTCTGCTGCTGCGGTTGTTGTTGTTGCTGCTTCTGCTGCTGCGGTTGTTGTTGCTGCTGCTGCTTTTGCTGCTGCTGCTTTTGCTGCTGCTGCTTTTGCTGCTGCGGTTGTTGTTGCTGATGCTGCTTCTGCTGCTGCGGTTGTTGTTGCTGCTGCTGTTTCTGCTGCTTTCGTTGTTGTAGTTTCTTCTGCGGCTGCTGTTGTTGTTGCTGCTTCATTTCTTCGGCGGCTATTGCCTCCTCTCTCGACTTCTGCAACGCCTTAATTTTGTCTACTACGGCCTGCAGCAGGGCGCGTAGGAAGCGTTCTTGCTCCTCCAGTACAATACATTCATCCTCCGTAGCCGAACTTAAGAGGGCCGCGAAGGGGTTGTTGTCCCCTATGTAGCGGCCTTCTCTACCTCTACACCTATTCTACCTATTCGACCTCTGCTTCCACGGGGATGACACGTTGTTGTTGTTGTTGTTGTCCGGGTGCTTCGGACGTCGATGGTGGTGATGATGGCGCCCCTTTCCTCGCTTCGACCTGCAGCTTTTCAGTCGAGGTGGTGAGGGAGGGGCGCTTGATTGGGTTGGGCCTTGCGCTAACCCTTTTGCGCCTTTTCATAACAGCGGCCGGTGTTGCGAAATCGGATGATAAATCATTCAATGGCACATTTCTTATTCATTTTCATAGCGAATCCATTGCAATAGACAACACTAAATATACGAATTGGGAAAGTAGAACCTATCATATCTTACCCCCATTATTACAGAGCAATTTGACCGAAGGCGATATAACATTAGATCTTCAATACCTTCATAAACTCCACCATCCATCCACCATCATCCAGCACTGAGCTATTGATAAGTTCAGATGTACCTATCTTGCTTATTAGTTTTAGTTACCTAAAACGGCAGACGCAGATGTGCCAAAGCACATCCCAAATCTCGTCCTTTGAACCTATTAAAATTCACTGTTAATTTACGGGACGCAGATTCTTAAGAAGGGGGGAGTTAACGCCATTACCTTCCGTTACACTTCTGTTGCCCATTCCCCACATATTGCGGTAGTGATGACTAACATAAGCACTTGCAAGTGCAATTGTATTTCCAATTCTACGCGAGACATTTAGGTCCAATTGTAAAATATGTTATTTTAAGAATTCTTTTGTCAATTTATCAATATATTATTATTGCCAATTTAGCAATTAAGTATTCCAAGAAACTGTATTACTTTATTTGCCAATAAATCAAAATTTGTAAGAATATAAAAGACGATGAGATAAAGCAAATATTGTTCAGTTGTTTCTCAGTATTGCACTAAGTTGTTTTTTTTTATATCCCGCGTCACGCGAACATAACTTGCATATCGTTCCGCTACCGCAAACTAATTTGTTGTCCTACAACTTATCATAAATCCCGAAAACTCATAGTGTGTATCGAAAAAAACATTTCATCCCTCTTTTTTCATTGTGAAATTCCCGCCCACATCACTGTTTGACTGTGTACCGAACACACGTCAACCCCACTTTCATTTTCGAGAATTGTGTACGTAGTAAGGAAAGAACCGAATAGTCGTATCCGCGATTAGTACGGTTTCTTAAATCTTCGGTTTACTGTGAATCAATATGGATGGCTACCACCAAAAGAGATGTTTTCCGCGCTAAAACGTTCATTGACGGATAGTAAGAAGCTCCATAGTTTCGATGGAAATGACTTACAATAATTTCTTCAGCTATTGAACGATCAGCGGGTGAAATTCGATGCAGCACAAACCGAAGTGGAGTGCACGTGTGGTGATGGTCCTCTGGCAACCGAGGAAATTCAGCGCGAACAGACCTAACAATGGTACCGCTGCATTAGCCAATTTCACAAGGCAGCAATCGAGGCTTCAATCAGTTCTCCAGGTGACGCCACAAGTATCATCCCCCAAACAAGCCGACGTTAAGCTACCGTCGATGGATTTGCCTCACTTTTCGGGAGACTGTAGTGATTACACTACATACACTATATTCTCCATCATTCGCAGTTCACTCCACCTCACACACACGATCTACCGTATGTGAATTGCATAATGTCAATGTCAGCACTCCGGCGCCGATTCCCTCGTCATATTTCATAAACAATTCTCAATTTCGAGGAATATGTAAACAATGACGAAGAAGGGGAAAAACTCCAAACAACGTGAAGTACTGAGAATGCATTACACAGGTTGGAGTAAGGGCGAATCAATGAGTGAAGTGTGAATAACAGCCACGACCTAATTAATGATGCGAGGCAAATGCTGAACAATCGAAAATGTGTATGCAGGCAAGTGTTATGCCTCGTAAGAAACACGCACAAAAAAAAATGGATGTCAAAGTCCCTCGTCGGGCCAGTGTCAAGTTGGGTTCCGGACTTCTGGCGTTACCGTCGGAGATCAGGAATATTGTTGAGATGATGAATAGCACGCCCAGCAAACACACAGCAAGGGGGAACAATGTGATTGAGTTCACAAGCACTCAATGACAGCACAGATTTACACCAATGAATAATACGACAATCACTAATAATTGAGCGAATAATGAACACTAAAACGCACTTTTACATTTATCACAAATTGGAATTTTATTGATCAAAAGGTTTAGCTTTACTCTACGTTGTCACTTACAATATTGACTTCAATTGACTCGCGAACGTTTCTTATTGTTACCCTAATTTATATCTTTTTTACTACTTGTGTGAGAATGAAAGCAAATTCGAAACATAATTGATTTTTGCTGACTAAATGTTTGGTACCTTTTCTGTTCATTGATTTGGTGATATGAATACGATTCTTATCGGAAATGCTGACTGCATAACACGTCCCTCCTTTTTTTTTTTTTTTTTTTTTGTTTGTTGGAGGCTTCTACTATCTGCTGGAGCACTCAGACACAAGTACTGGTCCATTGTACTACCAGACAGACACCTTGTCTTTATTGTACTTTCCCCGTTGTCCGGAGAAAAGGGAGGAGGGGCTTCAGTGATGTTGAGTTAAGAGATTCGGCACCCACCACGTCGGCCCCAAGGGTGCGCCACCGTGCACGAGCGAAGGCGGGACAGTCGCAGAGAAAGTGTTCCGCTGTGTCGTCCTCCTCGCAACAAGCAGCACAGGTAGGCGTCTCACTGATGCCAAGCACGTAGAGATGCCTGGCAAAAGTGTAATGGCCCGTAATGACGCCCGTTAGCCTACTGCAGTCATTTCTCCTTAAGGATAAGAAGAATGTTGCGGACTTTTTACAGACGTCAGGGCGTACGCGCTTAGTCATCCTGCATCCTGGGTCTCCATCCATCTGCGACTGTGTACGTTAAAGACCCAGTCATTGATGTCAGATTTAACCGTTGAAGCTGGTAGACCTAAGGTGGGATCAGGCCCTGAGAAACTCTCCTCTGAGCCTTTTCTAACGAGTTCATCCGGGATCTCGTTTTCTGGGATTCCAGAGTGACCTGGAACCCATACAAGCCTAAGTGAATTAAGTCTTCCGACTTTGTTCAAAAAGGTCTTGAGTTCATGCACTAGTTTGGAGTTGGACAGAGGATTGGATACAGCTTTGAGTGCAGCTTGGCTGTCACTGCAGGCACATATGCTCTTTTCCCTCCATCTGTGTTTCACAACATAGTGCGTGGCCATTAGGATTGCGTAAATCTCCGCCTGGACGACAGACGCATATTTTCCTAACGAGAAGTGCAGTCGAATGTTTTCGCGCTCGAAGAAAACTCCGGCGCCGGATCCCTGATCAGTCCTGGAGCCATCTGTGAAGATGCGAAGACATTCTATTCCAGGTTCAGTGTCTGGCCAAAGCCAGTCCTGACGCCAAGGAAATGTGACTGTGTAGTTACAGCGCAACGGGATGTCACGTGTCATTGCGTCAGAGGGCATATCCATGAGACAGTGGTCGTAGGATATTTCTCTCTCAAGTACACTTTCACTCCACTGCGAGTTGTACCAAAGACCATCCCTCTTTAGGCGAGAAATAGTTTTCAGTGCACACCCTCTGATATTTATGTCAAGGGGTGGAAGGTTCATCATAGCATATAAAGCAGCTCCCGGTGTGCTCGGGAAAGCCCCCGTGCAACTGAGGCAGACCGCTCTTTGGAGTTTGGTGAGTGAAGCCACAGCGTGTTTTCATGTCAGCCTGCTCCACCAAACAACCGATGCATATGAGATTATCGGTCTTACCATTGCCGTGTAGATCCAAAGGACCTTTTTCGGCGATAAGCCCCATGTTTTGCCAAAGGCACCTTTGCATTGCCAGAAAGCTGACAGCGCTTTGGTGGTTTTGGACTCAACATGTTTTGACCAGAGAAGTTTGTTATCTAGAATGACTCCCAGATACTTAGCTTCCTTAGATATAGGGATGGGAATGCCTTTTAGCACCAGCTGAGTAATGCCAGTTGTTTTCCTCCTTGTCGTGAAGAGAACGATATCGGTCTTAAGAGGATTAACCGACAGCCCATTTCTCGTGCACCAGTCTTCGATCACGTTTAGCGCCGCCTGCGCTTTGAGACAGACATTCGCTTAACATGAGCCGACAGAGAGAACAGCAACATCATCCGCATAGGCCTGGGCATAGATTCCAGAGGCATTGAGAGCATCTAGCAGAGAGTCGACCACCATAACAGCGGAGACAAGACGCCACTTTGCGGGCAGCCCCTGTTTACTCCAGACTTGACACAATGTTCGAGGCCTGCATCAGCGATCAGTGTCCTGTGCACGAGCATTGCTTTGATCCACAAAACCAGTGCTTCATCTACACCATGCCGTCTAGCAGCATTACACATGCTGTCAAAAGTAGCGTTATCAAAAGCTCCCTCAATGTCGACAAAAATGCCTAGTACGTACTCTTTCCTTTCGAGAGCGCATTCAATTCTCCCAACTAGGTTTTGAAGCGCAGTCTCGCAGGATTTTCCGCGCTGATAAGCATGTTGCATGTCCGACAGAGGATGCATTCGAAGGGCAACTTTGCGCACGTGCAACTCTACTAGTCTTTCCATGCTTTTCAGCAGGAATGATGTTAGACTTATTGGTCTGAAACTCTTGGCTAGTGAGTAATCCTCTTTCCCTATTTTGGGAATAAAGACCACTTTCACCGCGCGCCAAGGGATAGGTATGTAGGCAAGTGCCAGGCTAGCAGTGAAAATTCTTTTCAGTGTAGGAAGCAGCTGTCTTATACCTTTTTGCAGCATAACATGGTATATCCCATCAGTGCCCGGCGACTTAAAGCCATCGAAGGATGCCACAGCAAATTCAATAGCCTCAGTAGTTGCCACGCGTGACGTAACATACCAGCTACGCCGAGTTGTTTTCATCGCTACAGCCGCAGTATCCAATGAAGGAGTGTGCAACGAGCCGATGACAGTCTGATTTCCAGGAAAATGGGTCTGAAACAGTAAACTAAGAGTTTCTGCTGTAGACACGGTAAAGGTACCATCAGACTTTCTGAGTACCTCCAGCCTTGTCGATTTTCCTCGTTTGAGGACTTTAACCAACTTGCTGGTCGCGCTCAGGGATTTGATCTCTTCGCAGAAGGACTTATAGGAATCATTCTTCGATTTTCGAATAAGCTTCTTATATTCCTTCTGCTTCGATCGATATTTATTCCAGTCATCTTCCGAGTTCGATTTAAGCGATCTCTTCAGAAGACTTCTGGCTTCCCTACGAAGCCGTTGGAGCTCAGCATTCCACCAGGGAACCGGCTTCCTGTTGGAAGGTTTTTTGACAGGACATGCGAGTTCAAAACATTTGGTGATGGCGCTGTTCAGGTTATGAACTGCATCCTCAACCGATTGATTAGTTTCGAGTTTAGGCGGGGCTTGAGTGGATTTCTCAAGCTCCTCCCTAAATCGCACCCAGTCTGTTTTTCTCAGCTTGGGCTGCGAGGGGGAGATCCCGCACTTCAATTGGAATTCGATGTATCTATGGTCTGACAGCGTAACATCTGGTGAGACTCTCCAGTTAGTGATGGCCTTCGCATGCCTGTTAGATAGGGTCAATCACTTCCTGCCGTCTCGCCGTCACAAAGGTTGGTTGAGAGCCAACATTGTTGATGAAAAGGTCAGACGAAAGAATGAAGTTTAAAAGATGGTCTCCTCTCCGGTTGCATTTGCTGCTGCCCCAAACTGTGTTTTGAGCGTTAGCATCGCAACAGATGATGAGTCCAATCCTTCTGGCTTCACAGTACTCTACGAGTTCGGAAACCGCCTTAGGTGGCGGGGGTAGTACCGAGTCGTAGGGGAAGTAAGCAGACGCCACGACGAAGTGTTCAATTTCTCCGTGCGCCTTGTAGCTCACTTTCGCAGCTACCAGATCTTGACCACAGAATTGACCAAGTTTGGTTGCCGATAGCGTATTCGATATGATGAGGCAGCCCCTGGGCCTTTCGGATCGCTCATCATAAATGAGCCACCAAGACCACACAGGCGTTTGTTCCACACCCATGGTTCTTGAATGGATACAATGTGCTGATTTGTACTACTGCATGCAATTCTGCTACTTAGAAGAGCGGTAGCAGCCCTCCTTAAGACAGATCTAAGGATATTTAATTCTTAGATTGGACTTTGGTGAATTCATCTTGATGGATTCTATTGATTGTGTTGGTGTTGTGGTCACGCTTAATGTTACCTCCGGTCTTGCTCTGTTTCTTCTGTTGAAACATCTGTTGAAAAATGTAATTGTCGTTCTACCTGATCCACAGCCCAATTTCCAGATTGTAAAGCCAATTGTGAATATAGTTAAAATGCCGAATGTGGACATTAGAACACCCTGTGATCTTTCAAGTATCTTCTCCAATGCTTTCGCCCAGAATTTCTTTTGATTCTGTATTTCTGTAGATAGGTCTTGCAGCTCATGGACATCTTTCGCTGTTATTTTAGATAGTGGTTCTTGCTTGATGTTGATTTCTAGCTCACCGTATGAATGTTTATCTTTTATTTCGACTTTTACTCTAGGGATTGTTGTTTTTATCATCACATCATAGGTTTCGAAAATGCAGTCAACGTCAATTCGGATTATACCGGTACCTATTAGATTCCCTACATTTGTTTCATTCTTACACTTACATTTATACATTGTTTCGTCTGTTATAGTATACAAATATGAGTTTTCTTTTAATTTATGAAATAAGGGGTTTTCCAATGGGGACTTGACAGCTTTGAATTTAATTTGTGAACGCACCCTTTCACCAATCATCGAACTGTCATTGTCAATTTATTCACTAAACTCAACATTCTCATCGTGGTAAAGTACACGAACGAGCAACGTCTGCAAATTATAAAAAATTTCTACCGAAATTCGGAGTCGGTGACCGCAAATTTAAGAGCGTTAACTCCAATTTTCGGTCGTAATTCTCGCCCTAGTAGACAGGCAATAACAAGCTTAGTGCAAAAATTTTAGTCTACATATTCGTTGTGTGATGTTGCCGTGTCAGTGCGACAACGGGTTGGTCGAAGTGTCGAAAATATCGCTGCCGTTCAGGCGTCCGTAGCAAACGATCCAAATCAGGCAATTCCACGGCGTTCTCAAGAATTGTGCATCGCTCAGACCACATTATGGCGTATTTTGCGTAAGGATCTTGGTTTACACCCATACAAGATCAAGCTAACTCAAGAATTGAAGCCGATGGACCATTTGAAGCGACGTACGTTCTCCGATTGGGCTCTGGAGAAGATGCGCCAAGATGATGAATTTCATCGAAAATCATCTTCAGTGACGAAGCTCATTTATGGCTCGATGGTTTCGTCAATAAGCAAAATATGCGTAATTGGTGAAAATCCACATGTGCTTCATGAATCACCACTTTATCCACAAAAAATAACTGTTTGGTGCGGTTTGCATGCCGGCGGCATTATTGGCCATATTTTTTCGTCGACGATAACGATCGTCACTTTACTGTGAATGGCCAGCGTTATCGCGCCATGATTACCGATTATTTTTGGTCCGAATTGGAAGATATGGATTTGGACGACATGTGGTTTCAACAGGATGGTGCCACAAGCCACACAACACACGTTACAATCGATTTATTGAAGAGTAAGTTTGAGGAGCGTGTTATTTCAAGAAATGGGCCAGTCGATTGGCCGCCCCTCTAGACTATTTTCTTTGGGGCTATGTTAAGTCATTGGTTTATGCCAACAAGCCGACGACGTTGGAAGGGCTCAGAGCTAACATTGAACGCGAAATAGCGGCCGTTTCGGCCGAAATGTGTGGCCGAGTCATCGAAAATTGGGTCCAAAGAATCAACCACTGCAAACGTGCTCGCGGTGGTCATATGAACGAAGTCGAGTTCCATTCATAAATGCTTTGATTGTACTTCAAGCCGATAATAAAGTTTTTGAAATATCTCAAATGGTTTGCGTTTTATTTAAAAAAAAATTGTCAAGTCCTTTTTGGAAAACCCTATATTTCGACATGTGAGTTTATTGTTTTTACTTTACAATTTTCGGCTTTATTTCGCAAAAAAAGGTTTAGTTCGCAATAATCATTACTTACAGTACTTCTTAAAGGTTGGGGTTTACAAATGAATATATTTTTATGAAAGTTACAATCTTCTACATTTTCCTTCAAGCTAAAGTCTTCTTTATTTGTATTAATCATTAAAACTGTATTCTTTTAATCTGGTATAACAATTCCATTTTCAACAACTTAAGGTACAGCAATTGTTTCATATAATTCAAATGTATCCCTTGTTTCTGAAAGAATTTGTATAATTACAATAATCTTTGAATTTTGTATAAAGGCTTTGATTTCTATTGTTCTCAAGATCTCGGCATAATTTTCCATATTCGGTTCTATTGGGAGTATATTTTTATTTTCTAATAATCGCAACTGAGCTAATAGTTCGGCTGGTTCAATGATTCGACGATGTAAAATACCTGCTTGGATAAATAAAAAGCTATATACTATTTGTTCTACTTCCATTTCTAATTGAAGTAATTTGTGATTAATTTTCCTTGATATTTCTTCAAAATATGATGTAACTAAGAGACTACGATTACCTAACGTTTATTTCTATATCTCGAACTTTATTGATTTCAGTAACTATTTCATTTATTTTGTTGAGAGTGACATTAGTATTTTTAACACTTTCTAAAACCTGTCCATTGAGATGACTTAGTACCTTAATATTTTCATCCATACCATCTTTAATTCGTTGTTCATTTTCATTGTTAGTTTTAATTGCTTTATAATAGTATTCGGCGTCTTCGTTATCCATTACACCGAAGAGAACTTTAAATCCTGAGCCTATAACATTAATCAAGCCGCGTTTTGGTCTAAATGATTTTCCTACAATTCCGAAAATAATTCTTATTTTATTATTTCTCTTCCAGCTGATTCCTGAAATTCTTTACAACCTTTTTGCTATTCTAAACAGATACTATCAATTGAATTAAGTAGACTTCGTACGTTCGAACTTGCATCTTCGAGGTCATTTATATTTAATTCTACAATTAATGCTACCTTACATTTCATTTCCTTAGCTTCTCCGATATAGTTAAAGTATATGCCAGTATTATTTTTCAATTCCTCTATTTTCATATTTATTTCGGCGGTGATCTGGGTGAGGAACATGACCTTGAAATGTATGGTTTAACATGAGACTTGTTAAATTTCTGACGCTTATTGTTTAGTTGTATTACTAAATGATTTTCGTTAACTTCCAAAACTTTAAACGGACCCTGACTATGTAGTTTACCTTTCCTATCATTTCTGACTAACACTTGCTGGCCTATTGTATAATCTATAGGTTTTCCTATCCGTTTATCATATCTGATTTTTGATTTTTCTCTGCTTGCTTTAGTATTAGCTTTTGCCTCTTCTTGTTTCTCTAACAGTTTCGCTCTTAATTCATCCATATAATCAAACATTGACCTCTCATTATATGGATCTACGCTACTAGGTTTGTTTACTTCAAACCCGAATACCAATTCATAGGGAGTATATCCTGTAGTATTATGAATTGTGCTATTATAACAAAACCCGGCATATGGCATTCGCTTATGCCACTTCTTCAGTTGACCTAACTCTCGACCTGTTGCCTTTAGATACTCTAAAAGTCGGCAATGTGCTCGTTCTACACTACCATTAGCTTGCGGGTACGCTACACTCGTAGTAATATGCTTTATCCCCACGAGCTTGCACAACTCTTCAAACAAGCTGTTGCAGAATTCTGATCCATTGTCAGATAAAATTATTTTTGGCATTCCAAAATTTAATATCCATTCTTCCATTAATGCACATGCTACAGTTTGCATATCTTTGGATTTGAGTGGAACAAACTTTATAAATTTGGATAAATCGTCTTGGATGGTTAACCCGAACTTGAAGCCTTCGTTTGTTTCCTCATAATCTTTTCTAAGGCTCTTCCAGATGATGTCACAATCTTCATAGGATTTCTAGTTGGTACTCGATTTACCTTTTCGGTCTGACATTGGGGCAATTCCTGACAAAATTCTCAATTTGTTTCTGCATACCTCTCCACTTAAATTTACTTCTAACCTTTACATATGTTGCCTTCTGTCCAGTGTGACCTCCTAATAAACCTTCGTGGTATTCCTTGATTATATCCATACTTTTAACTGGGTGATTTACTACTTCTTTACGATTTGATTCCTCTTTCTCTGAGTTAGATGCCAAGTCATCACTGATTTCAGATAAGTTGTCTGGTTGATCTTCATTCAATTGATCTTCAAGGTTATCATCAAGTTGATTTTTAGCATTTTCGATATTTTCAATTTCGTCATTATCATTATTCGCGTCTACATTCACTGAAAATCCGTCTTCTTCAATTAATTCCATTAGGTCGTTCCAGGTTTCCTCTTTTTCTTTTTCCGTGATCCTAACATTTCTGCTAAGTTCATCGGCTACGACGTTGTCTTTTCCTTTCTTGTAAACAATGACGTAGTCAAACTCTTCTAGTTTGAGACGCCATCTAACAAGACGACTTCCTGGATCTTTGACTTTAAACAACCAGGTTAATGGTCTGTGATCTGTCTGAATGATGAATTTTTTTCCGTAAATATATGGCCTGAATTGCTTGGTTACCCACACGATAGCCAGACATTCTTTTTCCGTGGTACTGTAGTTCGTTTCGGCTTTATTTAATGTGCGACTAGCGAAATGGATGGGCAAATCCTTACCATTGTGTTCCTGACTAAGTACCGCACCTATTCCGTGATTTGATGCGTCTGTTGTTATGACGAATGTTTTATCGAAATCCGGATACTGTAGTACTGGATAAGTAGTGATTAGATTCTTCAGTTTTTCAAAAGCTGTTTGCTGATCACTAGCCCAGGTAAAATCGACATCCTTTTTTAATAACCTTTTAAATGGTTCTGCAACTTGGCTAAAATTCTTAATAAACTTCCTATAATATCCGATCATTACAAGGAATGATCGTATAGCTTTGACATTTTTAGGTGATTCCATTTTATTGATACTTTCAATTTTTGACGGATCGGGCTTAACACCCTCATCTATTATTACATGCCCTAAATAGGAAACTTCCTTTCTTAGGAACTCACACTTATCAGGCTGTAGTTTGAGATTAGCCTTCCTAAGTTGCTCGAATACTTCGACTAATTTTTTGTTGTGCTCCTCTAAGTTCTGTCCAAACACAACTATATCGTCCAAATAAACGAAACATTTTATTCCTTGTAACCCTGATAAGACGGTGTTCATCAGACGTTGAAAACATGCGGGAGCATTCCTTAATCCGAATGGCATTCTCGTATATTCAAAATGCCCATAAGGAGTGCTAAACGCTGTCTTCTCAATGTCCTCCTCTTCAACCGGTATTTGATGGAAGCCGGACGTTAAATCCAATGTTGAAAAGTATTTGGCTTTTCCTAGTTATGTTTGGCAGTGGGTAATTATTCGCGATTTTTACGTCATTTAACTTGTGGTAATCAATTACCATTCGCCACTTTTTCTTTTTACTGGCATCCGCCTTCTTGGGAACGAAGAGCTCCAAGGAGAATAACTGTTGCGAATAATTCCATCTTCTTTTAATTTATCTATTTGCTTGCGAACCTCCTCATCATGGACCTTAGGGTATCGGTAGGTTTTTGTGAAGATAGGTTCGGTATCTTTCTTAGTGCGTATCTTATGTTTGATAACTGATGTTTTTTACAGTTTTTCATTTTCAATGCTGAAAATGTCGCTGTATTTCTTTACTATTTCCATTAAACTATCCTTCTCTTCTTCACTCAAATGTTCAGTTCGCACGTTTCCTGACACCGTGTAGGTTCTATTTTCAGAAATCTCAAAATCGTTTAGGTTTATTTCCTTCTATTACCACATCCTTTATATTGAACGGCTCATCTGTTGTGTTAATTATCGAAACTACACAATTCCCTTTATTGTTACGTGTGATACAGTTCGGTATTATGACACCTTTCGTAATTTCTTGTTTGGGTATAACAATTTCCTCATTTAATTCCCCTTTTACCTTAACGGTTCTAAAAACCTCAGCTCTTTCCCTAATTATTGTTTCCTCACTAAGATATCTCAATGGTATCATTCCAAGTTTACCACTTACGATATTTTCCTCGTAGTTGATTGAATAGCCGCCTTCTCTTAGGAAGTGGTTACCTATCAACCCATCGTAGTGTTGCAGAAGATTGTTCTCAATTACCTGAAAGGTTAAGCTTGTAGCTCTCGGTTTTCCGACTAAGGGAATAGACTTAATTTGTGCTACGGTTTGGCCTAAACTTACACGTGTTCTACCACCTATTCCACTAAACTTAATTGTATTTCCTGCATCTACATCTTCTTCATAATCACACTTAGCCTTTATTAAAGAAACCTCTGCACCTGTATCTAATATCAGCCTTTTTACTTCACCGTTGATTTCTATTAAAACATGAGGACTTTCAAAGCTATCCAATACTTTAAGCTGCATGGGTGCCATACAGCTCACCGAAAACAAACATAAAAACAAACTTATGCTCAACTCTACCAAGAGCCAAGCCATCGTCATAGGTCGTATTATCCAAGACTCAAGTAACTTTCCACCAATCCAAGCCAGCGGAAGCAACATCGACTATGTAAAGACTGTTAACAACCTTGGAGTCATCTTTAATCAACAGCTTACGTGGGGGGTTCACATCACCAATGTAACAGGTCGAGTCTACTGTGTCTTGCGTATACTATGCTATGCTGGAAATTGTCTCCCAATTAGCATTAAATCAATGCTTGTCAAGACGCTACTGATCCCTATTTTAACCTATGCACTCCCGGTCTTCTGCGATCTCGATAGTTACAGCTCACGCAAGTTAACCGTTGCGCTTAACAGCACAGTGCGTTTCATATACAGATTACGACGGCGGGATCACATCTCGTCATTCGTTAAAACCCTGCTTGGCATGGGTTCCTTTTCAAACTCATGCAGAGCAAAGCACCATCATATCTTTATCAGAGTCTTCGGGTTGCTACATCTGAGAGAAGTGGAACATTGATATTACCCAATTTTAATTACAGAGTCACAGAAAAACAGTTTTTCATTTACGCTGTAAGACTATGGAATTCGCTTCCAGTTAACATAAGAAGATCTCATAGCATCGGCATCTTCAAAAGGCAACTTAGGCAACACTTTAGCACATCGCCTTAGGATATATATATGTATTTTTTTATTTTTTCTATTTTTATTTTTATTTTTTTTTCAGGGTCATCTGGAGCTGGCTGGTCTAGGTACTTGTTTTCTTTTCTTCTTTCTTACTTGTTATAAATCAAACATCTACTTAGTTTAGTTTTGTTTTGTTTCTTTTTAATTACACTTGTTTGCTTCACAAATTAAAAGATTATACATCTTATGTGTTAGCTTATGCCTTAAATAAATAAATAATAATATGGATAAATAAAAGAAAGTTCTTTTTATTACAAGTGTTGTGCAAATTTGCTACTTGGCATATAAATTGTTAAAAACAAAAAATGATGGCAAAGGTTCCAAAAAATTTCCTTCTCCTTCACCGCTTCAATTATTTGTTCTTCCTTTTTGCCTGTTTTAATAAAGTATAAATATCCCTAAAATATTATAAATTTCACATAATAACACGTTTGTCCATATACTTACAATTGATCGTCAACCGTCCGATTTGAAAATTTTCTGTGTATTGTTTTTTTTTTCCCAACAGCTGTCACAATGTCGTACGACCGAGTTAAAGTTAGCCAACTCTCGCGACACACCTTACGACAGCGACCGCGACATCATTGTGTTCCGCGCTTAACACAGAAAACACAGTTCACCATACTTAAACTATTTTGTCAAAATTTCCTGATCCTGCTCAAATAATGAGAGTAGAACTTCATCGTCCTCATCGAAATCTTGGGGATCACTAATTAAAGTGTTTCTCCAACATTAATGAAGCATCTGACTTGGAAGTTTATTCCATGCTCGATCCAGAAGCATAATTACATCAAAGAGTTTGATTTCTTTCAGAGCAGCGTTGATGTCTGGGTGTCTAGAGAACGCATTATATCACTCAGCTAGCTAGTGCCGTAATGTAGCTTTATTAGACGGATGGCGTTCTGGTCCATCGGTTGTATCAACGGCGTTAGATTGGGTAGCATAAACATAGGCAAAACTCGACCATATTCTGTTTCTTGAATAAGTTCTTCTGCCGATGGATGACTTGGAGCGACATCCAGAAGCAGAAGAACCTTTTTTGGTAAGATATTAACACCTATGCAACTTTTTTTTAACTTTTCAAATTTTAAGAAAAAATAATTCATACCTGCGGTTTGGGCTTTATTTTCAACAATTCTGATGCATTTGCGTAAGAGCGTGAGAGGTAAAACGCTCTTTTGATGTTTTTCGACCTGGTGCTGAAGCTTCACCAGCGTGAACGTTAGTAGAATCCGGTAAAAATTTCCAAAAGAGCTCAGACATTAAAAATCATATCCATTGTTAGTCCATTGTCTTTGATGAGTAGAGCTTTTTTGAACGGCTCAACGAGATCAATGCGTGACCATAGTTTTTCTCCGCATTCTTTGAGAATCCGGACGCCGTACCATTTTTTAAGCTTTGTGAGCACCCATCACTAGCAAAGAAGCCACACTGTTATCTTCATATACATTTTGATGAATCACATTACTCGTAGCTTTAGCCTTTAGCAAACGAATACTACCACTTATTGGAATGTTTTTCTCCCTTTGTCGAAGAAACCGTTTGTACAGCTGATTTTCCATACAAGGTTTTAGGCGACTTTTTTTTAATCCACAGATTATTAATTTTGGCAGACGGAATTTTATTGAAATTTCCTTAAGTGAAACGTCTTTGTTGCAGCCATCAATAAATTTGACTGTGTCTTTCAGTGAATACCGAGTACGATGAGATTTCTTATTCATTTTAATATTTTGTACACAAAACTGAAACTACAAAATTGTTATGGAGTGTTGCAAACAAATGAGAATAACACGTTCTTTTTGAGAAAAAACAACAAAAATATTTTTTGACTGCCAACGGTATTTTGCGTTCGGTTCTGTGAATATTTGTGCGTAATTTGTTAGAGCGTGAATAAAATTCGAAACTGTATAGCCACAGACGAGTAAAAGAGAAAGAGAAACAAATACACATACGAGCGAACTTTCGTGTTGACATAGAACAGACAGAACAGACATAAGGGGGTGGTCGTGGTGCAATGGTAATCATCATCGACTGTTGAGCCGAAGGTCTGCAGTTCAAGTCCGTCCATAGTCAAGAACAATTCCTATGCGGAAAACTATGCAACAACATCAGTTATGAATGAGAGATGAGATGATCAGAAAGTGGTGTCGAAGGCCTAACACTCGCAGCATAAGATCACTTCAAAATTCATACTCTGTGTATGCATCTCCAATATAACACCTTAATGACATGGAAACAAAAGAGTTACTGTGAACCACAGATAACGCAAATTAAGTCGAATCTCTCAAATCCTATCTAGGACAACCACCCCTGGAGAGTAGTGAACGAACATCTTCCCCGTCCAGGTTGTGTGACAAACACTATAAGAGCGTACACTCTTGAACCTGCACGAATTATAAAAAAAAAATGTATAAATTGTGACCATCGTTCGCTATTTAGAGATGTTAATGTAAATCTAAAGAGCTTTATATACACTACATCGGGTATTCCTTAAACTGGATGTCCTTATGACGAACTTATGAACTGATCGCCAAATGGTCAGACAATTTTGACATGTATGATATGAAAATCCTGAATAAAATTTGCAGCAATAAGTTTGTAATATTAAGTTATAACATACTCGTATGTATACGTATATATCGCAGCAATAGGTTACAACATGTATGATATATGTACGTATGAAAATAATTGAGAGAAAAAAAGCGGCAAAATAAATTGTGCAGTGAAGCAGTGCGGACGTCTTTTAATTCGGTCTCCTTACAGTTTTCAGAAGTGGGATAGAAATCCACCTTTTTTTTCCTTCATTTGAATGGACGAAATAATCGAAAAAAAAAATAAAAATAAAACGGTGAGAAATAATAAAAAGAAAACTACAACGAGCGATAGAAAGTAAAAGAAAAGCTAAAGCGAGTGAAAAACAATAAAAAAGAGAGTGTAGCCTTTACCGCTGCACAGTTGCGTTAGTGGCTTTCACGCTTTGGTCTGTCCACACACGGGAAGAAGAACGCACTAGTCATGTGAATAAACAAAATACCGTTCGATGTACGTGGTGAGCCGCCCAGGCCAGAGAGCGAAGAAGACGAAGGTGATAACGGGCAGGCGTGAGCGAGGCTGAACAAGAGGGACAAATGAGTGTTCGAGACGATCAGGAGGTAGTACAGATAGTACAGTAAGAGTTGCAACTACAACGCAAAAAGATCGGACTTCTGGAGTTTGAGCTGGTTCGAAAGGAGAATGAGTGGCTGCACAAAGTTGTGAAACAAAACAAAATAACAAATGAGAGGACGAATGAAACAACAAAAGAAACGACGATTGAAAAACCAAATAAGTGGACGAATGAAACGACAAATGAATATGCGACTGAAATCGTAAATGAAGGGACAAATAAAGAGACAAGTGAAGGGGCTAATGAAGAGGAAAATGAAGTGACACACGAAGAAAACAACCAGCAAACAAACAAAGCAAAAGAAAAAAATTATTTTGCCGTCATAAGAGAGCTAATACCTGAGTTCGACGGCAACGTGTCAGTAGAGGTGTGGTTGACACTTATCGAGGACATCAACCAAACGTATGGGGTGGAAGAAACATTAAACGTGTACTCCTCATGTGCAAGTTAAAGGGGAAAGTTAAAGAGTGGGCCCATTCAAGCATACAATGTGTCATATTCAATAAAAATTCAGAACGACTGGTGCAACTACTCAAAGCAAAGTTCGAAAAGGAAGATGATAAACTGGGTCTCCGCAGACAATTCGACCAATGGCAATGGAGGTATGTTGAGATATTTGCCGAATACCTCGACGAAAAACAACTCTAGATGACAGATTCCAGCTGGAAGAATGTGAGCCCAACGAATATGTAATCGAGGGACTATCGGACGAACAGCTACGACTGCAGGCTCATATACAATGTTACACGACTAGGAAGCAAATCGCTCATGCATTCAAGAGGGTACCGCTCAAGGGTGAGTAGTCTTCAACCGACGACATCTGGAAGGACTCTTGGTTCAACAGGTGTCAAATCCAGATGCTTCAAATGTATTTTTTGGGACATGTAGCGTTGCAATGTCGAAAGCCGAGGCGAAAACCTGCTGTATGTTTTTCTTATTGAAGCCTAGAACACAGAGCCGCATGCTGCCCACAGCATAAGAAGACAGCCATACATTATGTGGAACAGGACGAATATGTAAGGAATTTTTGTTTTGTTTTAGAAATAGTATTAATGAAGCCCGATAAGTTTCATTCAACAGTCATATATCCCTCGTGAAGTTGTAGTAATAAAAATACCAAGAAATGAATTGTCTTATTTAGGATTAAATAAAAGTAAATTAAAAGTTATTGAAAAGTTCGCGACGTTAATTGTGGTAGAATATGAATTAGTTAGCCTAGACATTAATGTCGAGACGGCTATCGTACGCGGAGAAAGCAGAGAAAATTGTTAGACTAGTATTTAGCAAGTGGTTATATTAGGCCAAGAGAATCGGAGTACGTTTCTCCAATAGTTTTGATTAGGAAAAAACTGGCGAAATGAGAATGTGTGTCGATTATAGAACATTAAATAAAGTTACAGCAAAAGACTGCTATTCAGTGCCATTAATTGAGGACTTATTAGATAGGCTAGCTAGCAAAAAAGTATTTACCAAGCTAGATTTAAAAATCGGATTTTTTCATGTGTATGATCATGCAGATTCAGTAAAATATACCTTGTTTATTACTCCGATGGGGCAGTTCGAGTGAAGTCCTTAATAATAAACTAGAACTACGGTTAGACAAATGTCAGTTTTTACAGTCTAAAGTAATATTAGGTATTCAGGCTGAAGAAAAGGGCATTCAGGCCATTAGAAGTTTCCCGGTGCCCCAATCAATTCGTTCGGTACAAAGTTTTTTAGGTATCTGCTTCCACTTTCGAAGGTTCATCAAAAACTTTTCCGTTTCAGCCAAACCAATTTACGATCTCACAAAAAGGGATTGTAAGTTCCCAACGAATTACATGCTTTCGAGGTGTTGGAGAAAAAAATGACGGAAGCACCGGTACTTGCGATATACAATCCGTGCGACGATACCGAACTCCATTGCGATGCTAGCTCGTTAGGTCTAGAGGCAATACTTGCACAGAGAAAAGATGTCGGAAAAATGCATCCAATATTTTACTACTCGAACAGAACGAGCGAATCGGAGTCCAAGTACCACAGTTTCGAGCTAGAAACGAAAAGCGGAGTCCAAGTACCACAGTTTCGAGCAAGAAACACTGGCCATTATAAGTGCGTTGCACCGTTTTAGAGTATTCCTTCAAGGCACACGATTTAAAATAGTAACGGACTGTAATTCGTTGACGCTTACCTTAAATAAAAAAGAACTGAATGCTAGGACAGCAAGAAATAGAATGCAGCACGTTGATGCACTAAACCGTTCGACTCAACTTTTTTCTATTACACGAGAAGAAAATTTGATTATATGCCAAAAGAAAGATAAGGGGCTGGCGAAGGTACGCAAAATGTTAGAAATTTCGGAGCATTCGTTGTATGAAATGCGCAATGGAAATTTATATAGGAAACACGGTAATATTTTATGTGCCACAGGATATGGAAAAGCAGATAATGCACAAATATCACGACGAAGTAGGTCACGCAGGCGATCAAAAGACAATGGATTTGATACTCAAGAGTTACTGGTTCCCTAAGATGAAAGATAAAGTTGGCATCCATGTATCAAATTGTCTTAAGTGTATAGTTTATTCTTAAAAAGGTACAGTATACCGAAGGGGAACGTTCCGTTTGAAATGGTACATGTGGATCATTATGGTCCAGTTGATCGATCCAGGAAATCGAATATCTTAGTGATAATTGACAGTTTTACAAAGTGCGTGCGACTGTATCCAACGAAGACCACGAGCTCAAAAGAAGCGATTCGGCCTCTCACAGATTATTTCAGGTCTTATATTCGTCCCAAATGCATTGTGTCAGACAGGGGTAGTAGCTTCACTTCCAGTGAATTAGAAGAATTTCTTAGTAAAAACAACGTTCAACACATAAAGATTGCTACAGGTTTTCCGCAGGCGAAGGGATAAGTAGAAAGAGTAAATAGAAGCCTAGGTCCAATGATAGCTAAGTTGATAAAGCCCGAAAAAGGCCTTTATGATGGAGTTATCGAAATTATAGAACATACGCTGAATAATACGTTTCATAGGGCTATCGGAAAACTTCCTAGCGTTATGCTTTTTGGAGTTGCCCAAAAGGGTAAGGTTGTAGATTATTTAAAAGAGAGCTAAGTTGAAGGTATACAACCTCAACGGAAAAGGAGTCTGAACCAATCGAGTAAACAAGCTGCGGAAAGACAGAAGGCATTGCAATTATATAACGAACGCTACGCAAATTGCAGACGCCGATCTACCATAAAATATAAAGAGGATGACTATGTCTTGGTTAAGAACAGAACTATGACTCTCACCCCGGAGCGTCGAAAAATCTCCTTCCTAAGTTCAAAGGTCCGTATAAAGTAGATAAAGTTTTACGCAATGATAGGTATATTCTGAAAGATGTAGAAAATTTTCAGCAGAATAGGACGCCGTATTCGGGGGTATGAACGGTTGATAATATTCAGCCATGGTTTCCGGACAGAAGGGCAAACACAAAAAAAAAATAATAATACGAAAGTGTGTGAAAATAATTACGAGAAAATTAAAGATCAGGGGATCTTATTTGTCAGGATGGCCGAATTGTAGCAATAACATTGTATTATTAAGCTATAACGTATATATCGTAGCAATAGGTTACAACATGTATGATATACGTATGAAAACAATTGTAAGAGAGAAAAGCGGAAGAATAAATTGTGCAGTCAAGCAGTGCGGACGTCTTTTAATTCGGGCCCTGTACAAATTCAAATAGATTTTACAGTAATGGCAGTATCTATACATAAGTATGTCTATATGTACACATGTCTATATAACACATCATTTATGTTTAGATTAATGGACGGCAGTACGTTTTGGGTTGTGTTGTGTGGGGTAGATAGTAAAGGAATCATTTATCAAATCCAAAGAAGAAAAAAAAAAGACAAAAATAGATGTATGTATATAGTACTATATAATATATACATATATAGTGTTGTCAGTAAGTATTGAGCGGCCAAGAGCATATCAAAGGCGTGTAAAGGCGAATCCACTTGTTTGGTGTATGACACAGACGGCGGCCATTCACATAAACGGATTTCCGTTCATGTTGCTAATTACGTTGATGAGTCAACGTACTCTGTGTACAATTAATGTAAAAATAGGTCAAGAGTTAACTTTAAGAAATAGAGTAAGGAGTGTTGTGAAGAGTGCCGCCCAATAAAATTGGATTTTTATTTATTCGTTGGAATAATTTAATTTGCGTAGTCGGTAGGATTCTATTCAGTTGAATTAGAATCCACTAAAGCGAACTTGAAGTGTTTAAGTAAAAGTGTTAGTAAGTGTTTAACTAAAAAGTGTAAAAGATTGGAAATAAAAAATAAATAAAATAAATAAGTGTTATTGTTAAAGTGTGATACGAAGTGTGAAACGTAGAAACGGACACAAAATTATTCCTAAAAAAGTAAAAAGCAGAACAACCTGGAAAGAAAAAATCATCGCAAGCGAATTGTTGATAAGAACAGAAATATGGCGCAACCTAGTTTAATGGAACAATGCCTTGCTGCACTACCAACAATAGTGAGTAATCAACACCAGCCGCAAGCACTACGAAGTAGACTCGATAAAGAACTTCGTTATCTACCGCTCTTCAATGGAGCAGCAGGAATTTTGCCAGCTTTCAAGAACTACCAGAACTTTACCATAACTTAATTGGACTGATTAGAAAAACAGCCTTAAATTCCACTAAAAAGCAACGAAGGACCAAGGACAAATCATGAAGAATATTTGCCTACTGAAAGTAAGTTCAATATCAGAACTATATGATCAAGTAAGAATTATTGTCAATGATACGAGTATCGCAGATATGCAATGTTTTAACCTGAAAGATGCAAGGTACAGAGAGCAATTTATAGTCAGAGTTTCTCACAATCATTCTCGCAAACCTAAAACGTAGACAAATTCGACAAAACAATATCGGTAATTATTCAAGACAATCACGAGATAACCGTAACAACTATAATAATCATTTAGGACAAGTTCGAAGTAATTTGAACAAAGACAGATTTGGGAATAACTATAACAATCAACAATCAAGAAATAATATAATATATCGCAATAATATATATAATAATATATCGCAATCAATGGTAGTGGATAGTGTTAGTAATAGGGATGAAGTTATTTTGATATCTCAGAACGATTCTTTTATAAACTAGCCTTGGAAAAAAATACAATTTTTATTATTGTAACTCTTTGCGAAGAAAAATACGTTGGTATTGTAGACACAGGTTCTACAATTAGCCTTTTAAATTCAAGCAAAGTACTAAATAGAATATATGAAAAATTAGAAGGGAAAATTACATTAACTACTGTAGAAGGGCAAGAAGCAAGAAGTATGAAATATGTGAAATCCAAATGCACACTTGAATTGCAACCGGAAAGTGCTAGAATGAAATGGATAAAAATCAAATTAGAAAAACCATACGATTTCTTACTTGGGATGGATTGGCTAGATAAAAAAAATTCGAGCTATAGATATTGAAAACCAAGAACTTTTATTAAGTAACGGTGTTAATATACCATTTTTGAATGAATTAGTTCATGATGAAATTTATATTTTAGAAGATGGTGCGCTCGAAAATATAACAGTTGATCATTTAAACGAAGAACAAAAATATGAATAAATTGAAAAATAGAAGGAATTATTTTACAAAGAAGGTGACAAACTGAGTAGTTCAAAAAACAGTGTCCAGGAAATTCGATCAACAACAAATGAGCAGATCAATTCTAAATCATACAGATATCCAGCCCAGCATGAAGCAGAAGTTAGAAAACAAATTAGGGAAATAATCATAGTAATCCCAACGAAAAAGACAATTCAGGTGTACAGAAATTTAGAATCGTGATAGAATTCAGACGATTGACGATAAGTATCCACTTCCCAATATATACAGCATATTGGATATATATCAATATTTCAATTTCATTTTTCAATATCATTGGATTTAGCAAAGGGGTATCATTAAATTCTAGTAACCAAAGAAGACATCGAGAAAACGGCATTTGTTACACCATCTGGATTACATTACATGATTAATGTCATTCGGCTTAAAGAATGCTCCAGCAACATTTCAACGTCTGATTAATGAAATACTGCGGGATTATATCAATAAGATATGTTTAGTTTATTTAGATGACATAGTTTTTCAATTCCACTGGAAGAACATCTTAACTCACTAGCCATGATTTTCAAAAAATTAAGAGAATACAACTTGAAGATACAATCTGATCTTCATGAAAAAAGAGACAATTTTTTTTTTTAGGACACATTCTAACTAATAATGGAATAAAACCAAATCCTGACAAATGAGAAAACATAATGCGAATTCAATTACCTAAAACAGAAAAACAACTGAAATTTTTTTTAGGAATGACAGGGTTTTATAGAAAATTCATCAAAGATTATGTTTAATTAGCTTATGTTTTGATAAAGTATTAAAAACAAGATATGAAAATTAACATTAACAATCCTCAGTATATCGAAAATTTTGAAAAGCTCAAACTTTGGTATCATCTGATCCCATATTAAGGTATCCTAACTACGAAAAACAATTTGTTGTTACAACGGATGCTAGTGATTATGCAATTGGAGCAGTTCTTTCACAAGACGGTCATCCAGTATGCTTTGTATCCAGATCAATCATGAAAAAACTACAGCGTAACGAATAAAGAGTTTTTGGCTATCGTTTTTTCGGTAAATTGGTGGAAAGTTTAAGTTTAAGATCGTAACCGACCGTGTACCTGTAAAATATTTAAATTCGAAATACAATTTTGAAATCAAATATCTTAAAGGCAAGGCAAATAAAGTCGTCGATTGTTTAAGTAGATTACAAAACCCTCAAATTAATGTAGAAAGTAGCAGTGAATCCAATATGGACCTGTCTAATACAATGCATTCAGTAGAAGAATAATTACAAGACCACATACCAATAAAAGAAGAAATAGTAAACAAATATAAAATTCAAATAATTTTGACGTATAGTTCGGAAAATGAAATTAAGATCAAAGATGTTAGGAAGATCATGGAGATAAATCCACAAAACGAAAAACCCACTATTAAAGATATATTGAAAACATATTTTAAAACAGGACATGCAGGAATATATTCAGAAGTAGATGATAGGAATTACAATAAAATACGGAAATATATTATAGAAATATTCTTAGACAATGCAAGAAAATGAGCAAAAGAAATTGAAAATAAAGAAGAATGCCACAAACAAATATCGCTTTATCATGCAAAAGAATCTTTACATAGGGGTATTAATGATACTTATCGATCTTTTAAAGATAAAATATATTACCCAAAATTGCAGGAACATATGTATATAACTTATAATTTATAACTGAAAAATGTCAGGGAATTAAATATGACAGAAAGCAAATAAAATCAGTCTTTAATATTACAGAAACACCAAATCAAAGAAATGAAAACTTCCATATATAGGTAGATATTTCACATTAAAAAAAAAGCAAAGTCTTGCTACAATTATTGATAAACTAACAAAATTTGCTGTTGCATATTTAACTCATGGAGAAACTGCATTAAGAAAATTGCTATATTACAAAGTTATCTATGTAGCTACATACATTGCTACTTTTGGTACACCAAAAGAAACTATAATGGACTAGATGAATATGCCCGCTTTGCTGGGTCTTTGAATAGATACATACATACAGTGGAGAGCACAAATGAGTACATGTTTGTATTTAGAGCACCTATCATTGCATAAAAATTAAAATAATAAAGCAAATTTAAAAAAAAAGTAGATCTTTATTTCATGTTCAATTCTATACAAAATGGTTTATAAATCTAAACGGAAAACAACAAATTGTAGAAAAAAAAAGAAATAAACGAAAATAACTTTAACGTACTAAATTTTGCACCTTGAAGCAACTTTAGTGATTGAGCTCATTTTCAGTACTAGTCCGTAGCCCCTTATTACGCAAAATATTTTCTACATGTCTTGGCATAGTTTCTATCAATTTCTCTATAATTTCATTTGGAATGCCAAAGCTCCTCCAGGTAAGTTGGGGTTGATCAGTATAGTTACAACCGTATTTTCATGATTGACCACTAATTGTCAATCGGATTGAAGTCGGGATTTTGGGCCGACCACTGCATCAATTTGAAATTTTGTTCGCTAAGCCATTCCCTCACTATATTGGACGTGTGTTTTGGGTCGTCATTGTGTTGAAATATGACTTCCTCATCAGGATAGTCGTTCCTATCTACAAAATTGGGAAGATGAGTCTGCAAGATGCGCAAATAATCTTCCTTTCTCATTATTCCACCGATTTTTTTAAGTGGTCAAACGTACTACCGTGTGAATCAACCGGATACCATGACACTCCCCCACCGTGCTTCACTTTCTCTTTAGCATGGTGCCTTTGGATGGTCTGCTGACGTCGCAATATTGCTTACTGTCGGACTAAAACCGAGTAAATTTTGATTCGTCTGACCACACTACACGTTTCCATCCATCTGTTGTTCAATTTCTGTGTTCTCTGGAGAACTTCACCCGAGCCTTAACATTTTTTACCGACAATGCTGGTTTTTGTTTCTTTACTACTGAGATGTAGCCAATGGCGTTGAGAGCTCTACTTGCAGTCCATGGACTAACGGGTTTATTTATTGCTATAGTACCATACTTTGGTGTTAGAAACTTGTATTTTTCATCTGTGTGATCATAAAACGTGCCTAAGATTTCGTTGCATGTGCCGCTGACTTGTGATTTAGGTGTTGCTCCTCGCGTTTTCTGCACTCTAATGACCACATTGGCTTACATTAAGCTACTTGGCTAATGGGCATAATCGGTACTTGACTTAATGGTCTGAATCTGTGGTAAATTGTTTGAATCTGGCTGGTAAAGTGCAAAAGATATTATTAAGAAGAACTCAGGTAAAACACAAATCAGTCGTTTTTGCTTAATACGTATAAACTTTATTTAAAATTAAAACTGGTAAACTGCTGAGACTATTTAATACCACCATGACAAACTGTTCACGCTGTGATGATCCGCTACCAAACGATGGGGAGTATATAACATGTAGTAAGTGTAAAGGCAGCTACCATCACGAATGCTCTTCTGTCGCTCTAAACACTTGGAGAAAATGGTCATCAATGTCGAAAAAAATCATGGGAATGCACTTTTTGCAGGGGCAAGGAAAAAGTACGGCAAGTGCAGCAAGAAGAAGTCCAACAATTGAAAAGGTCCAGGACAGCTGAATCCCCGAAACAACAGACCGATGCGCATGCCTTTAGCACCAAGCCTTTCCAACAGCCTCCTTCTAGCAATGAACAGCATTCGATTGCCAGTGAGCTTAAAGAAATAAAAGAGATGCTTAAAGAATACGCCAAAACCGTGGAGTTCACTAGCAATAAATATGATGAACTCAACATAGCACTTAACAAAAACAACCAGCTGATCCAAAGCTTAATGGAAGAAATCGCCGAATATAAAAAACAAACAGAAAGTAAAGACATGCTAATAAATAACTTACAATCAAAAATTAACAAACTAGAACAAAAACAAATCGACAAAAACGTTGAAATAAAAAATATCCCAATGAGAGCAACAGATAATGCGCTTGAGGTAGTAAATGCTATAGGTGAAGTATTGGACATTAATGTAAATGAAAGCGACATAGAAGAAATCTACGCCTACACGGACAGAAGAAAGAAGCAACTGAAAAATCTTTCTGTCACTTTCACTCGCAAGCAAAAGAAAGTTGCATTTATCGAAAAGGCAAAAACAAAAAAAATGGTTACATTTGAGGAAATTTGCAGAAAGGTAAACAGAGAGAAAGACTCAGCATATTCAAACCAAATCATATACATAAACAGTCAACTGACTGCTCACTTCAAGAAAATGCTGTGGTTAGCCAAATCGAGAGCAAAGGTAGTTGGCTGGAAGTATGTATGGTTCACAAATAATAAAGTTCTCGCAAGAAAGGGAGATGGATACAACGTGGTGGAAATTGAGTCAACTATAGATGTTGCCAAAATAGTATAATTGAACCTTCTTTTCTTAAAAATACACTGGCGACAAAAAAAAAAACACATACATGATGGAAAATGAAATAGAAAAAATTTTAAAAATTAGCTTTAAGAATTTAGAATCAAAAGAAGAAATGAATAACTTTATTACACGAGTAAATGGATTATCGTTATTTTTTTTAAATATAAGGTCAATAAGAAAAAACTGGGACAATTTCATGTTGAACATTACTAACTTTTTGGGTGATATCGATGTAATAGTCTTGTCAGAAACAAACATAATGAAGGAGGAAAATGACTTATACAGTATAAAAGGATTTAGCACTGAATCCTACAACAGATCCTTAAGAAAGGGAGGAGGAATTACAGTATTCCTAAAAGATACTATTATCTATGAGAAAGTTGAACGCGAATTTACATCATACGAAGGTATTATATTAAATGTCAAACTTAAAGACCTTGATGCAACAATGTTTGCAGTATACAGACCCCCGAAACTAAACCCTAACCACTTCATCACAGAACTCAGTGACAATATCGATACAATAGAAAAGAAACAAACATTAATTATTATTGGTGACGTAAACATAAATACGATTGACTCTCACCATCCTACAGTTAATAATTACCTATCTATGATAGCATCGTAAGGACTTGTAAACACAATTTCATCAGCAACACGCTTAGATGTAGACAGAAACAGTAAAACACTAATTGATCATTGTTTGATACGTACGAAGCACAAGGAGATCAAATCTGCAGTGGCTGAACTAAATGTTTCTGATCATTTTGGTATCTACTGTGCACTTTTAAATAACAATAACACCGAACATACTCAAAGGGATATGCCAAAAAACTTATATATCAGTAATCAGATTTTGTCACAAAAGATTAATCAATACAACTGGGAACATCTTAATGAAATCACTGACGTTAATGAACTCTACACGCAATTCACAACAACAATCACTAGGCTAATGGCATCATCAGCGGTCAAGAGAGGAAAAAAGACAAGAAATAATGAACATAATTGGATGACCTATGAGCTAAGAAACGCATGTCTGGAGAGAGATCGGCTATATAGGAGGTACAAAAACAATAGGAGAAACCAATATTATGAAAAGGAATTTAAAAAATTTCGAAATGACCTGAATAAAAAAATCACCATTACTAAAGCAGCGTACTATAAACAGCAGTTCCAAAAAGCAAACAAAAATCCTAGAGAAACCTGGAAACTCGTCAACACAATACTAGGCAAGAAATATAACAATCTAGACGATGTTTTAGTAAAAAAATTTACAAACGAGAAACCATTTGATGTCCTTGCTAACAAATTCGCTAGCAAACAAGAATCATCACAAGAAATAAAAACTACAATACATAGATGTGAACGCAAAACTTATTTAGGTACAACGATTACTGCACAACGATCAATGTATCTGGAAGAAGCCACGATAGTAGAAATAGAAAATATCCTAAGCTCGCTTAAGGAAAGTAAATCTGCGGGATTAGATGGTATAAGACCCAAAGATCTTAAATATAACTCAAAGGTACTGGCTCCAATAATAACAAAAATAGTTAATATGAGCTTAGAGCAATCTTTTGTTCCACAAATGCTAAAAATATCAATTGTTCGCCCCATACATAAGGATGGTAAACAAAACGAAATCTCAAACTATAGGCCAATCTCAATCCTTTCGGCAATAGATAAAGTGTTAGAAGAAATCGTGGCTAGGAGGCTCTACCAATATGTCGAAAAATACGAAATGCTAGAAAACAATCAGTTTGGGTTTAGACAAAATAAAAGCATAAATCGATTACTTGGAGACTTTACGAATAGAATAAACAATAGCCTCGACAAGAACCACAATGTAATAGTTTTATTCATTGATTTCAAAAAAGCTTTTGATACGCTGTGTCATAAAAATATTTTACTAACACTAGACAAAATTGGTGTACGAGGACCTATATTGAGGTGGTTCGAAAACTATCTATAACTATGGATAAATATAGCGAGGAAGAGGATTCTAAATATGGAGTTCCACAAGGCTTGAAATTAGGTCCTCTTATCTTTATAATTTATGTAAATAACTTGATATCAGTTCTTAAAAAAGGGACAGGCTATGCATATGCTGATGACACAGCCATCGTAGTCAGCCATAAAAACATCGAAGCCGCGGAAGCAATCATGCAGTTAGAATTTAACGCAGTAATGACATGGTGTCAAGACCACGGGCTTATCATAAACGCTAAAAAACTAAAGTTATGCATATCCGACCACCACATATTATGAAGCACAGAATAAACATCAAAATACACAACTCGGACTGTTTACATACAACAGGAAATCACCTAGAGATACAAACAGAAGATCGTTGTTCAATATATATCGATAACGTATCAACGTACAAATACCTGGGAGTGATCGTAGACTATAATCTGAAATGGAGCTACCACATACAGACTTTAACAAAAAAACTTCGACAGTCCGCATACGCTCTATACCATCTAATTTACAGATGCACGAACGACGTTCTACGACAATGCTATTTTGGCCTAGTTGAATCGCACCTAAGGTTTGGTATATTAGCCTGGGGAAATGCCCCACAACTACAAAAGCTTCAAGCGATGCAAGCTCGGATACAAAAAATTGTTTGTACGTCGACTCTACGGCAACAAGTTGACGAATACCCCACTCATAACCGCATAAAATTTCTGACGATTGAGCAACTCTATAAACTAGAAATCTTAAAACAATTCAAAGATGACAGCACCTTCAAAATCGCAACACAGCAAACTTTTAACACCAGAAGAAGACAGCAAGACAGATACACCGTTCCGAGATACTGGAGTGCATATGGCCGGCGGAAATATAACTTTGCAGTACCAACAATATTCAACGAACTACCCAGTGATTTTCGAAACCTTTCAAAGCTAATGTTATTAAAAAAAGCTCAGCAATTTTACTTGAATTCTAACGTTTAAAATCTAAAATTGTTAATGTTATAATGTTGAAAAGAAAAGAAAAGAATTGTATAAATAGGAACTTAAGATAAACATTAATATGTACATATTTTGTAATTAATCTTCTGCAGACAAGCTCATAAAGCTTTGCAGATACTAATGAATGTAAAAGATATAATGGATTGTACAAATCATTGAAAATAATAAATAAATATAAAATAATAAATAAAAAAAAAAAAAATAAATAAATAATAATAATTCGCGTCAATATCTCATAATAATTTTTTCATTATTTTAAATTATTGTCTAAAATGTTCTGAAAAAAGTTCTTACCGCACGCAATACAACACTTCTCAAACTAAAATATTTAAAGCACAATTAAACAACCCAAATAACTGCAATTCAACAATAAATTTTGATATTCTGGAAAACATATCGAACAACGCTTGGGTGCAAAATTGAGTACAATGAAGTTGTTTTTGCCTTACATTTTTTTTTCTTAGAATTTGTTGTTTTCCGTTACATTTATAAACCTGTATGTGCATAAAGTACGTACATATGGATATACAATATTTTTTTCTTTTTTTTTTTGTGCAAATTGAATACACATAAGAAACCTACAATAGTCCGAAGAAAGGAGAGAGAAGAAAAAAAGTTTGTTTGATAA
Organism: Merodon equestris; assembly: GCA_958301585.1. NCBI lineage: Eukaryota > Metazoa > Arthropoda > Insecta > Diptera > Syrphidae > Merodon > Merodon equestris. Next base: position 107,720,101 of record OY284413.1, read on the forward strand.
ACATGAAGGTGCCCGCACTCCACTGGTGGACTGTTGATACGCATATCTGTGAAATATGTAAACCCAAATATGTAATTGAATTTTTGCTTATTACTTCCACTTTAAGAATCACAGAACAATGTTTGATATATCAATGCAATCTCTTCAAATGTACTAATCGAAGAATAAAATCATATTCAAATCTGTTCAGCCATTTTGTAGCAATATGTGTGCAAAGTATAAAGAATGTTTTTTTTTCAGTTAAAAAATCATATGAAATAGGTTTTAAGGCCCTAGGTTACTAAAAACCATCCTATGTAATACAGCTAATCATAAGAAATTGACTGATATATATATTGTTGAGCTACCGTTACGTACCTACTCCCTACTCGCGGACAAACAGAAAAATGTGTTCTCTTTTATAGATGTAAGAGAAGAGAAGAGAAGAGTTAATTAATTCAAATCGGAACAGGGGAACAGGTGTGTACAAGAAAAAAGGAGTAGAAATACATTGGACAAGGCCCAATAGTCATACCGGGAATTCTGACGTTGACGGGAACACTTATAGTCCAGAGGCTGCTACGAGTACATCCTATACAAGAAGAAAACGGGTACGTGAGAATAAGAATCAAGAAGTGGAGATAGCTAACGAAACTGATACAGTCTTACATATAATAAATCTAGCTGAATCGATGAAAGTTTTAGATTTGTTAGAATTCAATACAGCACACTTAAGATTAGAAGATTCAGTTGCTCTGTACTCAGAAATTAAGTTAGTTAGAAGTAAACTAAGGACCATAAACAAATCAAATAGACGAAAAAGGGGTAGAGCTGAAAAATTATTATTCGGAACAATGGATAGTACTGATTGGCAAGAAGTAAAAGAACATTTACGTGTTGTAGATAGCAATAATCATACCTAATGCTATTAAAAGCCTTAACAAACAAGTTACAATTAAGAGCAATTTCAACACGACGTTATAAAATTTAAAAATAATTGCTATAAAAATACCAACAAATTATATACTAACAGAATTACAATTAATCAAACCAATACCGAATTCAAAAAACTTACAAACTGATCAAGTAGAAGAGTTTGCTTTTGAAATTAATACAAAATTGTACGAATATAATGAAAATATCCTTCTAAAAAATTTAAAACATAATAAAAATTATATCATTCAGAAAACATGTTGGTTATTATATAAAATTTAAACTAGCACAGAAAAATTAGATGATGAATCTAAACAATGAAATATTATTACAAAATTGTGATAAGCGAACTATAAATTTAACAGGAAACTATTTGATTAATTTGAACAACATTTGATTAATTTTAATGTACACTGCAGTGTACATTAGAAATAAAACAAAATAAATTTTTCATTAAAAAAATGATGGTATCAGTGAAGTACTATTATCCTTTCAATCATCTAAAAGATTCTTCTTTTCCTTTTTCTCCGGCGTTGTTATGGTCAGAAGTGTAGGACCATAACCTTCCCACTTAACTGCATTCCTACTGGTCCGCTTGTGGGGTCCGCCGGCTTGGCCTCAGAAAGTAGCGGCAGGCTTCCCGGTTTGGGATTACTTCATCGCTGAGGCCAATCAAATGCTGGTGTTTTTGCATTTGATGCACCAATTGTTTTTCGGCCTGCCTTTTTTGCGTGTTGAAATTGGAATGTTGATTGATAACGCCTTTTGGACGGGGTTCAAAGGATCTCTCCTTTGAACATGGCAATACCAACTGAGTCGGTCGCGCTCTATATTTCTTGTGATGGTTTCTTTTACGTGGAGGCTTCCTCGGATCTTTGAACTTCTAATTCTGTCACGCTTTGTTACTCCCGCTGTCATGCGAAGCATCTTCATCTCAGTTGCCGTTAATTTGCTCTCATACTTTTTGTGAATTGTCCAGCATTGTGAACCGAATGTGAGCGCCGGACGTACAACTGAAGTGTAGAGCCTTCCTTTCAGCTTAGAGGGCATTTTTCGATCACAGAAGATGGCGGAATTTTCCCGCCACTTCATCCACCCTACGCTTACGCGATGTTTGATGTCGTCATCACAAGTTGCTTCTCTATTAATCATAGATCCCAGATATTTAAACTTTTTACACTTGGGAAGCACTCTTCCATTCAAGTAAATGTCTGGAATAGGCTGATGAGGGTCAGAGAACGGGCAGCACAGATACTCTGTCTTCTTTGAACTAACTCGATACCCGTGTCCCTCAAAAATGTCCACCCACACATCAAGTGCTCGTTGTAGGGATGCCTGATCATCACTTATAATGGCCCCATCGTCAGCAAAGAATAGCTGGTGCACATTGGGGTCCGTCACTTTTCCTTCAAGCAAGCAATCAAGGACTGCTATAAAAAGCAGTGGGCTGAGGACGCTCCCTTGGTGTACACCGACTTTGATTGCGAACTCTTCGGTGACTGCTGCGGTGCATCTTACTCTTGTCGTTGCTCTCTCGTACATGTCCATAATCACTCGCACGTAGGTTTCTGGAACTCCTTCTATATACCTTTTCAAGGCGAGCTTTTTCCTCTCTATTAGTAGAAGAGCACTTTGACCAAGCTTGGAAAGCCATTTTCTTTTCGTGTATCACTGCTTTGGCTTCGTCTGTCCACCACCAGGTTTCTTTTGCGTGTTGGCAGGGGCCTTTAGATGTTCCGAGCAGTGATTTGGCTTTCTCCAGGACAGATTGTTGTAGGGAATCCCACATGTCTTGTGCTCTGCACTCCTCATTACCGACCTCATCGATAATGGAAGAGAGGTAGTTTTCCATGTTGGTAATAAAAGCTTCGCCTTTTCCTTTATCCAGCTTATACCACTTGATTCTCTCAGACACCTTCGTTTGCTGCTTTGACTTCTTTCTCGCATCCATAAAAAATTCAGTCAGGAGGAGACGGTGTTGAGGGGCGATCGCGTCTCCCAGGATCACTTTGCAATCTTTAGCTCGTGGCTTCATGAAACTGGATACCAAATGATAGTCTATTTGAGTTTCATTTCCGCCGCTGCTATAAGTGATCAGGTGCCGGCTTTGTTTGACGAACATGGTATTTAGCACTATAAGACCGTACGACTTGCACATGTTTAGGATATCTTCACCTGAAGAGTTCCTGGTGCCATATCCCAGCCCTCCGTGGTAGCCTTCATAGTCTTCGCTTGTCTTCCCGACATGTCCGTTTAAATCTCCCCCAACAAACAAAAGCTCTTCCTTTGGGATGATTTTGACAAGGTTGTGGAAATCTAGCCAGAATGCATCTTTTTCTTTTTGTTCGCATCCTACTTGAGGGGCATATGCGCTTACGATGTTCCACACCTCACCATGCATCACCAATTTGAGAGCCATCAAACGGTCACTGGACTTTGATATGGTTAAGACGTTGCCAAGTAACTCTGCCGCAAGGATGATGGCGATTCCGTTTCCTTGTTCCAATCCATAGTAAAACATCTTGTAGGCTTTTGTTTTAACGTCCAAGAAACGTGCCCGATTACCGGTGTTTCGCCATTTCGTCTCTTGTATGCACAGGATGTCTACTCGCCTTCCAACCATCATTTCTTCAAGCTCATAGCTGCGCCCACTCATGCTTCCAACGTTCCAACTCGCGACTCTTAAGTGTGGCTTACGCCGTTGCATTACTTTGCTATCCCCCGGAAATCCTATAGCATTGCTGCTCGTCCCAGGATCACGACCATTAGTAGTGCCTGGCGGGGTAGTGCTTTTCCTTTTAGCGTTCTTTTCCATAATGCTACGGTTTGACCGTTTTCTTTCTTCCCCTCCTTTTTGACACGGGCATGCACCCGGTTTTTTATTTTTTTTTGATTGATCTTACTCTTACAACACCGGTGATCTCCAGTCGTGTCAACCCACTGATTTGCATGCACACTTGTGGGGCTGTTTAATGGTGCTATATGTGTCCCTAGGCTCACCTTGGTGTTTTCTAAATTGCCTAGATGTGATTTTTGTTTACCTTTGTTTAGTCGCCTTTTACGACAAGCGATAGGTATCGCTGCAGGGATATTCTTAAAACGTCCCTGCACGAGGCCTTTCAATCATCTAAAAGATATGTTTGTTAAACCGATAAAATTTAATGAAATTATATTGAATAATGTAAAAAAATTAAGACAAATTAAAGAATTACAATATCATAAAAATGTAATGCACAGTACTAACATAAGCCTCATAATAATACTACTTATAGTCATTATGACTGTAGGTATGTTTTTGTTTGTATCCTCCATAAATAAAAAGAATAAGCCATGTGTGATGAATAACATAAAATCGGAGATTTCTGACTAAAGCCGAGGAGGGTATAAACAGGATAACTGCACTAATCGGCTCCGTGTTACCAAACAGGTGAAAATGCCTATGTATCGGTAGGCATTGACCTGCAAAATGCATATCAAATTAAACCAAAAGCAAAAGCTTGCTTGGCGGTCGGCGGTCATTCACATAAACGGATTTCCGTTCATGTTGCTGATTATGTTGATGAGTCAACGTTCTCGGTGTACAATTAATATTAAGGTAAGTAAAGAGTTAACTTTAAGAAATAGAATAAAGGAGTCTTGTGAAGAGTGCTGCCCAATAAAGTCGATTTGTTTAAAAATTATTTATTTTTTCGTAGGAATAATTTAATTCGCGCGGAACCAACCGAACAAGTCAACAAGATTCTAAAGGGTCCGCCAAATAATTTTTTTTTTTTTTGAAAATGCTATAAAAAAAACTACTGAATATTCTCTCAAATTACTTTTTTTATTTGAAAGTACAATTCTTCCGGTTAATAATGGAAAATAATTTCATTCAAATGGCTGCCTCGGCTGGCCATGCAGTAGCCTACATGATCGGTCCAATTTTTAAGCACATTATCGATTGTGTGCAGCTGTATTTCACCAATGGCTTCACGAATATTGTCCTTTAAAGCGTCAATTGTCTCTGGCTTGTCGGCGTAACACTTATCTTTGACGGCACCCCACAAATAATAGTCCAACGGTGTCAAATCGCAGCTCCGAGGTGGCCAAACGACATCAGCTCTGCGGCTGATAATGCGATCTTCAAAAACAGGGCGCAAAAAGTCGGTCGCAGGCCCACTTAGCGAAGCGAAAACGCATTGGATGGTCAGTTGGTTTCAACTCCTAAACCAATTGGACTTTGTATGGCGTCATACCAAGGTCTTTATGCAAAATTGGTCTCAATGATGTCTCCGAAATGTTTAATTGTTGAGAACGACGGTGAATTGATGTTGATGGCGCTTCACGTGCACTTTCTGCCGCAGCAGCAATATTCTCGGGTGTACGCACTGTTTTTGGCTTTTCACGCTTTGGTTTATCGATGAGGATGCCAGTTTCTTTCACTTTTTTCACAAGATAACGAACATACGGAGCTGACGGTGCTTCTCTTCTTCCAAAATCCGTACGCAATTTTCGCACACATTCTACAACATTACCATGATTTTCAAAGTAATGTCGCAATATTTCCCAGCGTCAAGCGTATACACAACCATATTCGTTCAGCGGAAGGATAAAACTAATTATCTGTCAAATCAGACATGAGCTAAGTGTTACCATTCACGAAATAAGCACTACTTGAAAAACGTTAGATGGCGGACCCTTTAGTTGGTCGATACATATATTATGTAGTGTTTTATGTCATGGGGAGACGGGATCACACCCGTTTCGTTTCGAATGTCCACAAACTTTATTTCATCGAACAAGGGGAAGTTGATGTTTATAATCACTTTTTAACAAAAAAACGTATTTTATAACAAAAGGCAATTGTCGGATGACGTGCGATATAATACGGTTTTCTATAAAGCTGTTTCGTATGAATTAATTGGTTTAATTGTAATAGATTACAATCAGTTAATTGTAAGTTACGATAATTTTTTTTTGTGTTGGTTTTTAATTATAATATTATATTTTGTTTAACACCAACTGATACGTTATGGTACGTAACACATTAACTCATTAGTATGTTAAATTAGATTTTTTTAGAAAGATTTTTATATCGGGCGGGAAAGGAATAATCTGGGCAGATCTTAGGTAGACGTGTTGACTCTTCAAAGACGAATCGTCAAGGTTTGGTGGCCAAATTTGAGACGACGGGTTCGATAATCAATTAGCCAACATTTATACGTCCAAGGAATGCAAGATTGGTCATTTCTCGCCGTGCACAAGAACTCGGCCTTTCGCAGGCTTCAACTTGGCGAATCTTGCGTCGGGACTTGGACCTTCATCCGCACAAGATCCAGCTGACCCAGGAGCTCAAAGTGCAAGATCATAGACAACGTCGTTTTTTCTTAAGTCCCAGAAAAATAGCTTTAGCCTCCTGGACTACGCTGATGTGCTTTTTTTTTACAGTTTTATTTCATTCCTTTTACATGATTTCATTTTACATCGTTTAAGGCTAATTACAATAATATTATATAATGTAAAGAAGTAAATGTAACATTCAGTAACTAGGAAGTTAGTGCGGAATGTTACTTCAGATAGAGAATAACTATTGTAAATTAAACTGAAGTGGGTGAATAATAGATATCATACATAAAATTCATACAGTTGGAAGAAAAGTTGGAAAATACAATATTTATAAGAAACATAAATTGAATAAAGCAATTGAACGGTATTATATTTTTAAAACTTCAATATTGATATTATTCTGTGCTGTTGCTTAAGATATTAAGATATGTTCCTCAAAAGAACTTGAACATTAACATAGTCGAACGTGAATAACCATTCTTTAACTTTCGATGAGAATGAATGAAAATTGTATGTGGCTTTTACACGAAGTGGTAACTTATTGAAAGCGGTTCGAGCTGTTACGGTGTAGAAATTGGAAAAATGGGTTCTAAAAGCGAAAGGAACGTTCACAAGATGCATATTATTTACACGTAAGCTATAATGTTGAGAGTTTCTGCTCGGTATATTACCACTTCTTTTAAAGAAATCTCTCAGGACTTTAAAAACGTAAAGATGTCTTAAAGGAAGAAAATCTTTGAATAGGGGCCAACTCTGAGTGAAGCGATTTTTACGGATTTATCCGAATTAGATGTTTTTGTGCCATACTTGCAATCCCATATTGTAGTTTAGATTGGGCCAGTCCAAAATAAATTGTTTTAACAACTTTTTTGGAGCAATATTGGTCTATCAGATCCATTTTCCTCGTCACTAACAACATATGCGATTTAATATTTTGTGCGTGATCTTTCCAGATTAAATTACAATCGATCACTACACCAAGATATTTATATTTTTGCACTGACTCAATATTAAAACATTTTGACGAACAAGTACGATTAGATAAGAAATTGTTTTTACCACAGCTATGGACAGGTAGACAAAATTTAGTGCAATCATAGGCGTGAAAACATATATTGTAGTCGTGTATGACCTTACTGCTGATATTAAAAGACATTAACAGTAAACCAGAGTCTCAAGGTTTCTAGAACCTCCGAAATCTTGGTAATACAATCAAATTCAGTCTGAGATTGTACAACGAAAACGTCCGCAAAAGCAGTAGACATACCTCCAAAGTTAATATCAAGGATTGAGTTAATATATATTAAAAATAACAGAGGTCCCAAAACTGAACCTTGAGGTACACCATTTTTTAAAGTAGAAGATTCACTGAATGTGTCACTAATTTTAACTTTCTGTTCCCTACCTTTCAAGTACGAACAGAGCCATTTGTGTATTACCCCCCTAAATCCAGCATTATAAAGCTTTCTAAGCAGTATGTCATGATCGACCATGTCAAAAGCTTTAGTCATATCAATGAAGAGGGCCATCGTCGAATTATTTTGGTTAATATTCTCGTACAGCTGACAACATACTCTGAGAATAGCATCCTCAGTTGAAATACCTGTTCTAAATCCGAATTGACTGTTACTAAAAAAGTTGTTTCTATCTAAAAAGGACACAATGCGAGATTTAATGACCTTTTCGAAGACTTTCGCCTCCGTGGTCTTTGTGCTCCAATAGAATACAGGATATAGCTGACCATCAAACCACTGTAAAAACACCGCAGCACATCCATCCTTTGAGACATTTGTGTGTACCACGGTTTTCGCAAAAAAAGGCTTGTATTGCTTTGATAGTTCTTAGCACCAGGAACTTGTTGACTGCTTTCGTCTTCTCTACACCAGGCTTTATCTGCCTAGCTTCAACGGAGTGTCCCAAGAAGTGAACCGAGGATTGCAGAAAACGGAATTTCTTCCACTTCATTTTAAGTCCAGACGCTGCTGCTGTATTGAAAACCTTTTCCATTTTTCTGGGGCATTCATTGGCTGTTGCTGCATGTATGATGATGCCATCCATGTAGAGATCCAGTACGTATTCTCTTATTAAATATGGGAATATATAATTAATAAAACGAATGTAAGCTGCTGGGGAAAAGTCATCTGTCATCTTAGCGATGACAATAGGGCTTGCGTCGAGCCATTCGCAAATTTGTTTCTTCACTGCTTCAATCTTCCCAAATGCAATGCGATTTTGTGCATGACTGAATGGCACCATATCGCCACCTAGTACAAGTGTAAGCTTGATTGGTCATTCTGGAGCAAACACAGCCGGCTTGCAGTTGTTGACCATTATTTGCACCACGTCTTTGAGCTGGAAAGGTATATCAAAATCATTATTTGCCTCAACAACTTTGTAAGTACTTATCTGAGTCGCTCCCTTAGTTTCCACCCCGAGGAGAAAACTTGTAGCTGACCGCTGCTGAAGTAAATTCGAACTTGCTGACAAAATCATGACCAATTAACGCGTCACATCCAATGTCGTCGCTCACCACCAACAATTTTGGGCGACATATTTACATGCTGTCGACCACCACTTCTTCTGTGAAATAGCCCGTAGGTCGCGTTGTGTTTCTGCCTAAGCCTCGTAGTGTTGCCATGTTCTTCTGCGAAACTACACTCTTGATTTTATCAGCCACCCACATCCTCAGGATGGTGACGTCTGCGCCCGTATCCATAGATGCGTCCACTTCTACGTTGTTGATTCTTAGCCTTTTGAGTCGCTTGGCGTCGTATATCACAATTACAGCCGCTCTGTTTGGATATTCCATGGACATATGTCCACCATTTGTTCGCAGGTGCTCCTCCAAGCCACAGTTAAAACAATGCCTTTTCTTCTCACTTTCTCACGTCACAAGACGTACTTTGGTTGATTTTGGACTTAAACTGCTTTTTGTCTGGGTTAGAGCATTGCTCATTTTTTCCCCACGCTCGTGAACATCACATTTGTCTTTCAATCCTTTGTAGGGTTTGAAGTCACTTTGGAGATTCAAACACTCACAATATATCGAATTACTGACTCCATGTCAATGATACCACGTACGGCGATGCGTTTCATTTACAGGATATATTCATTAAATCTTTCGTCTTTCCGCTTTGTATGCGCACTCAGCTCTTTATGTATCTGACGTAGTTTCCTGTATTCATATACTCTGGTTGATTCCAAAAACAATTGGGTGCGAGTCATTTCGGCTCGGGCTTACACATATTTCTGTTTCTCGCTCAGCCCATATCGGCATTGTTTTCGAAATTCGCGAACCACTGGCGCACCTGCATCAAAATCAGGAATAATTTTAGTAAAATCCTCTTTTCCTTTGTTTATTTCATTAGCCTGAATTTTCAGTGTCAATAACTGCAAAAACTGCTGTAACAGTGCGTTGTTTTCGGCAATTTTATTTTCACTTGCTTCTTTTCGTTTATCTGTTCCCGTTGTTGTTTTCCCTTCTTTTTGTTCGTTATCTTTATTTTCTATGTTGTCGTTGTTTTTAGACATCAGCAATTGCATGTTTTCCCGCTTCTTCTTTGAACTGCTCATCTCTGTATTTTTCGTTGTGTCGATCGTGTGTGATAATTTGTCTCGCTTGCACTGGTGGTGATGGGTGCCTATTTTTAACGGTGGGTTTTTGCGGCTTCTGATTTTCGCTCATGGACTAATTGTGCATTTTCTTCTTTGTTTAAGGGCTTCTGAAATGCGCGCCACCAAAGATCTCGTTTTACATACCAATTTCAGCTTGAATTTTCCCAAAATGTTTGCCTTTCGTAATTGATTCTACGAGTCGCGACGTCGAAGACCGTAAATCCCCGAGCGGACAATTGAAAATGGACGAACACCCAAATGTGGAAGAGAAAGTGTTAGGTTAATCAGCCCTTATGTTTTATTGATTTGCTGTCTGTTGATTATAAAGTAATGTAAAATAAGAATAAGTAATTTATTGTAAGCGGTGATACAACAAAGGTAAATACTAATGTGAACAAGGGCAACAATCGGCTTAACTTCTGCCCTTACTGCCACACGACACACTACTGCCCATGTTCACTGGCAACCCACGACTGCGGCTGACAAAAGATGGCCACCTGTAACAGAGGCATGACCCTTTTGCCTTATTATTTATTTTGAGCATTCTTTATGGTATACACTTCTTTTCATATCTTATTTATTTTCTCATGCTTTTGTTATACTGTTTAAATGTCTTTAATATTTTATATTTCAATACTCTTATTGTTTCTTTGTTGTTTTCTTCCCTCTTTTTATGTCATATTTTTGGTCGCAAAGGGACGAATAGCGGAAATCGCCTAAATGTTGGTCATATTGGATCCGCCATCTTGGATTTTGTAAATCCAACTTCAAATTCATGATCAGCGCCCCTGAAGTCCCTTGTATACCAAATTTGGTTCAAATCGGTTGACATTGTAAAAATCGCCATTTTTTTGTGTGGCGGATCGCCATCGTAGATCCGCCATATTGAATTTCTTTACTTTATCGGCCCTTTCTTTTACAATAGAAAAATCGATTATGCCACCAGATACGAAGTATTAGCATCCTATCGTTTAAGATAGTATCGCATCGACGAGCTCAATTTCAATTGATGAGTTTGAGCCGATAATTTAAAGAGAAATGGCTACTATACATGAAGAGACATGACAAGTAATAAAACGGATTTCTACTATTTCTTTAGTTTCACACCGCCTAACAATAACCACAAGTCATGGGAAACTATGTCGATGAGGCACAGGTTGTGATTCTGTTCCCAATCAAGACAGTACGCTCTATCAGGTGCAGGTGGTTGTAACCATAAGATCACAGTTTACAATTCTGTGTTTTGAGAACCACATACCCATAAAAACAAGGAGATATTCTTGAAAGCAAAAAAAGTGGTTTCTTACGAGAACAAACGTTTGCCACCAAAAAAAAGGGTACTTTCTCTGTTCACTACTATTTAAAATAACCATTTACTAACGCAATTATATGTTACAGATATAATAATAAAACCTAAACTTCAACCTTCAATTTTTCCAAAGTTAAGGAACAATTTTATACTTACTCAAAACTAAATAAGTGCTTTAATTCAACTAAGTATGTGAAGTTTGTTTTTTTGGATGCTCCACAACTCGAATATTCTATAAATTTAACACAATTTTTGTTCCCGTGACTATTTGACGTATGAAGCTTCGATGGTACTTTTTAACTGAGCCACGATTTGAATCCAACTTTTACATTGTTTAAAAGCTAGCACTTGATTAATTGATGCAGTCATTGTTCCAGTATTTATAAGCCCGAAGTACGAAAGGAGTACATTCGCTTATGATGCAGTATTGGCGGCGTGATGTGGACCTTTCTATTATACCTATTAATAGCGGCGTTCCCACCCTATGATTTGTCTATCCGAATTGTTGGACGACCAAATAATGCCTAGCGTTCACATCATACAACTTGAAGAAAAAGAACAAGAAAAAAAGGATAAAAATGAATGTGAGTTGTCGGAAATGTGTCGGAAAACGTAATAGATTCTCATTGGTAACATTGTTACAACGAATATTCGCCAAAGGATTTTCATAATCATTTGCGAATTGATGGAGTAACGTATGAGGAGTTACTGAAAAAATTAAGGCCTCATATGTATAAGGAAAAATTGCTTGCAATTTGCTTATATTTCTCTAATAACACTCTGTACGCTTCGTAATGAAAAAACTACTTTATTTTTGTATAGTTCACTTTTAGTTTCCATACTTCTGAAAATTGCCGGTACACCTCAAAAAAATCAACCCAAAATTATTTTCCCTTGTTCCGTCATATCAATCATTCCGCTCAAAATTGGTGTTCACTCTCTCAAGTCGCAAGCAATAGTGAAAAATGCTCTAAAGTTGTACGACAACTGCTCACACCTTACGACAAGTTGATCAACCAAGTCAAAAAGTTAAAAAAAATTTAACTTCCATACGACTAATCGGATGACATGTCGAAAGAGCGTTCACACTTACGATTTGGCCCACCAATCCAGGTTTTCAAACAAGTCGAATAGACAAATCGAAGAGCGTAAAGGCACAGCGATTCATGTCGCAGAATTGATGTCATTCAATTGTGCATAACAGGAGTGAAAAGCTTTTCGTTGGATGAATTAAGGACAATGTCATTCTTCCCTGTAACTGTTGTACAGGTATCTTCGAAATCCTACTGCAATTTTGGAGGCCTCCCTTTTGGTCCATATGAAGTATATTTTTCGGTGTATGCGTGATTCTCCCGTTTATGTCCGCGATAAAATCTTTTTCAGATTTCGGCTGTCCCATTTGGGAGCCGAATTTCACCTCGCTAGGTAGTCGGACAGATCAACGAACCTGGATTTCGGATGAACACCGTTAAACTGTTAAGTGCAACCAAATAAGTCATTCGGGGGAAGGAAATAGAGTGGACCCCGGTAATCCAGCAAACGTTTTGCAGGGCAGTGTTGGACTATCGAATATGTTGGACTATACAGCACTGCCACAGACCCCCTATAGTCCGGAATTTTGTAAAAAAAAATACCTCGTAATCCGACAAATTACAAGTTAAGGTAATAAGATTCTATCTGAATTAAAAATCATACTATGTATTGTACAATATATAAATATGTAATATATATGTGGAATTTAGTAGATTAAACAGCACAACATAAAGCTGACGTTTTATTATGAAATTAACATCATAAATGTTATAAAACTTGCAAAAAATTATAACTAAACATATTTTGGAAATAACAATGTACTTAACAAAATAAACAAATGCACTAAAAATTAAGTGTTTCAGAGGATACTATTATACCTATTAATAATCAAAAACTATGTATAAAAAGAATAATATGAATTAATCAGTTTATGAAGCATGAAAATATTCAGTTTTTTTGTTTAACTTTGTCTCTCAGTCTTCTCAATGTCGGATTACAGGGGTGCCGGATTTAGAGAGGGGTCGGATTACCTGGACCTCCAGTATGTCGATCCTTTCAATATTAATAGTCACTTATAACCTTGGGAAAATGTCCATTCATCAGATGTTATGTTTTTTGTAAAATTTTCTAAGTTTTAATTATCCATATGTTTTTATAGTTAGTTTTATTTCTAATAAAAAATAAAAATAAAATAATAAAATATTTCGAAATAAAAAAAACACAAAATCCAGAAAAAGGGATAGAACCAACACACACAAAACAAACCAATAAAGTACTCGTAATATAAATCAAAAAGATATATAAATATTATATATGTATATATTTTTATTAGGAGTAGGTTAAGCTGATTTTAATAAATTGTAAATTTTACATAATATATAATATAATCTGACTTAATAGTCCAATTTGTTTTCTAATTTTTCGTGTACCAGAAGGAATCCATTAATTTTTCAATAGAAGGCTTTAGAAGTCTGCATCTCTTATTAAGGGTACGTAGTTGTAAATTTTACACGATAGATGCACCACGCTCTAGAAGGGCAATTGTCGAAAATCTCGATAAAATTATGAAGTCTTTTAGTCATGTAAGCACTGTTTTGATTGCCCAGAGTATAAACATTATAAAAAAAGCTAGGCGCTACTTGAGTTACACAAAAACCACATGGACCGCCTAAAAATCGCTGCTGAATGGCAACTAAATTAACCCAATTCTGAAGCAGATGGTGACTTACGACAACTTTAAGTGAACATTTTGTCATGGTGAGCCAGCGCAAATTGTAAATTATCGACTGTGATCTGCTTCCCTATGGTAAAACTCTTAATTCGGACCTGTACTGTAAACAATCACTGCCAGGCTACATACATCGACGGTGGTTTGTGAGAATATCCGAGAGCTTGGCTTTGATGTTCTTATGCATCTACCTTATACTCCAGACAAGAAGTTGATTACTACCTATTCCTGTCCATCGCCTCAAGAGACTCTTGTGAAAAACGACTATCCCAGTTTTTTTTTCAATAGGGACGAGGGTTTCCATGAGGATATATCTTCACGCTTATAACAAGTTATCATACAAAATGGCTCATATTTAACCTAAATCGTATCATTCTTCAATATCATACAAAAATAATGGATTTATTTTTACTACAACGATATTATAAGCTTATCATAAGGTTAAATTATTATACATATCTTCGAAATGATCTTCGATAATGTCAAAATTCTTGCATATTAGTGGAGTAGTCCCTTCACTGGTATCCAGAAAACAGTTTTTCTGGTAGTATTAAATGCTGCTCTTACTTCATCATTGGAAGAACGGAGTGCTGTTGAGCTATCATCGTCATCATCCCTATCATCTATATTTTTCGTCATTTTGAAAATGAGTAGTGGCAACATCATTCGAAAGAAATGAATTCCTCCAAACTTAGATTGTCTTCACCAAAGCGCTGAACATATGCAAGTGTTAAAAATTTAAATTCATATCATCTTTACATCCAGTATCTAAAAGTGATGTGATAAGTTGCGCCAAAGGAATTTTATCTTCATCGTCTCAGATCGAGTTGGCACTGAAGCCATTAGCATTAAACATCCAGGTTATGTCCTGATAAACGTAGAAATCCTAAAAGAATTGCATTGCCTCTGAATTATTTATATTAGTAATATATTTCGAAAAAAAGTACTTCCCATAAACATGCTGAAGTACACATGACGCTGAAGTACACTCCATCCCATGTCGCATAATTTGCCTGTTCTCATACACAAGGTGCTACAATTACTAATCATACAACGAAGCAACGAATAATGAGCACTAAAAGGATTTAAAAAAAAAAATCTGAGCGCAGTAACGATGGGTGCCGACGACGATAACAAGAGCAACAACGGCAGAGTCTCACGCAAAAGCAATGGGATCCACATAAACGATTCTCTCACGGCATACACGCCGGCTCTCTTCATGAAGGCAAAGGAGACAGCAAAACAAAAGAAGGCAAAATATGTATGGTACAACAATAACCAAATTCTAGTCAGAAAAGTGGAAGGTGAAAGAGTAATTTCATTCGATCTTTTAATGACATTGCAATAATTTAGTAGTATCTAAGGATGAATGACAAAACTTATATGATAGGTAATTCTTCTACCTCCCACTATACGAATAGTTCTACTTACGACTTAAATATATTTAAAAAATGAATGGCATTTAGTAAATAATATTTTTAATAAACCTTCTTGCATTAAAAAGCCTTCTATTATCCAAGTTGGTCATTGTGAAGTATTTGATAAATTTGTAATTGCCAATGAATTTAATTCTTACTTTACGAATACAGCCAGAAGTCTATGGCCTTATCCAACTCTAACAACCTGCATTCTGTGCAAGTCTTCGTATCTTTGTTCTAAACGGTCCCAAAGTAATAGTTTTCTCTTCAAGCCTATAACGCCTTTAGAAGTGCTTAAAGCGATTGGCAATTTAAAAGAATCCAATTCTTGTGGTATAGATAGTATTACCTGTCGTGTTGTCAGAAAAACATAGGATGTGTTGGCGTATATTTTTAACTGTTGTGTTTATGAAGGGGTCTTCCCGGAAGCTTTTAAATGTGCAGACGTTATACCACTGCTTAAGAAAGGCGTTAATACTGAAATAACTAATTAGAGGGCAATCTCACTTCTTCCAGCTCTGAGCAAAGTTTTTGAAAACTAATGGGCAGCCAATGGCCTGGGAGAACACAGTTAGATAACTGGGTATCCATCAGGATAAAAGGCTGACATTTCAGGAACACATAAACAAAATTTTGCACAAAGTAAGCATTGCTATCAAAATGTTATACCCATTTATAAATAAAGGGTCTCTCTTATCTGACCAAATTAACATAATTATATATAAAATTATTTTTCAAGCCCTCTTCACATGAGGGTTGTTGTTTCCCCTCGAAAAATGTTCAAAAAAAAAAATTATAGCCATGTAAAGTATTTTTTCAGTTGAAAGATATATGTAATAAATATCATATCTCTATGTAATTTGTTTGGTGGCAAACCTTGTACATATTCTACGAACGTAATAATAAATATATAATATTTTGAAAAACATATGAAAAATAGAATAGTAAGCTTTCTCACCTCTGCCAAGTTCTTCAGTCATTCCCAGATGCACTGTTGCAATTTTGTTCACACAAAATGTCTAAACTAGAACAGGAAAAATATACTTCAGGTCTATTTATAGACATCACCAAAGCCCTTGATATGGTTAACCATAATATATATAGGTAAATTGGAAAAAGCAGGTTTTCGCGGATTTATGCTGGAAAGATTTAAATCTTATTTTGCAAACAGATCCCAGAGAGTCAATTAGATGATATTTATAAGGAGTGAAATTAAATATTTCAATTTGGAGTACCCCAAGGTTCTGTGCTGAGACCCATTTTCTTTTTAATTTATATTAACTCACTGTTTTCACTCAACTTCAAAGGCAAGCTTACTGCTTTTGCCGACGATGTCGGTTTGTCTTATGGCTGCAATAGTCCCTTAAATCTAGTCTCTGATCTTAATTGGGACCTTGACTTATTGCGAAAGTGGTTTGCGCATCATGATTTGATAATAGGTTCCAAAACTAAAATAATGTTCTACAGCCTGTCAGCAATTAATTTTGATCCACATGTTTATTTCCATGCGCCTGAAGGTCAAAGATATAAATTTTCCCTTTGTAACTGTATTGATTATTATCGATATTTTTGTAGCAACTCAAATTGAAACGACAATTGTTTCTTAATTGAGAGAGTTGATGAGTTTAAATAAATAGCGCTTATTATTACCAAAGAATGAGTTTCATCAATCATGTAGATTCCCTAAGAAAGTATCTTCGAAACACTATCAGATACTTCTTTACCTCGGTAAGATCTGCTCTAAACAACTCCTTAGAACGATATACTATGGGATCTTCGATTCTAAGCTACAATACGATATCGCGTGCTCGGGAGGTGTCTATTTTCATAGAATTTAGCCAATATTATATTTGCAAAAAAATGTGTTAAGAAAAATATGTCGAAAACCCAGTAGATACCCTAGTTATTCATTATTTTGTGAAGTAAAAATTCTTCCTGTTCGTCATTTATATTGCTTTAAGGTCTTAAGAACCTTCTATATGAGATCGGGAAATCGCAACTACCTTTTAATTTCGGCTTATAATTTACGTGAAAATTACACACATTTGTTACTTGTACCAACTTTTCATACCACTGCTTATCGTAATTTTTATTCCATCTCATCTTATCGGTTATTTAATAAACTCCCTCAGTCATTCAGGACAATTCCAAAATCTGGCTTGTTTTTTTTTAAAAACTAAGATGTTGGCCATTTAACTTTGACTATACTAGGCCAAAATCTCTAATGACATGTACACTTCTTTAATCTTAACCATTGACGACCTATGAGAAAACATTTGGTCTAAATGTAAATCGTTCCATTTTGTCAAAACTAATAATTTGTTGCTTATTCTTTAATTCATTCCATATACTTTCTTATCTGGCCTTACTGTATTATAATTTAAATTGTGCAATTGCAATATTTTAAAACATTTGTTACTTATTTATTGAATTATTTCATTTGATGTAAGCTCTAGTTTTAAATTTATGATAGTTTAATTGTTCAACATATCCATATTTTGTAATCTCTTAGATGTCACCCCACAAGTTCAAATATCTTTAAGTTAAAAGTACCATGAAGTCGCATTCGACACTATTTTTAATTATTGTACTTGTAATCAAAATACAGAATGTCACAAATTTTCGTATCCTTAAGTAATTGTAAATTATTGTAATCTTTATTAAATATTCTAAATACAAACACAAATACTAATTAAGATTTAGACAACGTAAATAAAATTTCAAATGACTTAGAAAACAAAAGATATTGTTGAACGGTTTTTTTATCGTATTTAAAGCTTTTGATAAAGTCTAACACGTGCGAGCGTTTTACAAACTTAACAAAATCTTACCACTTGCTTCCAATGAGCTACCTTGAGCAACGGCATTCCCCAGGTTACGTATGTACCGTACTGCGTACATCAGGTTTTATTTGATATACTATACATATATTTTATAGTTATATGACATACACTGGCTTGCCATTTAAACAACAATATAGAGTTGTATAAATTCAAATTCGTTTATTATTCTTAGTTTGATATACATATGTATATAAGAAGGAGTAGGAACAGAGAGAAGCAGCAGTGATGAGTCAGTCAGTCGACAGCAGTCAGCAGTGGTGGTCGCAAGTGTCGGCAGTAGTAAAAGGGTGTAGCCGTGACGGGATTATTTTGCATTTTTTGATGAACTATATTATTTTCTGTTCCTTTTATACTTTGATGAATACTATTGTTTTGTGTTCTTTGATTGTTTAATAAACAATATCACGTGTAAGGCTCGTCCTTGTCCTAATATCGGTCATAATCGTGCATTTTGTGTGTATGGAAGTCAAAAAGAAAAGTGTTTATATACTCGATACAATACGAAGTGCATATACCGCTGTATAAATATTTAAAAAAAAGACAACCAAAGAACCAAAGCCGTCAATACAGACAGTAAAGGGAAAAGAAACCGTTACCCTAGAACAATTGTTTGCAAATTTTGAGCTAAATGCCGATACCTATAGCCTTAACGGAAAACAAAAATATGTGCAGGCCCGCGCCAAAATGACGCATACGGCAAAATTCTTCATAGAATCGACAACAGTGTGTCGATGTGACTATAAAGAGGTGCGTTAAAAGTTAATCGATGAATTCGAAAGAGAATATTGTGCAGTGCCGATATAGAAACGCATTGCCGTGCTTGATATTATAGACACCGAGTCAACGACACATCGACAACAATACATCGTGAATGGCTTGAACAGAAAAGGCGTTACAAATTCATCCTGTACGGCTTTAGAATGTTTAAGGACTTAAGAAAAAAGTTCGCAGTATACGAAAGCTTATACGAATCCGGTCAAGAACTGCACGAAGATAAGAAGCGCCATGACATCAACAAAACGGAGGAGCAGGCAAAGAGCGGAAAGAAACTTCATTGCTTTAATTGCGGCTCAACGGAATATTTACGTAAAGACTGCAAGGCCGAACTTAAATGCTTTCGATGTAACAGAAACGGTCACATGTCGAAAGATTGCAGAGTTGGAAAAAGTGTCAACAGAAACTACCAAAATAATCGCCTGAAAAAGCTGATGGTCAATAATAATGAGATAGGCGGGCTGGTTGAAACGGGCGCAGATGTCAATGTCCTCAGATAATCAGTCTACAACAAAATGAATAAAGTTAAGATGCAGCGAAGTTTGGCAACTGTACATGGCTTAGGAAGCAGCACAACGTGACCCACAGATTTTTGGTTGTTGCTGACAGGGTCATACAAGGTGAAGCGTTACTTGGATATGGTTTCGTAATCAAATTTGGTTTTACATCGACGGCTCCGGGGTACAAGTTTTCTCCCCTAGGGGAACCAAATCAGATAAATATTTATAACGTAACTGAAATAGATACTGATCCACATATAGTTTAAAGATGTGGTGCGAACGATGAATAACGATGATAAACATTCCATTTTGCGTCCGAAGTCATGCTTAAAATTGTCCCAGATCAAAATATCATGCCTTTTCGACCGCCCCAAGTCGTATTGTATTCGCTGAAGCTGAATCGGTTAGGAAGCAAATAGACGAATGGCTCTATGAAAACATTATACAGTCCTCCTCGTCGAACTTCGCAAGCCGCGTCGTCATTGCAAAGAAAAAAGATGGAACTAATCGAGTGTGTGTCTATTTTCTGCTTTCCGGTTCCGGTTATTGGTGACGTCTTGGAAAAGCTCCAAAATGCGAAGTATTTCATTGTTATGGATTTATGCACGTCCATGTCGAAGAAGAAAGCAAGAAATATACTGCATTTGTGACTAAATATGGTCTGTATGCATTTAATAAAGCATTAATCGGCTTCTGTAACTTGCCAGCTGTTTTTATACGTTTTTTAAATCACATATTTCAATAAGCGGGGATGAATTTGATTTATATATGGATGACATTATTATACACGCAGAATCTCCTGATGAATGTCTCCATAAAATGGAAAACATGTTCGACACAGTAGCTATACACGCTTTACGTATAAAATGGAAAAAATGCTTATTTGCAGGCAAGGGTTGATTTCTTGGATCATACAGTAGAAGCAGGACAAATCAAGCTGGGTAAAAAGAAAACAAATGCGGTTAATAAGTATCCCATCCCAAAATATATCAAAGGAGTGCAATCGTTCCTTGGGCTAACAGGTTTTTTCCGTAAATTTATAAAAAAAATATTTCCAGATAGCTAAGCCGTTCACAGATTTATTACGGAAAGATGAAGAATTTAAAATAGAACACGACGAATTATTGGCATTTCAGTATATAAAAGATGTTTTGACAAAGCAGCCGGTCTCGCGCTTGCACTGGACCCTTACTCTGTATTGCTATTCTAATATGATATTACTCGAATTCGCAAAATCGGTACTCTCCATTTCTATTAGCAGTGACATATATTCGAAAATCGAACAGCATTGAATTGCCAACTGAAATATCCTTTGTTTTCGCAAGATCGGTACTCTGTATTGCATATTTATATGTCATTCAAATCTCATTCGTAGTCGCATTTTTTGTTCGATTGTGTTTTGGTATTCTCCCGGTTGTTAAGAAAAAGAGTTTAATTCAAAAATGTAAGTATTTTTATAAAATAGTGCTGCAATTACGAGTATGTTACATGTTTGTAAATATTTTGACCTCAGCCAAGAATTCGAAGGAATAGTGTGACTTCAAACTTCGGAGTAAATAATCCAATAACTTAATGCTTTTCGAATTACCGCCTATACTATGTTTCAGTTTTCTGTTGAAAAAAAGGTGTTCACTTCCCGTTTGTCTACTAATTTCGATAAGTTCCATCTACTACACCAATTATGCTGGGAAGACCGAATTTGTTTCCCACATTTACACATTCGTTTCTCTTCATTTGTCAGATGGTATAAGGGTGTATATCCAGTAAGGACGTTCGCGACTTGGTTTTTATTAAAAATAATGTGGACGCCAACAAGTATTTAAACATTTTACGGAGTCATTTGCTCAAAAGCGCCATTGATTTTGGTTTCAATGATGGGGAGGTGGGCAGGAAACCAACGTTCAAGATCTACCAGGACAAAGACGCAAAGCATAAACAGCTTACAGTTAAAACGTGGTTCGTTTACAATTGCAGCAAAGTGCTAGATATCCCAGCTCAGAGTTCAGATATCAACCTTATAGAAAATCTGTGTGCATATTTAAAAAAAAGCGTGTCAAAAATGTGCTCCAAGAACCGAATTAATTTTTGACAGTATGTGAAAGAAGAATGGGCCAAAATTCCCACCAATTACGACCTCAAAATATTAATCAACTCTATGAAAAAAAAATTACAGACGCAGTTGAAGCGAAAAGTAGCCATACTAAGTATTAATAAGAAAAAAAAAGGTTTTTCTTCGAATTAATTCAGATGTGTAAACACTTTCTTGCCACTGAATTTATTTTATTGATTTAAGACGTGAGTTTAACTCTTTTTGAATTTCGAAATTTCGACATTAGCAAGTTTTTATAAGCCCGTTGGCAATAGTAGCATTCGATTCTACTTTCTTACAGAGTACCGAATAGAAATAGAATCGCAAATCACTTTCGCATAATTTGGAAATTAGAATAGCAATACAGAGTAAGGGCCCTGGACTACATACAGATACTTCAAAAGAAGGGTACTCAGCAGCACTTATGGTTTGAAAGCCAACTGCATCCTGTTTCATTCTAGAGCAAAAAGTCAACGGAAGCAGAATCTCGGAAACATAGCTTCATACAGGGAGCAAAGGCAATTTTCTTAGCAGTCAAGAAAAACCGACATTATATACTGGGTATATCTTTCATGCTAGTTACAGATTGTCTGGACAACCACACTAGTGCCGCGTGGAAATGGTACAGTAAAAAAAGTCAATCGAGCGACCATCTCTAAACTGTCATCTGAGGAGTCATCGAAATGGTTTAAGAACATATTGAAAGTCCAAAAAGCCATAAACTCTACTGTATACGTGACAACAAAGAGATCGCCATTTGAGTTAATGTTCGGCGTAAGGATGAACAACGCCGCTAAAAGCCGAATTATAGAGCTGATCGCAGAACAAATGTTAAACAATTTTGACGACAAGAGGCAACTAATGCGTCACAAAAGTTAAGCGTAACGGCCGATATGAAATGTGAAGAGCGGCAAACGTCGGGTGTAGTCGTGATGGGATTATTTTGCATTTTTTGATGAACTATTGTATATTTTTTTGTGTTCCTTTTATACTTTGATGAATTATATTGTTTTGTGTTCTTTTATATTTTAATAAGCCATATTATATGTATGTATGTTATAATATAATACTTATGGTATGTTTGTTCCACAAACGATGTGAGTGCCAATTGACGTGTTAACCTTTCCTGTGGTCTAAGTGACCGGGCCAATACTTTAGGCGTGAGCGTTAGTGAATTTAACAATGCAATAAGGAAAACAAATTAAGAGAAATCTCAAGAATGTTAAGATAATAATGTAACAGTATTAAGAGAGGAAGGAATATTCACAAAATTAGTGAAGGAAAAAAGAAAAATCGGCAACCCGTATCCTGTAAGACTTACAAAATCGCAAAAAAAAAAAACTATTGATCAGAGACACTGAGAATGCTTTTGGGTGCTTGGTAAAACCTCTAGGTTATAAACATATAACAAACATATATTTACCAAACTATGATAAAATTTATCCAAATTATACAATTGTACCCAAAACAGAACCCTAAGAACTATTTCACATAACAGTTGTCGCTGTGGAAATTAAAATGTCTTGCGACACATTCAGACGAAGTATTTTACAACATAAAAACAAACAAAACAAAGAAACTCGAAGACGAAGACGCTACAGACGTTGATTGAGTTTGAAGGCTTAGGTAGAAACTGGGGCACCGCATCCAAATTATATTAAACGGCAGGTATAAAAAATGATCATTTGGTGACAGCAACCAGTGATAACGGCGCCCGTTTGTCGGCTTTTACATGTTGGCTCGAGAGGCATGGCTCTTTTTCGGAATCCTCTTTCAAAGGTCATTCCGTAAGGCGAATGGTATCACACACTGTCTCGTGAGGCACGGCTCCTTTTCAATATCCTCTTCCATATCCGCTTATTTGTTCAGTTTGTTCATTTTTAGTTTTGTATTCGAAGTGTTCGTGTTGGGGTATAGATTATTGTCGTAAAGAAGGAAGAGAAGTTGGTCAAAACACCACAACTTGGCTATATATGTCCTTAAAGGCAGATCCACTTTTTTCATTTTTTCCACTCTTAGGAAAATAGTTCTTCAAGGTGAGAATATTTATTTTTGTTATATCGATAGACACCGAAGAAAAATCTCTTCGGAGACCATCGAAGATTGCCTGGTAGGAGTCAGATATTTTGACTCTCTTTAAATACTCCCTACACGCTATGACGTACGAATTG
The DNA here is from genome assembly GCA_958301585.1 of Merodon equestris. Taxonomy (NCBI): domain Eukaryota; kingdom Metazoa; phylum Arthropoda; class Insecta; order Diptera; family Syrphidae; genus Merodon; species Merodon equestris. The sequence goes on from OY284413.1 coordinate 107,743,818, forward strand.
GATGCATCTCATTTAACTTGTTATTTACTTGTGATATTGCCTCTTGTATCCAAACACTGTCCATAATTTTTCCAGAAGAAATTTCGTGCCGACCGATGTTCACTCCACAAGCGATGGAAATGAATGAAAGAAAAATCAAATATAACGAACAAGACAAAATCGCCCCTGACTCACTGGGAAATTTATTTTCCATCCCATTTCAACTAATCTCCTGTTTTTTTTCACTGGTGTGAGCCGTGAGGTTTGAGGCGTGAGGCAACATGTGATAGCCGAAATCGGATAGATTAAAACCCGCGTATGCCAACTATGGTACTTATCGTTGTTTAAGCATACGATTGTAAATGATAAATGACGGGCTTGCACCGTACTTCACCCCATATTAATATAAGAACAAATTTATTGTCAATTAAGAGACAGACGTTAAACAAATGGAAAAAAATGTCTGTATAAGTCAGAAAATTACAGGTAGGGACGTTTTTTTTAATTGTGAAAAGTTTTTATTGAAAAATAGTGTGTGAATTTAAAATATTGATTAATTATATCAAGGTGATATCAAGGGACATATACGAGTATGTTATTAAAGAAAAAATAAAGACGGTATCCCAATTAATTGAGCACAACAGAAAGACATATTTGTCTTCTAAAGCACAACATTTATCTATAAAACAAAAGCGTAGTTACAAGTAGTTACAATTGTTAATACTTTATTTTAAAATCAAATGAAAAAAAACACCAAATAGTTAATAATATAGACTAATTCTCAGCAAATAAAACCAAAAGTCAATTAAAGTTTTGGTTAATACGCAAAACCAAGACATAAGAAATTAAAATTTTAGTACTGCATGACACTTCCTCTAGCATGTACGACGGCTCCTAAACGTCCAGGCATGGATTTTACAGATTTTTGAATAAAAATCCCGGAATATTAGTCTAAGCAAGCCCTTTTTATTTTTATTATTTTGCATGAAGTAAACTGCTACAATTGTCTCGTTATGAGATTCTCGATCAGACAACGATGCTAAGCTTTCAGTATGGAATTTAATTTGAGGATCGTAGATCGCAAAGCCTTCGTCTATTTCTTAAAGCTTTCCCAACCCTTGAAAGCCTTCTTACCAGTACTTCCAGATCAGAATGGTAAACGGAAATGGAAATGGAAGGCAGTAATAGCAATCAAACAAATTAAACTGAAAGGAAAGATCCTCGCCCTCCACCGATTATGGTAACAAATATAACTAGCTGTCAGGAATTTATAAGCACTGTCCGCAACCTAGTAAAAAACGAGTTTACTATTCGACTTCTAAAGGATAAAACCCACAAAATTAATGTTACTGTTAGATAATAAGAGACAAAATTGTACAAAATCACGACAACACAGTTTATTACTTTGAGTCCACTCTGGCCGATAGTTCACTTAAGACTAATGTGACAAATTTTAATTTTTAGCATAGGAACTCGAGTGCTCACGAATAAATTCAAATTCGTAAACACTCGAATTTCACAAATGAATTGAATTCGAGTGTGGGAACAGACAGTACCGTCGCTCGGAATCTGATATTCGTGAGCGACCTAGTAATGACCGTTCGCACACTTACAATTAGTGTCAACGCAGTAGAATGCGTGAGAATATAAATCTTAACACACTCCCCTCCTTAGAGGGTTCTTAGCCTCTAACTTAAAACAAAACCCTTTATTATTGTTATCTTGGGCTAAATATTCTTTGAATGAAGGTTAAACAAACGTGTTAACGAAAGATACTAATGTATTAACAATCATAGCAATAAGAAAAGAGAGAGAAAAAAAAAAATTAAAATAGTGACCTAGACATTCACTTGAAAACGAGAGGATCTGGGAGCCGGCTTAGGCTTCCGTCGTCGATGACAGCAATATATGACCACCGCCCCAATCATGCCAGCCAGTAATAGATAGCCTAATCCGTAGTGATGATAGTCATGCCAGTTAATTTTTTCCGGTAGTTCCTCGGACTGCTGTATTACTGTGTTGATTTGATCCTTTAATTTTACAAATTCCACTTCATCAATGTCATGTATCTGCGGGAGGTCACTGGTACTTGGTTTTGAAGGCTTTAGGATCCAAGTGCTTATGTTGGTGTTTGGAATGAATGAGTTTTTGATGGTGACAGTATTATTGTACTCCAATATTCCCCTGATAGACATGGTTGGCATTTTGAGCATACAAGGTTCCTTAAATTCAAGCAAGCCATTTCCGACCACCGTTAGACCTTCCGTGATTTCGTTGCATATTAGATGGCCTGTTACCCGAGATCTTGTAGAGAATATCCACCGATTAGAACCCTTCAATGCCTTCCAGTAATCTCCATCGGGGATTTTTTTTAACGTGCACTCGTGAAGGGCATTGTTCTTATGATTCAACAGTGCTATTTCGCAGCTGCTCGTGGCAGCTTGTTTTGTGTAAGTGGGATGTACTTTTTTACAGAGAAAATGTTGCGACGATAATTCCTTGCACAAACTTAATTCGAATTCGGAGAGCAAAAAGAATTCATCCCTTGTTGGTGAAATAGCCAACAATTGTGAAGACGTTTCCACTAGATAACTGTACTACTGTTGTAGAATGGGAATAGGAAGTAGATTAAACAATTGAAATTCCGCGCTATCGGCAAGTGGGAGCCGCATTTAAAAAACAACCGCCTCTTTCAAAACTCGTCCCTTCACCGAGGCCATTTTGTACAGGTCCATTGTTGATCCCTTCGCTGGTGTTAGTGTAGGCGGTAGATGTGCCTTTATTAGCATGATCTGTTCGGTAAGTTGGTGAGGTGTTATTATTTGAGGATTAATCCTTGCATGATTCAAATCTAAAAGTACATCTAAGAGTAGTTCTTGAATCTTTTCGAGATTTGAAATTGCCAGGATCAAGTATGAAGTTAGAGAGGCGATATTTTGTTTCACATCATTTTCCACCTGTTTTTCTTGAATTGCGTTTGCGATTTTGGCCAAGTAGGCATTTAGAGCCTGAGATTGCTGATTAATTTGAATAACACTACGCTTTAGAAGATTTGACGTAGAATCGGCGAAGGAACTTTGTTTTTGGATGAGTTCCATCAGATGCTGCTGGTTTTGCTTGGCCTTGTATATTTGACTCTCAATATGCTTGGCATCATCCTGATCAAGAACCCCGAATAGGCTATTAGCCACTTTTCCCACAATATCCAGAGGGGATCTTACTACTCGAGTCCTTTCCTGACCTCCCATATTGTAGTTGTACATAATCTCGTTGTTGTGATTTATGGCTGTGAACCTGTGTGTTATTGCATCGATCGTTGGTTTGCAATTTACCTTGTGAATGTTTTCCTGCGCACAAAATTCTTCTATTCGCTGAAGACACGACTCAGTTCACGCAATTCCAAGAAATAGGCTGTAAGGTTATAATATACGTATATATTCCAGTAGCTATTAATAGTTTGTATTTTTCCAATGTCTTCGAAATATATACCAACCGCTTCATCTAGTGGATTTATTTTTACTCGGTCTGTTTTTTGAGCTATTGAGGAAGGGAAGCTTAAACACACCATGAGAGCAATCGACAACAGTGATGTTACAATTTTTTTGCGTTTCGGCGTTGGTTTCTCAAGGCAATTAGTTTGGAAAGTACCCTTAGTGATTTGGCTGTTAGTTTTCAAGTTTTCTGGTCCATTTACCGTATTCGTCTCTGTTGGTATAGGTAGCGGGCACAGGTTGTGTATTGTTCGTTTAAAGATGCCGTTTTGCCTTTTGACGGTGGCCACCCGAATTAAATCATCATTACCCTTTATAACCTCCTCTATACGTCCTAGTTTCCATTTCATAGGCGGAACATTTGCTTCCTTGAGTACCACCAACGTTCCAGGCACCAAATTGGGTGATGGCTGGGTCCATTTCGATCTTTGTTGTAGGAGATGTAAGTATTCACATGACCATCTTTTCCAGAAATGCTGTTGGATGTGTTGTATTTGACGGAATTTTTTAACACTGTTAATGTTGCTGTCGAAAACGTTTGGCTCGGGCAATGTTGTAAGTGGTTCTCCGATTAGAAAATGCCCAGGTGTCAATGCCTCTAAGTCATTTGGATCAGATGTGATTGGCGTGAGAGGGCGTGAATTTAAAATCGCTTCTGTTTGTATAACCACCGTTAGCAACTCCTCGTATGTCAATGATGTTTCACGAAGAAAGCGTATTAACAGACTCTTTGCGGACTTAACTGCAGCCTCCCAAAGTCCTCCAAAATGCGGTGCACGCGGCGGAATATATTTCCAATTTATACCATTTTCCAAACACATACGATTGATAACCGTTTGGTGGCTTTCGGATTCAAACGCTTTTTTTAAGTCTATAAGTTCGGCTTTTGCGCCCACAAAATTGGTGGCGTTGTCACAAAATATGGTATGGCATATACCTCTTCTACCGACAAATCTTTTCAAAGCGTGGATAAATGCCTCCGCAGAGAGATCGCCCACCACTTCTATGTGAACTGCCTTTGTCGAAAAGCATACAAACATCGCTAGGTATGACTTTGTAGGAGTCTTACCTCTGACCTTATAGTGCGTTTTTATAGGACCACATAAATCCACTCCACAGTAATAAAAAGGGCGAGAGGGAGTGACTCTCTCCTTCGGCAAGTTGCCCATCATTTGTGCGACAGGCCTGGGATTTGAACGAAAGCATTTTATGCAACTGGAGGCTATTTGTCGCGCCATTCTTCCTACAATTAGAATTATTTTTCGGTAGCAAGATCTGATGTTTGGCATCAACTACAATAGATGAATTTTTTAACCTTCCACCCACTCTAATTAGTTTAGTTTTTTCATCGAAGAATGGCGACAACGACGCTATGTTGGAACCTTTATGCACATTTGCATTCCTCTGCAAAGAGCGATAGTCATCCGGAAATTCTCTTCTTTGCACGCATACCCAAATAAAATTAGTCCCACGATGAAGTTCGTCCACTGTTAACTGTCCTATATTTCTCAGTGACTTGTTCTTTCTGCAATTACTATAAAATCGAAAACAGTATGCAAATATCTTTTGTAATGTAAAAAAGGAATTTTTATGATTAACTTCTTCAACCAATATTTCGTTGCTAACTGTTGTCGCTGCTAAAACGGACTTCTTCTTATGACGTTCTGGAACATCTTCTGGAATAACATGCTGCATTGCTTCCCATAAACTCTCATCTTCAGAAAGAAAGTCAGGACCATTGAACCAGGCGGGCGTTTTAAGAAGTGTTTGTAATCCCATCCCTCTAGAGACCATATCAGCCGGATTGACGCTTCCCTTTATGTAGTTCCATTGTTGTATATCCGTGTTGGCTTGGATTTTAGCCACCCTATTTGCGACGTAGGTCTCCCATGTGTAAGAAGGTGATCTAATCCATGCTAGTACTGTCGTGGAGTCGGTGGAATAACGCACTTTGTTTATTTTAACAGTTAGCAATTGCAGTAGTCTTGTTACCAGTTCCACCATGAGCACAGCGCCCTGCAATTCTAATCGTGCTATGGATGTTGCTTTGAGGGGCCCAATTCTCGACTTCGAACATAGCAATTGTGAGTAGATGCATCCACTGTCATCAACAGATCTTAGATATACGCATGCCCCAAAGGCACTCAGGCTACTGTCCGAAAATGCGTGCAGTTCAATATCGCTGCAAGGACGGGAAGCATATCGTGGGATGCTTAGCTCGTTCAAGGTGGAGAATTCTTTCAGGTACTTATGCCATTTATTAGCTTGCTCTTCCGGAAGTTGATCATCCCAGGATAACTTTGTTTTCCAAAGTTCTTGCAGAAAAAGCTTCCCGAGGACTATTGCAGGTCCAAGTAATCCCAACAGATCAAATAACCGGGCAAGATCGGCGAGTATAGTTCGTTTGCACACAGGTCCGTACACTCTCTCATAATCAAACTTAAACTTAAATGCATCGGAGGACGGGTCCCAAATTAGTCCCAACGTTTTAATCACTTCGGATTGATGAAACCCAACAAGTTGTTCTTTATGTTCTTCCGGGATTTTTTCTAGTATTCTGGGGTGGTTGGCGCAAAACTTTCTTAACTCGAAGCCTCCCAGTTTCAAAAGATGACGGATTTCAGTCAACAATTTTTCGGCATCTTCTACACTCTCTGCGCCCGTAAGGCAATCATCCACGTAAAAACACGATTTTAATGCCTCGGCAGCACGGGGGTTTTCACCTTTGTTATCATCTGCTAACTTCATCAAACATTTCGTAGCTAGGTATGATGCGGATGCGGTGCCATACGTTACAGTATTAAGCTGATATGTTTGCAATGGGTGGTCATGTTGTGATCTCCACAAGATTAATTGCATCCTTCTATCCTTAGAATCTACTAATATTTGTCAGTACATCTTGCTTATGTCTCCAGTAAAAACATACCTATGTAATCGAAAGTTAGTTATAATGGAAAATAGATCTGGTTGGACTGTTGGACCAACCATTAATAAATCATTGAGCGAGTGCCCGGAAGTGGTTTTGGCAGATGCATCAAACACCACTCGAAGCTTGGTGGACGAGCTTTCTGGCTTGACAATACAATGATGAGGGATAAAGTAGTGTGTTTTTGGAATTTCTTCGGCAGATACTGGGCTCATATGACCCAAAGATTCGTACTCATCCATGAACCTTCCATATGATTCTTTCAATAGCGCATTTTTTTCCAATCTTTTCTCTAAGGAGAAGAATCGCCTTTTTGCTGACTCCCATGATTCCCCAAGTAGGAGATCTGGTTCACGTTTGAAAGGCAATCTTACTGAAAACCGTCCACCTGGTAAGATCTTAGTATGCGTTGTGAAATGTCTCTCGCATTGGTGTTCCTCTTCACTTAGGACATTAGTGGGGTTGTCATGCGACTCCGTCTCCCAGAACTTGCGCACTAATCTGTCCAGTGATGCGAATGAGGGCCTTGTCGCTAGGTGACAATGAGCTGGGGTATTTGTCGGTGAGGCACTTCCAGCCACAATCCAACCCAATTTCGTGCTGCGTAGGACTGGTAGATTATTTGATATTTGGATATCTCCTGGTATGAACAAGTCGAAAAATACTTCTGCTCCCAAGAGCATATCAATGCGTTGGGCCTTGAAACACATGGGATCCGCAAGTTGCACATGCGGCGGTAAATTCCAATGCATTATGTCTATTTCTTGAGTAGGTTGGTATTCACTGATACGAGGCATGATGCTTGCCTCAATTATTGACCTATATGATGAGGTCCTGGATTCAATTGTCACACTAGTGACGTATTCAGCCTTGCATTCCCTACCTCCTATACCACTGATTGGTATATCCATTCGACGCTTCCTATGGCCTAACTCGTGAGCAAACCTTGCCGTTATGAAATTTAGTTGTGAGCCAGAATCTAATAGGGCACGGCAAGGAGTACGGGACCCACACGCAGAAATGACATTGACGATTGCTGTGGCGAGATAAACTTCACGGTTTCTCGGCTGGCGACCTATTGCTGCATTGGCAGAATAGCTCGACGACTGACTTGCATAAACCTTAACATTATTAGGCTTACCAGGCTGATGTTCTTGGTCATCCTTTTTGTTGAGTTGATGTTGCCGCATCTGACTTGACTCTTGAACTTGTTGATGATGACTTGCTTGCTGAGTGAGTTCTTGCTGTCGGTTGGATTTTGTCTTCTGATGATGCTGCTTTTGATGAAGAAGTGTGTTATGTTTGCTGCCACAATTTTGTGGCATGATTGGGAGAAGTGGCCCGGTTTCAGGCAGTTCCTGCATAGCTCTAGTCGTCGCACCGCCCTTCCACGATCTTCACCTGAAAGATTAAGAAAGTTTGAGCAACTGAAAATCTTGTGCTTACCTGAGTTGCACATGTAGCAATTGATGCAATCTGGGCGTGTTGCAACAGTGGCCGTCTTTCTGCCCTTGCCTGGTCTACTGATGGCCTCCAGGGTTTGGAATCTGAGCTCTACGAATTTTAGGAACTCTCCTAGGGAGGGGCTGCTCCTTGGGTCACTTAGAGACTGTTCGAAGAGCATTCTGCTGTCTTTGTCCATTCTCTGCAGCATTAAGTGAACCACCAGTGGGTCCCAGCTGCTGACGTTGAAACCCAAACTAGTAATCGCCTGCATACTTTCCTTTGTGGTGTCGTGTAACTTTCTGAGGCTAGCTGCGGTGCCAGTTGTTATAGGTTGCGAAAGAAGCCGGTTAAGTTGAGCAGTAAGTAACAGCCTGTTATTATCGTATCGCTCCACTAGGGTTTTCCAAGCAATGTCGTAGTTACTGTTGGTAGCTTGGAAATGCTGGATAAGGTTGGGCGCCTCTCCAGTAACATTGGCTCTCAGAAAGTATAGCTTTTGAGCGGCTGGTATCGGCTGGTCATGAATTAATTGCTTGAACAGGTCGTAGAATTGGCGCCAGTTAAGATAGCTGCCGTCAAACTTGGGGAGTTCTATTTTTGGTAGTTTCATTGTGGGATTAACCGATGCTTCCGTCTGCTGTGGACGATGTGCATGAGCCCCACCTTCAAACAAGATTAGTAGAACTTCTTCCACTTGCTCTTGTGTTCTGAAATAACACTCGAGTTCTTCAACGGTTAACTGCTCTTCAACCTTTCTGTAGAGACACGTTATCTCATCCCAGTTCTGTTGAATGGTTCTTAATTTTATTTGGTAAAAATGCTCTGTACGCACCTCCGCCGCCTCCACTACGCACTTGTCCAATGATCTTTTTAGGATGTTCATCAGCAATTGGAACCTTTCCTTATGCTTCATTAGACCTTCTGTCAAACACTGTGTTGGAAGCGGGTTAGCGGTTGGTAATGCATGTTTCTGCTTGGAAACAGTACCCTGCTGCTTGGCTGCGCCCATTGTGGTTGAATCACTTGCTGCACCAGATACTTCCCGATCTTCCTCGAATGTTGACCGATCCTTCGATTGCGGTGTGAGTCGCCGCTCGATATCGCTTCGCATGCGCTCCGTTACCTTTCGCACTGCTTCATAATAGTCCTTCTTGAAGTACGGGTGTTCCAGTTCAGCAGGAAATTCTTCCGGAATCTTACTATCAGTGTCATCAAATTCTTTCCAGAGATTTTCCAACGCTGTCAAGCGCTCAGCCAAGTATAATGGAGTCTTTCTCAGATCTGAATCCTTCCCATAGTTGCGCGCCAGTCGACAGAGTTCCTCACCGACCCTTTCTTGTTGGCTTGCATACTCTTCAATTGATGACATTTTTTATTTTTATCTTTATCTCACTGCACTATTTTCACAGGTATTGCCAAACGTTAGCAAAAGAAGTCCTGTCACGGTCGCCAATTTTTGTTAGATAATAAGAGACAAAATTGTACAAAATCACGACAACACAGTTTATTACTTTGAGTCCACTCTGGCCGATAGTTCACTTAAGACTAATGTGACAAATTTTAATTTTTAGCATAGGAACTCGAGTGCTCACGAATAAATTCAAATTCGTAAACACTCGAATTTCACAAATGAATTGAATTCGAGTGTGGGAACAGACAGTACCGTCGCTCGGAATCTGATATTCGTGAGCGACCTAGTAATGACCGTTCGCACACTTACAATTAGTGTCAACGCAGTAGAATGCGTGAGAATATAAATCTTAACAGTTACAATAAACGAAAATTACAGAGCCATTACTAAAATGCTGTCCGTTACTAAAACGAATTGGTACTCCTAAGAAAACCAATATGATGAACAATCTCGATCCATCAGAGTCATTGCAAATAAATTAATAACACTCCTGTGACCCAAATATGATTCTCAATGATCTTCAAATTCAAGGCCTCAAAGCGATTAGTGTGATAAATAAATTTCAATTAAGAACAAAAAAACATTAGATATGTATTTGCTAACGTTTGCCCATAACGAGTTTTGAAAATGTATTTTTATTCGTTATTTATTTCATACAAACTAACTGATTCTCTGACGGAAGGAGTCCTTTTCGTTTCACGTTCAAAATTAGACTTTTACTTTCCTTCGAATGAAAACGATCATTTTCTACTACTACATACATACTACTCAATCAATGTATCTACGTAAATAATTTTCAACATCCTCCCGCCAGCGAATAAAGTATACATTTACTTTAAATATAATGTTAATTTCAATGAACCCAAAGATACGAAATATCTTATTTGTTTTTTTTTTTACCTTAGAATATTAGATAATTAATAATGCTATAGACAAATTTGAAAAAAATCATTTCTTAAAAGTAAGTAGAATAAACATAACTCAAAGTTGTACTTCAGAACACAAAATAAAGAAATTTATATACATAACTACATGAGTGGATTAACCCCGCAATTCCAGGGGATACAAAAGCTGCACTGGTCTTCTCAAATGAGTCCCACTCGCTAGTCGTACTTCACTGCCAATCGCCAAAGTGTTCGAGGTAATGAAGAGTCTTCAAGCAATACTACATCCCCAACTCGCAAATTCGAACTTAAAACCTTCTTGCCAGATGTAATGATTTGAGTTGAAGCAGATATTCTTTGTACCACCGCCTTTTAAATTCCCCCAAAAAACGTAAACGCTGCTTCCAGTGAATGCGCAAGTCTTTTCCAGTTGTTTCGCAATTTATTTCAGCCTCAGCGTTATTTTGTACACCTCCATTCAAAAAATCCAGCGGGGTCAACGGCGTCCGGTCTAAAGGATTATCTCCAACGTACGACGACCGCTTCGATCTCGGTGATTAAAGTGTGTAGTTGATCAGCACAGCTTTCATAATAGCTGCTCCGAGGGCTGATTTTACAATGCCCACTAACCGCTCCCAAAATCCGCCCCACCATGGAGCGCGTTCGACGATAAATTTGCAATGGATACATGCATTTCCTAACAAACTCACAAAAACGACATCTTGTTTTAACTTGGTCAGCTGCTTTAACTCCAAAGAAGCTCTCTTAAAGGTGGTAGCTTTGTCTGTATAGATTATTCTCGGAGCACCTCTTCTAGCGATGAAACGTCGAAGGTTAGATCTTTCGTACATCCTAAGTGCACAGCGCGAATCGCGGCGCAAGTGAAGAGAGTAATATATATGCCTTCTAACGTTCCCCTCTATCATTTACCAGCAAAATCGATGCCTGTCACTTCGAATGGCCTTGCTTGAAGTACTCGATCCTTGGGTAATGGCGCAAATGGTTGGCGAGCTGGTTTACCTATGAGAGACTTACAGATAAAGCAATCCTTGATTACAAATTTCACCAGCTGATGTCTTCGTATTATCCAATATTTCGTACGCAATTTCGTTAAAACAGCTGAAGCTCCACAATGAAAGGTTTTTTTCATGGGCGTCACGAACTATTAACTTTGTGACATACGATGACTTCGGCAGTATAATTGGATGGACTTCATTTAGACTTAAGATCAGATGTTGAAGACGACCGCCAACACGCAAGAGATAGAAAATGTAATTTAGAAGTAGAGGGTACACCTTGTTTTGTCGCAGAGCCACCGCCTCGTTGCTAAAATGCCGCAACTGTACCATATGAATCCAATAGGTTTCGGCTAGATTCATGTCTTGTGCTTCAAGCTGTTCAGAAAGGCGACTTCGAGATTTAAATGCCTTAACAGCTCTTAGAACATAAGCCGTAATTCGTAGCAGCTTTGTCCATGATGCAAATTTTTCAGCCTTTAATTCTGGAATACCGTTTGACCTAAGCTCACTATCAAAAATCAAGTCATCTCCTCGTTCAGCGGTAAGGTGTTATTCATCTTCAATTTTGGCAATCTTCCAGATTCCATTCGAAGCCAGGGTGGCCCTTCAAACTAAACAGGTAAGTGTTGAAATGCAGCTGCTTTTATTCCTCGCGTTAGGAGGTCGGCTGGATTTTCTGTTCCAGGACAATGGTGCCAGGAAGTTAAGCGTGACAATGATCTTATTTCCTTAACTCGGTTTTCCACGAATTTTTTCCACCTCTTTTGTGTTCCCGTGATCCATTGCAAAAACTTAATCGGCAATTTGTTTTGTAGGAATGCCACCAAACGCGCTGCAATTTATGCAGCTGTCAGCTCTAATTTGGGTATAGTAAGGTCATCCTGTTGATTTAATTTTAACGGGGCAATCCTTCCTTTGGCACAAATGAGCTCGGTTGATATTTCTCCATTGCCGTGATCAGCTCTAGCGTAGGCTACCACCTCATAAGCGCATTGGCTGGAATCAGCAAAGACATGCAGTTCTGTGGAGTCACATTTAATCTTTAGATGACGCACTATCGTTATTCCATGAAGCCGTTTGTGTTCTTGGCGGCAGCTTATCCAAACCTTTTGCAAGTCAGTAGGCAGTATCTCATCCCATTCGATTTTCGTCTTCCAGATGTTTTGATATAATATTTTTAATCGAACATTAACCGTAACACATCCCTCTTAGTGCCCTGTGGAGATGCAGCATTGTATAACTCGATAATTGCATTTAAATCCACTTCGAGTTCGTCGGTCGAAACAGTCCATCGCAGGCCCAATACCTTAGTATTGTTATTATTATGGGAAATTTTGATTTGTGACTTACACCGCTTAAGTGACATTCCTGCACTGGAAAATAAACGAGTACGGCTAGCTTCCTGGTATACCCTTTTGGCCTTTTTTACTTCGTTAGCGCTAAAAATTAGATCATCCATGTAGAAGGAGCCACGCAACAGCTCACAAATGCTTTTGTTCTGATTATCTGATTTCGTAGCATTCGACTCCGCTTCGTTGATTAGCTCTTGAATCATTGCGTTTAGGATATATGGACTGGACACAACTCCAAAGGTTAATCGGGTCATTCGAGAAGTTGTCTATCAGTATTGTGTATTGTGTTAGTGGCTCTCTCCTTTCATTAATTGTCCAACTTAAAAACGATGTTGCAGAAATTAAATCTAAACTTCATAATTGTGATACTCCAGGAAACGAGTCTAATACCAAAAAACATCACAAAGTCCACCGGAAAGTGTCATTTATAGACTCTAATAAATCGGTTGAAATGCGAATTGGTTCCAATGATGTGACAGACAACAACAATGGAGCTGCTGTTTTACCATCACTCTCAGCGCCCACACCTATTCCGCCTTCGTCATCATCTCAAAAGGCTACCAAAATAATAACAACAATTCATCAGCCCAGTGAACCAGCTGTTTTGCAATCTCCCGCTGCACCTACAGCAACACATTCAACGTTTACGGACTCTTCATCTGTCCTATCCGATACGACACCATCGGACCCGTTATAGACCCAGAAACGTTTTTGATAATTCCGCTGACTGGATGCAAGTGCAGCAGCAAAAAAGGAGGCAAGGTCAACGTACCTTCAAAGTAGTTGGTACTGCTACGGATGACGCAGCTGATGTATCATTATCATCAGTACCTAGGTTGAGGTTTCTTCATCTTTCTCGATTGAATATGAACGTCACCGAGGAGAACATCATTTCATTTGCAGCACAGAAACTTGATCTTCCAAGAAATGTACTTGTTTGCAAGAAATTAGTGAAAAGCAATGCTGAAATTTCAACTCTTCATTTCGTTAACTTTAAACTTGGAATTCCAGATTATGCAATTGATAAGGCTTTAAACGCTTCTATTTGGCCATTGGGTATTCAAATTAAGAAATTAAACGACATTTAAAGTCAAAAAACGGGAGTCCCCCAAACGAAGTACAAACAGATTGAAAAGCGCTCTACCATCTTCTTTACATCCGTCACAGTTGCAGATTTACTATCAAAATGCTGGTGGTAAAACGAAATGGCTGGCAAACGAAATCTTTATCAGTTCTTCTGCACACGACATATTGCTAACGGAAACCTGGCTGAAACATGACATCTACTCGTCTGAGCTGTTCGATTCATCATATGTCGTCTATCGTATGGATCGGTCTCAGGAATCTGGTATGGAGCGAGGCGGGGGAGTGTTGATAGCAGTTCGTAGTTCACTTGACAAGTGGATTTGCCAACGATTTCTTCTCATTTCGAGCAATTATGCATTCTTGTGCGCTCAGAGCATATTTCAAACAACAGTTGTGAATATTGTTTTATTGTAAATTATATTAGACCTAAATCTAGCTTAGAATTGTATGTTCAGCTTATCTCGAATGTCAATACTTTAGTGAGAAATTTATTGCCTAATCAATTTCCATGTATCTTTGGTGATTTCAATATTGGAGACATTGATTGGCGTTATCTACATAGATGATGACCAAATCCTTGTCCCATTTAACGTCTCTAAGGCTACGGAAATTGAATTGATTGATAGTTTTTCATCTTTAGGATTGATTCAAATCAATAATATAAAAAATGTTTTGAATAGGATTCTTGATTTTATTTTTATTCTTAAAGATCTTAAATATATGGTCTCAGAGTCAGTCTTTCCTTTAGTAAAGAATCAAGTTCATCCCAAAGCTATTGATGTAATATTTGAATTTTATGAATTTCAATCTGTTAGTATAAATAACTCTTATTGTTTTAACTTTAAGAAGGCGGACTTTATGTCTTTAAATCATTTCCTTTCTTCCATTAATTGGGAACAAGTACTTTTGATAAAACTGTGGAACAGATGTACACTGTATTCAAAACAATTTTATTTGAGGGCGTAAACAATTTGTTCCTTTGGCAAAAAAGAGAAAGTTCTTTAAATCCCCCTGGTTTAATAAGCGACTTAAAAATTTAGAGAATGTCAAAAACAAGGCTTTAAAGAAACGTAAAGCATCTGGTAGACCTGAAGATAGAACTCGTTTCATACAACTGCGTAGGGAGTTTGATTTTTTAAATCGATTTCTTCATTCACAATACATTAGTACTGTCGAAAGAAATATTAAATGTAATTGAAGATCTTTTTGGTTTTTTTTTAAATTCAAAACGTCAGACTTCAATTTTTCCCAACTCTATGGAGCTTAACGGTGAGAGTTCTTATGATAGTCAATCCACTTGTAACCTTTTTGCGAAATTTTTCCAATCAAACTATAATATAGACATTATACATAATTGTGAAGACCTATATTCAACTATAGGGTCCGCCATCTAACGTTTTTTTTTTCAAGTAGTGCTTATTTCGTGAATGGTAACACTTAGCTCATGTCTGATTTGACAAATAATTAGTTTTATCCTTCCGCTGAACGAATATGGTTGTGTATACGCTTGACGCTGGGAAATATTGCGAAGAGGAGCACCGTCAGCTCCGTATGTTCGTTATCTTGTGAAAAAAGTGAAAGAAACTGGCATCCTCATCGATAAACCAAAGCGTGAAAAGCCAAAAACAGTGCGTACACCCGAGAATATTGCTGCTGCGGCAGAAAGTGCGCGTGAAGCGCCATCAACATCAATTCACCGTCGTTCTCAACAATTTAACATTTCGGAGACATCATTGAGACGAATTTTGCATGAAGACCTTGGTATGACGCCATATAAAGTCCAATTGGTTCAGGAGTTGAAGCCAACTGACCATCCAATGCGTTTTCGCTTCGCTAAGTGGGCCTGCGATCGACTTTTTGCGCCCTGTTTTTGAAGATCGCATTATCAGCCGCAGAGCTGATGTCGTTTGGCCACCTCAGAGCTGCGATTTGACACCGTTGGACTATTATTTGTGGGGTGCCGTCAAAGATAAGTGTTACGCCGACAAGCCAGAGACAATTGACGCTTTAAAGGACAATATTCGTGAAGCCATTGGTGAAATACAGCTGCACACAATCGATAATGTGCTTAAAAATTGGACCGATCGTGTAGGCTACTGCATGGCCAGCCGAGGCAGCCATTTGAATGAAACTATTTTCCATTATTAACCGGAAGGTTTGTACTTTCAAATAAAAAAAGAAATTTGAGAAAATATTCAGTAGTCTTTTTTATAGCATTTTCAAAAAAAAAAAATTATTGGGCGGACCCTTTATTAATTCCGTAACAGACTTCGATCTCTTTTCCTTTTCAGATCAAGAAGTCCTCGATGGCTTAACAAGGCTGGATTCAAATATTAAGGCTGGTGTCGATTTGATTGCACCTCTTTTATTATCTAAATGTGCTGTTTCACTTTTTAAAGCGCTAAGAATTATTTTTAATGAATCAGTTCTAACTGGAACTTTTCTAGAGGAGTGGAAAATTTCATCTATAAGTCCTATATATAAAAGTGGCTTCAAGCACTTAATTAAGAATTACAGGCCGGTCTCAAAACTTTCAGCAATTCCAAAGCTATTTGAACAACTGATTTTCAAAAGGCTCAATTTCGGGATGAAAGAAACTTTAAGTTCTCACCAGCATGGATTTATTAGTGGTCGTTCCACAACAACGAATTTATGTCTTTTCTCGCACTTTTGTGTTTCTGCCTTGGAAAAGGGATTGCAGGTTGATGTCTTGTACACAGATTTCGTAAAAGCCTTCGATAGAATTCATCATGGGCTTTTAATAAATAAGCTTAAAAGAATTAGATTCAAGTTCCGTTTTCTTGAATGGTTGAAATCATATTTGTCTCCTTTTTAATCTCTTCGTCAACTACATTCCGGACTGTTTTCAGTTCTCTAATGGTTTAATGTTTGCAGATGATGTGAAATTATTTTCATCTATTTCTAAAATTGATGATTGCTTGAACTTTCAAAAAGATATAAATAAATTTTTCGAATGGTGTGTATACAACCACCTGAAGTTGAATATTTCAAAGTGCAAAGTTTTTAGTGCTTTTCGCTTATTACAACGCACGTCATTTAACTACAGTCTTGGTAATGAAAGTCTCTTATCAGCCACTGAAGTTAAAGACCTTGGTGTTATATTTGATTCCAAATTGTCTTTTCAGCTCATATGGATTATGTAATATCTAAGGCCAATTCTTTGCTAGGCTTTTTAAAACGCAACTCGGTGACATTTAAGTATGTTTATACGTTAAAGACCCTATACTTGTCCTTAGTAATACCCATTTTGGAATATTGTTGCGTTATTTGTAGAGATGTAACGGATAGTGATTTGGGAAAAGACCGGATATTCGGCATATACTTTGGCCGGATAGCCGAATACCCGGCGGCCGAATACACTGTCGAGAGCAGAATACATTCATAGCGATAATTTCTAGTTCAAACACGACACGTGTACAAGTTGTAACTTGTTTGGTTCCGTTATTTGTTTGTACAGCTCGTGTGTTGAATGTGGAGAGCTACGGAGAGTCAGTAGAACACACAGTTGGCACAAATTACTGGTCGATCTAAGACGCTTATTGTACGTTTGCGAAATTTTTGTGTTATTTACATTTTTGTATTCCTTGTTTATTACGTAAGTTATTAATAATCAATAAATATTACGATAGGTACATGCTTATTAAACTTTCCTGTAGCAAATAAAGTGAAATGGAACCGCTGAGCAAAAGATCCCCAATTTGAAATCATTTTGAAATCTGTGAGAATGACTGTAAGTTTGCTGTATGTTTTGTAAAGGAAAATTTAGCTGCAAAACAAAACAAACGAATCTAAATTTTCTTTACATATATACATTTCGATTACCTCCAAAACAGCCACCAGATCACGAACAAATGTACACATAAACAAAACACTTTGAAATAAACATAAAATAAACATAACATATAAAAATCAAAACTAATAAAATAAAATGTACACCAAAACAAAAAGTTGCATAAACATGCATTTTGGCATTTTTGCCCAAGACCACAGAGGTCAATGACATCAAACACAACGGCAGCGGCCACAGTCACCGTTGACAGATCCCGTAAATAGGGGAAATGCCAATGACGACTGGAAAGGCACCGTTCACATCGTCACCCAGCCTAGCCCTATAAAAGGCCGGGGCGATTGACAGAAGAGTAATCAGTCCGCGAGTAGACAATTAGTCCGGAAGTAAAAGTGACAGTCAGTCGGAGAAATCTAACAAGGAATACGCAATAGAAGACTACGAAGGAAGACGAAGTGTCAACTCACTGCACGAGGTACGTTTACAGGGTGTGATATTCTGATAGCGTCACAATCCATAAACACACGCAGGATAAGACAGTATTATACGTAGACAATAAGAATAATAAAATCCACAGAAATAAATTTTTTATTATTACGATAATAATAAGATTCACAGAAGAAAATTATTTTTATTATTTCAATAATAAATCCGCAGAGGGGAATTATCTTCCATTATTACCGTATCATAGTAATAATTGAGATCATAATTTCGGCCTCGTCACCAAGGGGAAGGGATGAGCGTACGGGACTAGTTGGAGCGACCGCTCGACGAGTGAAACGGCGAGTAGAGTCTAATAGGGCGGACATCGGCTCTCCGACTCGGGTTTTAACCCAAAAGAGACCGACTAAGACCTGTCGGAGTCTACTCCCGAGGTAAGTGTCGTAGGGTCAGTTCCCGACTTGGGTTTTAACCCGTAGGGGTTGACCAGGCGACACAGCCGTACTCAAGGGCGCACGTCGATCCCAACTAGGGCCTCAACCGGGTTCTTACCCAGATAGGCTACGTCTCGCACTGTTCCCGACTCAACCATCCGTCGGAACTCAGACTCGGGTCCTCACCCACTGAGAGATCGACGGGGTACTGTCTGCAGTACATTTGAGGTGACAAAGCGCGCCTACGACCAAGTGTCCCGAACGGGTCCCAACTCGAAGGGACAGCGTAGCGCGCAGGCCACTAGTACGTCTGCCGGTGTCACAAATAAAAATTTATGTGACAGATCCTGGCCCGGCGAGTATACCCCGGCCCAGAAATCTCGTTACAGTTTGCTGTGCAAGTCAATGATTTCTCGTGGCGGAATAGGAAAAAAAGCCGGTACGACAGCTATGAAAAATCACATGAAATTCAAACATGCGGAGAAGCTTTCTGAAAACAATGTCATTCCGTGTACAAGTGCATCATTTCAGTCACAAAAAAGGAGCAGAAACAATTAACTTTGGCAGAAACTTTGGAAAAAAAATACTTTGGGACATTAACGACTCAAAATCGAAAGAATTCCACTATTTGATCGCGGAAATGATTGCTTTGGACAATGAACCACTATCTATTGTGGAACGAGTTGGTTTTAAGAGGCTTATGGAGAAAGCACTGCCTCGTTATAAAATTCCTTGCCGAAATAATATTGCTGACAAAATTATTCCTGACATATATAATCGGATACATTCTAAAATTGAAGCATGTATCTTAAAAGCTACTGCAATTTCGGTGACAGCAGACATGTGGACCTGTTTACACAGCAATAACAGTTTCTTGAGTTTCTCAGCTCATTGGTTGTCCTCTGAATTTAAATTGGAACATGCCATACTGGCAATGAAACCCTTTGCAGGATCTCACACAGGAGAAAACATTGCAAAAGAACTGAATACTATCGTGACCCGCTGGAATATTCCCCAATCCAAAATACATTTGCTTATTCATGATAGCGGGGCCAACATGGTGAAAGGTGTAAGAGTCGCCGGGTATGATTCTGCCAGATGCTTTATTCATTCGCTCCAGCTGGCAGTTAACGAATCGTTGAAGTCTCACCCTGAAGCATTGGAGATGATTTCTGCTGCAAGACGAATTGTTACGCGCTTTAATCATTCGAGTTTGGCTCAAGAAAAACTGACGATGATACAAAAGGAATTGAATTTACCACAACATCAACTAGTCCAAGACATCTGTACACGTTGGAATTCAACGTATTACTTGCTGGAGCGATTGTTAGAACAGAAACGAGCCATTTCTCTGTATATCACTGACCACGACACAGTAAACAATTTGACACCCTACCAGTGGGACATAATGGAACAGTGTATAAGACTACTCAAACCTTTAGAAGAAATAACAAAAATAACCAGTTCTGGGCTTTCATGTATCTCGGAAGTTATACCACATGTTACCACATTAATAACATACATACAAAAAGAAGAAACGGTACGAAGAACACCTAATTTATTGAGCATAAGGACTTCATTAACTACTGAATTAAAGCATCGTTTCGACCTTAATGAAAACCCAAACTATCTAGTAGCAACTCTACTGGACCCGAGATTCAAGGCAAGTTTCTTAGGACCGATTCAAATCGAGAGAGCCCGCCAGAAAATTCTGTTGCAAGTTTTACAAATGAGCTACAACGACGATTCCACTGGCAGTGAAGGGATTCTCCACCCAGCAAGAAAAAAAAATTAAAGCGAAGTTAATATTAATATTACTGGCGGTACGCATGCAGCATTTTGGGACTGTTTTGATGAAGTGGCGAATGATAAAAATGAGGTTTCCGAAATTTTTTTTTTTTAAAAACAGTTCGGACTGACCGGAATAGCGACCCTTACGCATGGTGGTCAGTTAATCATCAACAGTACCCAATTTTAGCAAAATTTGCGAAGGTCTATCTTTCATCACCAAGTAGCAGCGTATACAGCGAGAGACTGTTTTCTGAAGCTGGCTTAGTATATGAAAATAAACGCAACCGTCTTTTACCGGTTAATGCAGAAAAACTTATTTTTATTCATCATAATCTGCCTTTAACCAATTATAAGTACTAATTTTGTTACTTATTTAAGTACTGTTAATAAAAAAAAATACTTTTTCAATCGACTTCTTGTTTTTATGTTTAATTTTACCTATCCGGTATTCGCCGAATACCGGCCGGATAGAAAAAAAGTGGCCGGATAGCCGGATAACGGATACTAACCGGATATCCGTTACCTCTTTAGTTATTTGGTTTCCTTTTTACCAAAATTCCTCTGATAGGATTGAAAACATTCAGAAAAGATTCACTCGATTTGCCTTAAGAAATTTAAGGTGGTCCGAAGGTCTGCCTAGTTATAGTTCTAGATGCGCATTAATTGATTTAAAATATTTAAAAAATCGCAGACAAAATCTGAGTGTTCTTTTCATTAAGGATATACTTGATGGCAGAATCCGGATTTAATTACGCTTATGTCTCTTTATGTTCCTGAGAGAAACCTAAGAAATAGGAATATTCTCTTTTTTATTCCTAGTCACAGGACAAATTATGGACTAAACGAACCCGTAACTCGTTCCTTATCATTATTTAATTTAATTTATCATGAAGTCGGCCTTCAAATGAATAGAAATATGTTTAAAAAAATTGTACTGAATCTTTTTAAAAATGTTATTTCTAATTAGCTATAGTCAACAGATTATGTATCCATTGATGAATAATAAATAAATAAATAAGTATTTATTTTTTTCCGAAAACAAATAAAACCTGTGACTGTCTCGATCAGATTCTTGAAGTAAAATTTGCAAAAATGCTTTTTCGATATCTTTATCATTTAACAAACTATTCTGATCTTTCCAGGGAAGGCATCCTTCAAATCTTTTACCCTTTCTACGTACATGCAATGCAAATTTATTACTAACAACGTGTTTTGCATCCGGGAGTATTCCCAATGTATCCAGTTGCCACATTTGTTTTACGTCCTCATTGAGAAACCCGTCATGATTCTGGCAACCGCTCACATATAGAGATGCAACGCTGGAGTGTTTACCCCTTTGGTTTACCGGACCTTGCAAAGTCCATCCCAGTATTTGTTTTCATTTATGTTCATCCGTCACGAACTTCCAATAAGAGTCGGCACCAATAAGAATGCTAATCCCTTCGTCAATGTGTTGTCCATCTATTCGAGTATCTGCTAAACGTAGTCCGCTTTGATCTTTTGTAACCTTATCTGGCACCGTCAATACGTCGAAACAAATTTCGGGCACTTCTACCGCCACCAAAATAATTGCCTTATTGCTGTATTGACCACGAAACTCTACTCGCACCTTGTTATATCTATTGTGCAACTGCCGAAAGGAATAATGCTTAAATCATGTATTCCGACAATTGGGAGATTTAGTTTTCTTGCTACAGATGTAATAATAAAGGACAATTGACTACCGCCGTCCAACACCAGGCGTATATATAGAGAGGGGGAAGAACGTTCACCGTTAACATAAGCGCATGTCGTTTGCAAATATACACTAACCTGAGCTGTCTCTGCTTTATGTAACTGGGCTGTCGATAATGGCACATTTGATGATGTGGGTCCCTTTGACCCACTATCTCCTTTTGTCTTAGAGTATGATGGATCGCACAAACTTGTTGCATGAGGACCACGACATGTTCTGCATACAATACCCTTGACTCGGCAATTCTTCGAATTATGCCCCTTTCTGCAACATCTGTAGCATCTCCTTTCTGCTTTCAACAATTTTTTGCAGAATATACATGCTTCCTCTCTTTTCTCCTTTTCGGCTGCAAATAACCCAAGCACAGTTTTGATAGGAGTGTTTCGTTCCGATGTGTTGCCGGACAGAGGGTGATTTCGCTTCGTTAGCCTTTTCTTGCGATTAACCCCTCGCTCTAAAAACTTTAACAAAAAGCTTACCTGTTCTTGTCCTGATGAAATTAATGAGGAGTCTGAAACAGAAGCAACGCCTCGGTATTGTTTGAGCGAGATGACTGTTGTTCGGTAGGCAACGCAGAAGAATACGCTTTAACATGATGTAGTAGGTTGACGAAGTGGAGAGGGAGCGAGTCGAAGCTAAAACAGATGTATATAGCTGTCGCAACGCAAGTGTGTCTGTTTTTGACGAGACGGGTTTCGTCGCTAATAACCGTTGCATGGTATGATCTACTATATTGTCCTTGTCTCCGTACTCTTCTTTCAAAAGGGAAATTGCCGTATTATAATTGGACTCGGATGGTGTAAGTCCCGCTAACATTTCAGCCGCTCGGCCTGTCAACGCCGTCTCCAAATAATTAAATTTATTAATAGTGGATAGAGACGAATGCTGATGGCAACGTTACTTCTGCTGGATTGTGGACTACGTTATCGGTGATTATCGGCTGCTGCATTTGTATTTTTGATAAACGGCACTTAAGGCGAGTAATCGCGCCGATCGCCTTGAATTCGACCACTGCCTCGGCTTCCTTTACCAAGTCCTCGCCTCTTATTATGTATTTTACTTCCGTATTAGCTCTTCGAAGACTATCATGTGCCGTACTAAGTCGACCCATTAACATAAACTAGAGCTTTTGGAATTTAGCATTACGCGTATAGACGTGATACACAAGATCCCGGATTTCGGCACCAGATTTTTGAAATGTATTTTTATTGGTTATTTATTTCGCACAAACTAACAGATTCTCTGACGGAAGGAGTCCTTTTCGTTTCACGTTCAAAATTAGACTGAATCGCGTTAGACGTCTTTTTCTTTCCTTCGAATGAAAACGATCGTTTCTACTACTACATACATACTACTCAATCAATGTACGTAAATAATTTTCAACAACGAGGATATCAAAAAAATATATGATATATGTATATATAGTAACCATAGAGCCCGTTAAAGCTTCCAAGCTTATCCCTCAATTCACCTGCTGCCAACAATTTGGGCATACAAAAAACTACTGCGGTAAGCCCCCAAAATGTGTGAAATGCGCAGGGAGCACAGCACCGTTAGTTGTCCCAAATCTTCAGACCTCCCTGCAAATTTCTATAGCTGCGGTGAGGCTCATACTGCGAACTACTGCGGATGTGCTGTAGTCAAAAAGAAGCTTGCAAGAGATAAGAGATAATAAACTCATTCGCCAAACAAACAAAAACTCTCAAATTTATATCAGAATAGTAACAATCAATGACACAGATTCACAGACCCTTGTTTTCACAAACAGTCCAATCTACTCATACTGCCAGAAAAGACCAAAGTACAAACGAAAATACTCTACCTATAATTGTGTAGCTTATCCACAACAAACAGGAAAGTTTCAATAAAACCCTTCTTTAAGTTATTATTAGTCTTGAGGGAAAAATAAAACCCGGAAAATAATCTCAGAAAAGCTAACTTTTCCAATTCCAGAAATATTTTACGGCGAATTCATTGGATGATGACAACCTCACAAGGCGCCTTTTTTATTCACCTACGGAAAACAGGTAAACGACTTACTCCAGAAATTGGTAGGAACTGAAGATACTGACATACTTTTAAGGAGCTTCCTGTGAAACTTACGAAATATTTTCAAACGAAACTGCACATTCTGGCATTGAGGTGCAAATTCCTCCAACAAAAAATGGTCCCGGATCACTCCTACGCGGAATGGATTATGGATTTGTGTGTCCAAAACAGTTAAAAAATGTATTTTCGAAAAGTATTAACTATATATTTTGTCACATTGGAGAACGTACAATCGAACTTTATCTCTGCTAGTTTGCAACATTTCACGAGATTTCAACATTATGGGCTTTGATTGATTTCAAGCATTTGGACAATAAATTCAAAGAGTTGATTCTCACTCGGTCAGGCAAGTAATAACAGACTCTAGGGACCGATTACTTTCAGAAACTTTTCGAATCTATTTCCTAGATTGGGATCTAGGCACATCTCACCTTGAAACTAATTTGCTAACCCAAGCATTTTAAATATCTTCCGGTTCCCTTCGGCCAAAAAGAAGCGGTTCGCCAAGAGCTTGAGCGAATGCAAGCCTTAAGAGTTCATTGAGTTCTTGTCATCATTTATTTTTACGTTCCATTTTTTGAACCAATCTATTACTTCGTCAAGATATTCTTGTAATTGAGTTGTTGCGGTATGAAGGCATTTGTCCGAGTTAAGGAGAATCGTGTCGTCAGCCAACGTTGCAATCATAGAGGATGGTCTGTTAGGAGGAGGAATGTCTGCTGTAAAGAGGACATATAGTAATGGTCCTAAGACATTGCCTTGAGGGACTCCGGGATTTGGCTACGTATACTTCTGAGGATTCATCATTGTATCTTATGTAGAAATGTCGATCAGTTAAGTAGCTTTTGATTAGAAGAAATAAGTCTTTTGGGAGATGATTCTCGAGTTTGTATAGAAGGCCAGCATGCCAAACCTTATCAAAAGCTTTTGCCACATCAAGAAAAACTGCTACGCAAAGCCTCTTTTCATCCAGGTCTGTTGATATTTTGTTTATCACTCGGTGCTGGAGTGGTTTTCTTTTTTCGTTTATCTGTTTTCTTATTTTTGGTGGTGTTAAGATGATTTTAGATTTAGGCGTCATTATTGGTGTTGATTTGAAGGCTCCTTCAGTTATCGTGTCTTTAAAATAAATGATAGTCTTTCGACGTTCTGGTTGGATTTGAGAGGAACGTTAGTCGAAAGGTTTGAGCTGATGAATTGGCGAAACGCATTCCAATCCGTCTTGCTATTGTACAGTTTAGGAGCTTTTGGTATATTGATAGGGTGAGTTGTGTATTCGAGCATTATTGGAGAATGGTCAGAAGAAAGATCGAGGCTGGATTTGATTTTGATGAGGGTATGGCTGATGTTTTCGTTATGCAGAAGTCAATGAGGTCAGGAATCTTTGTAGGGTCAGTTGGCCAGTACGTTGGTTGTCCAGTGCTTATGTATTTGCAGTTGTTGATCTTAATTGCGTCCAGTAAGTTCTTTCCCGTTTTGTTCGTTAATCTTGTTTCGCTCCTGCTACTATGAGTCTGTATCCTAGTGTTTTTATGTAGTGGTCATATTGTTGAGTTGTAATTTTGTGTTTTGGAGGACAGTACAGGGCAGAGATTGTCAATTTTCCATATTTGTCTTCTAGCTGGATTGACGTCGATTGTATGTGGACAGTTTAATAACTTTGGAGTTCGAGGCATTTAATTTGTTTCTTGATTATTTTTGCACTACCCCCGTGTGCTGTTCCGTCAGGGTGATTAGTGTTAAAGATGTTGTAGCCTGAAAATCGCAGGAAACTTTTGTCGCTAAAGTGAGTTTCAGTGATCAGTGCTATGTCTAATTCGTTGTCTTTTAAAAATTGTTTCAGTTCTAAGTAGTGTTGGGGTAGTCCATTTGCATTCCATATGGCGATCTTAAGATTGTTGTTGTTATTGTCAATGTTCATTTAATTTGGTTACTAGTAAGGCGATTATGTTCATCATGTTAGTCATTTGGGTAATTAGTTGCTTCATCATTTCCTTGAGTTCGTTCATGTCATTGGATTAAACGTATATGGGATTGGTGTCTGGGTCATTATTTTGAGTATTGTTTTGTAGGATGGGAGGCTTAGGCAGCTGATTTTTGGTAACGGCTTCTGAGTAGCTTATTGCTGCTGGGGGGGTACTGGCGTTGGTGGACAAGCCCTGTTTATGGGATACATGCCTTGCTGGAGGATCCTTCTTTCGCAGTGTTACCGCATGGTTACCTCCGCATAAGGCGCATTTTGTAGCATTATCTTCTGACGAGAGTTGGCACTCCAATGTCCTGCACCTGCACACTTTACACAGACTGGGTCCATTGTGCAGTCGTTTTTTGTGTGACCGTACCTTTGGCAGTTTGAGCATTGAGAAATTGTTCTTTTATGATGAGGAGCTTCGAAGAATATTTTACAGTTCAGTAGTTGGGTTATGTCGTAAATGGATTTATTGTTTTCTTTGCTTTCTAGTTCGATGGTAAAGAGTGGAAGGGGCTTATTGATGCCTCTTTGTTGTATGTTGTGGATATGCCCTAGTTCTTCAAGTCTTGTTTGATGTCAGCTTGGTCAGTAGAGTGGTGCATATTGCGTAAAACAACCTTAAAACCTTTCAGTTCTTTAGGTTTGTATGTGTAGTATTTAGTTTCCTTTTGCGGTATCATTTTTATAATAGAGGAGTAGTGAGTAGAGTCTGTTGGTTGAATTCTTATTTCGTTATTTGGTAGGACTTTTAGTTCGAAGTTTTGATTAACAACTTCTTTAATTGCATTTGTTAGGGTCTTAGAGCATTCGACTCCCTGAACGTATATGGGTGCAGGTTTGTTAGTTTTACGGGGTTGTTGGTTAGGTGGTTTTGGAGGTGGAACGTTTTCTGGGGTCTCAGGATCATCGTCTGTGGACAGTAGGCCGAAGCGATTGAAAGAGTTATTTTCGATGGGCTTCCTAAGCCAGTAAGAATCCAGTTTAGACTGAATTGGTTTGAATTTTTTTTTGCATTTGGGGATCAACATTTGTTTTGGTCGGGGAGGTTCTGTTTCTTTTTTGTTTATCATTAAGTTGGTTAGGTGAAGTTGGGGTAATTTTCTGGTGGTCGTTTGAAGGGTTTCTCAAGGACAAATTTATGTTTGGGCTTATAGTGCATGTTATTGGTGAAGTTCTTGTATTTGATGTGTTAATAGCTGCATATGCGAATGCATGTGATAACACAGGGCTAGTAATGTTACTTGTTTGAGTTGCGTTTGATGTTTTTGTAGTTGTTGTTGTTAATGTTGTTGTGGTTGTGGTTGTGCATGTTGTTAGAGGTGGTTCGCTATTATGCTTTGTAGATTGATCGAATGGTGACAAGGTTTTCCTCATCACCTCATCATCTGGGTAGTAGTTGGCGATTTGGGCTCTTGTTTTCTCTACCTTTAGGCACAATTTGGTGCTTAAGAGGTTTGTGCAAGAGATGTGAGCGAGCTTAAAAGCTGCTTACACACTTTTACTCAAGTTCCACAGTGTTTTGGCTCGGAAAATTGTAGAAGTTTTTATTGTTTGTGGTTATGTGTATTTATGTTATTGCCCTTTCTAGAAGAGTTTCTATTGAGTTTAGAACTTTTAAACCTTTTAAATTACCACTGAAGCTGTAGTGTTAATTTAATTCACCGAGGGGCTTATTCATTATCCCCGTTTTATCCCCGCATTGAAGACTTATTCCATAAACAAAACTGGGGATGGGATGAGAATTCCATGAGAGATTTGAGTCATAAACACTGAATTTGCATTGTTCGAATTTCAGCGGTTACCTTGTGGAACATGCATTATGGCGCTGTAGTAACGGCCGCACACTACTTATTCTTTAGTTGGCCGATAGTTAACTTTGCTTCGAAATTTTAACGCTGAATGGTCATATTTTTCATGATGATTCTGCTAAGCTCTCCTCATCATTGAAACAAACATCGTAAATTTGATAGAAGAAGTGGGAAAAAGACACGCGCTGTACGAAAAATCTTTAAAAGAGTGCTGGAATATAAATCGGAAAAAAAAAACTGTTGAGAAAGTTTGCGAAGCAGTTATTCCTTATTGGAATCAGTTTAGTGTCGAGGATAGAAACAAAATAAGGTCCATATACTTGTAGTTTTATTTATTTATACAAGTATAACAATTATTAACAAACCTTGTTATATTGACACGGTAGTGTGCCTTTAAGAATTTTTACTTTTGACGATATGTACTCGCACGTCATTTAAATTGTTTGTTCCTAGGTTATTTTCCGCGCTATTTGGATCAGTTGACCGCAGATTTACCATTTTGGACGTCATACATTGATGATTTGATCCCATCCGGCAGAACAAATTGCGAGGATCATAAAAATTTTAAAGTTTTCTTAGAAACACTTAAGAGCCATAATCTACATTTCCTTATGGAAAAATGTAAGCTTGCGGAGCCCGAAATTCAATATCTTAGTCACATAATTGACGATGCAGGAATCCGACATCGGAAACTCGGGGTAAGACATCTCAATTTTACCTGAAGTCTATTGCTTTCGCTTCAAAAACTTTGAATACTGCTCAGAAAAGGTATTGTCAGATAGAGAAAGAGGCTCTATCCATAATTTTTGGTGTAATTATATTCCACCAATATTTATATGGTCAGATCATCAGCCGTTAGTGACCATCTTCAACCGCAACAAGAATTTATCTTATATGACTATTCAACGACTCCAGAAATGGGAAATTTTCCTGGTGGGATACACGTTTACAACCACGTTAACCTATGGGACCAGATAAAGAATATGATCAAACATTGGAGTTTCATCATCAAACTGTAAATGCGAAAACTACAATAAACGATTTTCATATTAATGCTAAACTGATTGTGAAGTGATCATAGAAGGATGCAGAAATACGCGCAGTCATCAATTTTGTGCAAAAAGGCTTGCCAGATCATCTGCCAGCTACGCAAGATCAATTGATTCCGGACTTTCGCAGTAAGAACGTGCTTTAAGTTTGTTTATTAATATTCTGCTCATTCGCAGCCATAACCCAAGAGTGTAGTACCAGGTGCACTTCAATCTTAGCTCTTCTTTATGAAGGACACTGGGGAATAACGTGCATGAAGCAGATGGCCCGTCGATACTCTTGGTAGCCTAATATAGATGACCAAATTGAAAAAAACACGGCCAATTGTAAGGCAAATGTTAGTACCGGAAGAAAACACTACCTGGCCAAGCGCTGAACACTTCTGGCAGCGTATTCACGTGGATTTTGTGGGACAAGCAATGTGGAGCAATGTAGTTTATTGTGGTGGACTCCAAGTCAATATTTCCTTTTGGAGCACATCCACCATACCACATTCACTCCGGCAACCATTCAAGCGCTACGGACGATATTTGTTTTGGAGAGGCTTCCACAAACAATTGTGTCAGAAAATTGAGACAAAAACGTTCGTTTTCGTTTCAATTAAACAAACGAGATAAATGATACTTCCTGTACCTTACAGCAAACGTTGTAATTATACCTTAAAATTGAGTGAAATCTGTCAAATAATTCCGGGAGGAACTCATGACATCCAGCGCAAATTGTAGCCTCAAGATAAGTATTCATTAGCTTGTAAGTCGTTGAAATTGCTCTGAATTTTATAAAGCATTATATCACATATAGGCCCCTATTGCGAGTGTCGATCAGCGATCGACGATCGACATTTATCGATCATCGATCGTCGATTGCAGATGTTGGTATTGCCGATGTCGATTGTGATCGACAGTTGTCGATTTGACACTCTTTTGTTGTCGATCGCAAAATACTGATCGTTGCTTTCGGTTAGAGACTACATATTTGTTGTGCTTACGAAATGTTGTAATTTTAATAAAAATAATGAATTTATGAGGTATTTATGAAATTCCAATACAGGTCAAAGCAGGTTACGAACAAAAAACAATTAAGTGCTTCTCGTTTCCTTTTTGGAAGCAAATCCCGATATTGCTAAGCGAGTTTGTTTGAAAACATAAGCAAAACACAGAAGGGAAGGATTAAATACCGAATTAAATAGTTAAATGGATGAAAATAAGAAAAACAAGTCCTGTTCGAATGATTTGGTGTATTGAATTTCTTTGATGAAATAAATAAACGATAGTCAAACAACTACTGTCAAAAATCGAAGTATTCACAATATTCATGTTTTTATTCACAATATTGACGTAATTATTCACAATAGTCTATTTCTCCATCGATTGAGTTACACAATCCAGAATCAATCGACGCAATCGACAATTGTCGAGTCGATCGCTGATCGACAAAAAAAAATATATATATTTATTGATGACTATCTGATCAATCACACGTTGGCTCGTGGAGCATGGCTCTTTTTCGAACTCCTCTTTCAAATCTCATTCCGTGAGGCGAATCACACACTGGCTCTTTTTCAATATCTTCTTTCTTCCTCATTCGCCAATTTGAGAGTTCGCTAATTTTTAGTTTTGTGTACGAAGTGTTCATGTTGGGGTATGATAACTGTCGGAAAGGATTATTTTTCATTTCGTTTGTTCCCTTTTGTTAATGAAAGTGAATTCAGAAAACTTACAGCAATTTCCACGCTTGTAATTGGTTCGTCTGTTTAAGATACTTCTTGCGTACTTGTATATGGCGATATGGCGGTGTCGACAGAAAATATGTTCGGAGGAAGAGAAGCTGGTCGAAAAACCACAACTATGGCTCGTACATGACCTCCAAACCAAATCCAGCTTTTTTACTTTTTTCACTTCCTTTAACTTTCAGGAGAATTAGTTCCTCAAGGTGTGAATTTTTTCTCATCATATCGATAGTCACCGAAGGAAAATCTTGCGGATGTTTACTCCACAAGCGACGAAAATGAATGAAAGAAAATTAAAATATGACGAACAAGACAAAAGAGGAACCTCAAAATAAGTTAGAAACAAAATCGCCCGTGGCTCACCCGGAACTTTATTTTCCACCCCATTTCAATTCATCTCCTGTCTCTTTTGCACTTGTGTGAGTTGTGAGGCGTGAGCCGACATACCTGTAAATATACTGGGCTGGCACGTAAACGATGTTTAGTTGGTAGTGGCATGCATACCATAAAAAATCTACGATCACCTCTACAAGTAATTGTGTAATGCATTAAAAGAAACAGATTAATGTACATTTTTAAATATTAACTATGCCCGTTCAGAAACAAAAACAAGGCGAGTATATGATATAAAGTATGAAATAAGTTATTGAATTCATATCAACAAGTGTACAGCTATGGGCACTTGCCATGTCTGTTGGGACAAACCGCAACCAAAGTAAAGCACCACAAAAACACGTCCGAGTTTACCGAGTATATTTCACAAAGTTTATTAGCTATTTACAGTTTTGTATAAGTTGGTTAGAAATACATGTTGCATACAGTTTAGTATTTGTTAGTTAAAATAAGTGCTATGTACCTTCCTTCTCTCAAAACTGATTAATAACTTCAAATATTTCCTTCAATTCAAATAATTTCAAAATATATTTTTTTTATGTTTAAAAAAAAATGAATTACATCTGAATTCCTAATATGTTAGCACACTCATTGTATTTCATCCTTCTGAGATTTTTTGCTAAAATATCTGCTACCATCTTATCAGTTGGTATATACTCGTATTTAAGGACAATAAAACCCTTCTCTGCAACCTCACGATGTTTAGTTCGATTGTGGAAAACTGGGTTCTTCACTAATTTTTGTGCGCTTTGGTTATCACTGAAGACTTCCGTGGGACCATTAACCAGTTCGCCAAATCCAAGTTCATACAGGAAATTTCTCAGATATGTTACCTCCTTTGCCGCAACCGAAAGTGCAATATACTCAGCCTCGGTGCTACTAAGTGCGATGGTATCTTGCTTATTACTGTTCCACGTAACTGCTGCGCCAGCTAAGAAGAACGCAAAACCCGTATACGATTTTCGGTCGACAGGATTTCCACCCCAATCCGCATCAACATACCCCATTAAATTCTGGTCAGTCTGAAAATAGTTAATTTTAAAGTTAATTGTCGCACTTAAGTACCTGAACCCATGTTTGGCGGCATTCAAATGGTTGACATGTGCGCTCGTGTTAAACTGTGACACTTTACTGACGGAGTGAGTAATATCCGGCCTCGTACACATGCTTAAGTAAGTTAGCGAACCAATAAGTGGCTGGTACGACTTTTGGTCCACCTTCTGGCATTTTGAGCAATGTTTGCATTTGTTGAAATTGGTGCCTGGCTCCAAAGCTGTTGAAATACCCTTGCATGCTTCCATCTTAAATTGCTTCAATAAGGTCTTTATGAACTGTTGTTGGGAGACTTGAGTGCTATTCGAATTTCTTCTGATTTCCATGCCCAAAAAAATAATCAATAGGGCCTTTATCTACAGCCCCAAATCGCAGACCAATCTTTCTTTTTATGCTTTCCAATCTTGCGTGATTTGAGCAAGATAACAAAATATCATCTCAGTCTATGTAGATGTTTACTATGTTTATCTCATTGTTTATGTTCCAAACTTAAACACAAGTACCGCCACTGCATTTCATAAACCCAATTTCCCGTAGTGCTTGGTCTAAATCTTGGTTCCAAATACGCCCCGATTGCTTAAGCCCATATATCGATTTTTTGAGTTTACATACTTTTTGTTTGTTTGCGGAGTCAACAAAACATTCAAGCTGTTGCATATATAATTCTTCCTCCAGACTACCATTTAAGAACGCTGTAGAAACAACCATCTGGTGAACAAAGAGATCATGCTCAGCAGCTAAGGCAAGAAGAACCTGATAGGGGAGGATCTGGCTACAAGAGAGAAAACCTCATTATAATCAAGGCCATATATTTGATTACACTCTTTTGCAACTAGTCTTGCTTTATACCTTACTGGAATACCATTTTTATTACGCTTAACGTTAAATATCGACATCGACAAGCTCTCAAGATTGATTCTTAATTAGTGGTCATATCCGCTTTCCACTTATCTGCGTCAGGGTCTTGTAAACCCGCTTTTACAGTTAAGGAGTTGGATTGCATGTCACTTTTTATAAGGTTGTTTACATGCGGAGCGTACAGCTTTCCCGTTCCTGTTCCCGTTTTTTCTAGCAGCATCAACATCACTGTTCAAAACACTACGGATTCTTCATATCCAGCACCTGCAACAGCAGCTCATCATCGACATCACGTATATTGGAAACATCAGGCACAATATCTTCATCTTCACTGCGTGACTCAGCTCTTGCAAAAATGTCGCCAACACCTGGTTTAACAGCATCCTTCGCGTCTTTCATGCTGGTCTCGTGACAGTCTTCCATATTTATATCTGACATTAATCTTGGGTTATCATTATTTAGGTTGAAAAAAATGATTAGAGGCATTATTTGAATTTTCACACTGTAAAAACCTAACATCTCTTCCTATAAAAACGGTTCTCTTCTTTGGGTCGTAAAGTCTATATGCTTTAGATGCCGTTGCATTCCCTACCATATAGCATTCAGAACCCGTTCCAGAAAATTTAGATCTTTGTTTAAGTTTATTCAGGACAATTCTTTTTTTGCCAAGAACTTCTAAGTGTGATACACTACTCCACTCCACATTTCGTACGGTGTTACATTTCGTAAGATTTTTGTCGGTGCGTGGTTTCTTATATACGATGCCGTTGGTATAGCTTCTGCCCACACTATTCTGGCAAAGTCGAATCAATTAGCATGCACCTACTCATTTCTACCAACGTACGATTAACACTCTCTGCAATGCCGTTTTGTTGGGAAGTGTAAGGTACCGTAAGCTGTCTGCGGATACACTCTTCGTAGCTATTCATCAAATTCGCGTTTAACGTACTCTCGGCCGTTATCTGTATGTAGTACTTTAATTTTTATCTCTTTCGCGTTCCACACTTGATTTAAACTTTTGAAATGTTTTTAAGGCCTCACTTTTGTTTTTTTATAAAATAAACGAAGATCTTCCGGGTATAATCGTCGACGAAAGTAATAAAATATTTCTAACCACCGAGCGACGAAATATTCATCGGACCACAAATGTCGCTATGCATTATTTCTAAAACACACTTACTGAATTTGTTTAGTTGCTTTGTGAACGGTAGCGTGTCTATTTTTCCCTTAAGACAAACACTACACTCAAAGTTCCCGTACCATATTTTCGTTTGACAATTGCTCAAGTCCCTTTATGTTCAAGTGGCCATACCGTCTATGCCATTCGCGTACATTTACATTGTTTACCGCAATCGCGCTCAACTTAACTTTCGAAAAATATGCGAAGGGATCACTCATCTTTTTTGCATGCATTACACCCATTCCCTTTAAGTTCGAAATTTTTGCGTCCTCTTTGCCGAATTTTACTTTGCATTTGCCTTCCGTTATTTTACTTATGGACAAAAAATTGTGGGAACGTGCAGTGCGTTATGTAAAATAAACTTGCTTGTATGTGTCTCGGTGTAAACGACACCAATACCTTCAGAACATATTGAACTGCCGCCTGCAAGCACTATACGTTTTTTTGTGCGTTTGTATGGTTTGAAACTGAGACTTGTCACAACACATGTGGCAGGTTGAGCCGCTGTCAAGTTGTTTAGTCCATTGTATGTATATGTCGGATGAAATGTTCAGCACGGCACAGCTGACCTCTCTTCTGACATTTATAACACTTGATGTGGGATTTTTTGTATATTTTTTGTTGTTTTTTTGCAAAGTAAGCTGTTTTTATTTGGTCATCTTTTCTACTGTCAGCTTCTCGTCTTTTTTCCTCTTCTAACAGTTTCGTTTTTAGTACAGTTGTACTAGGTAGATCATCCCTAGATTAGATAGCGATTATAAAATTGTCATAGCTTTTCGGCAAGCTAGAAAGCATGATGATTGCAAGCAACTCATCTTGCAATTTTATATCCAGCTCTGCCAATTTTTCAAATATATCGACTATTGATTTTTAATTATTTATCGTAGTTTTCTTCTTCTTTCCACAAGAATTCAGTTACAGCTATTAATTTTCTATTATTCACCATTAAACAAAAAATATCAAAATTCCAAGAAATGATTTCTTAATTTCACAAAACACTCCGATCAATCACACTAACTCCTCAAAGTGATTTCTGAATGTCCCTTCGTTTCCAAGTGACACTTGCCACTTTATTTCAGTATTTCGTCGAAGTTTTTTTACTCTTCTTCGAAAATAACGGCACTTTTCTGCGGATTTTGTTTTCGTTTTATATGAAAATCAATGAGAAACTTCCCTGACTTATTCCGAAAGTAAACCATAATTGAAATATGAATTGGCTGAAAACTCAAAATACCATATATCTAATGGCGTTGTTATCTTATTAAAAAGTGCACCCTTAGAGCCCTCGCACATTACAAACTTTCTGTCGGCTGATAGTTGGGTCAAGCGTCAGTTTCAGGGTCAGTTTCAAGATATATTGAAGTGCACACACTATTAAAATTCGGTACGGGCCGATTAAAAATGTTTGAATGACTTTCCCATTACCTTCAATCTAAAGTATTTCAAATTCAAACTGAATTGCTAAATCAGTTTGGCGCTATAGTACTCGGGCGCACACTACCTATTCTTTAGTTGGCCGATAGTTAATTTTGCTCCGAAATTTTAACGCTGAATGGTCATGTTTTTCATGATGACTCTGCTAAGCTCTCCTCCATCGCTGATCATTGAAACAAACATTGTAATATAAACATTGTAATAATAAACATTTGATAGAAGAAGAGGTAAAAAGGCACGCGCTATACAAAAAATCTTTCAAAGAGTACTCGAATAAAAATCTGAAAAAAAAACTGTTGAGGAAATTTGCGAAGCAGTTATTCCTTATTGGAATCAGCTTAGTGCCGAGAATAGAAACAAAATAAGGGCAATACGTGTGTATTTTTATTTATTTATACGTATAACAATTATTAACAAACCTTATACTGACACGGTAGTGTGCCTTTAGGAAAAATTAATTTTGATGATATGTACTGTCGCACGTCATTTAAATTGTTTTTTCTTCGGTTATTTTCATTTTTGTTTTTTTTTTGGAGGCTTCTGATGTCTTTTGGGGCACTCAGACATAAATACTGGTTCATTGTACGGCCAAACAGATATTTTAGATCGCGTTACAGCTCATAAAGGGCTAGAGCCAAGCTTCTTTTACACAGTTATGTTGTGTGCGATTTCTTTTTCACACAAGTGAACGGAACCTAAAGCTTAATGCCGATTTCGAACAGCGAGAGCCCAGAAGCTTTTTCAAGGCAAGTGTACAATGGGGAGTTTCGTCAGTACCCCGTCGAGGAAAGAAGGCGAAATAATCATTCAACAACGTTGGTGTTATCGGGATCCGAAGTCTCTCAGCACACATCAGCGGCCGACACACTATCCACTGTGCCACGGCGCTCTCTCTTTTTTATTTATCGTAAAATTGTTCATGAGACAGCTATAGAGAGTGTGAATTTTATTTCATCTTTAACTCGTACATAATTATGAAGAATAGGATAAGCTTTAACAACTCGGACACAAAAATTGATAGTCATATCAATTGGGCGGTGAAAAATACGCTATTTATTAGCGAAAATGCCGAAAGTACATTCAACTATGCGTTGAGCTTTTGTAAGTCTATAGGTGAAAATTAGTTAGTTTAATAATTAATTAGTTTAGTCTAAATTTCTTTTTGCATAAGGGCGTAATATGAAATGAAATGAAATGATGATGAATCTGGTCCTAACACTTCCACATCTATTCGGCAGCGAAAGAAGAGGAGAAATGGACCAAAGCAAACGGATTTGGATAAGACATTATTAGGATCATTAAAAGGGACTAATACTGTTGCTTGTCTCTGGTCCTTTCACTTCAGAATATAACGGTAGAAGAAAAACTCGTTGCTAAGATTGGTATTCTTAACATTTTTAAACAAATAGGTCTAGCCAGCTGAGACTACTTCTGAATCAAAAACTGACTACAGCATATTACAGTAATCCTTGTCCTCTTGTCGAGTATATCATAGAGACATAAATGTCTTGCCCATACTAATTTTTCGGATGAATTGCAAATATACGACTTGTAAGCAACATAATATCAGAAAATACTTTACTTTGTGACTTCATTGTATAATAATAAAATACAGTTAATAAATATTTTTGGTTTTTCTCACCGTTTCGTAATGCTCAATCTCTCCTCCATAGGTATAGAACGTCTTAAAAGTGTATGCTCCTTAGCTATTGCTTGTCCATTAATTTTGCAAGTTCATTGAAGTGGGTAAGTTCATTCGATAAAAGGCGAACAATTGTTCCGGATAATCCAGTAATTTGGAATGCATCGTATAAAATTTCCCATGAAATACTCGTAATTTGTGACTGTTGTGAATATTGTGCACCCAACATTCTCGGTTTCTCTTTTTGGTCCTTCTCCTCCGCTGTACAATTAAAGCAATAATAATACTTATAATAATAACTTTCATTTTGCGAACGCGCTATGTAAAATTCACTTCCAACTACTGTTGTCTAGGGTGCGCACTCACTGCCAACCCTACTATTAAATCGGCCCAGTGTACGCGCCAGCAGTCCAATCCGACCAAACTATCTGCAGTGTGTGGGCGTTCTTATTGGTGCTTCTGTTCGTACATATTGATTACTAAACGTAAACTAAAACCAAACTACACACTTACAAAAATGCCTTTATTTATACATAAACATATTCTAAATGGAGGTACAATAAAGATATTTCTGAGCACTTTTAATTGAATTTCTTAAATAGAGGTTATTCTAGATCAATGATTCTAAACCTTTTTTTTCGTTGCGGCACACTTTTAACGATTTCAAAATTTGGCGGTACACAAAGAAAAAGATTGGTTTAAAAATGATTTACTTACCTATAACACACTGCGTAAAATAGTTTATGATAATAATTTTAAATGTGCATGGATGGTTGCAGAGGTTTCTTAGACGACACGACATATAGTATTGATATATGTATATCCGGAGAGGCTGTGGATGTTAACCCATAAACCGTAAGTGAATGGACAATTCGCATTGGATCTTTAATTCAAAAATATAGATCCAAGGATATTTTCAACGCTTATGAAACAGCGCTTTTCATTAAAGCTCTTCCTGTAAAAACATTTCACATTAACGGAGAGTCCTGTTATGGAGAAAAACCATTCAAGGAACGGCTAACGCTAATGCAGTTGTGTAAATATGTCTGTAGAACGTTCCGGAGAACGTGAGGAATTGCTAGTTATTGGAAGATCAGAAAATCCTCGTTGTTTTAAAAACATATGGAAAAAAAAATTCCTGTTAAATATTGTATTTTTTTAACAAAAAAGCTTGGATGACGATTCAATTAATGACAGAATGGTTAATGTATTTTAACCTTAAAATGAGGAGTCAGAATAGGAAAGTTTTACTTTTCCTGGATGACGCAACGTCACATCCACATCTTTCGTTTAGTAATGTGAAAATCTTTTTTTTCCAGCTAATGCAACGTCGATTTGTCAGCCGTTAGATTAAATAGATAAAAGATTTCAAAGTTTTTTATCGTGAAGACTTTCTTAGACATCTGATCGCCCAAAATGGACCATCTTTCCAATGTAACAGAACTTTCATCCGCAACAAATGTGTTGAATGCTATTATATGGGCTGTCCAGCCTGAAATAAAGTTACAGCGGAAACCATTCAAACCTGTTTCAAAAAATGAGGGTTACAAGGACTGAAAGCATTTCAAATGAAGACTTTGATGCAGAGGATGATATACCCATGTCTTGCTTAAGCAATTTGTCTTCGCTTATTAGGCATCGGTTGCGACGAATGGACAGACTCTATGGAATATGCAGCTTGTGTCTTCACAGACGAAGGATGGAATATGGAAAATAGTCCAAGTATTCTTAATGTTGATGTCTCAAGTGAATATGAGGAGTCGGAAGAATTGGAACCAGACACCGATATGAATTACCGAAGTGCTATAACTGCTTGCGAGTCTCTTCGAAACTCTGGTTTGAATGTTGGAGACCAAAAGGCCTTACAAATTTCAACCGGTCTTCGATCACATTTTGAAAAAGTTGTGTGTTCCGGTGTCCATTTACGGCAGAGCCGAATTCAAGACCTTTTTCATTAAATATAAACTTAAAGGTCATATGTACATACATATTTTGACTAGGCACAGTGGATATAAATACTCGTACATCAAAGTGTCCAAAAAAATAAAAGTGGTTGGTATACATTAAAAAGAAAAATTCTAAACTGATATCTGAACATTTTGTTATTATGAAAACAATGTTCTACATACTTTAATCTAATTATTTCCGCGTAAACATTTTTTTACAATTCCCATAAAGCGGACGAAAAATGTCGGTCCCGCAGGTGTCCGCTTATGCGAGATTTCACTGTAATTACATAACTAAAATTTGGCGGCACACTTTTAAAATTTCGCGGCACACAAAAGTGCCGGGCCACAGTAGTTGAGAATCACTGCTCTAGATAAACGAGTTTATGACTATTTTATAATAAGTTTTATTTATATTAGTTATAGTATATTTTTGATTAATAAACTGAGAATACTGACTGTGTTTTTCGATGTTTAATATGCATCATGCTGGTAATATATGAATTCTTTAAGATCAATTGTTTTTTTTTTTTTTAATATATAATAAGTTTTATAATGTAATAGATTTAAAATAAAAGTTATTTATTCTATTCAAGGACATACTTTTTTTATAGGGTTCGTGCAGGTTCAAGAGTATACGCTCTTATGGTGTTTGTCATACAACTTGTATGGGGTGCAGATGGTTTGTGCCGAAGATGATCGTTCACTACTCTCTTGGGGTGGTTGTCCTTGATAGAATTTTTTGAGAGATTCGACTGAATTTTTCGCGTTGGTTGTAGTTCACAGTAACTTTTTTGTTTCCATGTCATTAAGGTGTTATATTGAAAATGCACACACAAAGTATGAATTTTGAAGTGATCTTACACTGCGAGCGTCATGCCTTCGTCAGCATAACATTTGATGTTTTTGTTTGAAAGTTTTTGAACTTTTGATTTTTTTTCCGTATAGGAACTGTTCTTGACTATGGACAGACTTGAACTACAGACCTTCGGCTCAACAGTCGGTGATGATTACCATTGCACTAGAACAACCCCAATATATTACTCCTTTTTAATTCAGAGCTTTTTCTTAAACTCCAAACAAAGAATCTAGTCCTCAGTTATAACGATTGCCAATGTCAAATCTTTGGCGTTCGGCAAAAAGGTCTTAAGTCAAAAAATTGCATTTTGGGTTCTTGATTGGGTTTAACTTAATTTTTTTTTCTCGTTGGTTTGGCAGTAACGACTTAAGTCCCTCACAACTGCTTCCCATCGTAATAATTTAGTCTTTAGGCATTAAATCAGAAAAATGCATATTTGGTTTGGTATTAAGTTTATTTGAGTCTTGGTGACCGATGTCTCTGAAACTTTTAAGATTCTTTTAAAGACTTAAGTCTTTTATACCGAACTGAATAATCAAATAGGAGAATAGTGCAGATATACTTAGGTATAGGTATATATTTTTATTTATTTTTTCGTTACAACACATTTAGAAAAACACTCAAAAATCGAAACAAAAAAGACGGTTATTGCATCATTTGTCTAATCTAGTTACCTGCCTTTTTTTTAATGAGAATATATCTTAGTGTTTACGTCAATTTCTGGATACTGGTCGCTTGGCACACATGACAAAAGGGACAAAAGGGTAACCTTCATTGCAAATCTCATAAATGTTAAAGAAAAACAGGTTTCTCGCAAAAGAAAAGCTGGTAGTTTGAAAAGTAGGGAAGTAACTTATGAATACTTTTTTGCAAGACTTTCTGTGTGTAAGGGTTGCTTCAGCAGAACTTGAAATGAAAAAAAAAGTTCATATCCAACGCCATCAAAAATTAAATGCTTAGCACAACCGGCATTACGGTAGACGACTAAAGAAGTACAAAATCTTCGAAAAACAAAATATCTGAAAAGGAGCTTAATGTCCTGGCTCACACAAAATCTTCTCCAAGCAATGAAAAGCATTACACCAGACGTACAAATGAGGAAAAAATATTACCTTCCTATTTAAACTTGCGCATTATGTACGACTTATACAAAGAAGAACGGGAGAATTTCGCTGGTTGTTCAATTTATGAGAAGGAATTTCATAAATTTTTTTCTTGGCATAGGGTACAATGGCTCCAATACCAGGAGAATGGCTTAGTGAGATATAAAAACAATTTAAACCACTCCGAAAAGTTTAAGATTTTAAGCTTCCTTAGAAGAGGAAAAAATGGATGTCTCAAAGATTGTCCACTCCAAGAAAAGTAGAAAACCTTGTTCCCGATATCTGAGGAGAAAAAAATGGATATGCGTTCTCTTTTAAGCTTAGTGCCACCTGTGTTTCACGACTTTTACAATAATTTACCAACTTCTTACTCCGCAAAAAATAATGGTTCAGATTTTGTCAATAAAGAAGAAGAAGAAGCAGAAACAACTTATTCATGTATTTTTTT
Organism: Merodon equestris; assembly: GCA_958301585.1. Taxonomy (NCBI): domain Eukaryota; kingdom Metazoa; phylum Arthropoda; class Insecta; order Diptera; family Syrphidae; genus Merodon; species Merodon equestris. The sequence continues at coordinate 107,785,145 of OY284413.1, forward strand.
TGTTATTAACTGTAATTTTTTGTAAAATTTTGATTAAATTAACAATTTCCTATTTCATAACTTAATGACAATGTTGTATTTCCTGACTTAAGTCTCACGAAAAAAACAAAACTTTTACAAATAATACAAAATGAGAAGATCCTGAGGACTTAAGTCATCGAAAAAAACGGTAAATACTAATAAATTTGGAAAAATGTATTAACATAATATAGGTCTTTCTTTCAGAGCTTATTTATCATCGCTTTTTTTCAAACAACGCTAAACGAACGCTAAACGCTAAACGAAAAAAATCATTTTTTTTAACAAAAACAAACCTTTACTTTGTTATCTACACCAAAAAAAAAAAAAAAAATTACAAAAAAAAAATTTTTTTTTTGATTTTTTATAACTAAGAACATAATTTTTCTTTGCAGCAAAAGCTAAAAGACAATTTCAAATCCATGATTGAGATTTTTTCAATATTTTTTATATAAAATTCGCCGTGAAAACGAACATTTAAAAAAAAATCATGAAGATCGGAATTTTTTATCGCCGAAAAACCAGGTGACCGCGAAAGTGTACGAAAGTGAACTCCGTTGGCTTGCAGACACCTTGGATTAAGTCGTTAAAGGCCTGGAATCAGTATGCACAGATGCTAAGGGTCGGGATTCATGCCTGTTCTTCATACTCCTTCAAAAACTTGATGAAGAAACACGACAACAATGGGCAACAAAAGCTGCAGATAAAAAAATTTAGTCGTTCGAGGATTTCATCAAATTTATTAACTGAAGGTATGATGCATTAGAGGCATATTCGGTACACACATCATTATCTTCAAAACAAAAACCTACACAACACCTTAAAACAGCTTTCAAACCATCCTCAATTTCAGCAGCAGAAATGTGTAGCGGCAACTATCCGCTTTTTTAATGTGTATCCTTTAAGGCATTACCAGTTTCGGAGAGATAGAAATTAGTGCTACGATACAAGATATGTTTTAATAGCTTACACGCAAGCCAGCAAAGAATGGCTTGCAATTCAAACTTTCGTTGCTTTTATTGCAATGAAAAACTTCATTCATTTCTTTTTCAACGAAACCATCCCAAGTCATCTCACTAGAGGCAGTAGTCGCAATAGTAACACTCATACTCCAAATTTATGCAACACATCTGCAACTAACAACAACTCATGCAACACATCTGAAACTGACAACAACTCATGCATCACATCTGAAATGTACAACAATTATCATGCACCACATATTCAAGCAAATCAGTTAAGTAGTTGGCGACTTAAAGCCATGCCGAGCTCTTCTAGACTCAGGATCTACGGCAACTTTTATCAGCGAGTAGTGCGTTCAAGAACTTGGTCTCGAAAGAGCAAATCAGCGCTCAACAATATGTGGTCTATGATCAACTGAAGTGGGCACAATTAAAGGAAACGTTTTTCTGCAGATCAGAACTACACAGCATCAGTTTTGACATGAAAAGCCTCTTATATTTAAAAAAGCAACCTCACCCATTCCGCTTAACGCTTAACGACATTTCAACAAAGTCATGGCCTTGGATTAATGATGTCAAATTGGCAGGCCCATTTTTTTATAAAAGCCAAAACATTGACATTTTAACCGGAGCAGATTTTTTCTTTCAGATACTTCAAGAAGACAGGCCTCAAAATCCTGTCCTCTCTGCGTTTGGTTGGGTAGTTGCAAGGCAATGCAATCAAATCAATAATCACTGCAGCGTATCACACGGCAGCCAAACAACCGTGGATGTTAACATCGACAAGGCACTAAATAGATTTTGGGAATTGAAAACCACTCCAAAGTCAAAGTCTCAGTTATCTGACCGAGGAGGAAGGATTAGCAAAGGATCCTACGCCTTGTCTTCAGTGCAACATGTTCTTGAAAGAGTACATTCAGTACACATGAAGTTAATACCACCAAGTCAAATTAACATCAATGACAATGAAGGATTCTACTTATCGCACCACGCAGTCCTTAAACCATCCATGCATCATGGAAAACATCATCAAACGTGTCACTCAACGATGTTTAGACAGTATCAAAATCGACATAATCAAAATTTACAGGCAGATTAGATTGAATCCAATAGATTGAAATTATGAACGGATTTGATGGAGATAAAATCTATCGAAGAGAATTCAGAAATGTTGGTAACAGTAGTGAGCTAACATAGCATCACGAGACAGACTGCAAACGAATATGAGCACAATCACCCAACCATCGCCCACATTATAAGAAATCATTTCTATGTAGACGATTTTCGCACTGGGGCAGACAATCCAGAAGATGCAACAGCTCTTAGATTGCTACTGGAAGACATTTTGTCAAGACGAGGATTCAAACTCAAGAAGTGGAAGAGTAATTGTTAACAATTCATCAATGAAATTTCTGCACCCATCCTAGATCTTGAATCCTTAGATTCAATCGCGAGCCAACGAAAATATTAGGGCTACACTGGGATCCAAGTAACCACTGTTTGATTATTCAAGCGACGCTCACAACACAAAGCAAAATTACTAAGTACATAATTCTGCCCACTTAGTCTGCAGTCACCTACAACAATCACCATCAAAATATTATTTCAACAGCTCTGGTTAGAACAACCAAACGGACAGAAATTGAATTGGGATGATGCTGTTCCAAGAGCATTATCTGCGAAGTAGCAGGTCTTCATAGAAGAATTTCGCTTCTTCAAGGATATCAAAGCACAAAGATGAATGTACACAAAGAACATAACAGATTGTGAGTTTCATGGATTCTGTGACACGTCGGAGGCGGCAATCGTAAATGTAATCGAAGCAAATTTTTGGAAATACATACGTACCGTCGCAAGATAATCCAGCGGATATAGCTTCCAGAGGAGTCTCACCACAAACCTTGGCTAAATCAACTCTTTAGCGGCAGGGACCAGCATGGGTCAGGCAATTCGGTAATAACGGGCCAGGACAAGAATCTTCAAAATTCCTACCATACAACCTAAGAAGTACAGCCCAACAAAATGTCATTCAAGCGATTCCTATCAACTCACCAAATTCCACTTGGGATCATATCTTCGTTCAAGCCTCCACGTTTAGGAAAGTCATTCGAATCGTAGCATACTGATACAAGCAAGATTCAGTCCTACAAGGCAAGGTAACGAGCAAATGAATCTAATGAAGATTTTCCTACTTTCAGTGTTTTGAGCCACTTTCACATGCCTACGCTGGGTGCAAGCAAATGAGTATAGTGAAGAGTTCAAAGCTCTCAATGATAACAAATAATTATCTAACAAAAGCAAACTCTTATCACTTTTTCCGTTTATTGACGGCAGTAGACTGTTACGAGACGGAGGTCGACTTGAAAAATCCAGTTGCAACTACAATCTAAAATATCCCATAATCTTGCCAAAACAACATGTAATAACCTCCATGACAATTTGTCAGTACAACGAACAGCAACTCATGGGAGGCCTAATAGAGAATAGAGTACGACCAAGTAGCCCCTTTTTGCATTGAGGCGGTGATTACGCACGCACTATTTCGATACGGCTTAGCAAAGGGCGAGCAGCTAAAACAACTAAAGGATACATTGCGGTCTTTGTCTGTATCAGCACAAAGGCTATTCATGAGGATTTGGTTTCTGATTTGACTGCAGATGTTTTCATTGCAACCTTGAAACGTGTCATAGCGCGACGAGAAATCCCTGCGGAAATTTATAGTGACAACGGCACAAATTCTGTTGGCGCAAAACGGAAACATTCAGAGGTTAAATTGGTTTTATCGAAAGATTACAATGACTTAATCACGAAATTCCTCACTCATGTTGAGTGACTCGCTCATGCTCATTCAAGTCGAGTCATACTGAGTTGAGTTGAGTATTGCAACTCTCGCCCACTGACGTGCATCAGCGACAACCATGTCTCCAGTCTTCACACCTTAACTCCGTGCCATTTTTTAATTGGTTCACCCCTCACCGCTCCTTCACTCCTAGAGAACGACTCCCTAGTCATAAATTCTCAACGTCTCAACTGATGACAACTGGTACATGGTTCAACCTTAGTGGAAACAATGGTCGAGAGATTACATTCATACATTAAACCAACAACACAAGTGGTGGCGTAATCAAAAGATCATTGCAGTTGATGATTTGTTACTGATCCAGGACGAAAATTTACCTCCCACAACTTGGTTTACTGGACGAGTTATCAGTATTCACCCAGGCAAGGACGACCGAATGAGGGCTGTTACACTACGTACTCGGATGGGAAACATAAAACGACCCGATGTTAAATTATCAAAAATACCTTTGGATTTGGATTAGATTCAGAAATTCCTTAATTGGGGGCAGTATGATTTGATACTGGCATCGCCAGATCTCTTATTTTCAACTGTTATACAGTTTTGCTTCTTACGTTCGTTCGTCTTCGTTAGTTAGTACGTTCGTTAAGAATGAAGAATAAAACGCTGATAAGAGTGGATTGTTTTTTCTTAAATGTTTTAAAACACATATACAAATACATATGTATTTATTTTCCTTGTCAATACAGCTTTGAATAATCAAATGGGGCACATTCAAAGCTATTAAATAATAAAAGCGTACCACCAGCTTAAGTGCAATGGGTGTTGCTTGGAATGTAGTCAGTGTTCAACAACTCTTAAACAGAAATAATTAGATTAATTGTATTATATTTCATTATTATTTGTCAACAATATTATTATTTAACTTATTGTAATAATGTAATTATTCTAGTCCTTTGTTTTGTTTCTTTTGAAGTTGACAATGCCGTCAGACCTTTCCTTATTTGGGGCATTGTTATAAGTGACATTGTATTGACTATTGCATTTTGACAAGCAAAGAACACTCGTGTATTAGACGTGAACAAGGTCAGTGTTTCCTTATTGCAATAACATTTATCATATATACATATAATTAAAACAATTTACAAGTGATCCTTAGAGCCCTTTAAACAGGCAATGTAATTAACAAGAGGTGAAGTGATTAAGTTTACGATTGTACTATAATAAGACAAATATTATATAACAAAGAACATAGACTTGGACAGTGGGTTTTTTTTTGTTTTTTTTTTTTCATTTTCCATCATTCATCATCATTTTTCTTCTTTCTTTCGCATAACGAAACGGTGTCGGATTTCAAGCGGTACAGTTCCCAACGGGAACTCGTCCTCAGAACATCGAACGATACCTAATAGGTATCTGGACATCACACCACCTTCTGCCAACCGCATTTTTTAATACAACAACAAAAAAAAGTAAAATTTAAATTTTCTTTTCATTTTTTTCATCTTTCATTCATCTTTTTTGTTTCTTTTTCCTTTTTCATTTTTCGATTGGAACATGGCCGAAATCGAGAAGCATTTGCTAGGGATTCTGACGCAAATGACAAGGGACTCGGTCAATTTTAGTAAGTACATGCCAACGCACTAAAACTTATTTAATAGGGCGGCTAAACATATTGGAGGATAATTTTAATTCGGCGAACGAGTTGAATACAAAATCTATTACCTCGTTGGCAAGGGAGCGCCGTGGCGCAGTGGATAGTGTGTCGGCCGCTGACGCAAGGTGAGCGAGTTCGGATCCCGATAACACCAACGCCATCGAATGATTATTTCGCGGCGTCCCTCCTCGGCGTGGTACTGGCAAAACCCCCCGTTGTACACTTGCCTTGAAAAAGCTTCTCGGCTCTCGCCGTTCGGAATCGGCATTAAGCTTTAGTTTACGTTCACTTGTATGGAAAAACAAATAGCACACAATATGAGTGAATAAAAAGAAGCTTGGCTAACGCCATCTAAGGTGTCTGTCTGGCAGTACAATGGACCAGTGTTTGTGTCTGAGTGCTCCAACAGATAGCAGAAGCCTCCACCAATAAAAAAAAAAAAAAAAAAAAAACCTCGTTGGAAGGAAGCATCTACTGCGTGTGATACTGTCCAGGAATCGTACTTGGAGTATAGGAGCATTATGATGGACGCGTTGGACAAACATCTAGTAACCTCTTCATTGATTAGATCTGGTACAGAATCTGGGGTGATTAAAGACAAATTATTTACAGAACAAGATAGTTTAAGGCTTCCAAATATAAATATACCCAATTTTGAGGAAAATTATTAGCAGTGGAGATCTTTTTATGATTTGTTTACCTCATTCATACATAATAATAGTAGTTTGTCGGAGATACTCCATTACCTTAATCCTTTCCTTCGGGAGAAGCTGAGCGCCTTTTGTCACATCTAGAGATTGACAATGGTAACTATGAACAAGCATGGTCAATTTTAAAATCGCGCTATGACCACAAAGGAATATTAGTGAAAACCCAATTTAAGCTTCTGTTTTAATAGCCAGTCCTACAGAGAGAATCAGGCACAGACTTAAAGTACCTGCACGACACGACCATTGAATTATGTCATTCGTTGGCAAATTTAGGTCTACCAGTGCAACATTGGGACGACATATTAATTTACGTAATTTTTCAAAAAGTACAAAAAAAAAAAAAAACCAAGCAATTGTGGGAGGAGAAGTTGGGTAGTCGAAAAGATTTACCCACCTTTCAAGAATTCACAGAATTCCTTGAGACAAGATTTCGGACGTTAGAAGTCACGATCCCATCGACAACCCGAAAACCAGCAACACCAAAAAACATAATAATTTTCATGTGCAGGAACACTGAAGTAAACACGACTCGTCATCAGGTAAAATTTGCGATAGGGGTGCACATACGGTGCGATCCTGCAAACGATTCTTGCGATGGGGTCCTGAAACACGAAAAGCATCAGCAATTAAAATGGCAGTTTGCTTAAATTGTCTCTCATATACCCACAGGACGCAGCAATGCGTTAGCCAATCCCGATGTCGAACATGCCAGCAACCGCATCATACACTCCTTCACGGAAATCCCAATCGCCATGCAACTCAATCTCAACTGCAGAAGGAAATCCATAGGAATTATGGACAATTTCGACCTAACACACAAAATTACAATACAATTTCACAACAACAACCAAATACGCAACAAATGTCTGAACTCAACAAACAACAATCAAATATAAATAATAATCAAAATCCTTTAACAGAAATCTATAGGAGTACTGACCAAAACTTAAGTAACATTTCAAACACTTACCATCTGCATAACGAGAATAGGTCACAGGAATTAGGTAACCGCAATTATAAGAGTAAGATCAGCTTTCGGTCAGATCTATCATTTGCAGACTTTACTCGATCCAGGGTCAGAATCAACGTTCAATACAGAGTCAGCTGCCCAGTTACTACAGTTACAAAGGACGCGAACGTTTGTCGAGGTCTCAGGGTTGGGGAAGGTCCAGAATGGAGCATGCCATAGCTTCGTCGACATCTGTACCGGCCCGGCGCATTCGAATTTCGAGATCAACATCCGCGACTGGAGACATATCAGAGGACTACACCTTGCTGACCTCTGGTGCAATAAGCCTGCAAATATAGATATATTGTTAGGAAGCGATAATTCGTGGTGAGGATTTTGCATCACCAACTGCATTTGAAACCTATTTAGGATGAATTCTTATGGGTAGAACTCCAATGCCACATCCACAACATATACAAAGTTTTGTAAATTTTAATACTTCTACTCTTGGTACTCATCTCCGAAAATTCTTGGAGATAGAAGAAACACCGTTTCAAAACCCACAAACTGTGGAAGATCAATATTGTGAGGAACAATATGTAGCAAAAACTCATCGTGGCCCGGACGGGCGATTTGTAGTGTCATTACCATTCAAGGAAGGAAAAAATCCCACGCTTGGACTCTTGAAGCAAGGGGCTTTGCGTAGGTTCTTTCACTTGGAAAAGCGTCTCCTATCAATCCATCTCTGTATGCGGAATATGCAAAATTAATAAGAGAGTATCTGCAACTAGGACACATGGAAGAGGTCGATCTCGTAAATGACCCAGTCTTGAAAACTCCCTTTCACTAAATTGTACTGCATCACGCAATCTTCAAAGAGACGAGTACAACTACAAGGCTGCGAGTGGTGTTTGACGCTACAGCCAAAACAAGAGATGGTACTTCTCTTAACGACCATCTTATTGCTGGACCTAAAATTTCAAGCGACATAATAGACATCATCTTAAAGTGGCGTACAAACAAATTGACATTTACCGCTGACGTCGAAAAAAGGTATCGGCAAATAAGGGTCGAACGAAATGACTCCTATTTTCAGCTTATCCTCTGGCGTGACTCTCCAAAGGAAAAAATCAGGGCATGTGGACTGAAAACAGTTACCTTTGGTACGACATCGGCAACTTGGTTGGCCATTCGTCCCCTTTTGAAACTGGCAGCCGATGATGAAATAAAATATCCGGTAGCCGCTGATATGGTTCTTCTTCTTCTTTTCCTTTTTTTATCCCTGCGTCGTTATGGTCAGAAGTGTAGGACCATAACCTTCCCACTTAACTGCATTCCTACTGGTCCGCTTGTGGGGTCCGCCGCTGATATGGTAAGACACGAAATGTATGTTGATGATCTCATTTCAGGAGCTGAGTCGATAAATGAAGCTGAAAGTAAGATGAAAGATGTTAGAGATTTACTCGGTTCAGCAGGCTTTATCTTACGAAAGTGGAATAGCCATAGTGAGGTGATTCTTCAACATATTCCGGCGGATCAACGTGAAGCTGTATTTCTAGTACCATTTGGCACATCGGAGTCTGTTAAGGCCTTAGATCTTCAATGGGTTCCTTCAGAAGACGTCTTTTATTTTCGAAATACACCAGTGCCACCATGCGATGAATATAAAAGGACAATTTTGTCAACAATAGCTAAATTATTAGACATTTTAGGATGGATTTCTCTGCGTTCTCAAAGCGAAAAACATAATGCAGGAGTTGTGGCGTGTTGGGTCGGACTGGGATAAATCCATAGCACCGGAACTCAAACGTGAATGGCTTACATTTCGCCAAGAGTTAAGTTTTATTACAAAGTTGGAGATAACAAGATGGATTCATATACACAGTTCAATGAAAGCAGTGGAAATACATTGCTTCTCTGATGCGTCTCAACGAGCGTATGGAGCAGCCATTTACATTCGAGTCCTGGATCATGAGGACAATATCCACATTTCATTACTGATGTCCAAGACAAAAGTTGCTCCATTGAAAACAATCACCTTACCGCGTTTGGAACTCTGCGGTGCGGTCATTTTAGCGACTTTAATGGACCATGTAACAAAAACTTTAAAATTAACTGTAGTGTATCCAGTAAGGCTGCCTTTCAATGACTGCCCCTTTTATTGTTTCATATATTGTTTGACATTACTCTTTTCTTAATTCAAATGAGCTGCGCATTACGACGCCTAGATGGCGCAATACTACAACTCCCATCCTAAGTTATAAACTATATCTACATATTTTACATGTTTATATAAAAGTATTAAAATGTACCTACTAATTAATGTATTATTTAACTGATAAGCTATAATTCCATACATAAGGCAACTTAAACAAAACTAAACCAAATATTAAATTCTTACGAAATTCATTACTATGTTTTATCTATTTCTACGATCCATGTGGCATTCGATATTCACTCTTTATAATTGATTTGTTTTAAAGGTCTTAAATTCCATTTTGTTGACTGTGTACCCTGGACTGTCCCCTGCTCATCCCCCTCCACCAGTAACGAAGTTGTTGGCTTTGACACTAAATTGGCCACAGGTACGCTGGCCTCCTCGCCTGCCGCATTGTGAAGATGTTCTTTGTTCTTGTTTTCGTTGGGTGTACCACGGATTATTTGATTTAAATGTCTCTTTATAACTCTGCGATTTCGAAATAACATGCAACGATAAGATTGTGGTCCTACCTGTTCCTTAACTGCCGCTTTTTGCCAGCCTACTTTATTTGGATCTGAATAATCTCGAACAAAAACATTTTCACCTGCTTCGAAACTAATATTTCTCTTACCTCTATGATTTTTAATATTGGATAACTGACTTTCACACATGTGCTGCTTTACTAATGGTGGTCTGAGCTTACTGAGGCCATGCTTTAATTCCCTGCCCATAAGCAATTTTGCAGGCGTTTCGCCGGTAGCACAATGTTTAGTACACCGGTAGTCGAATAAAAATGTATTTATAATTAGGTCTAAGTTTTTTTCTTGACCCTCCCTCCATGATGCCAAAACGGATTTTTTAAATGTTTTCACGAAATTTTCAGCCTGGCCGTTAGTGGCTGGATGGCCGGGTGCTGTCAAAATATGTTTTATATTGTTTCTCGCCAGAAATTGGCGGAACTCCTCTGACGTAAACTGGCGACCATTGTCGGTCACAAGCGTGTCGATCAAACTGTACCTAGCAAATATTTCCTTTAGTTTCGAGATAGTGAAATTCGTGGTAATTTCTTTTGTCTTGAATATTTCAGCCCATTTTGAGTAAGAATCAATAATTATAAGAAATTGATGCTTGTTTATTGGTCCGGCGAAGTCAATATGTATTCGAGACCAGGCTGCGTCCGTTGGGGCCCATGGAAACAATACGCTCTTTTCCGGACTTGCTTGACTGGTCTTGCACGAAACACAGTTTGAGATTAGCTCTTCGATACTTTGATCTAATTTAGGCCACCATACGAACGAGCGAGCTAGAGTTTTCGTTTTAACGATCCCCAAATGAGAACGGTGTAACTCTAATAGAACAGCGCTACGTAATTTGAAAGGAATTACTACCCTATAACCCCATAGGATGCAGCCATACTCAACTGATAATTCGTTTTTCCTATCGCAAAAAGGTTTAAAATCTTGGCCTATTAGCGCTTCCACTCGGCCCAATTGGATTGCTTCTACTACCCTAGACAAAATAGGATCACGCCTAGTTTCCTTAGCAATAATTTTAAAATCCAAGTTCAATCTATTGTTGTTGTTGATGTAATTAATATAATTACATTCTTCATCATTCTCAACCCAGCCTTGTTGCGGAAGCCTAGAAAGATGATCGGCTGGATTAATCGAACCTTTGATGTATCGCATTGAATAATTAAAGCCTGACAAAATAAATGCCCATCTCTGCATACGCGCTGCTGCCATAATAGGCAAACCCTTGTTCTCCCCAAAAATAGCTAACAAAGGCTTATGGTCCGTGTCTAAGACAAAGTGATTTCCTAACAAGTACTGTCTTAGCTTAGTTACACTAAAAACGATGGCTAGTGCTTCTTTTTGAATCGCACTATAATTTCTCTCAGCCTTACTAAGCGCTCGCGATACAAATGCTATTGGCTTTTGCGAACCATCGTCGTAACAATGCGATAAAATACCGGCAACCGCCACAACCGTTCGAAGCATCGGTTGCTAGGACAATCGGTTTCTTAGGATCAAAATGAACCAAAACTTGTTGCGAGGCTACTTCTTGTTTTAACTGTTCATAAGCCGCTTGACATAATTTTGTCCATTTAAATTTTACCTCCTTCCTTAACAACTCGTATAACGGCGCCATTTTGTGTGCAAAATTGTCGATAAATTTAGAGTAGTAGTTAACCATTCCCACAAAAGCTCTTAACTCCGGAATATTTTTCGGTACTGGGGCTTCTACGATGGCAGCCACCTTTTTCTTATTCTTTCTTAATCCGTTTCGATCTATAATAAAACCTAAGTATGTAATTTGCTCTTTAAAAAACTCACACTTGCATGCATTAAGACGTAAATTCACTAATTTTAGTTTCTCCAGCACTTGTTCTAAGGTCCTTGCATGTTCCTGCATATTTTTCCCCGTAATTATTATGTCGTCTAGATAATTAACCACATTAGGTATACCCCGCAAAACAATTTCTATTGTCTTCTGAAATATAGCTGCCGCGGGCTTTACCCCGAACGGCAATCGAGTCATTTTGAAAATACCCATGTGAGTACTCCATGCGCATAACAATTGTGATGGTTCATCTAACTCCAATTGATTATAAGCGTTAGACAAGTCTAATTTCGAAAATAATTCCCCTTTTAAAGACGCAAACAACTCGTCGATGCGAGGTAAAGGATACTTAATATCCACTAGGTATTTATTTATTGTAGACTTATAATCGCCACAAATACGTAACTCACCATTGGGTTTGACAATTGGCACCAAAGGTGTGCCCCAATCGGAGTTACTAACGTGTACCAAGATTCCCTTTTCGACCAATTCGTTCAATTGTTTTTCGATTTGAGAACGCCATGCCAACGGCACCGGTCTGGGCTTACAGAAGATTGGTTTCACGTTCTCTACTAGATCTAACCGTAATTTATTTCCCGTGTAACATCCTAAATCGCTCCTGAATACGATCTCAAATCGTTTTAAAATACTTTTGACATAATCATCCATGTTATCAATTAAATTTACCTGCGAGAATCCCATCTTGAATAATGACATAAAATCACGACCTAAAATGGGTGGGCCCCTACTATCAGCAACTACTAATCTTAATTTTCGCAAGTTATTTCGAAATTTTATCATAGCGTCAAATTCGCCTATTATTTGGATACAATCTCCATTGTACGTACAAAATACGTCGAGACATGGTTTTAAGGTTAAACGTTTAAAATACCTGTCAAATATTGATTTCGGCAGCAATGAGCCGGCAGCGCCGGTGTCCAATACAAATTCAAGCAAAATTCCGTTAACTCCAATAGTCGTAGAAAATGGTGGATAAGGGGTGTGAGCCGGCGTCCGCCCTTGGGTGACACTGTAAACTGAAAAACTAGAATTACTTAAATCATCCATACTTTCATTATAGGTACAATAACTGTTCTTTTGTTCGGATGTGTCCACTACGTTAATCTGCTTACTGCCACAAATGCTGGCCAAGTGCCCGATTCGGTTACAACTATGACACCTGCTATTTTTGTATCTGCATCTGTTACTGGCGTGATTCTTCCATCCACAGTGTATGCATCTCTTTTCCACCTTAAGATTACTGGTTCCAACTGATGACCGTTTATTATTTACAGTTGTTGATGTTGACCGTTCGCTATTCTTGTAATTGTTGTTGTTTTTATCAACACGCGATCCCCTTTGCAAATAATTTACTTCACTTTCTTGATTAACATTAGCGCGCGCCAAAACTTTTGCTTCCACCATAAGTGCCTTCTTTAGTGCACTCGCCAGCGAAACATCTTCATCCTCTTCGCACAACCGCTCGAAAATTTGTCCGTCGGAGCCGGTCACGAACTTATTTAAAATGAATGTATCCAGTTGCGCTCCAAACTTACAGCTCATTGCTAATTTTTTTAGCCGGGCGTACCACGTGGAAACTGTTTCGCCTTCTGTTTTTTTAGCTTCGAAAAATTGCCAACGTTCTCGAAAAACTATCACTGGGGGTGAATAATGTTGTTCCAATAACTGGCATAGTTCCTCGTATTTCTTTGATATTGGCAAAATTGGATCGCATAATTCTCGCAGCAAGCCATACGCCTCCAACCCAATTGATTTCAATAAAACCGACGATTTAACCCGATCGTCCTCGCAAGATAATTCCACAAAATGTGAATCTAGCACCTCTTGCCAATTACGCCACTTATCAATGTCCGGCCTGAATTCTCGAACTCCGGTAGCCATGGACACCGATGTTAACACACTTTCGTTCTGAGCCATTGATGATCACGTTACTTTTTTTTTTTTTGTTTGCTCCTCGTCGCCAATGTAGTGTATCCAGTAAGGCTGCCTTTCAATGACTGCCCCTTTTATTGTTTCATATATTGTTTGACATTACTCTTTTCTTAATTCAAATGAGCTGCGCATTACGACGCCTAGATGGCGCAATACTACATTAACAAACGTCAAAGGTTCGCGTGGAGAGATTCAACAATTACCTTGGCCTGGATTGCTGCTCCACCAACCATATGGACTACATTTGTTAGTAATCGAGTCGCCGAAATTCAACGATTGTCGAAAGGTGTCATCTAGAGACACATACCAACAAAGGTTAACCCAGCAGATTTAGCTTCGCGAGGTATTCTACCATCAGCCTTGGTAGGTAATAGTCTTTGGTGGAAAGTTCCAGATTTTTTGCTGGCCACAACAGCCTTCAGTTTTGGAGACCGATACGCAACAACGCACCATAAGGGTTCACAACGTGACAACAGTAGAAAATAATATCAACACTTTAATTAATAAGGACTCTAATCTATCTAAACTTTTAAAGATTATTTCCTTTTATAGCAGATTCATAGCAAATTTACGGAAATCACCTGCGGCAAGGATCATCTGCAAACACCGCGGCACAGACAACTTAACAGGGGGGGTCACTCCAAAAACCCCCAGTGGAGAACTAAAGCATCCAATCACAAAAATCTATCCGCTGCAATCTACAAAATTGCCAACGGAAAATGAAAACATTGAATTTCCTACGGGAAATTAAATCAAACAACCAACTACAAAAGGAAAACATAAAAAAAAGTACCTATTTATATACATCTAAATCTCAAATATTAATCATGCACTATACATACATATGTATACATACATGTATACATTCATAAACAGTAACACAAAATAATTTATCATTAAAATACATATAATGTATATTTATTAACGAACAACAAATCAAAAAAATCAAATCAAAACATAAATTGAAAATCATACAACTACAACATACGTAATCCATTTGAAATCTTGTTATGTATACCAGAGATGATGAACGAGATATGCAACTTAAAATGGCCGCCGACGTTTGCCTACAAGCTGTGCGAGCACGTGGGTACATAAAGTCCTGTCAAAATTATGTAAACAATCGCGCACATTGTTATAATTCCATGAGTGTGTGTGGCGGGAGTACACTGCGGTAAAATGAAATGAGCTCACACGTATTCACGGATAGAGTCGTTTATAACGGGGGTTGTCGGCTTGGTACACAAACTCCTGTCAAAATTTCCTCAAAAATTTAGGGTGTCACGGGAACAGACGTACGAAAGTTGCATATCTCGTTCTTCATCTCTGATGTATACATTCATCACACACAGTTATCAATTTGCAAGTCGGGAAAAAGCAACCAAACAGCCACGATGCATTTAAAAAAAAAAAAAATCTCTCTCACTGAAAGCATAGCCATGGCAGCTGATGGCACACACACACACACGTACTATATCCAGCTAAGTTCATTGTCCGGCGTGATAAAATGATCAAACGAAAAAAAAAACAAACAAAAAACACTTTATTCACCTTATCACTAACTATCATTTAATAAGTTTGCCTTTAGGTTCACTTTGCATTTTGTTTGGCATAACACATCACTTGAACGAAAAGGGAGAATAGTAAACAAGTAAATTCAAAAAAAAGGGCAATAGACGAAGATGCGTGTGCATACATATATACTATCTATACTATACATTCAACCGAACCGCAAGTTAACATAATAATTGAAATGAAATGAAATTATTGGTTAGTCGGCTATCACATGCGGCCTCACGACTCACGACTCACTTCCCATCTCCTATTTCAATTTAAATTCCGTGAGGCGAGCGATATCACATGCCAGCCTCAAACAGAGATGATGAACGAGATATGCAACTTTCGTACGTCTGTTCCCGTGACACCCTAAATTTTTCAGGAAATTTTGACAGGAGTTTTTGTACCAAGCCGACAACCCCCGTTACAAACAAACTCTAATCGTGAATACGTGTGAACTCATTTCATTGTAGCGCTGTGTACTCCCGACATACACACTCTTTGAATTATAACAATGTGCGTGATTGTTTACATAATTTTGACAGGACTTTATGTACCCACGTGCTCGCACAGCTTGTAGGCAAACGTCGGCGGCCATTTTAAGTTGCAGGTCTCATTGGTTTGTCTATGGCCTCAAATGAGTCATACGTCTTTTTCAATTTCCTCTTTCGACATACATTCGTGAGCCGAGCGCCTACTTTTTTTTTTTCATTTTGAAGTTGTCTCCGTGAGATAAAGTAGAGCTCTACGTATTTTCTGCAAGCAACATCCGACATGATTGCGTCCATTCCCCACAAAGTACGAAAAGAAATGAAAGGGAAATGGAAAATAACGAACAAAGAGAAAGAGAAACGTCAATGTGAGTCGTGAAGAATTTCGCCCGCGACTCACCGGGAATTAAATTCTCCGTCTCATTCGCACTCGTCTCCTTTCTCTTTTAATCTTATGTGAGTCGTGAGGCCGTATGTGATATCCGACTTACTTACCTAAATGTCAACTCACATTTCAATTTATTTTATTTTTATTTTTCTTTATTTTTGAAGTAAAACTTCTTTACGCACGCTTGACTTGGTGAGTAAGCTGGTGAATGCGTGACGAGAGCGTTACGAAAAGTGTGATCGGGAGAGGCGAACGAAAGTTGAGAGGGAGATATAAGTTAGTGAAGATAGAAAGAGAGAGAGTTACGTTTCGTATAGGGGCAAGAGAGAGCACTGCGCGCGTATATTTTCTTTCTCTCTTCCTCTCATAGCCAGTGCATGAAATATATATGTATACAGGGTGTCCCACGAGCAGTGTGCCAAAAAGCTAGAGCGTGTAGGTCTGGTCACGACAAGAAAAAAATCGTATGGGAGGGGGGGTCTATTCCCTCCCGTTTAATCGGGAGAGGCAATTTTCTAAAAAATTGACTTAATTTGGAAAAAAAATTATTAAAAATCAACAGTTACATCCACAATACCGTGATATACTTTTAGTAAAGCCAGAAACCTCTTCTTTCATCTTGTTTTTAAACGAAGCTGTTTTTAGGAATGGTAGGTAGGTAGGTAGGAGTGGCCGCCTGATATCAAGATGCCAGGCCCAATTAGCGCTTATGCGCCGTTTTGATGCCACCACTCAGTGACCTAATGTGCTATTATTAGAGTTTCATATCCATCCTGTGGAATTAAGGAATTTGATGATATTGCAGAATCCTATTTCCCTGAATTCTGATAGGTCGTCAAAGGAGAATTTGCCGAGTAGGCGCTGTCTGTTTCTAGCTAGAGCCGGACATTCACACAGGAAATGGGTGAGAGTTTCCTTTTCCAGTGGGTTCTTGCAACTTCGGCAGTAGGTGTTGAATGGGATGCCAAACTTAGCAGCGTGGGTACCGACAGGCCAGTGGCCAGTACAGATGGCTACAATTCTGGCAATCTCTTGTCGGGGTCTGTTAGTTAGGTCGAGGGTTCTTTTCCAGTTATAGGAGGGCCATGTTTTCGATGCTTTACTTGGGTTGTGTATGGGTGTAGTGAAATCGGTTGCAGTCGTGGCCAGTACACTAGGTAATAGGTCCAGCACCTTACCGTAGGGTTTAGATGACCAGAACCCAGATTCTCTGAGTCTAATGGCGCTACAGGCTGCATTATATCTGATGAAGAGGTCCAGAGGGAGGAGGTTTAGGAGTACGTTAAGTGCCTCGGTCGGAGTAGACCGAAGGGCACCGGTTACCCCGATACTCTGTACTCGGCTTAGTTTTTTGATGTTGTATGCCTTACTTAGGGCAGGCCACCATACGAGCGCTCCGTAGGTGAGGATGGGGCGGATGACAGCCGTGTACATCCACACCACCATTTTGGGTCGGAGTCCCCAGCTTTTGCCGAAGGTTCTTCTACAGGCATAGAAAGCGACACATGCTTTCCGTACCCGATTATCAATGTTTATCTTCCAACTGAGCTTGGGGTCTAGGATAATTCCTAGGTATCTAGCCTCGGAAGACAAGGAGAGTGACTGGTTGTTGAGTCGAGGGAGATTAAATGCCGGTTTCTTATATTTGGTGGTAAACAGCATCAGTTCTGTTTTACTCGGATTGACGCTTAGGCCGCATCCTGAGGCCCAGGCGCTTAGCTTAGTCAGAGCTCTCTCTGAGATTTCGCTAATTACCGAGGGAAACATTCCCGATACTAGGATGACCACGTCGTCAGCATAAGCAACTGCCTTTATTCCGATTCTCTCGAATTCTTTCAAAATTTTATCGATAACCAAGAGCCATAGTAGAGGCGATATTACCCCACCTTGGGGTGTGCCTCTATCTACGGTCTTAACTATAGTGGTGTTGCTTATCTGGGCCTGAATGATCCTAGTTCTGAGCATGGATATGATCCATCTGCTAACAAGTCCCTCTACCCCTGCCGTGGTGAGGGCTTCTTGGATCGATTCAGTGTGAACGTTGTTGAAAGCGCCTTCTATATCTATGAAGGTAGCTAAGGTAAATTGTTTATGGTGGATGGATTTTTCGATTGTCTGCACGAATACAGGGCGGTCTCAGTGGATTTGCCTTTAATGTAGGCGTGTTGGGACTTCGAAAACTTTGTGTTTTTTAGGAAGTCGCGGATGTGCCTGTCCAAGATGCGTTCGAGGGTCTTCAGGACGAAGGATGTGAGGCTGATAAGTCTGAAATCCTTTGCGGATTCATGACCGCGCTTGCCAGCCTTCGGGATGAAGATACATCGAACTCTTCTCCAGGCTAGGGGGATGTAGTTGAGTTTCAGCGAACTTCGATAAATCACCGTTAGCCAGGGTATAACCTTGCCCAAATTCTTTTTTTGCATTATAGGAAATATCCCGTCAAGTCCCGGTGACTTGTATGGTGGGAAGCTGCTGATGGCCCAAGATATATTATCGGGGTTGATGATCAAATTAGCATCGTCCCGTGGTGTGTGCTGCGTGTGATGAGGGACCTGCGTAGTAGTCCCGTAGTCTTTACATCCGGGGAAGTGGGTGTTCAAGAGAAGTTCCAGGGACTCTTCTGTGGAATCTGCCCAAACACCGTCGTTACGTCTAATGTAGGATGAATTCTGGTGCTGTTTGGATAGGATTTTGCTCAGCCTGGCAGCATCCTTTAGTGTTTCGATAGACTGGCAGTACTCTGACCACGCCTGAGCTTTGGCTTTGCTAATGGCCTTTTTGTAGAGTTTAAGGCAGTCTTTGTAGGGTTTCCAGTATTTGTGTCTGTGGCAGATGTTGAAGAGGTCTCTTGTCATTTTCCTTAAAACGGAGATATCCTCATTCCATCACGGTGGGAAGGTTTTTTTGCTGTGCTTAACTGGGCACGAAACTTTGAAGGCCGTGACTATGGCCTTTTCAAAGGTCCTAACTTTCGTGTCCAGTTGTTCTACCGATTCCATGTCTGGATGGGGTAGGTTATTGAGTTTGGAGTTAATGATCCTGCTGAATTTTTTCCAGTCAGTACGTTTAGGATTTCTGAAGGGGATGGAGGGGTCGGCACTGAAATTCACATTGAAGAGTATCCATTTGTGGTCTGCGAACGATTTTAGATTGGATACTCTCCAGCTGTCGACCCTATAATTGGTGGAATTGGAGATTAGGGTTATATCGAGTACTTCCTCCCAACCGGGATGTGCTTCCGAACTCGGAAATACAAAGGTTGGGGAGCTACCTACATTACATATATTGAGCTTGGAGGTTATTAAGAAATCAAACAGAGACTCACCCTTTTCGTTGATTTCCGAACTGCCCCATAGAGAGTGTCTGGCGTTGGCGTCGCATCCGAGAAGAAGGGTGTCCTTACCCTTTTGAAGTTGCCTAACCAGTAGTTGCACTTCAACCGGTGGAGATGGCATATCGTGCGACATGTAGCTTGATGTTATAATGAGGTTCGGCTGGCCAGAACCTTCCAGATTAACGATTGTTAAATCTTCGGAGTTAAGGTGGGGACATAAAAAGGCTTTAATATGTTTCTTAGCTAATATACAGGTTCTGGGCTTACCGGTTTGTTTTTTGTAAAAAATGTTGTAGTTGGTGTCGTTGAGCCCTCGGATAATAGAACCGTTTACCCAGGGCTCCTGCAATATGCCAATGTCAGTGTTTTCCTCCCGAAGGAAAACTAGCAGATTCTTCGACGCACATTTCGAGTGCTGGAGATTAAACTGTATGACATTAAGCATATTGTAGTTACTGTTGTTGCTTTTGTTGTTGCTCTTGGTGTTGTTGAGGTTGGTCTTCCGTTTCGATCGATAGGCCCTCCAGCAATTTGTCAGTTGCATCGATCTCAACTAGATCGTCACCATGGCCTGTCGGGCCTAAGATTTTGAGTTTGGCTTGCCTGACGCCAAACTTCATTTTGTAGTTTGCCTCCTTCAGTACTTCCAAGCACTTTTCATTGATGGAGAACAAGTAAGTTTGGGAGTTGTACTGTGGTTCTTCGACCTTTATGATGGCCCAGTCCTCCGTGGGGATGTTGGGGTTTTGCAACTTGAGACATTGGAGAACCTTTCCGCTGTCTATAGTCGTCAGGGGTAGCCAAATACGTGCCCTTGGTATCCTGGGGATATCCTTAGCGGGGATGATCTTGATATTGAGTTCATCCCAGGCATCGTTAACCTTAGCGATGCACTCGCTAAGGAAGTCTTTGGAGAATTGGTCAGCGCATTTGATAACCCGGAAACCCCTAACAATCTCTTCGGAGTCAAACCCAGGCATCTGGCCATTGGGGTTACTAATGATGTGATCCACCGTCATTACGGTAAGCTTAGCCTCGATGCTCGGCCACCTGTCAAGCACCGCTTTACCGTTGGAGGAGTTTTCGTAACCCAGCGCGACCTGGAGGTGATCTCTCGCAGTTTCCGCGTAGGAGAAAAACTTGCTGGGGGGTTTACGCGAGGAGGGCGCGGCGCCTGCTGCTGCCGTGACCTTGCTTGTTTTAGGAGCGATTGAGGTCTCGTCTTGAGACCTGTTCCTTTCCGCTCCCTCGCGATTTGATGTAGTTTTGAGTCGGGTGTACTCATCCACCACTTCCTGATATTTGCGCCGATCCTCTAGGTCTTTCTCATGAGGAGTACCGGCTGCTTCATTCTTTGCAATCTTGCCAAGAATGAATACAGCCTTGAGGTACTTCTCTCTCATAATCTGGCCGGAGGATTTTTGCTTTTTAACCGGCTTTTGGTCGGGGTACTTTGCTTAGTACCCTGTTCCTTGGATGGACTGGCTACTTTTTCTTGGCTCGAAGCCAGTAGCTCGTCCTCGGATGAGGTGCCAAGGCTAGGCGACCTCCTTGTTTTGGTTTCGTTTTTGTTTTTTGTATCCATATGTGTGAAAAATGTTGGTCCCACGAGTAGGTCCGGAAAGGAAGGTCCGTCCCAGCAGAGCCGACATACTGGGATAAGGCACTTATACAACCGACCTTGCCTGGGCATCGGAGGAGACCGTTAACGGCCAGTACTCTTTAACCACTAACTGACCATGCGGCCATCGGCACGGGTACCTCACGGTACATCTTGGCTTAGAAGTGGGTTCTGGAATTTAGTCGCCTCTTACGACTGGCATTCCATGTCGCGGGAATATTCTAACCCCTTTCCCGCAGGGGGAGTTTTAAGGAATAGTTTTTGAGAAATTAATTTTCAAACTCAAAATAAAAAAAAAAAAAATGTTCGAACTATTTTTTTTCAAAATTGTATGTAATTAAGTACTAATTTTTTTTTCAAAAATTCAATTCTCTTATTAGTTTTTAGTTAAAAACTGAAAACCGGATGCAAAAATGTCTTGTAGTTTTTGAGAAATTAAAAAAAACCCGAACCACTTTTTTCTAAGAAAAACCTTTTTTTTTTGGTTTTAACGCGGCTGGACTTGTAGGCAAATTAATGTATGAATTGACCTCTTTTTTATTCTTCTTCTTTTCCTTTTTCCGGCGTTGTTATGGTCAGAAGTGTAGGACCATAACCTTCCCACTTAACTGCATTCCTACTGGTCCGCTTGTGGGGTCCGCCGGTTTGACCTCAGAAAGTAGCGGCAGGCTTCCCGGGATTACTTCATCGCTGAGGCCAATCAAATGCCGGTGTTTTTGCATTTGTTTGCATCAATTGTTTTTCGGCCTGCCGTTTTTTTTTTTTTTTTTTTGTGACACGGGCATGCTCCAGATTTTTTTGTTTGATCTTACTCTTACAACACCGGTGATCTCCAGTCGTGTCAGCCCACTGATTTGCATGTATACTTGTGGGGCAGTTTAATGGTGGTATATGTGTCCCTAGGCTCACCTTGGTGTTTTCAAAATTGCCTAGATGTGATTTTTGTTTACCTTTGTTTTAGTCGCCTTTTACGACAAGCGAGAGATATCGCTGCAGGGATATTCTTAACCCGTCCCTGAACGGAACTATTGACCTCTTTTTTATTATTTTTAAAAAATTCGGAGTTTTATTATAATAAATTTTCAATATGATCCCCATTTTTTAGAAGGCAACGATTATATCTCCTTCTAATGGCTGCACATAAGTCTATGCTTGACAAATTTTGCTGCAATTTGATTCCAGCGAATTCAATCCGTTCTTTCAGTTGTTCCAAAGATACTATTTCCACTTCGTAAACATAATTCTTCATGAATCCCTACACATAAAAATCTAAAGGAGTTAAATCTGGTGATCTAGGTGGCCATTCGGTGGGGCACCTTCTTCCGATCCAACGGTCACTAAAATGATCATCCAGCCAGTTTCTAACCCGTATGCTGTAGTGTGCTGATGCTCCATCTTGCTGGTAGATTAAAATATCTGCTATGGCCAAAGGAACGTTGTCCATCAAATCGGGCAAAAGGTCTCGTAGGAACTGCAGGTATGATTCTCCATTAATAACGGCATTCAAAAACCGCGGCCCGATTACAGTTGGCCCCAAACATTACAGCTAAAGCGGTGTTGTGATTTATTTTGTTTTTTGTTGTGTGGATTGGTGCTACTCCAATGATGCAAATTGTGGAAGTTAGTAACCCCATCTCTGGTAAACTGTGCTTCATCCGTCCAGAATATCCTTGCAAAATAGTTTCGTTCAGTTTCATCTCGAAGCAGTAATGATCGACAAAATTCTGCTCTCAAAAACTTGTTGTTTGAGGTGAGTTCCTGAACTGGCCTAAAATGGTACGGGTGTAAGTTTTCGGTATGAAGCACTCTCCATACTCTAGATTTGGGCACTCCAAGCATAATAGCTATCCTCCTTGTACTAAGGTAGGGATTACGTCGGACCAAATTCAAAATCCTTTCATCTAAGATTCCTGATCCATCTGTAACTGATCTTTCGCTTCTTCATGTAGAGTCTTTCGGCTTCACGATCTCGACCATTAGCTAAACCGTAACAGAAGTGCATGTCCGTTAATTCTTCTCGAGAGTATGAGTTTGACATCGTAATGTGTTGATGAGTTAACATCCAATTTGGAAATGTTTTTTTATTAAAAATGCGATGTCTTTTATTTACATTTGGGTTGCAAATATTTTGTTTTTCAATAAAGAAAAATTGCGGTTTTATTGCTTAAGGTCCTAGCGGGTAGAACCCATCGGCGGCGGGCGGACCCAGACGAAATTGGCAGGTAAGTTTTCAGGCGTTATCAATGAAAAAAAAAGGATTAATCCAGGGTTATTCCAATACTGTGTCACTTTATTGTATCCTCATAAAACTCAGATTTTTTTTAAAAATAATAAAAAAGAGGTCAATGTTTCATATATTAATTTGCCTACAAGTCCAGCCGCGTTAAAACAAAAAAAATAAAATTTTTCTTAGAAAAAAGTGGTTTGGGTTTTTTTTTTTTAATTTCTCAAAAACTACAAGACATTTTTGCATCCGGTTTTCTGTTTTTAACTAAAAACTAATAAGAGGATTGAATTTTCGAAAAAAAAAATTAGTACTTAATTACATACAATTTTGAAAAAAAAATAGTTCGAATTTTTTTTTTTCATTTTTTTTTTCAAAATTTTGAGTTTGAAAATTAATTTCTCAAAAACTATTCCTTAAAACAGCTTCGTTTAAAAACAAGATGAAAGAAGAGGTTTCTGGCTTTACAAAAAAGTATATCACGGCATTGTGATCACATGTAACTGTTGATTTTTAATAATTTTTTTTCAAATTGCCAATTTTTTTCCAATTTTTTAGAAAATTGCCCCTCCCGACTAAACGGGTGGGGGGGGGGGGGAATAGACTCCCCCCCTCATACGATTTTTTTCTTGTCTTGACCAGACCTACACGCTCTAGCTTTTATGGCACACTGCTCGTGGGACACCCTGTATGTCTCAGTAAGTAGATCGTTTGCGAGTTTGTGAGTTTTCTAGCGTTACGCGAACGGTGATTTTTTGATTAGTGAAGTAAAACTTCTTTACGCACGCTTGACTTTGGGAGTAAGCTGGTGAATGAGCGTTACGAAAAGTGTGATCGGGAGCGGCGAACGAAAGTTGAGAGGGAGATATAAGTTAGTGAAGATAGAACGAGAGAGAGTTACGTTTCGTATATTAGTGTAGGGGCAATATATATCTCAGTAAGTAGATCGTTTGCGAGTTTGTGAGTTTGCTAGCGTTACGCGAACGATGGTTTCTTGATTATGTCGTAATTTCATTTCGTTCTTGAACAATTTTATAAATTAATATGTATTTTGTTCAGTATTCAATACATTAAATAGTCTACCTTTAAGGTGAATAAAATTCATTTTAAAGTTCATATTTTGTGAATTTTCGGGTGAATAATAGCAAATTGTGGCAGGAAGTGACACAGACTCTGAATATGAAAGTGGTGCTCCAGGACCATCAACTAAGAAAAAAATACGCAAGGAAATTGTGCATAAAAAGTTTGTGACAACATATTCATACTACTTGCATATGCTTTCCTTGTCTATTTTCTCCCTCTACTAATACGCGGCATTCTAATCTCGACATTGGGGAGCGTTTGATTCTCTGCCCTTTTCTTCTTTCTCTCTCTCTCTCTCTCTTATTCTCCTTGTTACTCTTCCGTATTTCGGCCTCGCGTTTCTACAATTTATTTCAATAAATTTATAAAATAGGATAACATAAAATTTAACTAATACGTAAATAATTAAATATTTATTAATTGTAGAGGTTAACCATTACAATCATAAGTAAGTTGAATAAAGTGCCAAAAACGTATATATATATATACATACAAATAGATGGAGCTAAAGAAGTTTTACTTCAGTCGTGTGGTCTAAAGCACACTCGTTTTTTTTTTGTTTTGCTGAGACATGAGACACTGCACCAGAAACCACCAATGAGACGTACCACTTGAAATGGCTGCTAACGTTTGCCTACAAGCTGCAGCGAGCACGTGGGAACCCGGGGTTCTGTCAAAATTATGTAAACAATCACGCACATTGTTATAATTCCAAGAGTGTGTGTGGTAGTAGTACACTGCGGTAAAATGAAAAGAGCTCACACATATTCACGGATGTCGTTACGAACCTGGACTTCATTCAACATTACAGGGTGTCGTGGGAAAATACGTATGAAAAATGTACGTCTCATTCTGGTTTCGGTGTAAAACTGACATATTTTTGACTGTTTTCGAACCTCTCTCTTGTTCACCTCACCGTAATAATTAGCGCCACCCATCGCCAGGTAGAAAAGGCAACAGTGTTCTCAATTCAGTGCCACATATCGCCATTTGTCAAGTCCCCAATTGTTGCTGGTAAATTTTCATGTCGCGCAATGACGATATCGCTAAGTTGTAAATTGTCGTTAGGTTGACGCCATTTTGATCTATGTTGTAGAGTCGATAGTCGATATTCGTCATGCCCTTTTTGCTCAAAGTGTTGTTGCATCTGCCTTAACTTATAAAATAAAACAAACGATTAGTTGGCAAGTTATTTACCGGCTTATCAGGTACCGCCGCATTGGATCTTCCTATTAGAAGATCAGCATGTGTTTGCATAAAGCCTCCATATGTACCGATGATTCGATGTAAATGTTTTTTTAGCGGGTTTGACTGTCGCCTCCCACAATCCACCGTGATGTGATGTGGGCCGCCAGGTGGCATGAAATGAAAAGTGTTTTGCCAAATGTTGTTAAGCATATGCATTGTGCCAGGCTGCCAAGACTTCAATCATCATTCGATTTTCGCCGACAAAAGCAGTGCCGTTGCCACTATATAGATCCATGCAAGGGTCACATCGCCTTGGTCACCATGCATACAAAAATTGCCACGCAGGTTTTCTTCATGGTGCGTACATTTCTTGAACCAATTCTACTTGATGCACTGTGATTTCTCCAGTTGTTTAATTTCCGGGTGAAAATACTTGGTCTAGTTTGTGGGAATATGGTAATGCAAGACAGGTCTAATATCAGCTGTTATTATTTGTGAATGTAAACGATATTCCCAATGAATCGCCATATGTACACCGCCCCGTTGTACGCAATAGTTTGCCAAGACTGCTAAATCTGTCCAATAGGTCGACCATGATCACTTTCGTATCCGTTACATATTGAGTTTGCAAGGCATAAAGTGTTTTAGTCCAGTTCTCGCTCGGAGTGGTAATCGATAATGACTCAAGCTAAAGCTGTGATGGTCATGATCCTGTCACAATAAACATTAGATACAAGGGTGAGGGGTATGAGTTATTTTTGTCTTATGTTTGAACTCTGCCTCCATCAAAACGCTGTCTTCCTCTGTCAATGATGTACATTCCGAAATAGGATAATTTTTTTGAACTTGGGCCATGCCACCATAAGGGATGATTGATTAATGCTGATGCCTGTATGTTACGACTCGCACAATCTGCTGGGCAAGTCGTGTGCAAATATGATGCCAGTTACATATTGTTGAATTTTCCTGAATGAAGCGAATATGATTCACAACACACTTCTTAAGCTTAGTTGCATTTTTGTGAAGCCAGTGTATCACAATTTTTGAATCAGACCACATTGTACATTTGAAATGCTGTTTGTGTTTCCTTCATCAATGTGGTAAGCAATTGAGTTGCGCAGAGTTCTAATCGATATCTGGTTATTGGATGCAAGGGTGCCACTTGTATTTTTGATCTTACCAACTGACTATTACATTTGCCATCGCTCGTCGCGATGCACAAATAAATAGTAGCTGCAAATGCCTTAAAGCTCAATCACACAGAACGTTACTCGGCATTACTGTACCGTCGCGTTACGGCGTTACGGTTGTATTGCATTGCATTGCATCATTCGTGCCACACATGCGGCGTTATCACTCAGCGTTACTTAAAGTAATGCGAGGTTACTTTTCGGGTTGTACAAAATTACAAAGTATCGCGCGTTACGGGCGTTACTATTATATTTTCGTTCTGATTGAGTACGCAACTCAACTTTTCGGGTTGTACAAAATTACAAAAGTATCGCGCAGTACCGGCGTTCTCAGTACTTTTTATACTCGTAAGAATATTTTAATGATGAGAGTAACATAGGTACATATTATATTTTCAGTGGATACGAATTAATTAAAATAAATACGTTTGTAAAAATGCAAGCAATAATTTTTGATCAATTTACCTTAAACAAACGGCTAAACTTTCCCGGGTTCCAACCGGTCTCCTCCCTGCACAGACGCCCAGTTCTTCCCTCCTTTTATTTACCGGGTGAACTCAATACCGCCTCCTCCTATCACTCTCAATTGAAGCAAGAAGAAGCAAAGCTTCCTCCTCAACAGCACTACTCATGATTGATGTACAAACTCTAGTGGTTGGGCCCAGTCAAATTTTTCTTCCCATAATCTCTGTATAAGAACCTTTGTTGTGAGTAAAATAGGAACCAACATACCTGTAGGGTCATACAGTTTCGCTGCATTGCTAAGCTCCTGTCGCTTTATGATGAATGTAGTTTCGCTAAAGCAAATGCAATAGAATAGTTCAGCTGTTGATGGATCCCAATTTTAAGCCAAGCACGGCGGTTTCCGCCAGATATAAATCGAGTGGAGGAACAGTGTTAAATGTGCCATTGATGCTAGACAGAACTTCGGTGCTATTTGATTTCTATTACCGTGAGTGGAAATGACCACTTGCCAATACCGATGAAACATCTGAAGCTACTTGGATTGGGTTGTTTACTGTTTGCACGATAGTCAGTTAGTCGTCCACATAGAAATCGCGCAAAATACAAGTAGCCAACATTCGATCCAAATCACACTTCTTCCTTCGTCGCACAGCCAAGTATGGACCGCTTGTATATAGCGGTATGTACAGTAGCGAGTTGAAAAGTGCGAATTGGTTGAATTTGTGTCTTTCGCCAAAGTACTCGTATTTTTTTTTTTTTTTTTTTTTTTTTATTCCTTATTTCAAACAAGCATGAAAAAGCAACGAACAATTAAGACTTAATAATAAATATGAGTACAAACTAAGAAATTACATGTTTTGCTTGAAATAGTTAAGATACACTCTATTGCAAAATGACAAGAGGCGAGTGAATCTATTATAAAATAGTTCTAATATACATATAACACTTGATGGGGAAATCTTGCAAATAACAAAATTACATACATAAAACAAAAAAATAAAAAACAAAGAAAGAGAGGGAAAGAAATCAACTGCAGAAGATCCAAACAATATTTATTCAAACAATTTCTTATGCGTCAGGTACAAAAAACATCTCTAATGAGTGATAATTAAAAGAAAAGAGCCATTTTTTAATATTAAAATTAAAAAAACTTTTTTTACTCTTTCGCATCTAAGGTTGTGAGGTAAAGAATTAAATAACCGAGGAGCTGTGACTAAAAAGAACCGGGAAAAGTGTGTTTTATTAATTGTTGGCAGCGTTACAAAATGTCTGATATTAACACGCAGATTGTGATTTTCATCTATTCTAACAGCATAAAATCCACAATTCTCAAAGAATATTTTTAGAACTTTGTAACAGTATAGGTGTCTTAATGGTAAAAATTTGTGGCCATTGTCGATATTGTTAACCATGTGTACCTGCCTGAACATCTTTTCGACATCAGCTGTCACCGCAATAGAATAGAGACGAAATCGATGTATTAATTGAATCAATAAACCTTGAGTAGGTCGGCCGGCATATTGAGTGTCATTTAAGGAATATCCATTGGATGTTTTTGCTGAAGCGTTGAAAACGACGCGAAATTTCGTTGTAACAGCGTTGATGTGGAATATATAAGACTTGAGATGGATCGCCTTGATTGTCTGGAACGTGGTAAATGTGACCAAATTGCTCATATTCACGCCATCATTCAGATGCCAGTTGGTGAAACTGTCGTAGCTGTCGAACTGTGATCCAGGATCGGAAAGTAATCTGCATGTGAATGTGTTGCCAAAGCCATCGAAAATGTGCACTTGTGCCGTTGCCAAGAGTGTTAAACGGTTGCTTATAAATGTAAATATTTTAACAACGCCATCTAGTCACTGATGCACTGTTGGTGGTAATGATGATGTTGCCATCCTTGCAGCCTGTTTTAATAATGTTCCACTCATAAGAACCAATGAAGCCACCGCTGGATTTCGTCACAATAAAATGTGTAACAGGCTCTCCAATTTGTAGAAGAACATGCCTAAGTTGAGTGTCCAGGTTTCAAGCAATGAAAAGAGAAATTTGTTCCCTTCAGCTTCGCAAATCGTTCAGATACCGGCAATGAGGTTAGACCCGGGCACCGACTATTGTTATTGTACCAAGATTGGTTTTGACCACACGTGATAAGTTGCCCGCCAAGGCAATCTCAACAATCCTTGCGCAGGTTGTGTTTTCTGATGATTTCAATTTTTAATTTTCATGGGGCACATACCCCGATTTATTGAGCTTAATTCAAGCTAACTTAATCTAATCTTAATCTAATCTAACTTATTAGCAAAGAAGAACGGGAGAGGGTTTTTATGCTGCTGAGGTTGAACTCGAAGTAAGGATTCGAATTAAGACTTCTCAGCATGCGAGAAATGGGTTCATTGGAGCCATATGCAGTACGGGGAGTGGGTAGACAGAAGAGACGGGGATTTCAATCATTGCGGGGATTAGTGTTGATAGCGACAGAGTTGTAGAGCAGTCACTGGTACCTCCATGAATGAAATTAATGTGAGATATAATTCTTCTTTCCTCCAACGTGTTCATGTTGATTGGTTTAAGGCGGTAGGGTGGTAAAAACAAAGGACCAGGGGAGACCTCGAAGAGCAAAGCATACTGCAACTGGCGTTGGATGCCCTCGATTCTAGAAAAGTGGGTTTGTTGGTGAGGAAACCACACTTGAGAGGCGTATTCAAGATGGGGCCGGACAAATGTTATGAGAAGAGATCGGGTAACGTAAGGGTTCCTCGATATTCTTTAAACCATCACCTCACGAAACCGAGCGCAGAATTAGCTTTAAGGATTATCTAATCGATGTGTGCGCGAAAATTTAGCTCCTGATCGTATAATATGTCAAGATCGCGAATGACTTGAACGGTGGAGATGGTTTGATTATTGGGGAAGTAGAGAAGAGGAGGAGGTTTGATTGGTTTACGTGAAAAGGTTATTGATTGGCATTTAAAAATGTTAAGCTCCAAGCAATTTTTGGAACACCAGATGGGAAAACTATTGAGATCAGATTGAATAAGGGAAGAGTCGTGACTGGAGGAAATGACCTTGAAGAACTTGGTGTCGTCGGCGTATAATGAGATATGGGAATGTTTGATCACCATTTCAATATCGTTTATGATAAGAACGAAAAGAAGTGGACCTAAGTGGCTGCCTTGGGGGACGCCGGAGGAAGCTAAAAAGCGGTTAGAGAAGGCACATCTAAAACGAACACTGTAATAGCGATTTTCCAAGTAAGAAGATATCTACTTCAAAGAAATGGAATCGAAGCTAAGGCAGGGCAAGTTGAAGAGTATCAGTCTGTGGGAGATTTTATCGAAAGCTTTACTGAAATCGGTTGAAATAATGTCGAATTCTTTGCCGTTCGCTTAGACTGATAGAGTAAAGGACACAAATTCAAAAAGATTAGTGGTTGTAGATCTGCATTTAACCCTAGAAAGATAATGTGCGCCTTAGAGGCGCCCGCGATATAGATTTTTAGGATAGGATATGATAGAATAGGATTTTAAAATCCTATATAACTTTCTTTTAAATAAAAAATAATAACACGTATTTGTATTTTTTTACTTATTAATAATGTAACAATTCATTGAAGTTATAAAATAAAGAATAATCATTTTAATTTTTAAAATAAAACGAGTTATAAAATTGTGCGCCTCTCAGGCGCATGTTTATCTTTTCAGTACTATAAAATAAGATTATCTTTCTAGGGTTAAGGAAACCGTGTTGTATAGGGGAGATTAAAGAAAGTTTCGTACAAAATACCCTAGATGAGTTTGGGTATATGTGACAGTTTGGCAATGGGACGATAGTTGTTAACAACATTCTTCGGACCCTTTTTTATGCATAGGGGTGATAAATGAGTTTTCCATAAACGGGGGAATTCACCTAGGGATAGGCTGAAGATTTTCGAGAGAGGGAAAGTGAGGGTTGAGGAGTATTTTTTTTTAGAAATATGGCAGGGAGACCGTCAGGTCCAGGAGTGAATTCATCATTAAGTAGATTTAATTTGTTTTTTTCGAAAAAATGGTCCGAGGAAAAATTCGGTAAATAATCAAAGTAAGAGAGGTCTGGAACAAAGGAGTCGTCGGCTGTTTAAAAAAGGTGGCGAAAAAGTTGGCGACAATATTAGGATCGGTAGAGGTTTGATCATGGAAGGAGGATAGACATTAGATTTTCTTTTCTAGTTAACAAACTTAAAGAAGGACTTAGGATCATTTATATGATTGCCTTTTTTTAAGGTATTCATTGACAAGGTAAAATTTTTTTTGTGGAAATCGTGAAAAGCCAGAACTGTAGGGGGTTTGTTCTGTAATGGAGAATCGTTAAAAAAGGAAAAGAGGAGGGGAGGATGGAAGTTATCGATGACTGAAAGGGAAAGAGGACAAAGTTGTGGATATGAGGTCTAGTTGTCTACCCACGTAGCTTAGGATGCCACTAACTTGGCTAAGTTTAGAATCTGCTAGACGATCCAAGAAAAGACATTCTTTGGCAGTAATGGGACTGGTGACTGATTTAAGAAGAAGAAGGTTGAAGTCACCGAAAAGAAGGATTTCATCCTGAGTGTCTTTTAAATCAATTATTTGGTAAATTGTGTTAATGGCGAGCTCAAAGGTGAGGTCAAAGTTAGGAAACGAATTCGGGGCAAGTGATTAGGATGGAGGCGTAGGGATAGTAGTTGGGGTTAGATAAAACGAAACCCGTTGATGTTGGGGTTTTGGCGAAGCTGTGGGAGATGGATAAAAGTGAGAAATAAATGGGTTAGTAAAAGTTGGAAAGAGATTTGTTTTAAAACTCCAGTTATGGTAGGAATTGGGGGGAACTTTGAGATGCTTATTGAAATTAAATTGAAAATTCTTAGGTGGCTTGCTGCAAAAGGACGACGGGATATTGGAGGTGATAGGCTTATGGCTAAAGTTATTATATATGTTTATCTTAGGCCTGGTCTTAGCCATGTTTTTATTCTTGTTTAGGTCTTACCGATGGTGAGGACAGTATTGAAGGGGTTGCAGAAGACCCTTACTTCATACTTCAATGGGATTATTATGCTGAAATTTGACACACGGCACATCGGCTATTGAATAATCTTGGCGGAAGAAATTCTTTAGCCAAGGGATGGTGGCGTGCGGAGGGGCTCCTTTTGGGTGCAACTCGGAGACGTTAGTGTATTTGAGCTTTCCAGGAAACCTGCAGTAGAGGTTGAAAGAGGTTCATTACTCTGAGAGTCCTTTGTAGTTGAAGTTCTTCGAGGAGGGACATGTTAACGGGAGGGTGCGGTGGTGTCCTAGACGAGGGAGAGTCGTCTTTCGTTGAAATGATTTTTAGTTCGGCAGTGATGTCAAAGATGGATTGAAGAGTTGTTGCCAGATTGTCACTGAAGTCACTTAGTCCATCTGAGTGTTATTCCGAGGTGGCGGCAATTTTGTGGAACAAGATTGTAGGAGAGTGTCAAGATCGACTCACGTTGTTTTTAGTGTCCGGCTTCTTCCGTGTAAGCTCGATAAGCGTATTTACATCGGTACTAAGGTATTTACATCGGTTCTAAGCACATCAAACCGGTTAGTGAGGTCATTGGATTCATTCAATAGAATGAAGGAGGTCTTTAATTGCGTTGACAGGGTTATCGGCACTACGGAACCGTTTTTTCGCGAACTCAGAGGAATTGTTAACGGCACTGAAAATATCGCCAACATTTCTCGTAGCCATTTCGAAACGGTTCGAAAGTTAGCTTGCGGTGCTGCTACACCGGATGGCGCTCCACGTCGTCCCATAGCTCTAAATGAGTAACCAATTTAACTGGTTTGGCTTCGGCAATCAACACATTGTGTGCAACGACAAAACGGTCAAAATGGGTCTGCAACGTAATCAGATCTTGGTTCAAGGCAAAACTGTTACCATTGTAATTGTCATTAAATATATGTATAGCTTATAACGTGGTTGATTCCATTAACGGTGTGTGCATACGTATGCATGTAGGCCACTAGAACGTTCGATCGCTCCACACTACCGTTCACTCCCTTTCTGGGTAAATGCACAATGTTTTTTGCCAGCTAAGAGCGCTAATAAATGAAAAAAACGTTTATTCACCACCGACATGCTCTACGAGTATATTGTTCCACTGCACACCAAATTTAGAAAAAATGTCTAAGATACACACAAAGTGGACAAATATAAGATACACGTAGAATTTTTGAATTAACTGTAAAAAAAAAAAAGAAACACAGTCACATCAGCGAAATTTGATGTTTATTGTCCCAGTACCAATGCAAAGCTGACATCTCTCTCTCGTTCACATCACCGCGACTTAGGAACACCCATCGCCAACTAGGAAAGGTAACATTGTACACAATTTCATTGCTCTTCATAAAACGAATATCGCACTTTCAGTAATTCAGTAATTCAGTAATATATTTATTTCAGTAATATCATATGTAACAATGGTTATATATTTCTGCGAAGCCACATAGGCTTTTCTGCAGAAGGTTGTGCTTCATATGTTAACAAATAAATTGAAGTGAGCTTAGATTAAGACATATTCATAATTTAGTACAAATTTAAGATAATTTCATATGTAAAACAAAAAATTAATCAATTTACATTTTGTATGAGTACTTCAATATATCTCATTCGATTAGGTTAACGTTAGGATTTAATATTTTAACATTAGTGTTAAATTAGATTCAATAGCTAGTTGCTTGGGTTTGTATTTAGCAGATAGTTTTTAATACATTTTTTTCTGGTTTTAGGATTTCTAATGTTGCGCAGTTCATGAGGAATTGTGTTTAAGATCTCAGGCACGCTGCATTTTAATTGTCTTCAACATAGTAGAGCTGACCACGACAAGTTTTTTCTTCCGTAATTGCCTCTTTCTCCCTGCAACTTCCCTCTTTCCAAATATAAGATTACCTTTTATTATTAGAATGTAATTAGAATCAAAAACCCAATCTCTCTTCCAACAGTCATATGTCTACCCTTTGATATATTTGCTCTAACCGAAACAAATCTGATCCCTAGCATAAATAACCTTGAATTGTCCCATCAAATTTTAATACAGACGAACTCAGCCGACCCACTGATGGTTGTCCTTGTTCAGGCGTACTACTAGCCATCTTTAATTCAATTGACTCCTCCCTTATTGCTATGTCATCCTCCCCCCATCTCGACTTTGTCTCAATTAAGATTCTACTACCCCAAAAGAAGCTATACATCATCTGTTCCTACATCTTGCATTGACAACCTATTGAATCCTATCAACTCGCCATTAACGCAATTGACCAAATAATTGATTTAAAAGGCCTCATGGATGAAATCCTTTTCTTCGGCGACTTTTCTCATCTTAAATGGTGTTGGGACTCAGCCCCAACAAAACAATTTCAATTAGAATAATAATAAAATAAAAACAAGCACTCACCCGCGAAACGTCACAAAACACATTGTACACACATTGTAAACTAAATGTCAAGTATAAGGCAACAAATAGCATATGTAAGCACGTAATCTATCTCACTCTATCTACCATCACAACCAGATCACAACATAACGATTGACATTAAAACGAGACAGATTGCGTGCATAAATAGCATAATAGTAGTTCTCATCCTCGCCCTGGGACATTGTCACAATCAGCAACATGTTGCAAAAAGAAGGACATTGACCCAGGGCAGTTACATTCAAAATCCAAATGATATATAAGGCCACTACCATTTACTGTGAGCACTTTTTGTCCTTTGTTAAGCAAGTGAAATAAATTGTAACAGTCGTTAACAGTCTGTAAATATTAACAATAAAGTCTTTTCTTCTGAGATCGCCTTATCTCAGAACATGGTCCTTCGAACCTTTTAAAGAACTTTAAATTAGTTAGTTGGTTGGAGTATAGAGTATAGCGAGTGATATTAAAAAACAAAGAAATATTAAAAGTGATACAATAAAATAGACAATCAGAACGAGGATAATTCCGTATACATAGCAGTGCATGCAAGAAAGGCCAACGGAGCATAAACGGAATCGAAGCTGGAACGGTTGGAAGAACCTGCTACAAGGAAACCAAACGGACATCACTTGGAATCAGTTAGGATTTCAAATTTGCATAAGGTAGGAATTTCACCTCATTTTCCACCTTTAATTAAATAAAATACGCATTTACATTAAAACAAAAATATATTTTACAAGAAATACATATTATAAAAATAAAACAGTGTTTGAAATAATTAAACGAACAGTGAAGTAATAAATATATACATATATACATATAAATCGTAATACAAAAAAAAAGAACCCTTTTATCCATTTAAAATACTGTATATAAATTATAATGGCCAAACTCGCAAAGAACATTGAACTACAAGATACAATTTTAAAAGAATTACAAGTGGAGTTCGATGAATTTCTAAACGCGACCGCGGCGCGAAAGTCAAGGGGATATGTGAAAGCATGTTTAACTGACATCGAAGAAACTTATAAACGCGCGAAAACTCAACACGGTGCAATTATAAGCAGTGCACCGGATCAGTTAAAAGATAAATATATAGAGGACGAAACATTCGCGAAAATAAAGCGAGTCTATTTTAAATTTAGTGGGCTTATAGACGATGACCTAGAGAAATTCGCCGACCAAACCCGTTCGTCATTAGATGTTAGTCACTTAAATACCTCTAGATCATGTGGGTCCGAAATAAGACTTCCGCGCATTCAAATTAAACCGTTTTCGGGAAAGTTCGAAGATTGGTGCGAGTTTTATAATCTATTTGAAAATTTAATAGATCAGAACTCAGATTTATCTGATGTTCAGAAACTGCAACATCTTAAGAACTCGGTGACTGATGAAGCTGCGCGGTTAATTCAGCATCTTCCTCTTGACGGAAGAAATTACATATCAGCGAGGAACATTTTAACTGAAAGATTCGAAAATAAACGAAAATTAGTTAATACACAACTAAAGATCCTTATAGAACAAGAAAAACTCACCCATGAATCCGCGGCTTCATTAAAATCATTGCACGATACGAGTGCAGAGTGTTTCCACGCCCTTGCTAACCTTAAGATCCCTGTAGACACCTGGGACGCCATCCTCATATACATTATTTTCCATAAACTCCCTCCGCAAACACAAAGGGATTGGGAAGCTAAACTAGGGACATCCAAAGCTCTACCAGAATGGAAAACATTTTTATCTTTTATAGAGGCTAGGTTCAGCTCATTGGAAAACATTTCTGAAATTAACACTAGTTCGAAACTACAAGGAACATCGTTCTCTTTTCGAAAACCATCGGCTAGGGCATTTCATTTAAATTCTCAACAATTAAATAAGAAATTTCTTTGTCGGCTGTGCAGGGCTTCGCACGGCATTAGGCATTGCAAACAGTTTTTAAGGATGGATGCGAAGGCACGATCTGATATCATCAAAAGGCATTCTATTTGTGCTAATTGCTTAGGTTACGATCATCACGCATCAAGTTGTAGCAGCAGTAACCGATGTTACAAATGCGGCCTTAAGCATCACACGATGTTACATGTTGAACATCAAGTTCCACGACAAAACAATACTCAACCCAACACGTACAACCACTTTACTCAAAACACAAATCACTATGAATCGGCAACTAATGCACATAGTGACTTCCAAGGGCCCTCCACATCGCAAACTGTATCAGTTAACTCGCATTTCAACCAAATGCGATCTAAGGCCCTATTAGCCACCGCACTGGTAAAGATTTTTGCTTCGAATGGAACGTACCACGTATTTAGGGCGCTAGTAGACCCTGGCTCTGAAGCTACATTCATATCAGAGAATGCGACTCAACTGCTAAGACTAAAAAGACACAAAACATCAGCATGTGTCACGGGCCTAGGTCAAACACCTACTGGGCTTTCTCATCATCAAGTTGAGTTCAGTTTAGGCTCATTGACGAACGCAGAATTTAGTCTCGATGTCAGGGCGTATGTCTTTCCCCAATTAACATCAATGTTACCAACCCATCGGGTGCAAACCAGTAGGTGGAAACATCTTAGCAAACTACCTCTGGCTGATCCTTCTTATTTCCTCCCTGGGAAGATTGATATCCTATTAGGAGCCGATGTTTATTCATCTGTTATCCTGGAAGGCTTAATAAAGGGTAAAGAAGGTTCCCCCATAGCACAGATGACGGAGCTAGGATGGATACTCACGGGAAACATAGGTAATTCAACTACAACCAAGCCCAAACAGGTAAGAGTTCAAACCCATTTCAACTGTTTGGAGGAACTGAAGAAATTTTGGGAAATAGAAGAAAGTTTCGACGACAGGAAACTCACACAAGAAGAAGAAAATTGCGAACTACACTATCAGCAAACCGTGCAGCGAGGCAAAGACGGTCGATATATGGTGAAATTGCCCTTTAAGAATGGTATACGACCATCTCTTGGCAATTCAAAAAACGCAGCATTGGCTAGATTTTATCAGATTGAAAGACGGTTAACAGCGAATGAAGGGTTACGAATCGCATATCATGAATGCATAAATGAATATAAAACATTAGGTCATATGAAGGAGATCAACGAAGAGGCTCAACTGACCGTAAGCAACCATTATTTTCTACCACACCATGCAGTGTTTAAAGAGTCAAGCACAACGACCAAATTGCGTGTGGTTTTCGACGCATCGTGTAAGGCCTCCAGTGGAACGTCTTTAAACGATCACTTGATGGTAGGCCCACGACTACAACCAGACATCATAGACCTAATCGCTAAATGGAGAAAATTTAGAGTTGCATTCGCTGCCGATATAAATAAAATGTATAGACAGATATGGATATCACCAGGAGATACCCCGTATCAACTTATTTTATGGAGAGAAACCCCTAATAACCCTATCAAAACATTCGCACTGAGAACAGTCACATTCGGCACAGCTTCAGCTCCCTATCTGGCAGTGCGAACACTCCATCAGTTGGCAGCCGATGTTGAAGGCAAATATCCTCATGTAGCCAAGGCGCTCACGGAAGGATTCTACGTGGATGATTTCATTTATGGATCCGATAATGAAGCCGACGCAATCAAACTGCAGTCCGACATTCGCGACGTCTTAAGTTCGGCTGGATTTAATCTTCGGAAATGGATTAGCAATTCTCAGAAGGTCTTGGAACAGGTCCCTGAAAATGAAAGAGAAATAAATCTACCTCTCAAGTTCGATTCACCAGACTCGATTAAGACACTGGGAATCCAATGGCATCCAGCAAGGGATGTTTTCAAATTCAAAATAAACTTACCTGAAATACCTATACATACGAAACGAACAGTACTCACAGACATAGCGCGACTCTTTGATCCCTTGGGGTGGATCTCTCCATGTATTGTCAGGGCAAAGTTAATCCTTCAACAGCTGTGGCTAAGAGAACTCTCATGGGATGAAGTCATCCCTCGAGACATTGAGAACCAATGGTTAGAGCTACGTAATGGTTTGTCGAATCTCGAAGTTTTCCAAATCCCTCGTTGGATACAATTTGAAACGGCCGCTCAGGTGCAACTACATGGGTTCAGCGATGCATCCGAGCGAGCATATGCAGCTGTTGTGTATGCACGAATTGTAACAAATGAGCGGGAGAACATAAGCCTATTAGCATCAAAGACACGAGTAAGTCCATCTGCGGTTAAAAGTATCTCCTTGCCACGTCTGGAACTTTGTGCAGCAGTACTTTTAGCAAAACTATTGCATCGCATTACGAAGGCTATGCAGTTCGATGAGGTTGACATTTTTGCATGGTCGGATTCCATGATAACACTAGCATGGATTAAGGGAAATCCGTCAATTCGAACTACCTTTGTAGCGAACCGTGTCAGCGAAATACAACGGTTGTCCAACCCAAACGCCTGGCGGCACGTAAGCTCTAAGGATAATCCCGCAGATTGTGCTTCACGAGGAGTATCACCAGAAGAACTCTGCAAAAATCAAATGTGGTGGCACGGTCCCAGTTTTCTTCGAAATTTTTCATCAAATGAATGGTCAAATTCAGCTCCCATGGAAACAGCTTTGGAAACTAAGAAAAACATAAGAAAGGACAAAGATCAGAAATTGATAAACAACGGTTTAAACATATACTTACAAATTCTTCCGAAGCACTCCACTATTGTTGATTCATTGCTTCAAAGATGTTCTACTTTTCAGCTCATTGTTCGCTGCATAGCCATATGGCGACGATATATCCACAATTTAAGACATCCTAACAAGCGAGCACCATTGGATACTCAGCCACTATGTCCCGATGAGCTAATTGCAGCCCACAATCAAGTCATCAAAATTGTGCAAATTGAACAGTTTGCTGACGAAATCAAGGCACTGAAAGAAAGGGGAACCATCTCCAAGAAAAGCGGAATTCTCAACTTGAATCCGTTTCTCGATGGTGACGACCTATTACGTGTGGGAGGTCGCTTAGTTAATGCGACAATACCGTTTAACCAACGCCACCCCTTAATACTCAAGGATTCACACACAGTGGCAAAACTCATTGTCAGCGACATCCATCAAAAGACCCTTCACGGAGGACAACAATTAATGATGGCTGAGGTTCGTAACACATATTGGATCACCAATTTAAAAAGACTGGTAAAAACGACAATTTATAAATGTGTTCGATGTCATCGGTACCACGCCAAAATGCAACAACAACTTATGGGAAGCCTTCCTGCAGAAAGAGTTATCATCTCTAGACCCTTTACCAACACTGGAGTCGATTATGCTGGTCCCATAGACATCAAATTATGGAAGGGTAGGTGTAACAAAACCACAAAGGGATATATAGCCATATTCATTTGTCTAGCTACCAAGGCAATCCATATAGAACTAGTAAGTGACCTCAGTGCAGCAAGCTTCATTGCCGCATTCCGAAGATTTACGGCAAGAAGAGGAATGTGCGCAAACATATTCAGTGACTGTGGGACAAATTTTAAGGGAGCAAGCAATGAGTTGCATAAAGATAGCAAATTCATAACGACTGAATGGTCGTCAGAAGTTGCCAAAACCCTTGCGTCGCAAAACACCAAATGGCATTTTAACCCTCCATCATCTCCACACTTTGGAGGCCTTTGGGAAGCTGGAGTTAAGTCCATTAAGCATCATTTGAAACGAACTATTGGCGCATCCAAGTTAACATTCGAGGAATATGCGACCCT
The DNA here is from genome assembly GCA_958301585.1 of Merodon equestris. Classification (NCBI taxonomy): domain Eukaryota; kingdom Metazoa; phylum Arthropoda; class Insecta; order Diptera; family Syrphidae; genus Merodon; species Merodon equestris. The sequence goes on from OY284413.1 coordinate 107,825,442, forward strand.
GCTCGCTCAGATTGAGGCGTGTCTGAATTCAAGACCCCTTTGTCCAATGACGTCAGATCCCGCCGATCTTTCAGTCTTAACACCTGGACACTTCCTCATTGGGTCAGCACTACATAGGCATCCCGACAGGAATCTACAAGAAAGGAACATCAACAGCCTAGATAGATGGAAATACCTTCAACGCCTCACTCAAGACTTCTGGACACAATGGAGCACATCGTACTTACATCTTCTTCAGCAACGTCCAAAATGGCTGCAACAGAAACCAAATCTGAAGGTCGGAGACATCGTACTGGTCAAAGAAGATAACCTTCCACCTTCGGCGTGGTTACTAGCGCGAGTGCTAGAACTGCATACCGGTTCGGATGGTCTGACGCGCGTGGTGACCATAAAAACGAAAAACTCGGTTTTGAAACGTCCGATCGCGAAGCTTTCTCCCTTGCCGTGTTCGAATGCGTCGACCGATTCGTAACGAAATCAAACAAAACATAAGGGGAACCTTAATTAACCCAGAATAAACAATGAACTAAAACAAAAAAAACAACAACTATCACCATTTAATTTATTGAAGTTATAGGCACTAATCGAATCATTTGGCCCACTGCACTTAACCCGCCTGCAGATAACTATTATGAATTTATTAATAATAATTTATTATTATGCACACAAACTAATGCATTTTTATCATTTTATAACCACATCACACGCGAACGAGAAAAATTACGAGGATCTTTGGGCACACATCCACGAAATCGAAGGAAGACAAGGGGTCGACAACAGAACGCAGAAAAGGGTCACGCAGCCGATGACAACACGACGACGGCCACGGCGGTATTACCACAAAACGTTGCAAATTAATCACCAGCACTCGACACACAAAAAACACAAACTTTCAGTTGAGAGGCCGGGAGTATGTTGGGACTCAGCCCCAACAAAACAATTTCAATTAGAATAATAATAAAATAAAAACAAGCACTCACCCGCGAAACGTCACAAAACACATTGTACACACATTGTAAACTAAATGTCAAGTATAAGGCAACAAATAGCATATGTAAGCACGTAATCTATCTCACTCTATCTACCATCACAACCAGATCACAACATAACGATTGACATTAAAACGAGACAGATTGCGTGCATAAATAGCATAATAGTAGTTCTCATCCTCGCCCTGGGACATTGTCACAATCAGCAACATGTTGCAAAAAGAAGGACATTGACCCAGGGCAGTTACATTCAAAATCCAAATGATATATAAGGCCACTACCATTTACTGTGAGCACTTTTTGTCCTTTGTTAAGCAAGTGAAATAAATTGTAACAGTCGTTAACAGTCTGTAAATATTAACAATAAAGTCTTTTCTTCTGAGATCGCCTTATCTCAGAACAAATGGCCTCAGTCTTTCTCTTCTTAAATCGCCTAGAAGATTCAAATCTTAGCCAAGTTAGTGGCGTCTTAAACTACATGAGTAGACAACTAGACTTCATATTCACAACTGTTTCCTTCTTTATCACTTTGTCCCCTTTCCCTTTCAACCATTGATAACTTCCATCCTCCCCTCCTCTTTTCATTTTTTCACGATTCTCCATTACATAACAAACTCCCTACAGTTCTGGCCTCTCACGATTTCCACAAAGCAAAATTTCACCTAAGCACTGAATACCTTAAAAAGCTTAATTCTTAATTCTACCTCTCTATCTCTCTTTACGTTCCCATTTGTTGCTGCTCAACAACTTTATAAAGTAATAATATAATAACTAAACAAATAATCATTAAAACAAACAAACTAAAAACAAACGCATGTCACTCGCGCATTTGACAAATAAGAACTTGACAAATGCGCGAGAATCGAATTTGTGGAATGTGGACTGTAATGCGATCGGCCATTCTCCCAATGCATTCCGAAACCTGGGGAAATGGCAGAGCGTATACATACCTACACAAAATATAAACAAAATGTAGGTCATTGGGCTATTCACGCCATTCAATTGTACATAGCGAAAAAACAGCTGGTTGTTTATAAATACAAGTCATTATTTTGTTGTTCACTACTTCTAACGTTCAACTCGCAGCGAAGACATACCAAATAAAAATTATAACGTTTATAATTATAAATAATAAATAAATAATCAATTTTAATTAAATCAATATCGATACACCCATTAGTTCTAACCTGAACATTGGTCCTTCGAGCCGGATCCCCACCAGCGATCTGCAGCGAACCGAGTAGTGCTGTGCAGCGCAAAATGCAAATCCGAACCAGATCCCCATCAGTGATCAATATCGTGGTTATACAGGCAGAACCAAAAGCCCAGTTGCAGAATTGCAGTTGAAGATCCAGTTGCAGCAGCAAAAGATCCAGCTCATTACACAGTTGAAGATCCAGTTAGAAGTCCAGTTGCAGTTGAAGATCCAGTTGCAGTTGAAGATCGAGTTACTGTTGAAGATCCAGTTGCAGTGATCCAGAAGGCAGCGGTATCCAACTCAACCCAACAGCTAAGGAAAACAGGATATCTGCTGAGTATAAAAAAATAACAATTACATTTATCTATTTCATTAAATAAAATAAATTGCATACCTATATTGAAATTCATTCGTTAACCATTAACACATATGTACATACAAATAGTGCATATATATGTAATAATTTAAACTTAAGTGATAAGTGACTCCGTACTATTACAATTCGCTAGCTCACATCTATCTCGCCTTTGTCTTCGCTCCCTGCATCGTATCCTTTGTTGAAACAGTGCAATCCGAGATGGCGAAACTAAACAAATCAATGGAATTCCAAGAGCTTACCCTCAAGGAACTTTCAAATGACTTGGAGGAATACCAAAAGGATTCCGCGGCGCGAAAATCGAGGGAGTATGTGAACGCGCGCTTAGTGGAGATGGAAGAGTTGTTCAAACCTGCGAAAAAAACACTCTAACATTGTTAGTGCGTCTGCAGATCCCCTGAAAGAAAAATACTTTTTAGATGAAACATACTCCGAAATAAAAAGAATTTATTTTACCTTTATCGGTTCTCTCCACGATGACTTGGATAAATTGAATGAGAGTAACGGTGCGAATCTGGACAGTCCCCGTATCAATCAATCGCGGTCTTCCGTTTCTGATATTCGTCTTCCGCGAATACAGATAACAAACTTTTCCGGACAATTTGAGGAGTGGTGCGAATTTCTGAACATATTCCCAATCATGGTAGACCAGAACATAGATCCCTCAGGTGTGCAAAAACTCCAATTCCTAAAGAGTTTTGTGTCAGGTGAAGCTTCGCGTCTAATTCAGCACCTTCCGATCGATGGGAAAAATTATTCCGCCGCTTGGGAAATTCTGATCGATAGATATCAAAATAAAAGAAAACTTGTTAACACTTAATTATGCCTTTTAATAGAACAAGGTAAACTTACCCATGAAACCGCCGCGTCCTTAAAATCCCTGCATGATACCACTATGGAATGCATCCATGCACTATCGAATCTTGGAATAGCAGTTGATAGTTGGGACTGCATTCTCATCTATATATTATTTCATAAATTACCTCCCCAAACACAGAGAGACTGGGAGGACAAGCTAGGCAACTCGAAAGCCCTCCCTGACATTAAGACATTTCTCTCCTTTATCTTCTGTCGCTTCAGTTCCCTAGGAAATATTTCGGAGCTAAATCATTCCCTTAAACCTTCGCCCACTAATCCTTTTAAGATGCGAACACATTTCACACCAAATCGTCGGCTAAACAATTTCCTTGTCGCGTGTGTACCGGCCCCCATAGCATTCGGCGATGCAAACGTTTTCTAAACATGGATGCCAAAGATCGAGCAGAGGCAATAAAGGAAAAAGCAATATGTTCCAACTGCCGTGGTTACGACCATCATGCAACATTACTGCAACACTGTACTACCAACAAACAACAAGGCGTCTTCAGGACGGAAGGTATGAAGTTCGACTTTTTTAAGGACAATAAAAATCCTACTCTTGGTGACTTAAAACGGTCAGCAATGGCAAGATTCCTCCAACTAGAACAAAAATTAAATTCCAATATTAAACTGAAGGAAGCATACACTGAATGCATAGGCGAATATTACAAGTTGGGACACATAAGAGAAGTTTCATCAGAGCAACTACTGTCTGGGAAGCATTATTTCCTGCCTCATCAGGCTGCTTTCAAGGAGACAAACACTACGACGAAGTTTCGAGTTTTTGACGCTTCTTGCAAAACAACAAGTGGTCAATCACTCAATGACCATTTGTGGTTGGTCCACGCATGCAACCAGACATTATGGGACGAGAGGATACCCAATATCAGCTCATTCTCTGGAGAGCAACAACACGAGAGCGCATCAAAACATATGTCTTAGACACTGTCATCTTCGGCACGGCAGCAGCTTCATACCTGGCAATACGAACTCTGCATCAACTGGCCATAGACACAAAACACTCACATCCTAATATAAATCAGGTACTTACTGAAAGATTTTACGTCGACGATCTGATATACGGAGCTGACAACGAAGAAGAGGCCATCAACCTCCAAAGGGAGATTATTTCGGTATTGAACTCCGGTGGATTTCCACTTCGCAAATGGGCGAGCAATTCATCAAAGACCAAGTTCCTAAAGGTGATAGAGAAGTAAACCTTCCGCTCAGTTTCGAATCATCAGATGCCATTAAGACACTGGGTATCCAATGGCATCAAACAAACGATGTTTTTAAAATCAAAACCGACTTACCAAACACCCAAACACACACTAAGCGAACCGTCTTAGCAGACATTGCTCCCATTTTTGACCCTCTTGGCTGGAATGCACCGTGTATCCTCGAGGCAAAACTAATTCTCCAGGAGTTCTGGCGAAATGAGGCTTCTTGGGACTCTTCTCTCTCTGAAGGTCTCAAAAGGGAGTAGTTGCACGCGAACAACATGTTAAGAGTAGGAGGACGACTGACAAATTCAACATGCCCTTACAGTCAACGGCATCCAATCATCCTGAAGGATACACATCGTTCCACTAAACTGCTTATAAGCGACATCCATCTTAGCACTCTTCATGGCGATTTTCGATAACAAACGCCAAACGTGTCGTGAAATCAACCGTACGCTGCCACAGATTCAACGCAAAGATGCAGGAAAAGCTCATGGGAAGCTTGCCGGTGGAACGCGTAACAATACCGAGGCCATTCACGAACACCGGAGTGGACTATGCGGGTCCAGTGGAAATTAAGCTTTGGAAGGGTCGATGCAATAAGTCAACGAAAGGGTATATATCCGTAATGGTCTGTCTATCTACGAAGGCAATCCACATCGAACTGGTAAGCGATCTCAGCTCGTCAGCTTTCATCGCAGCATATCGACACTTCATAGCCAGACGGGGCACCTGTGCCAATCTATTCAGCGACTGTGGCACCAACTTTAAAAAGTCGAACAAGGGACTCTTAAAGGACAGTTAATTCGTCACAAGACAACATGGCACTTTAACCCCCCGTCATCACCATACTTTGGAGGCCTTTGGGAGGCAGGAGTAATGTCCATAAAATTTCACCTTAAAAGGACCATTGGCATCTCCAACCTAACCTTCGAAGAATACTACACAATACTCACCCAAATTGAAGCATGTCTGAACTCCAGACCACTATGTCCCATGTCCCAGGATCCCAACGATTTAGACGTCCTAGCTCCGTCTCATTTCCTAATTGGCATATCGCTTCGGACCGCACCTGAGAGAAACCTATTTGAAAAAAACGTCAACCATTTGGATAAATGGAAATATCTACAACGACTTACCCAAGACTTCTGGAAGAAATGGAGCACAACTTATATTCAGCAGCTTCAACATCGACCAAAGTGGCTACGAATACAACAAAACATCAACGTTGGAGATATAGTCTTGGTGAAAGAAGACCATCATCATGGATACTCGCTCGAGTATAACAACTAAATCCGGGTGCCGATGGTCTTACGCGCGTGGTGACGACGACGAAGCAGAAGACACGGAAGGGAGAAAATTTCGCAACAACGTGAACGAGAAAAGACCACGATGTACACCACCGACGACACCACGAAAAACATAGCTCGACCCGGGAGCATGTTGCTGCTCAACAACTTTATAAAATAATAATATTGTATAATAACTGAACAAATAATAACTAAAACAAACAAACTAAAAACCAACGCATGTCACTCGCGACCTTGACAAATAAGAACTTGACAAATGCGCGAGAATCGAATTTGTGGAATGTGGACTGTAATGCGATCGGCCATTCTCCCAATGCATTCCGAAACCTGGGGAAATGGCAGAGCGTATACATACCTACACAAAATATAAACAAAATGTAGGTCATTGGGCTATTCACGCCATTCAATTGTACATAGCGAAAAAACAGCTGGTTGTTTATAAATACAAGTCATTATTTTATTGTTCACTACTTCTAACGTTCAACTCGCAGCGAAGACATACCAAATAAAAATTATAACGTTTATTAAAAGATTTTTTTTTTTAATTAAATCAATATCGGTACAGTCATTAGTTCTACCCCGAACACCATTTTTTAATACCTACCCTGGTATAATCGCAGGCACCGTTCTCTAAGAAACAAACGAAATAAGCAGTGGACAACTTTCCTTCGTACTCAATCCCCTAATGGCTTTTCTAATTACATCGGCAGCTATCTCCACTTTACCGCCCTTTACAGCTAACTCTAACAACACTATTTAACTGAAAAGCAAGCCAATCTTAAAGTAATCCTTAGTCCTTCTTTAAGTTTGTTAACTACAAAAGAAAATCTGACGGCTAAGCTACCTCATCCTCCTCCCATGATCGAACCTCAAATGACCCCAATATTATCGCCAACTTTTTCGCCACCGTTTTAAAACAATCTTTCGCCACGACTCCTTTGTTCCGGACTTTGCTTACTTCGATTATTTACCGAATTGCCTCGTACAGTCAGTCCCTATGTCATCGAAAACAAATTAATGATGAATTCTGGACCCGCCGGTCTCCCTGCCATATTTCTAAAAAAATACTCCTGAACCCTCTATATCTCTCAAAAATCATCTCTCAAAAATCTTCAGTTTATCCCAACCTCTAGGTGAATCCCTCCGGGTATGGAAAACCTCATTTCTAACCCCTTTAAAAAAAAGTTCCGAGGAACGATATTAACAACAATCATCCCATTACCAAACTGTTACCCTATCAGCCTTAGAGAATGGCAAAGGAGTCGACGTTATTTCAACCTCCGATATCCTTGATCGCGGCCGAGGGCAAGGATTCTGGAGGCCCCATCACTCATTCCCAACTCTCCGGCAGCCCGGAACGACATCGACTTCTGCGGCTCATTGACCGACCACCTGGTGTGACTGAGTGGTGCAACCAACAGGGGCGACATCGACAATGGCGCGGCACGGGAAACCGCTAAGGTTGAACAAGCCCCAGAATTGGGATGTACTGCAGATTGCACTGCTAAGTGCCAAAAAAGAAGGAGAAAGGGGCGTGCCCGAAAATCCTGCAAAGAGGCTAGCACTGTATAAGTCACGAAGGGTGAAGGCAAACTTCTGGAATAACTAAGCCGGCAAGAGCATTAGATCGGCGGAGGTATCCCCTACCGAAGCCCATCCGACCCTCTCATTTTCGACCCCCGCACTTCTTGGCGGCTCGCAGCGCAGAAAGTCCCAACAAACCTCAAGCTGGCAGAGCTGTTCTAAAGCAGCCTCGGAAGGGAGCTGAAAAAGGCAAAAGCGGTCGCAAACGGAGAACAGCCGCTGGGGACAACCTTGCTGGGGAGAGAGAACGTGGGTCTCCGATGTGGCGGTGGGTAATCGGAGTCCGAAGGCAGATGCGAAAAGCAAAAATCTGAAGCCGAAGAGGACCAAAGACTGCTCCTCGCAGGCGAGCACTTCACGGTAAAGAGTCGAGACAAGCGTGACAGCAGAATGACCAGCGTAGATTGCCAACACTGCGAGGATCATCTACTGGAGCTAGCTTCAATAACAGGCATCTGTAGTACCTTCGTGGTGAGCTTTTCCTCACAGCAGACATCTGCCTGGATTAGGAGCATGGTGCCGAAAATTCCTCCACTTGGAACTACTACCTATCAAGTAGTCAGTCTCCCAAAATTAGCGCGCCATCTGCTGGATTCCGGGAAAACCTGGAAACAAGATGGATGTGCGGACACGATTACGTGAGCGGAACCCGGGACATAACACGAGGGCTTGAAATGTTTATTTCTACAAAGAGAGTAAGGCCTCTCTGAAAAAAGTGGGCATCACTCTGGTTGTGATGGCTTTGTCGAGACCCTGAACTCTGTGTGCGATTCACGTAGTGGAAGTAGACGAAGAATGGAACCTGCTCTTCAGTCTAAATTTCTAATTTTTACTCACATCAATCTACAGCATTGCAAGGCTGCTACCACTCCCCCCAGTAGCAGAATTGCATGCAGTATTACAAATGATCACATTGTATCCATTCAGGATCCAAGGGTAAGGTATAAACGCCTGTGTGGTCTTGGTGGTGTACGTGGTGCTACGATTTTTTATGATGAGCGATCCGAAAGGCCTAAGGTCCGCCTCATCATATCAAACACACTATCGGCAACTTAACTTGGACAATTCTGTGGACAAGATCTTGTGGCTGTCAGAGTTAGCGACAAAGCGCGAAAGAGTTAACACTTCGTCTTATCTTATGGCCAACAATGTAGGCTGTCAATCTACTTTTGTCACGGCGAGACAACAGGAGGTGATTGACCTAACCCTATCTAACAGGTATATGGAGGCCGTCATTAACTGCGGACTCTCACCAAATGCTACGTTATCGGACCACAAATATATCGAATTTCAATTGAATTGTGGAATCTCCCACTCGTAGACCAAGCGAAATCCGATAAAGACGGACTGGGTACGGTTTAGAGAGGAGTTTGAGGTATCCACTCAAGCCCTACCTAAAACATCGTCACCAACTATTTTGAACTCGCATGTTCTGCCAAAAAACCTCCCCACAGGAAACTGGTTCCCTGGTGGAAGGCTAAGTTCCAATGTTTTCACAGGGAAGACAGAAGTCTCCTGAATAGATCGCTTAAATCGAACTCGGAAGATGACTGGAATAAATATCGATCGAAGCAAAAGGAATATAAGAAGCTTATTCGTAAGTCGAAGAATGATTCCTATAAATCCGAAGAGATCAAATCCCTGAGCGCGACTAGCAAGTTGATCAAAGTCCACGGTTGAGAAATACCAAAAAGCTAGAAGTACTCAGAAACTCTGGTTGTACCTTTACTCGGTCTAAGGCGGAAATTCTCAGTTTATTGTTTCAGACCCATTTTCCGAGAAATCAGTCTGTCGTCAGCTCGTTGCATACGCCTTCAACGGTAACTACGACTGAAACTATGAAAACAACTTGGCCTAGCTGGTTGCGTCACGCGACTTATGTTATTTCAAAGAACACAACGCTTCTCGCGAAAAAACACTTTATTGATTCATGACTACACACTGAATGAATTAAAATCTAACTTAACTTACGATTGCAAGTTCGTTGCCATCGTCGACCTTTCGCTGACGCTGTAACGAATTGCATTACAAAATTATTGACGGAAATGCTTCGTCATTATTAATTAAAATACAGTTAAAATATTTTCGATGACAATGACCGAAGGTTCTTCGGTTGGGTCATCGGTGTCGTATTACATATAACTCCTCCCCGGTCAGAAAAAGAACTCTCCTGAGTTCTATTACAATTATTTTCCTTTGCTACAATATTAATTTTTGTTTTTGAACTTTTGAGTTTGACAATAATAAAGATTATTACTATTAAGATAATAACGAGGAGAGTCATATCCATACCATAAGATAAGTTCTTATGAAATCTAAGTTCCTTAATTAGTTTAAGATTTTTAAAATCATTGTTGCTTTTTATTTCATCAAATGATACTAATTTAATTGTAGTGTTTGAATCAAAACTATTACTTGGATAAAAATATTTGACTTCTATATTAATTTTATTGTTTGTAAACGTTTCTTGGTATAAACTAATTTGGCAATTATAAAAATTAATCAGGTAATTTCTTGTTAGCGTTATGTTTCTGTCATCACAATTTTGAATAAGTTTTTCGTTTAAAGCATTTTTTACCAAAATGGTTTCGTCATCAATTATTTCTATTTTTGTTTTATTATTGACTTTATAGTTACAATTATTTTTGAAAATGCAATTCTTACTTGGTTTTAGGTCCTTCAAAATAGTATCTTTCTTAAAAGTTAAAATATCGTTATTTATTTTTACAATATATTCATTGGTTTCATCAATTTCGACATTATCTTTATTTGACAACGGTGTTATTAATTTTAAGTCTGTTTTTACATATGAATTTGGAATTTTTAAAGCTATAACAATAGATTGTTCTTTGTATTTTAAAACTACCATCTTAATCAGTTTTAGCTTATAAAAATCAATTTTAAACATTTCTATTTCTTCAGTTGTTAATATTCCTGGATGAATCATGTTATTTTTTGCTGAAGCAATATTATCTTGAATTTGGTCGATCTTATTTTCCAAATATCTAAGTTTTAACATTTGATCGAAAAACATAGTTTGTTTTTTTATTTCATGATATTCTTCTTTAATAGTATTTAATGCACTTGTAATCTTACTTCTATCATTTATTATAGCATTTTTTAAAGTACTTAATGTGTCATTAAAGTGGGTATTAATTAAAATTTGTTGATTTAAGTTTTCTATTGCATGTTTATTGTTTTCTTTGTTTATATCTAGGTGTTTTAAAATTTCTATTCTATCCTCCTCATCCATGGTTCCAAACAACCATTTCTGAGCTTGACCTACAAAATTAAATAATCCTCTTTTTTCTCTTTTAACATTTGGCATGATTGATTTAATTTTAGCTTGTATATTTATGATAACATTGTTTAGTACTTCTTTACCATGTAGTTCAAGACTATCAATATTTGTTTTTATTTCATTTAACATGATCGCCATTTCTTGAGGGTTGATTATATGTAAGACCATATTTGTTGTATTAATAATTTCTACTTCCTGAATTTTTATCATCGTATATCCTAATTCTTCATTTATTTGATCTACTTGTAGTAGTCCCTGTGTCACTGGGGTCAGCAACATTAGAGCTGCTAGTGTTAATACCTGTAATTTTGAGAGGGCGTTTTATATTTGAAAAATGTACATTTTGAAGAGGGGCTAATTTGTAATATCGTTCGTCCTTATGTCTTAGTCTTTTGTAATTTCTAATATGCCATCTCGATCTGGTTTCTTCATATACCTCCCTACCAAGATTTCTTTTTGCAATTACGTGATTTTTTACTTTGTCAATTCTTGTCTGAAGGTCACTAACGCTTACTATTTCCTTAGCTTGTCTAGGTGAACATTTTATGGTGGAGTGATACCGATCATTATAGTTTCTTATAACGATTTGTATCTTCATTTCGACTGAAAGTTCATTGTCCTCAATTCCTGTTATTTTTTCTAACAAGGTTGAGTGCAATCTTTCAATATCGGCGTTACCTGTATGGCTATTGGGCTTTGTAAAATGAAATTCTACATTTTCTTTTTGCAAAAATTGTATTACTTGCTCTGACTTAAATTCATTGTCCATGATAACTTTTCTGGGTTTACCAAACTTTGTAAATTGTTCCATTATAATAGTAATTTTAGCTCTCCAGTTTCTATCAGTGATATTATAAGCTGCTGCAAATTTTGTTAATTTGTCTATTGTTGTAACAAATGCATGTTTTTTAAAATGAAATATATCTATATGAATGGTGTCGTTTTTCCCTTTTGGAGTTTCGGAAATACAAAATGTTGGTTTAATAGGTTTCCTATCGTATTTAGTTTCACGGAATTTTTGACAGTTGTTTATTATAAGATGGATATGCTCTCTTAATTTTGGGTAGTAAATTTTATTTTTTAGGCTATTGTAACACTCATTTATGCCGCTGTGCATAGATTCTTTGGTATGGTATAAGGATAGCTGTTTATGTAATTCTGTTTCTGTCTTTATTTCCATTGCTCTTTTAGTGCACTTTATAAATTTTGTTTTCTGGTCAGATGAATAAAGCGAAATTAAAATTAACTGAATTTTATTGTAGTCTGATTCTGATACTTCGGAATAGATCCCTATATATCCCTTAATTATATAACGTTTAAGTATCATTTCTATTTGATTTTTATCTTCCAGTGGGTTAATTTGAATAATTGTTCTTTTATGTACAGTTTCAACTTCTTCACCTGGACTATAAGTTAAAATAATTTGAATTTTGTATTTATTAACGATATCGTCCTTGATTCCTATGTGATCAAGTAGTTGTTCCTGAACTGAATGTTGGGTATCCCGATCAGAGAGTGCAAAGTTTGAACCTTCTTTATTACAATCATTAATCTTTTGTGAATTTTCTAATCTACTTAGGTAGTCGGCGACCTTATTTTCTCGTCCTTTCAAGTACTCTATTTCGTAATTATATTCCTGCAATTTTAAGATCCATCTCTGATGTCTTTGCGAGAATTCTTTTCCTTTGAACTTAGTATTTAGGTATTTTATTGGAACATGATCGGTAATGATTTTAAACCTATTGCCATATAGATATGGACGAAAATAATTTACAGCATAAACAATAGCAAGAAATTCTTTGTCAGTAGTGCTGTAATTTATTTCATGGTTATTTAACGTTCTAGAAACAAAACATACTGGGTGGCCCTCCTGAGACAGAACAGCGCCAATAGCATAATCGCTGGCATCTGTTGTCACAGTAAAAGGTTTATCGAATTGGGGGTACTTTAGTATGGGATGTGTAGAAATCAGACGTTTTAAGTTTTCAAAAGCTGCTATGTACTGGGGGTCTTTAATATTAATCCTAAATCCCTTTTTCAAATATTTTATCATCGGATAAGCTATTTTCGAATAATTCTGAATAAACTTTCGATAAAATCCTGTAGCTCCCAAAAATCCCTTTAATTGCCTTTCTGTTTTTGGAATTTCTATATTCTGAATATCTTTTATTTTATTCGGATTCGGTTTTATACCATCCTTTGTTAAAATATGACCTAAAAATTCCGTGTTCTTTTTAAGAAAACTGCATTTGTCTATTTGTATTTTTAAGTTATGTTCCTGTAGTCTAGCAAAGATCTTTGTTAATGAATTTTCATGTTCTTCTAGCGAAGTTGAAAAAATTAGTATATCATCCAAATATACTATACAAATTTTATTAATAAATTCTCTAAGGATTTCATTCATCAGCCGTTGGAAAGTTGCCGGAGCATTCTTCAATCCAAACGGCATTCGAACATACTCGTACAGACCTGCTGGGCTAACAAAGGCGGTTTTTTCTATATCCTTTTCCGCAACCATTATCTGGTGATAGCCTTTAGCAAGATCAATTGTACTAAAATACTGCGCCTTGCCTAATTTATCAAGTATTCCCTCAATATTAGGCAAAGGGTATTTATCATCGACTGTTACTTGATTCAGTCTTCTATAATCGACAACTATTCTGAACTTTTGGATGCCTGAATTGTCCATCTTCTTCGGAACGACAATAATTGGTGAACTATACCTACTATTGCTCTTTCGAATTATGCCTTGCTTCTCCATTTCGTCTATTTGCTTTCTAACATCAGCTTCATGTTTCGGTGGGTATCGGTATATTTTCGAATTTATCTGTTCCTCTGTTGTAGTTTTTATATTATGTACCACCGTTTTTGTTTTAGTTAGAATATCTCCTTCTTTATATAGAAGTTTATTAAATTTAACCAGTAATTTTGTTATAATATTCCTTTCTTGTTCGTTTAAATGATCCAACTGAATACTTTTCAGAGTGCTTACTTCTAGAACATTAACTTCTTCTTCAACAATTTTGGAAAGAAAGGATAAATTTACACCATTTTTCATTCTGATTTCTTTATCTTCTAAGCTTATTTCCTTAACATTTTTTTGAATCCAGTCCATGCCAATCAAAAGATCATAAGGTTTTTCTATTTCTAACGCTATCCATTTAATTTTTGCATTATTCGGGTATTTGAATTCTTCAGGGCAAACTGTTGCTACTGTTTTATTAGGTTTACTGACATGACCTTGTATTGTATTTATTTTCGTTTGATGTAAGTCGTCTAAAACTTGGTAATTGTAGTTGGGAAATCTCGATAGGTTAAGTATACTTATTGTAGAACCAGTATCGAATAAGGCTATATATTTTTTCTTTTCAATCGTGAGAGTTGTAAAAATTTTATTTTCCGAGGCTAGTTCGTAAAAAACGAATTTGTAACACCTGTATCTAATCTGTCAATCGTATCTACGTCCATTTGTCGTGTACTTTGTTGACTACCTTGTGGTCTGTTATTCGTATATGAATGTTGTCTAGTGTTGTTTGAACTACTTGGTTGTGATTGTCTATTGGTTTGTCTTGTCCCTACATGTTGTGAGTGGTTACCATTTCTATAAAATTGATTATTATTAGAGGACTGCCTACTAAATTGAACTGAACTATGTTTTTGTTTGTATTGATTGACTGGTTGATTATTTTGCCTAGGATTGATACTCCGATCATAATGATTACTATTTTTCATTCTATCATTACTATTCATCTGGCTACAATTTAAATTACCCTGATCGAGGCCTATAAATTTGTGTATAATATCTCTAATTTCCGATAAGTTATATTTATCAATTATGGCATAAGCTAATGGTCCGGAAACTAGTTCCTTAATTTTTTGCACCAGCATTCCACTAAAAATATCTAATTGTATATTTCGGTTCTCAACAAAAGCTACGTACTCTGTTATGTCTTCAACACAATTTGTTAACTTATTATCTAATTCTATTATGCTACTCACTCTAAGCGATCCAATTTGTTTGGTGAGAGTCATCTGATCCTTTTTGGGCCGGTAGTGTCGTCTTAACGCTGCTTTACACTCTTCCCAGGTTGGGGGGGGGTTGACATTTAACAGGTTTTTGGCTGCTCCTTGTATCTTGAGGTCGTAAATTATCTGGAATGCTTCCAAGGCTTCTTCTCGATATTCATGTAAAACTCTTGTTACTGCATCAATGAATGATGGTAGTGTCCCAAGTTGTCCATCGAAAATTGGTAGGAACCGAGTTTCCTTCTCGATTCTTGATCGTAAGCTTTGTCTCTGGGGTTGACCCTGTACTAGCAATTGGGTCAATGCCACCAAACATTGTTCGATCTGATTCGGTTGAGCCATGTTTCTAGAGCTGTCGAAAATGTTTGCTCTAATGTTGCGTCGATCCACTTTAAAAACTTTTGTTTCTACGTAAAGGACCTAATTTGTTTTCCACTTCTGTCTTTATTGTTGTTAATAATTTTTTTTTTTTTTTTTTTTTTCACTGCACTGCTGCTTTTCTCCAAGACTGTTTTTGTTTCTGCGTAAAGCACTAAATTTTATTTTGCTTTACTTTGTTTCCAACTTATGTCTTGATACTTTTTTTTTTTTTTTTTTTTTTTATCTTTCACCGACTGCGCCACTTATGTTATTTCAAAGAACACAACGCTTCTCGCGAAAAAACACTTTATTGATTCATGACTACACACTGAATGAATTAAAATCTAACTTAACTTACGATTGCAAGTTCGTTGCCATCGTCGACCTTTCGCTGACGCTGTAACGAATTGCATTACAAAATTATTGACGGAAATGCTTCGTCATTATTAATTAAAATACAGTTAAAATATTTTCGATGACAATGACCGAAGGTTCTTCGGTTGGGTCATCGGTGTCGTATTACATATAACTCGCGTGGCAACTACTGATGCCATTGAACTTCCTGTGGCATTTTTCGAGGCTTCAATCGGCCGGGCACTGATGGTATGTACCCTGTTATGCTGCAAAAAGGAATAAGACAGCTGCTTCTTATTCTGAAAAGAATTCTTACTGCTAGCTTGACACTTGCCTATATACCTAATCTTTGGCGCGCGGTGAAATTTGTCTTTATTCCCAAAATGGGGAAAGAATATTACTCACTCGCCAAGAGTTTTAGACCAATCAGTCTAACATCATTCTTGCTGAAAAGTATGGGGAGACTTACTGGGTGCGTAAAGTTGCCCTCTCTCATGCAACATGCTTATCAGTGCGGAAAGTCCTGCGAGACTCCTAGATGGCTGCTAGATGGCATGGAGTAGATGAAGCGCTGGTTTTGTGGATCGAAGCAATGCTTGTGCACAGGATATTGATCGCTAGTGCAAGCCCTGAACAATGTGTCAAGTCTGGAGTAAACAAGGGCTGCCCGCAAAGTGGCGTCCTGTCTCCGCTGTTATGGTGCATTGTGGTCGATTCTCTGCTCGATGCTCTCAATGCCCAGGCCTGTGCTGTTCTCTCTGTCGGCTCATGCTTAGCGATTCTCTGTCTCAAAGCGAAGGCCGCGCTAGATGTGATCGAGGACTGGTGCACGAGTAATGGGCTGTCACTTAATCCTTTTAAGACTGATGTCGTTCTCTTCACGAGCAGGAGAAAAAAGACTGGCATTACACAGCTGCTGCTAAAAGGCATTTCCATCCCCTTATACAAGGAAACTAAGTACCTGGGAGTCATCTTAGATAGCAAGCTTCTTTGGTCAAAGTATGTTGAGTCCAAAACCAAGCGCTGTCAGCTTTTTGCAATGCAAAGATGCCTTTGGCAAAACTCAAAACTTTTGGCAAAGCTCATCGCCGAAAAAGCTCCTCTGGATCTACACGACAATGATAAGAACGATAATCTCATCGGTTGATTGGTGAAACAGGCTAACACGCAAACACGTTGTGGCCTCTTTCCCCAAGCTCCAAAGAGCGATCTGTCTCAGCTGCACGGGGTCTTTCCCCAGCACACTGGAAGCTGCTTAAGATGCTATGATGAATCTTCTATCCCTTGGCATATATATCAGAGGGTGCGCACTGAAAGCCATGTCTCGCCTCAAGAGAAATGATTTTTGGTACAACTCGCATTCCGGTGACCGTGTACTTGCGCGAAATATATCCTACGACCCCTGTCTCATAAATATGCCTTCTGACGCAATAACACCTGCCACCCTACTGCGCTGTAATTTCACAGTTCCATTTACATGACGACAGGACTGGCTTTGGCCAGACACTGAACCCGGAATGGACTGTCTTCGCATTTTCACAGATGGCTCCAAGACTGGGCAGTCTGTCTGTCTTTCAATCAGAGATTTACAAAATCCTAATGGCCATGCACTATGCTGTGAAGCACAGGTGGAATGGAAAATGCATATGCGTCTGCAGTGACAGCCAAGCTGCACTCAAAGCTGTGTAAAACCCTCTATCCAACTCAAGACCATTTCGAACAAAGTCGGAAGACTAAATTCGCTAAGGCTTCTATGGATCTCAGGTCACTCTGCGATCCCAAGAAATGAGATATTCAATGAACTCGCTAGAAGGGGCTCAAAGGAGAGTTTCTCAGGATCTGAACCCGCCTTAGGTGTACCTGTTTCCACGGACAAATCAGACTTCAACGACTGAGTCCTTAATGCACACAGTGATGGAGAATATCCAAGATGCAGGATGACTAGCGCGTGCGCCCTGATGTCTGCAATAAGTCCGAAACATTCTTCTTATCCTTAAGGAGAAATGATTGCAGAAGGCTTGCGGGCATCATTATCGGCCATTACACTCTTTGCCAAGCATCAGTGAGACCCCTACCTGTGCTGCAGGAGGGCGAGACAGCAGAACACTTTCTCTGCGCCTTCGCTCGCGCGCGGTGGCGCACCCTTGGGGCCGACGTGGTGTGTGCCAAATCTCTTAGCTCTACATCACTGAAGCCTTTCCTCACTTTTCTCCGGACAACGGGGAAAATACAATAAAGAAATGTATCTGACTAGTAGTACAATGTACCAGTAATTGTGTCAGTGCTCCAACAGATAGTAGGAGCCTCCAACAAAAAAAAAACAAAAAACAAAATTTCAATGATTGGTGGTGTTCGCCCCCAACGAAAATAATAATAAAACTACGAAAAAGTAACAAACTAATCTTAAACAACATCTAACATATCTTTTATCCTCATATATTTTTTTTTTTATATATGTAATTTTGTTACTTATGTTCTTCATTTGAAAGATCATTTGAGAGAAAAATAAAATTATTTACAATATAATTTGAAAAATGACATTATTTATAAAGATTTTTTTTCTGCATACCATAATTTTGTTTGTTGGGGAAAAACCAGCATCATGATCCCTTAGTTTCAAATCGTATGGGATGCAATTTTGTCAGTTGAAACTAGATTGGGGGTCTGATTAATCGAAATTAAATTAATCAGATTAGATTAGGTCATATCACATCAAACCGATTCAGATCAGAAAGTTTTGCAATTTACTAAATCTGTTCAATATCTTAGACATCAAACCTCTATTACAACGGTAACTAGCAAACCGATTTTTTTTTTCAGTATTAGGGTGTTTTTATTTCGTCTGTGTCAAAAGACTTTTTAGATTCAATGAAGATCACTAGCCAATGAGGGTTCTTATTTAAGTTGTTATTTATAAGATTAGCATTTTTTCAAACAGTTTATTAAAGTTTCAGTTTTTTTCAGAATCCGGATTGGTTTTTGTTATTTCTTTCTGTTTTAGTTTCCAAGTGAATACTTTGAGAGGTAAGCATTTGTTCCATTTTTGACTTTTGCACAAGCGAAACTCGCTCACTTCCTCTCAAACGCGACTGACTTCATATTTTACCAACTAACGGCGTTTATAATACTCAAACTAACTTTTTCGACATTTATACCTTATTCTTGGTTGTTTTCTGTGCAACAAAATTCGAGTTTTATAAAAATGGGAAGACAAAGTGGTCAAACTTATTCGGGAATTAATTGGTAAGCACCCACAAGACGGAAAATCTATTCGAGAAATATCGCGTATTGTAAATAAAAGCTGTTCAACAGTTCGTGGCATAATAAAACGTTATGAGATAATTGGAAAGGTGACGAATATAGAAAAACATGTTCACAATAAAATTTTCAGTGATTTTGGTACGCGAAATTAAAAAAAAAAATTCTTAGTGCGCCAAAGCTTGGCGAAAAAGATTTGGGGAAAAAAGCCAGTCCTTCTACTAAAAGAAACATGCTTCATAAAGTAAATTTGAATGGAAGGAAAATCAGAAAAAAAGCCATTCATAAGTAAGCAAAACAAGCAGAAGAGATTTCAATTGTCCAAGGAATACATGCATAAGGACTTCCCTTTCTGGAAAGATGTTTTGTTCGCTGATAAAAGAAAATTTAATTTATATTCATCAGACAGTAATCCATACCTTTGGAGAAAACCGAACTAAGAGCTTCGTTCCAAAAATTTGCGGCTGACCCTAAAACATGGAGGTGGGTCTGTGATTATTTGGGCTGCCTTCTCGGCTCCCATTTTATTGAGCGGAATATGGACCATCACTTATATTTGGATATTTTAAAACAAAATATTCCACAATGCAAGATAAAGCTCGGGCGAGAATTTGTGGGATCATCTAATAAAAAAAATGGTAAAACTAAATTTACAAATAAAAATGAGCTTAAGAGGGTTTTTAGTTTAGTTTTAGTTTTTAATTCATTTTTATTCATAACTTCTTAGATCTATCTTACCCTAGACAAAAATGCTTAAAAACTAGCTTAACTATCTTAACAATCTAGATATCTTACTGGCCCTAGGCGGACACTCTAAAATAGACGTAACAACGTAACAACTTAAATCTATGTCTTTCGACTACTACTATATCAACTTACCACTAACATAACTATATCTAGCTTAAGATAAGAAAAATGTTTTTTATTAAAAACTTAGCATATGATCATATTTTGTATTGTATTATATATAAAACTTAAGCCTACCTTAATGTAACTAAACCTAACTTATGCTACCTTAACTAAAATATATATATATAAATTATATACATAATATATAAATATATAACATAACATCCATATTATCCTTATTTTTTATTATGGCATGAGAACGATTAAAGACCACAGTATAGGCATTATCCACTATTTTCGGAACTGAAAGCAAATTAGTACGCAAATCTGGCACAAACAAAGTTTCTTTTAAAGTTATGTTTTTTACATGCTTTACATTAAGTTTCACTTGACCTAAACCATGGATGGCTGTTGTCGTATTGCTAGCGATCGTTCGTTACAGGTTTTGATATCATTGAACTTGTCTTTGCTACTACACATGTGCGAAATAGCACCGCTGTCCAGGCACCATTTCACTGGTGATTTAACCTCAGCTTCAGATATCCAAAATGATTCTTCCATCAGGGCACTATTTTCAATTTTTGCTCTGCACTAATTTGCATTATGTCCCATCTTCTTGCATCTATAGCATTTGTACTTGCCTTTATTTCTTATATCGCTGGGTTTTGCATGTTTAGTATGACTTTCTTTCTGCTTTGTGCTGCTATAATTGAATGTCCCTTTTAAGCCGTTTGCATAAAGGGCACCAGTACTTTGCTGTCTTTCTTTATCATTTCTGGACTCGTATTCTTCTAATATTTTTACCTTAAGTGTTTCAAGCGTTGGTAGCATGTCTCTTGTTTCAATCGCTACTCTAATAATAGCCAGGAAGGCTATCAATTAATAGTATAAACAGTAAGTCCTCGTGGATCTCAATCTGCATGTCTTTTAATTGTTCGACTATCTCTCCAAAACTTGAAATGTGTGTTTGCATGTTATCGTTTGCCATTCCTCTATGTTGGATTAACCACTTCAATAAATTCGCCTTTTTAGCTGGCCCTTTTGGCTGATAGATGCTATGTAATTTATTCCAAACCTGGCTCGAAGAAACACAATGCTTAATATCTTTCAAAATTACAGGGCTTACCGCGAGAATAATGTCAGCACGTGCTTTATTGTCTTGCACTTTCCACTTGTCGAACAAAATTTGATCCTCTGCATTTTCTACTTCTATCTTCGGTGCTGGTTTTAGTCCGGAAACATATTCCCACAAATCATTCTTTATTAATAGAGCCTCCATCTGGATTTTCCAAGTGTCAAAATTCTCACTTGTGAGTGCTTCAATTTTTAATAATTGATGATTTGCCATAAATGTTCGTTCGCATAAATATTCGTAGGTGTAGTATTATGCTTATAATAACGATTTATTGCGATAGACCACCACCTTATTTTTATAACGATTACTTTTAAAAAAGAGGATTTAAAAATTTACAAAACGCGCGGGCAGCCTGGGCCCATAACCTGAAGGAAAAACGTGCGGTTTCAACAGTAGCCAAAAGACAAGTGTCAAATTTTATTTGGTACGACTTCAATGTGACAATTGTATGCTTAAATTAGGATGTACTAGATTATTAAAAAAATAAAAAATAATACTAGTATTTCGAAGTATGTAATTCGTATTGTTTTAACTTGCCCATAGATTACCATAGTTTACAAAAAAAAAATGTCATTATAATTTACATCACCATCCTCTCCGATAGCGTCAGACTTAACGCCCATGGTGCATTTAAAAACTTCGTCTTCACTCACCACTTCAAAATCTTCTAGTCTTTGCACGGAACTTTCCAATTGCGCCGACATGCGATTAGAATCATTATGACAGAGTTGATCGCCTACGAAAAAGTTATTAAGAAGATCAGGGTCGAGAATACTTTGTTGGTTATTGATTTTAGAGACACCAATTTCTCTTAAGTTTCTCCAAAGTGTTTTGGCGGGTAAAGAGGCATTAAGCTTTGATGCAAAATAGTTCTTTTTAGATGCCCGTTTTGAATAAGAAATTGAATTTGCAAAAGAAATATTTAATACTTTTTTTCATTTCACTGCTTTATTTGACAGATTTTAACTTTTGAACTTTTTTTTTTTTTTTTTTCCAAGTGAGCGGGTTTCGCTTAAAATGGTACGGGTGTAAGTTTTCGGTATGAAGCACTCTCCATACTCTAGATTTGGGCACTCCAAGCATAATAGCTATCCTCCTTGTACTAAGGTAGGGATTACGTCGGACCAAATTCAAAATCCTTTCATCTAAGATTCCTGATCCATCTGTAACTGATCTTTCGCTTCTTCATGTAGAGTCTTTCGGCTTCACGATCTCGACCATTAGCTAAACCGTAGCAGAAGTGCATGTCCGTTAATTCTTTTTGAGAGTATGAGTTTGACATCGTAATGTGTTGATGAGTTACATCCAATTTGGAAATGGTTTTTTATTAAAAATGCGATGCCTTTTATTTACATTTGGGTTGCAAATATTTTGTTTTTCAATAAAGAAAAATTTCGGTTTTACTGTCTTAAGGTCCTAGCGGGTAGAACCCATCGGCGGCGGGCGGACCCAGACGAAATTGGCAGGTAAGTTTTCAGGCGTTATCAATGAAAAAAATGGATTAATCCAGGGTTATTATCCTTACTGTGTCACTTTATTGTATCCTCATAAAACTCCGAATTTTTTTAAAAATAATAAAAAAGAGGTCAATGTTTCATACCTGTCCTACATGTTTGCCTACAAGTCCAACCGCGTTAAAACAAAAAAAAAAAAGGTTTTTCTTAGAAAAAAATGGTTCGGGTTTTTTTTTAATTTCTCAAAAACTACAAAACATTTTTGCATCCGGTTTTCTGTTTTTAGCTAACAACTAATAAGAGAATTGAATTTTTGAAAACAAAAATTAGTACTTAATTACATACAATTTTGCAAAAAAATAGTTCGAATTTTTTTTTTCAAAATTTTGAGTTTGAAAATTAATTTCTCAAAAACTGTTTCTTACAATAGCATCGTTTAAAAACAATATAAAAGAAGAGGTTTCTGGCTTTACAAAAAAGTATATCACGACATTGTGGATGTAACTGTTGATTTTTAATATTTTTTTTTCCAAATTAAGTAAATTTTTTAGAAAATTGACCCTCCCGGCTAAACGGGGGGGGAATAGATCGCCCCCTCCCATACGATTTTTTTCTTGTCTTGACCAGACCTACACGCTCTAGCTTTTTGGCACACTGCTCGTGGGACACCCTGTATATAATACAAAGTAATTGCAAAAATTCAACAATTCAAAAATTCTATCTTAAGACAGTTCTCCGCATCAATAAAATATATACTTTTTTCAAATTAATTTATTAATATTTTTTTTAATAGATTCTTATTGTTAATGTATTAGCAAGTTCTTCAGCAATTTCTTCATTAGGTGTATTTTATTATGCCACATGATCCACTCAGGATCACGGGACATAATAAAACACTACAGATCAACGAATAGCCAGCTTGACATTTCGCCTTGTTCAGTCCTGTCAAAGATCTGACATTTGAAAACAAGATAAACAAACAAAGTGAAGATGAAAGCAGCTGCTATAGAGGTAAATTGCGTTTATTTGTTGATGTTAAATAGTTAATATTTGTATTATAGCGCACCTGAATGTTCATAGCTGCATGAAGAAGTAACAGATTTCTCGGTCGAGATTTATATTAATATACATGTTTACCTTTTTTTGCCCACCTGCTCCATTTCGACTTCACAATAAAAACAATCTTTGAAATTTAAGCCATATCAAAGAAAATGTTTCTTTTCATACAAATTTGATACGATCGATTTAAATGCTGATGATAATAATTTTTATCGATATACACCAATCGATATTTCCCCAATAGACTCAAGAGTTTTAGAAATGTAAGATAATACACATATTATACCATTATGAGTACAATTACTCGATACGGAAGCGAGAACTGTTTAACCAAATCCTGACCACAATTTTATAGGTTTATCAGGCAATAATTCTCCTAATTTGAATGCGAAACCAGTGGGAAATAGTGTAAACTTACTTCCACTCAAACTCGGATCTTGAAATTGATCCAGATCAAGAGCTGGATCACGTGTTGTTATTGTAATACATGTAAACCATGATCCGGATAAGATCTGGATGGCATAATAAAAAACACCTATTATAGATATATGTACGTGATCTACATAAAATAGTCGGTTGAAAACATCAGGATGGTCACAGATAATTGTTTTCTGCCTAAGGTGTTGTTGAATATTTGTGCCTGCAGGAAACTGCTAGCTATTTTTCACGTTATTGGACATAGTAGTAATGTTAAAAATTGTTGATTTCGAAAAGTTGCGTTACATTTGATAGCCCAGGAACTGCGTATGTTGCTTACTTACGTATACCTTTGGTTTTTATATGTGACCCTGCATATGAAAACCCACCTAGTGTCTCAAAGTTCTTGAATTGTTTTATTTATTTCTTTTTTTTATGTAAAAAAACATTCAATTTCCATATGAAACTACTCGTAAGTCTCCAAAATACTAAAAATTAATGTAGAGCTTCAATTATGTAAAACAGTATCTGACGAATCATAATATTTAAATTTAGTACTCCATGACAAATCAACATGAATATTTTTTTGTTTTTATTAATGTATTATATTAAATAACCATTTCAATCACAGAAAAACCGGGATATATGTAAAAATGAGGGGCAAGATAATGAAAATGGGCGGCGAAAATGCAAAACAGGAGTGGAAGCTTTAATTGTGTTTCATTTGAAAACTATTTATCGAACACTAGGAGGTAGACTAAGAGCCAGTGATAAATTTTTGGTTTTCATTTTAAAAGTCATGAAACTTCACACAGCAAATTCACTATACTTACTGAAGACTAAAACTCACTTCTGGCAGCCATCTGTGGCCGGGATAAACAAACATAAGGAGGCTAAAAAATAAGATTTATTTTAACCAAAGTATCAGTCACGAAATTTTAGGAAATTACTTTCGACAGTATTTTGTGTTCATGGAATTTCTGACAAGTCCTGAGACTCTGTCTCTTAAACACCAGATTTTTTCCATTAAGCTGGCTCTCACATTGAACCAGATATGACATCCATTGACTGCCATGGGCCTGATTAAGGCTATGTAGCATATTACCTGCACCCTGAATTCAAGTCTGCTGTAAAACAGCCATCTTGCAAACCGCCCCGAGCCCTTGTAGGAGCAGTATCTATATGTTTGTCAAAACTTAGATTTTGGTCTAGCAAGATGCCAACTACACTGTGTCCAGTGGACGCCCGTCTGTTCCAAAAATTGAGAACCTGCACCAAATTTTTTTTAGTGGCTTCAGAGGCCCTAGACAGAGGCGTTCTGAATGAATAGATTCTGATTTCTGGAAGTTGAAGATCAACAGTCATTACAATACTGCTGAATTTTTTCGAAATCACTCTGCAAAAGAGTAACAATGACGTCGATCGTTGAACCTGATCTGTACGCAATTAAATCGTCCACGTACGCTATTCAATTGTGAAAAGAAGATATCAGATTACTGAAGTAAATGCTGAAAAGGATCGGCGAGTTCATCATACACTGTTGCAGTCCATTATCAATATCAAATGTTTGAGTATAAGTCACGTTGGCTATTTTCACAACTAACTTTCTACCGGTTAGCATGTCAGAAACCATATATAGCTGTGGTTTACTTATGGCCAATCGACTGAGCTTGTAGTAAAGTCCTTTACCATGTCAATCAGACAAGCACCCGTGCATTGGTTCTTGCATTTATTCCACTAAAATAGTGTCATGGAATGATTTTATTGTCCTCAACCCATTTAGGCAGGGCTCTATGAACCACCTTCTGGAAAACCTGAGACATTGTTTGCCCTTCATCTTCTATTTTACTCGTGATTTCCGTAGATAATTATTACCAATAAACGGAGCCCAATGTTGGATTAAAAAGTTCACTATCGCTTCTTTAAGCTTACTACTTATTAATTCTTTTGTAAAATCAATTGGTCTCTCTTGATCTGCTAAACTCGAATTATAGATCGAAAACAATATCAATTCCTCTACCAACAAATTGTGCAGTCGTACTGAGATATGATCAAATGTTTTTGGTAAATCTTTCATTGCGTACAATAAAAAAATCCATCGATAACTACCACCCCTATAGAGCTTGGCTCATCATGATTGAAATAATTTTTTGTAATACCTCAGTATCAATATTTATTCTGATAGCAAAATCAGCGCACAGATAAAACTCTACTGCACTCCAAAAATATTCGTACACGATTACTGAGATGTTGAATCGATTCCAACACCCCAAACCGTTAGAAGATCCCCTCTTTTTATTCATATCTGTGCTAGATCCCTCGAAATGTAAAGTAATGAATATAAAAGTACGTCATATAGGTATATTGTTCTCCCTAAAAGAAAAGAATACCTAGAAATTCTAGAGATGGGAGTAGTCCATTACTTTCTCAATGAAATTATAAATATCATTAGCATTAAATAAAGTAATGCCAATGAAAAAAATTTAATTGGCATTGAATTATTCAATTATTCAATTCAATTATTCATTGAAAAATGGTAATGAAATAAGTCAGAATTACCATTTTAAAATGCCAAGAGAAGTAGAGAAAAATTGAAATTCAGAAATTTAGGTTTGTGCATTTGATAACTGGGCAAATGTGTACTCTCTAAGACGCTAAGAGGATCTGTAGGAACGAGAGCCTGAGTATAGTAAAGGAATTGCGAAGCTTTTTGAAGAGCGAAAATAAAACGTCGATATTCATTGAAAAATGGTAATGAAATAAGTCAGAATTACCATTTTAAAATGCCAAGAGAAGTAGAGAAAAATTGAAATTCAGAAATTTAGGTTTGTGCATTTGATAACTGGGCAAATGTGTACTCTCTAAGACGCTAAGAGGATCTGTAGGAACGAGAGCCTGAGTATAGTAAAGGAATTGCGAAGCTTTTTGAAGAGCGAAAATAAAACGTCGATCGTACTCAACGACTATCCAATTATAAAAAACATGTTTTATAAATTTAAGACGCCCTTGCCATCTTCAACTCCAGTTGAAAGACATTTCATTGGAGCATTGAAAATTTCAATGGTAATGATTTTTTTTTTCATTGGCATTGACTTATTCCAATGCTAATGAAAAAGTCACGCTAATGCATTACTCCCATCTCTGCCTAGAATATTACGCTTTTCAGAGTTTCAATATTTTCCACGGTATCCTTGAAAATGGATTAGAGAACACCTGAATCAAGGTACAAATAAATCTTCCTAAAGTGATTTAACAAGATTAAGAAAGAGCAATTGCATTATGTATAATTTTTAATCTATGTACATCTAATGAAGTCCATAGATGTCTAATTAACGCTCTCTTTCTTACTTGCACTCGCACGGACGTGTCTTTCAATGTAGTTTTTTTTTTAAACTGATGGTAAGTAATGGAATTTCGTTCCGATATTTTATATTATTTATTGTACATATATTTTATTTATTTTATTAAAATTTGAAAACTTGAAATAACATGACAATAACGACCTTTTTTTTATAAATATTTATAGCGTTTTGTTATCAATTAGGGGGGATGTAAATATTATGGCGAAAATTCCATGAACACAAAATACTGTCGAAAATAATTTCCTAAAATGTTATGACTGATACATTGACTAAAATAATTTTTTAT
Source organism: Merodon equestris (assembly GCA_958301585.1). Classification (NCBI taxonomy): domain Eukaryota; kingdom Metazoa; phylum Arthropoda; class Insecta; order Diptera; family Syrphidae; genus Merodon; species Merodon equestris. The sequence continues at coordinate 107,852,841 of OY284413.1, forward strand.
TTCGTACCCACCTTAAAATTTTAGGTTAGCTTAACCCTTCCAAGGAGGGCTTCCAGAAGTGACTTTTATTATTCAGTAGGTATGAAATGATAATCTAAAATTGGTCACTAGCTCTTCCAATATGGGTTTTGTTACGATTGGCGCCGTGCTTCCTTGGTTTATCAAGGGAAGAGCGTCAAACGGAGAGTTAAACAAGTTCTCCTTTTTTTCAATTTTTTATTTAGCTTATCAATAATAATAAGTTTATCAATAATAATTAGTTTATCAATAATAAGTAGCTCTGATAACTAACTCAGATATCTAACTCAAATTAACTCTGCCTACGCTCGATATCAGCTGCCTTTTTATACAATATTTTTCGTACGCATCTTATCCCCTCTTCTTTCTTAATTCCTACCCGTGTCAGAAATCGGTTTCTGCAGCACTACGAAACTCGACTTTGCTCCGACCCATTTTCACTTTCATGCATGCAACCTGGTACTCATTCACCATATCCCTTAATTGCGTTTAATTGCTTTCAGGGTTTTGCTATTGGATGTGCATGAATTAGTGTTTACCCAATATACTGCATGTAGCGCATATGAATGGGCACACTTCAAAGGCGTCACGTGTCTTGATTCTTCGTACGCTTCAAGGGTGTCGTATGTCTCGACTCATCGTTGGGCTGTACTGACCCCACTTGAGTTAGTCATACTGCACTGACCTTTAGTTTTAAATTGGCACACTTCAAAGGTGTCGTGTGTCTTGATTCATTGTTTGCTTTGTTGGCGGATTTGAGTGAAAGAAAGAAGAGAAGTGTGCATTTCGCTGAGTGGACGATGCGTGTGGTCCGTTGTGTGGATCACAACAGTTTTCTTATGAAGGTCACATATTGGTTAGGAAAACTATGAGGTAAGGAAAACGTCTATTGGGGATAAGAAATTTTTAGCAGGATAACACTGAAGAATACAAATAACTTTAATTATTTTTCAAGCAATATGTACATTAATTAATAATTTCAACCTATTTTTCATTTCTTATCCACCTTTTGATATCATTCTTAAGATAAAATTATAAGAAACAGATATGAAGAGTCGTGTTCATAGTACTCGCAACAAAGATTTATCATTGTGAAAGACATAAGGCTGAATAGTTATCCAGTGTAACTCATATCTTTACAAAATATGTTTTTGCTATAGTATACAAATATATACGAAGTTTGTTATCCTTAAGGATTCTTACCACTTAAGGATTTGGTGTGTCTTCATCTAGCGATAATAAAAAAACATGGAATAGAAGCATAAGAACTTTCAAAAATTATGGTTTCAGGGTCTACCAGCTGCTTGCTGTGTGATTGCATTATACCCAAAGCGGTATTATAGTTTTGCACTATTATAGTACAGACAGTTAGTATTGTTGTTTGAAATTTAAAAACTATTTCCTATTTGAAAAATAGTGATAGTGAAACTGAAAACCTCCTAAACCAATTTGTGAGAATCGTGTTCTGAAACGGAAGTTTATATGGAGAAAAAAGACTGTAGTTTCAATGAAATTGACAATGCATTTGTTCCTGCTGAAATAATGAAGTCAATGAATGGTCTCATAAGTTATTTAAAAAAAAGAAACACCAAAACCCTTTGGAGAAAAGTCATAGACGAGATTGGAAAGAAATTTTAATCAAGATGACTCATATTATAATTTACCTAGAAAATTATTGATGTAGAAATGTTAAGTTTCGAGTTATTTTGTAGACCTTGATACATACATGCAATGTCCGAAAAATTCCCCAAAGGAAAGAAAAGAATTCTAAGACTGTTTCTCACACTCCAATTGATTGACTGAATGAAAGACATAAATGTGAAAATAATTTGAAGCAAGAAAAGCAAGGGCAATGGTCTTTATTCCCAAAATAGGGAAAGAGGATTACTCACTAGCCAAGAGTTTCAGACCAATAAGTCTAACATCATTCCTGCTGAAAAGCATGGAAAGACTAGTAGAGTTGCACGTGCGCAAAGTTGCCCTTCGAATGCATCCTCTGTCGGACATGCAACATGCTTATCAGCGCGGAAAATCCTGCGAGACTGCGCTTCAAAACCTAGTTGGGAGAATTGAATGCGCTCTCGAAAGGAAAGAGTACGTACTAGGCATTTTTGTCGACATTGAGGGAGCTTTTGATAACGCTACTTTTGACAGCATGTGTAACGCTGCTAGACGGCATGGCGTAGATGAAGCACTGGTTTTGTGGATCAAAGCAATGCTTGTGCACAGGACATTGATCGCTGATACAGGCCTCGAACAATGTGTCAAGTCTGGAGTAAACAGGGGCTGCCCGCAAGGTGGCGTCTTGTCTCCGCTGCTATGGTGCATGGTGGTCGACTCTCTGCTAGATGCTCTCAATGCCTCTGGAATCTATGCCCAGGCCTATGCGGATGATGTTGCTGTTCTCTCTGTCGGCTCATGTTTAGCGAATGTCTGTCTCAAAGCGCAGGCGGCGCTAAACGTGATCGATGACTGGTGCACGAGAAATGGGCTGTCGGTTAATCCTCTTAAGACCGATGTCGTTCTCTTCACGAGAAGGAGGAAAACAACTGGCATTGCTCAGCTGGTGCTAAAAGGCATTCCCATCCCTATATCCAAGGAAGCTAAGTATCTGGGAGTCATTCTAGATAACAAACTTCTCTGGTCAAAACATGTTGAGTCCAAAACCACCAAAGCGCTGTCAGCTTTCTGGCAATGCAAAGGTGCCTTTGGCAAAACATGGGGCTTATCGCCGAAAAAGGTCCTTTGGATCTACACGGCAATGGTAAGACCGATAATCTCATATGCATCGGTTGTTTGGTGGAGCAGGCTGACACGAAAACACGCTGTGGGTTCACTCACCAAACTCCAAAGAGCGGTCTGCCTCAGTTGCACGGGGGCTTTCCCCAGCACACCGGGAGCTGCTTTAGATGCTATGATGAACCTTCCACCCCTTGACATATATATCAGAGGGTGTGCACTGAAAACTATTTCTCGCCAAAAGAGGAATGGTCTTTGGTACAACTCGCAGTGGAGTGAAAGTGTACTTGAGAGAGAAATATCCTACGACCACTGTCTCATGGATATGCCCTCTGACGCAATGACACCTGCCATCCTACTGCGCTGTAACTACACAGTCACATTTCCTTGGCGTCAGGACTGGCTTTGGCCAGACACTGAACCTGGAATAGAATGTCTTCGCATCTTCACAGATGGCTCCAGGACTGGTCAGGGATCCGGCGCTGGAGTTTTCTTCGAGCGCGAAAACATTCGACTGCACTTCTCGTTAGGAAAATATGCGTCTGTCTTCCAGGCGGAGATTTACGCAATCCTAATGGCCATGCACTATGTTGTGAAACACAGATGGAGGGGAAAGAGCATATGTGTCTGCAGTGACAGCCAAGCTGCACTCAAAGCTGTATCCAATCCTCTGTCCAACTCCAAACTAGTGCATGAACTCAAAACCTTTTTGAACAAAGTCGGAAGACTAAATTCACTTAGGCTTGTATGGGTTCCAGGTCACTCTGGAATCCCAGGAAACGAGATCTCCGATGAACTCGCTAGAAAAGGCTCAGAGGAGAGTTTCTCAGGGCCTGAACCCGCCTTAGGTCTACCAGCTTCAACGGTTAAATCTGACATCAATGACTGGGTCTTTAACGTACACAGTCGCAGATGGAGGGATTATCCAGGATGCAGGATGACTAAGCGCGTACGCCCTGACGTCTGTAAAAAGTCCGCAACATTCTTCTTATCCTTAAGGAGAAATGACTGCAGAAGGCTAACGGGCGTCATTACGGGCCATTACACTTTTGCCAGGCATCTCTACGTGCTTGGCATCAGTGAGACGCCTACCTGTGCTGCTTGTTGCGAGGAGGACGACACAGCGGAACACTTTCTCTGCGACTGTCCCGCCTTCGCTCGTGCACGGTGGCGCACCCTTGGGGCCGACGTGGTGGGTGCCGAATCTCTTAGCTCAACATCACTGAAGCCCCTCCTCACTTTTCTCCGGACAACGGGGAAAATACAATAAAGACAAGGCGTCTGTCTGGTAGTACAATGGACCAGTACTTGTGTCTGAGTGCTCCAGCAGATAGTAGAAGCCTCCAACAAAAAAAAAAAAAAAAAAAAAAAAGGGCAATGGAAATTCTCGAAAAAGGACTGCATAAAAAATAGTTGTATGCAGAATTATTCTGCGAGAATGTTTGTGGTGCTTTCCAATAATTGGCCCCAGTCGAGTTCTTCATCTCAAAGATGAAATAACAGTTACAATTCGATAAGAAGAAAAATCATTTCTACAATACATCAAAATATGTTCATTTGGAATACTCGTATAAATGTAAGCATTGCAGCTTTTTTTCTAAAATGTGAGGTCATGTACGTAGATTTTTTGAATGCGTAGAGCTTCTGAATACTACACACCACCATAACGTAATGTAATTTGTAGACAATATATTGATAAAATGTGTAAAGGTAGTGTAGATAGGTTTGATATCGTATTATCTTGTTACACTTTTAGAAAAAATACAAACCAATAGTTTATATCAGCTTATAATGTTTTCATCTTATTAACAGCTTCACAAAAGGCAGTCTAGTGGAGCGCAGCCACTTTTTGCAAAATTCTTGTCTGGAGCATATTTTTCACTTGAAATTGCAAAGAAAATACGACAAAAAGCTACCAAGAGGCGCCAGTATCAGTTATGCTAAAAGAATTACATATAACGAAAGTGCATTAATTTGTCTCACATACAAGAATGGTATATAAGTATAAGCACCATTCTAAGGAATTAGTCAATGTACTGAATATGATATTTCATTAAGAATCCGCTATTTTTCAGTTTGTATAGCTTCTATATTGAAGTAAAAGTTGTAAATCGATAAACGGCTGTTTGTTGTTATTATTGTTATGTTTTCTATCGAAATATTATTGATATTGATATCAATAATCCAAATATTATACAAGTATGGTAAGTAATATAGTACTCGGGTCGGATTGGACCCGATGTCCATAGGTCTGGATTAAAATAGGTCTGCAGTCAAGAGAAATCTATTCTCGTTGCAGCTTCATATATTTGAAGTCGAAGTTTATCTTTTGCCCGGATTTTACTTCTTTTCGTTTGTCTTTAATTTATTTTTATTTATCTTTAACTTAGAGCTTCCTATACAGACACTCTAAAGTAGACAGAACAATTTAATATATGCCTCTCGGCCTTATAATTAACACAAAATAACATACAAAAATAATCTATTAAGTTAAGAAAAGTTTATTAAAAAAAAAAAAAGTTGAATTTTATCAACTCTCGATGATGTTTTGGCTTTTTTTAATTAATAAAAATCTTGAGGATTCGTTTTCTTGAAATGTATCATAAAATACCTACATTAATTTGGTTATATGTAATTTGATTTTGCTAGTAAATATAAGTATACGAGTATATTCATTTACATTTTCGCTCGTTCTTTCTAGTATTTTATTGACTGAGCTCGAGTTTTTTTTTATTTGGATTATTTAAAATTCGTACAAATTGTACTACAACCATTTTTTTGTTAAAGATATGTCGGCTGCATTTTCTATTGTTTTTCCAATGCCTATAAAATACGAGTATGTTCCAGATGTTTTATTGTCTACACGGGGATTTGACCTAAATTTGGTTTCTGCGTTCAGTTTTCATAGGCCATAGATATTATATTCAAATTAATATTTCATATAAGCTTGGAACGATATAATTAATAAAACTGTAGCTTTTTGAATGTTCATATTTTCTAGTATCAATGCCCAAAAATTGAGAAAATAATTTATATTGACAGTCAATATCGGTTTCGATTATTGCAGGATATGTTTATATTTTCATCTCTCATACTAACAAGACCCTGATCTGCGAGTATTCCTATTTTACTTCGTTGTGGAGACCTACTCTAGTGTATGCTTTTATGACATAGAACAATCATTTCAAAGCATACATATTCATATAGTTATTGAATTAGTTCATTTATATGTGCCCTACTGGGATCAGTGACCGTATTAATAAGAAAAAAGATAACAGCTTTCAAATTGTTTGAACTTCATTATCAAATTGTAACTGCCAAGTGAGTTTTCATTTTTGAATTTTTTTCCTTGTAGCTATTGGTTACTTATATCTGTACCTATCAGTTGTAGGAGGCCAACAGCCTCGGTTTATTTACCTTTGGGTTACAGTCCGTAAGAATTTGTGCATGTGCATGCGTTTTAATTAATGCGTTTCAATGAATGCCCCACACAGTTAAGTACGCTCTAATGCACTGTGTAGAGTGTATCTCGCTTATGTCTTCCTATTCTCGATCCCGTTGCGATAATTGCGAGTGTTTGGCAAGAAGAAAAAAATAGAATGTGCATTAGTTTTTTGTTTTTGCTGCCACTGGTCTGGTATCCGTTGTTAGATTCAGTGTTAGGCGAAACTTGCGACTTGGGGAGAATATGATCCTTGCTTTGCCGGATACAGATAACTTCACTTATAGTCTATAATTCTTTTTTTGATTGTTCGTTAAAATTCATGGAAGTTCTGTTTTTTTTTTAATGTCTATTGTTTCGATATGTTCGACGGATTAGTTACCGGCAAAGGAGATATTTTCGCGATCCGACGTTTAAAGACACCTCTCTCCGTTCTTATGGTCACCATGCACATTAGACTATCTGAGCCTAGATGCACATCGACTACGCGCGAACAGCCATGATGCGGGCGGAAGATTGTCCTTCCTCACCAGGACTATGTCTCCAGTTTTAATATTCGGCTGTTGCTGAAGCAGCTTGGGTCGATCTAAATCTATCAAGATTGGTTATGTTTTTGTATGACAAATTTGTTTTAGGTATAGTGATTAATGCCTCTCAAAAAAAGCCCAGGTGTAAGAACTCTCAGATTATTTGGATCGTCATCCTCGGACATAATGGCCTTGAATTGAGGCATGCTTTAATTTGTGAGAAAAATGTGGTATATTCCTCAACCTTGTCGGCCTGGATGATTTTACGCTGGCCTCCCAGAGGAGGCCTTGTTTTGCAAGGGATGTCGCAAATTCAGCCGACCACTCACTGCAAATGTGCTTGCTGTACCTTCTCAGTTTATTCACCGCTCCTTTGAAGTAGGTGTTACAGTCACTGCACATGTTGAAATAGATTCTCGTCATGCTGCAAATCTCCAGAATGCTGTTTTAAATGGTGCTGCAATGATGTCGTCAGGATGTACCTCGTTGACGACCAATTTTGAGAAATGATGGGGGTCTTTGAGAATTATTAGATTTTCGCTGAATGGTATGATGGAGTTGGTTAAACGTTCCCCTGCCTTGAGAATCAAGAAATAGATTCAAGCGTAGGATATGATTTCCCTGTCTTATCTCTGTTTTCTCTTTTAAGAGATTTTATTTCGTTTGAAAATAGTTCACATTGAACAAGCCTGATGAGCTGGTTTTTCGCGGCTACTAGTTCTTCAAGTGTTATTGGGTGGCTCCCCAAGAGCCTCCTATTTCTATTAATTTTCAGAAATTCGATGTATCTTCGCCATATAGCCGCAATGTGAACAAGACAGTTCAGAGTTCAATAACGCTGAATGTATTCACTGTTAGTGTTAAGAAAGTAGAAACTCCCTAGGCTGGCCATCAAGTGGCAACCGTGATCATTGGAAACTCTTCACTAAGTAGAATTGTCAATAAATGTCCAAAAATCCTACAAAATTAAAAAAAACCTGATTTCAATCCAAGAGGTTAAGTTGTTTCACTATTCTTTTTTTCTTTTTTTCTTCGACCAGTTTTCCTACGAACTTCTACGTTTCAACAGTTAGTGATTGGACAACGACAGACTACTTCTGCAGGTAATTGTGTCATTTTATCCATATGAACTAAAGAGTTTATTTCCTCTTTTCTATTTTCCTCTCTAATTTCCAGTTGTTTCTGCTCCTGCTCCTGAATACTGCCGTTCGAAAAACCCTCTTAAAAAAATGTGGTCCACATGCTGCTGTTGAGAAGTCCCTGTTAAAATAATCCTCTTGAGCCAATATCTACTGGATTCTCATTGCCACCTTAATTGGCCATAAAGATTCTGCGAACTGCGGGGTTTCCCTTGATCCCTGTGAGTGCTATCATGGAGTCAGACCAAGCTAACTTTTTAATGCCTTCCCCCCTTACATGATGAAGAAGCTTGGCTACTTATAGCGCTGCGCATAACTCTAGCCATGGTAACCATATGCATTTTGTTTCTGATGGAGCAACCTTAGTTTTTGCAACAATCAGATGAATATGCTCCTTTCCTTCATTTACGAAACGAGCGACTATTACTATGGCATAGGCCTTTTCTTAGGCATCGCTGAAGCCATGGAGTTGTACTTGTGATAAACTGTTGTATATAATCCAATGAGGTATTTCGATATTATGAAGAATACTTAATCTTTCTCGCAGCCTTACCCATTGATTTTTAATTGCTTGAGAGATTGATGAATCCCAAAAATATTCCTTCAGCCACAGTAATTGAAGAATCAAATTAGCTCATGGGGTAAATCAGCACAGCAGATCGAAAATATGTGCGATATATCGTGCTTATGTCAGCTATAAATGCTATCTTAAACTTTCTCCACTTGGTGATGAGATTAATAATATCTGCTGGCAAACGTGACCCCACTATTAGGCAATCGTTGAGAGATACAACATTCGACGTTTTGCATGAAACATCGAATAACACACGCAATTTAGTAATGCTACTCGATTTCTTGGTGATTGCACTATGAGGCAGAGCAAAATAAGTGATGTTTGTTTTCGACATGGTTTTTCTTGTAAGAAACCATTCTAATTCTGTCCTCTGTGCTACAGGAGGGCTGCTCTATACTTTCCCTAGCCCTTCTGGAATTGTTGGATCCGCTCCAAATGGTAAATCAATCTTCCCGGGAACGTCATAGGGATCAGCTAATGGCATATTCGACAAGTGATTCCATTTTATTTGCAACGGATAGGTTGGTAGTCGTTGCAGCAAGTTCGGCTGAAGGTGTGGAAAACTTATTTTTCAAACGGGCACAATGTAGTGCCACGTTACAAATCCTTTATTAGTATAATTCAATTAGTTAAATACATGATAATTAATAGCCAAACTTACTTAGTTTTCTGTATTCAATCTCTATGTGATATTAATAATGCGATTTTACATAAAGCGCGCGCATAATTGGCCTCGTGGAAAAAAGCAACAGGAAAAGAGAGAAATGTTATAAGATGATTCGTCGTCAGAGTTTCATAGCTACTTTATTTCAAGGAGGCATCCACATTTTCCCCAACTTTCCCCTGCAGTAGTTTCGCCTGTGGACTAGCATCTTTTGGACCTATGACATCTAGGACCGCCAGCTTAACAACAGGCTTCTTTCGAAAATTCCGCTTTGAGTTTGTACAAAGGCACTTCGAACTTGGCTGTCCTTATATGGTTTGATTTGAACTAGTCGCACCAGCAGTTTCTCGGATTATTCGGGTCCACTATTACGACGATATTGCCAACCTGCACAGTTTTCACAGGTGTAAAACATTTGGTGCGCCTGGTTAGAGTGGGCAAGTATTTTGCTACATAACACCTTTTACCGTGTTTCTTGACGGATTTTAGGGCAGATTTTATTTTATCCATATAGAACCTTTGACGTACAATGTTCATAGTTTCATCGTTTTAGTGCTTGTACTGATTATGAAAGTCATTACAATTACCATAAGTGCAAGGTATTGGATGATCTCTGGGAAGAAAAATGGGTAGCTTAGTATTATGACTTATGCACGAATGGACGAGCGTGTAGGAATGTAGTCCAGGTGGAGATATCGTTAGGTCGGAAAAAGTTCCGATTTAGAGGAGTTTTGGTTCATATTAAGCTTCTGACGTTTCTGACGTAGGCTATTGCGGAGAATCAGCTGTATATCCGAGCCCTAAGTAGAAGTCACGCATAATCTCCAGATTTTTACTGTCTCCACTTTGACTAGGCATTGCACCCATTTGAGCCATTTACTGTATTCCTCATCTTTAATACCATCATCCCAATTTACGTATATGAACAAGCAAGCTTTCAACCCCAGTGGGTCAAAAATCGTCACTAGCACCCTCAGAACCTCGCGTTTCGTAGATGTAAATGTAAAGCAGTCTGTAGGGGTGCAGCACCACATCCCAAGCACTTTTTCTGTCCTTAGTTCGATGTTGAGGTTCATATTTCTCTGTTCTGTTTGTTCGACACCAGAGACCCAGTGTCTGATGTGCCTCTTCCTCAGTCGGTACGCTATCCATCAGATCGTCTATGTTGTGATTCTCTTTAATCGTCGAATCACATCGACATCATCGAATCGCCAAAGAAGTGTCGTCTGAAATCTTCCATTTTTACGGACGGTGTGGGTGTTTAACATATCCAATACATGAACATCATCTTGGGACATTATGGCTTTGGGTGAATTTGACGATCCAAAGTCATTCGTCACAGATCAAGTTCTACACTAAGCAGCTTAGGTCATGAAAATGATGGCCTTATCTATACTAGTTTTACTTACTCTTTCGACGTAGCTCCCATGCACTATCCAACCCAAGCCGCAGTCGAGCGTTGTTTACGCCTATGAGCACTGAGTTGGATAACTTTGCTGTAAGAATCTATAGAGAGCCCCTTTAAGTACTCGTACTTTTTCTGCAACTCGTCCGGATTAAGCATTTGAGCTGGTAAGCAAAGGTTCCGCACCGTATGGACATCTACCAACGAAAACTTTTTCGCATTTTCATTTCTGCTAGATATTTATAGGTAAATTAATTCGGAGCGGCGGTGTTTTCCGCTCTTTAGACACAAAGGTTTTGGTGTTCCTTATATTTAACTGCCTTGCAAAATCTTCATCTATCAAAGTTACTGATGACCCGTCGTTTAAGAGCGCACACGTTTTTATTTTAACTCCCTCCACATAAAGGAACACAGGTAAAATTCGAAATAGAAGGGAATCTGTGGTCTGGCTTATAGGGTCAGGAATGTTGTCTTCGTGGAACCCAACAGTTTAAGCATTCACCGACGCTAATACAATGTGTTTTTGGTTATTGTGCAAGATTGGATGGGTGCATTTAATGTGCGAAGAAGAGCGTTAAAGAAAAGCTCCGGTCTTTAATAAAACATGCTCAGGGTTTCAATCATTTATTGCACACAGTTTGGTTGTATTACGAGAATTCGCACTATTTCCAATACACCTTTGACATCGCAACAACAGATTTTCCTCGTCACTAAAGCCAAAAGGTTGCACACTTCACTTAAAGCTGAAATTCGGCAAATCTCGTATGTGACGTGCTGCTAAATGGTTTCTGGTTAAATGATTATTCGGAATCGGTTGGCGGGTGCCAAGGTAAGGCACTATGTACTATGGGTGGGAGTAACTTGCGTGCTATGCAATGGACCATTTGGCTGAAGTGGGAACCTAATCTTGGTCTTGTACTAGCACCACCCCACGGCCCAGAAATGTGTTGGCCCTGCAAAGTATGCGGCGCGTAGGCGGGGGGATATGTGCGAACATTCGCCTTTTGAAGTGACGTTGTCTGCTCGTCGGACGAATTTCCCATTTGACTTAGGATTTGGTATTTCTTGTCAAGATATTTGCTTTCCCGTCCTTTCCTTAGTTTAAATTATTTTTTTTTCCGATCTTTCCTCAGCATCCTTTCCTCGATTCCTCGATTTTCTGCAACTCTATTTGAAGACGCTTGGTTGACAAAAGCTGGGATGGACTCGAACTGGTTAAGCGTCTTGATTTCGGCTGCTGAGTCAAGTATGTGCTGGTCGCATTTGCATTTGGTAATCCCCTCAACTTTAGAGCTGAAACTGTAGCATAAGTGTTCGATGACTTCTTTGCAGGGACATTTATACAGTAGATCAATAACCACGGCAAAATTTGATGCGGAAAATGCCTTGGCACTTGGTAAGCTAAGCAGTGTTTAATGACGATGGATGATTAGCATAATTGACTATCCTTTCTCCAGCAGACGAGGTTCCATTTTAAGCGGCGATTTCGACTCCATCCTAAACTGCAACTTCTGAGAATGCAACAGAATTGGTTGCTAATGGTTGTTCAAGGATCAAAGATAATTTCAAAACCTTGCCAATGAACTGTAAGGCGCAGTAAGATGGGACGCGGTTTTCGGATATCATATTCGATATTGTGAGGCCGGAGGAGCTTTAGGTGTAAACGAAACACTCGAGAAAGTCCGGGAAAGCTACTAATTACTCCGTGTAATTGAATTCAATTGGCATGGCATACTATGGTGGCATATGACTAATTTAACATTTTAACATTTATTAGTGTAAATATTGCTTACAGTAACAAGATAAGATACATCTTATAATTGTGCAAGCCTTCAAATTAGCAATTAGTTTGATGTGTGTAAGATGTGAATATTAAATTAAATTTTAGAGACAAATGGAAAAAGGCATACTGATTATAGTGATTATACATACCAATTAGTCATTAGTGGTAGTTTCAACGGCCAGATAACGAGAGAGGGAACGTTTAAAATTGTTAGTACTTCTAATTCTCCTGATATTAATGGGGAGGGAATTCCACAACCGACTGGAAGCAACAAAAAACTGACGCTCGGAGTTTAAGCAGTTGTAACTTGTTTGTATGAGCATACGCAATCTGTCTGACTGCAAAAAGCGCAACTTCTTGAACAGGTAGTTAGGTTCTTTGGTTTGCATGATGTTATGAAATAGGCATAATGTCCTATATTTCAGTAGATTGTCAAAGGAGTATCCGTATAACAGTTTCGATTACGAGGAGACGTGACCGTATCTTCTTAAATTTAAAACGAATCGGGCGATGTTATTGAATGCGACATTTTGCTTTCGTCTTGAAACATAATCTGGGCAGCAGAATACCTCACAGCAATATAACAAAACAGGTGCAAGAAGAGTTTTCGCCAATAAGAGTTTTGTCCGAGTGGGGATGAAGTGTTCGGTGTTCCAGACAGCTCCAAGACCTCCATAAATCTTATAAACTGTTGCATTTATGTGTGAGCTCCACCCAAGTTTTCGTTTAAATATCAGGCCAAGGTTTCTAGCGGTTTCAACGTACTCTATAGGGGTTTGTGCTAATGTAATTGGTGGAAAATTAGTAAGATCCAAGTTTCTTTTGCGTATTACCAGCGCTTTTGATTTATGGGCGTTTAATTGTCGATCGTGTTTAGTGCACCAATTAAAAATAAGCTGGAGATCTTCATTCATGAGCGTCGCGGCTTGGTTAACACGATCAAGAGGACGACTCACGTAAATTTGTGTGTCGTCAGCAAACATATGTATTGAGCAATACTTGATCAGTCGAGGGAGTTCATTGACATACATGGAGAAGAGTAGGGGGCCAAGAATTGATCCTTGCGGGACACCGCACTTTACGGCCAAGAGGGAAGAGTGTCGCTCGCCAGTTACAACACGTTGTAGTCTCCCATGTAAGTAGGAACTTAAAAGCCTCGTAGCGGAGGTTGAAAAATTAAACTCATCTCTAAGTTTTGAACATAGGGTGGTGTGGTTGACTGTGTCGAATGCTTTAGAGAAATCGAGTAAAGTTATTTAAGTGGCATGGTTTTCATCAGTAGCTTTCCTGATGTCATCAACGACCAGTAATGAGACAGTCTTACAGCTTCGTTTAGGACGGAAGCCCGATTGGCTTTCGCATAATAGTTTGTTACAAGTTTGAATTTGCACTGAGATTGTTTTTTCAAACACTTTAGAAAAGTATGTTAGAATTGATAGAGGTCTGAATTCCACTGCGGAGCCTAATGACTTCTTAGGTATAGGGATAACCTTTGCCTGCCTCCACTGCATGGGAAAGGCCGACGTTGTTAGGAGGTTATTAAAGACATAGATTATGAATGGCAATATATATGGCAGTAGTAGTTTGACGAATTTAGGGTGAATATCATCGAGTCCCATAGCATTGGATTTGATAGATAGTAATGCTTCCACAACATCACACTCGCGCAGTCTACAAAATTCAAATTGAAAATTTTGATTTCCTTCCGGTGATAGGTCGAAGGCAGGTGCGTTAATCGATACTAAACTTCCGCTACATGACTCTAAGAAGTTCCGGTTCAATTGCTCACAGTCAATGTTGTCAGGAATTTTCGGCCTTAGTTTTCCAACACCAAGGCTCCTTAATTGTTGCCATATTTCTTTTCCCGACGAGCAACTGCCAAGTTTGCTGCAGTAAAACTCGCGTTTTGCATTTCTGATCTTAGACACTACCTCATTACGAAGAGAACGATATTTGTTAAGGAAAACTGACATTCTGTACTTCTTCCAGGTTTTATAAGCATCGTCGCGCTTTTTTATAAGCTGCAATATATTGGAACTTAGCCACTGAGGTGCAGAGAATTTGGCTTTTTTGGCGTGTAATTGGCATGACCGTACTGTTTATTTATGTGTGCGTACGCGGCCCGAATCAAGATAAGCAGAAAACCAAAGGCCGACCGTGAAAGATTATGTTTAATTATTATTTCACTCGATTAACCTTAGAAAGTAGGTAATTGTTAAACGAACACAAGATGTAGGATGAGAGACTGCAAATGTTTTAGGACGGCTTTTGAGAGTTAATTTAGCGATAGGACACTTACAGACTCCTCTATTTACAGTTATGACTACCACAGTTTCGCAAACATAACCACACACGTTCACCTTTCACAAAAGATTTGAAATACTGATCCCAAACCGTACAGCTTGGAAAACGGCGATCTCTTGCTAAATGTCAAATACTTCGAGTGGTATACAGATGGCTCCAAGATGGATTCTGTTGGATTGTGTTGTGTTAAATCGGAATATATCGAAGGCCCTGGGAACGAGTCCTAGTGTCTTCCAAGCCGAACTATATGCCATCCTGACGTGTATCAACCTAAATTTAGAGACTGGCATAAGAAGTTTAACCGTCAATATGCTCTCAGACAGTCAAGCAGCGCTCAAAGCGTTGGGCTTGTATATGGTAGTACGAATTCAAAATCCATTAAGGAATGCCATGATGCTTTGCTGACGTAGCCAAAAAAAAGGTCAAACTCAGGTAGGTGCCAGGCTACAAAAGCATAAAAGGCAATGAAATAGCCGACCAACTCGCTAGGAAAGGTTCCAGTGAAAGGCACGTAGATACCGAAGCTTTCTACGGAATCACCAAGATTAATTTTCTCAGTGGGTAAAAGCGTACCCCTTGCACTTTTGGAACAGCGTTCAAGGACTCTGACAACCGAAGAGATTCATACAGGCCCTGGAAAAAACACTTCATTTTAATATCTATCTTAACACTCTATTTTAATATTTTAATATCCTTAGATATAATAGAGTCAATATCAGAATACTAGTCACTTAGTCGGAGATATCATCTTAACAAATTAAACCTCACGTCTGAAACCTAGTATCTAGAGAACGAGGAAGCCCTCTGCCGGAGAAATCAGGAAACCTGAGGGGATCAGCTCGAATTCTTCAAGGGGTATCCTCAGCTTTAATAAGAAGTTAAAGGAACTCCTTATTTTATTAGCTAGCAAGCACAATAAACCTACACTGGTCGCAGTGCCCCATGCTATCACTTAGTACTAGACCCTATTTAAAAAAAAACAAATGATTTACATTTTATCAATTTTTTTTTTCCGATTTTAAATTCTTATTCGATTTTGCTTGTAACTATCTTACGCTAGACAAAAATGTTTAAGACTAGCTTAATTTAAAATCAAATATCTTACTGGCCCTAGGCGAACACTCTGAAACAAACAGTACAACTTAAACCTATGTCTTTCGACAACTATATGTAAACTTATAATATTTTATACAATCTTGTTATATCTTAAGCTAAGAAAACTTAATTTAATTAGATAAAAAAAAACTTAACACATGATCGCTTTTTTTTGTATATAATAAAACTTAAGCCTAGCTCAACCTAACTAAACCTTACTTATTCTAGCTTACTTAAAATATATGTATGTATATATATAAAAGTATATACATATACATTTTTGTTGAATTTTAATTTATTTTGTTTTTTTTTTCTTTTTTTGCCCTATACTGCCCTACCCCACCTTATCCTAACCTAGTCTATGTAATCTTGCCATTGGTGTTAGGCTAGCCCTGCCTTGAAGAGGCTGAAGCTAATGAACTTTCAACTGCCTTAGCTCCCTCCAGCCACCAAAAGTGTTGACGTTGGTGGACTACGTCTCCTTGACCTCCGCGTGAGACCGATCTACAGAACCTGAGGCGCTCAAGCTCACGAAGCGCGACATCGGGTTCGTAGAGGAATCGCCGTTCCACAGAATTGCGACCCACCTGGAAGATTAGTGGTACCGCCAATCTATCCTGGATCAGCCCACATCTATCTAGATAGAGAAATGCTTCTGGCGGGACAAAGCCGTTAAGGCGCACTCTCCCGTGATATAAATCGTTGAGGTAGTAAGCCCCGAAGATCAGGTTATTGACCGAAGTCAGGCTCTTGCAACGTGGGTTCGAATCAATTTGATCAAAAAATAATCTACCCGTACAATCCTGGCCCTTTTGTACACGATCTCATTCGGGTAAAATTTCGTGTACTCATATTCGGGCGTCCTATGTAGCCCGAGTCAAGTCCTGATACATTGCCTCTCAAACACCCAAATCCTTTCCATTAAGCTGGCTCTCTAATTAAGGCCATGTAGCAGATTACATTCACTCTGGAATTAAGTTGACTGCTATGAAACAGCCATCTTGTCAGAGCGAAAGCGCCCCGGGCCCTTACTAGAGCAGCATCTATATGTTAATTAAAATATACATATATACTAATCCAACATGATCTCAAGGTATCAGACCACCCTTTGTCTCGCCAGTGTACGCGATTCCGGTCCAAGAATTAAGAACCTGCGCCAATTTCCTCTAGTTTCCCGACAGGGTCTAGACAAATGCGTTCTGAACAATATAGATTCTGATTTCTGGAAGTTGATTTTCAATTTCCAGTCATCACAATACTGCTGAATTTTTTCGAAGTCTCGCTGCAGAGTAGTAACAATGACGTCGATCCTTGTACTTGATCTGTACGCGATTAAGTTGTCTGCGTACGTTATAAAATGGTGAAGAGAAACTAGCAGGTCGCTTAGGTAAATGCTGAAAAGGATCGGCGAATTTACTGTGCCCTGTTGCAGTAAATTTTTGATTTCAAATATTTGGGTAGAAGTCACGTTGGTAATTTTCACTAAGAACTTTCTAACGGTTAATATGTCAAAAATCATATATAGCAGTGGTTTACTTATGCCTAGCTGACTGAGCTTGTAATAAAGACCTTCTAACCATACGATGTCGAATGCTTTTTCTAAGTCAATCAGACAGATTGGTTCTTGCGTTTGTTCCATTGGATAGCCGTTACGAGCTTCGACGCGGCATGAATAGTGTCATGCCCCGCTTGACAACAACCGAATTCGTTATCCGGTATGATTTTATTGTCCTCAACCCATTTAGACAGGGCTCTAGGGACCACCTTCTCGAAGACCTTGCTGATACTCGGAAGGATTCTTATCGACCGGAAATTTGCCGGGTTAGAGGGTATCTCAGCCTGCAGGGTATCTTTACCCGGCTGGTTGCACCAGCGCTGTCTCCCAATGACTGAAAGATCATCTGGAGATCTTCCGTTGAAATGAACAGGGTATTAGTCTCCTCACTGGCGATGGCAAATGAACAGGGTATTAGTCTACTCACTGGCGATGGCATTGTTCGCCATAAAATTTTCATTGAACCTGGTAAAACCAAGATTCTGGGATCGCCAATGATTGAAATCATTTCTAAGGTAGAAGTGATGAAGCAAGGCTCTGTTCTACAGGCCGCGGTTCGGGCGAATACTATCATTCACCTTTTACACTTCCTGGAAGACAGCTTCTACTGTCGCCACCTTCTCCTAAGGATCCCCAACCACGCACAGTAGTCGAAAGGCATAGGTTAAAATTATACAGTTTGTATTAGAGTGTCCGCCCAGGGCCAGTGAGATTCCTAAATTTGTAAGGATAGTTAAACTAGTTTTAAGCATTTTTGTCTAGGATAAGAAACTATAAATAAAAATGAATTTACAATCCCCAATCACGAAGAAGTCGTCATCCAGGATGGCACTCTCTGGATCGATGTTAACTGTTTGTAGCAAACGTTCATTGTCTGACGTTCTCGGAAGCTTTAGATCGTGAATGTCATTCAATTTGTTTCTCCGAAATATTTTATTTATTTGCGGGAAAATACTCGCGTTGTTGGATTTCACAGCACGAATTTTGTTGTTCCAATACAAACTTACAGATATTCTGTAATTCTCTTTTATTAACAGTTGGAGATTTTTAATAAGTGACTTCAGTGTCCTGACCTCCGAGTATTATCTGTCGGTAAACCGTCTGTATGAGTTTGAGTCTTATCAGGAGTCTACTTTTTTGTCTATGCAGTGCGGCGATTGTCGCGTTTCGGTATACGTTTGTGGTATCGTGTTGTCGTTGGCGTGGTATCGTACTGTTCATTGTCTGTTTAATGATGTCGTCCATTTGTCTGATGTTTGTCAATCTCGTAGTTTGACAGGTACCTCTTAGACGGTGGGAAGGAGGCGTTCGAGGTGAGCGCTCTCGCCAGAGAATTGGTAAAACGTGGCCAACGCACCCTACTGTAATCGTAGGGATGCGTTTGGACATACTCTGCCATCTCCGTGATCACGGCACATACACCGGAATGGTCACTGTCATATACAACGGTCCGTAGACAGTTAATAGACCATTCTTTTGTGTCTACTAGTCGCAGTCGAGAGTCTATCAGCGTGAGATCCAGATAGGAGCCGCTCCTAGGACACGACGGACTATCCGTTGCGAGCAACTTAACTCTATATTCAATGTTGCGGACAACCCAATGGCTTAGTAGGCTTGCCCTAGTGTTGGGAATGTGGTTTCCCCAATCACTATGTTTGGCTTTTAAATCGCCGGCCAGAATGTAGAAGTTTTCAACCGAGTTCAGGCTCAGAAATCGAAAGAGTGTCTCGAAAATATTGGGTTGATGTGCTTCAGGTGCATAGGCCGCTAAAATGTACATTTTCTGTCCACTACGGAGAGGAATGCACACAATGCAGACTTCGAGCACCTGGAACCTCCGCACTTCACCGCACAAATATAATTTTATGTTTTATATTATTTTTTATGCTTATCGCAACTCCCCCGCTATGAATAGCGTTGGATCGGTCTCATCGAATTATTTTGTAGGAACTGTGCAGGATTTGTGCTTCTGGTTTAGGTTAGTTTTGCTAACCAAGAGTCCGAAGCTTTCGTCCTGCAACAGGTTAAAAAGTGCGGCTCGTCACTCGATCTTTATCAGTGAATTTACATTCACCGACAAGATCTTCAAGGGCCTCTCTACCAGCGTACCCATCTCGACCAAAGGTGCGCTAGGCCCGGCAGAAGCGAGCAGATACTATCTACTCGGGTCGCCGTCTCAAGGATCTGTTGTTGGAGCTGCCCAATCTGCCCTTAGATTGCGAGCAAGATCGAACAGACATCCACCTCGGCTTCCGGTGCCATAGAGACAGGCACTGAGGCTTTAGGGACAATCATAGGCTTTTGTACCGTCTTTCCTGAACCTGCCGCCATTTGGATGTAGGTCAACTTAGGTGTGACGGCTGGTGTTTGTAAGCGACCCGAGAAACGCTTTTCCCCGACCTTCTTCTTACGGGCCAGGTTTGCAGGGCGACCTCGGTTCGTACACAAGACACACTCGAGCTGCTCTCTGTCCGCCACCTTGTTTTTCCCAAGGACCAAGAACCTCGTTGTTGTGGTTCTTTGCGCCCTTAACGCATCGAGGCTGCATTTCGCTGTTCGACGCGGCATTGCAAAATGTTTCCGCTCCTCTTTAATTTTTCCCATGTGTCTGGGATGCTAAGAAACTAATAGTCCTTGGGTGTCAGTCTGTCCTTCAATCCCTCTACCGTTAATCCCATTATCTCCGCAGTATTCATTATTTTACGATAATTAGTTATATACTCTAATATACATATATATATATCATACTTTTCAGTAATAATCTTATGCGCTAACAATTTCTTCAAATACCTAT
Source organism: Merodon equestris (assembly GCA_958301585.1). NCBI lineage: Eukaryota > Metazoa > Arthropoda > Insecta > Diptera > Syrphidae > Merodon > Merodon equestris. The sequence goes on from OY284413.1 coordinate 107,872,880, forward strand.
TCAAAAGAAATCTTATACACCAACAATCTCGTTTTAATAAAAACAATTCCAAGAAAAATCTAATAAAGCAGCAACAGTAGTAATTTAGCAAAGAAGTTACCCAAAGCGGCTTCCTTCGTTCTCGCTGCTGTTGTTGTTTTGCCGCTTCTGCTGATTTTCCGCTACCGCTGCCTCGCACGCTGTCTCCCCGTTGATGCCTCTTCCCTCTCGTCTGGACACGACACACGCTGCCTTAGCTCTTTCCTTTTGTCTCGACACGACACACGCACTCAACGACAATATGCGTACTACGTTCGGTGCAGCTGGGGTTATGACAAACACATGCACTGACGGGATTAGTGTCGCCGTTTTATAGTGTCGTTTTATAGTCCCCTTGTGTTTTTTTCTTCACTTTTGTCTTCTTTTTTTCCTTTACCTTTGTTTTTTTTTCCTCTTTTTATTTTCCGCGCACAAATCATAAATCAATTACACCGGGTGTAAAATATTGAAATAAATCCCGGACGAGCCTCCAATTGTGGGATTTATTTCAAAAAAACTTTATAATATTATTTAATTGATACAGCGAACTATATGTAACTGGCGCGTCCTACTTCTTGCAGTACTTGATTGCTACTGTGCTGCTGATTCTCTACTCTACTCTACTCTGCATGTTCGTGGGCGTGCGTGTGGTCTCATCGTGTCGTCTGCCAGTGGTGTGATCGTCTGCTATTGTTACTCTCGTAGGGAGTCTCATTCTTTGTTTGGCCCAATCCCACATGTATGAGAAGCCATTTGAATCAGAATATTTTAATACAGATTTATTAGTGATTTATTAAAAAACAAACAATAATTGTTTGTTGCTGTGTTGTGTTTTTTTTTAGCCAAAACACACTTCCACTAGACTACTTCCTTCCGAAAAACGAAAATTAATTCATGAAAAACTGAGAGATGACTTATGACTTCTTTAAGGGATGCAATAGCTATTTGATAGTAGGTATGATAGGCGTTGTGAGCTAGAGCTCAAAAGCTCGAATACGGCCTGAATATTTCCTTGGTTTTGTCTTTATCATAACCATTTCAAAACTTATAGGTCGCATCCAACACTTGGGTTTTACTCGGAGTAGCATCACCCAACTGTTCTTAAGGTTTCTTCTTTTTTTTTTAATTTCACAACTTCGTCAAAAAGGTAATAATACCTTGTCTAACTAACATTGGCGATTTTTGTTCGCTCATAACAAAGAAATTCAGAATTCTGAATGAGGTTTGTGAGCTTGGCTATATCTTCCCAGTTTCTTTACTTTTCATTTAAGAATGAACACACGTTTTTTCTTTCTTTGTAATTGAATATTAAATATTAATCGCTTATTATAAAGAAGCTCTCCCAAGCTTAATATAGTTGACCTTGTTGGTCTTGTTGTTAAAATGCAGCTACTTTTTTATATCCTATTTTTCTCATCTTTATATACACTCTCATGGATAAGAAGAATATGCAAGGAAAAGGCCCCGATGCACAGTTTTTGCTTTTTGTTTTTTTTAATTTTCGATAGAAAAGTGTGCTATGTTTTGTGTCATCAGGTTAGAATAGGCTAATTCTATTTAGTTTATCTACAAGAATTAAATGCACGTAACCCCAACCCTTCAAGAAGTGTATTCAAATTAATATGGGTAAAAGAAAACCGCTATCTATGACAGAAAAATCTAAAATTTAAGCTCACAAGGAAGCAAGGCTGTTAATAAGGACGATATCGAAAAGCATCGGTAGAAGTCAGAAAATAATATCCGCATTCCTGTCCAATAAATAGGGATATGGTAAACATTTCATATGGAGAATTACGTGGGTGATGCGGTTGATGACAGAATATTGGAAATTTTCGACGAGGAGATTTCACAAGCCGAAACTTCAATAGTGGCTGAATAGGTGATGCGTGGAACACGAGTAAATTCAGCAGCGGCGTATGTAAGCGATCCAGATACTGTCGATGAGGCGTTAGGGCGGTCAGACTCGACGCATTGTAAAACTGTTATGCGAAATGAGTACGATTCTCTCATTGAAAGCCAAACATGGGAATTGTGCGACTTGCCTGATAAAAAACGAGCCATTGACTGCAAGTGGGTTTTCAAGCTCAAATTCGGTGACCATTTCTAAACAGTGAATCGAGAGCATCAGCGCATTGGAAGCGTACTGGGCCCATAACCTTTAAGCAGAAAAATAAAAAAAAACGTTGTTAGCACTAGAACGGCTCGAACACGAAGAAGGAAAAACGTTATTATCTATGGGTTTATAAAGGCGTCGATAATGTCGTGAATTGTTGTTTACAATTTTGACAATTCTATATTTCAATAAAAAATAATAATAATTCACAATTCTGATAAAAGCGCTATTTTGAGAGAAGCATCGAACTCTCATAACTCGGCCACAAAGATCAAGGCAAAGGTTGGTGTTAAAGCGAGTTTATCTACAATTGATATATGATATATACATATATGAAAGATAAGGAAAGCTCTGCATTTAGACTGAAATTTAAGCAAAAACTCCCACTTAATGTGGCTCGAAAAGAAATGCGATTAAATTTTGCACGAGCGCACATGAATTTAATTTGGATGCTCCTGATAGATGCAACTACTATTTTCATGATCTTCGCAAAGAGGATCACCAGTTGGATCTCCTTCGTAGTCAAGGGGGGTGTGGTGGTGTAAAGAGCCATCTCCTACTACGGTACGTGCGAGTTACAGTTTTTGACAGCAAGTACGAACTCAAATACTTGTACCTACAAAAAACGTACTTGAAACTGTTTTTCCCCATTTTAAAAATTTGTTTGGTAACTTGTCATGACATATTCAACATGGCAATTCTTCATTCATTCTTGGTCAAGTCATGAATATAATAGTTTAATGCAGTGGCCGCCTTACTCATCTCAATATACATCAATATAACAGAACTAATTGAAGGCATCATACATGCTTGGTCAGCCATTTCTTTTGCCAGTTTCGGTGTCTTTTCTCGGTGTCTTGCACTGAGCAGCATAGCGTTTTTGATTTACATTCTATTTACAGTGCCGAGTTCCGATCCGACTCATGGTGACACCAAATTTCAACTCTACGAGCCGATTGAAAGAAGTTCATACATTGATGTATTTTCAAGGGATCCAGCCATGATGTTGTTATAAACTTAGGACGTTATAAAGTGTTGTTGCGACAAGCACTATAAAAGTTGTAAACCTCGTGTCTTTTGCAAAACATGTTACTTGCATGGTTTTAACCATTATGTTTGTTAACTTTTGGATTTATAGTATGCGACAAACAACCAACCAACGATAGTGGTACGAAAATCAAACAAATATCAAATATTGCGCGAATTTCTGTTTGAATCCCGTACTAAAAGAAAAGGTTATCTTTAAAGTTTTATATTTATAATGAAGAAAATGATGAAGAATCAAAATGAAACAACCGAGGAATCCAGCAGACCTAACAGGTAACAGTCTGTAATCGAAAGTGTAAACCTCTCCTGTACGAGTTTCAAGCCAAACGATCGGTAGAGAAAATATGTCGATACTGAGAAAAACGTAAGTTGGGGCATCAGTTTTATCTACATCTGGCAACTTCCCTTCAGCTCCAAAAATCAATGGCAGAGTTAAGGGATGTCAACCCTACGTTCTTAAATGCCTGTTTGTCTAAAACCCGTCATGTGATGACCGATTCAAATGTGGGGTTTAGCGCTAATGGGTTACTTCTACCGCACGCAGTTACTGTTCCTTCAAAATATCCCAAAGTTTTTCAGTCACTAGTAGGAAACCAACATGTTTCAGATTAGTTTGATTAATCTGAATTGGTAACAACTCGAGAAGTTGGGTTTCTTAAAAAATTAGGTCATTTTTTATTTTTCTCGAAAAATATTTATTTATTCATCAATATCTATTTCGTCCCCTACAAAGCGATTCCCTCAGACATATTTGCGCCAATGTTTTCCCCAATCCTTGGCCTTTTCTAGCGATGTGGTCTTTACCACCTGAATCGTGGCAAATATCCGTTCTTTCATGGATATTTTCAGGTTTGGGAATAGGGGGCAAACATTTGTTGAATATCGAGGCATGATTAAAGCATCTTTGGCTAAGAGATTACGAACAAGCAACGATGCGTGAGCAGATGCATTAACGTGGGATTATAGGGCTTTGGTTTCGACGTCACAAACATATACATATCTTTATTTTGTCATCAGTGATATCCTTTTTTAGCAAATCTGGAGTCATTCAACAGCCGAATTTAGTAACTTCGGAACCGTTTTTTTCTTATTCTTAATGTTGCTGGGTATGTTGTGACTGCTGGGCTATGTTGCGTGGTGTTTGTTGCCCAGTGGCTGTTTGGTTTTTATTTTCCCCCGGAATTAACTCAGTAATTTTATTTGAAAGATAATTTTGTTATTACCGGCAGCGGTTCCCCGTGCTCGGCCAAATCTTGATTACAACTCCACTTAGTTCTAATTCAAATTATCTCAAATACAAAAAATTGCAGGTCGAGGTGCAGTGACTTGGGTTCTCGGATGACAGTAAATAGATGGATGCAGTGGATGGGATGATGTGGTGGATGGATGTGTAGCGATGGTACTCGCGTGACCGTTGTATCCGATGTTGGCGTGGGTGCTTCGACGACAGGTTGAGCTGTAGGGCACGTTTATTTTGCAGGCACATTGTCAACGAATTGTCTTACGTACGCTCTGTCTCACGTCAAGTGTTTCGTACGTTAACTCCTCACCCCTTAGGTGCAAACGTCCCTGTTTGTTCATTGGAATTAAGGGAGTATTTCGTTAGCTTTTGACATTCTGTGTGTTGGCATTTGCGCTTGACCGACCTGAATTGTGGGTCGTGGAGCTTACGATTCGACTGCTTCCATCTACTCCTCTGGCCCTTTGACAAAGGTTTTTCTTTTCTTGTTCGTTGTTCTTCTTACTTTCAAGCTTAGAGAGACTGTGAAAAGTACAACGAGGTTCATGTTGATGGTCGTTTTCCATATGCTCGTTTCTCGATATGGTGTTCTCGATATTTAGCTGATTAACCATTCCCAGGGAGAGTAGATGTTCGATGCTGGCTTTCACAGATTTTGGTTGAACGATTGGGAGAAGTAAACGTGACTTTGATACCTAGTGCGATGAATATACCCGGCCTTGAATTGAAATTATTGAGTTCTTGTAATGAATGACGAATGTTCCATTCAGCTGGAGTTGATCCTCGTTGCCTTTTATCGGTCCATTGTACCCGCTAAGGAGTAAAGTAGCAGGGATGATCTCTTTTCATCGGGAATGTGTTGATTGGTGATTTTACTGCAGTTATTCGGTCGGCTTCATAACAGGTTGGGGATGCAGTCTGTACTTGTTATAGCTATTACATTCTTATTATTACATATAGCTACATTATTATTCCATTTGCACTTACTAACTATTCCAAATATTTTTCCCTTACAATTTAAAATGTTTTCATATGGGGTCTTAAGTATGTAATTAAATTTCTTTACTAGTTTGATAATTGCAAACTTACATGTTTCTATTTTGGGGATGGTTACTATATAAATTAGTGTTGATCCATTGAATGCAATTGCTGTTTCTGCGATATCAACTGCTTGTTCATTATTTATTAGATCAATGTTTTCTTTTTCCAATACATTTTTTTTTATTATACAACACCTGAATTGGTATATGCAGTGCATAAATGATATGATTTATTTCCTTCCTAATGATTTTAATTTTATATTTGGTATCTGTTTTCACCTTTTACGACTTTTACAATTTCGTTGGTTCTATTAATTAAGTTTTCTATTTTGTTCAAAATGACCCTGTTTATTATTACTTGCTCGTTACTATTTCTTAGGGCATTGTTTGATTTGCAATTGTTTATTTGGAAATTGGAGTGGTCTGGATTCCCCGCAATCCACTTCCATGCACTGCCAATGAAGTTAAGCAAACGTTTATGTTTTTTATGTGTTAATGTTCATAAGTAGGTTGGGATGAAAGGAATGGGTATAGGCGATGTTTAGAAATGTGTTCCATGACGTAAGCCCCTAGGTTAAGTTAGGTTAGGTTTGAGAAGGGGAGTGTGATGGTTAGACATCACTTCCACTCGGAGGCCAAGAGGCCCATTGTGATTCCCTTCGTTTGTGTGGGTACACATAAAATTAACCTGTCCTATCACGTGGTGGCTGAAACCACCCCGTGCTCTTGATGAATCTTAGAAGATCCGATATGTCTGCATTAGCCACGTCCGCAATCGCTGTAAAGAATCTTTGGCCTAGCGACACTAGGCGTCGATTCTGGAGAGCTGGACAGTGGCAAAGCAGATGTTGGATCGTCTCAGTTTCTTCCTCATCGCCGCAGCTCCGGCAGAGATCGCTGGATCCCGAGTCCCATTTCCGGAGCATTGCTCCAATGGGACAGTGTCTTGTGATAACTCCGACGAGCATACGGATCGAGTTACGGTCCAGCGCCAGGAGCTTCTTTGTTTTTCCAACATTGAGCTCTGGCCACGATGATCTTGTCGTGTAGCTGTCGTTTCTTGTAAGCCAAGACGGGTTGGCCTCTTTGATGATTACGTCGTTGTTCATTTAATATACGAATGGCGTGTGGTTCTCACGAACTGATTTTTATTGTCAGATAATATTGCTTATATAGTACAATTTTGCTTATTCTACAATAAATATCATATTTCAATTTTGCTTATTCTACGTAAGATATATGAGCCGAAAAAGTTGAACAGGTGAATGAAAGAGGAAAACAAATTTAAAATTTTGCTGATTAATTCTTTTGACACCGTCTGGCGTCAAGTGTCTGTGATTGTTGTGGTTGAACACAACATGCTGGGGCCCCCTATACGGTAAACTGTTCGTCACAGAATATTGATGGGGCAACTGGTTCACTTCGTCGTCTACGTGGTGCTGGGTTGGGGTTGGTCACGATGTTAATATTGGCAGATCTCCTTTTTCGAAGTTCTTTCAGTACAGCGATGCATATTGCTATGATGACGAGAAACGTTATTGCACCGCTTATTGAATACTGCTGGATCTTGTGGCTTTGGATTTGGTTCAATAGTACTTCTTGGCTTTTTTGGAGATCAATATGGTGTTGTAATTTTGAAATCTGCTGTGAGACCTTTGTTTCTACAACAGCCGGTTTTTCGTGGTGATAATGTTGATCAGTTGGAAAATCAGAAATGTTCGGCAGCGGCAAATAGGATGAAGTTATTCTCGTTGTTACTGACTGCCTGCCAAACATGATCATGTTTGATTGGAGAATTCTGCAGTTAGGTTGCACATGCACTATTCCCGTTGACATCAATTGGGCTGTCGAAGATACCTTGCCACAAGCTATGTCTACATTGACCGCGCTTGGTGTGCTGTATATCCATGTGTTCGTGTGGTGCATTTGTACCCAATATAATTGAGAACTGACGCTATGGATGACGCACGAAGATGGAATCTCTTTCGTATGTCTCAAGAGAACCATTTCACAGGAACTAATCGTCAACTCTGTTAGGTACAGAGGATGCTTCATGTCGCACCAGAACGATCCTGACGATCGTTGCCTGCACATCGAAAATGACACTTCGTTCAAGGGGTAGAAGTGATCGCCTTCCAGATTGACTATTAAATACTCTGATGATGGTACAATAAACGCGAATTTGTTACCCCGCCAAGCTGGTACTGAAAGCAGTTTGTAGATTTTGAACTCTTCGTTATACAAGAGTGGCAGCGTTATTTCGATGTTGACATTTTTTTTCCATCACTCTTGCCCTTGGCTGTAACGTCTTGTACAGTTGAATTATGGACTCGTGATTTCCTTCCCCTGGGATCATCATGCTTCTTGGTATGTTGTCGTGGACTCGAGTTAGTTCCATTTTCAGTTGATTAACTGCCAAAATTAACGGGTGAATCTGTCCATTATGCGTTGCCAGTATGATGTCTAGTAATGTATTTTGCGTATTGTAGAAGTTCATCATAGTTAACATCGCAGGGAAGGCTGTTGATATGAACATTTGAAAGGCATGTTCATTATCCTCTTGCTTTTCTAACTTGGAAATCACCTTATATATTGTCTTTAACTGGTTTTGAGTTGCTGAGCGATCATCCTTGAATAGGTTGATGGTGGAATCTATTATAGTGGTTTGATTTTTCAATAGATTAAGCAGATGGTTTCCATTTCCCGTCATTTCTTTTATTGTCTGTTCATATTGAAGAGCAAAGTTTTGATCCAGTATGCCAAATAATTTGTTGCTAACTGTTCCGATGAAATCAAAAGGTGATCGTTTCATCCTTTGTGGTGAATCGTTGTTGGCGTGACGTAGTACATCATTGTTTACTTCAATTTGTTGTAATTGCCGATCAAATAGATGTATACTGCTCTCACAAAGCAGAGTATTTGATTCCGACAGGTTTGTGTTCAGACAGATCTCTTTCATGTGTTTTATGCATTTCCGGTATGTATTGACATCAGCCCAATAGTTCGTCAAATTGAAGAACACTATGCTCTTCCACGAACCAACAACCATATTTGCATGTCCAATATCTTCGAAATATAATCCTGGGGTTGTTTCGAAGCTTGTGACCTTGTAGTTTGCAGTCTGTTGTTGGCCAGATATAGTACTAATGGCCAGTGCTAACATGCACATCCAAAGAATTGGTTTGAAACTCATTCTTCCTAACAAAACAGCAGCTTTATTTTTTGAACTTGCTTTAATTTCATTCGAAGTTATTGTCTCGGCATTATTTTCAATGGGCAGAGGACATAGTTTTGTTATTGGTCTTTTCGCGAATCTTTTGTTGGAGTACACAGTGACTGCACGAACTTTTCCATCTGTTCCAGGATGTATCTCAGTGACTTTCCCCAAGTTCCATTTAGTGGGTGGAAGGCGTTCGTCCTTGATCAATACTATCCCCAACATTTACATTTTATCTCCTTTGTTTCCATTTGCAGCGATGTTGTAGCTGTGTAAGATATTCTGACGACCAGATTTGCCAAAAATCTTGAACCATTTTTTGGATCAGTAACCATCGGGAGCGATAAGTCTTATTTCGATCCAGTGTGGGATCTGGTAAGGCATTTAGTGCTGATCCAATTAAGAAATGTCCCGGAGTTAAAATCGGATTATCGTCTATGTCGTTGTTAATACTGGTCAATGGGCGAGAGTTCAAGCAAGCTTCGATCTGGGTTAATGTTGTAGTAAATTCTTCAAATGTGAGCATAGTATCACCGACGACCCTTTTTAGGTGGTATTTCATTGATTTTAGCCCGGCTTCCCATAATCCTCCAAAGTGGGGTGCGGCTGGAGGAATAAAATTCCATTGTATTCCTTCCAAGAGCAATTTATCTGCTACGTCTGTTTTCAGTTGCTGGGCAACAAGCTGATAAATTTTCTGTAGTTCCTTGTTAGCACCTATAAAGGTTGTTCCGCAATCACTGTAGAAGTTTGAACAGATGCCTCTTCGAGACACGAATCTTCGTACTGCGGCCAAAAATGCTTCCGATGTAAGATCGCTGACTAATTCGAGATGTATTGCCTTAGTGGCGAAGCAAACGAAAACTGCCACGTAGCCTTTTGTCGATCGATTTCCTCTTCCTTTTGCTATTCTTATATGAAATGGTCCTGCATAATCCACTCCGGTGTGGGTGAATGGCCTCGATGGGGATACTCTTGGTGCTGGTAATACTCGCATTATCTGCTGCCTACTAGATGTTTTAAATCTATGACATCGAACGCAGTTGTGTAAAATCTTCCTTACCAATCGCTTCGCATGGGGAACCCTATATGATTGCCTCAATGTGGCCATTGTTAGTTTTATTCCGCCATGTAGTGTTTTATTATGTACATTCTCCACCACTAGTCTTGTGAACTTATCGGCGTATGGTAGGATGTACGGACGCCGCTGGGTTTGTGGGAGATTTGCGTTTTCCAAATTACCCCCAACAGTTAAAATTCCATCGTCATTTATTTGCGGGTCTAACGATAGCAGTTTACTATTCTTTGGAATGCTGTTTCCATTGTTTAAGCATCTTATTTCATCAGAAAACTCCTTTCTTTGAACTAATCGGATGATAATTTTTCTTGCCTCTTCGACTTCATCTATTGTAAGTGATCCTGAACGTCTTTCTGCTATGGTACTTCTTGAGTTGTACGCATACCGTCTGCAGTACGCCATTACTCTGACAAGTCTATCGTACGATGAAAATTTCTCGAAGATGCTTCCTTCCTCTACTTGCGATGTTAACGATGTTAGCACAATCGGTGGATCAATAGGGCTTTCGAAAGTTTGGAACAACTTTGGCTGTAGTGGCCAAGATTCTTTATTGTCCTTTAGCCAGTCTGGTCCTCTCCACCATAAAGAATGATTCATTAACTGTTTTGGTGTTAATCCCCTAGAAGCACAGTCAGCAGGATTTTCTGCAGATCTTATATTCTATTTACTATATACTTGATATTCTATTTGATATGAACACTGCCTTGTTGAAGGGATCTTTCCTTATCCATGCTAACACAATAGTAGAGTCAGTCCATGCAAATACCTTATCTACTTGCGCTCCAAAATTTTGTTTTACTTCCTTCAAAAGCCTTGACAATAGATTCGCGCCACACAACTCTAGCTTTGGTATAGTGAGTTTTTCCTTCAACGGCGCAACTCTTGTCTTTGATGTTAGCAGTGCAATTGAATATCCATTACTACAGGGGACTCTGGAATAAATCACAGGGATTGTTATGGCCTCTGCATCTGGAAGATCTTTTTTAAAGTTGGTCCAACATTGTTGCAATTCTTCAGTAAGCGGTTCGTCCCACTCGAGGTTAGCCTTCCAAATCCGTTGCATTAGTAATTTTGCAATAATTGTCAGTGGTGACAGCCATCCTAATGGATCAAAAAGTCTTGCTATTTTTGACAAGTTGTTCGTTTGGTTGGCACCGTCTGTTCTTTTGTGTTAACTTTGAATTGGAAGGTGTCGTTCGATGGACTCCAATGTATGCCCAGCGTCTTTATGGTATTTTCTTTGTCAAGGTTGATGACAGACTGCCAATTAGAATCTGAAATGACATCCAGAAGTTCCCTGTGATTTGCTGCCCATTTTCTAAGATGATTATTATTCAATATGATGATTACATTTCAATAATTTTGTGAGCTGATTCTGAGCGTATCTGCAATCACTCAAAGTGTCACCTCCGGACATGAGATCGTCAACGTAGAAGTCTTCCTTTAAGATGCTTGCAGCAATTGAATAATCTTGTTGCTCATCAGATGCTAATTGATGGAGTGTTTTGACAGCAAGGTACGGTGCAGAAGCTGTTCCGTATGTGACAGTGGTAAGTTTATAGTCCTTCATTTTTTCACTTGAAGAGTTCCTCCATACTATCCGCTGATAGTTTTGATGCTTCTCGTTAATTTTAATTTGACGGTACATCTTTTCGATGTCCGCCGTGAAGACATATCTGTGCCGTTTCCAATGCATAATAATGGTGGTTAAATCAAATTGTAGCCTTGGGCCCACCAACATAAGATCGTTGAGACTAACTCCAGTTGATGTCTTCGATGACGCGTCGAACACTACTCTTAGTTTTGTTGTAATGCTGGAGGGTTTAATGACAGCATGATGTGGCATATAGTATACACCTTCGGTTTGTTTTTCATTTGAAGAAACTTCTATCATACGACCAAGATTTATAAATTCTTTTATGAATTTGGTATACTCAAGGTGCAACGAATTGTCTGTTTTAAATTTTCTCTCCAGTTGGAATAATCTTGCCACTGCTCGGTCTCGTGAGGCTCCTAGACTGTATATCTGTTCCAATTGCTTATTGAACGGAATGATCACTATATATCTGCCATCAATGTCCCGACAATGCGTTTCTTCATATATTTTTTCGCAATTCAAGTCGTTCTGCGTCAATTGAATTTGTGCTGGTACCTCCTCTTGTTCCCAGAATTGCTTGAGTTGAGTTTCCAGTGTTTTTTGGGCAACCATTCCCATGATTGCTACACTAGCGCATTTGGATGACGTGCGCCCAGTAACAAACCATCCAAATTGAGACCTTTGTGCAATGGGAAAGCCTTGTGGACCCTTCTTTATGCCATTAAGAATGATGTCCCCGTAAACATCAGCTCCAAGAATCATATCAATGTTACCAGTAATATTGAATGATGGATCGGCTAGTAACAAATTTTTGAAATTGTTGGGAATTTTATTAAACTCGTTTTTGTCAGGCGTTAAGGCCCCGGCCCATAGAATCCGTCAATCCGTCACTCCGTTGATTTCAACTGAGTGAAAACGTATTGGCGGATAGAGCAGGCAAGCATCGGCCCATAGAATCCGTCAATCCGTTGACAGTTGTCGATGACATTTATTAATTGATGGAGTGCGTTCATCTGAGTTATAAAATGAATGGCACGGATGGCCTTTGATCGCCTCAATCAGTTCTTCCTCGAACATTTTATAACATTTTTTTCGTAGAATAATGTTCACTTCTCGCACACTAAACGACCCTCACCAAACGAATCGTACTTTGAATGTCAACCGAATTTGAAGTTTCTCTCAGTACGAGAGAGTTCCCAAGCATTCTCTCCGTGCATCTACCAATGAACGTGCTTACTCTCAATTCGTGCATGCGTGAACCTCAGAATGTAAATGTGTAAGCTCCAATATGTGGATGTATGAGTTCTCAACGGAGCGAAAAGTAGAAAGTAGCTCTACTTTGTCCGTTGAAGTTCATACATCCGTCGGCTATGGGCCACCTCCCATAAGAATGTGTATATTCTATTTTTCACTCAGTTGAAATCAACGGAGTGACGGATCGACGGATTCTATGGGCCGGGGCCTTTAGTCTTGTGAGCGTTTGTAGTACAAGCGCAGAAACCAGCAATTTGAACTCTGACGCGAATCTTGGAGTTACTACCACTTCTACTTTACTGCGTGCTGTACCGGCATTAGTTGCTCCTAAGCCGCTAATTTCCGTATGGATTTTTTGTTTTGGCAGGCGTAATGACTGGGCTGCTTCTTCAGTGATCAGTGTTGCCTGCGATCCTGGATCGATAAGAGCTCTCAGCTTTCTCTGATGGCATCAACATTTGTCGCTGTTATCAATGCTGTGGCCAGCAATACCCCTTGATTTTGATGTCCATAATTCGATTGTATTTCCTCTAACTGTTTATGTCCATTATTTGATGAACGATTATCAGCTTGTTGTTTTGATATATAATTTTCCTGGTGTAACAGAGTATGGTGTTTTTTATTACACTGCTTACATGTTCGCAAGCTAGTGCATGCACATTTCTTATCATGTCTTAGGCAGTTCATGCATAATTTAGCAAGTTTAACTTGCTCGCATCTTTCCTTAGGAGTCCAATTTAAAAATTTACTGCATGAATAAAGGTTGTGGTCACTCTTGCAAAATAAGCATTTAGCTCTAGTTGCTAAATGATAATTGCGAACCTGAGATTCTTCCTTGAAATGCCTTTGTCGTGAGGATCCCATCACTTCCAATGCCTGATATCTCCTTTGTAGAAAGTCGTACAAGATTTGGAGGGAAGGCATCTTATTCGGTTGTTCTCGACCTTGCTCAAATAGGTTTCTGCTTTCCTGGTCTAAAGCTTTTGTAACTAAATGAACAATAAGAGGACCCCACGATGATGTGTCAAAGCCCATAGTGGTTATTGCTGATAGGCCCTCCTTTGTTGCATCCGAGATTGCTTTAATGGAATTGGATGGTGACTGGTTTCCTTGATGACCAGATTTGAGCATTTTCTCAATATGTACTCCAAAAATGTTCCTTTCATTATTATATCTAGCCTTTAATGCTTCCCAGGCCGTTGTATAGTTTGCACTTGAAATGGTTAAATGCTGGATAAGTTGCATTGGTTCTCCTTCCAAATGCGTCTTCAGGTACTCCATCTTTTCTGTAGTACTGAGTGTGACTTTGTTGTTTATAATTGTTGTGAATATGTCACAAAACGATTGTCATTCCAAATAGTTCCCTTTAAATATCGGAATTTTTAATTGTGGCAATCTGACTTCCACTTGTTGATGTCTTTCTTTAACCTTCAATTGGTTGGTTTCGCTGACTTTGGAAGCCATCTTATGAAGACATCGATGTAGTTCCTGTTGTACTTCCCTGTACTCATCTTCTATTACATAGCTTGTTTTGAGATCATCCTCTGATGCATTAATCATGAAGTCTTCGTGCAAGTCGGTGAAGCTTCTAGATTGCTCTAGCTATATTTTTTGTTGGAAATCATGGACTTCAGGTAAATAGCCTATCAGAGTGGCTTCTTCAAAGTCCATGACATTGTTGATAATGGCGTTCATCTTTATTTTTAATTTGCGTAACCTTTGTGCTGGTTCGCTGACGTATGGGCTTGTTTTCTTTATTTTTGTCTTTAATTCTTCATACAGTTGTTGAACTTTCTTTACCGTATTGTTTTGCATGTACGGGGTGTCATGCTTTACTACTTCCTCAATTTTTTTGTGGTTGTCGAGAAAATTTGTCCAGATTTCCTCTCTCCGTTGTAGTCTTTCTTCTAAGTATTTAGCAGTTTTTCGAACTGGACTGTCCTTTGCAAAATTTCTGCTAGTTTTCTCTAATTCCTCTGCTAGAGATTTTTGTCTAGTAACGATGGTATAAACCTCTGTTTCGTCTAACACCATTTTTAGCTTTTATACTTTTTGAATTGAATGTTATAATCACTACCAGTGTGAACCCTGGATACGCTGTTTTCACTACCAGTGTGAGCCCTGGATACGCTGTTTTCACTACCAGTGTGAGCCCTGGATACGCTGTTTTCACTACCAGTGTGAGCCCTGGATACGCTGTTTTCACTACCAGTGTGAGCCCTGGATACGCTGTATATATTGCCTGTTCAAAGGCTCGAAGGACCAATGATCATTCAATATACGAATGGCGTGTGGTTCTCATGAACTGATTTTTATTGTCAGATAATATTGCTTATATAGTACAATTTTGCTTATTCTACAATAAGTATCATATTACAATTTTGCTTATTCTACGTAAGATATATGAGCCGAAAAAGTTGAACAGGTGAATGAAAAAGGAAAACAAATATAAAATTTTGCTGATTAATTCTTTTGACACCGTCTGGCGTCAAGTGTCTGTGATTGTTGTGGTTGAACACAACAGTCGTTTATTATCTGGTATAATGCGCTGATCGGTGGTTGCAATGACGTGTCCGCTTCGCTGATGTCCATTTCAGAACCTTGCCTGGCCAGTTCGTCTGCTCTTTCGTTCCCTGCGATTGAGCTGTGGCCCGGGACCCAGCAGAGTTTAACTTTATGGTGTCTGATGGACTTCAGTGAGTCGCGACATTTCTTGACAGCCTTTAATCTCGTTATACATGATTCTATTGACTTCAGTGCAGCCTGGCTGTCTACGAAGATGGTGATATCAGATGGTGGGATATCGGCTACCTGTAGGTGTTTGGCTGCTTTCTCTATTGCTAGGATTTCTGCTTGAAACACGCTGCACAGATCAGGGAGTCTGAATGATTCCTGTTTGTGGAGGGTATCAGAGTAGAACCCGGCCCCAGTGCCTGTGTCCCTTTTCGATCCGTCGGTGAAGAGGGTCTCATGGTCGTTGATTACGGCGTTTGATAGCCACTCTTCTCTGTCGGGGAAAAGGATAGGTATACTGAAAGAGAAGTCATTTTGGGGGGGAATATAGTCGGTCGTAGCCGCGAGGCTACTAAAAACAAGTTTCCTTCCCAGGTCGTCTATTATCTTAAGTATGGCCGCATGTCCATAGTTGGCTTGCTTCCACAGAGAGGACTCTCTTAGTCTGAGAGCGCTCTTTGCAGCGTAGCCTTTTATGAATAGATCCAGGTGGAGGAGATGAAGAATCATGTCCAAACCTGCTTGCGGCGTGCTTCTCATGGCTCCCGTTGTACAAACAGCGGCTTTGTACTCTGTTGAGTATGTTCATATAGCTTTTTGTGCTGCTAGCCGTCCACCAGACTAGGGCCCCATAAGTTAAAATGGGTCTGATGATGGCTGTGTACATCCAATGAATGATGTACGCACCTTTTCCCGAAGGTCTTTTTGCATGCATAAAAAGCATTCAATCCTTTTTTCATCCTTTCCTCCAGATTCCTTTTCCAGGAGAGTTTGGAATCAAGAATGATGCCTAGATATTTGGCTTTCGCATTGAGTTTGAGTGGAGTGCCTTCTAACTTTGGGGGAGCAAATATCGGAATTTTCCTTTTCCTGGTGAACAAGACCAGATCAGTTTTCTAGGGGTTTATTCTCAGACCGTTCTGTCTTACCCACGAGGAGAGTTCCCTCAACTCAGATTCCATTAGTTCACTGATAGTTGGTAGAAATTTACCTTTTATCAAGATAACCAGGTCATCCACGTACGCTATTGTCTTTGTGTCTTTCTCCATAAAGAATTTGAGGATTTTGTTAACTGTAAGAAGCCACAGTAGGGGGAGAGAACTCCCCCTGTGTGCCTCTAGTTGTCACTTTCCTTATAGAGCTGTGTCCAATGTCTGCATTGATAATTCTGTTCTTCAACATATTCTCAATCCAGATTACAATGGATTTGTCTACTTTTATGTCCTCTATGGCTATGGCTTCTGTGTTTATATTGTCGAAGGCCTCCTCTATTTCGAGGAAGGCTGCCATTGTAAACTCTTTTATGTTCAACGAGCTCTCAATTTCACGGACAACACTATGCAGAGCACTTTCCACTGATCTGCCCTTAAGGTAGGCGTGTTGAGTGTTGCATAAGCTGCGTGGGTTGATGAGTCCTCTGATGTATAGGTCAAGGAGTCTTTCCAAGGTTTTTAATAGAAATGACGAGAGACTAATTGGCCTATTGTCCTTTGCTGCAGTATGGGTTGGTTTACCTGCCTTAGGTATGAAAATTACCTTTATTTCTTTCCACTGTGTTGGGATGTACCCCGCGCGCAGGCAATTGGAAAAAATGCTTACGAGGTGGGGTACAATGTGGGTCTGTGTGTTTTTTGAAGTATCGCTGGCAAGATATCGTCCGGGCCTGGAGATTTAAAGGGTTTAAACGAATCTATTGCCCATGATACTGTTGAAACACTGTGCAGCCCGATATTCACGCTCGAAAATGCGATTGACACTTCGCGACATTGGCGTAAACTCTGACCAACGAATCTACGTCAACGACAGCTTAACGAGAGAAAACTACATCATACACCGAAATGAAAAAAAAAATAAGCTGTCTGCAGTCCACATCATCAACGGACAAGTGCGAGTGCGAACACCCAGTGGCGAGTCTGCAATCATTGTGCGAAATGAAGACCTTGCAAAGTTCTGATTAAGATGATGTATTTATGTTCTTTTTTGTATTTTATTTTATGTTTATTTTTTTTTTGTTTTTTCCTTCTATTTTACTTTTCAATTTTCACTTATATGTTTACCTTTTTAATCATACCTATCCTCCTTCTACTTTCATATTTTATTATTGTAATGGCTTTAGTTGTTGTTTCTGTAAGCTCATATTTTTCTCTATTTGTTCATTCTTCTATTTAATCTGTTTTACGGCATATATTGCAATCAAGGTACTACAATAGCACAGCCCTAGGAAATTTGGGGAATAGTGTTTTTCCGTCAGCAAGTAGCATCGGCAATACGAAGACCTTATTGAATATTATGTGCAAAGACAAAGAGGGTTTACGAATGTGTCATTTAAATTCACAAAGTATGGTAAATAAAGTTGATGAATTGCGTAACATTTTCGAAGAGGGTTGTATGGATATTATTTGCATATCCGAAACTTGGCTGAAGTCAGATATGGAAAAGAGTCTGTTTAAATTGAAAGGATATAATTTGTTCATTGCTAATCGCACAAATAGGCGAGGTGGCGGTGTTGCTATTTATGTAAAAAAGCAATTTTGGAGCTGGATTGTTAAAAAATCGACAGATGTGGATGAGTCTGAGTTCATATTTATTGGAATTTCTATTAAAGGGAATACATTTTTAGTTGGCACGGTATATATGCCTCCCGATGTGGCCAGCTGTGAATTGATAAAAAATATTCTTGAAGAGGTCGGTCCAATGTATTCAAAGTGTATTATTGCTGGTGTTCTGAATCTTGCTATTTTGAATGATAGGAATAAGGGGTTTATTGATTTAATTGCTTCCTTAAATTTTCACTTGCCAAACTTATTTCCAACACATTTCGTTCCAAATAAGAGAGCGTCCTTACTTGATGTTTTTTTGGTGTCCCATTTTGAGCTTATTGGCGCCCCTGGTTTTTCTCATCACGATTTGATTGTTTTGTTTTTCAATATTTTTCCTCCTAAGCAATGCATTGTCATCCACCAGTATCCCCATTTTCCATCAGTTGATACCATGTCTTTATTTAGTGACTGCCAAAGTCTGAACTGGTCACTTTTGTATTGTTCCTCAGACGTTAATTATCAAGTTTTCGTCTTTAATAACTACATAAATTATTTGTTTAAACAACATGTACCACTAAAAACTGCAAGAAGAAAGGACAACAACATACCTTGGTTCACCCAGCAGATAAAAACGTTATTAGAAAATCGGGATACTCTTTTCTATAGATGGCGTAGATACCGATGCCCGCAGATGTACTATGAGTACAAGCGTATTCGTAACGTTTGTACGCCCTTAATTCGTAGCAGTAAATCCCACTATTTCCAAAAAGTATTTAACTCATCCAAGTCGAGTGCAACTTTTTGGAAATCAATTCGTCAAATTGGTCTCAGTAATCAAAACGAGTCTATTGACCTGGATGTTGATTTAGATGAACTTAATGAAAAATTCGTTCAGTCTAATGACCGAAATTACTTTACTGTGCTTGAGCACGATTTTTTGAATACGCAAGGAAGGTTATTGCTCCAATGTGTCGATATGGTATCCGTAGGTGAGGCGATTCTTTCCATTAGGTCAAAAGCGGAGGGTTTGGATGGGATTCATCCTGACCTAATAAAGATATTGTTGCCACTTGTATGTAAACACATCACTCATATATTTAACACGATATTGACAACCGGCAAATATCCTGACGTTTGGAAATCCGCGAAAATGTTACCTTTGCCTAAGTCAAACCCGGTTAATAACGCAGACTTCAAACCAATCGCCATCTTACCTTTTATAAGCAAAGCATTTGAAAAGTTAGTCGCCAAACAACTAAAAGTGTTCTTGGAGAGAAGTGATCTATTTACAGAATACCAATCGGGATTTAGATACAGACATAGTTGCATTACGGCAATTCTAAAGGTGAGTGATGATATACGTTGTGGTTTCGGCAAAAATCATATGACGGTTGCCGCATTTCTAGATTTCTCGAAAGCATTTGATTCAGTAAACCACTCCATTTTATTACACAAGCTGAAGAGTCAGTTTGCTTTCGATGAATCTGTGTGCAAGCTTTTGTCATCATACTTAACCAACCGCTCGCAAGCCGTTTACAACGGAACTAGATCCTCCAGAAGCCTAGCAGTACCCTTGGGTGTTCCTCAAGGTTCTGTTCTAGGTCCTCTTCTTTTCTCACTTTTTATAAATGACATCTCAAGGTGCTTTGCTAATTGTAAATATCATATATACGCAGATGATGTTCAGATTTATAATACATTTCCGCCGGCAGAAGAATTAGCTGGAATATCTGCTTTAAATAGTGATATTAATGCAGTTTATCAGTGGTCGCAACAAAATCAATTAAAACTAAATCCCACAAAAACCAAAGCAATGAAATTTAATAGACAACCAGTTGATAACACTTCACAAATACAAATATATATAAATAACATTGGATATGTTAAAAAATTTAAGAACTTAGGGATTTACTTTGATGAGCGACTTAGCTGGAACGGCCACGTCAACTATATTACTTCAAAAATCGATGGTATTCTTCGTGGTTTAAGCCCAACTAGACGATACTTGCCACTTGAAGCCAAGATGAAGCTCATTAAGTCGTACGTTGTACCTTTAGTAAAATATGGTTGCGAAATCTTTTCAAAATTGGACTCAGACTCAATGAGAAAACTTACTGTAGCGTTAAATTGTTGTGCGAGGTATATATTAAATTTAAACAGATTCGATCACATTTCTGCATATATTAAAGAAATACTTGGTTGTTCCTTACAATCCTTTTAAAATTACAGAACACTTTATTTACGATTATAAAAAGCCAATTACCATACTACTTATATTCTAAAATTCAATTCGTGCGCAGAGGTCTTTACAAATCATTCCGCCAAAATGTAAGTACTTAGTAAGCAGCCGACAATTCGACAATTCTTCGTACATACTATTCTCCTGTCTGTGGAATCGTCTTCCCCGTTCTATTAGGTCACTGAACACAGTGCAAGAATTTAAAAAGCATCTTTTTGATTTTTACACAAATAACAACTAGAGTTAGGCCCTTTACTTCTGTCACTCCGTCCACGGGCAATGGACGTCGGAATCGGATGGAATTGCTGACGAATTCAACGTTGCGTTTATTCTCTATACGAATCACAATATCAGAAAATAATTGTGTACATAGGATTAAAAAACTTACTCTTTTTGGCAACTCCTCGGCTCAAGTCCGATTCCAAAGACAATCAAGAAATGGTCTCCTTGGCGCGTAATTGGCGTAATAGGCGGGACATTTGACACTCTATTTCAGCCTGCCAAAAAAATATGTTCGGATTGACAGCTGGTGATGGTCTTTGGAATCGACACTTGAGCCGAGGTTACATTTTAAGCATATTTAAAAATTCTATGACATTCCACCCCCCGTGAGGCGCTCCGGATCAGAAGCCTCACCAACATCAAGAACAGCAATCTTTACCGCTGGCCGGCGAAATATCCCTGTGCTTGTCTTCACTTCCGCAACACGAATCTGTCCGTCTTGGCCAGGAAAAACTCTTACTATCCGTCCACGAATCCATTGGCTTCTAGGTACATTGGTATCGCAGACAAGACATAAGTCTCCAACTTTGAGTGGTTCTACACGCTGGAACCACTTGCATCTTCTGGTAAGAACCGGTAAGTACTCTCGGATCCACCTCTTCCAGAAGCGATCCTTGAGCTGTTGGCTAATGCGCCACTGCTTCCTGAGACAAAGAACTCGGTCATCGATCTGGCCTGGAGTTCCCGTGAAGTTGGGAACTCCCAACAAAAAATGGTTGGGCGTCAATGGGTTCTCATCCTCGGCTGAGACGGGCAGATGCGTTAGTGGACGTCCGTTTATAATATTTTCAGCCTCTATTAAGGCGCTCTGTAACGTCTCGAATCGTGGTGCAATCTCGCAGAGAGTATGTGAAAGAACTCTTTTCACCGACTGTACCAACCTCTCCCAGCAACCACCTGCATGTGGGTTTGATGGGCAGTTAAACAACCACTCGATGACCTTTAAGGAAAGTTCAGCTTTGATGGCTTCAGAGTCAAAAATATCTGCACTCAACAGCTCCTTCTTTGCCCCGATGAAATTGGTCCCATTGTCGCATCTGATGCGTTTCGGAATACCACGGCGATTGACAAAGTTGCGAATACATAGCACGCAGGCATCAGCAGAAAGATCTGCAGCAATTTCTAGATGCACAGCTCGCACCGTCAAGCACGTAAAGAGTGCGACCCATCTCTTCTCTCTTCGTTGTCCAATAGTGATGTTAACTGGCCCGAAGTAGTCGAGACCTGTGTACGTAAAAGGCCTTACATACGGTGTCAGGCGTTCCCTTGGTAGTTGTCCCATTAACGGTGGTTGTGGCTTAGCGAATCGAATTCGACAAAGCAAGCAGTTGTTTCTCTTTTTTGACAGCTGTTCGAATACTTGGCACCCAAAACCTCAGTCGAATCTGGTTAGCGATTGTGTCATCATTTTGGTGGCGTAGGCGTGAATGAAAATGGTCCACTATCAACCTGGTAAGGCGATGGTCCTTTGGGAGGATGATAGGACGTCTGGCTGTAAGTGGGATAGTGGTGGCGGCATCGATTCGTCCATACATTCTTAGCAGACCGGCGTCGTCTATGTATGGCGTTAATTTAAACAATTGGCTACCTTTTTTTCGATAGGTAATTTTTGGCTTAAACGGGCAATATCATTGGTGAAGGCTTCTCTTTGGGCCTGCAAGCACAAAACTAATTCGGCAGCTTCAAGCTCCTTGACGCATAGCTCTCCAATTTCTATTTGCTTATGCAGACAAGCATCCTTAAATCGCAGTACCCATGCCGCGCATCTCAGCAATCTTGAAAACTTCGAGAATGTTGACATATCAAAAATAATGCTACTTACTGCATGTAACAAAAACCTCGATCGCACCTCGTCATCACACGGCTGGACGTTGTAGGTATCTGGTTGTTGAGGCCAATCCTTTTCGGGCAGCTGAAGAAACTCCGGACCCATAATCCACTTACTTTCGACGTTCAGCTTCGGCGGGTATCGCGCTCGCGTTGCCTCATCAGCTGGGTTCAGTTTTGAAGGAACCCAACGCCATTGACTAACCTGGCTGCTTTCTAATATTTCAGCAATCCGGAATCCCACAAATTGTTTATATCGCCGCGGTTCCGATCTAATCCAGCTGATGACGTTTTTTGAATCACTCCAAAAGATTCGGTCCTTGAACGACAAGTCAAGGTTCTCCACGATGGCGTTGCAAAGCCTTATGCCCAAGATCGCGGCGGACAATTCCAACCGTGGAATTGACATAAGCTTTTTAGGAGCACATTTGGTTTTGCCACAGATAAATGATACTCGAACACTGCCACCATACTTGACTCTAAGAAATGAAACTGCACTAAACGCCTCTTCACTGGCATCGACGAAAGTGTGAAGGACGATGTTACTTGCGAACGTCAGGTGAGGATCATGACATCTAGGCATCTTGAACTGTGTTAAGGACGGAAGTTCGGCTTTCCACTGCTTCCATCGATTGAAGACTTCTTCGGGAATTGGCTCATCCCATCCTACGGCTTGTGCCCAGACTGAGCGTAACAACAGCTTCATATAAATGACGAAGTAGGCAACCATTCCGAATGGATCGAACAGCGACATTACAATACTCAAAAATTCCCTCTTAGTAGGGCATTTGTTATTCTCCATTACATCTCGGTTGGCCCGGTGAAACTTACATTGAAACTTAAAGATGTCTGCGGCCGGATCCCAGTACATTCCAAGGATTTTCTCTGCCGCTGCTTCGATGTTCAAGTCGATCATCCTGTCTTGCTCGATCTTTTGAGACGAAATACTTCGCAAGACCTCCTTCGAGTTCGACGAAAAATTTCGCAGCTCGAAGCCGCCTTCCTTATGGATTGCAATTACGTCGTTAGTCACCTCGATTGCTTCAGCTTCACTGTCGAAGCAATCGACGTAATCATCAACATAATGGGGATCGATGATTGCCCTTGCCGCTCTGGGATGAGTGTTAAGGTATCTCGAGGCATTGAGATTCTTCACATAATTGGCTGAGCACGGCGAGCAACTAGCATCAAATATCATCGATGTCATCAGGTAAACGTCAATTGGCTCTTCTTTATGCATCCTCCATAGGAAGCGCTGTGAATTTTGGTCCTCTGGTTGAATACAAATCTGATGGAATGTCTCCAGATACGGCGATAGCTCTTAGGCGAAAATTGAACAGGATCATCATCATGGGCTTCAGTTCATCAGGACCCTTTAGCAGAAGAGAATTCAAAGAGACGCCTTCCACCTTGGCTGCTGCATCAAACACTAACCTCACCTTGTTTGGCTTATTCGGATTCTTCACACCGAAATGAGGGAGGTCTTTGATGTGTTGTGATTTGCTTCAGCTGACGTCAAATTTCTGGCGTACCCCTTTTCGACGTAACTCTTGATGATATTTTTATACGTCTCGGCATATTCCAGATCTTTCTCCAATCTACTTTCCAGGTTCCATAACCTTCGCTTCGCCATCTCGTAACTGTCCGGAACATCAGGATTGTCCTCTTTCCAGAGGAGACCCGTTTGGTAACGACCATTGAGTTTCTTTGTTGTAGTTAACAATGTTTCCATCGCTCTTTTGTCAGCGGAAGACATCAGCTGTTCCGTCGGCTTCTTAACTCCGAAGTTTTCTAAGGCGAAGTACTCCTCCACCGCCTTGTGCACTATAGCGTCCTGTTCTTGACTGCATTGGCTGCTGTGAAGAACTAGATTGTCTCTTGGTTCTCTTCCTACGGTTCTTGGCGTTTTCCCATATACGACCCAGCCCAGTTTGGTTTCGGCTACTATAGGACCAGTACCGACCAGTTGCAGAGTGCTTAATGGTGCACCCAAATGGCTATTGTCGAGCCCAATTAGTATTTCTGGCTTGGCATTCTTATATTGGGCGAATGGGATGATGTCTAGATGAGGATCCGACAGCTGTAGTTCTTCCGCATTGACTGTTTGGGAAGGCAGGTTCAAATCAGTGACGGTCTGTATACCTTGCATACTGTATCTCTTGGCACTGTCTTTATCTGCGCTTATATCCGCATCCACAAGGTACGAGTCCGTAGCAATAGTCTCTTTTCCAAACCATTGGAGCTTCAATTTATTTTGGCTGCCATTCAGATTCAATCGTCTAGCCAGATCCATACTCATTATAGAGACTGAGGAACCTTCATCGAACAGTGCATATGTTGCTATAACGATGTTATTACCATAGATTCTAACAGGCAGCACACGAAAAAGAATCTTGGCTCCGGAATTAACGTGACAACTAAGTACTGGCTTCGGGGGTTCATGTAATAAGGGATGATGCATTTTAACGCACTCATCAATTCCATACCTCTTTCTGGCTCTACATGAGCGAAGGCTATGACCGTACTTTAGGCAATAAAAGCACAGTCTGTTCTTCTTAACAAACTCCCACCTTTCTGGGACAACTAGCTTAATGAAAACATCGCACTCCCCAACTGGGTGCTGTTTCTTCTCACAGTGGCGGCATTTGCTTCTGGTGGAAGTGTCTTGTCCGGATACATGGAGAATTTTCTTTGGACCCGACTTCTGCTCTACATGGGCTGGCGGCAATAAAGAAGTCGATGTAACCAAGCAAACAAGTCTCGCGATCTCGGTCACCCTTTCAGCAAAATGATTGACTGTTGGATATGGCAGAATACTGACGCTCCGTTGAGCCCATTCTAGTCGTTTGCTCATAGGCAGCTTAGCCACTAGCTCGTCTATTAACGTTGGGTTAGCCAGATGTTGGTGTAAACCACTCGCCTCCAAAAATGTTGAAAGATTTTGCACAGTTGTGGCAAAGGGTACCAGCTTTTCGAGTTTTCCTTCCGGAATTTGAGAAATCGCTCTCACTTTGGCCAACTGGCTTCGCAATAAGCATTCGGGACGTCCAAATCTGAATTCTAGGGCAGCCATCACTTGGTCAACATTGTCAGGGTGGATGAGTAATGATTCTACTACTGTTCGCGCTTCTTGTTTAACGGATTTTTGAAGCCGAAGCAGATTTTCTACCTTCGAGTAATTATATAACAAAGTAGATTCTCGAAATGAAGTTGAAAACATTGGCCATTCCTCGGGTCTGCCTGTGAATGGAGGTAAGTCTTGTAGCTGGCGAATATGTCCATTGCTTGCGTTTTCGGACTGATGAGAGAAAGAACGTGGTGGCAAATTCGGAAGTGGCATGAAGGATTGTGTTGACGTAAACTGCGGTTTGATACATGACTGTGATCCACTGATCGGCGGCAGGAATGTTGGTACTGCATGTGTATACGACGGGCATGCTGCTGTTGTTACAGTTTGAGGAGGCTGCGACGGCTGGTACAATGACAAGGGTATTGTGTACGTGCCATATACAGCGGGAGCACTCACTGTCGTTGTTGTTGGCATCATCGACGTGTGAGCAACCGCTGGGACAATATCAGCAGCTGTTGCAGCTGCTACAGATGTTGAGGTGTTTGGGACTTGATTCACAAGCTCTTGCAGGCGGATGCGTTCAGCCTTTTCTGCAGCGGCATTGGAAGTGATTTCCTCCAGTTGTGAGCGCATCTCACTTATCTGCTGCAAAAGCTCTTTCATCGTCCTTGTCGTTGCAGACTCTTCCATGTCGTGCGTGTCGGTTATAGGGTTATCGAAGTCGCTTTGTTCTGGAATTGTGCTAAGTTGCTGCACTTCAGTTGAGTCTAAAGGCAACTTTCCTGTTGTTGTGCGCGGACTACGCCTTGGTTTGCTGGTGCTTGACATGCGTATATGTATACTAATAAATTTCTCGTTCTGGCTAGAGTTTGTTGCATGCAGCAACTGGATTACGCTGGCGGCGCAAGATATTCTCCTTAAATGAATTTTCTCAACAAAAAGAAGAATAAAATTTGTCACTCCGTCCACGGGCAATGGACGTCGGAATCCGATGGAATTGCTGACGAATTCAACGTTGCGTTTATTCTCTATACGAATCACAATATCAGAAAATAATTGTGTATATAGGATTAAAAAACTTACTCTTTTTGGCAACTCCTCGGCTCAAGTCCGATTCCAAAGACAATCAAGAAATGGTCTCCTTGGCGCGTAATTGGCGTAACAGGCGGGACATTTGACACTCTATTTCAGCCTGTCAAAAAAAATATGTTCGGATTGACAGCTGGTTTTATTGTCTTTAGAATCGACACTTGAGCCGAGGTTACATTTTAAGCATATTTAAAAATTCTATGACAACTTCCTTCCCTCTCCTGGCGTAAAAAAAAATAAAAAAAAAAATATAAGTAATTAAGAAACTTAAATTTATAATCTTATTGTATATTTACCTATGTAAGTATAAAGCTCTGAGCTTATTGCATAGTGTTACATTAAAAAAATAAACAAAATACTTAATCCGCTGTGATAATCTTGTTTATCACTTCTTCGGTTGTGTGAACCGTAGGAACCGTCGTCTCGAAGGATACTGTGGTATCAGGGGTTGTACAGCCTGGGTTGCAGTCAGCACTTCTAGAGATTCCCGACTGGATTCTGTCCAAGAACCATCTGGTTTACGGATGAATCCCGGGACGCAGGGGTCCTTGGATAGGATCTTCCTGAGCCTTGCGGCTTCGTTGAGATCCTCAATTGATTCGCAGAACTCCCGCCAGGATTTAGATTTTGCTGCTCTTGTTTTGCTCTTGTATTCGTTGAAGCTGGATTTGTAATTATCCCAGTCTTCGGTTCTGTTTGAGATCTTTGCTCTGTTGAATAGAGTTCGGGTCCTGATCCTGAGTTGCTTTAGCTCTGTGGTCTGCTCTGGTGGACGTGCGAGCACGCTGCAAAGGACAGGATTTGTTGAAAGCCGCTTTCAGAATTCTCACAAGATTTTCGACTGAATTCTCAATGTAAGTTGGATCAGGATTAGTGGTGGCTTTTGGCGATTCTAACCTGTTGGCAACTAGGTTTGAGAAAAGATTCCAGTCTGTCTTCTGAGGGTTTCTGAAAGGTTTCGGTTTTTCTTTAATGACGTTAAGGTTGAAGAGTATCCGGCTGTGGTCCGAAAAGGAACAGTTAGTGGACACTCTCCAATCCTCTACTTGGATTGAGTAAAGTCAGGTCAATTACCTCTTCCCTAACCCGATTGCGAAACGTGGGTGTATTACCTTTGTTGCAAATATTGAGGTTGGTGGAGATAATGAAATCGAAAATGGACTCACCCCTTTTATTGATGTCGCTGCTTCCCCATTGAGTGTGGTGTCCGTTGGCGTCGCAGCATATCAATAGACACAGTCCGCGTGACTTGGCGTGTCGCACGAGTGTTCGGACTGCGTCTGAAGGTGGATCCTCCTCATCGCATGGTAAGTATGCGAACGATAGGAGCAAAATTGATTTGTCCTGTTGTTCGTACATTACCACCGTGAGGTCTCCGTTGCTGTACGTACCTAGGAGAAAAATGTTTAAGTATCTCTTGCCGACTATACAGGTTCGTAGCTTACCTTCGGTATGTGGATAGTATAAATTATACTCCTTAGACTTTAATCCCTGAATTTTGTTCCTAAGGAGCCAAGGTTTTTGGATTAAGGCTATATCCACATCTTCCTGCAGCATGTATAGGTCAAGTCGTCGGTGGCTGCTTTGCAGTGGTGTAAATTAATTTGCACCACTAGCAGCCTCCTTTGACTTGCCGCGTTCATTGGGGAGCCTTACCTTCAAGTTTCCCATCCCGAGCTTGATGCTGCCAGATCTGCTGCGGATGTGGTCGAGTGACTTTTGGTCAATGGTAACCTTGAGGTCCTTTCCCACTCCGTTCTTACTTTTGGCTGAAGAAATTATTCTCCAGCTGAGAGTGTCAAGCTCTTTATTCTGCTTGTCAATTAGCTTCAAAATGGATTCGTCCTTTTCGGGAACCGGTGGAGGGATCCATATCGATCCATACCACAGAGAGCGGTTACGCTGTTTATTATGTCTATTATGTCTGGTCTCGCGACGACGAGGAGTAGGGTCAGGTAAAAAGGAGAAATTGAAAGGTGTCAGTGGGTGATATTCTTTATATAAGATTTATGGACTATCTTCTGTTGTAGTTCTATTTTCTACCATTATTTCCTTTTTGAACCCTGGAGTTAGTTTTGTGCCTAAATGGTTATTTTGTTGTACGTAAATTACATCTCCAAGCGAGTTGTCTTTTATGGGGTTTCTGTTTTTGTTGTGGAAGTCAGTGGCTTGTTTATTCTGGATTCCTTCTTTTGTCTTTTGTCGTGCCTCTTCATAGAGTGTAGCGTCAAGACTTACTCCTCGCCCGAAAAATATGTCAATCGGTTTCTTTCTTGTGACGGAGTTTACAGATGAATTGTATTCGTGGACAGCTCTCTTCAATAGTTCCGTAAAGGAACGATGAACCTTTCCGTTTCAAGACACTTCTTTATTTCAAAGAGAGTCGAATGGAAACGTCCCATTCGTAGCCGTAGCCGTTTACCGTGCTCAAATATGGTGGTGTTTTATAGACCCTTATGTCGCATAAAATTAATAGATGCCGAGTTGAAAGACCTTTCAGTGTCCATCACGACAATCTCTGGCAGGCCGTATGAATATAAAATGTCTCTAAGTGGCTGTCTTATATCTCCCGAGTAAAAATAATTTATCTAGTATTTTCACGCCCAAACCAAGTACAGAGGTTAATACTTTGAAAGTATATACGCACCCACAACTAGCACGCATAGCGAACAAATGCGCCCGGTACGTTTATGATACTCTCCTGCTACAGGTACGAACATTTAAAAATAATGCTGCTATACGGTTATGCACGCTTCCGCTACAGGCCCAAAAAATGAAAAGTGCACCTGCCACACTGGTATGCGCGCTCTCGCTACAGGCACAAAAATCGCAAAATTCGCTCTTTATAGAGGTATGCACGCTCCTGTTTCAGGTATGAGTACACTGGTTGTGGATCAATATAATAATCAAAATATACGATTAAATTTATTTTTATTAAAAAAAACCTATCATTAATTCAATACAGGAATGATAAAAAGACACATAAGTTCGCAAATAACAGATTCTATAAAATACATATATGATAAACTATTATATGTATGAAATGTAACATTATTAAAATAATAATACCCAATTTTTTTTGCCAATTTGCGACGGACGCTTTGTGTTTAATTGTACCTCATTTTGTTCGGTACACTTTACTCTTTCAGAATAAATTTTAAAACACGCAGTTACAATTACTTTTTCTGCAAATCTCTGGCTACTCCACTAAAAATCTATGTAAATAAATTTTTGAGAAATTTAGCAAAATTGTAGTGTTTAATAAAACCATAAATATTGAAAAACAGATAAAAATATAAATTAACAATCATATATATTTCAGTGCACTGATTTAATTACTCAGTTCAATGATGATCCTTTTTATTGGGAAATAAATGATGCGACTAGAAATCACTTAGCAAAGCATGGATTTAAACCAAATACGGACGAGGTCTTGACGAAAAGCAAACTGATTCACACGCTCGTTATTTTTCAAAAAATTTTCTTATTCGAAAACTGCACAACGGTTACCAAAAAACAAGAGATTGGATTGTTTATTCGCCAAGCACAGGCAAAATTTACTGTGGACCATGTTTAGCATTTTGTGGAGGTACTATGTTTGGATCTCGAGAAGGTTTTGATGATTGGAAAAACTCAATTAGAATAGAGCAACACGAAAATAGTGACAGTCACAAAAACTGCTTATTGGCAATAAAAATGAGAGAAAATTCTATCAATTCCGTAAAAAAAGGATTAACTGATTCATTGGACAAAGAAATAAATTATTGGAAAAATGTTCTTAAAAGGGTCGTAAGTGTAATAAAAAAATTATCATCTCGAGGACTTTCTTTCAGAGGCCACACAGAAAAATTTGGATGTATTCAGAGTGGAAATTACATTATGTCACTTGAACTTTTAGCTGAATACGATCCTTTTTTAGCTAAACACATTACGGCAATCCAGGAAGTGGCCATACAAGCTATTTATCATCCACAATTTGCGATGAATTTATAAAATTAATGGCGAATCAAGTTACCGAAGTAATTCATAACGAAGTAAGCGAATCAAAATATTTTTCGATAATCGTTGACTCCACTCCTGATTTATCACATATACTGTGAGCGTCAAAAGAAAGTGTACACCACCAAAGTCCATTTTCAACGTTTCATTATGACGAATAGCTTACATATTTTTATGAAAGATTTATTTACATTTAATAAATAGTTAATCTACTAACGTTTGACAAAAAAAGCTTAGCAAAAAAAGTAATAACAAAATAATAGTAACAAAATAACAAAAAAAACGTCAAGCATACGGCCAAAGTGGTAAAGGAATGGTTGCTTTATCGAACACCTAAGCAACTGGATCAATCTCTGCAATCCCCAGACCTTAACCCGATAGAGCATTTGTGGGAGTATCTGGATAAGCAGATTCGAAAACGTCCGATAACCAGCAAAGACACATTGAAGGCGGTTTTGTTAAAAGAATGGCAGAAAATTCCAACAGAATTCGTCAAGAAATTAGTAGAGTCCATGCCGAGAAGACTAGAAGCTGTTTTGAAGTCCAAAGGAAAGCAGACGAAATATTAATTTAAGAAATTCCGCAGTTTACAGTGTACTGTACACTTTTTTTTGACGCGTAAAATATGAAGTTTTTTATGTTATTTTGTTACTATTATTTAGTTATTACTTTTTTTTGCTAAGCTTTTTTTGTCAAACGTTAGTAGATTAACTACTTATTAAATGTAAATAAATCTTTCATAAAAATATGTAAGCTATTCGTCATAATAGAATGTTGAACATGGACTTTGGTGGTGTACACTTTCTTTTGACGCTCACAGTAGATCAACTTACGCTGGTTTTACGTTATGTAAAGGATGATGGTTCACCTACAGAAAGATTTTTGAAGTTTTTACCTAATGTCGGTCACAAAGGTACAGATATCGCCAGTGCTATTATTGCTAATTTAAAAGACGCAAATATTGACATAAAAAATTGTCGGGGTCAATCATACGATAATGCGAGTAATATGTCGGGAATTTACAATGGAGTTCAAGCGAAAATCGAAGAATCTTGCTCTTATGCTGAATACGTAGCTTGTTCGGCTCATTCGTTAAATTTGGTAGGGGTATGTGCAGCAGAAATTTGCGAAGAAAGTTGTAAATTTTTCAATATTTTTCAAGAGCTGCATAATTTATTTTCTTTATCGACTAAAAGATGGTAAATACTTAAAAAACAATGTGACATATTTAAAAAAGAAGAAGAAGAGAAACATTCTGAATGCATGACCAAAAGAAAAACTATAAAAACTCTGTCTGAAACTAGATGGTCTGCTCGTCATGATTCCTGCGAAAGTTTACTACAATTGTGGGTCCCCGTATATGACGCTCTTGAAATAATAAAAAACGATGAATGGCAAAAGCCAGTAGTAAAATGTCAAGCAAAAGGCCTTCAAACTCAATTAGAGCGCTTAGAAACAGCTTTCATGACTATTTTTTGGGAATTTTTACTACAAAGAATCAATGCTGTAAGTAAACACCTTCAAGCTGAAGATATTGATATTATTTCGGTTGTAAATTTATATGATAGCTTGATTGAGCTTGTTCAAGAAATTAGAAATGAAGATAATTTTGATAACTTTGAGAATCAGGCTTTAAAAATTTCTAAAATTAAAACGTATGAAAGTAATTTGAAACGCGAGAAAAAAAGAAGAAAGCAATTTGACGAGTCATCGACGCAAGAATACAAGTTTGAAGCTAGAGAAAATTTTCGAGTTAATGTTTTTTACGTGATATTAGATAGTTTGTCAAGTGAGTTGAAAAAAAGTTTGAAATCTTATAAAATTTATGCCTAAAAATTTCAATGGATTTCCAATATCAAGAATTTAAGTTTTGATGAAATTAAAGAAAAAGCAAAAATTTTAATCAAATTATACCCCGAAGATTTGGAAGAAAACTTAATAAAAGAGTGTATTCGTTTTAATACCTTAGATATTGAAACAAATCACGATAAAAAGTCTGAATTGAGTACAGAGAAAACACCAGGTTTTTTATTAAAATGGATTAGAAAAAACAATTTTCACACAATCTATCCGAATATTGAAATAGCACTTCTAATGTGCGTTTGTACTGCTGTCACGAATTGCTCTGGAGAAAGATCATTTTCGGTGTTGCAACGCATAGAAAATCATTTGAGAACTTCGATGTCCCAAGAAAGATTAAATGCACTGTCACTTTTACATATAGAGAATGAAATAACGGAGGCTATAGATTTTGATAGTTTGATTGAAAAATTTGCTATAATGAAATGTAGAAAAAAGAAACTTTAAATATTAAAAAAGTTTTTGAAAATTTATATTTTTTGCATTCTTCTTTCTTAAAAATGTTTATATTTTTATCGAATTATTTATTTGCATGTGGGGAAGGGGGTGGTGTGGAAGAGGCGGCATTACTCCCTTTGCCTAGGGCGGCATCAAGTTAAATCCGCCTCTGGCGGCAGGTAAAACAGTAACAGCTTCTGAAGAATTTTGCCATGTATACATGTATATACATATACATATATATACAATATATATATATATATATACAGTCTGTCACATAATTGTTTGCAAAAGGAAAAATGTAGATGTGTACGCATACGCATTTTGTTAGAAACGTTAATCAAATTATGTATTTAAAAATTACTCACTTGAAATCTTCAGTATTTTTGCTTCATATAATGTTGTGATATTATTTTCGTCAATCCATGGCAAGTCTGCACACCATCCAACTTTAATGTTTTTCGATTTTTGTTACTTCCACTATATCATTTACACTTACTACTGAAATTTCACACGTTTCAGTTCAAAAAATGAAAGCCCACTTATTTAATATTTTCATTGGTGTTCCACTGAAATAGTTATTAAAAATATCAAAAAATAAGCACGCACACTCTTCGTGTGCTCAGTTCAGATCAGTTCACAGACTAAAATCTGACTTCCAATCGGGTCGACAACAACTTCTGATGCACTTCTGATGAACTTCTGACTCAAATACTGAGAATGAGCTTCCCTAGAATTTGGTCACATGACAAATGCGCAGTACAGTGTGCGCAAAATATCTCTTTGGCGTGTTTTCGATAAAATTCACTGTGACACTTCAGGTTACATATTGTGAGTAAATCGATATATGTATGTATAAATGAAACATTCGGTGCATAAAGAGTAATTAATTTATTATTATTATCCATGAAAAACTACATGGTGGCAATAGTTGAATTCTAAGGTCTTACAAAGTTTAGGTGGCAGCCAACTTGTGGGCGGACCCCACAAGCGGACCAAGGAATTCCGCTATGTGTTTAACGTGGACACCTGCCTTGTCGGCTTAATTCCACGGCGGGCCTTCCCGCAAGGAGTTGATTTTATGGACGACAACCAACGTCCTTATTCACAGACCTGTGTATAAGTACCAGATTATAGCCATGCGTAGGGGCATGACTAACCTCTTGGTTAGGGGCGAGGCCTAACTAAAACCTCTTGCCGATTTAAAGGATCGACACCCTCCGAACTTCCAGCTAATGTTTTCGTTCGTTTTTTCCCGCATTTGGGACAACCACAGCCACCACGATACTCCCACTAGGGGGCCGTACCCAAGACAGGCCGGGACCGGTCAGTCCGACTCTGCCACAGTCGGAATCTAACGTTATATCCCGGGGGCTCCTGTCTCCCGTGGTACCGGAATTAGGCTCCCGGGTGGAGCCGTTACTCACCGTTAGGTTACCCTACACCCAACTGAGAGCCTTACACTTACCAAATAGCCGAATAGCAAAAGATCCGAAGAACAAGAGCCGTCAACTAAATGGTAAGTGCTTGCCTGTCAACCGATTGTCAGTCACCAACAACCGATTGACCGGCATTATGCATTCAAATTCGCCAAACAGCTGTATGGCTGACAACCATACAGCTATTTGGCTATGTAGGCCATGCACCACCAAGTACTACTTGGCCCTATAATCTTGCCCCCCAGGTACGTGAGCCGCATATTGAGGATGCGACCCGGTGTGACCCAGAGGGCGTAACAAGCGGACCAGTAGGAATGCAGTTAAGTGGGAAGGTTATGGTCCTACACTTCTAACCATAACGACGCCGGAAAAAAGGAAAAGATGAAGGTAGCAGCCAACTTGTAAGGTTTGAATTACTCATTACCAACAAATTCGCAAGCAGTCGTTTGCCCTCTGAGCTGCCAACACTATACCTACATAGAAAAGAAAGATTCCACATAAGTTGTGTACTGGGGTGGGCTTGCCCTACGGAGAAGGGAAAATCTCACTCGCTTACCTTTATCGTCCTAATCTTCTAATCCAATTACCATAAAATTGCCTGCTTAGGCCAAATTATATCTTATAGCGAGAAGAAATATAAGCATACCATGCTTGGTTTCGACTATTTCGTGTGTCTAGTGATAATACGTGCCTGCAGCGGGCTGCATTTCAAAAAAAATGAGTTTGTACTCAGACGTACCGTGCCTCATTTGGGCGTTATACAGGCGTTTGGACGCTGTGCGTACCTGTTTCAGACTAAGAGTGGGCGAGCTTAGTTTTTACTCGGGCTTCCATGGCTTTTGATCTGAGAAATTTTACGAATGCGAATTTCCAGAATTTTTCCAATGACGTAAGAACAAGATTACGCTCAGTTGAGGAAATATCCAGGTGGACGATATATCAAGGATTTTACGGAATCGGGGTTTGATTTCAGGGTTATTCAGATGGCGATCGTATTTTTTCTCTCTTCAGACTGTACATATCTTTGAGGCCTTTTTGATTTTGCTCCTCGTGGCTGGGAAATAGTATTCATTAAGAATTTGCATTCTATTTTTTACTCATTCCGATGCGCTCTCTTGTGAGTTTGTATGATTAAATTTTCCTGATCGTGCTCGTTTTTGACATCTGCGACTTACAGTCGAGTAAATCCAATCTTATAGTTCATGAAAGTGGAAGGATAGATTTCTTGTATGGTGCCCGTAATGTACCTTTCGGCTTTTATCGCATTAATTGGAGATGGGTTAAGAAGTTTCTTTAGAACTTCTTTGAGATTTCCTTCAATAAATTGTGGCTCGGTGACTGTCTGCCTGTGACAGGTAGGGCATTCGAATTTTAGGTCAGGGATTGAGGAGGCCCAGAGAATGCATCCGCTACGATGTTGTTGTTTCATAGTTGTGTTCTTCTAGAATTACTTTCCACCTCTTCATCTTACTATTGTTGTTTTTGTTGCTGAGTGCGTATGTAATAGGTTTGTGGTCAGTAAAGTCCGGACTTTCGCGGGGACATGTAGATAATTACGCAGAGAGCCAAGGGCCCATATAATCGCAAACATTTCTTTCTCATTGGCCTCGTAATTCTCCTGTGAAATTAAGCGTTCATGAGATAAAGGTTATTGGCTTCCCTCCCTAAGATAAAACTGCACCAATGGTGTAATTAGAAGTATCGGTTGTTAATTCAAAATGTTTATCGAAGTTGGAGTACATCAGAAAGAGGTCTTTAGATATGAGAGATTGCTTAATCCAAAGAAGTTGGGTCGATAAAAAATTGTTTTTTGGCAGACTGGTGTTTGGACAGACGTAATCCTTTACAAAGCGGAGGTAATAACTTGACACGCCAAGAAATGAGCTGGAAAGTTTTGTAAGGTATCGACTTTTGCCGGGCTGGTCTTTATCCCTTCCGATGAAATAATTGGAGATCTAGAAGGTCTGATTATGGCGTACGCTAGAAGATTTTGTATCTGTTTCTCAACTTCGGATTTAAGTGCGATGGAAAATGGAAAGTACCTACTATAAACGGCGGAGTATGTGTTTCGAATTTTTCCGACGACTCTATTGTGAATGTTAATTTTTCGTATGGTTCGGAAAAGAGATTTCGATACAGGTTTACAGCTGTGTAATAGTTCTTGTTGGGAAACCGTCATATTATCAGTTTTAATACCTAAAACGTTGGGGTCTAACTGTCTGAGTGTATTTTTTTTCAACCGAGTGTTGTCATAACGTTGTCTTCTGTATGGATAACGGCTGACAGTTCCCTAAGATAGTCGTTACCCTGAACTCCGTGAAAGGTGTGCAACGACGGCAAAAGAAAGAATTTTAGGTTTATATGGGGCAGATTGAAAAGAATTATTCTTGCGGATCCAGTATCGATTAAAAATTTAAGTAAATCTTCACTTTTTGTTTTGGACTTGATATAGGCCAAGGAAGGGTCGCCTAGCCTAAAAAAATTATATCGCAATGTTCCAATTCCGGAGTGCTTGGTTCTTCTATGTCTTGGTTACTTGTCGGGTCATCGTAAATGGCTGTTCATCTATACTCAAGTCTCGATAGTGGTTACTAATTGGAAGTTCGGCTGGTTTGGTAGCCCTGATTTATTGGTGTTCTTACTTTACCTGAGCCGCTAGTGAACCTTTGCTTATTTTGGTTGTTGATATCGCGCACTTGAGGGCTTCGTCCGTGATTCCTGTTTTATCGTTAAGGCTGGCTGGTGGTGACTTGAATTGAAACTTTGACGTTGGAAGTAATTCGGGTTGTTAAAGTGTAGTTAAAGTGTTGACCTTGGAAATAATTCGGCGGATGGGGATTCTGATGGATATTTGGACGATGTCTAAAAATATTTTTAGTTGGGATTGGATTATAAGAGAAATTTCTGGTGTTAGAGGTCTGGATGGGTTTAGCGCTCGGTCGACGGACTCGGAGGAAGATGTTGAAATTTAAAGCGTTCTCGGGAGACCGTGACCTTGGGCATAGTTTGTCCTAAAACTCTGGTTTTCGAGTTCCGGGCAAAGATGTAGTGCATGCGGAAGATCTACGGGTTCCTTCCTAAGCCTCTGATAAAGGTGTCCAGGGCTTTATCCCTATATGTCTGATAAAACAACCTCATCGATTCCGAAGGTATATCCAGGATATTTTGTTTAGGTTCGAATATACAGTCTGATAAAACACCTGGATTGTATTGGACAAAGGATGACATATGATATTCGAGGGTGATTGCATCGCTTTTGTCGGCGTAATGCATTGTAAGGCATTGACCTATACTCTCCCCATTAAGGGAAGTATTGTAAGACTCCATTGCAAGATTGATCTGTCCAATAGTCTTGCTTCGGACTACATTAAATATGCCGTAGTATTTTGGTGTTCTTTTGACGTATTCGTAGATCAGTACTACCCGATCTACGCTCTTCTTCCATGAGGAAAATTCTCCGGCGTTTCCAGAGAATTCCCGCAAGCATCGAACCACATCAGGAACCTTATCGAGGTTCTCCAGTCCATCCCGATATTCTGGGGATATCGTCTGGTCCACACCAAGGTGCATCCAGTTCGGGAGTGGTTGGGACATCTGGTAATCCACTATTCGTAGCACTGGATTGAAATAGCACATGGGCTCTGTGCTAGTGGCCAGATCAATGGCTGGGCCCATACTTAAACGATTAGATGGGTTGGTACTTACATTCAAAGAAGTGGGCGTAACGGCAGGTTGCCGTTCCGCAGAAGAATCAGAGGCACGAGATCCCGTGCCTAAGAGGCATAATTTTTATTCACGCTCGCTTAACCTCCTTTCGGACTTTATACTAAAATATAACAAATATAATACGATTTGTTGAGTGTTGAGGAAAACCACTAACTATTGTCTTAATAGACAGGGTTGCTTTTAAATTGTTTAATGTAAATTATTCTACAAATATTATTATTTTTACTTCTAAATTTTATTGTCTTTATTTTTTATTTTTACTTTTCTGTTTTTCTTTCTTTTTTCCTCTTTATCTTAGTTTCGTTTTTTATAACTTATTTCTACAGCTTCCAGCACTAATACCGGTGCTATCGCTATGTCGGTGTCCTGGGGATATCCCTTTTAACTTTTAGGATTACTGGAGTTCTGCGAACACGCACTTAGCACAGCTAGCTCGAGGCATTCCTAGGACCTTCTATCCGCGATAGGGTATTTGTTTTTTTTTTCCCCTCTTACCCTAACGGATTGCACTTTTCTTTCTTGCTTTCAATTTCTTCTTTAAACTTTTTAGTTCACTACCATTGTATTTGCCAGAATATTGTTAGAATTCTTAGGATAGACAAGACACTAATGACATGATTTAAAAACACGATAAGAAAAAGGTCATTCGTTCGACGAAAGTCCAACTTTAAGATAATTATAACACAACAAATGAATCCGCGCGCTGTTTGTTAGTTCATCACCAGAGCGATCATATAACAGAACACACTTTCCAGTTAAAACCTTTATCCTTATTAAATCCAGTATCGACTATATATAATATTTCCGTATATTTCTTTTAAAGCAATTGTGTAAGTTATTGCTATTCTACCCTATTGATCACGCGTTTCGAAGTATCAATTGATAAACATAAAGCGTGAATCATATTGTAGTTCTAATTATCCATTTTGCTAAAAAATATCCTATACATTGTATTTTGGCTTACTACAAAGGTAAACGCTTGATAGGATGAACAGAAGACGCTGAATAAATATTTTTGGGTTTCACTTGTACAATTACAAATATACTGTGCACTTCCGATGAAAACTTAAATTGGGAATATATACATAAATATACAAATATATGTAGGATCACTAACACCCATACAAAAAAAACCCGACGACGACGAAACGATGTGACGAAGAGACGACAAAGTAGGCAGTTGCAATCAAACGACGGAGGAGCGAGGATGCGAGTCTGTCCTATCAAATAGATCTTTTGTGCATTTTGTTCTCTTTTTAATAAACTTTTAATAAACAAACTAATTTGTATCTGATCATTTGTGTAATAAACAAATTGGTTTTCCTACATTAATTCTGGGGGCTCAACCGAGATTAATACATATCAGTGCACAGAAAAGTGAAAGAGAGACAAAAAAAATAAAATAATAAAGGAAAACACAAACACAAAAAGAAAACAGAGCAAACAAGGGTGGAAATATCACAAAGCCGTTAAGTTTTGCGAATCAGTGGCGTGGACGCACTGTTTGGCTGGAATCAAGCAAATAAAAAAAAAACGTTGAAAACGGTGTTGAACAACCCAAAAGACGAACAGAGTAGCAGACAACAAAGACGAAGAAGGAAGAGCAACAGTAGAAAGAGAGGTTACCAGCTGACAGCAAGAGTTCAAGACAACAGTAGAGTAAAGAAATTAAATACGTTTTGATTTATTTTATAAAATTATATTCTTTTAAGAAGTATTATAAATTTAGATAATATTTAGGATATTGAACAATTTTGTAAAGGGCGGCTCGCAAGGTAGAAAGATGGACGTTGACGTGATAAGACGACTTACAAATGACGAACTTAAGACGAGATTGAGGGAAATTGGCCTACCAACATCAGGCAACAAAGCCAACTTACGAGACAGATTGTTAGGACATTATGGACTTAACGACGACGAAGATAATAGTTCTACAGGCAGCATAGTAGAAGACGCGGCGAACAGAGACGGAATTCGATATGAGCCACCAAGCAAGTTCAATTTCACGGACATAGAAAACAGTGTTTCGCAGTTTTCAGGAGAGCCTTCACAGAATGTAACCAAGTGGGTTGATGAGTATGAGGACATTTGTAGTGTACTTGGCTGGAATAGTTTACAAAAGTACATTTACGGTAAGAGACTGATCTCAGGAGCGGCAAGATTGTTTATCCAAAGTGAAAAGGGTATTCGAGATTCGGCATACTCTGAAACAAGCCTTGAAGAATGAATTCGCTGCGGAAGTCAACTCAGCAGAAATCCATCGCCAGCTGAGAAGTCGACGTAAACAACATGGTGAGACATTGCGAGAATTCCTGTACAAGATGATTGAGATAGCTAAACCAATCGACATCGACGAGGCGTCATTGATCGAATATTTCATTGCTGGCCTGAAAGACGACAAAGTAAACAAGATAGTTCTCTATGAGGCAACAACAATAGACGAATTAAAAAAGAAATTGAAGGTGTACGAACGTGTGAAACAGCAAGTAGCAGTAGACAAAAGTCAAAGATCATCAGTAGTGCCACTGGCAAGGCAGAGCATCGTAGTGAAGAAGGAAGAAGAAAGGAAATGCTTCAAATGTGGGGATCCAAACCATCTCTCGAAATCATGTCAGCAGGGATACAAATGTTTTAAATGCGGCGAAATGGGTCATAGGTCATTTGAATGCCAGAAGAAAGTCCCACCGAAGGCTGAGCTAAAAACAAAGGCGCACTTCAGCAATACGAAAAACAACCTGCTGAAAGAGGTGACGGTGAACGGAGTTGGTATGACGGCATTGATTGATACAGGATGTGTCCTATCCCTTATGAGAAGAGAAATGTTGTTGCAGTTTCCTGATATAGAATTGGTGGAAGAATTAAGGTATTGACTGGTTTGGGAAATAATGACATAAGGACGCTGGGATACTTCGACGCAATAGTGACCATAGATGATAACTATTTTGAGGCGAGGATACATGTAGTGCACGAACGCGACATGCTATTCTCGATGGTAGTGGGAGTAGACGTCATAAATCAGGCATCTGTCCTAATAGAAGGTAATGAGGTACAATTCCGACCGCGAAGGGAAGAGGTGACAGAGGTTGAAAGACGGACAACGGCAGCTGGAGGAATGGAGTCGGAAAGAGATTGGGCGCTAGGGGTTAATAATTCAAGAATAAGGGCAAATGAAGACGTAAGACGGGTGGTAATGCAAGCAGACAGGGAGGGTGAGCCGGAAGTTGTGAGAAGGCCGAGGGAAGACGTCCCAAGTCGAGGAACAACGAGAAGGTCATCAGGAGGGCGAATCGCAAATACCATTGCAGAACTCCACAACGAGTTTGGTGCTATGTGTGCTTTGAACATAGATGAAGACGCCTCTATGCACAAGGCGGAAGTACGCCATTTGGCAGAAGAACATCAAGAGCGAATACTCAAGATGATTGAAGATTATAACCCGAGCCAAGAAGAACCATCGCCGATTTCGATGAAGATCATAATGAAGGACGAGACTCCACTATTTGAAAATGCAAGAAGAACCTCACCTCAGGACAAGGCAGAAATAGAAAAACAAGTCGCCGTGTGGCTAGCTGAAGGTGTGACTCAGGAATGCACTTCTGAATTCGCATCACCAGTTGTGTTGGTAGCTAAGAAGAATGGTGAGAAACGGATGTGCTGTGATTTTCGAAGATTGAACGCAAGGATCGTGAAAGATCACTTCCCGATGCCAATTATAGACGATGTGGTTGAGCGAGTGCAGAAATCTTCAGTATTCACCACATTGGATTTGGAAAATGGATTCTTCCACATACCTGTTGATCCAGACTCAAGGAAATATACGTCGTTCATCGTTCACAACGGTCAATACGAATTTCTTAAGGTGCCCTTCGGAATCTGTAATTCGCCGGCTGTATTCACCAGATTTATAATGACGGTCTTCAAACCATTAATTAAGGAAGGTGTAGTTCAGGTTTATATGGATGATGTGATCATACCGGCTAGTAGTCATGAAGAGGCGTTGGCAAAATTGGAGAGGGTACTCGACTTGGCAAGCAGGAACGGACTTAGACTTAACTGGCGTAAATGTCAATTTCTAAGACGAGAAATTCATTTCTTAGGTTATATTATTGGAAACGGGAAGATTCAACCGTCACTAGAAAAAACGAAGGCGATAAAGAATTATCCGGTGCCGAAAGACAGAAAATCTCTTCATAGGTTTCTAGGCTTAACATCGTATTTTCGCAGATTTGTAGAAGGCTATGCGACTATAGCGAAACCGCTCAGCGATTTACTCCGGAAGGACGTAGCTTTCAGGATGGGAATTCAACAGGAGCAAGCATTTGCGTTACTGAAGAATGCGCTTATGGAGGCACCAATCCTCAAGTTGTTTAATCCCAGTGCCATTACGGAAGTGCATGCAGATGCAAGTAAGTGGGGCTACGGAGCAGTCCTTTTGCAGAAAGACGACGACGATCAAAACTTTCATCCTGTACAATTCATGAGTCGAAAAACAAGTCCGCAAGAGGAGAGATATCATTCGTATGAATTTGAGGTACTGGCCATAGTAGAAGCGTTAAAGAAGTGGAGAGTCTATCTGATGGGAAAGCACGTGAAGATTGTCACCGATTGTAATGCGTTCGCATTGACAATGAGGAAAAAAGACGTACCGTTGAGAGTTACAAGATGGGCCATGTTCCTGCAGGACTATGATTACGAAGTTGTGCATAGAAGTGGAACGAAAATGAGACACGTAGATGCTTTGAGTCGAGTAGGCATGGTTATCGTTGACACTATAACGCATAAGATAGGACATTTGCAAGGTCAAGACGCATTTTTGAAGGTTGTAATGGAAGTGTTGAAGAAAGGCGCTTATGAGGATTTCTTTTTGAAAAATGGACTTGTATATAAAGATCCTATCTTGGAATTGGTCGCTATACCAACCACGATGGAAGAGGAAATAATTCGCATGGTTCACAAAGATGGTCATTTCTCCGCTAAGAAGACACAAGATTTGTTGGAGAGAAAATATTTCATTCCTGACGTGAAAACGAAAACCATCAGAGTCGTAAAGAACTGTGTAGAGTGTATTATGGAAGAACGAAAAGGGGGGAAGCAGGAGGGATATTTGTCTCCCATAGACAAATCTGATAGACCATTGGACACATTTCACATCGATCATGTAGGCCCCATGGAAGCGACAAAAAAGAGGTATAATCACATATTGGTGGTAACAGATGCGTTTACTAAGTTTGTATGGCTTTATCCTACGATGGGTACGACTAGCGCCGAGGTGATAAGCAAGTTGAGGAGTCAATCAGCAATATTTGGAAATCCTAGACGTATAATTTCCGATAGAGGATCAGCGTTTACTTCACGTGTTTTTGGGGAATATTGCAACTCACGAGGTATAACTCATTTGCTCATAACGACGGGAGTACCTCGTGGGAATGGACAGGTCGAACGAGTTATGTGCACGTAAACACTTGCACATCACTACAACCCATGACAACAACCCACATAGCGATCGCAGCCGATCGACAGCCAATTTGGCAGAAAGAACTTTTCCGCCAATTGGGTTCAGCTTGGGATCGATATTCGCGCCAAACCCAAGTTGGGGAACAAAAGCCCCAACACTTACGATTATGTTTCTGTATGTTTAGTCTTAAGCTAACTTTGGAATAATAAAGACCTAAAACAAAGAAGTGAATCTATCAATACAAAAAGTATATTCATTTATATATTTATATACCTAACTGGCGCAGTCGGCAATTGTGAAGTGCAATAAATACTTTTAAAGTGAAACGCTTAGTAGCTTGACAATAACTTTTATTGCTTCTCATCCGGATTTAATCGGCAGAGGCAAAGAATCTACGAAAACAAAAGTGCTTACATAAATTCACATAGTGGTAAATAAATTAAGCTTGGAAAACATTTTATCAT
Organism: Merodon equestris; assembly: GCA_958301585.1. Taxonomy (NCBI): domain Eukaryota; kingdom Metazoa; phylum Arthropoda; class Insecta; order Diptera; family Syrphidae; genus Merodon; species Merodon equestris. Next base: position 107,916,645 of record OY284413.1, read on the forward strand.
ACACAGTAAAATACATAATATATAATACATAATACGACGCAATATCCGAAAATAATATTCATTTACAATATAAAGAAAAAAGAAAAACAAAAAATCGAACAATAGCAATAAGAAAAACGAATAAACAAAATAACGATCAATAACAAACATCAGTGATTAATAAATTAATAAACCATCTAAAAGTAACACACACCTACAGAAAACTCAAGACATCACAACAACATAATTGTACATCCACACGATCCGTTAGAATCAAAAATATTGTCAACAAGTAAAAACACAAGAAGCGCAGCGCATCAGCCAAAGAAAGCTCAAGCCATCACAATAACATCAATTGAACAGCAGCACGATCCGCTGGGTAAGTCTTGCTTTACATAATAAAGTGTTTTATCGGTATCATTTGCATGCCTTCATATAAACTAAAACCTCCCAAACCAATAAAGGCTTGTTGCTCTACGAATTGTCCATATAAAACCAAATTTGAAAGAATTGATAACAATTACGAGTGTACGGTTTCCCAGGAGATTAATCAAGTCAAACACATTTTGTACCCTGTTGATAAAACCAGTACTACAATGAATAACAATCTTTCAATGGATATTTTTAATTCTCTGAGAATACCAGATGCAGTAAAAGATATACCGCAATTCGATGGCAATCCCCGTTTATTGCATGATTTCCTCAGCAACGTTGAAGAGATCTTAAGCGTTATTTTTCAGTCGAACGAAACCAGTTACCACCGAATCATACTTCGATCAATCCGTAATAAAATCGTGGGTCAGGCTAATGAAGTTTTGAATATGTACGGAACACCACTCAATTGGCAAGAAATAAAAGAGAACTTAGTGGCACATTATTTCGACAGAAGAAACGAAACGTGTTTAATTCGCGACCTTCACCAGCTTAGACAGAATCGTGATACTGCTGAATCGTTCCACTCAAAAATTATAGGTATTTTGTCTGCGATGACAAATCGTGTCAGAGTTCATGAAACTGATGAGAATGTTATTCTTGCTAAAACGAAATTGTACGAGGAAATGTGTCTAAATACGTTCTTGTCAGGTTTAAGAGAACCACTAGGTTCGACAGTTAGAGCTATGCGACCCAATAAACTTTTGGAAGCTTTGACTTTTTGTTTGAAAGAACAGAATTGTTTGTATTTTAAAGATTCTCACTGCTTACAACAACTCAATTACTATGGACACAATAGATCATCTGCGTACTCCCACCCTTCCCAATTTTCTCACCACCCTTTACAACTTAGTTCATCCTCAAACCAACAGCATATTATACCTAATAACTCCCCTTTGCGTCCACAATTTTATACCAACCCGAATAAAAATGAATATCAAATAAGAAACATTTACAATAGAAATCATTCTGAACCATCTACTTCTTACGCCAACAAAATTAATCCTCTTCCACAATCAATTAACAATCAACATAATTTTCCTCAGTCGTATAAAACCCGACCCAATCCACCGTCTTATCATTCAAATCGAAATTCATTTCCACAACCCATGGATGTTGTAAGTGGCAGTACACAAATGACCCCAACTACATCTGGTAAATCTAAAGCTTTCAGGCAAAACCATTTGAACAATGTTGAGACTTATACCAACGATGATGGTATGAGTGTTAAGAATAAGCAAAATCAGCCAGAGCAATACTACCAAAGTTTAGATATTCCTGGTTCGCTCGATTATGTACAAGAGAGTGAAATTGACGATTCAAATTTTTTAATGCTAGCCTCCGACTTCCAGTTGGATACCTAGACGTTAATAATTACAATTCATCCTCATTACCCTATGTCACAATAAAAAGCATTACTCCGTTTGAACTAAGATTCCTTGTCGATACCGGAAGTAACAAATCTTTCGTGAGTCCACAAATAGCAAGAAAATTTCAAGTAAAGAAAATAGACCCAGTAGAAATCAAAACCGTTTTTAACAAGCAATACGTCAACGAAGAAGTTGTTATAGATGGTTTATCCGAATTCAATACAATAAAGCCCCTTTCATTTTTGGTTTTCAAATTCCATGATTATTTTGATGGGTTAATCGGTATGGACATAATGAAGGATCTTGAAATGAATGTTGATCTAAAAATTTGTCGGTTAAAAAATCAGCATTGTAGTGTGCCGCTTAGATTTAAAAGTAACTTGATGTCGAAAATGTATACCGTTCCCGAGTATACTAAGGTCATTTGCCACCTCCCCGTTAATATCGAAGCAGGTACCATCTTCATAAAACCAATGACAATCAAGCAGGGTCTTAATATTTCCGAGGGCATCTATCTTGCAAAGGACTGGCATTCATATATCGAGATCACTAATTTTTCAAACTCATCCCAAACTTTCACTTTAGAGCTACCATTAAAAACATATTTGCTCAATCCTGATAACATAATCGAAATTCATAATTTGTCGATTAAAAATATGGAAAATCTCAATGATTCCAATATTTCTGACTTGCTTCGTATTGAACATCTTAATATAGAGGAACAAAAGGCTATCAAGAAAATTTGCCGAAAATATGAACATATCTTCTTCCAGGACGGTCAGCATTTGTCCTTTTCTAGTGAGATTAAACACCACATAAAAACTAGAGACGACATACCCATCTATACAAAGTCCTATCGCCACCCACAGGTACACAAAGATGAAATAAAACAACAAATTTCAAACATGTTAGCTGAAGGTATTATACGACCAAGTTATTCTCCCTGGTCTTCACCAATTTGGCTTGTTCCCAAGAAGAAGGATCCTAGTGGAAAACAAAAATGGCGGTTAGTTATTGACTACCGTAAATTAAATGAAAAAACAATCGACGACAAATACCCTATACCGAACATCCTTGATATCCTAGATAAGCTTGGGAAATGTATGTATTTTAGCACGCTTGATTTAGCCTCAGGATTTCACCAAATTCAGGTTAATAAAGAAGACATTCCAAAGACAGCTTTTTCCATCATAAATGGCCATTTTGAGTTCATGCGAATGCCTTTCGGCCTTAAAAATGCTCCATCCACGTTTCAACGTGTAATGGATAATGTACTACATGACCTGCAAGGACAAATATGTCTTGTATATATGGACGACATTATCGTCTTCTCCACGTCCCTACAAGAACATGTAGAAAATTTGGAAAAGGTGTTTAAAAAACTACAGAACGCCAACTTCAAAATTCAACTGAATAAATCAGAGTTTCTTCGTAAAGAAGTTGCATTTTTGGGTCACTTGGTTACATCGGAAGGAGTGAAACCGAATCCCGATAAAATCCGAGCCATTAAAGAATTTCCCATTCCAAAAACAGCTAAGCAGATAAAATCATTTTTAGGATTACTTGGGTATTACAGGAAATTCATAAAGGATTTTGCTGCTTTAACCAAGCCATTGACACAGTGCTTGCGAAAAGGGAACAAGGTTATACTTGATTCGAAATACATTGATTGTTTTCAAACATGCCAGACTATCTTATGCAACGATCCTATTTTACAATACCCGGACTTTACAAGACCATTCAATGTTACGACTGATGCAAGTAATGTTGCAATTGGTGCTGTTTTGTCTCAAGGATCAGTAGGCTCTGATAAGCCAGTTTGTTTTGCAAGCCGGACATTATCACAATCTGAGCAAAATTATAGTACCATTGAAAAGGAGCTTTTGGCGATTGTATGGGCCACAAAATACTTCCGGCCATACCTCTATGGTAGAAAGTTTCTAATCGTTACAGACCATAAACCTCTGACGTGGCTCTTTTCCCTAAAGGATCCGAACTCAAAACTAATGCGCTGGCGTTTGTATTTAGAGCAGTTTGACTACTCCATTATGTACAAAAAGGGAGGATTAAACTCAAATGCAGATGCGCTATCTCGAATTGAAATAAACATTAAAGAAACATCAATCGAGGATATAGATTACACGTCAATAGCCAATAACATCGATGAACTTGACTATGCTGACACTATACATTCCGCTAAGGAAAATATATGTGATGGCATTCCTATATCCGAGAGACCATTAAATGAGTTTTCAAATCAATTAATTATTGTTGAAAATCCTAGCCGTAAGGCTTTGCACTCAACTTTGCGTATTCTATTTAGGAGAAAAAAACGATATAAAATAGAGTGCCGAAATATATCTGACGAGCGAAACCTCATAGAAATTTTTAAAAATTTCATCAATACGAAAAGACTTACAGCCATTTTCGCGGACGATGCTATATTTAAAGTGATTCAATCCGTCTATTCAAAATACTTCAATACGTCTATGATCAAAGTGGTTAGATGTTTTACCATTCTTAAAGATATATTTGAGCCGGATGAACAAGAAGACATTGTTAGAAAATATCACCGGAATTCAAATCACAGAGGCATAAGAGAAACCATAGAACATATTAAAAGACATTTCTATTTCCCAAACCTAAGGAATGTAGTTACTCGTATTATAAATAGTTGCGAAATTTGTAAGAAACTGAAATATGAACGGAATATGCAACCTCTTAAATTTGAGATATCCGAGGCACCAGTGCGCCCACTAGAAATTGTACACGTGGACGTTTTCCATGTTCAAAAGCAGTACTTTCTAACTATCCTGGATAAATTCAGTCGGTTTGCCAGTGCTTATCATTTACCATCTCGAAATAGCATCCATATTATTAAATCACTCAAACATTTTTTCTCCCATCACGGTGTGCCAGCCAAAATGATCAGTGATAACGGAAGTGAATTTATATCCACCCTACTTAAGAATTTCTTAGACATGTACCAAATAGACCATCACAAAACGTGCGTAAAACATTGTACAGGAAATGCACCCGTTGAGCGTCTTCATTCCACTCTTCTGGAGCTCATAAGAATAATTAAATCGAAATCATCAAATACATCTATGAATGAGATAATGAATGAGGCCGTACTAACATATAATAATTCTATTCATTCGGCGACTAAACTTTCTCCCTTTGAATTGCTAACTGGTCACGTAAGCAATGGTAGGAATATCTTTAGTTATAATTCTACCAACTCAGAACAAGAATATCTTACTGAACACGTTAAAAATTACGAATTGCTAAAGAATATCGTTCTTAATAGAAATACAATCTATAAACAAAAGACAATTGATAGTAGAAATGAAAAGCGCCAAGATCCTCCTACGTACAGTGAAAATGAAATAGTTTTTGTAAAAAACGATCGCAGAAATAAGCTCGAACCACGATTTTTGAAACATACGGTTGCAAACGACAGTAAAATAACGCTTAATACACAATCTAATAAAGTACATAAACAAAATATCAAACCAAAATAAAGACTTGCTTGATTTAATGAATTTAATACCAGACTCGGATTGTTTTGTTTTATTAAACGAATACATACATTTATAATTTATAATTTATAGCAACACGCCCTTATTGAGAATGATCCCAGCAATCATATTCCCATCTTTCCTTAAACCGATAAAACATATTCAATGTAAGCAAGACACTTTCGCGCTATGATCTTAACTTTGGGGGGAAAAGTTATGTGCACGTAAACACTTGCACATCACTACAACCCATGACAACAACCCACATAGCGATCGCAGCCGATCGACAGCCAATTTGGCAGAAAGAACTTTTCCGCCAATTGGGTTCAGCTTGGGATCGATATTCGCGCCAAACCTAAGTTGGGGAACAAAAGCCCCAACACTTACGATTATGTTTCTGTATGTTTAGTCTTAAGCTAACTTTGGAATAATAAAGACCTAAAACAAAGAAGTGAATCTATCAATACAAAAAGTATATTCATTTATATATTTATATACCTAACTAACGCGTGAATCGAACCCTGATACCACTATTAACCAAGATGTCCATAGAAGAGCCGAAAGGATGGTACAAACACGTCGATCGGGCGCAGCAACTGCTAAACAGTGTACCCGCCAGGAGTACGAAGTTCACACCGTTTAAATTGTTGACTGGAGTGGAGATGAAACTGGAGTCGATACTGGAGCTTAGACAGATTCTCCATCAAGAGATGTTAGAGGAGTTTGAAGATGAGCGTCGGCATTTGAGAAGCGATGCGAAGCATAACCTGCAACTGATTCAGGAGGAGAATCGAAGGACATTCAACAAGAAGAGGAAGGCAGCGCATGTGTATGTTGTCAATGACCTTGTTGCGATACGAAGGACGCAGTTTGGGCCGGGCATGAAACTTAAGCCTAAATATTTGGGACCCTACAAGATAGTGAAGGGTTGCACCAACAATCGATATCAAGTGGAGAAGATTGGAGACCACGAGGGGCCACGAAGTACCACCGCCGCTGCCGATGGAATGAAGCCATGGACGAACTTATTCGAGCCGAATAAGCGGTCAGGATAGCCGAATGTAGGATCACTAACACCCATACAAAAAAAAAAATCGACGACGACGAAACGATGTGACGAAGAGACGAAAAAGTAGGCAGTTGCAATCAAACGACGGAGGAGCGAGGATGCGAGTCTGTCCTATCAAATAGATCTTTTGTGCATTTTGTTCTCTTTTTAATAAACTTTTAATAAACAAACTAATTTGTATCTGATCATTTGTGTAATAAACAAATTGGTTTTCCTAGATATATATTGTATAAATAAACATAAATTTGAATATAAAGAGATTCTTTTTAGTACTGATCCAGGCCAAACTATGGCTTGGATTATATCTAAAGGCGTATATGTGTAGAGTTCTCAAGTTTAGAGCCCTATTTGTTTTCTTTGTCAAAATTTAAAGTAATTTACTTTTGAATTGAGTGTTCCGGATATATATTTATTTTGTGCCAAAAGGTTTTTGATGCATGTTTATTGGTTATTCCGTTTTTTTTTTTCTGCTAATCCGTTTTGAGCAGCACCAGATTTCGGTGGACCCCTGCTGCTACATTTTTACCATATTCTCAAAACTCGTAAAAAAATATGAAAGTTAGATCTAACGATGGAAATTTGCATCGCGGCTGAGTTTGAACCCTAAATTCGGAGTGGTAAAAATAAGAAGAAAACTAGTATAATTTGTTATGTTCTATTTATTAAAATAATACGACTACAGACTTCATGGAGCTAAAATTAAACATTAATAACGCATCGTGACTTCAACAGTGCAAATGGGATGTAGTTGATGGACTGACAGCAAATTATCAATATTTGGCTTCAGATTTGTAAGGAATATCCACAAAATCTTCCCATTCTGTGATGTTCATTCTGCTCCTTTTATTTGTTTATGAGTTTATAACGACACTAAACCTCATTTCGACAAGATATGACGAGAGAAACGCTATCAAAAGTTTCCTTGCAATTTTCCACAGCCCAGAATATTTTTCGGGTATTTCTGCCTGCAGCCAAAATGTTTGATAGTCTTTTTTAAATTTCACCTTCAGCTCCTCATTGGTGCTAAGCTCGAGTAGCTCCTCTTGTAATACCACATTCGACACTTCCGATTCATCAAATGGATTTATGATCTATGGTGAGAATGTCTTCAAATCTGTTTTTGAAGTCATCATGCAGGGCATTTAAATGCTGAACGTATGTCTGAATATCCACATCAAGACATTCTGCCTGTGATAAGTTAGCAAACTGGTAGAATTCACGCTGACTAATCTTTTGCTTCATAAATTTCAATTTTCCAAGAAAAGCCGAAATTACACCCTTTGTTTTTATTAAATTTAGGTTGTCTTGTTGTAACTGCAAATTAATGTCATTGAATTTTTTTAACAAATCTGTCAAATATCTGTCTGCTTTCAATTTGATCAGGATTTCTTTTAAATCTGGATCGTTATTTTCCAGAAACTCTAAGACTGATTCAAAAAGTGAGTAAAATCTTGTTAACCTTTCGGCAACCAGCGTGCTTCATTATGTAAGAGCACCGTTGGAAGTCTTCATCATTTTCGTCGTATAATTATAGAAACAATCGGGTAGTCAACGTATTGCTTCTTATTTTATTAACTTCTTTAATCACAAATTGAAGTGATTGGTGCAATCACTTATCACTCAAATTTTTTGCTGCTAGGTGTTGTCGATGGATGACACAGTGAATTGCAGTCACTTCTGGTATAATTCTTTTAAGATGGCTTATAAACCCACGATATCGGCCGAACATGGCAGGAGCTCCATCTGCTGCCACCGAAATTATGTTTGTATTGTAAATAGAATCGATTTTTCCTTAAAAGGATTACTCAGGACATTAAATATTGATTCGCCCTTAGTATCCGCCTCTAAAGTTTTCGCGAATAGCAGCTCTTCATGGATTTCTTCGTCCATAACAAATCGAACATATGACAATATTCATTTTTCATTTCATTACCATTTTTCATTACCAGGTAAAGTTGACTGGTCCAGTTGAATAGGAAAATGAGTTGTTTGCAGATAATTACACAAGAAGCTTTCAATATCAGAGCTCATTTCATCAATTCGTCGTTGTACAGTGCTGTTATCCAAACGAATTCTTTTAAATACGTCAAATGGAGTCTTGTGCAGAACGGTTTTTAAACCCTCTTCAATTGCGGGTAAAATTAACTGTTCTCCGATGGTGTGCGCTTTTCCAGATTTCGTTATAAACAATGAGATATTGTGCACTGTGGGGTTCTGTTCATTTTTTTTTTTGAAAATAAATTAATATTTCTCGAAATGAAACAACTGTTTTTTTATTTTATAATATTGATTTCATATTCCTCTATGAGGAAGCCAACCTTACTCCTTTACAATCCAATTCTGACTGCTCACCGAGGGAAAAACAACTTCAGTGTCCCATTATCTACATATTTCCAATATGTACTGAGAGCAACGGTCCATTTTGCAACAACAGCAAAAGCACTTGTCGCTAATGTTGCTAAGCTAAAATGCTCTTCTAGGTGTGCTCTGTTAATGTGCTACGCTAAAATGCTCTGTTATGTTTATTCTCATAACTATTCCCCTCTTCTAATGGAACAGTCCCTGGCTTCACTTAGTTTCTAATTTACACAATTTTAGTAATTTTTATCAATAGTGAAATTTAAATCTTATTGAACAATTCGTTTAAATTAACAAAACCAAATAGCGATACAATTTATTTTTTGAAATTACGAGTACAATTTAAAAGCTAAGGCTATAAATAAACTTCATTTTGTAAAATAAACAATTTCTAATAAGCTACTTGAAAAATATTTAAAGGCTGTGTTGTAAACCTATCTTAGATTACTTTTATGTACTTTTCTGTTGTCAATAAGTACGGTAGATCCTAGGTCCTTTTGAAATACCTTTTCGACAAAGAGCTTTCTAAATTTATTTCCAGTCCGTCTGTTAGTTCGTACAAAAACTTTATCACCTAGTCTAAAAGTTCGACTTCGTCTATCTTTATTGTGATACATGAGGTCCATTCTTTGTGTCCATAATCTTTTTCTTAATTTCATTTTCCAAAGCGGGAGGGATGGAATGTATTATGTCTATTGGTTTATAATTTGTGACTGAATGTATCGTCCTGTTGTACTTGGCCGTGGCAAGTAAAATGAGATCACAAATATCACTAATACCCTGTTCCAATTTAGTACATCTCGATATCTCTGACAAGGTACTATGGAACCTCTCAACCTGTCCGTTGGTAGAACTGTGGAAAGGTGGCGTAGTAAATACTTTTATGTCAAAATGGTCCCTAAGTAATGATTTCACGGTTTCAGATGTGAAAGATTTCTCATTGTAGCAAACAATTGGTTCGGTGTTTTTAAAGATGTTAAGGATTTCTAAAAGCGGAGTTTTTATATCAATTATCGCTCGAGATTTTATTGGTTTAACGACAGCAAACTTAGAGAACTTATCAACACATGTAAGAAAATATGTGCCAGCTGTTGAATAAATATCTATATGAAGGATCTCACCTGGATAGCATGGTATAGGAGATTCTCCTATCTTTGGTTTTGATGGATGTCTTTGGTACTTTGCTTCATTACAAATCCTACAGTTAGATATTATTTCTTTTAACTTTTTTCGAATATCGGGGAAATAGTAATCTTTTAGGACCTGCTGTGAGTTTTCCTGAACTGATCGGTGAGCTCTAGTGTGTTCAACTGCGAGTATCTCCCCCTGATCAATAGCATTAAAAATATCAGTTACCATACTATTGGTATGACGAAACTTTACCGAAGGAAACGTTGCAGCTAGTTTACTCTGAATTTGTGCTAAGGTGGAAAGGTCACAATATAATGCATTTACCACATTTGGATTTACGGTCTCTTTAAGGACGGAGAACAAGTTGTCTATACTATTAAATGTAATTGTGTGTCTAATTTGCCTTTTGAAAATGATTTTCGTAACCTTTGCCAATTCTGGGCCTTTAATAAGAACTAGTTGATTTCGGAAACAGTTTACTGGATTCACAACACTGGGTATTACCTCTGTCAAAGATTCTTCACTGTGTACTGTTTCAGAGAGTGAGGTTAAACGTTCTTCTAACGCATTTATATGCTGCCTAGACAGAGCGTCCGCAACATAATTTTCTCTTCCTGGTTTGTAGAAGAATGTAGGCGAAAACACCTCAACAAAGGCTCTCCACCTTTTAATTTTTGCGTTTGGATTTTTATCCGAAATAGCAAAGGTAAGTGGCTGGTGGTCTGTGTAGATATTTAACTTGTTAAAACCATACAAATAGTTCCGGAGTTTTTGCAAAGCCCATACTATAGCCAACAACTCTTTTTCATTTGTTGCATAACACTGTTCTGTGGAAGATAATGTGCGCGAAATCATGGTAATCGGTCGACCGTCCTGAGACAGAACAGCACCGAGCGCACTCGATGACGCATCCGTTGTCAAATCAAATGGCTTTTTGTAGTCTGGATATAAAAGTAAAACATCCTCCGATGCCAATATTTGCTTGATTCGACCGAAACTTGACAAAGCTTCTTCATCTAAATCTATTTTGACGTTCTTTGACTGTGTTGAACGGATGTGACCATTCTCACCCTGTAAATATTTCGTAAGTGGTTTTGCGATCTGGGCATAGTCCTTTATAAAGCGCCTATAGTACCCTGACAATCCAAGAAATGATCGTAGGCTTCGAAGAGTTTTGGGCACGTCATAACTCACAATATCGCTTACCTTTTCTGGACAAGTCCTGATTCCTTCATTAGAAACTAAGAACCCTAAAAATTCTACTTGTTGTCTAAAGAATTTCGATTTCTCAGGTGCCACCCTCATATTTGCCTCAAAGAGTTTTTTTCAAAATTCGGTCAATATCTTCTAGATGATGTTCTTTTTTTTAGGAAAAAATGATGATGTCGTCAATATACACATGGCACCATTTACCTATTTCTTCCCTTAGTACGTCATCTATTGCTCTTTGGAAAATACTTGGTGCGTTCTTTAATCCGAAAGGAAGCCTACAGAATTCATATTTTCCGTTGTTAACCGAAAATGCAGTTTTTTCTCTATCTCTTTCAGATAGTTTTATCTGGTGAAATCCGGACTTCAAATCGATTGTAGTGAAATACGTTGCTGTACCAAGATTCGAAAGAATAACTGCTGTGTCTGGAATTGGATATTTGTCGCTTATTGTTTTGCTGTTCAGCTTGTGGAAATCTATGACCATGCGCATTTTCCTTCCCCCGGTTTCGTCGACCCCTTTTTATTAACCACCCAAATGGGATTATTATAAGGCGATCGCGATGGTCTTATTATTCCATTGCGTAGCAGATTGGAGATCTCGTTATTTACAAATGTTGCCGCTGCCATCGGATAGGGATATGATTTTGAATAAATGGGTTCCTTGTCGGTTGTTCGGTTGGTCGCAATGATATTCGTATTAAACGGCAGAGATTCATTAGGATCGGCAAAAACTTTTGAATGCTTACGAATTAACGAATTAAAACTATCACTTATGTCGAGTGGAATGGTTTCCTTTGCACTAAAAATGTTATTTACATTATTACAGTAGAAGTAAAATAATTTCTCTTCTCCTCCATCGTATGTCAAAATTCGCTTTGCTAAATTTATCTTAGCACCTATTTCTCTCAAAAAGTCGAATCCTATGATACCATCAAAAACTTCGAGATTTGGTAGTAGGAAAAACGGGGTATTTTTATTAAAAATGTTGATGACACATTTGGAATTTATTTTATTGATTCCGTTAATGGACTTGACGGAAAAAAGTATGTTAACTGGCTTAATGCCCCTAAGCGAATCAATGTTTTTGATGTAATTCTTAGCGGCGCCTGTATCTACCAATAGTTTTATTTCCCTTCCCGCCAGTGTTCGGCTGACATATGGCAGGAGGGACCTTGACCTAAAAAATTAACCTCACCGAGAACTTCTGGAATGTCACTGTGCTCCCCATTTTCATATTCAAGATCATACCGATCATTATCCTTATATTCTGTTCCACCTTCAAGGTGATAACTTTTCAATTGTTCACTATATGGATAGTGGCTTTCAGCAATCGTAGAACTAGGTGTCCACAAGCGTTTGTGTGGATTTAAACTAAATTTAAGTTTAGTTAGCACACGCGGTTTTCTTGAGTTTTTTGACTTTATTTTATTTTACATTCTATAGAGTCCGATGCTCTTTCGACGATGGTCCGGAGAAGAAGAACGCATCACGGGAAGATGTTCTCCTCGGTGACGTAATTCCATACATTCCGGATACATGTTTTGTTTAATAAACATTTACATTAGCTACTAAAAATGCTACCCTTTTTAATACATTTTTGATACAATTTCCATTTCTAAATCAACTATAATAACTAAGTAGAAATTCAATTTTTATAACATGATATTTTCATATACTAATAATAATAAACATAATAATAATAAACACTAGGGTTACATTTTCATGATTCATGTGATTTACTCTTTGATGTTTTGGAAGAGTTGATCGATCAGATTCACGAGGCCTCTTTAACTGATTTGGATCTATCGAATGTCTCGGGGAATTATTGTGATTTGGTACATATCTTTTGAAATGACTAGGACTTTCCATGGGCCTTTGGGACGAACTGGGATTTTGATAGTCGGAAGTAGTAGGGTCCACTTCCATTGGAACAAATTTAAGTCGAACTCGGCCTAAAGAAACCTGTTTATAATGAGGAGAATGATATGAATTATACTGATTGGGTGTTTGCGTTTGTCGTGGAATAAAGCTCGTTACGGGATGTGTTGCTAAGCGGACGTGTGTGGCAAAGTGGCAGTTTCGGTCTGGGTTTTAGTAGTTTGCAATTCCATTCCAAGATAAAATTAACTTTTGTTTCAATACTTTATGTCAAAATTGTGATTTTATTTTACAATATTGCCTTAAATTACAAGTTAAAACCGTATAACAATAATATATTTATAATTTCTATTTTGTGCCCTCTCTCTAAAATAAACCGCTGAATAAAATCTCCCCACTTACCCATACATTGCTTACTCTCTCATTTAATGTCCGCAAAACGGAACAGAGGACAGTTCTCTCCATCACCTCCAAGGCGACCGCAGAAAATATCAACACCCTCACGACTCATACCACAAGCACTTTTACAAACACCGCAGCTTGAAACATCGTCTATGTCAAAAATGTCTAAGAAAAATAATTCTTATGAAGATTGCACTATTTTGGATAAACTGGAGAAAATTATGTTACAAATTGCTGACTCAGAAAAAAGAATTACCGAAAAAATTGATTTAGAAATTGGAGTTTTAAGTCTACGCTTGAAACGGTTAATAACCGCTTGTCCTTGGTGGAATCAAAACAAAACGAAATTGACACACTAAAAGATGAGAACCAGGAACTCAAAGAAAAATTACAAAAACACGACGAGACCATACAAAAAATAAAAGCTCAGGTAGAGACCAACGAAGAAAAACAACAACTAAAGGAGACGATGAGTGATGCACTTTTACATGGGGTTCCACTGTTACCGAATGAAAACCTACAATCGATTTGTAATCAACTTTGCGATTGTTTAAAATTAAAACCACCAACAATCACATCTCTAAATTATACTGTGCGGTAACAATTACCTTTGTACACATCATTATACGAAATAAAAATGATCTATCTTCTATTAAAAACATATTTCGTTTAAAATCAAAAAAACACTCTTCTTCACCGCCGGTTATGATTAAATTTTTATCACCAAATGATAAGAGTCTTGTGTTGAGGTCGATGGGCAGCCATCGCGAAACAAATAAAGCACAGCTTTGTCTTCGAGATATTGGCATGAGTGATACTGGTACTAACAACAACAAACATTGTCCTGTTTACATCCACGAAAGTTTAACGGCTCGAAATCGTTCTCTTCTCCAATATGCACTTAAATTAAAGCGAGAGCAAAAACTTCAATCAGCATTTACCTTCCGTGGTCTCGTCTATGTCAAGGTAACCAAAGAAGAGGATACAAAATTAATTGAGACTGCTGATGACCTTGCCGTCTATGCCACAACGTCACGAACAACAACAAAAACAGCTCTAAAAGATGACAACAGAACATAAGTACATTATTTTAGTTATTTCATTTTCATTGGAATTTAAAAGCTTGTATAATTCTTTTTTTACATTTGTATACTATAAATACCTATTATCATCACACTGCTTATCTTCCTGTCTATTGCTCTTCCTCTTCAATGGTACTTGCAGCTTATACATTCTGTTTGAACAGAGGTTGATTTGGAACCTCCTTCTCTTAGTCTTTGAGAATGGTTGATTCCAATGAACCATACAGAAACTCCACAGCCAAAATCACACAAAGCGCGCAATGGTTAATGTTTTATGTAGCCAGCGAACTGGTTTGCATGTTGCTCATATTAATGCACAAAGTATCTTACCAAAGTTTGATGAATTTAGGTACTTATTCGAAGGTTCAAAGGTGGACGTGGTTTGTGTCTCATAGACTTGACTGTCAAATGATGTTAGTGATATTGTATGCTCTTTGAATGGGTTTCATGAGCCTTTTCGTTCTGATAGGGTTGGAAGATGTGGGGGAGGTGCTGCTATATTCGTCCGCAGGGAAATAAATTGCAAATTTGTAAAGAAGGCGGAACTTGGAAGTGAGATTGACTATGTATTTGTAGAAATATTATGTAATGGAAACAAAATCTTACTGGGCACAGTGTACAGGCCGAAGAACAATATAGATACAACAATGATAATAAGAATCATAGATGAATTATCTTTCATATCACCTTTTGTTATCGTTGTTGGCGACTTTAACTGCAACATAATTAATGATTCGTCTCTAGTCTACAATATGAGTACCTTAAATCTTTTTCCGGTAAATACATCATTACCGACTCATTTCACTAGTCATAGCAGTATTCTTCTTGATGTATTTTTTGTCAGCCATCTGTACAAAGTTCTAAATTTTAGTCAAATCTCAGTTCCTCTTTTTTCGCGTCACGATTTAATCCATATGACTTTTAAATGTGATCCTCTGATTTTAAGTAGAACCATAAGTTTTCGCGATTTCAAACATATAAATTTGCGTCAGTTGGAAGGTGATTTAAAGAAAATAGAATGGTTTCGGGTATATGGATTGCCTGCTGTTGACGATCAAGTCTCTTTCATTCAAGAAAACGTAGAAAGCTTATTTGAATCACACGTTCCATTAATTACAAAGAATATTACAAGAAAAAATATTCCAAGGTTCAACACTCATATAAAAAAAACAGATTTTTGAACGTGACCAGGCTTATAAATGTTGGAAACGTTTTCGATTAAATGTGTTATACAGTGTATTTAAAAGGTTGAGAAGGTGACAACTGAAGCACGCGAAGCAAAGAGACGCTATTTTGCACTGGACCCCTCTCAAGCTGGACACACACTCTGGAAAAACCTACGGGACATTGGTGTTGGCAAACAAAATAATAGCACCTTTGACAATATTGACTGCAATGAACTCAATAGGAAATTTTTATCTCTTCCAAGCCCAGAAGTCATCGATGATGCAACCGCCCTATCATATGAGAACAACTTGTTTTCGTTCCCATGTTTTAGTTTTTCACCAGTAGACGAAGCTGACGTCTTAGGGAGCTGCATTCGTATAAAATCAAATTCAACTGGACTCGATGAAATTCATCCGGTTTTCATTAAAGTTATACTTCCATACATTCTAAAATACATAACGCACCTTTTTAATACGATTCTTTCGTCGAATATCTTTCCTTCTGCTTGGAAACTAGCAAAGATTATACCAATTCTAAAAAGTCAAAATGAGTTTAGACCAATTGCCATTCTATCATTTCTTTCCAAGGTCTTGGAAAAAATAATGAATGCCCAGATAAGAAAATATTTAACTGACAACAACTTGTTATGTATAAATCAGTCTGGTTTCCGTCCGAAACACAGCTGTACTACAACTCTCATAAATGTTGTTGAAAATATAAGGCAAGCTGTTGACCGTGACAATGTTACTTTACTCATTCTCTTAGACTTTTCTAAGGCGTTTGACATGGTCAGCCATAAAGTTCTATGTAGCAAGCTTATTAATCAATTTAATTTCTCTTTCCCTTCGGCAATGTTAATACAGTCATATCTGAATTTCAGATCTCAGGCAGTTGTGGCAAATCGATCCGTGTCTGAATTTCTCATGTTGAGCAGAGGGGTTCCACAGGGTTCTATACTGGGTCCGTTATTGTTCTCAATGTATATTAATGATCTACCTCTTTGCCTCCAAAATTGTCAGGTAAATATGTACGCTGATGATGTTCAGATACGGAAAAGCTTTCCCCTTGGTCTGGTTGAAAATGCAGCAGTTGAAGTAAATGAGGATTTAATTAATGTTCATAGTTGGTCACAGAAAAATGGACTTTGTGTAAACCCACGCAAATCTAAATGTTTGGTAATTTCAAGAAAGTCCATTGACTTGGACTTGACCTCTGACTTTCCCAAAATATACTTAAATAATAAGCAAATAGAATTTGTCGAATCTGTTAAAAACTTAGGTATAACCTTTACAAAGACGCTTTCTTGGAATTACCACATCAGATTGACAATCGGGAGAGTTTATGGAGGGCTTCGTCTACTGTGGAGCAATCATAAAATAACACCCTTAAAAACACGCATTATCTTGGCCAAAACATTACTTATCCCTATCATGCTCTATGGCTGTGAACTTTTCTACAATTGTGACTATGAACACAAGCGTAAACTTAATGTTGCTTACAATAGTATAGCTAGGTATATCTTTGGATTAAGAAGATACGACCACATTTTTGAATTTTCCAAATCAATATATGGCCTAACTCTTGAAAATCTGTTCAAATTTAGAACGTTAACCCTGCTGAACAATATCTTGCAAACACGTCAGCCACCGTACCTTTATAATAAGATACGTTTTTCGCGTTCTCCTAGATCTTTGAATCTTGTACCATTTCGTTATGCGTTTCTAATATCTGAGCGCCAATTTTTTATAAACGTGATACGTCTGTGAAACTCTCTACCCCCATCTTTAAGGATGATAAGCTGTAGTGGGCTATTTGGGATGAAGCTCAACGAGTATTTGAAGACATTAAGCTAGTGATGATTTTCTTTTCGTTTTTTATTCTTTGTTTTGTACTTATATTCATCAAAATTAAAATATTTATATACATTATTATCATTATTTTTTTTCTTTTTTTTTTCTCTTTTTCTTTCTTTCTTAATTTGCTTTCATATTGTTATCTTTGTTGTTACTTATAACACATCATGTACGTTAAATAATTAAGCTTGTACTATCTAAGAAGATATTGTATCTTATTGTATAAGTCTAATATCGATTAGAAATTTTTTAATTTACTAATATAACACTGTGTCTGTAGTATTATATGATTTTCTGATAGTTACTAAAAAGCACGTTTTATTCACTTTTAAATATAACCTAAACTAACGGAAATATATAACTGTATCTTACCTATTTTATGTGTATATACATACTAATAATTACCTATTATATGTGTATATACATACTAATACTAAAATTTAGTTAAGGTATTATAAGTATTGTAAGTACTATAAATATAAATGAAAAAACAACAATTTACTTTGCACTTAGCTTAATTAATCTTACTTACTATCAAATAATATCAATACATAGAATATTTCTTTATCGTCGTCTGCTTCTTCTTCTTATCTTCTTCTTCTTAACTGTTCTTCTTCTTCTTGTTAACTTTTTTATTCAACGTTTATTTTCCAGATTTAGTTCAGTTTCATATGGGTCGCGTACGATCTATTAATATGAGTTATAATACTCGTACAATGCGATTACTTGATACGATTATTTAAGACTGATAGCACTTCGCGTCCCAATATTTAATATATGTATGTTCTGTTCACACACGTGGTATTTTTCAACTTTATTAATTACAGTACGGTTTACGTTTTTTATTATACTTCTTTCGTAAAAAAATTGTCTTTTCACCTTATTTATTAGGTTACTTGAATGTTGCACCGGTTGGGATTATTTGGATTTCTTTTTTGCACACTTTAAATAGCAAGCACGTTGGGCGCTAATTAATATTTCTCGAAATGAAACAACTGTTTTTTATTTTATAATATTTATTTCATATTCCTCTATGAGGTAGCCAACCTTACTACCTTGACAATCCAATTCTGACTGCTCACCGAGGGAAAAACAACTTCAGTGTCCCATTATCTACATATTTCCAATATGTACTGAGAGCAGCGGTCCATTTTGCAACAACAGCAAAAGCACTTGTCGCTAATGTTGCTAAGCTAAAATGCTCTTCTAGGTGTGCTCTGTTAATGTGCTACGCTAAAATGCTCTGTTAGGTTTATTCTCATAACTAATATTTTAAATCTTTGCCTATTTTATCAGAATGGCATCTTCTTAGATGATCTGCGAGCTTCGATGGTTTCATAGAGTCATTGCTCAAAATTTTGTTACATAAAAGGCATAGGGGCAATCGTTTGTCTGCCTTGGATGGAAGAAAACCCAATTTCATATAATCAACACTGTAATGTCGACACTTTTCTTAGATTCAGCCATGTTTCATATCAGTTATCTACCCGTAAAGAAAAAAAAAAGTTTGTTTTAGTAATCATAAGGCAATTTTAACAGGATATGGCTTTTTTAACACAATAAGAATAGGAACAATAAACCGTTAAGACCCATAAAGAGGTTCTCACAAAACGGCTGGAACTATTTTTTGATTAATTATTATATACTTTGACACATTTCTGTGAATTCGAGAGCAAATACCTATGTACTTTTAAAGAATATTTCGACATCATAACTCCACGATTTCAATGATTTATTTATTACTTTGAAGAAACGTGGTGAAGAAACGTACAATTTAGGAAAATATTTTTAGTCGTCTAGTATTAGCAGCTAACTACGAGGGTTATATCTCTCCTTTAGTGATTTGCCACAGTCGGGCAAGTAAATAATTTTATAATAAAAAGCATAATACTAAATGTTCAATTTTTCTCGGCTTTCTCTTATTTTAAGGAAGTATCGAATAATGGCCCTGTTCAGTATTTAATTTTTATTAGGTACATACTACACGCAAACATAACAAATATAATATTGTTATAATATAAAATAGAAGTATGCATAACAAATGTACAAACAGGCAGGTACTTACCTTTTCCGGCACTGGACTGACATCCATTCACTCACACTTTTCTCTTCAAAATTCAAGAAACAAATGAGCGATTGTCCTTGGCAGCATTCGTATTTATATTGGTGAGGAATCAGACAAATTCATGCAAGACTGCAAGCACCGTATTTATATTGGTGAGGAATCAGACAAGTTCATGCAAGATTGCAGGCACAGCACAAGTCGCATTTCGTCCCTTTGCACGTCTGAACAAGCGTTGCGGGCGGGATGGCGGCGCTTTGCAAGTCTCGACACGCGTTGCACTGATTATCAAATATACAAGTTTCTACAAGTCGCTGATCTTCTTAAAAAAGGGAATTCATGCTAAATAAACAGGCTATCTGATCCATATACCAGCCTAACCAAAAAAAATGTTTTTTACTATCAAAACCAGATAAATTTTCATGGAGAACTCCCTTTTTTTTTTTCATGCCGACATAGACCCCCGGTGAGTCTCCCTTGGATACCTGGGGGTCCACCTGGACCACTTTGGGATTCACTGGCTTATAGTATTTTGGAACTTGTTGAATGTTACGTTGATAAATGTTGCTATAACCTCAACTCTTAACATTAAATCGTAATTTTTGACTCAAAAGTATGAAGGAAAATATCTGTTTTCCATATTTTCTTGAAAAGAAGAGAAATAAATGAATTTTCGTATACAAATATGCATTGTATTTTATTTACCAGGCAAGCAAAGACGCCAACCTCAATAGAAATTTCCTAAAAAACAACTAAGCAACTAATAGAATTTACAATATTTTTTGGCATGCTTACATAAATAACAGCCTAAGACCACAGGTTAAGGACAGCGAAGACGAACAGCTACAGCTGTCATCACCTTAGACAGCCTCGCGAACAGGGGAAATGTCAGTGCCAACTGGACAACTGCCGTGCTCATATCCTAGCCCCATAAAAGGGTGAGATGTTATCTGAGGGATAATTGGTTGTCAATCATAAAGTGACATGCATGCGCAGTGAAGCAAACAAACTAAAACAAAATCAGGGGGAAGGAAAATAAAAATTATTTAAGCATGTCCTTATAGAAAAATGTGAGTATTCTACAATAACTAGAGCCGTAATCATGTTAGCCCGGAGGTTCCGGCCCAGGTAGGGGGATAAATGAGTTTCCCGAGTTCTTGATTGCCTAATTTTCCCCATTCTTCTGCTTTTTCGTCCTGTTTATACAGTACTAGCCGACCTGGCGAACTTCGTAGCGGCTCAGAATCAATTCAGTTTTTTACTAAGAGTACTGAAAATGAAATAAGATCAATAATAGTTAAAAATCAAAATCATATACCCTTCTATCGGATCCCGGCGTGCTTCTCTACGCATGTGTATTAACATTGAATCAAATTCATTGGTTTCTTTTATTTTTTATTTGGAAAAAATGAAAAAAAAAAGTTAATCAATTCAATACAATAGTATATACAACATTTTTTGTTTGATTGTGTGTTGCATGAATAAATAAATTTTTGGGTGCTCCCACTTTGGAACATGCTACGTATAATTATCCGTGAGAAAAGCACTGTTTCTCCAAATTCACTCCACACATTTGACACGTTTGCCCTCGAGCTTTATAAATGCTCATAGCGAAGGATAAACGCACGGGAAACTGAAGACGTTTGAATTGAAATTGCATGTATCAGTACAACTTCTCCTTTTACTTTCCCGGTGAGAACTGTTGCTTCGATCAAATTGGGCATTAATTTTTTCACGGAAAGTCTCGTTCCATTGCAAAGTTTTGGTGAATTGAGACTTCGAAGAAGTATGATCAATGAACCAACTTTTAAATTCAAACGATGTGACGGCATACCGGATGTTTCCAAAGAATTCAAAAATTCAATCGGATAATTTGCCGCGTTTATTGCTGATTTCCACGTCGAAATCAGATGTTGATATAAAAAAAGTCATCATAACTCACGAATGCGTTCAAACCAATTTCGTTCAAACTTTACACAAACCATCTACACGACTATACAAATAAACCTTGAAAATTTGATCGAATTCGGTTTGACCGTTCGTGAGTTATAAAGTCACACCAAAACTTGCAACAATTTTTTATATATATAGATATTCCCCTTTAGATCTTGTTTTCAAATCGCTGACATCTATTTTCCTCCTTAGTCAGCGACCAAGTTTCCCATTCTTAAAGTGTCACTGACATTGCTGGATAAAAGGGTTGATTTTAATAATCCCTTCATCACGGACAAGCATGCGTTGCCCAAATTCAACCTTTCATTTATATCGACCTTCATGTCATTTTTGGCAGTCAATAATAACCCAGATATTTCACTTTCTCAAAGCATTTATCGAGTACACTCAGGTGCGAGGTTTCGACCGATCCGAATCGGTTAGCGACTATGTATTTGGATTTCTCTTCATCTCCCTTTAGGCCTGCTCCTTTCTTATTAATAATAGACTTTCTGCAATTCTCTCAACACATCCACATCGACAATATTCAAACTAGAGCGGATATGATTCCATTAAAAGTTATTCCCTTCTCATTTTACTGAAGGGATCTCATTACTTATTCCAGAACCAAATTAAAAAGATGTGGTCTTCTCGTTTCAATACTTCACGTATCTCGAATATTGTTTCCTACTAACTTCTCCTTTAGGCATACTTGTATCAGTTTTATCAACTTTTTTGACGTTCCCAGCCTCACAAAGACATTATACATTTCCGATCGTTTTATATATAAGCATACACCTTTTTAAAATCTAAGAAAAATTAGTAAAGGCTGTCACATTTAATAAACATTTTTATATGGGGTATGCTATTGGAGCCTTGAGTCATTTTTTAAGTTGCCGAAAGCTCTTTCCGCAATCACCTGTCCATTTGAATTGTCTTCCGGTTTACATCAATTGGTGTAGATTCCTCGGGGTTTCCGTAAAATACTTAAGGACTACACGAGCCGTATGAAGCAAAAACGAAGGGTCTTCAATCGGTGTTTGTCCTTAGGAACTTGACAGTTTTTAACAATTTTGACGTCGTCCTGATTCTTTCTTTCGGGTCTCAGCTGGGAATCGGGTAGGTGTATGTACACTTCCTTCAGATTGTCCCAATGATCCACAAACATTGTTCCACACAAAAATGTTCCCACCACAATAACGTCGTCTAGGTACATTAAGCTAAATGGCATCTATGTGAACAACCATGGTCTATTTGTTGAAGTGAAGGTTGTGCTCTTGCGTTCTTTTGGATGAATCTGTTCTTTTGACTGAGAGAGTATAATGTTTGAGCTCTGAAGAAAGTCAGCAGAGTGTTATAAATCCGAGGCAAAAAGTTGTCATAATTTTTGGTGACACCAAGTGACGCTAATTGAAGTCGTCTACCAGACCGTCTAATCAGTCTGGCATCGTCTGTCTCTATGCGGTGCTGTACTAATAGTGGGACGTACTAATTATATAATAATAGTACTAATAATAGGACGTATTCCTGGTCATGTAATGAAGGCTTCTCATTAATTACTGCGGTGAACTTCGACCTTGATGCTTAATGCCCTAGGAGTAATTTTATTTTCGCTCCCGTATACCATATCTCAATATTTCATTCCGATATCCAGGACAGTCTTATGCGCTTTGATAAAGTCACCTTCAAATACAATCGTCTCATATATCGGCCACCAGGCACATGTGCGACAAACTTTAGAAAACTTCTACTTATACTTTTATCGAATCCCCTATCTCAGTCCTCAAGCAGTAGCAACTGATGTTGTGTAGCCATGACTCCTGAATACGATCCCTTCTCACAAAGAGAGCTCATCAAACTTTTTATTTCATTCTTTGAACTTTTTATTCTAGCCATCGAACTAGTTGTACATAGTAACCAACAGTTTCGTTGGTTCAGCCGGAGCACTAATTCTTTATTCAGTCATTTACTCGTACGGGTCAGTTGTTGGTGGTAGGGGTGGGCATTGATAGCATGTTTCAACAGCATATAGAACTGCCTTGAGCAAAATTTTTAAGAATAAAGATTAAATAAAAAGAATAAAAAAAATGGTGGTTCCTAATTTTAAAAGGCTCCTTATTTAATAAATTGATTGTAACTAAATTTGACTTGTTGAGATTGCTGTGAGTTCACTTACTGTATCCGCATTACTTGATTTTTAACTTTGTAATTTAAGTTCTTTACTGTTTATTCGCAATATATCTGAAGTTATAAAATCCCTGAACAGCTAAGTCATCAAAATTACACTTCAACGTATTTCCGCCAAAAAAAAAGTCTGTAGTAAAAGCATTTAGGTATAGCCTCTCGAAGTTCACCGCTGAGCACTTTATCTGATGTAACAAAAGTGGCGACTCTGAACCACCTTGGACTGTGTTTGAACTATATGTATTCGTATATATAGCCAATAATTACCAAAAAAAGTACTAAATAAAATAATTTTTATGAATTTAAAAACTAAAACAATGATTAGTTCTTTCCCGCCATATCTTGATCCCAGCTTTATCATCTAAAAATTATATTTATTTTATTTCTTGCCAGAATCATATTGTAGGATAACTATTTGTTAACATTCATTTCAGTAGTTAGGCAGTTGATTGTTAGCCCCACGCGCTCTGGCTTAGTGGGTATTGTATTGGCCACTGATGTCGATCGGAAGTTGACGTGGATCTTTTTTTTTTTTTTTTTTTATTTTTTTTATTGGTGGAGGCTTCTGCTATCTGTTGGAGCACTCAGACACAAACACTGGTCCATTGTACTGCCAGACAGACACCTTAGATGGCGTTAGCCAAGCCCCTTTTTATTCACTTATGTTGTGTGCCATTTGTTTTTCCACACAAGTGAACGAAACCTAAAGCTTAATGCCGATTCCGAACGGCGAGAGCCGAGAAGCTTTTTCAAGGCAAGTGTACAACGGGGGGTTTTGCCAGTACCCCGCTGAGGAGGGACGCCGCGAAATAATCATTCGATGGCGTTGGTGTTATCGGGATCCGAACTCGCTCACCTTGCGTCAGCGGCCGACACACTACCCACTGCGCCACGGCGCTCCCTACGTGGATCCTTACAATTGATTTACAGTCGGTAAACAGCTGCCCCACAGCAAAGAAAAAAAACGATCACCCTTTGCTCATTGAATGAAAAAAAATATCTTGAAATTTGCAATATAAATTTCGGTGGCAGATCTTTAAAATATAAATGAAATGTAAAATGTCCTACCAAATGATAAAACGCATGTGTCTAATGCAATTAACACATTCCACATTTAATCAAACCTTTTACATTGTTCGCATATCACGTTTGATGTTTCTCTTTCGTTACAGTGCGACCTATAAGAACGAATATCGTAAGCTATCATATTGCAAAACAGCCATCGTGCAATATACATCGCTCTCAATGGGGGAAAAAAAAATCCTTCCGTTTATTATACACTTTTATTGTGTGTATCTTAAAACAATATAAGAATGTTGAAGATGGAACTGAACCTTACGTGTTTGGTGTCATAAGCAACTATGTACCTCAATGTTATATCCGAACTGTCACATCAAAACAACAAAACATTGAGCTAATTCAAATATTTAACACAAGCACAATTTTTTTATTATCGTATTAATCAACATTCAATCAAAAAATTGTTACAACCTTGATTGGCGATGGAATAGTCATCACTCCAATCACCCAAGATAAGTCATAGAACTCCAAGAAATGGAGCATGTCCAAACTTTCTCGACCGAAATCTAGAAGCATAGCTCAGAGACAAACTTAAGCTCTCTACGGAATTGGACTGCGAGGCTAAAGTCCAGCTTATTTTCATTTGTAAACACCATTAAACAATAATCATTATGACTCACACGAAAGCTCAAGCTTGTTAACAAATTCAATAGTTTCTTATCATCATAGAGCAAGACCTATGCTCCCCACGGCACAAAACATGTCTATAATCCTGCGTCAACTAGTGTAGTTAATATAAATTATAGTGCAATACGACTTAGAACTCAAGTTTTTTTTGTAAACAAAGAACAACAATCGATTTTTTTATGTACTTTATTGAGACTGTTTTGTCTAGCGTCGTCGACGGTTGGTACACTTCTGCCCGATACAGTTTCTGTCGCAGGCTTTTATACCTGTTGCGTGTCTATCGCCACATATCGACCATTACCTCTTTCACGGCCTCTTTCTTCTTTTTTTTTTATCATTGCTTAGCTCGGACTTCAGTTCGAAAATCTCGCCCTTCTTGGTGGTGGTGAAGTATTTTGAGTCAGTTATAGTGATTTATTTTGAAGGACAGGATAAGCGAAATTGAAACAACTTTCTGCTTTTTTACAAGAAAATCTCTGACAGCAAATCACCGAAAAACCAATTCCTTCTCCCCAAGCAAAAACCAGCAGCAATTAGAAAATCAGCAGCAATAGCAATAGCTGATCTTAACGATGAACTCCCACAACAATTCGGCAGCTAGTCAGAACGCTCGCAATCACTCGAATGGGCGATTCAATGACCTTTGCATGCAAGGCAAAAAAAAAAAATCCAAAACGAAGCGAAACTCCACGGCCAGTGATCGATCGGAGATGTCAATGAACCTGTGCTGAAAGCTGTG
The DNA here is from genome assembly GCA_958301585.1 of Merodon equestris. Classification (NCBI taxonomy): domain Eukaryota; kingdom Metazoa; phylum Arthropoda; class Insecta; order Diptera; family Syrphidae; genus Merodon; species Merodon equestris. The sequence goes on from OY284413.1 coordinate 107,942,723, forward strand.
CTGCGTTTTGCTGTTTTTCTTTTTGCTCTTCTTTGCTTTCACTTGCACTGCACCATCTGCGATGTCCACTGGTGCGAGGATGACCGATGCGTAATCTTTTTTTTTGCGTAATTTCCCACGTAACAGTAGAGAAAAAAAAAGAAACCGAAGCACAGCCCTCGCACGTCGGGTCTATCCCACTTTTGAGATGTTAACAAAGAACAACAATCGATTATTTTTATGTACTTACACTATCTATTCCGATACAGTCGGTCGCAGGCTTTTATACCCGTTGCGTGTCTATCGCAACAATTGTCTGCTGAGGAATTTTTTATTTCATTTTCCCAACGGAATAAGCCGATTAGTTCGCTTACAGCTACTAGAAGCGTATCCTCCGCTCGTCGTGGCGGGGGAGCTTAAGAGGGCAATGGTCTCGAACTAAGATCTGAAGAACCCGAGTAGCATGGATGAATAGACAACCAAAGGGATGGAAGTACTTTAGTTGGCACCCGCCAAGCGGCACTCCACACGCGTTCTTCATGATTGCGGCCGAGGCAAGAATTCTGGAGGTCCCACCTCGTATTCCAAACTCCCCGGCAGCTCGGACCGACACCGACTTCTGCGGTTCATTGTCCGACCACCTGGACTGAACAACCAACAGAGGCGATACCGACGATGGCGCGTTACAGGCAACCGCTAAGGTTAAACGATCCCCAGAATTGGAACGTATTGTAGATTGCACTGTTAAGTGCCAAAAAAGAAGGAGAAAGAGGCGTGCTCGAAAATCGTGCAGAGGCTAGAAATGTGGATTTGCTGGTAAGGATACCACACTTGAGAGGCGTATTCAAGGAGGGGCCGGACAAAGGTTGTGTAGAGAGATCGGGTAACGTAAGGATTAGAAAATTCTTTAGACCATCGCTTCACGAACCCGAGTGCTGAATTAGCTTTAAGGATTATCTCGTCTATATGTGCGCGAAAATTTAGCTGTTGGTCACATAATATCGCGGATAGTTTGAACGGTGGAGATGAGCTGATTATTGAGGAAATAGAGACGGGGACGAGGTTTAATACGTTTACGTGAAAAAGTAATTGATTGGCATTTGCTAATGTTAAGCTCCAAGCAATTTTTGGAACACCACATGGAAAAACTATTGAGATCGGATTGAATAAGAGAAGAGTCGTGATTGGAGGATATAGACTTGTAGAACTTGGTGTCGTCGGCATATAGTGAGATGTGGGAACTTTTAATCACTATTTCAATATCGTTAATGGTAAGGACAAAAAGAAGTGGACCTAAGTGGCTACCTCGGGGGACGCCGGAGGAAGCTAAGAAAGGATTGGAAAAGGCAGATCTGAAGCGAACACTATAATACCGATTTTCCAAGTAAGAAGATATCCACTTCAATAAAATGGGTTCGAAGCTAAGAGAAGACAATTTGAAGAGTATTAGATTGGGGGAGATTTTATCAAAAGCCTTACTGAAATCGGTTGAAACCATGTCGACATCTTTGCCATTCTCTAAAGCCGAGAGGGTAAAAGACACAAATTCATCAAGGTTTGTGGTTGTAGATCGGCCCTTGAGGAATCCGTGTTGTCTGGGGGAGATTAAAGACTTGCAGCGAAAACTTAAGATTTCGTACAAAATGCTCTCGAAGATTTTGGGTATATGTGACAGTTTGGCAATGGGACGATAATTGTTAATAACGTTCTTCGGACCTTTCTTGTGTATAGGGGTTACAAATGAGGTTTTCCATAACTGGGGGAATTCACCAAAAGAAAGGGATAAACTGAAGATTTTTGAGAGAGGGAGAGAGAGGGTTGATGAGCATTTTTTCAGGAATATGGCAGGGAGACCGTCATGTCCAGGAGTGAATTCATCATTAAGTTGATTTAGTTTGGTTTCGATGACATCGGGATCAACTGTATGAGGAAGAAAGGGTCCAAAGGAAAATTTCGGTAAATAATCGAAGTAAGCGGGGTCTGGAACGAAGGAGTCGTCGGCGAATGATTGTTTAAAATAGGCGGCAAATAAGTTGGCGATAGTGTTAGGATCATTAGAGGTTTGATCATTAAAGGAGAGAGAGGTAGGGTAACCATCAGATTTTCATTTATAGTTAACAAATTTAAAGAAGGACTTAGGATCACTTATAAGATTGGCTTGCGTTTCAGCTAAATAGCGTTGATAGAGGGAGTTGTGAAGGGCGGTAAAGTTAAGATATCTGCCCATGTAGTTAGAAAAGTCATTAGGGGATTGAGTACGAAGGAAGATTGTCCACTGTTTATTTTTTTTGTTTCTTAAAGTGCGAAGTCTACGATTATACCAGGGTGGGGAGGTGGACAAAATTTTGCGTTGGGAAATTGGTACGTAAAGAGAGATAGAGTTAAATATTTCCCTATAGAATATGGATATTGCATCATTTATAGTTAGATTATAAAAATTGAAAAGGGCTTTTTTAAGGTATTCATTGATTTGGTGGAAATTTGCTTTGTGGAAATCGTGAGAAGGCAGAGCTGTAGATGGGGTGTTCTGTAAAGGAGAATCGTGAAAAAAGGAAAGAAGGAGGGGGGGATGGAAGTTATCGATGGTTGAAAGGGAGAGGGGACAGAGTGAGACAGAGGAGTTGGAGGGATCAGTTGTAAATATGAGGTCTACTTGTCTACCCATGTAGTTTAAGACGCCACTAACTTGACTAAGGTTTGAATCCGAAAGGCGATCCAAGAAGAGGCATTCTTTGGCAGTAGTGGGATTGGTGGCAATATAATACGATTCATCGTCTGATTGAGCCCATTTAAGATGCGGAAGGTTGAAGTCCCCGAAGAGAAGGATTTCATCCTGGGGGTCTCTTAAATCAATTATTTGGTCTTCTGGGGTAAGACAATCTTGATTGAAACATAGTCGAGTTGGGGGGAGGATGATATTGCAATGAGGGAAGAGTCAATAGAGTTAAGGACGGATGTCGACAGTCAATGGAGAGTAGGACTCCTCGACAAGGGCAACCCTCGGTGGCCTGACTGAGTTCGTCATCGCGATAGATGTTGAAATTTGTTGGAAACAGTTTGGAGTTACTTATGCTGGGGATCAGGTTCGTTTCGGTCAGAGCAAAGATTTCAAAGGGTAGAGCGTGTGACTGTTGGAAGACAGTTTGGGTTTTTGAGCGAAGACCTCTTACATTCTGATAATAGAAGGTAAGAGGAAGATTTTGACTGAGTGGGGGTAGTGATGGCAGAGGGATAGATTTAGGGACGAAAATACTTGTCGTGATCAGCTCTACTACGTTGCAGGTGGGATATTCGTTTTGAGTGAATGTATTGGCGGAAAGTTTCAAGATCCTTTGACACTTTTTGGGGCGAAATATTGAAGAATTCGTGATATTTGATAAATAGGTTCTTGAGGCTAGCGAAGTCAGTAGGAAGGCCTTCCTGTTGGATGGAGACCATAATGCTTGTGTTTGTCTTACCTTCGTAGCAAATCGAGTCTGATTTATCGTGAAGGTATGCCAAGAAGAGACGAATGTTCTCGTACGTCTTCTTATCCCTCAGTCGGGAGAGAGCGTAGCGACTTTGGATAGGGTCGGTAGTTAGCTGGGTAAGTTTAACTGTAGGGGGCAGAAGAGGATCAACGAAAGATTGGGGGGGTGACAGAGGGGTGGGGAAGTGGGGCAGAGGTAGTTGCTGAGGGGAGAGATGGGGAGTTGGGCGACGGAATGGGATTTGGGGTGTGGGTGGAGGGTTTGAAGGGGTTAAGGATATGGGAGCTTCGGAAATTAGGATACTTGGCTCCGGACGTGAGGTCGAAGTTAGGAAATGAATTCGGGACTGGTGATCGGAAACGCGTTGATGTTGGGGTTTTGGCGGAGCTGTGCGAGACGGATATAAGTGAGAAATGGATGGATGTGTAAAGGTAGGAAATAGGTTAGTTTTCAAACTCCAGTTTTGGTAGGAAGGGGGGGGAACTTTGGGATGCTTACTGGACTTGGGTTGAGAATTATTAATTTTTTGAGGAATAGCAGCTTGTTTTTTAGCTACTTTGGGTTTAAGTTTAGGAAAAATTTTATTAAAATATAAGGTTTTACCAGAGGGGGTGAGGAAAAGCCATTTGTATTTGAGGGGGATATCGAATTGAAAGGAATTGGGCTTTTTAGATATTTTTTTTACAATTAGTTATAATTATGTTATATTTCTTATTAAAACAGTTAGCTAACCAAGCAGGATCCGCATTTTAGGGCGTACCGTCGATTGTGAGTTTGGCGGAGTTGTTGTCGCTGATTTTTTGAAGTCTGTTGTTCCACTCAGATTGAGTCCAGGAGGTGCCAAATCGTTGAATGGTCGGTAACTGAGCTGGTTGAGAAGTTACGTTTTCCAAGGGCTGTGTCGTTGATGGTAAGGTTTTTGATGGGGCTGGAGCTTGAGACCGTAGGGTTTCATTCAACTCATCCATAATCGGTGTATCGTATGATTGAGGTTGAGGGGTATTGTTAGAACAAATAGGCAAGTATTTGACTTCTTCAATCAAATCGCTTAGTATTTTCCGATTAGCAGCGACATCTTTTCGAATATCATCAAGCTTATGGTTTAGATCCAAGAAGCGAAAGTCACTATTGTAGTTTTGGAAATGGATTTAAAGGTCAGATCGCAGTGATTTTAAGCAGTTCATAACCGGTACGTGTGAGTCCAAAGAAATTTTTAGGTCAGTACACAGAACACCAAACCACGAATCAAGAATAGATTTGATATCAGACGTAAAGGTCGCAAGGGGGAAGAAGTTGGGCTCACTTGGAGGCTTGTTCAGAGAAACGTCGATAAGTTCCAGGTGTTTGTCCAAGGCATTGATTTTTGATCTCAGCGCACTAATAGACATTTCTAAATTTGTGTTAAGGTCATCGAGACCCTTATTTAGGTCACCGTAACTCGAAAGTTGGGCAAATGTTTTTTTATAACATAATTTATTGTCTGATGTGAGTGAGGCAATGGAATCGCTGACACACTGAAAACGGACAGACTTGTAGGGCAGGGAGAACGTGATGTCTCCTCCTCCGACGTGGCGGAGGGTAATTAGAGTCCGAAGGCGGTTGTGGCGATCCACAAAGGTCAAATTAAAAACCTGAAACCAAAGAATTTCGAAGGCGGGCACTTCACACAACAAAACCTTTTCCCCCGGAAAGAAGATACCGTCGAGACAAACACCTCTCCTACAAAGAAGCAGCCATCTCCTCTGAAAAGGATAGGGAAAGCTGGCAGTGATAGCAGAACGATCAGCGCAGATTGCCAACATTACGAGGATCGTCTACTGGAGCTAGCTTCAGCAACAGGCTTTTGTATTCAGGCTGAGAGGTTTGCTTTGATGAATGGTTACTTCGTGGTGAGCTGTTCCTCACAGCAGGCATCTGCCTAGATCAGGAGAATGGTGCCGAAAATTCCTCTACTGGGAACTACTACCTATCAAGTAGTCAGTCTCCCAAAATTAGCGCGCCATCTGCTGGATTCCGGGAAAACCTGGAAACAGGATGGATGTGCGGACGCGATTACGTGCGCAGAACCCGGGACATAACACGAGGGCTTGAAATGTTTATTTCTACAAAGAGAGTAAGGCCTCTCTGAAAAAAAGAGGGCATCACTCTGGTTGTGGGATTGGACAACGGCTCTGTCGAGACCCTGAAATCTGTGTGCGATTCACGTAGTTGAAGTAGTCGAAGAATAGAACGTGCTCTTCAGTCTAAATTTTTACTCAGATCAATCTACAGCATGGCAAGGCTGCTACCGCTCTCCCCAGTAGCAGAACTGCATGCAGTAGTACAAATGATCACATTGTATCCATTCAGGAACCAAGGGTATGGCATAAATGCCTGTGTGTTCTTGGTGGTATACGTGGTGCTACGATTTTTTATGATGCGATCCGAAAGGCCTAAGCTCTGCCTCATCATATCGAACACACTATCGGCAACTTAACTTGGACAATTCTGTGGACAAGATCTTGTGGCTGTTAGAGTTAGCGACAAAGCGCACGGAAAAAGTGAGCACTTCATCGTGGCGTCTGCTTACATACCCTAGGACTCTTTATCGCCTCCGGCACTGAAGGCGGCCTCTGAAAATAATGTTTGGGGCAGCAGCAACTGCAACCTGAGAGGAGATAATTTTTTAAACTTCACTCTTTCGTCTTATCTTATGGCCAACAATGTAAGCTCTCAACCTACTTTAGTCACGGCGAGATTACAGGAGGTGATTGACTTAACCTAGTGAAGGCCATCACTAATTAGGGACTCTCACCAAATGCTACGTTATCAGACCACAGATATATCGAGCTTTAATTTAATTGTGGAATCTCTCACTCACAGACCAAGCGGAATACGCATGTTTTGTCAAAAAAACTTCCTCCCAAGAAATTGGTTCAGTGGTGGAATACTATCTGAAGACTATCATTGCTCCGTTGCATACGCCTTCAATGGTAACTGCTACACAATTCAACTGAAAGCAATTCATAGTAGCTGGTACATATATTGCGTCATGCGTTGCAATGACTGAGGTCATTGAGTTTGCTGTGGTATCTTTTGATGGCTTCAAATCGCTAGGTACTGATAGGATGTACCCTGTGATGCCACAAATAGGTAAAAGACAGCTGCTTCCTACTCTGAAAAGAATTTTTACTAATAGCTTGGCACTTGCGCGATGAAAGTCTTCTTTCTGAAAAGCATGGGAAGATTAGTAGAGTTGCACGTGTGCACATTTGCCCTTCGAATGCATCATCTCTCGGAGATGCAACATGCTTATTAGCACAGAAAATCCTGCTAGACTGTGTTTCAAAACCTAGTTGTGAGAGGTCAATGTGCACTCGAGAAGAAAGAGTACGTGCTGGCCATTTTCGCCGAAATTGAGGGAGCTTTTGATAACACTACTTTCGACAGCATGTGTAACGCAGCTGGACGGCATGGCGTTGTGCATGGCAGCACTGGTTTTGTGGACCAAAGCTATGCTTGTGCATACGTATTGATTGCTCCATCCATGACCGATGCACGAGTAATTGGCTGTCGGTTAATCCGCTTAAGACTGAGAAGGGGAAGAAATACTGGCATTACTCAGCTGGTGCTAAAAGGCATTCCCATCTCGATATCCAAAGAAGCTAAGTACCTGGGAGCTACCTTAGATAGCAAGCTTCTTTGGTCAAAGCATGTTGAGTCAAAAACCACAAAGCTGTCAGCTTTTTGGCAACGCAAATGTGCTTTTAGCAAAACATGGGGCTTATCGCTGTAAAAGATCCTTTGGATCTACACAGCGATGATAAGGCCGATAATCTCATATGCATCGGTTGTCTGGTGGAACAGGCTAACACGCAAACACGTCGTGGCGTCTTTCACCGAACTCCAAAAAGCGATTTGTCTTAGCTTTCCTGGGACTTTTCCCAGTATACCGGTTGTTGCTCTAGATACTATGATGAATCTTCCACTCTTTGACATATATATCAGAGGGTGCGTACTGAAAGCCATGTCTCGCCTCAAGACAAATTAATTTTGGTACAACTCGCATTGCAGTGACCTGCCATTCTATTGCGCTATAATTTCACAATCAAATTTCGGTGGCGTCAGGACTAGTTCTGGCCAGATATTGAGCCTGAAATGGACTGTCTTTGCATTTTTGCAGATGGTTCCGGGACGGAGGTCCGGCGCTGGGGTTTTCTTTGAACGTGAAAATATTTGACTACACTTCTCGTTATATGCGTTCGTCTTTCAATTAGAGATATACGCAATCCTAGTCGCCATGCACTATGTAGTGAAGCACAAGTAGAAAGGAAAAACATATGCTTCTGCAGTGACAGTCAAGCTGCACTAGAAGCTGTGTCCAACTCTCTATCCAGCATGAGGTCAAGACCTTTTTGAACCCTTGGGGCCGAAATGGTGGGAGCCGAATTTCTTAGCTCAACATCACTAATACTCTTTCTCACTTTTCTCCGGACAACGGGGAAAATGCAATAAAGGGTCTGCCCAGGATGCAGGTTGAGGAGTACAGTGGACCAGTATTTGCGTGTGAGTGTTCCAACAGATAGTAGAAGCCTTCAACAAAAAAAGTGTCAGTGCTTTGCTTCAATTCGAATCTATCTTTTTGATGACTTGATAACTCATGACTTCATGTGTGTATGGGACATCCAATTCAGACTTCCGGATTTTATTACTGCGATATACCACTTTGGTATATCCCCAATAGATTTGGCTTACCATTGTTGCCATTTGGTCTTAAATTCAAACGTGTAGCGCTGACCCTTATATTATCGAATCTTGTTCTTTTCCTTTTTTCCGGCGTCGTTATGGTCAGAAGTGTAGGACCATAAGCTTCCCACTTAACTGCATTCCGACTGGTCCGCTTGTGGGGTCCGCCGGTTTGACCTCAGAAAGTAGCGGCAGGCTTCCCGGTTTGGGATTACTTCATCGTTGAGGCCAATCAAATGCTGGTGTTTTTGCATTTGTTTGCACCAATTGTTTTTCGGCCTGCGTTGATTGATAACGCCTTTTGGACGGGGTTCAAAGGATCTCGCCTTTGAACATGGCAATACCAACTGAGTCGGTCGCGCTCTATCTTTCTTGTGATGGTTTCTTTTACGTGGAGGCTTCCTCGGATCTTTGAACTTCTAATTCTGTCACGCTTTGTTACTCCCGCTGTCATGCGAAGCATCTTCATCTCAGCTGCCGTTAATTTGCTCTTATACTTTTTGTGCATTGTCCAGCATTGTGAACCGTAGAGCCTTCCTTTCAGCTTAGGAGGCATTTTTCGATCACAGAAGATGGCGGAGTTTTCCCGCCACTTCATCCACCCTACGCTTACGCGATGGTTGATGTCGTCATCACAAGTTGCTTCTTTATTAATCATAGATCCCAGATATTTAAACTTTTCACACTTGGGAAGCACTCTTCCATTCAAGTAAATGTCTGGAATATGCTGATGAGGGTCAGAGAACGGGCAGCGCAGATACTCTGTCTTCTTTGAACTAATACGATACCCGTGTCCCTCAAAAATGTGCACCCACACATCAAGTGCTCGTTGTAGGGACGCCTGATCATCACTTATAATGGCTCCATCGTCAGCAAAGAATAGTTGGTGCACATTGGGGTCCGTCACTTTTCCTTCAAGCAAGCAATCAAGGACTGCTATAAAGAACAGTGGGCTGAGGACGCTCCCTTGGTGTACACCGACTTTGATTGCGAACTCTTCGGTGACTCCTGCGGTGCATCTTGCTCTTGTCGTTGCTCTCTTGTACATGTCCATAATCACTCGCACGTAGGTTTCTGGAACTCCTTTTTGTCTTAGCGCTACCCATAAAAGATCTCTTGGTTGCCGGTCAAATGCCTTCTCGAAATCAACCAACACCATATGCAAGTCCTTTGAAGAATCACGATGCTTTTCCATCATGACCCTTATACTTTGGATTGCATCTGTCGTTGATTTACCCGAGACAAACCCGCACTGGTCATCAGATAGTCGTATTATTTTCCGCAGTCGGCTATTTAATACCCGTTCAACGATCTTCATGGTATGCGACATCAGCTTGACAGAACGGTAGTTATCATAATTTCGCGTATCACCCTTTCCTTTGTGCAAAGGAAGAAGATAGCTTTCCCTCCATTGATTAGGCATAGTGTCGCCTCTCATAAGTTTGGAGATAAGAACCATGAGCCATCTAGACCCGATGTCTCCCATCTTTTTCCAGAACTCAGAGGGTGTCCCGTCCGGCCCAACAGCTTTTCTTTTCTTAAAGTTTTTAACCGCGTACCGAACTTCTTCGACTGTGATGTCGGATATTTCGGCATGATTCGGGGCGGCTCTTGGAAAGTACACTCGGGGAAACTGTTCGTTCAGAAGTTTCTCGCAATACTGTCGCCATCTGTGGAGAATTTTTTCGTCTTCCACAAGGAGTTGGCCTTCAGCATTGTTAATAAACTTTGGGAAACGAATCTCCTGAGCATTTCTTCTTCTCTGGGCCGCTATCTTAAAGATATTTGCTCCTTTGTTCAAATTGCCTTGTCGAAGCTCCTGGGTAGCCTGGTTCCTGTCAGACGCGGAAGACGATATTTCTTCCAACTCCTGATAGAGGCCTTCCATGCTTTTCGCTTTGAATTCGGCGCACTTCTTCTTCGCGATACCTTTGCAATATCTATATACCTTTTCACGGCGAGCTTTTTCCTATCTATTAGTAGAAGAGCACTTTGACCAAGCTTGGAAAGCCATTTTCTTTTCGTGTATTATTGCTTTGGCTTCATTTGTCCACCACCAGGTTTCTTTTGCGTGTTGGCAGGGGCCTTTAGATGTTCCGAGCAGTGATTTGGCTTTCTCCAGGCCAGATTGTTGTAGGGAATTCCACATGTCTTGTGCTCTGCACTCCTCATTACCGACCTCATCGATAATGGAAGAGAAGTAGTTTTTCATGTTGGTAATAAAAGCTTCGCCTTTTCCTTTATCCAGCTTATACCACTTGATTTTCTCAGACACCTACGTTTGCTGCTTTGACTTCTTACTCACCTCCATAAAAAATTCAGTCAGGAGGAGACGGTGTTCAGGGGTGATCGCGTCTCCCAGGATCACTTTGCAATCTTTAACTCGTGGCTTCATGAAACTGGATACCAAATGATAGTCTATTTGAGTTTCATATCCGCAGCTGCTATAAGTGATCAGGTGCCGGCTTTGTTTGACGAACATGGTATTTAGCACTATAAAACTGTACGACTTGTACATGTTTAGGATATCTTCACCTGAAGAGCTCCTGGTGCCGTATCCCAGCCCTCCGTGGTAGTCTTCATAGTCTTCGCTTGTCTTCCCGACATGTCCCTTTAAATCTCCCCCAACAAACAAAAGCTCTTCTTTTGGGATGATTTTGACAAGGTTGTGGAAATCTAGCCAGAATGCATCTTTTTCTTCTTGTTCGCATCCTACTTGAGGGCCTTATATTATCTAATATACGGATTATTTCTAGAGCCTCATATTCTGGCTCGGTATTTAATTCCGATAGAAGTGCCCGAACTCAGGAGTACGTCCAATGACCCCTGTCAGTAATTTTAACAGATTGGTTTTGTTTACGATTATGTCCAAAGCCGACTGAACCCTCTTTAATTACGTTCTCCATTATATCTAAATTTATTCGCAAAAATTTGGTAACCCTATCAACATATATATACATATAGATGCGCAAAATATAACGAAATCGTTGCCTGTGAAGTTTGTCCCTCCATTACTCATATGATTACTAAATGTTGCACCCTCTCTCTGAAGCCTGCAAGGGGTTTCATGCAGGGAGAACTGACATTTGATTAAGACGTCTACCATTAAGTATGAACACGTAACGATTTGATGCCTAAAAAGATCGATGAAATCGAAATGGATCGTATGAGATGTCGTAGATTTCCTTTCAATACGATATCTCATAGTTTCTTCCTAAATGGTCTCTTTGCTATGTGGCAGATTCAACAAACTTCCTTATGCTTTGTGTCATGGACAGAATCCACAAAAGTTCTCCCATATTAGCATGCGTTTTCTCCCATCCAATATGGCAGGTCTCTTCATGAAATGGTTTCATTAAAGTTAGTTGACATCTTTTTGGTACAAACAGCCAATCTACTGTTTGTCATTTTCGATAGATTAAATTCACTGACATGCTTTGACCCTTTGTTCATAACACCTTCTTTGTTTCACAAAGACTGTTCAAGTGGTTGCATTCTTTCTATGATTCGCGTGGATCATAATAAATTTTCTCCAAGTGACATTAAAATCGAAATCCTGAAGGTAAATATGTAACTGGCCTTCAACCCGCTGGACTGAAACATATGCGTTGGAATTTGCATCAGTATGTACCTTAGTTGGAAGTTTGCGATCAAATTTTGTTTGGTTTGGGAACAAATATTAAGATGGGATCAAATACTAGTTTGGGATAAAATAATATTAAAAATTCGACGTTTGAGATTGAGAAATTCCGTGAATTATCAGTGCCTCAATACAACATTGAGCCTTCTAGTTCATCGTCCAAAGATATTGACGGAATAAGGATATTATCCAAATAGTCCAAGGCTAGACTGTCTCGAAGTGCTCCCAACGCTGCCTTCTAATTACCTTAAATGCCTTTGCCTGTGATGGGGATTTGGTGAGAGCCCAATGCCATATCTAAAGAAGTGAAGTCTTTTGACACCATACATTTGGTCTTCAATTCCAGGTAAAGGATAGCGATCCCTGATTGTGAGTCCACTTAGCTTTTATATTATAGGAGATTGAGTGATGATTTGTCGGGTATATTTATCTAAGTTTGGTACTAACTGTGTGTTTTGCCGTAGGATTGTTTAGATCTATTGACAACCATTTTTAAAGTCGACTCTTCTAAAACACTCTCCAATAACATGAGTAGCTATATCCACGATGACTTTCTCAAATCCACCTAAATAAGATGAAGAGTTTAGCATTCAGACCCCGAATCAAGTAAACAATAATACAACTTAATATTGTACAACTACAATCATAATGGCCAGTTTAAGAACAACAGGATTTTCGGGGCCTTCTAAAAGCTCCAATATCTTTAGTGTTGTCTACAGGAAATCTAACAGATATCACACCAACCCGCTATCATTTAAACTATTTCTCAATCGGTTTTGTGGGAGTATTATTATTATTCCGGCCATTTGGAACTCGGAAATTCAGAGTCTCGCTGACCACCTTTCGCCAAGCCTTCCTGTGTTCCTTGCCAATGTGTTCCTTCCATGTTTCGCTGTTCCGTTCCATTTCTTCTGAAGCCATCCTTATATTATCCTCTCGTCTTAGGCGCGGTTTTCCTGGCGGTCTTTTTTGAAGGGTTTTCCATTCATTATTCGTTTGAGTGTTCGTCCTCTATGCAGTCGTAATACGTGTCCTGCCCATCTTAGTCTTTGCGTTTTAATCACTCGAACAAAGCTTGAAGCTAAATAAAGTTCCTCAAGTTCTTGATTATGTAATTTTCTCCATTCCGCTGTTTCTTCCTTCCTAGTCAGAGACCAGGTTTGACATCCATTATTATCTCTATATATATAAAAGAAAGTCGTGTTAGTTACACTATTTATAACTCAAGAACGGCTGAACCGATTTGGCTGAAGCTTAGATTGGTGAGGAGGTAGCTTAGAACCAGGAGACGGATATAGGATACTTTCTATCCCGTTCGACCGCGTTCCCGTGTGACGTGACATAAAACGTCAAAGAGAATACAAGTCACTATAAAACGTGGTATAACAAAAACGCATCTGACATGGAATAACAAACCGCAAATGACAGCTAAACGTAATTTTGTCTATGGTTAAGTATGGTTGAAAATTTGATAATTATAAATTTTGTCAGAAATCAATAATCATCAGTAATTTGTATTCTCTTTGCATCATCATTAACAATGCCGCGACCAAGACGATCGAATCTTTCCCGACAAAGCCGTAATGCAAGAAGGATACGAAACATTGCGAATGAAAGGACTGAAGAGGAACAAGAAATTGCCCGTGAAGAGCGCCGCGTTAGTATGGCTCGACTTCGTGCTTCTCAATCACAAGAGCAAAGCGAAGCAGCCCGTGAAACGAAGTTGCCATCCTGATTGTTGGTGAAAACTTGGAAACACGCGATATTGTGCTTACACGTCGCGATACTGGGCAACTGCAACAAATATCTGAAACACATCGTTCATATGACACGTTGCAATACCCGCTGATGTTTTGGCAAGGAGAAGATGGATATTATTTTAATATCAAAATGATAAATCCATTGAATGGTGAGTATCAATATCATAGTTCAACATGACATACATTTTGCAATTTCATCTCAACGAAAGAGGAGCTCATCAACAAAGTGTTTCCGAACATCATTGCTAACCAGAAAAACTACGATTGGTTGAATGAAAGAGCAATTTTAGCGGCAAAGAACAACAATGTGGATCACTTAAATTGCACGATTGAAAATCAAATCGTTGGTTCCCTGGATTCCTTCAAATCTATCGACTGTATGACAAACGAAGACGAAGCAACCAACTATCCAACTGAGTTTTTGAATTCCTTGAGAAACCAAACATGAATTTTCCTTCTAATAACAGTCTTAAATCAAAAATTATCAAAAAAAAAAATATTATGCTTTTTTGATTGCTTGGCCAACAAGGAGTTAAATTATTGACCAACAATATATTGGTTAATTTTTTTATATTCCAGATAGATAAGTTTGTTTAAAATTACATTTAAATTTTACTTATTTTTTTCTACTTCTTCCTACCTCATCCAATCGAACATATTTGGCTTAGACAGAATGACGTCTGCCGGGTCAGCTAGTGGTTTTATAAATGCGCACTTTAACATTGCGAGAGAAAAGAGTTATTTTGAATAATTCCTTCATCGTGAAAAAGCACGAGTTGCCCAATGTGCCTTTTGTTTATTTCGATCTTTATGTCGTTTTTTGCAGTCATAATATATAATTCATTGAATTTCTCAAAGCTTTTATCGAGTACAGTCAGATGTGAGGTTTTGTTCGATCCAAGTCAAGTCGATCAGTGTCCATATATTTGGTTTCCTCTTCATTTACTTCTAAGCCTACTTCCTCCTTTCCTACTATTGTTAGAATTTCTACATTTTTTTAGCTGCATTCTCACTATCTTCCAGTAGGTTCAGCGTAAGCTAGAACGGATCTAATGGAGGGTTATTCTCCTCCCCTTTTATGGAAGGTATCTCATTACAAATTCCAGCACCAAATGGAAAAGAAGTGGTGACAAGGCACCTCCTTACCTTAATATTTCACGAATCTTGTTGAAAATTAAAGATGACGTAAGCCATTTGGCATCACCAACTCAGCCCATTCTATAATACATTCATCTCTTTCTTTTAACTCTTTAAATATGTACAAAAATCTTGAATGTTTCCGATAAGACATTTCCTACTTCAATTTGTCCTTTGTTTCCATTTAGGCATGCTTATATCAGTTTCACCAACTTTTCGGGATTCCCAGCCTTACAAGTACGTGATTCATTTTCAAACGATTTATAGTAGAGTCAAATGTCTATTTAAAATCTTCGAATTGTTGGTACGGTTCCCAGTTCTTTTCCATAAAATGCCGTATAGTGAAACTCTGGTTACTCGTGGAGCCATTCCTCTTGAAGCCACACTGATAATAGGAGTATACACAATAATTGCTTATGTACATAGATGTTTCTCTACATGGGCGTAAACTAACGCATCGATATGACGAAGAAAAAGAAACCTGCACCCATCCCATCCACTGGATACATTTTGTGGAAGACCTTCAGAATTTAATATTTGCATTAATTATTTCCACAAAGATTCTGAGTGGTAAGACCTGAACGTTTTTTTATAAAATCTAATTACTGCTTTTTTTGCTTTTCTTGCTCCGCAATACTTAATATAAATTTTCGCTATTTTTTTGTTATTCAATCGAATAACACTAATTTCAAAACTGATACAAATGCTTATTCATTTCCCTACAAAAGTGGAACAATTCGAAATGTAAAACATTAATTTTTATGTTTTAATTTCAAATCATATTTCAAATTTCTACCAAAATTTGAAAAACCTTATTTCACTTTCATCATTCTAATTCATAGAAAGTGAAGTGTAGAACATACCATAAGACATATAACATTAGCATCAACAGCAGAACATATACCAAATAAACATCACAAATCCTTTCATTAAGAAAACATTATAATTGAATACCGCAACAAATGCATTCGATGGCAAATCAACATCCACCTCACGTTCGTTTGCCATTATGAAGGGTAGAAATTGGGTATTTTTTTGTTTAGTTTTGTTGTTATGGTAAGTTTAAAAATTGAAAGGAGTAATGCTCGTAGATTTAGTTGGGAGACAATCAAGTTGCTAAAGCGAAATTCAGGTGGGTGAAAATACTTATCCGATTTAAGCCTGCCTAGTTAAAATTTTATGTTTGTAAGCATTTAATTCACTACTGTTGTCTTTATAGTCCAAATCTGGATAGCAATTCAACCTACAACGAGATTTCGACGCGCTATCCGAATCCATTGCAAGAATTGTATCTCTGTTTCCTGGTACTGAAAGCGCTATTGTTGGTAATTTCAATGTAAACAATTTTAGCTGATTTCAAAACTCAAGCCAGACAATTCGATTATTGTTTTTGGAAGGGAAATCGCGCAGCGAAATCAAAGAGCGTTGGATGCTGTGTACGGTGACTTTTCTCCTCTTATCGCGACCATAAAAAATTGGCTTTACGAGTTTCAACGTCGTCGCACGTCGGTTTTTGATGAGCCACGTCCAGACGCCCCGAAAACGGCTACCACGGAGTATAACGTGACAAAAATCCACGATCTCGTATTGGCAGATCGCCGTTTGAAGGTGCGCGAGATAGCTGAGACAGTAGGCATTTCAAAAGATCGCGTGGGTCATATCCTGCATGAAATTTTGGGCATAAGAAAGCCGTTTGCTCATTCCGGACAACAAGCGCAACCGTGAGGCCACTTCAGAGCAGTGTTTGACGCTGTTTAAGCGCAATCCAAAGGAGTTTCTGCGTCATTTCGTGACCGTTGACGAAACATGGATCCACTGGTACACACCAGAGACCAAGGAACAGTCGAAACAGTGGACTTCACCTGGCGAACGTGCTCCGAAGAAGGCGAAGACTGTCCCATCGGCCAGAAAGGTGATGGCCACCGTTTTTTGGGATTCACAAGGTGTGATCCACATCGACTACCTGGAGAAGGGCAAAACGTTCACAGGGCATAGTAAAGGCCAAATTATTGGGCCGATTCGACGCCGAATTAAAGAAAAAACGGCCCCCCTTGGCGAAGAAAAAAGTGCTCTTCCACCATGATAACGCACCGGCTCACACCTTGGCCCTCGCCACGGCCAAATTGGTCGAATTGGGCTACGAACTGCTGCCCCATCCACCGTATTCTCCAGATTTGGTCCCCTGCGACTTCTTTTGTTTCCAAACTTGAAAGTCACTCGCCGGGCAGAAATTTCAATCGAATGAGGAGAAAACGTATTTTTCAGACGGGTTAAAAAAGTTGGAGCATCGCTGGGTCAAGTGTATCGAGCTAAAAGGAGACTGCATTGAAAAATAAATCACCATTTCTCCAAAATTTGTGTTTTTCTTTAGTAGGCTAAGTACTTATCGGACCACCCTCGTATATCGTTATCGACTTTAGGAATTTTAGGAAGTTGTTGCATTCTCCAGAATTATTTGCAAGTCATGAGAAGATTCTCCATTCCTAATAGAGTGAAGATTATCTAATTTAAACAAATCTACTATTATGTTAGTAGAGTTAAATTTCGGGACTATGAAAGCCCACTATCTGACGAAAACCAGAATAAGTTTCAACGAGTTAAAAATAACTGTAATTAATGACAAGGATAGCAAAAACTTTTTGTCATTGATAAAGAATATAAAAAATTACAAGATGTGCCGGATGGTTTCAAGTCAGATATTCACAAAATAAATGCTGGAGTGCTCCAACGCTCTGTTCTTGCTGGAGGCTATATCTAATTCAATCAATCGTTGATGACAATTCTCTCAACTTTTCATAGCCATTCCAAGACTTTTGTCCCTGCTCTTCGGCCTTAGAATTGGAACAGTAACGTATATTATTATTATTATTATAACTACATGGAATTCGTTATGAAGAGCCAGAGTGTGGCAACCATATTCAAAACAAAAAAAAAAAAACATTGTTTTAGCATGTGTATATATTTGTTATCTTCCGCACATATGTACTTCTTAACGCATGTATATATTGTCAATTTAAACACGCATGGAAAATAAAGAGTCGGTCGATCTTGAACAACGGAGTAAGACGGACGTCGAAAGCTTGTTTTCTTTATTTAATTGTGACGCCTATAAGAGCTAAGCTTTTCTCATTAAAATACATATGTTGTGGGCGATCTCGAACGGTGAGAGACGAGAAGCTTTTTTAAAGCTAATTTACGGAGGGTTTTTCCAGTACCCTGCCGAGGAGAGAATTATGTACAGCGGCTCACAATGTAAAAAGTTCACACATTAAAATGTCCGAAGACATCTTTTTTTTTTAGAGCGGATTGCTCTGTTACTAATTTGGTATTGTCTTTAACCTATTTAAGTGAAAGTGCGTTGTGCGATTACACGTATGGGATTACTTATAGCATAAGTTTTGCAAAATGGGACATCACATTTCAATAGAGCTGCGAAAATTAATTATTGAGCAGCATGAAAACGGAAAAAGGCAGAGAGAAGTTGCGAAAACTATTAACATACCTCGTAAAATGATAGGAACATTATTAAAAGGTTTCACATTGAGAATAGAATAGCAAACAAAACTATTTGCAAATAGCTTATATGTAGAATAGCAAGGATCAGTTCAAAACAGAAATTCTCCGAACGTGATGAGCAATGGATTGTCAAACAAAATAAAATTAATCCTATGCTAAGAGCTCCAAAACTGACTAGCATGGTGGAAAAATAACTGGACATTCAGATCAGACTTCCCAAAAAAAGGTTCATGCTGTAATGAAGTTCCCAACTCCCACCTAGGTTCAAGCAGTTTACAGTTTTTGCGGGCTTGGAAAATAATTCCGATTTTTTTTTCCGAGATTTGCAACGTTTGCTCGACCTCTTATCAGACTGCTAAGAAACGATGTTAAATTCGAGTTTGGTCTAGAACAAATGCAAAAATTTCAACAACTAACGGCAATGTTAACAAGTGGTCCCGGCTTCAGAATATTCTGCAGTCGACATCTTCATGCGGACGCTTCTAATCAAGGCCTAGGCGCTATTTTGTAACAAGAAGATTCGGAAGATAAAACGCTGTATCCGGTCTACTATGCAAGCTGGACGATGACACCTGCACGTCGTATAAATTGAAACTTCTTGCAGTCGTAAAGGCGATAAAAAATATTGTATATATGTATGTATCGGTTGGGCATCTCATTTAAGGTCGTGACGGACTGTCAAGCATTTACTCTTACCATAGCAAGAACCGATATAAGTTTACGAGTTGCTCGTTGGGCTCTTGTGCTAGAAGTGTTTCAATACACAATCGAGAACCGGCCAGGAAATCGATGCGCCACCTAGACGCCACCTAGACGCCCTCAGCCGTAACCCGCTATCTCTGTTTTTAGTAGAGAAGATTGTTAATTTGGTTTCTGTCCGCATACTAAGAGCACAAGAGTGGAAGGAGAAAAGGAAGAAAAGTGTTTGGAGAAAAACAATCTGTATCGAAGTTATGAGGGCAACACGTTGTAAGTGTTTCCGAAAGCAATGCAGTTCAGCAGTCCCACGAACAAGGACATTTTGGATGTAAAAAACAGAGCATCTTATACTTTAAGAGTTTTGGTTTTCACATAACATATGTATGTTAAGGTTAATAAATTCGTAGGTAATCAGACGTTTAAAGAATAAAGCAGCTGTTTTTGGGAATCCGAGGCGTATTGTATCACAACGAGGATCGGCATTTTAATTAAAGGCGTTGTCAATAATAAGTTGGACAATCGGTACAAATTCGTTCGAAGAGTGCAACAATAAATCAACGCGATCAAATTTTGTTTGGTTTGGGAACAAATATTAAGATGGGATCAAATACTAGTTTGGGATAAAATAATATTAAAAATTCGACGTTTGAGATTGAGAAATTCCGTGAATTATCAGTGCCTCAATACAACATTGAGCCTTCTAGTTCATCGTCCAAAGATATTGACGGAATAAGGATATTATCCAAATAGTCCAAGGCTAGACTGTCTCGAAGTGCTCCCAACGCTGCCTTCTAATTACCTTAAATGCCTTTGCCTGTGATGGGGATTTGGTGAGAGCCCAATGCCATATCTAAAGAAGTGAAGTCTTTTGACACCATACATTTGGTCTTCAATTCCAGGTAAAGGATAGCGATCCCTGATTGTGAGTCCACTTAGCTTTTATATTATAGGAGATTGAGTGATGATTTGTCGGGTATATTTATCTAAGTTTGGTACTAACTGTGTGTTTTGCCGTAGGATTGTTTAGATCTATTGACAACCATTTTTAAAGTCGACTCTTCTAAAACACTCTCCAATAACATGAGTAGCTATATCCACGATGACTTTCTCAAATCCACCTAAATAAGATGAAGAGTTTAGCATTCAGACCCCGAATCAAGTAAACAATAATACAACTTAATATTGTACAACTACAATCATAATGGCCAGTTTAAGAACAACAGGATTTTCGGGGCCTTCTAAAAGCTCCAATATCTTTAGTGTTGTCTACAGGAAATCTAACAGATATCACACCAACCCGCTATCATTTAAACTATTTCTCAATCGGTTTTGTGGGAGTATTATTATTATTCCGGCCATTTGGAACTCGGAAATTCAGAGTCTCGCTGACCACCTTTCGCCAAGCCTTCCTGTGTTCCTTGCCAATGTGTTCCTTCCATGTTTCGCTGTTCCGTTCCATTTCTTCTGAAGCCATCCTTATATTATCCTCTCGTCTTAGGCGCGGTTTTCCTGGCGGTCTTTTTTGAAGGGTTTTCCATTCATTATTCGTTTGAGTGTTCGTCCTCTATGCAGTCGTAATACGTGTCCTGCCCATCTTAGTCTTTGCGTTTTAATCACTCGAACAAAGCTTGAAGCTAAATAAAGTTCCTCAAGTTCTTGATTATGTAATTTTCTCCATTCCGCTGTTTCTTCCTTCCTAGTCAGAGACCAGGTTTGACATCCATTATTATCTCTATATATATAAAAGAAAGTCGTGTTAGTTACACTATTTATAACTCAAGAACGGCTGAACCGATTTGGCTGAAGCTTAGATTGGTGAGGAGGTAGCTTAGAACCAGGAGACGGATATAGGATACTTTCTATCCCGTTCGACCGCGTTCCCGTGTGACGTGACATAAAACGTCAAAGAGAATACAAGTCACTATAAAACGTGGTATAACAAAAACGCATCTGACATGGAATAACAAACCGCAAATGACAGCTAAACGTAATTTTGTCTATGGTTAAGTATGGTTGAAAATTTGATAATTATAAATTTTGTCAGAAATCAATAATCATCAGTAATTTGTATTCTCTTTGCATCATCATTAACAATGCCGCGACCAAGACGATCGAATCTTTCCCGACAAAGCCGTAATGCAAGAAGGATACGAAACATTGCGAATGAAAGGACTGAAGAGGAACAAGAAATTGCCCGTGAAGAGCGCCGCGTTAGTATGGCTCGACTTCGTGCTTCTCAATCACAAGAGCAAAGCGAAGCAGCCCGTGAAACGAAGTTGCCATCCTGATTGTTGGTGAAAACTTGGAAACACGCGATATTGTGCTTACACGTCGCGATACTGGGCAACTGCAACAAATATCTGAAACACATCGTTCATATGACACGTTGCAATACCCGCTGATGTTTTGGCAAGGAGAAGATGGATATTATTTTAATATCAAAATGATAAATCCATTGAATGGTGAGTAACAATATCATAGTTCAACATGACATACATTTTGCAATTTCATCTCAACGAAAGAGGAGCTCATCAACAAAGTGTTTCCGAACATCATTGCTAACCAGAAAAACTACGATTGGTTGAATGAAAGAGCAATTTTAGCGGCAAAGAACAACAATGTGGATCACTTAAATTGCACGATTGAAAATCAAATCGTTGGTTCCCTGGATTCCTTCAAATCTATCGACTGTATGACAAACGAAGACGAAGCAACCAACTATCCAACTGAGTTTTTGAATTCCTTGAGAAACCAAACATGAATTTTCCTTCTAATAACAGTCTTAAATCAAAAATTATCAAAAAAAAAAATATTATGCTTTTTTGATTGCTTGGCCAACAAGGAGTTAAATTATTGACCAACAATATATTGGTTAATTTTTTTATATTCCAGATAGATAAGTTTGTTTAAAATTACATTTAAATTTTACTTATTTTTTTCTACTTCTTCCTACCTCATCCAATCGAACATATTTGGCTTAGACAGAATGACGTCTGCCGGGTCAGCTAGTGGTTTTATAAATGCGCACTTTAACATTGCGAGAGAAAAGAGTTATTTTGAATAATTCCTTCATCGTGAAAAAGCACGAGTTGCCCAATGTGCCTTTTGTTTATTTCGATCTTTATGTCGTTTTTTGCAGTCATAATATATAATTCATTGAATTTCTCAAAGCTTTTATCGAGTACAGTCAGATGTGAGGTTTTGTTCGATCCAAGTCAAGTCGATCAGTGTCCATATATTTGGTTTCCTCTTCATTTACTTCTAAGCCTACTTCCTCCTTTCCTACTATTGTTAGAATTTCTACATTTTTTTAGCTGCATTCTCACTATCTTCCAGTAGGTTCAGCGTAAGCTAGAACGGATCTAATGGAGGGTTATTCTCCTCCCCTTTTATGGAAGGTATCTCATTACAAATTCCAGCACCAAATGGAAAAGAAGTGGTGACAAGGCACCTCCTTACCTTAATATTTCACGAATCTTGTTGAAAATTAAAGATGACGTAAGCCATTTGGCATCACCAACTCAGCCCATTCTATAATACATTCATCTCTTTCTTTTAACTCTTTAAATATGTACAAAAATCTTGAATGTTTCCGATAAGACATTTCCTACTTCAATTTGTCCTTTGTTTCCATTTAGGCATGCTTATATCAGTTTCACCAACTTTTCGGGATTCCCAGCCTTACAAGTACGTGATTCATTTTCAAACGATTTATAGTAGAGTCAAATGTCTATTTAAAATCTTCGAATTGTTGGTACGGTTCGCAGTTCTTTTCCATAAAATGCCGTATAGTGAAACTCTGGTTACTCGTGGAGCCATTCCTCTTGAAGCCACACTGATAATAGGAGTATACACAATAATTGCTTATGTACATAGATGTTTCTCTACATGGGCGTAAACTAACGCATCGATATGACGAAGAAAAAGAAACCTGCACCCATCCCATCCACTGGATACATTTTGTGGAAGACCTTCAGAATTTAATATTTGCATTAATTATTTCCACAAAGATTCTGAGTGGTAAGACCTGAACGTTTTTTTATAAAATCTAATTACTGCTTTTTTTGCTTTTCTTGCTCCGCAATACTTAATATAAATTTTCGCTATTTTTTTGTTATTCAATCGAATAACACTAATTTCAAAACTGATACAAATGCTTATTCATTTCCCTACAAAAGTGGAACAATTCGAAATGTAAAACATTAATTTTTATGTTTTAATTTCAAATCATATTTCAAATTTCTACCAAAATTTGAAAAACCTTATTTCACTTTCATCATTCTAATTCATAGAAAGTGAAGTGTAGAACATACCATAAGACATATAACATTAGCATCAACAGCAGAACATATACCAAATAAACATCACAAATCCTTTCATTAAGAAAACATTATAATTGAATACCGCAACAAATGCATTCGATGGCAAATCAACATCCACCTCACGTTCGTTTGCCATTATGAAGGGTAGAAATTGGGTATTTTTTTGTTTAGTTTTGTTGTTATGGTAAGTTTAAAAATTGAAAGGAGTAATGCTCGTAGATTTAGTTGGGAGACAATCAAGTTGCTAAAGCGAAATTCAGGTGGGTGAAAATACTTATCCGATTTAAGCCTGCCTAGTTAAAATTTTATGTTTGTAAGCATTTAATTCACTACTGTTGTCTTTATAGTCCAAATCTGGATAGCAATTCAACCTACAACGAGATTTCGACGCGCTATCCGAATCCATTGCAAGAATTGTATCTCTGTTTCCTGGTACTGAAAGCGCTATTGTTGGTAATTTCAATGTAAACAATTTTAGCTGATTTCAAAACTCAAGCCAGACAATTCGATTATTGTTTTTGGAAGGGAAATCGCGCAGCGAAATCAAAGAGCGTTGGATGCTGTGTACGGTGACTTTTCTCCTCTTATCGCGACCATAAAAAATTGGCTTTACGAGTTTCAACGTCGTCGCACGTCGGTTTTTGATGAGCCACGTCCAGACGCCCCGAAAACGGCTACCACGGAGTATAACGTGACAAAAATCCACGATCTCGTATTGGCAGATCGCCGTTTGAAGGTGCGCGAGATAGCTGAGACAGTAGGCATTTCAAAAGATCGCGTGGGTCATATCCTGCATGAAATTTTGGGCATAAGAAAGCCGTTTGCTCATTCCGGACAACAAGCGCAACCGTGAGGCCACTTCAGAGCAGTGTTTGACGCTGTTTAAGCGCAATCCAAAGGAGTTTCTGCGTCATTTCGTGACCGTTGACGAAACATGGATCCACTGGTACACACCAGAGACCAAGGAACAGTCGAAACAGTGGACTTCACCTGGCGAACGTGCTCCGAAGAAGGCGAAGACTGTCCCATCGGCCAGAAAGGTGATGGCCACCGTTTTTTGGGATTCACAAGGTGTGATCCACATCGACTACCTGGAGAAGGGCAAAACGTTCACAGGGCATTTTTTTTTTTTTTTTTTTTTTTTTTTCATTTTTTATTCAGTATTATCTTATATCTATCTTACCCTAGTCAAAAATGTTTAAAACTAGCTTAACTATCTTAACAAAACTAACTATCTTACTGGCCCTATACGGACACTCTAAAACAAACAGAACAATTGAAACATACATATGTCTTTCGACGACTATATAAAATTCTATTAACATTATAATATCTAACTTAAGCTAAGAAAAATGGTTTTTATTAAGAAAAAACTTAGCATATGATCATTTTTATATATTTTATATAAAACTTAAGCCTATCTAAAACTAATTAAACCTAACTAAACCTATCTTATTCTAACTTAACTAAAATATGTACATTATATATGTATATTTTATATATGTATATATCTTTTTTTTTTTTTGTCTAATTTTACCTTATGCTAGGCATAGCCCTAAGCTATGCGAGCCAGCCACTGGTATTGTTGGCTGGCTGGTGTACCCTATTACTCAGTCGCCGACAGTGTCCCCTCCAGCCACCAAAAACGTTGGTGCTGCCGGACGACGTCTCGCCGTTCGTGACTCGATACCGCCATACTAAACCGGAGTCGCTCCGGCTCGCGGAGCACAACCTCGCGCCCATAGAGCAGTCGCCGTTCCACAGCGTTACGGGCCACGTGGAAAATTACGGGCACCGCATCTCTATCCTGGATCAGCCCGTCCATGTCGAATTGGAGGAACGCTTCGGGGGGAACAAAGCCTTTAAGACGCGCAAGCTCGAAATAGCGCTCGT
This sequence comes from Merodon equestris, assembly GCA_958301585.1. Lineage (NCBI taxonomy): Eukaryota > Metazoa > Arthropoda > Insecta > Diptera > Syrphidae > Merodon > Merodon equestris. Next base: position 107,967,864 of record OY284413.1, read on the forward strand.
TGGGGTAGAACGCCCCAGAGATCAGGTTGTTGGTCGAGGTCATGGCCCTCGCCATGTGCCTTCGAATTAACTTAATCAAAAAGTTATCTATTCGAATAATTTTGGCCCTGTTATATAGGACCTCATTGGAGTAGAATTTTATGTACTGAGATTCTGGTGTTCTGTGCAATCCAAGGCAGGACCTCAGACACTGCCTCTCAAACACCCGAATCCTTTCCATCAAGCCAGCACTCACATTAAACCACACGGGGCATCCGTAGGCGATCATGGGCCTGACTAAGGCCATGTAGCAGATTACCTTTACCCTGCGGTCAAGATAGCTGCTGTGAAACAACCATTTTGCCAGAGCAAAAGCGACTCGAGCCCTGGCCAGAGCAGCATCCACATGTTTGTTAAAATATAGATACTGATCCAGCCAGATCCCGAGGTACCTGACCACACTTCGATTCGCCAGTGGACGCCCGTGTGGTCCAATGATTGAGAACTGGCGCCAGTTCTTTCTAGTGTCCCTAGAGGCCCTAGACAACGCTGTTCTGAACAGAATGGTTTCCGATTTCTGAAAGTTGATTTTCAACTTCCAGTTATCGCAAAACCCTTGAATCTTTTCAAAGTCACACTGCAAGAGCGTCTTAATGACCTCGACTTTCGGACCAGATCTGTACGCAACCAGATCGTCTGCGTACGCTATTGAGTGGTGGAGTGAACCTAGCAGATCACTGAGGTAAATATTGAACAGGATCGGCGAGTTCACCGTGCCTTGTTGGAGTCCATTTTTAATGTCAAATATTTGGGTAGAAGTCACGTTGGCAATTTTCACAACGAACTTTCTACCTGTTAACATATTCAAAATCATATATAGTAGTGGTTTACTTATGCCCAGCCGGTTGAGCTTGTAGTAGAGCCCTTCCAACCATACGGTATCGAAGGCCTTTTCCAAGTCAATCAGGCAGGCACCCGTGCATTGGTTCTTGCATTTGTTCCATTGGATATCCGATACGAGTTTCGACGCAGCATGAATAGTGTCATGCCCCGCTTTGAAACCGAATTGGTTATCCGGGATGATATTGTTGTCCTCAACCCATTGAGTCAGGGCTCTATTGATCACCTTCTCGAAGACCTTGCTGATGCACGGCAGAAGACTTATCGACCGAAGATTCGCCGGGTTCGAGGTGTCTTTACCTCTTTTAGGGATAGGTTGCACTACCGCTGTCTTCCAGTGCGTCGGATAATAGGCATTATTCAGCGCATTGTTGAACAGGATAGTGTACCTCTCTACAGCGATTGGTGGGAGCTGTCTAAGCACGATATTGGGTACTTGGTCAACTCCTGCAGATTTCTTCTTCCTGAGTGAATCAAAAATCCCCTGGAGCTCCACCCTCGATACGAACAGGATGTTAGGCCTAGCATTGGTGACGGTACCGTTTGCCGGAAAGTCGTCATTGAACCTGGTAAAACCAAGGTTCTCAGATCGCCAATGCTCAATGTCATATCGAAGGTAGAAGTGATGAAGTAGGACTCTATTTTCCAAGTCGTGGTTTGGGCAAATGCTTTCATTCACCTTATACACTTCCTGGAAAACGACTCCCACCGCCTCCACCCTCTCCTGAGGATCTTCGATCACGAAGAAGTTGTCGTCCAAGACGGCACCCTCTGGATCAATGTTCGCAGTCCGTAGGATGCGTTCATTATCTGGCGATCTGGGGATTTTCAACATCTGAATGTCATTGTGATTATTCCTCCGAAATATTTTATTTATTTGCGGGAACATGCTCGGGCTACTGGAATTTATAGCCCGAATCTTGTTGCTCCAATGCAAATTTACAGATAGTTGTTGGAGGTTTCTAATCAATGACTTCAGCGTCCTGATTTCCGGATCTTGTCTTTCAGTAAACTGCCTGTACAAGAGTTTGAGTCTTGACAAGAGTCTACTTTTTTGTCTGTGGAGTGCGTCAATGGTCGCGTTTCGGTAGACGTTGGTGGTATCGTTGTGCCGTTGGCGTGGTATCGTTCTGTCCATAGTCTGTTTGATTATACAGTCCATGTTCTTGAGGTATCTGTCAATCTCTTCGTTTGACAGATTCCTATCGGATGGTGGGAAGGAGGCGCTCAAAGTGAGTGCTCTCGTCAGGGATCTGGTGAAATGCGGCCAGCGCACCCTACTATAGTCGTAGGTGGTGTGCGCCGGGACGAATTCCCCCAAGTCCACAATTTCGTCGGGTAGTTTAACTACGGCACCAAGTCCGCAGTGGTCACTGTCGTATACGAAAGTCCGTAGACAGTTCGTAGACCATTCGTCTATGTCTGCCAGTCTGAGTCGAGTGTCTAGTAGCATAAGATCCAGATAGGAGCCGCTCCTGGGGAACGACGGACTATCTGTCGCAAGGATTTTGAGTTTGTACTCAATACCGTGTAGACCCCACCAATCGCTTAGTAGGCTCCCTCTAGTGTTGGGTGTGATGTTACCCCAATCGCTATGTTTGGCGTTTAGATCTCCGGCCAAAAGGTAATAGTTTTCGGCTGAGGTCAATCGCAGAGATCGAAAAAGTGATTCGAGCTCTGTAATCAAAGCTGTGGGTTGAGGTGCATCCCGTGCGTAAGCTGACACAATATACATCCGCTTTCCGTTTTGGAGAGGGATGCACACAATGCATGCCTCTAGCACCTGGAACCTCCGCACTTCACTGCTATATATGACTTTATGATTTAAATTTTTATTAATGAAGATCGCGACACCCCCGCCTTGAGTGGCGTTGGGTCGGTCTCTTCGTATAATATTGTATGAACTGTGCCGGATTTTGTGCCTCTGGTTTAGCTTAGTTTCGCTAGCCAGCAGCACATCTGGGCTTTCGTCCTCCAACAATTTAAAAAGCACGGCTCTCCGTTCGATCCTAATCAGTGAATTAACATTCACCGCCAGGATTTTTAAGGGTCTCTCTGCCAGCGTACCCATTATGGTTGATGTTGCGCCAGGCCAGGCAGGCACGTGTAGATATAGTCCACTCGAGCCGCATGGTCTTGGAGTTGCCGTTGGACCTGATTCAGCTGCACTTGAATGGCGAGTAGAATCGATTTCAGGTCTACATCGGCCGCCGGTGCCTTAGAAACGGGCACTGGGGCTTTGGATGGCTGTTGTACCGTGCTGCTGCGACCTGTCGCCATTTGGGCGTAGGTTAGTTGCGCCGTTACGGCTGGTGTTTGGATGCGTTCGAGTGGACGCTTAACTATCGCCTTCTGCTGACGGGCCTGGTTAGTTTTTTGAAGCTCTTGGAACTTAGGACAGCCCCGATAGTTTGCGGGGTGCCCCTTGCTCTTGCAAAGCACGCATTCGAGCTGCTCTCTTGGTGCGACATTGTCCCTCCCAAAATTGCACTCCTCGTTGCTGTGGCTCTTTGCGCATTTCACGCATCGAGGCTGCATTTCGCAGTTCGACGCGGCATGTCCGAACCTTTGACAGCGGATGCATTGAAGCATGTTTCCGCGCCTTTTTAATGTTTCCCACTTTACAACCTGATAGTGTACGGCATTAATGGTGCGTAAACCATCAAGTTTGCTATTGGGGGATAGCTGAACCAGGAAGAAAGGCAATTGCCTGTTTTCCCGTCTGGACCGAGCTGTGGTAAATGGCTTGACGCCCCTGAACACGAGGTCGTCGCTCTCGAACTGTTTGAGCTCGGAGAGGAGTTCCTCCGGCTTCTTGGTTTGCGGATCGATGCCTTTCAGGAGCATCGTCTGCAGCCTCTCTGTCTTCGGAGTGTATGAAAAGAACTCCGTCGACGACTTTTTTAAATATTGCTTGACAGTACTATGCTGCTCCACTGTGTTACAGTGGATCACATGCCTGTCTTGCCCTAGCCTTTTTATTGTAAAGTTCTTACCTATGGCTAGCTCGCATAGCTCGATGGTATCTGTTATTTCCATCTGGTAGGTGTTGATTGGAGGCACCTTCTCCTTGGTTGCGCGCTGTTGTTGCTGCTGGGTTGGCTGCTGTTTCGCCTGATGTTGTTGTTGCTGTTTTGGCTGTTGTTGCTGCTTCTGCTGTTGTTGCTGCTTCTGTTGTTGTTGCTGTTTCGGCTGCTGTTGTTGCTTCGGCTTTTGCTGATGGTTGGCCGGTGCTGCCTGCGTGGCTTTTTGTTTCAGCGGCTGCTGTTTTTGCTGCTGCTGTTCTGTTTGCTGCTGTTGCTGTTGTAGCTCCAGCTTGTGCAGTTCCTGCATCCTCGCCAGGTTTTTGGCGGCAATTCTGGCGGCGACGACTTCGAGTCGCTCTCTCATCGCGGCCATGTTGGCGGCGATGAGCTTTGCCTCTCTTTCGTCGTCGTCCTCCTCCCCTTCTTCGCCCTCTGACTCTGCACTTGTCAGAGCGACGAACGGATTGTTTGTTCCGGTGTATGAAGATTCCCGGACCACGGAATCCTTTTGCGGTTGTTGTTGTCTAGCTGCTGTTGGGGCTGAAGCCACCGTTGACTTCGCTTCGGTTGGCAGCTTTTCAACCAAAGCGACCCCTGTACGGCGCTTCGCAAGATTCGGCGTAGGGTTTACCCTCCTACGCCGCTTTTTGGCCATCCCTTTGTTTGGGACAGCCACCACTATCTCGTCGGATGACTCCGACTTTCTCCTGTCTTTATCTTCCATGCGCCGCTCGCCGGCGGCACACACACACACACACTCGGTCGCCCGAACTGCTTAATTTCACTTGGCGACAAGTGAAAAAAGCAGTTTTTCCCGACTGGGAATCGAACTCCCGAACTTAAGTTCTTGCCTCGGACCTCTAACCGATAGGCCAACGCGGCACTTCGGTGCGAGCACACGTGACTCTAACCCGCGATTTTGTTTTCCCGTTTTATTTTATTCTCTTTCTGCGTTGGAGAGAAGCCGAAATGCGACTGCACTTTAGCGCTGTGCTACACTATTGGCGACACCACCGAAATACGCACTTGAGTTTTTTAGTTTCCACTATTATTTTTTAATTTTTATTTTTTTTATTTTTGATTTCAAGTTTTTTTCAATTTGAATTTTTTAATATTTGGTGTTATTCGCATAGAATACTAGATTCGACTGTGTTCACAGGGCATAGTAAAGGCCAAATTATTGGGCCGATTCGACGCCGAATTAAAGAAAAAACGGCCCCCCTTGGCGAAGAAAAAAGTGCTCTTCCACCATGATAACGCACCGGCTCACACCTTGGCCCTCGCCACGGCCAAATTGGTCGAATTGGGCTACGAACTGCTGCCCCATCCACCGTATTCTCCAGATTTGGTCCCCTGCGACTTCTTTTGTTTCCAAACTTGAAAGTCACTCGCCGGGCAGAAATTTCAATCGAATGAGGAGAAAACGTATTTTTCAGACGGGTTAAAAAAGTTGGAGCATCGCTGGGTCAAGTGTATCGAGCTAAAAGGAGACTGCATTGAAAAATAAATCACCATTTCTCCAAAATTTGTGTTTTTCTTTAGTAGGCTAAGTACTTATCGGACCACCCTCGTATATCGTTATCGACTTTAGGAATTTTAGGAAGTTGTTGCATTCTCCAGAATTATTTGCAAGTCATGAGAAGATTCTCCATTCCTAATAGAGTGAAGATTATCTAATTTAAACAAATCTACTATTATGTTAGTAGAGTTAAATTTCGGGACTATGAAAGCCCACTATCTGACGAAAACCAGAATAAGTTTCAACGAGTTAAAAATAACTGTAATTAATGACAAGGATAGCAAAAACTTTTTGTCATTGATAAAGAATATAAAAAATTACAAGATGTGCCGGATGGTTTCAAGTCAGATATTCACAAAATAAATGCTGGAGTGCTCCAACGCTCTGTTCTTGCTGGAGGCTATATCTAATTCAATCAATCGTTGATGACAATTCTCTCAACTTTTCATAGCCATTCCAAGACTTTTGTCCCTGCTCTTCGGCCTTAGAATTGGAACAGTAACGTATATTATTATTATTATTATAACTACATGGAATTCGTTATGAAGAGCCAGAGTGTGGCAACCATATTCAAAACAAAAAAAAAAAAACATTGTTTTAGCATGTGTATATATTTGTTATCTTCCGCACATATGTACTTCTTAACGCATGTATATATTGTCAATTTAAACACGCATGGAAAATAAAGAGTCGGTCGATCTTGAACAACGGAGTAAGACGGACGTCGAAAGCTTGTTTTCTTTATTTAATTGTGACGCCTATAAGAGCTAAGCTTTTCTCATTAAAATACATATGTTGTGGGCGATCTCGAACGGTGAGAGACGAGAAGCTTTTTTAAAGCTAATTTACGGAGGGTTTTTCCAGTACCCTGCCGAGGAGAGAATTATGTACAGCGGCTCACAATGTAAAAAGTTCACACATTAAAATGTCCGAAGACATCTTTTTTTTTTAGAGCGGATTGCTCTGTTACTAATTTGGTATTGTCTTTAACCTATTTAAGTGAAAGTGCGTTGTGCGATTACACGTATGGGATTACTTATAGCATATGTTTTGCAAAATGGGACATCACATTTCAATAGAGCTGCGAAAATTAATTATTGAGCAGCATGAAAACGGAAAAAGGCAGAGAGAAGTTGCGAAAACTATTAACATACCTCGTAAAATGATAGGAACATTATTAAAAGGTTTCACATTGAGAATAGAATAGCAAACAAAACTATTTGCAAATAGCTTATATGTAGAATAGCAAGGATCAGTTCAAAACAGAAATTCTCCGAACGTGATGAGCAATGGATTGTCAAACAAAATAAAATTAATCCTATGCTAAGAGCTCCAAAACTGACTAGCATGGTGGAAAAATAACTGGACATTCAGATCAGACTTCCCAAAAAAAGGTTCATGCTGTAATGAAGTTCCCAACTCCCACCTAGGTTCAAGCAGTTTACAGTTTTTGCGGGCTTGGAAAATAATTCCGATTTTTTTTTCCGAGATTTGCAACGTTTGCTCGACCTCTTATCAGACTGCTAAGAAACGATGTTAAATTCGAGTTTGGTCTAGAACAAATGCAAAAATTTCAACAACTAACGGCAATGTTAACAAGTGGTCCCGGCTTCAGAATATTCTGCAGTCGACATCTTCATGCGGACGCTTCTAATCAAGGCCTAGGCGCTATTTTGTAACAAGAAGATTCGGAAGATAAAACGCTGTATCCGGTCTACTATGCAAGCTGGACGATGACACCTGCACGTCGTATAAATTGAAACTTCTTGCAGTCGTAAAGGCGATAAAAAATATTGTATATATGTATGTATCGGTTGGGCATCTCATTTAAGGTCGTGACGGACTGTCAAGCATTTACTCTTACCATAGCAAGAACCGATATAAGTTTACGAGTTGCTCGTTGGGCTCTTGTGCTAGAAGTGTTTCAATACACAATCGAGAACCGGCCAGGAAATCGATGCGCCACCTAGACGCCACCTAGACGCCCTCAGCCGTAACCCGCTATCTCTGTTTTTAGTAGAGAAGATTGTTAATTTGGTTTCTGTCCGCATACTAAGAGCACAAGAGTGGAAGGAGAAAAGGAAGAAAAGTGTTTGGAGAAAAACAATCTGTATCGAAGTTATGAGGGCAACACGTTGTAAGTGTTTCCGAAAGCAATGCAGTTCAGCAGTCCCACGAACAAGGACATTTTGGATGTAAAAAACAGAGCATCTTATACTTTAAGAGTTTTGGTTTTCACATAACATATGTATGTTAAGGTTAATAAATTCGTAGGTAATCAGACGTTTAAAGAATAAAGCAGCTGTTTTTGGGAATCCGAGGCGTATTGTATCACAACGAGGATCGGCATTTTAATTAAAGGCGTTGTCAATAATAAGTTGGACAATCGGTACAAATTCGTTCGAAGAGTGCAACAATAAATCAACGCTTCTAATTCACGAAGTATCTGCATGTCACTGTTGGAAATCATGATAGGACGAAAGATGCAACTGAAAAGTGATTACCGTTTGAAGGAAATTATCGAAAGAGTTATGTCAGAAAACTACGACTAGAGGTGGGTCAATACTAATATATTGAGATATTACCTGATATGAATATATTCGTTATTGAGTATTATAATATCTAAAGCGATACGAAATATCACTAATATTTGTGTATTCCATAGTGAAGGAGATATGGTATTATGATGGTGGTGGTATTAGTGTGGAGTTTGCAGTTCTGACATTTTCTTAGATATTCGCTTCGGATATTCATATCTGTTTAAGGAATCATGTTGTCAAATTAAGTATAAGAAAATAAGTTTCATACTTTAAAAATAAGAGTATGTGCGATATTATTAAATATTTTTTTCTTGTGATTAATAAAACAAGTAAGAAATGTTTTAATTTTTTTTATTTGCATTGAGGAACATCAATTTCATTACTTTATCAGGTCGTAGGCGTGTTCTTCTGTCAGATATTAATTCTCCTGACTTAGAAAATACACGTTCACAAGGAACTGAGGTGGCGATGATGCAACAATGCTGCTGGAAAACCTTCTTTAAATTAGGATATACAAAGCGATGATTTCGCCACCATTCATTCGGACTGTTTTGTCTTGGCAACATTTCATCATTCAGGTATCTTTGGACTTCTGCAATAGCTACTGCTCTTGCTGATTGCACTGGTGTTATTGTTTTAATAATATTGTCCACATCATCCCAAATAGAAATATTGCAAGAAGCTCGTTGACCGACATCCGCATTCAGGACCGAATCGACTGATTTTTCTTTGGTTTGTGAGCCTGCAGCTAATTCTTTATTTATTTCACCTATAGTTAGTTCAATAACTTTTTTTTTTGCAGCATCAGCTGCAGACTGGTCCATAAAAAAGTGGGTTTTAAATCTTGGATCCAGAAAAGTACAGACGCCAAAGGTATTGTTGTATTCGATATTTTTTAATCTTTTACTTACACCGTCTTTTATTAGGCTACCCATTTGTCTGGCGCTGTGATGGAGTGTCTCGTCATTCGATATTTTGTTTTGATAAATATTTAACAAAACTTTATTAAATAAAATAACGAGACTGCCAGTTAGATATCTCTCTCCACTTATTTGGTCTGTGACTTCTTTCAGGGGTCTTAGCACAGTACATAAATCACTGCATAGTTTCCACTCCTCGGAACTTATGGATGGTAAAGAAGCACTACTGCTACTGTCGAGAATAGCCAAAGTGCTTGTTAGTGCTTCTTTCAATAATACCGCTCTTTCCATCATATGGTATGTCGAGTTCCACCGCGTGGAAACATCTATTATCATTTTTTTTGGTAGAGCAACATTTGATTGGATTTGATATTTAATCAATTTCTCCGTTGCTGTGGTACTTCTACGGAAATGGTTCACAATGTTCCTCAATTTTAATATAAATGTTTCCACTTCTTGGAGTGCCAATGCATGTTTTGCAACTAAATTAATGGTGTGTGCGAAACATCCAAAATTTTTTAGGTTTAACTCCGTTATAGAATTTTGCACATTAGGTGCATTATCTGCAACCACCAAACGAATTTTCCTTTCTAGTTGCCATTGATTTATTAGTCTTTGCAAAACTTGGCTTATGTTAGATGAAGTGACCCCTCCAGAACTGGACATTGCAAAAGGATGGATTGAGTGTCGAGATTACTGTCAATATAATGAGCAGTTACGGCAAGGTAGCTCTCTTGTGCACGGGAAGTCCAGCTATCGATGGTAAGACAAGCTGCTTTAACTTCACTAAAACGCTCTCTTACCTCGTTTTCGCATTTTTGATATTCCGCATTCAACATATTATTACTCACATGTTTCCGACTTGGGAGCTGGTATGCAGGATTTAATGAGGCAACAAATTTTTTAAAACCTGTATCTTCAACTATTGAAAACGGCAAAAAACTATTGATGAAACGAGAAAGAAGTGCATCGTCAATTTCCTTGCGTTGGGCTAGTGTTATTTTTTTTGTATTTGTATATCGCAGCATAGTTGACTGAAAAATGTTTTTAGATGTTGATGGTTCTTGACTTAAAGGTTCTTCTGAATTTGATGGTAATGAACTATGTGGTTGTGGGTTAAGGATATCGGTTACACTGTTTTCTAATGAATCTGGTTGAATGTTAGATGGAGCTATTGACAAAACAGGTTCTGGCAAGTGTTGATTTGGTGTTTGTCTGGTTTGAGTATATTGTACTGTTATTAAGTGCTTATTTTTTAAATGTTTATTTAAATTGGACACTGTTCCTTTAAAACTGAATTTCATGTGACATATTGTGCACTTCGCAGTTTTACTTTCTATTGAATCTATTTTAAAATAATTCCAAACTTCACTCATTCTTGCACGCTTCATCGTTTTTTTTTTTTAATTTTATTTTTAGCGTTTTAATTCAATTAAATAAAAGGCACAATAAACTACGCAACGTTCACTTCACAATGTTCACGGATTGGTATATTGACAGAATTCAAGAATCGAGTAAAACCGTTAGTTTTTGGCGATGTCCTGGAAAACCATGAAATACAGTGCACGAAATAATAATAAGACCATGATGTAGAATCCGGCTATTACATTCAAAATAATATAGTATGGAGACTGTTTGCCCAGTTGCTTAATTTTAACTTATACTATTGCAGGAGTATCTAGTGCTCTTAAGTTCTTCAACAATATTTTTGTCTTAAAGCGATAATCATTATTTACTTAGGAATCACGTGAGAAACGAAAAAGCTTCTAGTAGGAAATGTTGGTGGTGATGCTGGGGCCACAAATATTTAATTGATTTTTTTGATAAACAATTTATAATCATAGTTTTTTATGCCAAACCAAATTATGCGTAAAGTGAGGTCATTCTGTCTCAACGTATCCCTAAACCCTATTAATTTTATATCGAGAAAGTTGCCACAAGCTATTTCAAACATAAGGTCATCTACGAATTATAAATGCATAGTTTTTTTTTTTTTTTGTAATCTCTAAAATTAAGTTGGTTCCATCATTATTTCGCGCAGTGTATTCTCTATTCCGCGCAGTGTATTTTCTGTTCTGCGTAGTGTATTTTCTGTTTCATTCTGTGTCATTCGTCCCCATGCCTATGGGGTATGTATTAGTTCATTCGCACTGGATTATTGTCAAAGTAATCTATCTCGTATTGGTGAATACCAAAGTATTATAATATTTGAGGTATTCGTATTAGTATGACTTGGATTCATATAGTAAACTGGGTGTTTTGACGAATATCAATATATCATGATATCTAAGATATTCGTATTAGTATGACTTGGATTCATATAGTAATCTGGGTGTTTTGACGAATATCAATATATGTATCATGATATCTAAGATATTCGTATTAGTATGACTTGGATTCATATAGTAATCTGGGTGTTTTGACGAATATCAATATATCATGATATCTAAGATATTCGTATTAGTAATACCTAATATGTGGAAATATTAGTAATATCTTGATGAATACTAATATATTTCTCTCATCTCTAACTACGACCAAGCGCGCATAAATTTAAGTACGATGACTGTTGAGCAGATTCAGAGGATTCAACATGAAAAGCGGAAAACGTTCAACAAACGCAGAAGAGAATCAGCACTCAGTACAAGATGGGAGATGTAGTCGCCATTCGACGAACACAGTTTGGAGTTGGTTTAAGGTTAAATTTTTGTATCCCTTGAGTTAGCTCAATCGCCTAGCGGATGATTATTCTCTTGTCGAGGAAGACATCGAGGACGATGAAGTTGAGATTGTCCGATTATTGGATGTGAAGTCACCCTTGGGCAACGTTTCCAACCGTTCCAACTTTTCCTGTTTTCCATTCCCTTCCCTTTTTTAATTTCAACAGACTTCGCGCGCCAACACGAATTTTTTTTTGTTTTGGTTATTTATTCTGTTTTGCTTGGGATAGCAGTCGAGTTCAGTTCGTGTTTAAATTACTTCCCACATATTTTATTTCTGATCGTAAAGTTATTATTACAATTATGTTATTCAAATAAACTTGTAATTAACATATTATAGGGTGAAAAATATTCATTTATTCATCAATAACTATTTTGTAACCCTAGATATAATAGACTTCCGCCAGTGAGTTTTTCATTCCTTGAAGTGCATCTCATATGCACTTTTTTCGTACAGCCTTGAGTTCCTCTGCGGGCCTTATCTCCTCAATCGCGACAAAACTCCGTATTTTCATGTGTATGAATTTCTTGAGTGAATTGCGAAAACGGACGGACGTGTTTTTCATTGAGTGCCGTGTTTAATATTATACCACCAGGTTATTAAACGACAGAGACGCTAGACTTTAAGTAAAGAGCGCTACTAGGCCCAGTTTTATTTAATATCCAGTATTTTTACTAATATCCATTGTTTTTTTGATTTTTTTTTTAATTTCAACAAAGAAAAACAACAAAGGAACTATGAATGTCTTACGCTCGCCACTCCTCGGACGTAAACACAAAATCCGAATCCCTCTCCCACTCACGAAACACCAACCAAATCAATTAATTTCCAACTGGATTCCCCCTCTCTTCCAGTCAAAACTTGCCCTAGACATCAATCTTCTAACATAATTTCCCAGCCAATTCAAATAAACCTGAGCTTGCCATTAAACACAGCAGCGTCTCAAAAAATTGACCCATTTATAAATATACTTACCCAACAGAGTCTATTAAACAACATGGCCATAACAATAACAAATACCGCCACAACTATGAGAAAAACAACGGTCCCCACAACCAATAGAAAAATAACAGCATCAACATCAGCGTCCGCAAATACCATTCGGTCCACACATTATGATGACCTCCTTGGTAACAATATAACAATAACAATAACAAAAAATAAAGAACAGCTTCATAGACAAAACTAACGATATATTGGCTCAACAAACCGACTAACACACACAAAACAGGTTTGCCCTCCTTTCCCCGACGCCGTGATATACGAGTATATAAGATCCTAAAACTACAAAGATTCCCACCTCTAAGAAATAATCCCTAACATCCCAGAACCATCTGTTTTAACGACTACTATAAATAAATGCTAAACCTGCAAAAGCTGGCTCTCAGATAACAAAAACACAAAACCAGTCAACCCAAAAACAACGCACAGTTGGTCCAAAAACCACCCGCCTATAATTTTTCCAGCAACCATGCCCGATCCTCCGATAATTACAAAAATCCAGCAAACACAATCCCATTTTGGAACTATAATCCACTTGTGACACAAATTGCCATATTGATGAATATTATGAGCACATAACAAAAATACTTATAACAAAAATTAGAAAGTAAACAGAGCATGGACGTAATGAAAATTGTTATATGGAACGCGAATGGCCTACAAAAGCAATCTAACGAACTAAGACACTTTACCAAGACTAACTCAATAGACATTCTACTACTTTCAAAAACACACTTTACTGACAAAAATTACTTCGCGATACCTGAATGTAGTGTGCATCTTACAAACCATCACGATAATAAGGCCCACGGCGGGTCGGCAATCTTAATAAGACAAAAAATAAAATCCATTTAATTCGAAAACTACAAGACTGAGCACATTCAAACAACGACAATACAAGTTAAAGACGATTACGGACAACTCACAATCTCAGCTTTTGACTGTCCTCTTAAACACAACATATCGACAAAATAATACAAACAGTACCTAAATACACTAGGTAAAAGATTTATTGCTGGAGGCGACTTTAACACAAAAAATACAGATCGGAGCTCTAGAATAACAAATAAAAAAGGCTCTACACTACTAGGGATACTTAATTCGCTTAATGTGATTTTTTAAGCGCAATTTAAAGAAAATTAAAAAGAAACGAAAATCGAGAAAATTGTGGCAAGCTAACAGATGTCCAGATATAAAAGCCTACAAAGGAATTAAAAGAACTACTACAAGATCACAAAAATAAATGCTTTAACAACTACCTGCAAAACTAACGCCAACTTTACAAACGAATTACTCACTATGGAAAGAGACAAAGAATATAAAGACAACATTCTAACATGAATCACCCATTCTAAACGACAATATGTGGTCTAGAACAAATGTAGAAAAATCCACAACACATTTTTTTTGCAAGAAGCTTTACAAACGAAATAACTGACTACCCCCACTACTTAACGTTCGAAAATACAAACAAGAATACACAAATAAAACCGACCACTAAAGAAGAAATTAAGTATATAATAATATTCAAAAAATAACCGAAGAAAAGTCCTGGTTATGATCTAATAACAGGACAAATTCTTAAAGACATACCTGATCAGGGATAAGTATTTCCTAAGATTTGGAAAGTAGCTGAAATGAAAGCCACGCCCAAACCTGATAAGGTCGCAACAAAAACTAATAATTATCCACCTATTTGTTTATTACCAGTTATATAAAAACCACTAGAAAAAGTTATTCAAGCCAGATTACAACCAATACTTGACCAAAATAAAATTATACTAACCACCAATTCGAGTTTAGATACCAACACTCAATAATACAGCAGACACACAGGGTTATAAATAAAATTTCGAATAATTTAGTAAATAAAAAATAAAAAATTCCATTTTCCTTGACGCATCTAAAGCTTTTGACAAGGTATAGCACACGCGACTACTCTATAAATTAAACAAAACACTACCACTAGACTTGTACTTATTACTTAAAAGCTATCTCGAGTAGCGGCTTTTTTATGTTGAATACAAGGACGAATGCTCGAAGCTGCTAACAATCCTAGCATGCGTTTCCCAGGGAAGCCTCCTTGGCCCACTACTTTACCTACTTAACACATCAGAAATACCAAACCCGACTTTACAACATACCATGCTATCTACAAACGCTGATGATACTATTATCCTTCAAGCCAGTAAAAACCTAAAAAACGCAAATTATAGTTCATAGAGTTTCTTAAAATCTGGAATATAAAAAAGGAATATTCTTAATGGAAAAGTGAAACAAAAATAGGCGAGAACAACGAGCGACAAGGGGCGCTCGGAGTCAATATAACACCCAACGGTGGATTAAAACCAACCTGGGCCAAGACACAAAAAAAAAAAAATTAAACACCAGGTAATTTTAAAGGACATAGGTCCTAAATTGTACATTGTACCTTATACTTTGTTATTTGTTATATTTTGTTACAACTATGATTTTTCGCATCCATGAATTTCATTGCATGAGCCAGCGGATATGCCAATATCCTCAATAGTCAACAGTTCAAGTTAAAACTAGCACTCAATTTTATTTCTCACGCAAAAACTAATACAGAATCTTTGATCCATTTTATTCAGTAGCAAAAAAATGCCAGGCATACCAGTCTAACTTCTAAATCCATGAAAAATAAACTAAATATCCTAAATAATGTCAACATATGTGCTAGGGGCATAGGTACCAATATAACAAAATAAAATTCGAAAATGGAATATTCATATACAGTTACAGTGCAAAATATGTGCAAAAACTGGATGGGGTCAGCTCGCCAGGAGTCAAGCTACAATTCTAGGACTTTTACCTTCTATTTTGCTAACTTTTACTTGGAACTGCCCAGACGGACAGACAGGAAAGCCTTTGCATAAGACTTCTCTACCCCAGCTTTGCAAAGTAGAAGACTTAGAGCGTACATGCGATTTTACGCCAGGGTCGAGGATAACATACCATAACAGACAGCCGGTAAAACAAACGATTGCCGCAAACCTTTCTTAAAGCCTATAGTCACAAGCCTCAGCTCAAGCTTTTTAACCATGTGGTTTGATATAAGGTAGAAATGGAAATTTAATACGTTGTATATTTTTCGCACATGAAAAGCATCATTGTCCCTGATTTTACGAGTATTTTAATAAAATTCAAAAATAAGAATTATTTCAAAAATTGATATTAGATCTACATATACATTTATATAGTTTGTCAAGAAAGTGTTTACACAAGTGAAAAAAAACAACTCATTTTACTTATTTTATTATATTATATTAATGCTAGTAAAAAAAATAATTTTGCAGTTTTCCTTCGTTGTCTTCCAAAATCTACCGTTGTCTTACCTGTGTTTTTTTTAAATCAATTTAATTAATGTTAATTAATTTAATTAACATTATTTTTATTGTTATTACATATTTATAATTGTATATTATGCGACGATTTCCCTTCAGTACGGTTCTTTAAAGGAACCATTTACTACGATAAAAAAAAAGATAAATTTTTGGATAATTTTTTATTTTATTTTACTATTGAAGAGTTTGCGCTATCAGCTTTTTTCCTTACTACCGTTCTTTAATTGTTTTCATTTTATTGCTTCAAGTGCTTCTTTCAATCCTTCAGGTGGAACGATTTTGTCATTAATAACAATGATCTGTCCAAAATATTCTTATTTAATCTTTTTATTTTTGAACTTAAAAATATTCTCTAATCTAAATACAGGCATGGACAATGCATGGCAGTTGATATTACAATACACAATATTGTAATATTGCAAAATATTGACGGGAACGAGTTTGATCGTTTTAATTTACTCATTGCATGACACCGCCCGTATTTAGATTAGGTGAAATAAATATAAGATATTTTACCTTTCTTTTCTTATATAAACATTTCGTACTTACGAACTTGCAGTCTCGTCTGTAAAATTAATAAAAAAAAAACATTATTAACTCATATAATTATAAGGATTATATTGTAAATATATGTATGTATATATACATACATATGATACGTATATATGGATGCACTTTTTTTCCAATTGTTGTCGCAGACACATAATATATATGTACATATTTATGTACAATATATACTGGGATCTAAAACATCTCTCAATTTACAAGTATTTCCTATTTACATTCTAGTTGATACGAATTAGTTTTATAATATACTAGTTACATAAAAATTCGTACATAAATATGTATATTAATCAACTTTCAATATTTGTCATTGCCCATTCCACCTTATAGATTTATATTGTTACGTGTCATTTAGAAAGGCAGATTTCAACGACTTTTAGTTGTGAACGGAAAAATTTAAAACCGATAGTTAGCAATTTGAAAAAATGAATACGGTAGTATAATTTGGTTTAAAGCACACTTAGGCAGAATGCATTTTATGAAAATTAACTAAATAGAAACTGTAAAAACAATCACAAAAGAAACAGTGTTAAAAAATTGTTTTCATAAAAATCGACTCGATATATCCCATACAGAATAATTAATTATAGTTAATTTGTATATCAATGAAGGAAGTTTTAAAAGGTTGTTAAGTGTAAAAAATACGATAGATGTACAAACGCGAACAGATATTAAAAGTGAAAATGAAAATTGGTGCTTATCACTGCAAGAAGTGCGAGGAAGCAGACAACGATCGCAACTAAGAGGGTGCAAACGTAATCACAGATGAAGGTGTCAACAACTCAGTTTCCACTGGAAGCTCGTCAAAAACATGAACTGAGGCAGCCACAAGCTGCATCTTCGCCAACAATATCGGAAGAGCGTCAACAGGCAAGTAAACGCCCGGAGTTGGAATCACGCGCCAATGTACACATCAGCAAATAATAACAACCCTGTTAAAATATTTTCAACGAATTTGAATGTAAAGTGTGCGATCCCAGGTTGCGGATGCAAGCGGAGCTTAAAATGTAATTTTTTTTGGACTGTCAAATAATCGCAGTCAATTTGGAGGAAATATTTAAAAATCATGTACTCCAACGATTTGGAACCTGGGATCGACCACAATCAAATAAGTAAAATTGTATATCCCAAACATGAAATAACAGATATAATTTTAAAAGAATAAACGCACATAATTAAGTAAGCATAGTGTACCCACCAAAAACAATAGTTTACACGTCCTGCACACTGCATAATATGCATTATATTTTAGTGTCATGCGACACCAAAAAATCCAAACACTGGACGGCACACGTCAAAGGGCTGACACCATAAGAATACAGGCAGAAAGAATTGGAACAAATACATACATTACAATGTTCACTGGCCAAGTATTACGACGGATGAATATTTTATGTGTCATCTGAGACCTGACTCTTTGTGGTCAGTTTTCCGTGTAGTTTTCCGAAATATGGCGGCATGCTATCTATTTGAGATCGATATTCATTGGAAATGCTAATGGGGGAAACACTATATAAAGACATGCCAAATGGAAATAAATTCAGATTCAACTAGCCCAACAACTAGACTTGATTCTCATTTTGGCAAACCCCTATGGCATTTGGGTCCTATGACACTCGTGCCCTGCCTGGAGGTTGCATAGACACACAAAGTAAATACATTATATGGCGATCCTGCCTAGTCGATCTTGTGTAGCTTACGTCGTAGTCATAGTAGTAGCGTGAAAATCAACCCAGACACTGATCTGACAGAGCTGATCCCAACACCATTGTTAGAAGAGTATACACCAGGAGAGGCTGTATGTGTACCAATATACACACCAACACCAAAGACATCAGGCCTAAAGAAACTGACCAAAGAAGAATACAGAAGATTACAACTGCGAAACCAAGAAGCACGAATAACTGAGAGCAAAAAAGTAAAAACTACAACGCCCAAGGAGAAGAGGGGAGAAAAACCCCCTACTTCGTGAATATAATAAAAATCCAGGTAGATGAAGTATCTACAATAAGGCAACTGAGATCTGGACAGAGACCGAAAGCCTAAGAAAGACCATGATGAGATATAAACACACTTAATTAACTGGAAGAAGAGGATGGTAAACAACACCATCAAAGAGAACGTGACCGTAAACGAGAAAGTGGACCCCATGTCAATTTCCCTATACACGGCACTAATAAAACGTATAATAATTATTATATATATTGTATTCAAAGTACAAAACTATGTAAGAATACTTGTAATAAGAAACAATGTCAACAATGTTGAAGTAAAATTGAATAAAATGTTAGGTATGGAAAACAATCTAATCAAATTATATTATATTTTATATTTATTAGGGTTATACTGAACAAACGTGGCATTCGATACTTGAACAGATAAAATCGCTTAAACAAGATATTGTTTCACATACAGAAAAAAGACAAAACCGCAACTTTAGAAAAATTCCTAGAGATATATACAGTAACACGAAAACTTATAATCCCAACCCTAGAAACATTTAGCAAAATTGCAGATTTCAGCATTGAGACTGCAATGAAAGTAATCCCAACTTTCACAGGAGTCTTCAAAGATCTCCAGTTTCAACGAATTCGTCACGTCAAACTTGCGCAGAACGTCAAAACTCGTTGGCAACATTAAAAAAAATTCAAAAACACAACAAAAATATCACAAGTACACACCAAGTTGTCACAAATAATTCAGAAAAATCAATCGGTAACTCATACAAAGACAAAGTACGAGTATTGTACCCTATTGCCGACTTGAATAGCCTACAGATAGAAGTATTACCAAGAAAATCAACCAAAACTATGCACTTACAATTTTTAAAAATGGAATAAAACCAGCTATTTTTGCTGATCAGCCAAAGTCCCTATCAGCTGCAATCAATCTGGCACTCAAACTGGATAGGGATTTGAACCAAACCAATAGCGAAATGATGTACGTAAGAAGAAACTCCAATCACTATAATGGAACTTGGAGCATTATTAGTGAGCAACTTGGTAAAAAGAAACTCAGTAGATGAAACTATAAAAAATAATTTAGTTGATAGTAGATATTGTGAACAATCGTTCATATTTGTCACATAAAAAAATTAAAATAAGGAATTCGGAGCTACAAAAAAGTTATATGTAAATCAAAGTCTCTAACAGTGTTGTGTGCCAAAAGTAAAGAAAACATCGATTATCCGGCCGGTAGACAAAGGGGGAAATAAAGAAAACATATGAAATTATAGACCAATCTACCTATCTACCAGCCTATGAAAAGTGTATGGATCATATAGCCATTAGCCGCATCAACAACTTCATTAAAAAAAAGCATAAAATTCTACAAACAAGTCAAGACGGCTTTCAAAAATGTAAGAGCACCCAATCGCTTCTAGGGGAGTTTACAAATACGGTCAATGCTGGGCTGAACAAAAACCACCATGTCTTTGTACTCTTTATTGATTTCAATAAAACGTTTGATACTTTGATGCTTGAAAAACTAATAGAAAGTCTCTGCAGAAATGGTCTCAGAGAACTAGTGTTAAACTAGCTTCGGAGTTATCTAACAGACAGAACGATCAGAGTTAAAGTATCTGACGTCGGTAGCAGTGAAAATAAAATAAAATGTGGAATACCACAAGGCTCAAAACTGGGACCTATCTTATTTATTCTTTTTACAAATGAACTGTTAAGGATATTTAATAAAGGTACAGTCTATGGCTATGCGGACGATGTAGTAATAGTGATAAAACACCAGGACATGCAAGTAGCCAAAAAAATACTACAAGAAGAATTTGGCGCTTTATCAAAATGATGACACGATAACCGGCTGGTTATAAATGTGTCAAAAACTAAGGTGATGAATAAACATATGTATATATTATATCAATATTTACTACCGAAATGACTGCTGTCCACGTTGAGTTAACAACAACATAACTCGTTTCAAATATCTTGGAGTAAAGATAGACAACAATATTTTATGGCGCGAGCACATAAGTTCCCTGCGTCTACAACTCAAAAGTAGAAAAGTGCAGAGCAAGTATATTACTCGCTAGCTTAGTCTCGAATTAGATATGAAATTCTAGCCTGGGGTAACGCAGCATAAGCCCATCTCGATAAAATAATCAACCTATAGCAGCGACTTGTTAAAATAGTCGAATCCTTCAAAGTGCTAGACCTCAAGGCAATCTACTGGATGACCACATTATTGCACTACATGACAGACCGACGTTTTTTACATCCCATTCAACACACGGTTATACAATAAGACGAGCCCAAGGTATGTTCGAAATTCCGAAAACCTACAACAGCTATGGTGATCGAGAATTGTGATATGTTGTTTAAATTTAAATAACGCAATTCCTGAATCTTCCTGAATCGCCTTCAAAATTTTAAAAGAAGAATAAAGATAAAAACATACAATATTTACTTCAAATGCATACTGTGAGCTAAGAATCAATATTTAAATTTATAAATTGCTTTAAGTCATATAAAATCTAAATAATGAAATAACTTTTCCTTATTCACTCGTAAATGAAATTAAAGTAATGTTAAGTCTTAAAATCTCAAATATCATTATGTACAACCATTTGCAGATAAGCCTTCTGCTTCGCAGGTAAACTTACATAATTGTAAAATGGAAACAAATAAACTTGCTAACTTACCTGCTTACCTAATACCTAGTTAACAAAAACAGAATCAACCACAACCAGAGATACACAACATCCAACCTCCAACATCCGAACCAACAACTCCGGGACAACAAAACTAGTAGTACAGACAATCCGATTAACCATGTAACAGTGAACACATCTAAGCTAAATATGTAGAAATCTTAAATACCTCATAGACACTGGCACAGACATATCAATATGCAAAGAAGACAGTATAAATAGATACAAATGACCTAATAAACGAAAAATGTAGACTGACAGGAATAACTGAAGAAGAAATACAATGATTAGGTATAACATATCTAAATCTCAAACTTGGAGAGTACAGTACAGCACACAAATTTCATATAGTTGATACGAACTTTCCCAGTAACAGATGGTATCTTAGGAAGACATTTTTTCACGCAATATATGTGCAAGATAGACTATGAGGCATACACCCTAACGACAAGAATAGATGAAAACGAATTAACCATTCCAATGAAGCAAAAACTAACAACATAATAAAAATTCCATCTAAAACAGATCAACTAGAAAACGACATAATAGAAAATTCTGTAAGCCCGTTCAATTAACCATTACAGCTAGTCCCGAAAAAGAGTGACGGAAACATAAACAATTTGCGACTGGTCGTACATTTCCGTAATTTTAACGACAAAATTGTCAATGACAAACAGCCGTTAACTAGATTTGAAGATGTGCTGTCCACACAAGACGGACATTACCATTTCAAAAGACTACCATTCGGACTAAACATATCCTGCAGTAGTTTCCGAAGAATGCTAACGATTCACTAAGCGGCTTAGAATCCAATGCTTTCTGTGTAGATGACATTATCATTTTTAGATGTAGTCTAAAACACCATAACGATAACCTAATTAAGGTATTCGATAAACTAAGAATACAATCTCAAATAAATGCTAGTAAGTGTCATTTTCTGAAATCTGAAATTGTATATTTATATTATATAAACCATACCAATTGAAAATAAAATCAGATTCGACTAAACCAACAACTATACTTTTTTCTCATTTCGGCAGACCTATATGGCATTCGTGCACTGCCCTACTTTTGCATCTCCCCTTTTGCAGATACCTATGGCACTCGTGCCCTGCTTGGAGCTTGCATAGACACACAAAATAAATATATTACATTATTCTTTTCTCCCCTGCGCAAAAGAATTGCCATTATTTGTCATCAGCTTGAAAAAAAGGAATTTTCAAGAATAGCAGTTTCCAAAAAACGGGATCATCGTTTCCACGCCGTGTGCGACGCACATCACCTAGAAGATACTTTCGTCTAAATGAGGGAAAGTCTGCCGGAAGCCAAAGAGAAGGCCCAGCCGAGTTGTCGAGTATATCGGAAGATACAGGTTCCTTCTAATATTACTCGAATCCAAGGAGAAACCGCAACCATGGAGACTGAGGGAACAAACCAACCACAAACATGCCAAAACAAATAGAAATCATTGCAAATCATTGCGCTTGCAGCTCCAAGCCGCCAAAAAATATGCTGAAAATGAAAGAGTTTTCTCTCAAACACTTTAATGATTGGTTAAGTGGAGTAGCCAGAAGGCATACAAAGATCGTAGATTGAAATTCTTCACGCCACAAAACAAACCAACAGTGATATATGTCGCCATTGTAAAAAGAAGTCACATGCGTTAGTCAATTGCAATGCTTACCTGTCCCTCGACATTCAGGATAATTGAGAATTTGTGAAGAAAAGCAGACTGTGCTTTTGTTGCCTGAGGTCATAGTATACGCTCATGCATGTCTCGACAGCCATTTGTGGGATCGATTACTGCACAAGGACTCATCATTCGTCTCCACATGAAGAGCAAATAGCGATTCAGGCGACTCTGTTAATAGAAGAAAATCATAATCAAGAATTATCAAAACCTGTACTGAGCTGTAACACCAAGCTAAGCTCCAAAATACCTTTCCGTATTTGGCCTTAAGGCTTTACAATGTTACCTTTTACGCTACTCGATGTGATCCTCACTTAGTATTATTAGCGCAGACTTGGCCAAACAATTGAATCTGCATGGATATAATCGGCCTATCAATTTACAATGGTTTGGGAAAGGACAATGACTGAGAAATCAATGCTGGTGGACGTCCGGATAATTTCAAACAAATTTGGAGCCGAACGTTTACGTTGAAAGAAGTGCAAACCGTTAGTGAATTGCACCTGCTTACTTAACCGCTCCCTAAGGCCGATCTGCGTTTGTTGTCCTGCCGTACATCTACAATTGCTGATTGGACTTGATAACAGTCAATTGGGCGGCGTCATTAAACACCATTTTATCCACGGACACACAACCGATCGTTGCTGAAACTAAGCTTGGATGGGTAGTATGGTCGAATAAAAGCGATCGCAACTGAATGACCGCATATTAACTACGTTCTATATAGCCAAAGCATGAAAGAAGGAGAACTTTGTCTGGAGCGAATGTTGGATGAATATTTCATCATGTCGGTGTGGTAAGAGAGCTCTCCAAATTCTCTCGAATGGGTTTGTTGTGGAAAGACGAAACAGTTGAGACTCTAGCGAGTTTCGAGATGGCACTATGAAGGCTTTGGAGCCTTATAAATAAGATATCCAGGGAAGAGCTTGCAGCCGAGTACAAGGCCATCATCAAGGTCTATGAAGAAGAAGGGCACACCAGGAAACTCAAGATGAAGCAGATAAGATGACCAAGAATATAGTATCTTCCGCATTTTGGTGTAAGGAATCTACAAAAGCCAAATAAGTTACGATTGGTATTCGACGCAGCAGTTAGTGTGAACGGAGTTTTTCTGAATTCTCTATTGTTAAAGGGATCGGATAACCTCAAGCCATTGTTATCCATCCTCTTTAATTTTCGGCTTCACATTATTGAAATGATTGGAGACATCAAATAACTGTTTCATTAGATTCAGATCCAGCCGGAGGACCAACAAGCTCAGCGGTTTCTGTGTAAAGATGACATTCAGCGCAAGCTGCTCCCCATGTTCAGCTATCTTCGTCAAGAACCTAAACGCATCGAACATTGCAAACGATCACCCGAAAGCAGTCAAAGCAATTGTGGATCATCATTACTTAGAAGATTATGTGGCCTGTTCTGACAGTGAAGCGGAGGCTATTGAAATCACTAAAACTGTCATATCGTTCCATAGAGCCGCGGGTTTTGAACAGCGAAACTTTGCCTCAAATTCTCCGCAAGTTCTACAATACATTTCCGAACATCAACGTAACCAAGAAGAAGTGCCCTGAAGTTTCCTCGGGTTAACAATGACGTTATGGCAAATTGTAGGTGTCCCAGTATAACGATGTCTATATTTGATCCAAATGGGATGATGAATTGATGCTGCAGTCGGTATGGACACACGACTTTTCCTCGGACGAGGCGATACCAAATGAGATTTTTGACATTTGGAAGAGGTGGAGGGCGGAACTTTTATTGCTGATTGGATTGAAAATACCTAGATGCCATGACATTCTCCTGTCAAAAGCTGAGAGGATAGATCTTCACACGATCATTGATGCCAGTGAGCAGATGAAATCAAATCCATCAGATTTTATTAATCTGTGGAAAAACGATCTAACGCTGCCAAAAGGAGTCAAGATTATCGGTTTTGCTGACGACATTGCCATAGTTACTGTAGCGAAAAACATCCGCGAGATAGAGTCCGCAACGAATGAAGCGATCGCCAGGATTAAAATTTGGCTAGATTCTGCCGACCTTGAACTAGCTGAATACAAGAGGGAGGCTGTCTTAATAACCAGCCGAAAGACTTTAGAATACGCAAACTTCCGGGTTGGGAGCCCATTAATCAGGTCTGAAGAGGCACTAAAATACTTGGTTGTAATGCTCGATAACCGACTTAACTTTAAGACCCATGTCGAAAATTACAATAAAAATGCGTCACAAATGCGGTAGCACTTTTCAGAATGCTGCCAAACATCGGTGGATCTTGCTTTCCAGAGTGTTGAGCTCAATACTCCTGTACGCTGCGTAAGTCTGGGCGGGTGCTCTTACAACCAACGAGATAAAAAGAACGCTGTCGTCTGCATACAAACTTTGCGCAATAAGGACAGTATGCGGTTTTTGGACAATCTCGGATGGAGCAGTCTGTGTTATAACGGATATCGTCCCTCTCATTGCAGAATAAGCTAAGAAGAGCTGTTAGTGAAGATACAGAGCACATAGCATAAGTTGCTAAGCAGCCCCACGAAGTATTATAATATCTAACGGCAGTCCCGTGGGGAGAGTGGTTGAAGTGCGCAGGGTGTGGTTTACCACGTAGGCGTATTCTTGGCATGGAATATTCGGGTTTGCAAATCGTGCATACCAATAGCCCGGACTAAAAGTATCTTTCAAAGATTACACATACTTCGGCGCCTTCATAAGAAAAAGCAAAACATTCATCATCTGTTTATTCGGGGTAAGGGCAAGATTGAAACAACAAACAAAATTTGTTCGAATAAATATATCATACCACACTACTCACTCATGTTAGTAGTCTATAGAAAATAATACGAAACAAATTTAAAAAAAAATTCTCTGTGGCGAGAATTAAAGGGAAAACGAGACTGTCGGGTAGTAAGCGTACGAATTAGAATTAAATAAAAATATTAAAAGTAACAATACATAACTCATAGTGGGATAGAGAAAAATAAAATCACATACATGTAACTATTATAAGAGAGTTTAAAATTAAAGAAAATGAATACAGTGATGGACAATTTAAAAGCAATGGCAGCCGCGCAGTGGAAGGAATGACTTGGTTCGTTGAAAAAAAACCAGCAGCAACAAAAGGTTAACTAATTATACGCTTGTTGGAAATTCCCGAGAAGGAACGCGGAACATTTCCGGAGAAGCCCAGAGCCAGAAACAGCGACGACGATGAACAAAATAACCCTGATGAGTGTGATCATCAGAAACCACCAATGAGACGTATCACTTAAAATGGCCGCCGACGTTTGCCTACAAGCTCGGGCGAGCACCTGAGAACCTCAAGTGCTGTCAAAATTTTGTAAACAATCACGCACATTGTTATAATTCCAAGAGTGTGTGTGGCGGGAGTACACTGCGGTACAATGAAATGAGCTCACACGTATTCACTATTATAGTTTGTTTGTAACGGGTTTTGTCATTACGAACCTGGACTTCTTTCAAAATTTCAGGGTGTCACGGGGGAAGACGTACGAAAGACGCACGTCTCATTCTGGTTTCTGGTGATCATGAGGGCGATAATGAGTGCGAAGATAAGCGCGATGATCAGTGCGATGATGAGTGCGATGAAGAAAGAAAAGCAGGTAAAGAAGAGAGTAGGAGTGAACCGAAAAGGAAAAAAAAGAATGACTGGGCATTGATGAAAGCTGAATTGGAGTTGAATGAAACGGCAGCTACAAAAAAGGGAGAGAAAACGTGCGTGAGAAATAAACCGTCGCAAGCAAGGCCGACATACCGGATGATGAATTGCTAAAACATTTCATTGAAGGAATTTTATTATTTTATTTTTTATAAAGAAAGCCAACAAGCTAACGAAACATTAGAGAAAAGGACAAGTGTATTCAAGGAAACGATAGAAAATAATGAAGATAAGTTTAAAGAAGAATATAAAATGTTAATGAATATTGAAAATGGTGATAAAGACATTTGTATAAATAAAAATTAATTAGATTTTATAGCAAAAGGGAGATTTCTAACTTTATATAGTTATTTGTATGACCATAAGTTTGACTAGTAATAAGTCCTTCAAATTATCTTAGATATCCGATTACGCGTGGATTATCGTAATCTTAACAATGTAACATAAAAAGATAATTATCCGATACCACTAATAGACGATTTACTGGATACACTTGTAAAAAAACAAAACGTTCTTCTTATTATAAGATTTGAAATGTGCATTTTATCACATAAGAATAAGCGAAAATTCTATAAAATATACATCGTTTGTAACCCCATTAGGCAATAAGAGTTTATCAGGAAGCCTTTTGGATTGAGAAATGCACCTTCTACATACATTCCAAAGGCTTATTACGCACATTTTTGATGATTTGATAAGGACAGCAAAAATAGCTATATACTTAGATGAAATAATAGTAGCCACGGAAAATATTGACGAGTATCTAGAACTTCCGAAATTTGATATTTAGGGCATACTATTTTTAAAGATGGTATAAAATCTGGCGAGAATGATCTTGAATCAGTAAAGAAATTTCCGGTGCCACAAAATGTTAAGAACGTTCATAGTTTTTTGGGACTCAGCTCTTACTTGAGGAGATTTTTAAAATATTTTTCACTTTTAGCTGAACTATTATATAAGGCAATACGAAAAGATGTCAAATTCAAGTTTGACGAAATAGAGTTACGCTGCTTTGATGATTTGAAAAAGAGATTGGTGGAAGCACCTATACTTGCAATTTTTGATCCACGAAATAGGTATGCTCTAAGAAGGAGATAAGCCCTAGGGTAGCTAGATGAGCTCTTGAACTTCAAAATTGTGATTATACATTATAAAATATAAGCAGATC
Source organism: Merodon equestris (assembly GCA_958301585.1). Classification (NCBI taxonomy): domain Eukaryota; kingdom Metazoa; phylum Arthropoda; class Insecta; order Diptera; family Syrphidae; genus Merodon; species Merodon equestris. The sequence continues at coordinate 107,995,591 of OY284413.1, forward strand.
AAAGTGGCAACAAGTAGACGCGCTGAGTAGACTTACAAATATTTTAGTATTGGAGGAAAACACGTTTGAGCAGAACCTATAAATTTCGAAGTCATAGTAAAGATGAAGATATTTGCAAAATTAGGGACCAGTTAGAAAAAGAATAGAGTAGTGCCTATGAAATGCGCAATGGTCTAATGTATAGAAAAGTAGGGCAGAGTGTTATTTTCTTTATTTCGAAAAATATGGGAAGGAATTTAATTCGAAAGTATCATGATAAAATGGGACATTTGGGAATCGAAAAAGTGTTCAATTTGAACTGTATAGCTTTTTCATCAAAATCTGAGGATTTTTACATAACAATCCCAAAGGGAATGAACCATTCGATACTATGCACGTTGATTATTTTAGTCCTGTGTTGTTAAAGAGGATCAAAAAGACGAACGACGAAAACGAAAACGCTTTCACGAAATTTACTAAATTGTGTAGGACTGTACAGGACTGTGCGAATCAGTTACTTTTCGGCGTTCACCAAAGAGGAGAAGTAGTTGATTATCTTAAGGAAAGGTTTCAAGAAATAAATAAACAGGAAGAAGAAACAGATTTGGTTGGAATGAGAAAACGAGCGGTGGATAAAATGATGAAATGTCGAGATTATAATAAATTATCCAAGGAATAGGGTTCATACAGAGTACAAAAAAGGGGATTATGTTATACTGAAAAACTTCTTAAGCCCGGAGCATGTAAGAAGATCGCACCCAGGTTTAACCTACCAAATGACAGGTGTTTACTACTAAATGACAGGTATTTACTCAAAGACGTAGAATGGTTGCAATTAAATCAAAATCCTTATACTGGGGTAAGAGAGGTTGCTAACCTTAAGCTTTGGCTTATGTTAATTCGAGAAGATTTTTGTTAATCGGGAAGATTGCTAGTCATCACGGCCGAATCTTGGTGAGAATTAAAGAGAAAACGAGACTATCGGGTAGCAAGCGTACGAATTTGTAGTTCAGTTGTGAGTGAGATTTTGAATAAAAAATAAATAGCTCAAAGTTAAGCAAGGATTTTTTTATTGTGTCTACAGTATAAAGGTAAAAACTATAAGCAATTAGAACAAGTTGCGAACCACATTTGAAAAAATATACGAAAAATAGCAAGTATCCTAAAAAACAATAAAGGAAAGAATTCCGAATCCTTGAATGAATTATTCGGGTGCTGTAAAGAAAGACATACATTATACAAGAAATGGCTATCAAAACTTTAAGATTAGATTTGAGAAAACGATTACAAAAACTTATAAAACATTAATAAATGCAAAAAATGTGTTTTCAAAAACAAATTTTATGAAAATTGGAAATAAATCAGATAAGTTGGATTAAACCATCTAAAAAGAAAAAAAGAGGAAGAGCCAGTTAACCTCACAAATAAAAGTTTTGAGGAAATGAAGAAAATATTATAAAGACAACACATGCCTGTCATAATACAAACATCAAATAGTAACGAAAATGCTATCCAAAACTCTTTTTTTCTACATTTACCTACATTTCTTTTGATCTACATTTACCTAGACCGAAATTTATATTTATGTCGTTACTGAATGTTCTAGTTATTTTAATAGGTTGCTAAAGTTGTTGTTTGTTTATAGCTACTGATCATCCTTGTATAAAATATTGTCCATACTTGCAGGTTCTTACAAGTTATTTAATGTGCCAATTGGCAATCCCCTTAAAAAATCCCACATTCTATCCTAATCTTTCATGTTGTGGTATATCCAATTGTAGCCAATGCTTCTATGCTAGTTCGCCAGTTAGTCATATTATGTTTCAGAAATTCGACTATTCTCGGGTGGATCTTGTATATTGGCATCACCTCAATTAGCCAATTTTGGGGAACGCTATCAAACGTTTTCTGGTAGTCAATGTAGCGGGCTTGTGATTTCTTGATATGCTTAGTAGGGTTTTTCATTATTATTTGATCGATGGTAAACCTTTGCGGCACCCCTTCTGTTTCTCACATAGTCATCGGTATCTAAGTGTACGTTTTTCGCTAGGGTATGGTAGAACTTCTTTTCATTAGATACACTATGCTATTTGCGTGGCGTAGATTTGATAGTTTACTTGTATATCTTCTCTGCCGTCCCTCTATATCAGAAGATGTATGTTATTTATATCTTCTGCACTTGTACAAAAAGATTTTGCCTCACCGTGTCTCATCATTGACATAGTGAATAACTTTGCTCAGCTCTGTGCTAGCATTGATTTTTGGTATGCAATCAGAGGATCGATTTGTCTGTGGATATCATATTGCTGTTGTGAGATTGTGTCGATATCATTAAATAAGTTGTCAGAGAGGTTGCGGTCGTTGTTGATCAGCTTGTTGGTTTTCTTGTTTAGAAGACCATTCAGACGGATTAAAAGTTGTGGCCTCTTCTGCGGTTTCCATGTTACCGGTGTTTATTATGACAGATGTATAATATAGGGTCCGCCAAATAACTTTTTTTTTTTTTGAAAATGCTATAAAAAAACAACTGAATATTTTCTCAAATTTCTTTTTTTATTTGAAAGTACAATCCTTCCGGTTAATAATGGAAAATAATTTCATTCAAATGGCTGCCTCGGCTGGCCATGCAGTAGCCTACACGATCGGTCCAATTTTTAAGCACATTATCGATTGTGTGCAGCTGTATTTCACCAATGGCTTCACGAATATTGTCCTTTAAAGCGTCAATTGTCTCTGGCTTGTTGGCGTAACACTTATCTTTGACGGCACCCCACAAATAATATTCCAACGGTGTCAAATCGCAGCTCCGAGGTGGCCAAACGACATCAGCTCTGCGGCTGATAATGCGCGGAAACAAGACCGATTAGCTACCGACTCGATCGAAACCGAACCGAATTAATTTTGAAGGAACCCGGTCTCGGAAGGTTCGTGTTAGTCCCTTTTAGTCGCAAACGTTGATTATTGTAAACGACCTACTCGTGGCACGAATCACTTCACCATCAATCCATTTATCTAGTCGATCTCCGAGCATGTTCCCATGGGTATGCCGGAAAACGTTAAAGGTCAGAATAGTTGTAGTGTTCTCATGGGTACTGCTCCTTGCGCTCAAATAGAACGTACTGATCCTGCGTCATTGATAAGTGACTGCACGTCTATCGACCAATGAAAGAAATGGATCGATTGACCGGTCCCTGCTCGGGCGCCAGTTAACGTTATCCTTCTCAAGGATAATAAAAAAAACCGCGAACGGGGAGGCAGAGCCTCCCCCCAACTGTTCGACTTACAACGCAATCCGTTTATTCGAGTTTTAATAATGACTTTATTCGCAGACGTACAGAACTAGAATGAATTTACAAATCTAACTTAAACATAATCTAACTCCTATGCCGGTGTCCGTTGGGCAGCCTGCATGTGCAAGGGCAGCAGTGTCAGCATTTCACTCGTGTGCTCGTGGGAACGTATGCACGCTCGATCATGTTCTTTCATGCATCTGGCAAATGCATGGTGTCTTGTTGCATATGCGAATTGTTGGGAAGTTCAAGGTGACATCTACCCTTTCCTCTTATCAGGAGAGCGTGGTGTTAACTGGCATAATGTACAGATAAGACAAGCATAGTCTTTTAAATATGTACAAACTTTATGTATGTGTGTTTAGACTGACACAATTATTTAGTATAAAATTAACATTAAACAAGAAATAAATATACGAAAAATAGATAAAATAAAGGAAACTTATGCAAATAATTAATAATAATATACAATAAATAATTAAATGAAAGTGAGTTATTATTCGTAGCGGTTATTAGCGAAAAAATTGAAAACTTTAGGTTTAAAATCATTTGAGTTATTCGTTAACTTGATGCATAGGGGGAGTGAGTTCCAAAGTTGAACGGCATGTACAAAAAACTGGCGGCTACTTGCCATGTATTTGTGTCTCGGCAATATAAGATGTAGGGATCGATAGCTTATTGCAAAATTGATTTTTCGGTATAGATACGTCGGTTCTTTTGTGGTCATAATTTTATGTAATAATAAAATAGGTCGATATTTTAATAGTTCTATTAACGGGCAATCAGCTATTTTTCTTGTATATTCGGAAATGTGTTCATATCTTCTTATGCCATATACATACCTTGCACAACAGTTGAATGCCACTGTCAGTTTTCTTTCGGAATCGTAGTCCATATTCGAAAATAGTTCACAGCCATATAGGATAATTGGCAAAATATAAGTCGTTATAAGTTTACGTTTGACATTTACTGGTAAGAATTGAGCTGTAGGGCTCTTTGGAGGTGACTTTATTTATGTGGAGGCGCCAGCTAAGATTGGAAGTGAGTATATACCTAGGTTCTTAAAATTATCGACAAATTCAATTGGAGATCCATCCAACTGCAGTGGGGGGATAGTGAATGGATGTCGACTTCTGTTCAAGATTAATGCTTTCGTCTTTGTTGGATTCAGACCTAATCTATTAGCTTTAGACCGCATAAGGACCTTATTTAGTTCACTTGTTAAGTGATTTACTGCCTGAGAGTAATGTGGTCTAGGAAACATTAAATATATTTGAACATCGTCAGCGTAGATGTGATGATTGCAGTACATAAAATATTTCGAGATGTCATTAATAAAACAAGAAAATAGAAGAGGGCCTAGGATAGAACCCTGTGGGACACCTGACTTAACTGATAGACGTGCAGACCAATTACCATTAAAGTACACATATTGCGAACGGTTAGAGAGATATGAGTTGATTAGTTTACAGGAGGACATTTGAAACTGAAATTCTGTTGTTAGTTTTGACAGGAGTATGCCATGATCAACACAGTCAAAAGCCTTTGAGAAGTCCAGGAATACCATTATTCCCACCATATCACGGTCAAAAGCGGCCCGAATATCATCAGACACCTTAAGTAAAGCAGTTGTGCAATTGTGCTTAGCGCGAAAACCCGACTGAAACTCAGTGACTAGGTTCGAGCGAGCCAGATGTTTTTTTATCCCATGTAGAAAAATACCAGTGGTAATTTACCATAAAAATACCACTGGTACTTACCACTGGTATTTTCGAACAAAAACCATTGGTAACTCACCACTGGTTAGCACCACTGGTCAGTGGTCAACCAGTGGTATGTGACCACTGGTTAGCACCACTGGTCACTGGTCAACCAGTGGTATGTAACCAATGGTTTTTGTTCGAAAATACCAGTGGTAAGTACCAGTGGTATTTTTTATGGTATAATCTACCGTTTGATGCAATCGGAACACCGAGGTACCGGATATCCTATACGACATCACAAACAGTACCTATATTAATCAGTTGAGAACGTAGACACACATCCAAACACTCATTTTTCCAAAATAACAAGCATTTGTGAGAAAAATATAAAACCATTAAGTAATCTTACAAGTTGATACGAGTACTTACTTCTATTCTTGTAGATAACAAATTCACGATTAACACATTCGTCGTCAGAACTATCCATATGGCAAACTTCTGGCAATTAATAATGGAATGAATACAAGACACAAATCCGGATGTGTTTCAAAATAATTAAAACAGAGACGAGTTAGATTTCGTGAAAAATTATACTAATTATAGATATGATCCTGACAGAGAAAATTTATATGCTAAATATGGTAAAATTCAACTTCGAAGTACATTTCTACTTACGTTCTCTATACGCGTATCTCAAATTCATTCAGTGAATTTTCAGAATTTTCCAAAAAGACTACGCATGCACTTCATTTACGAGTGAAATGAAATAAATAAGCTGCAAAAACACGTGCTACGATCAATATAAAAACATAAATATAGCTTTCTGCTTTTATATAAATTCATATCCAACTTACTTTTGTTATTCAACTACGATTATAAAACGTAAATGTACAAATATGCAATTACAAAGACAAATGACTGGTTCCTTGTGGAAACAACAAACGTGGCGAAACACTGTCCAATTTCACTGTACACAATACACTCGAAGAAGATTCCAAACAAAACGTATGAAGGCACTCAAACAACCCCGCTGTGTTCAAATTGAACATTTCTCTGAATGAAATGAATGTATCGCTAATTCCAGGATTTCATAGTCGCCATCGCAAAGATATCAGCTGTTAATATTCAATGTGCAAAGAAATCTGTCAATCATATGGTTCCCGTCAAAATGTCCAAAAAACAAATACATTTCACAATTTCGTGTAATTACAATATAAGAGAGAATTTTCTCTAATTGAAGAAAAAAAGATGACAATAATGCAGCCTATTTATTAGTTTTGAAAAAAATTACAAAAAAGTCAATATTTTATATTGTAAAAATCATCACTCGTCCCATCCCAGTGGTATACATTCAATAAGTAGTAAAAACCAGTGGTTCACCAGCAGTTTGGTTGTACCAGTGGTAAAATTCACCACTGGTATAATGATATACAAGTGGTAAATATTTACCACAAGTAACAACCAGTGGTACACCAGTGGTATATTTTGAACCAGTGGTGAGAACCCGTGGTACTACCACTGGTATCGTGCAATACCAGTGGTATGTGATTACCACTGGTAGTAACCACTGGTATACCAGTGGTTTACTAGTGGTAAATTTTTTTACCACTGGTATTTTTCTACATGGGATTTGTTGACTCACAATACATTCAAATACTTTACTAAGGAATGGAAGTAAGGCTATAGGACGATATTCGATTTTCCTGGAGGTAGATGCTTTCTGTAATGGTATAATTTTTGCTATTTTCCAACTATCAGGCAAAATTGAAGTTGTGAGAATGGTGTTGAACATATATGTAATGGGATGGAGCACGAAAGGAAGTAATATTTTTATAAAGTCCGGATGAATGTTATCCGTTCCTTTTGCCTTCGATTTTACACTAAATATACAATTACCAACAGAAAATTCGTCTACACAAGAAAAGGAGAAAACATTGGATCGATTGCAAGACGGAGTGAAAAGGAGTAGTGCAGGTGACACATTTGATACAGTTGGTACATTGAATGGGCGATGGACGAAATTGGAGTTTAATGCGTTTACATCTATTTTGTGCGTTATTGACTCTTTATTTGACTGAATGCCAATCTGGCGAATGTTTTTCCAGAAACTGGAGCTTGAATTACAGTCCCTAAACTTAGTTTTATAATACAGCCTCTTGTTTTTACGAATAAGGGACGTAACAGAGTTGCGTAATTTCTTAAACTCATTGTAAATCGATGAGCATCTGTATCTTTTCCATCTTGAATATAATAAGTCCCGAGACTTCATAAGAGATATAACCTCCTGTGTTAGCCAAGGAAAGCGTGATTTTTTTCTTTTAGTTACTACAGGTACATGTTTTTCAAACAAACTAACAATACATTTAGTGAAAAAGGTCACTTGCAGGTTAACATCATTTGACACCATTTTATAGGTGACCAGTCAATACATAGATAGTCCTCGAATAGAGTAGGTACATTGGTGGCTGTAAAGTTATAATATTGCACCTTTTTGTCTTTTGCAGGATGCGAGTACACATTTAGTGTAATAAATATTAGATCATGGAATGAAAACGCGGGTGCAGAGAGTTGGTCATAGAGAAGTATAAGATTTTTGTTAGATGTTAAGCAGATGTCAATTAAAGACGGGGAACAATTAGGTTTGAAATGTGTGGGTTGGGTGGTATTAGCAAAAAATAAGCCGAGCGATTCCATAGAGCTCTTAAATTGTCTGTTTTTTGGTTTAGTATGTTAAGATTGAAATCGCCACACACAATCACATCTGTATATAGAGGTGTAAACGTTTCCAGTACATTGTTAATAAGACTGCAGTTAGCTACATGTGGGGGCATGTAAATGCATACAATCAGTATTTTAGCACCACTAATAATAGTTTCAACAAATACGTATTCAATAGAATCACCTGCAGATGACTTTTTTATTATGCTAAATTTTATCGAATTTTTAATGTATATACCTACACCTCCACCTACACTTTTTTCTCTATCGGCCCTAACCAATCGAAAAGAATTAATTTTGAAAAGATCAGAACACATTTCAGGCTTTAGCCACGTTTCAGACAGACAGACCACATCAATTTTATTATTATTTAAAAGATACCGCAAGTCATCGATCTTATTTTATCATTATCATTATCATTATCATTATTATCGTTATCATTAACATTATCATTATCATTATCATTGTCATTATCATTGTCATTATCATTATCATTATCATTATTAGTATCATTATCATTGTCGTTATTATTGTCATTATCATTATCATTATTATTATCATTATCATTATCATCATTATCATCATTATCATCATTATCATCATTATCATCATTAGCATCATTAGCATCATTCCTCCGTGCAGGGACGGTTTAAGAATATCCCTGCAGCGATACCTCTCGCTTGTCGTAAAAGGCGACTAAAACAAAGGTAAACAAAAATCACATCTAGGCAATTTAGAAAACACCAAGGTGAGCCTAGGGACACATATACCACCATTAAACTACCCCACAAGTGTACATGCAAATCAGTGGGTTGACACGACTGGAGATCACCGGTGTTGTAAGAGTAAGATCAAACCAAAAAAATCTGGAGCATGCCCGTGTCACAAAAAAAAAAAAAAAAAAAGGCAGGCCGAAAAATAATTGGTGCAAACAAATGCAAAAACACCAGCATTTGATTGGCCTCAGCGATGAAGTAATCCCAAACCGGGAAGCCTGCCGCTACTTTCTGAGGTCAAACCGGCGGACCCCACAAGCGGACCAGTAGGAATGCAGTTAAGTGGGAAGGTTACGGTCCTACACTTCTGACCATAACAACGCCGGAAAAAGGAAAAGAAGAAGAAGAAGAAGAAGATCATCATTAGCATCATTATCATCATTATCATCATTATCATCATTAGCATCATTATCATCCCGGACGAATGCCCAAGACGGGCAAATTAACTAAAAGAATGACGAGATCTTTAGAGAAAATTTATGTATCTAGTTGGTAACTAAACTTACGCGAGTAACTACCAATGCTGTTGGGATCACCATATTTTCTTCTTCTTATTGCCTTACCGAAATACAATTCATAGATAAAAAGGACACTCTTCGTCCGAAAAACTTTTTGGTTGTTCTAACTATTTGAATATCGCATGTCTAATATTCGAAGTGAGATACTTAAAATATCCTCCAATTTTATTTTTTGCGCCGGTCCCGAGATGTTCGCGGAATCCAGAACCATTGCAACTGTTGTTTCTAATGGAAGGGTTGGGACCGATTTTCAGTTTCCGTTCAACAGCTGCACAGTAAAGTTTCTTAAAGTGCATCGGTCATGAGTGAGCATCCAGATTTCATCGTTGATGGGTTAGTTCCATTTCAGTTTTTTTTTAACACTATCAATGTTATTTTATTGTTTCAACTCTTTACTATGGTCTTAGAATGATTTAGATAAAATTTTGCCATGCTCATAGTCAGTACGTTACCGTTTTACCACGATCCTCCTGGAAACAACATCAGTGAAATCCGCAATCAAAATCATCCTGCCCATATACTTTCCTACGTAAACGCGGTTTTCTTGTAGGAGGAAAATGATGATGCGATAGGACAAGGAGGAGGTGATATACAGGGTGTCCCACGAGCAGTGTGCCAAAAAGCTAGAGCGTGTAAGTCTGGTCAAGACAAGAAAAAAATCGTATGCAACTAAGTACTAATTTTTTTTTTCAAAAATTCAATTCTCTTATTAGTTTTTAGTTAAAAACAGAAAACCGGATTCAAAAATGTCTTGTAGTTTTTGAGAAATTAAAAAAAAACCCGAACCATTTTTTTCTAAGAAAAACCCTTTTTTTTGGTTTTAACGCGGCTGGACTTGTAGGCAAATTAATGTATGAAACATTGACCTCTTTTTTATTATTTTTAAAAAAATCGGAGTTTTATTATAATAAATTTTCAATATGATCCCCATTTTTTAGAAGGTAAAGATTATATCTCCTTCTAATGGCTGCACATAAGCCTATGCTTGACAAATTTTCCTGCAATTTGACTCCAGCGACATCAATCCGTTCTTTCAGTTGTTCCAAAGATACTATTTCAACTTCGTAAACATAATTCTTCATTAATCCCCACACATAAAAATCTAGAAGAGTTAAATCTGGTGAACTAGGTGGCCATTCCGTAGGGCCCCTTTTTCCGATCCAACGGTCACTAAAATGATCATCCAGCCAGTTTCTAACCCGTAAGCTGTAGTGTGCTGGTGCTCCATCTTCCTGGTAGATTAAATTATCTGCTATGGCCAAAGGAACGTTGTCCATCAAATCGGGCAAAAGGTCTCGTAGGAACTGCAGGTATGATTCTCCATTAATAACGGCATTCAAAAACCGGGGCATGTCCGTTAATTCTTCTCGAGAGTATGAGTTTGACATCGTAATGTGTTGATAAGTTAACATCCAATTTGGAAATGTTTTTTTTATTAAAAATGCCATGCCTTTTATTTACATTTGGGTTGCAAATATTTTTTTCAATAATGAAAAATTGCGGTTTTATTGTCTTAAGGTCCTAGCGGGTAGAACCCATCGGCGGCGAGCGGACCCAGACGAAATTGGCAGGTCAGTTTTCAGGCGTTATCAATGGAAAAAAGGGATTAATCCAGGGTTACTCCAATACTGTCACTTTATTGTATCCTCATAAAACTCAGATTTTTTTAAAAATAATAAAAAAGAGGTCAATCTTTCATACATTAATTTGCCTACAAGTGAAATTAAAGCCGCGTTAAAACCCAAAAAAAAAGGTTTTTCTCAGAAAAAAATGGTTCGGTTTTTTTTTTAATTTCTCAAAAACTAGAAGACATTTTTGAATCCGGTTTTCTGTTTTTAACTAAAAACTAATAAGAGAATTGAATTTTTGAAAAAAAAAATTAGTACTTAGTTGCATACAATTTTGAAAAAAAATAGTTCAACATTTTTTTTAAAATTTTTTTTTCAGAATTTTGAGTTTGAAAATTAATTTCTCAAAAACTATTTCTTAAAACAGCTTCATTTAAAAACAAGATGAAAGAAGAGGTTTCTGGCTTTACAAAAAAGTATATCGCGGCATGGTGGATGTAACTGTTGATTTTTAATAATTTATTTTCCAAATTAAGTCATTTTTTTAGAAAATTGCCCCTCCCGGCTAAACAGGGGAATAGACCCCCCCTCTCATACGATTTTTTTCTTGTGTTGACTAGACCTACACGCTTTAGCTTTTTGGCACACTGCTCGTGGGACATCCTGTATAATAACTCTATTACCCCCAACTAATTCTATTCAAAATCTTACCCCACCATTGATAATTTGCCTAGAAGTCAACTTCTTGCGCCTGCTATTGTCAATCATATTCCTTCCATAAAAGATAATGAGAGTGAAAATAAAACAATAATCGATGATCTTCCGCCATTAATCTCTTAACAAAATGTAACCACAAAAAAAGGGCAAAACAAAAAGAGAGACACTAAGAAAACAATCATACAAGTGGGTGAAAAATAAAACACTTCGTGCTGAAATGAATGAATATAATAATGGTTGGTCGCAGACAAAATCTGTCACAAATTGCGTATTTTGAATTGTTTTTTTTTTTGACAAAATGTAGTAAATTTGTTTATTATCCGTACAAATAAGTATGCTCGGCAAAAAAAACTAGAGCAGGTGACATATCTCTCTCTGAAACACATTATTTTGTGGGTGCATTTCTTGTTAGTGGGTATGACATAGTTCCTCGCAAGAGCATGTATTGGGAACAATCCGAAGATACCCATAACTCTCTCATAGTTAATGCTATTTCAAGAGATCCATTCCAGTATGTTATGAGCAACTTGTGTGTGTGCCAAAATGGCAACTTAGATCGTAATAACCGTTTCCCAAATATCAGACCGCTTTTGAATTTAATAAATGAGAAATGCCAGGGTTTCGCGCCCCACACTCAAGATCACTCAGTGGATGAGAGTATGGTCCCATATTTTAAACACCATGGAGCCAAACAATTTATAAGGGGAAAGCCAATTAAATATGTTTTGGTGTGGTGGAACATCGTCAGGCAATTTATCGTGGTTGAAACTTTACCAAGGCGCTGGCACATTACCAGAAGAATGTACTACATCTGGATTATGGTATGGTGTACTCATGACATATGCAGATAACTTGAAGGACGATTTTTCGTACAGACTTTACTTTGACGACTTTTTTACGACCTCCGATTTAACGTCAAATCTTCGTGAGGAGCGAAAAAATGAGGGCACAGGCACCATACGGGCCAACCGACTTAAAGCTTGTCCTCTTCGTTACACTGATGAACTAAAGAAGGCAGGCGGAGGAAACTACGTGTTCTGTTCTATCAAAACAACATACTGATATTATGCTGGAACGATGTTGTGACGTTTGGTACATACTTTGAGAACGTTCATCCTTTTCATACTGTGTCCAGATATTCACAGGAGAAAAAGAATTTCTATTGAACAACCATACATTGTATTCAACTACAATAAACGAATGGGAGTCATCGATCGACCGGATCAAAACATTTCACTCTACAAATTATCAATCCGAGGAAAAAAATGGTACTTCCCTATCATTGCACATATCGTTGACGTGGCCGAGCAAAATGCTTGGGAATTGCATAAAAAAAAATGGAAGGTCACTCGGTCATTTGGCATTCCGCAGATGAATCGCTAAGGTAATTTTGGAGAGATACAAGAAACTCGTTACTGCGAAAATAGAAAAAAATTACAGCTGGTGAGTGAAAATAAAAGTGAAGTTTTCAATTTCAAATGATATTTTGTAGAATATCAGCCTTGTCTAACATTTGTTATTCTGTTTTAGATTTGACAAAAGTAAACACTACGATGAAGACATTGACGTGGCGGACAAAGAAACAGACGCACTGCAGATTATGTAAAAAGAAAGGTACAACTGTTTGCTTGAAATGTAGCATACCCCTACATACTTCATGTTTCCTGTCATTTCACTCGAAATAAAACATCAGTTGTATAATCATATTCAATAGTTCAGTAACAGAAATCATCAACATTTGGTTTATTTTGTTAGATTCAATAATATTTTATGGAATAAAAAATCGTGTTACCACAATCTTGTGTCTGATTCATTAGAAGAGGTTTAAGTATATTTTGCTTGCATATTCCACTGATGTCCTTCTGGAAGAGTGACTGTTTATGACGTCATCGATCCCCAAAAAAATCGACATTTTTTCAAAGTTAATAGTGTTGATATGAGCATTGACCACAAAACGCCAATTTAGCGCTTCAATTCATACTTTAAAAAAAAAAAAAGGTCTAAACTTTTTTTTTTTCATTTTTTTAGTCAAACTTTTGAGTTTGCATGCGAATTTTTCAAAAACCATTTATACAAATAATTTAACTTAAATTTAATATTAAAGAACAAGTTTCTGGCTTTCAAAACCATTAAAGTACTTTATTGTAGGTGTTACCGTTGTTTTTTTATTATTATTATTTCATTTTAAGTAATGTTTTTTCTAAAATTGTCGCTACCTCCTAAACGGGACGAGATGGACCCCCCCGTAGTAAAAAATGCTTGTTTTTGACCCCTCTACATAACACCGTTATAAGTTTTTGGCGCCAAAGTTATCATACTCGTGCCTTACTTTGTTACATAGTCATTATGGGGGTATGATTGAATATGTCTGTTGATATGGAATGCTCGTCTTTTCAAGTCGCCTGTTTATAGACTTAATAATAATGTTTTATTGGATATCGGAAACATTTTATAATCTTTCAGGGAATATTGTACAATTTTTATAATTTGTCTATATAAATACAATATTTTTTTGTTCTAAAGGGTGTCTCAGTAAGAGTGCACTTTTTAAAATTGAAATATTTTTTCTTTCATGCAAGTGGCGACTCTGAAATTTGACAGCTGTCACCTCTGTTTATTCCGATTATTAAAAATGGAGCGCTTTTTGAAAGAACAACGCGTTATAATTGTGAAAACTCATTACAAAAATGGGGAAAGTTACGCTGAAACCGCTCGCAAACTTCGCCAAATTTTCAGCCGAGAAAGTGCACCTAATGTGTCAACCATTCGAAGAATGGTCAAAAAATTTTAAGAAACTGGGTCAATTATGGATAATAAGAATCCTTTGCGTCAACGTACCGGTCGGTCTCTTGAAAACATTGCTGCTGTAAATGAGAGTGTCGCCGAAAACCCGAAAACATCAATTCGACATCGTTCTCAACAACATCGTTCACGAAGCACTACGCAGCGAATTTTGACTAAAGACCTCCACCTTCATGCGTACAAGATTCAGTTAACTCAGGAGCTCAAACCAGCAGACCACGGAAAGCGCCGGCAATTCGTTCAATGGGTGATGGAGCAAAGTGAAGTCGATGCCAATTTTTCGAAAAAAGTTATTTTCTCCGATGAAGCGCATTTCCATATGAGTGGCTTCGTGAATACACAAAATTGTCGAATTTGGGACTCAGAAAATCCTCATGCAATCCATGAGAAACAAATGCACCCACAACTGTCTGGTGCGGATTTTTGTCAGGCGGCGTGATTGGACGTTACTTTCTTGAAAATGAGGCCGAAATTGCAGTGACTGTGAACGGCATTCGTTACAGGAATATGATAACGGACTTCCTGTGGCCTCAACTGGACGGCATGAATCTGGACAACAATTGGTTTCAGCAGGACGGCGCAACCTGCCGCACCGCGCATGAAACAATCGAATTATTGCAGCAACGATTTCCAGAACACATTATCTCACGAAATTCTGATGTCAACTGACCACCAAGATCGTGCAATATAACGCCGTGCGATTTTTTTCTTTGGGGTTTTGTGAAATATCGGGTTTATGCCAATAAACCCGAAACAAATCCTGAGCTCAAATCAGAAATCCAACGCGTAATCGGTGAGATATAGCCACATCTCTGTGCAAAAGTCATCGAAAATATCATGAAAAGAGTAATGGCCTGTCATCGGAGCCGTGGGGGTCATTTGCCGGATATTTTATTCCGTACTTAATCGGAACATGTCTTCTTTACAACACAATAAAAATATCAGAACTCTGTCATAAAATACTTGTTTTTATTTTAAAATGAAAAAGTGCACTCTTACTGAGACACCCTTTAGTTGTCAAATAGAGCACCGCTTCTCCGCCTACTAAGAAATGGCGTTAGCGCCGTGGCGCAGTTGGTAGTGTGTCGGCCGCTGACGCAAGATGAGCGAGTTCGGATCCCGATAACACCAACGCCATCGAATGATTATTTCGCGGCGTCCCTCCTCGGTGGGGTACTGGCAAAACCCCCCGTTGTATACTTGCCATGAAAAAGCTTCTCGGCTCTCGCCGTTCGGAATCACCATTAAGCTTTAGGTTCCGTTCACTTATGTGAAAAAACAAATCGCACACAACATAAGTGAGTAAAAAGAAGCTTGGCTCTGGCTCCACATGAGCTCCAACGCCATCTAAGGTGTCTGTCTGGCAGTACAATGGACACAGTATTTGTGTCTGAGTGCTCCAACAGAAGCCTCCAACAAAAAAAAAAAAAAAAAAAAAAAAAAAGAAATGGCGTGCCACAGGGTAAAGTTCTTGGTCTATTACCATTCTTAAATCCCTCTTTTAATTAAACTTGAATGGAATGTCAACTGCCTTCGCAGATGACTCTGCTTTTACATATCGATGTAATACTGAATTCGATTGTGTGTCAAAAATATCGGAAGATTTATAAAATTTAAGATTTTGGTTTACAAATTGATCATTAGTGAAAAAACAAAACTTATGTCCTTCAAATTATCGAATAACGTCTTAAAAAGCTCACGATTGTAAAAAAGTCTGTATTCCTATGCATAGTTGTGGTAAATGTTATTATATTAATAGTTTCCCTTGTTCTAATAATTGTTTTAATATCGAAACAGTACATAACTTTGAATACCTTTTAGTATAATCGACCAAAACTTAAACTGAGGAAACCATATATGTAAAAACCATATATGTAAAAACCATAACATCGCATTTACTATTAATTACACATAAATTGTATTTCATCAAGCAACCTTGTTCCACAAAAGTTTTAAAAATAATATATTGTATTTTTTTTTATTGCTAACAACCCAGAAACATCTACTCAGGATTATCTGTAATATAATAGAATTCGATTTACTCCAAGTTGGCCTTCATTTAAAGAACTGCGTGTTTTACCTATGATATACATACATATGTTTTATATTTTCAAAGTACTAAAAGAATTTTTATAAGAGAAGTGGTGACAGTCCTGGTAAATGTAATCTGTTTTATAGTCTTCGCAGAAATACAATGCATCTAGTCAATATCCCAAACGTGTGCAAAACCCGCTTTTCTAAATTCTACACTGTTACAGGTACTTTAATGTTCAATAAATTGCCCTTTGCTATTAGATCGTCATATCTCTAAAATCCTTCTCAAAAAAAAAAGTTAAAGACTAGTTATTTACCATAAGCTATAACATTTCTTTATTCTATAACTCAAATTTGATTGACTATCCTAATACCAGCACAATTTAATACCACAATAGTTAACGAATTATTGAATTTTATTAGTGATTTTTTTAAATTTCTTTTTCCTTTTAACGTTTTTTAAATCATAAACTTAAATCCATATACCTTCTTGTTATAACCAATGTTTACCCCACATCATAGCTTATTGTATTATGTGTATATCATTCCATATTAACCATTAGGTTAAGGATTGATTACTTCTATTTGCTTTTTGAATTATTTTGAATAGTTACTAAGCTTACTAATTCTATTTAGGGATAATCTGTTGATTACAATTTGATAAATACTGTTTTTTTGGAACATTATTGGTCTTTTTTGATGATTTCTAAATCGTCATGGTCGGGGCTACCTGCCAGACATTTCCACGTCGTATCTATGAAATTTAGGGATTTCTTTTCCCTTGGCGGTCTTAGTTTATTATGGGGATTTTGAGGTGAGATGTGAAAGGTAAGGATATAAAGGATAAAAATTGCTTTTATTATATATTCTAAGTCCAGTTCAGGAATATGTCCTCTCTGCACCTTTGCCGTTCCTATTTTTATCACTATCTCTTCCGAGCAGGTGTAGTCCAAGATTTGCACTTCGCCTAGAACCGTAGGAACAA
This sequence comes from Merodon equestris, assembly GCA_958301585.1. Lineage (NCBI taxonomy): Eukaryota > Metazoa > Arthropoda > Insecta > Diptera > Syrphidae > Merodon > Merodon equestris. The sequence continues at coordinate 108,012,681 of OY284413.1, forward strand.
TCATTCTGAAGGAGAAAAGTTTATTTTTAATATTGCGTTTGTGGACGATTCTTCCGGAAACTGTTAATGTTTTTATGTCTTGGTTTTCGTCGACTATTTCTTCTTTGTATCTGGGTGCTAGTTCGGAACCTAGTCGTTTATTAGTCCTTCATAAATCTTTTGTCCGAGGCGATAAATTTTGATTGGTTTTCGTTTTTGGTTATGATCCTTGAGGTCGTTCTCGTTTGTTATTTTTTAAGTTTTCGTATGTTTTCTTGTTTAATTTTTTCGAATTGGTCTGGGTCATTACTACCGTTTCTTCCACGTCCATAAGCCTTTTTCCTATGGTCGAGTGTACTGAGGAATTATATTCCTGTATGCAATTTTGCAGGAGTTCTGAGAAAGATCTGTGATTTCTGTTAGGTTTTAGACAACCCTTTATATCTGAGAGAGTCGAATGGAATCTCTCGATCTGCCTACTGCCACTGCTCCCGTCCGGTGGAATAATTCCCAGTTGGTCATGCATCATAAACTTAATCGATTCCTAGTTAAGTGACTTCTTGTCACTATAACACTATAATTTCTTTACCACCTTAGATTTCTGGGAAACCATAGGAGAACAGCAGCTCTCTCAGTGTTTCTCTAATGTTAGTGATGAACCTAGACTTCAAGATTTTTGCCTGCGCGTGTTTTGAAAATTTGTCGATGGTCGTAATTATCTATGTCTACGTGAATTTTATCACCATATACTGTGGTATGGAGTCTCCTTTAATTCCAGGTTATTGGGATGTCTGTCGTATTTGTGTTGTTTACAGATTTGAAATCGTCTAAAGAAGTTTATAATTTTGGCGCACTAATCCTAGGAAAGTAGATTTTTTCTAATATTTGGATCTTATTTTTTAGTGCGTTTCTGTGTGCCCTGTTATGTGTCTTGAAAATTAATTCTCTTTGGTCTGTTCCGTGTGGTGGGTTTTAGACGCGTGATTGGGAGAATCGCATCTTATATCTTTGGAAGTAGTCTGAGTATATGTAATTTATTCGACCCATAACAGCTTCGGGAGCTAGGAGTCCATTAAGGGTTTAAAAACCTCTTGAATATGGACACTAGGTTTTTTTTCTTAATAGTATGGCTGCCCTAGTATACGAGTATGTATGTTTGTATAATATAAACAGTGAGAATAGAAGTTGGGTTTTGAAGCATTTATGGCCTCGATTGCTGGTATGAGGTCATGTGAAGACCTCTCGTGGCTGTAGTGAGTAGAAGTCATGGCATTGACGAGTAGAAGATATATAGACTTGGACAAAGCGCCAACAAGGACATTCATTTTGCCGCGCTGGTATTTCACCTCGTAATCATACTCTTCGACAATGAAGAACAAGAACAACTTCATCTTCGAGTTGTTGTCCTTGTTACTTAAGACCAATGTTAGCAGCTGGTGGTCGGTAAATACGTTGACCTTTGCAGACCCATACAGGTAGCTGTGAAGAGACCCAAGGGCCAGGATAATCACCAACATTTTCTTTTCGTTGGTCAAGTAACTTACCTCCGTTATGGATAGTGTTCTCGAAATAAAGGTAATAGGTCTTCCCTTCAAACACCGCGCAAATGGGGAACTGTGACACATCTGTTGTGAGTTGGAATTCTTTATGAAAATGAGGCTAGGCTAAGACAATTTCAGTAGCAGTCACGGTTAGTTTTATTTTGTTGAATGCTTCCCTTGCCTCCTCATCCAGAACTACCTATATTGTTATTTTCTTGGAAATGTGCTTTGTTATTCTTCCTTATTCAAATCTGAGGAGTGCAGCAAAGAGTTTGGCAATTCCGTTCCGTTTTGTTTGTTTTGATTCCGTTTTCTGATATTACAAATCCGAAAAAATCCACCTCCTCCATGAAGAATTCGCACTTGTCAAGTTAGATTTTGACGTTGGCATTTTGTAACGTTTGGAAAATTTCTCTGATGTTGTTGATATGACACTGGTGGTAAAGTATTTATTCTGCCTCGGGGATAGAGTATCGGTCGGATATTGTGACCGAATCGAACTTCAGGTAATCGACAACGAGTCTGTACTTCTTAGTTCCAGACACCCCGAGCTTCTTTGTTACTATCCATATGGACGAGTTGTATGGAAATCTACTCTTACGGTGTTAGAGTGCTTAGTCAAGAAATGTCTCTTATAGCTCCGCTTTTCTAGTTTTAGGCAGAAGTTCAGGGCGTGCGGCAGACTCAAGGGTTTCATTATCTCTAGGAGCCTAGGGAGGTCATCCCTCAAGCCTCTGATGAACGATTCGTCTGAATGAGTAGCCGCATCAATTCCGGACTTACATACATACAGGAGAATCTGCCCAGAATCAGGGAAATGTGAGCGTATACCTTATGATAGGATTCCTGGACTGTTCTATCCCCTTGCACCGGAGACGACATTTGGTATTTCAGAGTAACCAGATATCTCCTGTCAGCATAGTGAAAGTAATGAATGCCTGAGTAAATAGATGTGTTCTTACTCTCATCCGGTCGAGCATTCAATTCCCCCTCAATCTCATCATAATAAGACTTCGCAAGAGTGCGCGACCATACAGACTAAAGGCGAAGTTCATCATACATATATATACACCTGGTTACTTCACCCCAACGTGCTTTTAAACAAAATCGTGTTTTGTTTTATTTTTTCCTCTCTATCCTCATGTCACTCGAAAGTTACTCCAGGGCGATTAATACCCCTTCCAAAAAACTTACGAGTACCACTACGGCAGCAGCAAATATTCTAACACAAAAAATAATTGCACTCCAAATACCAAAAGTGCAACCTCCTCTCCGAAAATCTCTCACTGCTGCTGACCTACATGAACATCTCTATAAACACACTGTCAATGATTTAACAAAGTTGCACAACATTCATCAAGGGTGTCAACAAATCACTGGGTGACCTGCAATTTCGTGGAAACAAATATTTTATTTATTTTTATTTTTTATAGGGCTCTTGTAGGTTCAAGAATGTACAAGAGTGTAGAGTGTGTGTCTGTCACACAACCTGGACGGGGTGCAGATGGTTTGGTTTGTGTTGTCACTACTCTCCGGGGGTGGTTGTCCTAGGTAGAATTTTTTTGAGAGATTCGACTGAATTTATCGCGTTGGTTGTAATTCACAGTAACTATTTTCTTTCCATGTCATTAAGGTGTTATATTGGAAATGCACACACAAAGTATGAATTTTGAAATGATCTTATACCGCGAGTGTTATACCTTCGTTAGTACTTAGGAATTGATTGTTCCTGACTATGGACAGGCTTGACCTTCAGCTCAATAATCGGTGAAGATTACCATTGCACCACGAAATATGTGATGCACTGGAAAGAAAGAAACTTGCAGCTGATGCAATCCTTATTCCACAACTACCCGAAAATCTTAGGACTCTTTTTAAGCAGCTCTGTCACGCAGCCAATTGCAAACCTCCAACCCTAAACATCATCTTTCGTCTCCCTCGGAGGGATAATCCAATCGACTCACCCATAATCATAAAATATAACTGCCCTCAAGACAGAAACATCGTGCTTAAATCACTCGCCGGCTATCGCAGACTTCAAGGTAAGCACCTCTGTCTCAACGATATCGGCTTGAATTCGAAACAAGCGGATTTATATTATTGAGAGTCTCACCAGCAGAAATCGCGCTCTTCTCCAATTAGCCATTCACATAAAACGCCGAGGCTACCTATTCTCGGACATGGTTTATAAATGTTCAAGAAACATAAAAAGGCAGTTACATCAAAATAAACAACAAGAAAAACCCTGCACAGCATTGCCGCGAGATGTGAAACCGTAACAGAAGATGATGACAGCTCTCCAGCAATGTAACATCTGTTTTTGTTTATTTTTTTTTTTGTTTATCATTTTGTTTATATTCTTACATTTTCCTCTATTTGTATTACTCTTTTTTTCTTCTTACTATTACTATTACTATTACTCATTTTACTTTGTACATATTTTGTTGTTAGTTTTTTATCGTTGCTGATCGTTGCTTGAATTTGCTGTGTTGTTATTACAAGCATTCAATATGAGCTCTTATAGTCCGGGTAGCTCCATTTTCAAAACAAAAACGCTGTCAAATAGTTTGTGCAATCAAAATAAACGCTTTAAAATCTGCAATAAAAGATGATGGGTGTCTCCTTTTAGACGGTAGCAAGATCGACAAGCACATGATTATAGGAAACATGGCTGAAACCGGAGATGTGCTCACATCTGTTTAATGCTAAAAGTTACAAATTAGTGCGTGCGGATTGAGAGGATAAAATGGGTGGAGGGGTTGGAATATATATAAAAATTTATACAATTGCAATGTCGTTAGTAAATCCTTAGGTTTCAACCCAATAAAATATGCATTTATTGAATTTTTACGGAGTGGACTGAAATTATTTGTAGGCTGCATTTATATGCTCCCGAATGTGGCCAATCTCTCCTTGCCTATTAATATTTAAGCGAACTTGGCACCATTTTATACGGATATTGTTGTCGCAGGCGATTTAAATTTAGCTTGCTTGATGATAAAAATAACTCCTTTATCGAAATAGTAAAGTCTCTGCTCCTTAGTTTTGCTAATCTACATCAACCGACACAATTTATGCCCAATCGTAAGTCTTCTCCGCTAAATGAACATATGTCTTGTTTTACAACAAAACCTTCTTTTGCTCTACAATCAAACTCTCATCCCAGCCTTCTCATATCACAATCTGCTTTTTATCTCAATTAATATAACATCACCCATTATCTGTAATAATGTCATACTAAATTTTTTTTAATATGAACATTACTTCATTATTCTCGGATTGTCTCTGTCTGAACTGGTCAACAATCAATAACTGCAGCAATGCTGATACACAAGTAAATTTATTTAATAATAACATTCACATACTTTTCAAAAAAACATGTATTAATCAAAGTTATTAAAAAAAAACAACAACGACATCTTGGCTCACTGACGAGGTCCTTACCCTTAATCAACGACGCAATCTGCTTTATTCTAGATGGAGAAAGTATAAATGCGAATGGGCATCTGCTCAAAGAAACATACAGCCCCAAATAACTTAGCCCTAGGGATTTTCAACAGCAATTTTGCTCAATGGTCGTCGACCGGCGATAGTCAAATAACCCATCCTATCTCAGATTACTCTCAAAACACTCTCATTCGTTGACGAAGTCTATGTTGGACTTACCCTGATGAAAATAAAATGTAAAGCTATGGGGTCGAATGAAATTTATCCAGAAATAATGTAATCACAAAGTTCCAATCTGTCTTTCGCGCTATAGACTATTGCATAACGGCCTTACTAAAAGTCTGTGAAGATATCCGCTTGGATATGGATAGCGATATGGTCGGATTTATCGCTTGTTTGGATTTCTCTAAAGCCTTTGACAGTGTAAAATTTACACTGTAAATGATGAAATTCTCATAGTCTTATGTCATCACATCTTTCAAACCGTTCGCCATTTGTGTATCATAATAATAAATGTTCTACGGGTCTTGTTATTAACTCTGGCGTGCGTCAAGGTTCTGTGTTAGGTCTACTTTTATTTTTATGTTTTATAAATTATATATATACATAAATGGTTCTCAACATTCACGTACATAGTTATCACATTCACGCTAATGATGTTCAGTTCTACTCTTAGTTCCCTAAAACGTGTTGCACCTCGGTCATGAATTCGTTTTCGCATGAACTTAATCGTGTTTACTATTGGTCGATAAACAATAAGCTGAAACTAAATACATCAAATAAAAGCACTAATTTTCAATAGAAGTAGGTTCGTCTTATATCTACCGGCTCTTTTTATGAACAATTTTTTTATTGATTATGGTGATAAAATAAAAAAACTTAGGAATACATTTCGAACCTAGCCTCTGCTGGAATTCCCATGAAATTATGTGGTGTCCAAGGTAATAAGTCCAACTACCAAATATTTGCCGGCCAATGTTAAACATAAACTTGTAACTTCTTTAATTCTATCCATTATTTTGTACAGTTGCGAGGTATTCTCGAACTTGGGGCGTAAGTCTCTCAGAAAACTAAAAAATCGCGCATAACTGAGGTGCCAGATACAGCCACGAAATCGAAAGCCGCTAGCACATGTCCGAATTCAACGAAAAAATTGCAGGCTCTTCACTTACAGCACTGATAAAACATCGTACCTTACTATTGTTGCATTAAAATACAACCACCAGAACCTGAATACCTTTTTGGACGCATTCAGTTCGCAAGAGCAAATCGTTCTCTACAACATATTGTTCCAAAACAAAAATATTTAACAACGTGCCATAAATTTTTTTATGAATGCTGTTTAGCTGTGAGAAGCAGTAGAAGCAGAAGAAGCACAAACGATTTCAAACTAAAATCTTTTAAGTACCAAATAACGTTACTAATGGAAATCTCCCTTTTTCTAATAAGTAAATAAATAAATAAATAGTGCATCGCAAGACACTCCGATATTGCTACTCAGTCCAGTGATACACTATATGATACGAACCCGCATTCCCAACAATCTTGTTGCGAATGACATTAAATATCCCGAAGAATCTCGGGGTTCCTTTGAAATATTCATAAATTCCCAATATTCGCTCGATACTTTTTCGCCACAAGCTGAAGTGACCCGTAAAGTTCGTACTACGTCCGAGATTTTGTCGGGGACGCCGATCTCGTTCTTATGCCCAGATATACATATGTCTTGATCTACACCAGAAAAACATTCAGTCAGATTGAGAATTGTTTTAACAAAATTCCAGTGCTACTTGAAGAAAATCAAGTTAGCCAAACCAACAACAAAGGGCAGACCGACCATCAAAAATATTCTTTACGAACGACTCGTGTCTCATCTATGCAAAGAGAAAATAATAAGAGCAAAAAGAAAGAAAAAAGAGAGCCACTAACCATGAAAATTCTCAATGCCGAAGCAAGATTGGAAAAGATGTGTGTTAACGAGTGCTTAACGTATGAAACAAGAAAATTATTTAAGACTGCAACAACAATGAAGCCAACGAAAGGGTAAAAATATGTATGGACGAGAAATGGGACTGTTTACATGCGGTGACAATTGTGTAAGAATAAATTGTGCTGCTGATTTTTTCAAAGTATGAACGTCTCTCTTCCACTTTTAAACTCTAATATATGTAAATACCAGTTGATCTCGCTAGTTTTGTTGAATGTTGTTTTTATTTACATCAAAACATACGTAGCTAGAGAAACAATTTTTCGGTTTTCTTAGGCCACGATTCGTTGTTGAATTTACCCCTTGTAATAGTCCTGAGTGAAATTTGGATATACGAAAATGAACTACATTTGTATAATATACAGGGTTACATTCTTGTTAGTAATTGTAATGAGTCTTATTCCGCTGGAGGTGTTTCCGTTTATGTGAAAAATGGGTATATGTGTGACTGTTCTTGCCTTAAAATATCTAGCGCTGTTGCATTAAAATTATCGCTTGCTTTTGAAAATATTGATTACACGTTGTTGTGCATGTATAGACTTCACAGCTTTACTAGTTTATTGATGAACTACTCGTAAGTAACATTCTTAATACAACTTTAGCTAACAATTTAATTGTGTAAGGAGATATCAGTATTGATATTCTTAATGAATTTAACATTGATACTGAAAGCTACTTGTTTACTATGGCCTCTTATGGTCATAAAAGTATGATTAGCGAACCCACCCGTTTAACTAATTTTTCTAAGAGTTGTATTGACCACATTTTTCTAAGATCTCATAAAAACAATAACAACATTTTTGAAAGAATTTTTAACCTTTGAATGCAAAAAAACATCAAAATAATATAAAACTCAAGAAACATTATGAAAACTTTTGAAATCGAAAGCACTCGTAACAACTTTTATGGTCATATGTTTGCTGAAGCCGAAGGTAATGTACGCGAAGAGTGGCGTGCGATTGATAGCATTTTAGGGAAGAATAGAAATTGTGTAAAAATTGATAGTATTGAAGTTGAGGGTAAAATGGAGTCCGATATAGGCAGGATTTCTAACAAATTTAACGAGTACTTTACTGAAATTTCCGTTTCACTGAAACTGCTGAAGTTTTACCTCTGTTTAAAAAGGTAATAGTATTTGAATTATGGCCAATATCACTTCTATCAACCTATTCAAAAATTTTTACTAAAAGTTTGAACTGTCTCGTTTTTGGACAAAACCAAATTCTTCAGTAAAAATCAGTTTGGTTTCAAAGCAGGTTTGTCAACAGAGGACGCCATCTTAAGGATTTGTAGTCAGCTGTATGGAAGTTTAAATAACAACAAATCAACTGTTGGACTGTTTATCGATACGACAAAAACCTTTGATCTGGTGAACCACGATCTTTTACTAATCAAGCTCTTTAATGTTGGTTTTCGTGGTAATATTTTCAATTGGCTGAATTCGTATTTAAAGGGTAGAACACAAAAGTTATTATAAAAGGGATCTCAAGTGAACCGAGACAATTAAAGAATGGTGTCCTCAGGGATCTGTACTTGGTCCCTTGTTTTTCCTGATATACATTAATTCTGTTTTCCAACTCAAGTTAAATGGTACTTAAACTGCTTTTGCAGACCACATAGTTTTTACGTACGAATCTGGAACAATTTTCGAAAGTATCGTGATAATAAATGAAGATCTGGAAATCTTACGGTTGTGGTTTTCTTATCATAAACTGGTTAGCGAAAAAACTAAATTGATGTGTTTTAAGGTATCTGGAAATAGCCTATATGATTTTAATTTATAGTTTTACGCTTACGATTGCAAACAGTTTACTTTACCTATACATAAGTGTGGAAATAGCAAATTTATAGCCAATTTGTGTTGCAGCGAAAATAGTTTTAAGATCGAATCAGTTCCTTGTTTTAGTACTTAGGTGTTGTAATTGATTTCAATTTGAATTGGAAAATAAAGCTTATTTGTGTTTGGTCATACGTGAAATATATTTAATAAAGCCTCTCAAAAAGTTCTAACTATGATTTATATGGTCTTGCACACTCAAAGTTGCAATACGACGTACCAAGCTGGGGAGGTTGGTATACTTATACCTTGAAACCTTTATTAACGGCACCCATCATTTAATAAGAATTATTTTAAATCAAAATCATTTAGCTGAAAGTTGACCTCTATTTAAGAAATTGCATATTCTACCAATCGGACATTTATATGTTTTGAGGGAATCCTTCAAGCGAAGTGGTAATATTCCTAGTAGGAATATTCAAATGTACAATATAGGTGTTAACAATATGAGTTTAGTAAATGTACCCTTTGCACATAAATCCCATTTTTTACATTTTTGTACATATACAGCTCCAAGCATTTTTAATAAATTGCCCTCATTTATAAGATATACGCTGTGTTTTGCACATTTCACCAAAAAGGTTAAGGAATGGCTATTCATTTTAAGTTATGAATGTATTGAATCTTATGTTTAATTTTTCTATTTTCCTTGCCATGAAGAGCACAAATACATACATATATAGTAAAAAAAAAAATTTAAATTTAATTATATTTTACTGGATTGCTACCCCACATCAGATACAAATTGTATTTTAAATCTATATGTACATATGAGTCATGAATGAACACGAATATTCTATTTATAATTGTCAAATAGTTTTAAGTTCATGTTTAATGAATGAATAGAATAAAATGAATGAATGAAAAAAAAAAATGTTAGAACACTTCGAACTTTGCGTTGTTGGTCCCTGCTCGGGCGCCGGTTAAAATATGTTCTGCGTTTTTAAGTTTTTAAAATTTATTTCTTTAGGACTGACATCCTAAAACTAAATTTACATCTAATGCACTAATACTAGCTTAACCTCCAGTTTAGAAGGATTGCGGGATTAGGTAGGAAAGACAAATATCTCGGGTGACAAGGTGGTCTACTTTAGGTGTGATATGTGAGTGGAAAGAGAAACAAATATCCCAGGTGACAAGATACTATGCGCAAGCAAGTATCTCAGGTGACGCGATAGTATTGTTGTTAGCCGTGAATGGTGGAGGAAATCGCGCAGTCGGCGCTTAAATGCCCAACATACTTTAAAAAAGGCCAAAAGGAATTTGTTATTGAATTCCTTTCGCTGCATTATTATAGAACGGGTTCCGGATAACACGGCAATATTAAAGTAATGATCTCACTATGGCGAAAAACAAACATTTTTAAGCCAAAGTGTCAGTAAAATCTCAGGAATTATAAATAAATCCCAACAGTCGATTTGCTTTTGTAATGATATAATCTGAGTGAGAAGTAAAATTACATTTTTAATGTAGGATACCACCCAAATCCTTCAATTGTGTGACCTTTTTAAGATATGCCACACGTTCAGATCATAAGCGAATGGGATGGGTCTATTAGTTTTGAAACATAAATAACACATATAAAAACGTTTAGGAGCAAGGACCACTAATCGAATAGTGGACAATCCGAAGTGAGAATCTGCGTAAAGTAGACATCATGAATATCTAAAAATTAAGGAGATATTATTGATAAACATGAGAAAAAGAAAAGGGCCTAAATGGTTGCCTTGGGGAGCACCAGATTGTACGGAAAAAAGATCGAGTAGAAGATTACTGTAATCTGTCTTGGCTGTAATCTACTACTGGACTACTGGAGTAAGATCATAAAGAAGACAGATTTGTTATTAAAATTGCGATTGTTTATAGTATTCAAAGCTTTAGTTGTAAATATATAAACTATATCAGATTATCAATTTCTCTAAAGGCTTTTAGTAAAATTAACTAAAATGAAAAGATATGTACGTATTAGTCGTGATGGTATTTAATGATGCCCCTTTGGGGATTTGCTTTAATTGGTCTAGTATAAACATTAATCCATGTTAATAAAGGGTGTTTCAACTTTAAATATCGAATGTAAGAAAACCAGCGGTAAGTGAGGAAGGCACAGTTCGATGTGCAGCCTCTACGGGAATGAAAAAAAAATCAACGGTGCATCTTATTTGGAAAAAAAAATTAATGTTCCATTCATACAAAATCCAAATCGTGCACGCCCGGGATCGAGGAGACGTAGCCCGCCAACATTAATGCTTTTTGGAGAGGACTTTGTCAACAGACTCTTCAATCGGTGATGCCTCTTCAAGGCAAAGCCTGCCTAACATCAATGGCAGACTTAGATAGACTAGGATAGTTATTTAGGGTAGGCAAGGACAAAACACAAAAAAGAAAAACAAAAAAAAAGTGCAGATCCAAAAAAAAAAACAAAAAAAAAAGAATAAAAACCAAAACCAAAAACAATTAAAATTATAATAAAAAAAAGATAAGTATATAAAATATATATAAGGTATATATATGAGAATAAGATAGGTTTAGTCAGATTTAGTTAGTTTAAGGTAGGCTTAAGATTTATATATAATATATATAAAAATTGTCATATTTCAATAAAAAAAAACATTTTTCTTAGCTTAAGCTAGTTATAATAATGTTAATTTTAAGTTTATATAGTAGTCGAAAAACATGAGTTTAAGTTGTACTGTCTTTTTTAAAGTGTCCCCCTAGGGCCAGTAAGATATTTACATTTGTTTAGATAGTTAAGCTAGTTTTAAGCATTTTTGTCTAGGGTAAAATTTAATAATGTTTTAATATAATAAAATATTCTCAGACCGTACAGACATCGGATCGTGGAAAGAAAATACTGTTTTAAATTGAAAATGTGTTCAGTCCATTTAAAATGTTGACATGTTGTAACACCTAAATACCTAGCGTTTAACAATTTCAACTTCAAAGCAATTTTCTGTACAAACCATGTTATGGGCAAAGAGTGATAGTGAATTAAATCTTGGGCAATTATTATCTATTAAACAATTTGAATCTTGAACAGCTAGTTGAATGGAAAGTGACATCAACATCTGTTAGTGCCTTTGAATCAGGACTAAAAAACATGAGTTTTGTTTTATTGCTTACAATTGAACTTTGTTTCGGGAACCCCGAACTCAGGAGATAGACATCAAAATTTAAGTCAGAAACTGACAAACAGCATCATGAACAATTTCAAGATCATCTGCAAAAGCCATAATATTACCGACAAATGGTTGATCAAATAAAGAGTTAATATAAATAAAGAACAGAATCAGACCAAGCACACCTAATTTAATAGCCTTGGAGTAACTTAATATATTACTTACTTTTACTTGTTGAGTTCAATTCCTCAAATAAGAAACAAATCACCTGTAGATAAAACCGTTAAAACCAGTATTATATAAATTTTGCGAAAGGATTTTATGGTTGGCCATATCAAAAGCTTTGGTTATATCAACGAAAAGGGCAGCACAACTTTTTTGCTGTCCAAACTTCTTTGTATGAAGGAGCAAAAGTCCAACATTGCGTCTTTTGTTGAAAGTCCCAATCTGACCCCATGCTGTTAAGGACTAAAGTTGAGATTTGAATGAAATCGCAAAACCCTACTTTTAATTATTTTTTCAAATAATTAGATATTGATAATATTGAAAACAGTAGTGAAACAGGCCTTTAGTTATTGTGATCTGAAAAAGAGGTTTTTCAACTGCACATTTTAGATCATCAGGAAATACACCTGAAAGGACGCTATAATAAAATATCAACTATATTAAAAGCCGTTCTGTTTAACATAATATTCAAGATATCATCTTCACCAAACGAGCTAGAATTTTTAAGACCCCTTATTGATTCCAAAATTTCTAGATCAGGAATGGATTTGAAATAAAAGCTATTTCTACTGAAGACTCTAGAATGGCTAGAATATTTGATTGATCCTTAAGTTGGCTATTTAAAATGTTATTAATAACTTTCCACTCATTTTTGGGATTACCCAACGACATTCTAATTTTACTATGGTAATACTTGTCACAACTCAATCTTATCTCTTTTTTAATTTCATTGCAAATTTTTTGCACCGACGGTTTAACTTTGTGTTTAGGAAACGTTTTTGACAATTATAGCGCTGTTTGTTCTTTATAATATTTTTTTTGAGAAGTTGATGATTTCTCCAAGGCTTTAGTATTAATTTTTTATGGTTTGTAATAGAATAAATTGAACTGTTGAAGTAACTTTCCAGCTTTTCAGAAAATAAGTTATACGCCCTGGAGAGGTTTTCCTCTGGGTATAATTCTTCCCAATTAGCGTAACGATGTTTATAGTAAATCAATTTTAGTCACATGTCATTCTGAAATAGGTTCATTACGAATTTTGTTTTTAAACTCTTAAAAACTATACACGTTATATTATGATCTGTAATATGCAGATCAAAGACAATATCCCAACAATCGTTCTGAGTTAATTTGGAAAAGCGACCAAAAACATGATCAAGGCATTTCCCTGCAAAAGGTCTCGTATGTTCGTTAGCAAAAGATATTAATCCTTTTTGAGATAGCAGAACATTATATGGATCAAGGAAACTACTTGAGGCTAAGAGATCTTGATTCATATCACCTAAAATCAAAAGATTTGCTGCGCGCTCATTGTTCAAAAGGATAGAAAATCCATCAATATATATTTGGACTGGATGAGAATGAAATCTATACACGCAGACAAAACTAAATTTTACATTAAATAGATAAACAGAAATATAACTTCTGCACTAATCTAACTATAATTTCAAGCCTCGCAATCATAATGAATACGCACAAAGCCTCCAAAACTCACAATTTCACAATTTCATCCAATTGTTAGACCAACAGTATGCAAATCAAACGTCGTAACGTCCCCTGTGCCCCATGTAATAATACCATCTCTTCCACCATCGACGTCAAAAAGCACTGGCATACAAAATTTTTTTATCACTGACCAGCCGCAGGAAGACAATAATCCGTGGATGATTGCTAAACAGAAGAAAAGAGGTCAACGACCTACAAAACTGTTTGGGACTGCCGATACTCAAGAGGAAGGAGCAATATTTTCTTCTGTACCGAAACTGAAATTCTTGCACCTCTCTCGGCTTAATACAAATGTCACCGAAGAAAACATTATTTCATACGCAGCACATAAGTTAAAGCTCCCAGAAAATGTGCTTCGTTGTAAAAAACTAATTAAAAAAGATGCTGATCTACAATCGCTTCATTACATTAACTTCAAGTTGGGTATTCCTGCCTATTCATTTGGAAAAGCTCTTGACCCTTCGATTTGGCCACTTGGAGTACAATTTAAAGCCTTCTCCAATACCCCAAATTCAAAAAATCAGGATATAGGATCAGCACCGGACCCAAACTGAAATGTGCCTCCTCCTTATCCCTTCCTCTTAACATTTATTACCACAACGCAAGCGGCATACGGACGAAAATAACAGATATTTTTAACAACACATCACATACTTTCTACGATGTCATGGTCACTGTTGAAACATGGTTATACCCGGATATTTCATCGAACGAGATTTTCAACCCGAAACTATACAACTCGTTTAGGATTGATCGATGCAAAACAGCGAAGGATCGTGGTGGCGGTATAATTGTTGCAGTCCGTACTTTTTTTACATGTAAAGAAATTTCCCTATTGATCACAGATGTCGAACAACTTTGTATTTCAATAACTTTTGATTCTATGTTAAATAATCGATTGCTTTTGGTTTCTAGTTATATACCACCTAGAAGTATACAACATATATACGAGAACCATGCATCGAATATAGATCATGTCAATAATATGCGTAATGACTCTGATTATTTGTGTATCGTAGGGGATTTTAATTTTACCAATCTAAATTGGATTAGCTCTGATTCCAATATCTTTCTTTTTCCATTGAATGTTACCTATGCTTATGAATATATTTTCCTAGATAAATTAAACTCAATGAATCTAAAACAAATTAATCCTGTAAAAAATTCTATTTTAAAAATTCTTGATCTAATCTTTATCTGCACTGATGAGATTATTGCTAATGTTGATATTGCTCCTCTACCACTTTTAAAGGATTCAATGAATCATAAACAAATTTATATAGAATTATCTTTTTATAGTTATCTTAAACCAGAAATTATTTCAACAAAAAAATATTTAAAATTTTCTAAAACTAATTTTATTGAATTGAATAATATGCTTAATAGTGTAAATCGGCATAATGAATTTTGCAACTTAAGTTTAACACCAATGTATAATCGTTTTGTTGAAATCCTTACACCGCGTCTCCACTAGACACAAATATGTTAGACTAAATGTTGGACATTCAGTCTGACATTTTATCTTTGGCGAATAGGTGGGCAAATTATGTCTTGACATTTCATTCCTCGTGTTTACATAAGATGAGTGGGTTGTATATGTTCGCGGTTCTAAATTTAATTGTAGATCAGAAAATGACGCTAAGAATAAATAGGGAAAAATTATCTTTGATAAAAAAATTAATTGCTTTAAAAGAATTGGAAAAATTAGAAATGGAAAAAGGAAAACATCGGTTTTGGGTGAATCCTTTTTTGGAATTGAGAGAGGTTCACGAATTGGAACAACATTTGCTTAGGAAACATTTTGAGACATTTTTATTTTGCAGTTTCGCGGTAATTTTATCTTCACTGACAAACGCTGTCAAAAAAAAGTCTGACAAGATGTCCGAAAAAGATGTCTGGTAAAAATGTCTGACATCTATGTCCAGACATATGTCTAGTCCGATATCTACCGGTCTACACGAGACATTTTGATGTCATGATTCATGTCTTGACATCGCTGATGTCTCGTGGAGACGGGGTATTAGGAAAGGATTCGAGAAGTATGTTCCCGTGTCAACGGTGCGTGCCTCGTGTAAACCACCTTGGTATAATAAATACTTATCAACCCTTAAGAACCTTAAAAACAAGGCTTTTAAAAAATTCAAAGACTCTAAGAAGGCTTCTGATTATCTTAAATTTAGTAACTTACGTAAAGAATTCTTCGTTCTTAACAAGTTCCTTTATAAAAATTACATTTTTTCTATTGAAAACAATATAAGACATGATAGTAAATCTTTCTGGCAATTTATTAACTCCAAAAGGAAATCCGTGGGAATTCCTAATTTAATGCATCTCAAGGAAGAAGAATCTGATAACATTGACTCTACCCTTAAGCTATTTACAAAATTCTTTCAGTCCACTTTTTCTGATTCCAATAACACAAACCCTAATTTTACAACTCGAAAAAGTTTACCTAGCTTAGTAGACATTGGATCCTTAATTTTAAGCTCAGCCGACGTCTCCCTTGCCGTTAGTAGTTTAAAGCCAAAACTCAATTATGGTGCAGACGGCATACCCTCAATTATTCTTAAAAATTGTGCTAATTCACTTTGCAACCCACTTTTTCTCATATTCAACCGTTCTTTATCTGAAGGAGTTTTTCTTGACGAATGGAAAGAATCATACCTAGTTCCCATTCACAAATCGGGCTCCAAGAATAATGTAGAAAATTATAGAGGCATTTGCAAGCTTTCAACAATTCCAAAACTCTTTGAATGTATAGTAAAAAATAAAATAGATTTCATCATCAAAGAGCACATATCGGAAGCGCAACACGGTTTCTTATCGGGTCGTTCAACCTCAACAAATCTATCCATTTATACTTCTTTCATAATAAATGAGTTAGAAAACAAAAATCAGGTAGATGCAATTTATACTGATTTCAGTAAAGCATTTGACTCCGTTAACCTTTCGCTGCTAATCAATAAGCTTGAAATTTTCGGATTCCACTCCCAGTTCCTTTGCTGGATATCCTCTTATCTTTCAAACGGTACCCAAAGAGTTAAAATCGGAAATTCGTTATCTATGCAAATAAAATGCATTTCGGGTGTACCGCAAGGAAGTCATTTGGGTCCTCTATTGTTCATAATTTTCATTGACGATATTATTCGTTCAATTAACCACAGTAAGTGTTTGCTTTACGCCGATGACATGAAAATATTCATGAGCATTAAAAATGTTAGTGACAGCTTATTATTACAGTCAGATATAGATAACGTTTTCGAGTGGTGCAATAATAACCATCTTAATCTAAATTTAAAGAAGTGTCAATCCATTTCTTTCTCGAAATCAACCTACCCTATCCAATTTAATTACACCATTGATTCTACACTTCTTTCTAAAGCGAATAGTGTCAAAGATTTGGGAGTAATGCTTAACTCATTTTTCTCATTTCATTCTCATATTAGCTATATTTTATCAAAAGCCAATTCAGCTGTTGGCTTCATTAAGCGTAACGCTAAAGAATTCAGTAATCCATTTACACTATTATCTCTATACATTTCGCTGATCAGACCTTTCCTTGAATACGCGGTGGTTGTCTGGAATCCTTCCTTTATTACTTTTTATGACCGTATCGAAAAAGTTCAAAAACGATTTACCAAATTTATTTTTTTCAAAATGCATTGGAATTTTCACCCGAGCTACATTGCAAGGTGCCAACTGCTTGGTATAAAATCCCTAAAGACTAGACGAACCATTCATGACGTAATGTTTGTTAGGGACATACTTTCCAATCAAATAAAATGCCCTTGTCTTCTAGCAATGATTCAATTTTATTTGCCCACTAGGTCGCTCCGTGTTCGACGTTTATTATTTGAAATATTCCATAATACAGAATACGGAAAAAATGGACCTCTAACAAGGATAATCAGAGTCTTTAACATATATTCTCAACACCTCGACTTATCTGACAACCGACTTCATTTTAAAAGCACATTATTATGCCTTTTTACCTTTTAATAAATTTTCATATGAAAATGTTCTTTACATATATTGTATATCAAATGTTTTTATTATGCTATGTTTGTATACTTTATAAAATCTGTTAGTACGTAAGTAACTTGTAGATTATATTTAAATAAATAAAACTCCACCTGGAATATACGTATCATTTGGACAAGAATGAATGGTGTAGTTTGGCAAATTAAAATTACCAAGTTCGTAAGATTATATCCATATTTCTGGATTAAAAATAAAGACGGGCAAGCGCGTGAAAGTTTCAAGATTGGAAGATAGAATATAGAAATTTCGCCGGGAATTACTTATGCAATATAAAATGATTTGAGAACATTAAACTTAGTATTAAAAACTAAATTTGAATTACTGGTAGCAACGGTCAGATAGTTATTTATAAGACCAGAGTTATTTTCGTCATAGAACAACATTACTTATATATATAATATTATTTAAGTCATCAAAAGAATTTACCTATATAACCATAATCTCAATGTTTTCAAACATCCTTGGTAAAATTTGAGAATTTTTTAAACAAAAATATTTAACCTTCGTGTGGTTGCACACCTTGTCGCGCTGCGAAAGTTTAGTAAAGGTCAATGACTCTTGAGAATTCATTCTCTATGACGAGATATGAAGCTAAGCTGCAGCCATTACCTCCTCCTCTACCTACCCCGTGTATGCCCGCCACTCCTCTCCCGTCCCCTGGGCTGCTGAGCTGGACTAAGGTGTAAACCATACCGTGCCAAGAGTCAACCAGGCTGAGGGCCCAGTTTAAACAACAGTTTATCCAGGATACCAGGATACTTGCTTGTGCATATACTGCGGGGCTCTGTAGAGGTCGACCACCAATTCCTGCGTTACTCGTGGGACCATACATTTTTAAAGATCAAGAATGAATGAAAACAAAAAAGAACAAACAAAAGAAAATAATAAAATACATCCTCTGAAAAGGCAACAGCTCAGATTGCCACCGCCGAAGGTGTAATCGATTCCGATGACAGCGTCAACAGAACTCTACTTCAGAGACTACAGGTTGGTACCGCTACCGACGATGAATCCTTGGCTTCATCACAGCATTCAAGTGTACTCTGAAACCGAGGCTCAGCTGCTCGAAGAAAAGATCGACCCTAAGGCCACAGGCAAACGTGAAGGAAAGATTAGTGCAAAAATATCGACCCAAAAGGTAAAGAAGGGCCACAAGAGGTCCATGCATTTTATCAAGAAAATGAGCGCTAGAAACCCCTCAAAGCTCACCGAGCCCGAAAAGTTCTAGATAAAGAAGCACGGCAAAGAGGTAGCCAAATTCGAAAAGAAACTAGCTCTCACATCCAAGCATGCTGCTAAAACGGACACAGGGCGGGAGAAGAAGTCATCGAGCACGGCCCCTATCAAACCCAACGTCCCAAAATCGATTAGACAACAGCCGGCCACTGTCCCACTTCCACACTGCCTCAAAATCGAAGCAGAACGTCAAGAGGGGACGCTCCGGGGAAGAGACTCCAAGGGAAGCGGAAAAGGCTTCAACCTCCACATGAATCTACTAGTGGTCATTATCGATTGTTCCAACCCCGATGGGAAGATAACATCTGACAATTGGCTCACTATTAAAGCTAAACTACTGGATGAGATGCTTACCGAAGATGCTAGGAGTGACGAGATCAACTTCGATAGAGCAAGCTTGCAGAAAGGAGTCAAAGTCGTCGGTTGTGACAACCAGAGGTCAGCGCACAATCGACAATTGCGGCGAAATCTGGCAGGACACTAAACTGAAGGTTATCCCTCGCTCGATGCTTCTGCTCCGTACATTAGCTTCAACACCACCACCGGTTCCCGAAAACTAGTAGAATAAAAAGCTTGAGATTCACAGCTCGAGAATCACTTCTTCAGCTATGAGTAAGAACGGAATGGGAAAGGACCTCATGGTTACCATTGACTCAGAGTCACTCAACCACATCCGTAGAAGATCTGGCAGCATCAAGGGAAGGGCTGGGAACCCCGAAGCCAAGGCTGCCCAACGAACGCAGTAAGTCAAGGGAGGCTGCTAGTGGTGCAAATTAATTTACAAAACTGTAAAGAAGTCACCTACAACTTGATGCTGTACATGCTGCAGGAAGACGCGGACATCGCCTTACTCCAAGAACCTGGGCTCTTCAGGAACAAAATTCAGGGATTAAGGTCTAAGGTATACAATTTATATAATCGCCAAAAAATATCTCAATATTTTTCTCCTACGTACATACAGCAATGGAGACCTCATTGTGGTTACATGCGAACAACAGGACAGATCTATTTTGCTCCTATCTATTTATTTATTTATTTATTTATTTTTTTTTTTATGCAATATATGCAATAAAGGTAATAAACCAACGTTTCGTAACCGGGTTAGGGAAGAGGTAATTGACCTTACTCTACTAAGCCTAACTACTGAGCCTAACTCTATCCGAGTAGAGAATTGGAGAGTGTCCACCAGTTGTTCCTTTTCGGACCAGAGCCGAATACTCTTCAACCTTACCGTCGATATAGAAAAACCAAAACCTTTCAGAAATCCTCAGCCTTCCTCGACATCGAGGGAGCCTTCAACAGCGTTAACATAGAGGCCATAATAACAGCTCTAGAGGACATAAAAATAGACAAACCCATTGTAATTGGAAATATGTTAAGCAGCAGAATTATCAATGCAGACATTGGACTCAGGTCTATTAGGAAAGTGACAACTATAGGCATACTACAAGGTAGAGTTCTCTCTCCCCTACTGTGGCTTCTTACATCAAAAAATCCTTAAAATTTTCATGGAGAAAAGCACAAAGGTCATATGCAGATGACATAGTAATCTTGATAAAATGTAAAGGAACTCTCCTCGTGGGCAAGACAGAACGGTCTGAGAATAAGCCCTCAAAAAACTGAGCTGGTTTTGTTCACCAAGAAAAGGAAAATCCCGATATTTGTTCCCACAGAGTTAGAGGGTACTTCACTCATACTCAAAACGGAAGCTAAGTATCTAGGGATCATTCTTGATTTCAAACTTTCCTGGAAAAGGAATTTGGAGGAAAGGATGAACAAAGGATTGAATACTTTTTATGGCTGCAAAAAGGCCTTCGGCAAAAGATGGGGCATACAACCGAACATCATTCATTGGATGTACACAGCAATCATCAGACCCATTATAACTGATGGGGCACTAGTCTGGTGGACTGCTAGCAGCTTGGAAAGCTACATAAGCATGCTCAACAAAGTACAAAGGTCAGCCGCTGTTTGTTGAACGGGAGCTATAAGAAGCACGTCGCTAGCAGGGTTAGAAATGATAGTTCATCTTCTTCCTCTGGATTTATTTATAAAAGGCTGCGCTGGATATGGATATGTACTCATACTCAATTTAATAGATGATCTGGGAAAGAAATATGGTTCTAGTAGCCTCGTAGCTACGACCGACTAAATATTTCCCCACAAAGACTTCTCTCTCGCGACTCGCTGAAGTCCATCAGGCACCACAAGGTCGCGCTGGATCGCGGGCCACACCTCAATTGCAGGGATCGAAAGAGCGGACGAATTGGCCAGACAAGGGTCTGAAATGGACATCAGCAAAGCGGCACTTCACTGCAACCACCGGTCAGTGCATTATACCGGATCATAAATGGCACAATAATAAAAGAAGTCAACTCGTCTTAGCTTGCAGGAAACGACTGCAATACGACAAGTACATCATGGCCAGAGCTTAATATCGGCAAAACAAAGAAGCTCCTGGCGCTGGACCGTAACTCGATCCGCATGCTCGTCGAAGTGATCACAGGACACTGTCCTATCCGAACAATGCTCCGGAAATTGAACTCAGGATCTCTACCGGAGCTACGGCGACGAGCAAGAGCACGGGTGGTTTCAGCCACCATGTGATAGGACAGGTTAAAAGAATGTGTACTCCACAAATGAAGGGATTCAAAATGGTCCCTTTGGCCTCCGAGTGGAGGTAATGTTCAACCATCACACTCCTTTTCCTTAATCTAACCTACCCTAAGATATCTAAATTCATGCTCTATTTGGATTTTTTTGCGGCTTTATATAAGGCTCTATTGTATTTGAGTCATTTAGTAAGTGAGTCATTTACATAAATTCTATTTTTTTGTAATCTGCATATATGGAAGCATTTAGTTTTTCCTTCTTTGTTTTTTTTTCTTGACATCAACTTCTGTTGAACCACTCGAATTAAATTATTCCGACGAAAAAAATAGATAATTTTTAAATAAATTGACTTTATTGGGCGGCACTCTTCACAAGACTCTCTTATTCTATGTCTTAAAGTTGCTCTTTATCTATCTTAACATTAATTGTACCCCGATACAAATCACCAAGGAAGTAGTTTTGCCTTTGGTTTAATTTGATGTGCACGTGGCAGGTAAATTCCTACCGATGCATAGGCATTTTCACTTGTTTGGGTAGCGGGTTGCCGATTAGTGCTGATATAGGTATTTGAGCTATCCTGTGTATATGTAACTCCAACTCTAATGTACAGTTGTTTAAGTTATTTAAATAGTTTCCTGTCAAATTTATAGGTCTTTTATCACAATTTTGTAATAATGTTTCACTATTTATATTAATTAATAGAATAATAAAATAGATTCATTATCTTTTTTTTTTTTTTTTATTTTTTTTTTTTATTTTTTTAATATAACAATAAATATAAACATACATATGTATATACATACTGATAAAAAAAAAAACACTGCAATCTATAGTTCATTAAGAGCTAGAAACAAAAGCAGGTGAACAATTAAATTAAATTTAGCAACATGATACAAAAATATTGATGAGAGGGGTCGACAAAAACACTATAATAAACGTAAAACGAATTTGTTAGACCAATACACAAGGTAAGTTGAGAATTTCTTTGTAATTAAAATTAAAAAGCCATGATTTAATTTTTTTTTGGAAAATGGATCCATTTCGAATACATCTTATGTAATAAGGTAGCTTATTGAACAGTCGTATGCAGATTGTGGTGCGGAACTCGGACAAGATTCTGTTCATTTATTCTGAGTTGATAGTTAGAAGAGCTTCTGTTTAGTAGATCTCCAGATCTCAGGAAAAATATCTTTAAAACTTTGTAACAATATAAATGTTTAAGTGGTAAAATATTAAGATTCTTGAAAAGTACAAAGCTACCGTATCGACGATTTTTATTACAAATTAAACGAATAATATGTTTTTGTGACACCAGTAGAGGGTATATTTTGTTATAGTGAGTATCACCCCAGCAAACAATTCCATATTCAAGCTTACAGTGAACTAATCCATAATAGATTGCCTTTAGAAGATTAAATCCGCAATAAGATTTTAAAAAGAAGAGTTGTCTAGTAGCTGCCAGAAGGTATTTTTTTAAGGCATTAGTATGTTCATACCAGTTTAACCTCCAGTCGATCATAACTCCGAGATATTTAAAATGATCAACGTTCTCAATATAGATACATTTTTCAGAGCAAGGGTGTTCAGGGAAAAATGTCTGAGCGCTAGATTCAGACCTACAAATAGTTTTACTGTGTCTATATCGTTTGCATTTCGCACAGTGGAAAAGAAAGGATCCATAATCCACTGCCTTGCCACTGGAACTAAAATACATGATTTTTGTTTTGTCACTGATTACTATTTTATGTATTTTAAACCAGTGACTGATCACTTCAAGGTCATGATTAATGGCCACAGAATGCCATATCGTCTGCAAAGGCTGTTACTTTGCTACAGTATTTTTGTGAAAAGAGCGAATTAATAAATACTAAGAAAAGTAATGGACCAAGAACAGAACCCTGAGGAACACCCATAGAAACTATACTATTCGAACTTAATACGCCATCAATTTTGACTTTTTGAGCTCTGTTAGAAAGGTACGAACCAAGCCAACTATGAAAACTACCTCTAAATCCGCACCTATGTAATTTGTCCAAAAGTATTTTATGATCTACCGTGTCAAAGGCTTTGGTAATGTCAATAATTTAGAAAAATTTAGAAGGGCACTTTCTGTAGAACAGCCTGAGCGAAAACCATATTGACATTCACTGAAAAATTTGTTTTTTTCTAAGAACTTGATCATTCTCAGCTTTATAGCTTTTTCAAAGATTTTTGAGAAAACTGACAGCAAAGAAATAGGCCTATAATTATTGGTATCACTCTTATTTCCTTTTTTAAACAAAGGTATCACTTCAGCAATTTTCAAGTAATAGGGAAAAATACCGCACGAAACACTTTTGTTATATATAAAACATAAAATATCACAGATATTCAGTGCTATTTTCTTAACGAAGATACTGGAAAAACCGTCTGTTGGTTTCGAATTTGAATTTTTAAGAGATCGAATAATCTTGTATAATTCAAAAGACGTTATGGGCTCAAAAAAGAAACTCTGTGGACATGACACTTTCAGTCAGAATCACAACTATTGGAGACAACCTTAGAACCTATAGATGAAAAAAAGTTATTGAATTTATTTACTAAAACGTTGGTGTCAGATATCACAGCATTGTCTACATTCAGATTCTTAATTTGAATCTGTTGACTAGATTTATTTAATATTGCACGTACTAACCCCCATTCCTTTTTAGAGTCACCTTTGACTTTACGAAACTTACTCAAATAGAAATTGTTTTTGCACAATTTTACATCTTTAGCAATCGTTTTGCAAATTTGCTTATAAGCAGAGATGACATTATTATTGTCCGGATTTTTAACCTTTTTCTTATATAATTTTTCATTTCGATTTTCTTTAAAACATTAATATCCATCCAAGGCATAAGTTTTGTTAACTTATTCTTTCTTTTTACAATTATTTTAGAAATTTGTAAGACATAGTCTTTGAGTAAATTGATAAATATTGAAAAGCCTGCAGAAGGATCACTTTCACAGCGAACACTTAACCAGTCTTCAGAACGTAAATGATTGTTTAGAGACCAAAATTCGTTTTAACATAAGTACAATTAGAAGATCTTTTTTTAGTAGAAAAAAAACTAGAAAATTTTAAACTGAGACGATCATGCAGTGATCCGATATCTGCAAATCAACAATAGAGCTACAAAGCTGGACTATTTGGGAGTTGGAGAAACGCGTCATGATATGGTCAATGCAGGTACTAGTGGAATCGGTAATACGGGTAGGTCTATTTATACATGACTCAAAGCCATACGAAGAGAGCAAAAACAGATAGTTATCAACCAGAATTGTGTGTTTGAAGAATATCTAAGTTGATATCACCCAACAGAATTACGTTATTCGATTCATTAGATAATAGGGTTTCTAACTCTTCATAAAATATGTTATTCGTCAGAGTTGATTCATTAAATCTATAAACACAGAAAAACGTTAACTTCAAGTCACTAACTACAACTTTCAAGACATCACAACAAGACGGGACACAAAATTAAACTTATTTTTGACAAAAGCAGCGACACCACCAGATGCATAGCCATTGTTACAACAAGCTATAAATTCATATCCTTCAATATGAAAGAGCGTTATGTTTTCTTCATAAATCCACGTTTCCGATAAAAAAATTAAATCAGGCTTATTTAAAAATGAATTTAGCTGTGCAAGTAGGTTGTCCAGATTTTTACGCATACTTCTTATGTTGTGGTGTATAATAAGTAAATTAGGTAAGTATGTCTGCTTAAAGAACAGACCGAGTGCGTCTACGTTAATACAGTCTGCAGAGGGAACAAAGAGTAAATTATTTTGTGGATCCTGCATGTTATTTAAGAACGTGAAGGTCTTCAATGCATTAATGTTGTCATTGTCCCCTTTACGCATAAGCACTCTACCATTCTTCACCCAAACATACTTGTACATTTTCTCTTTTTTGATTTTTTGAGCAGCATTTAATATTTGTTTTGTTTTTCTACTCAAAGGATCGTTAATATAAATTTTAGAATTATTATCACATCCAAACAGTTTTGTAGTTAAATTCTTTTTATGAATAATTTTGTTCTTCATTACAAGATCTTTTTTCATTTTAGAAACGAATTTAACACAAACAATAGATTTTTTACTGACATCGTTTACCTTCTTTGACATTTTAACATTTTTCACGTAACAATTGTCGATTTCTAATTTAGACACCTCAGTGAAGACACCTTCAAAGCACAGCTGAGTGCATTATTGTTGTTGACGTCTGGTACACGCACAATCTCAACATATTTTTCCCTTGCGGTTTGCTGCAGGAATTCAACTTCTCTCTGAAGATCGGACACCATTTGCAAAAGATTATTTTTTTCTTCTTGCAAGTTACGTATTAGAGAGAGAGCGCGAGCGTTATCTGCACACGGAGAGCAATGATTTCATTATATATTATTTCAAGCGTAATGACTTGTTTTATTTGTGTAACACAGTGCTCTAGTTGTTGTTTTTGTGGCAATGATTTCATTATATATTATTTCAAGCGTAATGACTTGTTTTATTTGTGTAACACAGTGCTCTAGTTGTTGTTTTTGTGGAGATGATGCTGATGCTTGTTGTTGTTGTTCCTGCAGTTTCTCGTGGAGATCCTGTTGCTGGTGAGATTCTCTGCGTTCTTCAGTTGGCTTTAAGTGTGGTGAACTCATCAGTGGAGAATTTAGCATTTGCTGTGGTGAAATGTTCTCTCATTTGAGGGGGAGAGCGGAGGGAGCTCCTTCTTGCAACTGAGCAGCTCTTACACCAAAATTTCTTATTAGATTTTTGGAGGAAATCAATGTCTGCCGGTTTTATATTTACACAATTGCAATGAAAAAAAATTTTGCAGCCTACACATTGTATTTTTGGCTGATTGCGGTCTACTTTGGTCTTGCGCACACACGGCATTTTGCACGATTTACACAGTATTGCTTACAAAAAAGATTAATGATTTATAGTGGAAACACAATCTGGCTTTGGCGCGTGCCGACTTTGACAGCATGAGTAGAAACAACGAAATCCTATGGAGCTTTACCTCAGGCTTTTGCTCGACCTCATATCGTAAATATCGTAAAGTTAAGCAAAGCGCCAGAGTAGAGCTACTGCCTACTCAGATGTGCGTTTGACAGATGAATTGTCTTTGACTTGTTTGATTTTAGCAAAAGCGAGTAACGTATTGTGCTCCGAGTTGTTCGTTTCAATATGCATATATTTTCATAGCTTATTATTGGACTTTTCGATACAAACTAATCATGATGGAGGTTAGAGTAATAAATTCTTTTCTTTTTTCATATTCGTAGACCTTTATTTGAGCTGATTTTTTATGTTTCAATTAAATCATATAAATAATAATAACACCAGTCTACACTTCTTTCTGCACTGAAATCATACGTAAAGATTTTGAGGAAACCGAACTTAGTGTTGTCATATTCCTAAGTTCTATACGCGCTCCTGTGTCAAAGCCACATTGTGAATGCAAATTGCGGGTTGCCGGCGTTTTGACACATTTTATCGTAAGAGATCGTAAGTCGGTGCAAAGCCTGTCAAAAGTCGGCACGCGCCAAAGCCAGATTGTGTTTCCACTATTAAGGATAAAAGCAAAGTACGTGTTGACCCCACGACATACAAACACACTAATTCTTCTATGCTAGTTAAAATATTGTATATTAACGAACATGTTTTCTAAATGATACAATTGTTACTTTGCTTTAAATGTTTTAAAAGGGTATTTTCGTTTTGTATTTTATCGAGAAACTCTTCTGCTTCATTAATTTGTAAGTTTTTTTTAGTTCGGCATTGGTTTGATTAATTGTATTGTTAGTATATAATTTGTTGGTATTTTTATAGCAATTATTAAACAATCATTCTTATATTCCATTGCTCCAGATTTTAATAGTTTTAATTTTTGAAAATTAATATTATATTGTAATACGTCTAGTTCTTCTATGGTTAACATACTTGAATGAATTTAATTATCAGTGCCATTATGTTGTCCATTATTTGATTTACTTTATTTTCTAAGTATCTTCATTTCTTTCCTGATCAAAAAATGCGACTTTCACTAAGTTTATTGTCAGTCGTATGGTATGATTCCAAAATGTTCTTTCTATCGGTTACAATTAGTAGTTTTAAATTTTGTAACGTCGTATTGAAGTGACTGATAATTTTAATTTGTTTGTTAAGGCCTTCAATAGCATTATGATTATTGCTATCTACAATACGTAAATGTGCTGGTTTTTCTTGCTGATCAGTACTATCCATTGTTCCGCACAACCATTTTTCAGCTCTTCCTACGATATTTAATAAGCCCCTTTTATATCTATATATTTGGTTTACTTATGGTCCTTAGTTTAGTTCTAACTAACTTAATTTCTGAGTAAAGAGCAACTGGATCTTCTAATCTTAAGTATGCTATATTAAATTCTATTAAATCTAAAACGTTCATCATTTCAGATGGATTTGTTATATGTAAGACTGTATCAGTTTCGTTAACTATCTCCACTTCTTTGATTCTTATTTCCACGTACCCGTTTTCTTCTTGTATATGATTTACTTGTAGTAGCCCCTGGACTATGAGCGTTTTCATCATCAAAATTATTATTAGGAGTATTGCCTGCAAATTTAGGAGGTCTTATACGTAAATGCACATTTCTTAATTGAAACTTTCTAAAATAGGGTACATCTTCATGCCTTACTCTTCTATAGTTCTTAATATACCCTTCATTTCTATTTTTTAGGTAGCGTCCTCTGGTTTTATTCCTTTTTTGAATAATATTGCTTTTTTTTCTTTTCTTTTTCTACTAGTAATGTTGTATTCGTGAGTTTAGCAGTTTTCGTTCTTTAATTAAAGAACGGGTAGAACGTTAGTTTTCGTTCTTATCATTAAAAATGAGTGAAACGCAAAACCTAAATATTTCTTGATCTGAGGGCGACCGTCTTTATTGAATATCTTCTTAGAACTAAACTAAAACTAAAAACGCCCGTGGTCACTTTCCTTGCTTAATTACTTTTCTTTTCCTTTGTTGCTTAATTGGTTTCGGAAAATGACCATTCGACGTTTAAAACGTTTTTAGTGCTTTGCTTGCGCGATCGATGGGAGACCTTTTGAAATTCGATCGATCGCTCGCGCATTACAAGTGTTCCTATGTATTCGACTTAATTGTCGTTCCAAAAAATATGCGGTTTATTATGACCCTTTGGGAATTCGATCGATCGTTCACGCATTACGAAATTGTTTATACATATATCTAACCTATCAGTTCGATCGTGTGAGTGAGACAAAGAAAACAACAACGGCGCTACCAACAAATCCATCATCTGTGTAAAGTTGACTGACCCGTCGATGAAGCGGAGCATCATGAATGCTAAGAGAAAGAAGAAATCCATTCAAATTTCTAATGTGAAAGATGACAACGACGGCGATCAAAACAGAAGCAACAGCGTTAGAAGGAAAATCAGCGTTTACATCAATGATGCTTTTACTCCATACACTAGGGCTCTTTTCATGCAGACGAAAGAAGTACGGAAGCGAAAAAATTATAAATTTGTATGGTACAATAACAATCAAATACTTATTAGAAAAGAGGAGGGTGGAAAGGTCATTTCTGTGAGATCATTTCATGATCTTGCTCTCATTTAAATCATTTAAATTTTAATTACTTTAAATGTATGAACTAAAACATAAATAACCAGAAGAATGACTTTTCCATCCTCAATGTAAGAAGCAAAAACCCTGATAATGTATTTACTAATAGCGCTTACTGTAAAAATAAGATATTTGTTATACACCAGAATATTAGAAGCTTGAGAGAGAACTTTCCATCTCTTGTGGCACATATTGACTCATTCACTTGTATTCTCGATATTGTTTTTGTATCGGAAATCTGGATTTATGGGTTTGAGGTGCATGACTATTATTTGCCTGGTTTTGTGTTCTTAGCAAATCCTAATGAAAATTATGCTGCAGGCGGAATCGGTTGCTTTATTAAAGAATCTTATAAGATTAATGAAGTGAATTGTGTGGATTTCATAACAGCAGACATTTTGAAAGTTTCTGTTAGTATAAATCGTACAAATTATGTGTTTTTGTGTGTTTATAGATTGCATATGTTCAGCGTTGTAGCTTTTATTAAAGAATTCTCTTGTCTTTTGGATAACCTAAAATCAAATAATTTAATTATCCTAGGTGATTTTAATCTTAACCTATTAGAAAAGTCCGAAATAATCTCTAACTACGTAGCCCTATTAGCATCGCATGGACTAATCATCGTCATCAATGAACCTACTAGACTGGCCTCGAATACATGTTTGGATCACATTTATGCTCGATCTTCGCATTGTGATTTAATTTTTGAAAAGTGTATTCTGGATTTAAAAATATCAGATCATTCTATGACAGGACTGTTGCTAGAGACTTGCTCTAACATAAACAAAGCCCGCAATGTAAATGTTGTCCAGAAAAAGTCTAAAATCGATTTTGTAAAGCTTAAGCATCTTCTTTTTCATGAGCCTTGGGATAATGTGTACAAAGAGAACAATGCTTCTGCTTCTTATGATGTCTTTATTACATCTTTAAATAGATTTATACTTAACTGCTCCTACTCTTTGAGTCTAAAAAAAGGTGTTAAAAGGCTAAAACCATGGATCTCAAGTTATCTAATTAAAAAAATTAAAAAGAAACATGAAATAAGAGTTAAATGTTCAAAAAACCCTTTAAATCTAAGATTGAAAAAAAGCTACAAAAAGATTTGTCGTGAGCTTAAGATTGAAATTCCTTCCTGTCGTGATAGCTATTATCGTAATAAATTCATTTCAGCAAAAGGCAATTTAAAATCGGAATGGAAACTGCTTAATAATATTTTGAACAAATCTTCCACTACCGCGAAACATTTTCATGTGAACAACCTTGAGTATTCTAGTAAATCTGACATTGCTAATGCCTTCAATGCATATTTTACATCTGTTGCAGATAGTGCAACATCACAATATATAACAAAAACTTGCACTCATTGTACCAATGCGTTCATTCTCGCTGAGCATCGGCAGCATAATAGTTTTGCTTTCGAATCTATTACTGCACCAGAAATTTTAAAGGCGATTGGGTCATTAAAAAACTCGCATGCGTGTGGTTTCGATGGCATTTCGAATGTGCTGCTGAAACGTATCGCTTGCTATGTGGTTGATGTTCTAGCCGTAATCTTTAACCGTAGTGTGATTACAGGAGATTTCCCAAATGCTTTCAAATGTGCTGATGTTGTGCCTTTATTTAAAAAAGGTTCTGCAGATGACATGAAAAACTATAGGCATATTTCACTACTCCCTAATTTGAGCAAAGTCTTTGAAAAGGTCATCAAACTGAGGGTAGTGTCATATTTGCACAAAGTCAAGTTTTTCAGTCCAATACAATTTGGTTTTCAGAAGGACAAGTCAACTGAGGATGCTCTTTTTAAATTTTGTTCAAATATTTATTCCTCCCTTGATAATAAAAAGTTCACTGCTGGACTGTTTGTTGATATAACTAAGGCTTTCGATATGGTTAACCATTCTATTTTATTAGAAAAGATCGAAAGGGCCGGGTTTCGAGGATTCATGTTGGACTGGTTTACATCTTACCTATCAAATCGATCTCAAAGAGTAAAGTTTGATGGTATCAGAAGTGAGATCAAAATGTTTAATATAGGAGTTCCCCAGGGATCTGTACTGGGACCAATTTTGTTTCTAGTTTACATAAACTCACTGTTTGAACAGAATTTTAGGGGAAAAGTGACAGCCTTTGCGGATGATGTGGGTTACTCATACGCCTCCAACAGTTTGTTAGATTTAATATGCGACATTAATTTTGATCTCAGTCTCCTAAGAAGCTGGTTTTCTGAACACAGATTAGACATCAGCTCGAAAACTAAATTAATGCCTTTTAGTTTATCTACTACAACGTATGCTTTTCCGGAAGTTTATTTTCACGCTCCTGATTGTAATAGATTCGGATTGGAATGGTTCAATTTTGTCGTTTGCCCTCCGCGACAAACTTTTTGTTCCAATACTAATTGCAGTGAGAAATGCTTTCTGATTGAAGCAGTAGACGAGTACAAATACCTTGGTCTTATAATTGACTCGAAGATGTCTTTTAGTAACCATATAGAGTCTTTAAAAAGATATTTATTTAATACGCTTCGTCATTTTTATTTTCTCAAAAAAGTATGTTCCAAGAAACTTTTAACAATTATTTATTACGGAATCCTACATTCTAAACTACAATATGGTATTGTGTGCTGGGGAGGTACATACACGAATAAGATCCAGCCCTTTTTAATTTTGCAAAAAAGTGTATTAAGGAAAATATGCAATAAACGCCGTCTTCATCCTAGCCTTCCACTGTTTCGTGATTTAAGAATTCTTCCGGTTCGCCATTTATATTGTTACAAAACATTAAAGATTTTTTTTATGCGTTCTGGAAATCTCAACTACAGATTAATTTCAGACTACAATATACGTAGAAACTTTTCAAATGTTGTGAGTGTCCCCCAATTCCGTACAACCGCGTATCGCAATTTCTACGATATTTCATCCTGTCGTTTATTTAACAATCTTCCTCAATCGTTAAGATCTACTACAAACCCAAAAAAATTCCTAAAATGTGTAAAATGTTGGCTGCTCGATATAGACTTTGATAGTATAGAATCCATCCTATCTAATATTTTGGTGTAAATTAAGCTTTTCTGTTGACTTTTTCCTATTTCTTACTTTTGTTTTGGTTTTTTTTTCTTTTTTGTTTCTTTTTTTTAAACTTTGATTTTTTTTAATATCTTTTTTTAAAATCTCTTGCATTTATTATTTATTAATTCATTTATTTATTATTTTGCCCAATATTCTTTCCCTTTATCTCTTGTTACAAGTTAATAGAGTCGCCCCACTTATGAATTGTACTCCTTATAATTTATAGCTCTATGAAGTGGCATTGAAACTATTTTAGTACTAATTTAGTACTTATTTCATTATTGTTATTATCTTAATGAATTATTGTTACGTTATTATCCTACCTGGAAACAAAATGCATATGAAATAAAATATAAATACAAATACAAAAAAAAAAAATACCTATTTGACATTAATATGCTTGCACAAGCTATCGATTCGGTTTATTATGTTGCCGAATAATCGTCGGTCAATGATCGTTGGTCATTGAACGTTGAGTTCGGTCGATTGCTTGTGCATTACAAATGCATTTATGTTTATATTATCGATTTGGATGGGGTTGTTGTGGTTACAACTGTACCATAACACCCCCATTGGCAGTTTGAGCCTCCGACGAAATCAGTAGTGTTTTAATTTTTAATTTAATTTTTAATTATGTGTCCGATGTTGTCAACATGAGTCTGTAGTGAGGTTATATCGTTATTGATTTGGTAGATATGTTTTAGGAATGCTATCTCATCTTCCATAGTATTTGTATTTGTATTTGTATTTGTACAAATTTTTGGTGTGTGTTGATATGGTTAGTAATATTTTGGATTTGTGAAGAAATAGTATTACTGATTAGTATAAGTCTATTCGATTTATCTGTTAATATTCGTTGATTGTTTGTCAAATTATCAATAGCGTTCGTTACTTGTAACTCGTCGTCGCTAGCCAGCAATGAATTTTAAGCCTTTGCCTATCATATTTACTAAACCTCGTTTTTGTTTGTCTTTTGGGATTAAGTTTTCTAGTTTTGTTTTCAGTGAAAGAAAATTATGGTTTATAGAATTTAGAAGTGTCTTTGAGTTAGTATTTGAAGTATGCAAGTATTGTGGAGTCTTTCTACGTCGGAGTTAGAAGTATGATTACTTTTTTTTTTTTTTTTTTTTTATTTCATTTTTGTTTTTATATATTAAGAACACACTTACCCTAGACAAAAATGTTTAAAACTAGCTTACATAACAACTAACATAAAATACCTTACTGGCCCTATACGGACACTCTAAAGCAAACAGAACAATTTAAGACTATGCCTTTCGGCCTTATGATTAATTTGCAATAATTAAAATAAATAAACAACTTAGGCTAAGAAAGTGATATTTTTTAAAAACTTAGCATCAGATAATTTTTTTATAAAAAAGCTTATAACTAAAAACAACTTAACCCTACCTTAACTAAAATATACAATATATACAAAAATACATACGTATACCTTTTGTATGTATAATATATCTTTTTCTTCATTATTGTTTTGTGATTTTTTTTGTTTTTTTAATTACAGCTAAATCTAAAGTAAGCCTTCCAGCCACCCTTGCTTGCTATTGGAGGTATAATGTATTTGGATGTTCGAATCTATTAAGAATTGTTTGAGAGGTATTGCTTTAAATCCTAGTTCATTGTCTACTGCTATTCTATTTATAGTGCCGAATTGACCTAAGTATATAGTGCTCTTTGAATTCTAACCAATTTCTGATTGAAATTTTGATCGCGCATGCGTGTTTCGAAAATTTGTCTATGAAGGTAAGGAATAAAGATTTTTCCAAGCTATAAAAAACATCAATATGAACAATTTCTCGGGGTTTCGAAGGGGTTTCAGTTAATTTGAAGAGTGGTTTTGGGAGGTTCGTAACGTATTTTTCAGAGTTGCATATATGGCAATTATTAATGAATTTAGTAATGCGATCCTTTAGGTTTGGGCTAAAGTAATTTAGTGTTAATTCCTTATAAACTTCGTCTATTCCTCGATGGTTATTTTTGAAATGTTCCTTTTCTATCAACGAGGCCAATTCTTCTTCATCTGATATGTCTTTTAACAGCTTAAGACATCTGATGATTTTGAATTTGCCGTTGTGCATAAAGTATTTGGTGAAGACGTCTTTGGTTATTTTAAAGAATTCTACCTCTTCCACTAGAATTGCGTTCAGCGCATTAGGATTGAAATGTGTTTTTAGAAGGGTTATAGTGGTTTGTTCGTCTAATCTTTTTGCACATATTGTGGTACGATTTCTGTTAAAGATTTTTGTCTTTTTTATTCTGACTGAGCCTGAGTAATAACAATTTGCGTTTTAAAGATATTTATACATGATTTACTGACTGGAATATTTTCGTTCTCGGCTAGGTTTATTTCGGGGTTTGGTATGCGAGAAAGGACGTCTGCATTCATATTTTTTGTACCCTTTTTGTATTTTATTTCGTAATCAAACTCTGATAATTTGAGTCTCCAACGAACTAATCTCGAATTCGGTTCTTTAATAGAGAAAAGCCATGTTAAAGGTTTATGGTCGGTTTCTATAATAAATTTTCGTCCGAAGAGGTATGGGCGGTAATATTTCGTTGCCCATACTATAGCCAATAATTCTTTTTCAATTGTGCTATAGTTTATTTCATGTGTATTTAATGTACGACTTGCGTAGTACAGTGAGTGGTCGTTTTGAGACTGCTCCTAGAGCGTATTGGTGGGCATCCGTAGTCAAAACAAAACTTTTGTTGAAATTCGGATAGGTTAGTATAGGATCATTTATTGGAAGGGTTTTAAGAGTATTGAAGGATCGTACATATTTGGAATCTTGTGTATTAATTTTGGTATCCTTTTTAAGGAATCTTGTCATAGGTTTTGTAATTTTGGAATAATCTTGGATAAATTTGCGGTAATATCCCGTGAGATCTAAAAATTGTTTGATTTGTTTAGCTGTTTTTGGTATTTGGTAATTTTTTATACATTCACCCATGTTCTGCATTCCACTTTTAGTGAATTCAACCACCAAAAGTGGAATTAGATGTTCTGTATTTCGAACGAAATTATGAATTGTGAATTCAATTTTCGAAGATGAATATTTTGGTGTTCTGCATTTCACTCGAAAGGACAACAGTGAATTGGTTTTTAGAATGTGGAAATTGGTGTTCCACATTCCGAAAAGCCTTTGTTTTATGTGAATTGAATTCACTTGAGTTTTGTGTTGTGAATTGAATTCACTGTCTTTTGTGTAACCTGCTGATGTGGATAATAGCTGCGATCAAGAAAATAATTTTAATAATGTAAGTAAAATAATAGTTATTTTTCAGTACTGATTGATTTTTATAGGGGAAAACATAAAAATCAAAGGCAGGAGGCTATCCTTTTAAATTTTATGGAGGAAAATTTAGATTTGGCCAAGGGTTTTGTCAAAGGAGACAAAGGGCACCATGAAGAATTGTGGAGAAAACTGGTGCAACAGTTAAACGGTGAAGGTCCTCCAATTAAGGACGTAAATGGATGGAAAAAGGTAAAAAATCGTAATTATATTCTTTTATTAACAAAATAAAACTTTTCATATTTTTTTTAAGTTTGGGTAGACTGGAAAATTAATATAAGGAGAAAGCTCGCTCACAATAAAAAAGAAGCAAGAAGTACCGGGGGTGGCCCAAATAATTTTCAACCCATTTCGTCAACGGAAGATGCCATCGCTAAGATTACGGGCATATATGATGTTATGGAAGGAATTAAGGGCACAACAGCTTTTGATACCGAGAACATTTCCGGCAATTCTACCTTGACCGAAGATTGTGAGCAAAGCGAACCTTCAACTTCAAAAGGTTTAAGAACCAAAGAAAACATAAGTCAGTCTGCCCATAAGGACCCCATTTGCATTTTTACTTACACTGTTTCGGGGAGATTCAAAATATTGGACTTATCTCGCAAAATCTTCTTGCGCACCCTTTCTAGTCGGTTTTTTTCCCGGTTCTCATCGACAATAAACATTAAGACAGCATCCATGTTTAAAGAAATTGCTTTTAATATAAAACTTTGATTTAATGTAATAGTTAATTTAATTTTCACGGTCAAGTTAACCCTTTTTACGTAAAATCCAAAATAATAATTGTATAATAAAAATATAATAAAATGTATAATAAAATAATTGTAAAATGATTTGAAATTTACAGCTGATTTTGACATTTCGAACAAGAATTCGAAGTGGATTCAAAAAATTTGAATTCACTCGGAATGAAGAACACCTAATTTCATTTCGAGTGAAATTGAAATTCGGTTTGTCTTTGTTGGTGATGTTTGGGCTGTGAATGTGAGTTGTTCGCAACTCCGACGATTTCGGTTTCTTTCCATCAAGCCGATTTCCATGGGTTCTTGCGGTGGTTGGTAATAGGGGTTAGCGTTCAAGGGTGGGTTGTGCCGATATGGTTCAACGTTATTGTGATAGTTGGGTCTTGTTTCGGTCTGATTAAATTATGGTCTAATATAATTGTCATTTTGTCGGGGTCTAGTATGGTTATTCCAATTATTAAAATATGCATAGCCTGATTCGTGAAGAATATTTATTGCTTCTTCCAAGCTCGAAGAGTTCCTACAGTGTAGAAGAGATCTCATCGGTTCTGGTATTTTATTTTTGAAAAGGACTAAGGCTCAAACTTTGTTATTTTTTATATTGCTCGTTGCTATTTCATTATTTTCTGCTATTTGTTTTGTCTTTAATTTGAGGCGGCGTAGAATAGTTTTAATTTCATTTTAGAAATCTACGCTATTTGTTTTAAATTTAATCGATCTAAGTTCGTCAAAGAGTTCTTCGATGCTTAGTCTGTCGCCAAAGTTGTTAGTAAGGGTGGTTTTGATGTCAGACCAACTAGTTATGTGCGCATTTATTTCGACTATCTCTCGGGCTTTGCCTTTCAACTTGGCCTTGGTGTAGTCGGAAAAGATAATCTGCGCCAATGAGTCATATTTTACAAGTATCGGATGGATTTTGTCTATAAGGTCGGTGAAATTCTGGAGTTCTCTATAATCTCCATTAAAATCGTCAACTTTATTTTCCTTGCCTTTAAGATATTCGATTTCAAAATTGTACCCTTGTAACTATAAAACCTGCCCTTGGTTTCGTTGAGAAAAATCTTTTTCCTTGTATTTCGAATTTAAATATTTTATAGGTACATGGTTGGTTACGATCTTAAAGTTTCTACTATATATGGTCTAAAATAATTTACCGAAAAAACAATATCGGTTACGCTGTAGTTTTTTCATGATTATTCAACGTTCTGGATACAAAGCATATTGGATGGCAGTTTTGTCAAAGAACTGCTCTAATTGCATAGTCACTAGCATCCGTTGTAACAACAAATAGTTTTTCGTAGTTAGGAAACCTAAATATTAGAAGAGATGATAACAAAAATTATGTTTTCTAATTTGTCAGGATTTGATTTTATTCCAGTATTAATCAGAATGTATCTTAGTAAACAGATTGTATCTTCAAGTTGTGTTCACTTAATTTTTTTAAAAATCATGTCTAGAGAGTTAAGATGTTCTTCTAGTGTGGTTTTAAAAACTAGAATGTCATCTATTATAAATAAACTACACATATCTTATTGATATAATCCCGAGGTATTTCATTAATCAGACGTTGAAAGGTTGCTGGAGCATTCTTTAAGCCGAATGGCATTCGCAAGTATTCATATAACCCAGGTAGTGTAAAAAAAGCCGTTTTCTCGATGTCTTTTTCGGCTACTAGAATTTTGTGACTCCTCTTTGCTAAATCCAATAATGTAAAATATTAAGATTTCCCCAACTTATCAAATATACTGTTTATATCGGGAAGTGGGTACTTATCGTCAATTGTTACTTGGTTTAATCGTCTGTAATCTATCACGATTCTAAATTTCTGTACACCTGAATTGTCTTTTTTCCTTGGGATTACTATGATTGAAGAACAGTATCTGCTCTTACTCTTCCTAATTATGCCTTGAGCTTCCATTTCCCTAATTTGTTTTCTAACTTCTGCATCATGCTGGGGTTCAGATTTAGAATTTATCTGCTCATTTGTTGTTGTTCTAATTTCGTGGACAATGTCTTTTGTACGAGTCAGTTTGTCACCTTTGTAAAATAATTTCTTGTATTTTTCTAACAACTTGATTAATCAATATTCTTCTTCTTCGTTTAAATGATCAACTGTTATATTTTCGAGAGCACCTTCTTCTAAAATATTAAAAATGGTATCTTAACACCGTTACTTAATAAAAGTTCTTGGTTTTCAATATATATAGCTCGAATATTTTTATCTAGCTAATCCATTCCAAGTAAAAAATCTGAGGCTAGTTCATAAAAAAAAACTCGTTCTGAGATATCAAATTGACTTCATCCGTATTACTAACATTATCCACGTCCATTGATTGCGATGTATTATTGCTAAACTGTCTACTATTTCTGGATTGTTGTAGTTATTCCTAAGGCTATCATTGTTCCAATTACTTCGAACTTGTCCTGAATGCATATTTATTTAAAATAGGGCGAATTTGTGATAAAGTAAACTTATCATATAATTCAAATATTCTTCATGATTTGTCCTTGTTCCTTCGTTGCAATTTAAAGGGGTTTTTGCACTCAGTCTAATTAAGTGGTGGTGAAGTCTCGAGGTAGTTATTCGCTGCTCCGATGATCTTTTCGTTGTAGATGACTGTGTAGACATCCTGTATCTCATTTCAAGAATGCTCCGCCAAAGCTCTTTCCACAGATAATATGAAAGCTGGCAAAGTTCCTGCTGCTTCATCGAAGACCGGTAGATTACTAAATTCTTTTCGAGTCTGTTTCATAGTGTTTGCGGCTGTTGGTGAATAGTGCACACTATTGTTGTTAGTGCAGCAAGACATTGTTCATCAAATTTGGTTGCACCGTATTTATGTTCCTATCAACAATTTGTTTGCGAAGACTTTTTCTTTTCAGGTTGTTCTGCTTTTCACTTTCTAGGGGAATAGTTCTGTGTTCGTGTTCTACGTATCCTAGATAATTAAACTTCGTACCACACTTTAATAAATAACGCTTATTTATTTTATTTATTTAATATTTTTCTTTGCGAATGGACTTTTTGTGTTCTTTTTTTTTTGTCTTCGTGACCTACTAAATTATATTTTAGATCAATGTGTTTCCAATCTGTTACACTTTTTATTTGAACACTTAAAGTTCGTTTCACTGGATTCTAATTCTACTGAATAGAATCCTACCGACTACGCCAATTGAATTATTTCAACGAAAAATAAATCGACTTTCTTGGGCAGCACTCTTCACAAGACTCTCTTGTTCTATTTCTTAAAGTTAACTTCCTTAACATTGATTGTTTCTTTTTGTTTTTTTTTACTGAAATTGTGAAAACTTGCTACAAACATAGTGATTCTCACGCATTTATTTTTTTTAAAACTAGGTTAACTATCTTAACAATCTAAATATCTAGACCGACAGTTTAAAATTTAAGTAATAACTTAAATCTATGTCTTTCGATGACTATATTAGTCTGTTCAGTGGCGAAAATATCAGATCAGAACAGGACAGCACAGCACAGATTCGTGAAAACTGTCAGATCAAGTTAGAACAGAAAAGTACAGCCGTATGTTAGTTGTCAAAAAGCGAAAAACTTCTTATATGTCATATTGTAATAAACATGTGTTAGAATTAAATAATAAACAAAAGTGAATTCACATAAAAATGCTTTGGAAGAGTTGTGGTGGGCACTAATAGTGAAATTACTGTGATTAGTGACTCGTCAACAAAAGTTTTCAGTGATGATATGCATGTTTTAGCGTGAATTTTAGCTGACAGCTGCTTTTGTCACTTTTCACGAATCTGTTCTGACTTCAGAATAGGTGCAGAAAATCGTGTTCTGAAGTGTCTGAAATAGCGTCACTGAACAGCAACCAGAACACTTTCGGACAGAAATTTTTGTCACTGAACAGCAAAAGTTGTACTTCTCTGTCCAGAACAGTCCAGAACAGCGTCTCTGAACAGACTATTTATATAAACTTACGATTGACATCATTACAACTATTACAGCTTAAGGTAAGAAAATTATTTTAATCAAAAACGTAGCATATGACAGTTTTTTTTGGGGTTAGATATAAAACTTAAACCTAACAAACTAAACCTATCTCATTCTAAGTTAACTAAAAAAGACTTTATATGTATATATTTTTTATATATCCCTTTCTTTTTACATTTTAATATTTTTACATTTTTTTTTGTTTTTAGTTTTATTCTTTTTTTGTGATTTTTTGATTTTTTTTTTTTTTTTGTGTTCACGAAGCGTGACATCGGATTCGTAGAGGAATGGCCGTTGCACGGAATTGCGACCTACGTGGAAGATTAGGGGTACCTCCAATCTATCCTGGGTCAGCCCACATCTATCTGGATGGAGGAATGCTTCTGGTGGGACAAAGCCGTTAAGGCGGCCTCTCCCGTGATATAAAACTTTGGGGTAGTAAGCCCCGAAGACCAACTATTGACCGAAGTCATTGCCCTTGCAACGTTGCTCCGAATCAGTTTGATCAGAAGGTTATCGACCCGTACAATCCTAGCCCTATTGT
Source organism: Merodon equestris (assembly GCA_958301585.1). Taxonomy (NCBI): domain Eukaryota; kingdom Metazoa; phylum Arthropoda; class Insecta; order Diptera; family Syrphidae; genus Merodon; species Merodon equestris. The sequence continues at coordinate 108,053,502 of OY284413.1, forward strand.
ATAGGACCTCGTTCGGGTAAAATTTCGTGTACTCAGATTCGGGTGTCCTATGTAGCCCGAGACAAGGCTTGAGACATGGCTCTTAGCAGAGGAGCATCTACATGTTCGTCAAAATATAGGTACTGATTCAGCACGATCCCAGGGTATCTGACTGCACTTTGTCTCGCCAGTGGACGCCTGTTCTTCTTGTTAGAGCGAAAGCGCCCTGGGCCCTTACCAGAGCACCATCTACATGTTTGTCAAAATATAGGTACTGATTCAGCATGATCCCAGGGTATCTGACTACACTTTGTCTCGCCAGTGTACGCCTGTTCGGTGCAAAAATTAAGAAACTGCGCCAATTTGTTCTAGTGCCCCGTGAGGCCCTAGACAAAGGCGTCCTGAACAATATAGATTCTGATCTCTGGAAGTTGATTTTCAACTCCGAGTCATCACAATACTGCTGATTTTTTTCGACATCACTCTGCAGAAGAGTAACAATGACGACGATCGTTGGATCTGATCTGTACGCGATTAGGTCGTCTGCGTATGCTATAGAATATTGAAGAGTAAATAGCAGATCACGTAGGCAAATGTTGAAAAGGATCGGCGAATTTACCGTGCCCTGTTGCAGTATATTTTTGATTTCAACTGTTTTGTTTGAGGTACCTGTCTATCTCGTAGTTTGACAGGTTCCTATTGGACAGCGAGAAGGAAGCACTCGAAGTGAGCGCTCTCGTCAGGGAACTGGCAAAGCGTGGCCAACGCGTAATACTGTAATCGTTGGGGTGTGCTTGGACATACTCTGTCATGTCCGCGAACTCGTCAGATAATGTGATCCCGGCACATAGTCCGCAATGGTCACTGTCGTATACAATAGCCCGTAGACAGTTAATAAATCATTCGTTCGTGTCTGCCAATCTCAGTTGAGAGTCTATTAGCATGAGATCAAGATAGGAGCCGCCCCTAGGATACGACGGACTATCCATTGTGAACAACTTGACTTTATATTTAATGTTGCTTAGAACCCACCAATAACTTACTAGTGTTGGGAATGTTATTTCCCCAATCACTATGTTTGACATTTAAATCGCCGGCCAGAATGTAGAAGTTTTCTACCGAGTATAAGCGCAGAGATCGGAAAAGTGCCTCGAGATATGTGATGAAAACCTTGGGTTGAGGCGCTTCAGGTGTATAGGCTGATGTACATTCTCTTTCCATTTCGGAGAGAAATGCACACAATACAGGCCTCTAGCACCTGGCACGTTCGCACTTCATCGCTATGTATGACTTTATGTTTAAATTTATTTTTAATGAAAATTGCAACTTGAGTAGCGTTGGGTCGGTCCCGTCTAATTATTCTATAAGAACTATGCCAAATTTTGTGCTTCTGGCTTAGCTTTGTTTCGCTAACCATTGGGGCTTTCGTCCTGAAACAGGTTGAAAGTACGGTTCGTCACTCGATTCTTACTAGTGAATTTGAATTCACCGATAGGATCTTCGAGGGCCTCTCTACCTCACGGCCCATCACGGCCTAAGGTGGCTAGGCCCGGCGAAAGCGAGCAGATACTACCTACTCAGGTCGACTGCTTAAGGATCTGTTGTTTTTGGAGCCGCCAATCGGCCCTTGGATTGCGAGCAAAATCGAACAGACATCCACCTCGGCCTCCGGTGCTTTAGAGACAGGCACTGGGGCTTCAGGAACACCCATGGGAACGCATGTGAAGGCTGGTGCTTGTAAGCGACCCGAGGGATGCTTCTCCTCGACTTTCTGCTTATGAGCCAGGTTGTCTTTCTTCATCAGCCATAGTTTGCAGGCTAACCTCGGTTTCTACACAAGACACACTAGAGCTACTCTCTGTCCGCCTTCTTGTCTTTCCCAAGGTCGCATTCCTCGTTCTTGTGGTTATTTGTGCACTTAGCGCATCGAGGCTGCATTTCGCAGTTCGACGCGGCATGCCCGAACCATTGGCAGCGGATACATTGCAAAATGTTTCCGCTCTTTTAAAATTTTTTTTTGATTGTTGTTGTTGATGTTGGCCAGCTGCTTTGGACGTCGATGTTGATGGTGATGGCGCCACTCCTGGCTTCGATCTGCAACTTCTCAGTCAAAATAGTGAGCGAGAGGGGCTTAATTAAATTGGGCCTCGGGTTGACCATTTTGCGCCGCCTTATGACGGCGGCCGATGTTGCGAAATCGAATGATAAAGCATCCGATTCGACTCTGTACGACGAACGGGTCTTCCCCCGCCGTTTCGCGATATTTCCTACTGCTACTTCTAGTTTACTTCAGAAGCAGTAGAGAGAACAGTGAAGAAAACAAAAAGGGAAACACACCGAAAACTGCTGTCTTGATTTAAAACTCGATCAGCCTACCCTCGGATGGGGAGTCGAACACTGTACCACTGTGCTAACTTGGGTCTCGCGAGCACTTCGCCCCAACGCGCAATTATATTTTTTATTGTTTGTTTTCTTTTCCACTTTAGCCGAAACACTACCTTCTGCTTCACTGGTCTGTGATCATCTAGATAACAATAATTGTTCACCGAGTACAATCAGAAATCAATCCAGAAATACAAATCACAAAGCAGGCAGTATTACCTTTGGTTTAATTTGATATGCACTTGGCAGGTCAATGCCTACCGATATATAGGCATTTTCACTTATTTGAGTAGCATGTTGCCGATTAGTGCTGATATCTGAGCTATCCTGTTTATATGTAACTCACGCATACAATGTTTCCGTCGGTATTCAATGTTAATTTTTTATTTTTTTTTATATATAATTTTTGAATTTACTCGGCTGGGGCATTAACATTAAACGCTTCATTAAATAGTGTTTTCACACAAGTAGCCGCGTTGTTGTTGTTTAACAACAACCTCAACTGCATTCTCCAGAAGCTTTTGTTACCTGTTTTTTTGTGTCTCAGTATCAAATTTTCCTCTCTTAACCAATGTAATGTAAACAGAAATTTATAATTAACTTTCTTTAAACTAATAATTTCCTCGTAAAGTAATTGAAGTGTGATCGAACCGTGGGTACGTGGTTGTGGTGATGGATTTGAAGAAGGTTCGATTGGCCGTTGAGTTTCTTTCGAACACCTTCGGCTCGAGGTGGCATTAACTGAAGTTTACTCTGGTGCATCGGTTGTTTTGTGGCTTTAAGTTGTTTATCCAGAGGTTGGAGTTGTTCCTAGGATGTTTGTCGCTTTTTGTGCAGTTGTTATTGTTGTAGTGTAGCTACCGTGCTAACTGGCAATATATTTTGTTGGTGTAAAGACTTGCGTCGAAGAACAAAACACTTGTCACATCGATATTTTATATGGTTTGAGTTCATAAATTCAATGTCTGACGTCAGAATATTCACACAGGAACAGCAAAAATATGCAGACAATCCGCGCAAGTAATTTTGGATTTATTACTCCGCTCTATTTTTTCAGTGTAGATTCAACAATTCATTTTCACTTGAAGTAAACAAACATAAACGATTTTATATGGACTTTAATAAACAAAAAACCACGTTCGCTCTGAACGACGATCGTTTTTTTGCCCCAAAACGACGGTATTATTGTTGTTGTTTCTGTTGCCGCAACTGCAGCTGTTCCTCAGGCAAAACAACAGAACGCTATTTTTTGTTTTTTTTTTTTTAGTTTATAATTCATTTTTATTCATATTTTCTTATATCCGCCTTATCCTAGGCCAAAATATTAAAAACTAACTTAACTATCCTTACAAATTTAAATATCTTACTTGTCCTAGGCGGGCACTCTAAAACAAACAGTACAACTTAATCCTATGTCTTTCAAACATAGGACAATCTTACAATTAACATTTTTGTAACTAACTTAAGCTAAAAAAATGTATTTTTTTCAAAAAACTTAGCATATGATAATTTTTTATACATTTATATAAAACTTAAGCCTATCCTTAACTAACTAAGCCCAACTAAACTTAACTTATTCTATCGTAACTAAAAAAAAAATATATATACATATATAAATACATATTTAATATATATTTTATATATATACATATGTATATCTTTTTTTTTTACTTTTAATACATTTATAATATTTTTTTGGTTTTGTTTTCGTTTTATTCTGGTTTTGTAAATTTTCGATTTTGTAATTTTTTTTTTGTTTTTTTTTTTTGTTTAATATTTTTCCTTAACCTACCCTAACCTACCTCAGCCTATATTAGCCTGACATTGGTGTTAGGCAGGCCCTGCCTTGAAAATGCTGAAGCTATTAAGGTGTCCACTGACGTAGCTTTCTCCAGCCACCAAAAGCGTTGATGCTGGCGGAATACGTCTCCTCGATCCCGGTGGGACCGATCCCCGGTGAGACCGATCTACAGAACCTGAGGCGCTCGGTCCGTAGAGGAACCGCCGTTCCACGGAACTGCGACCCACGTGGAAGATTTGCGGTACCGCCAATCAATCCTGGATCAGCCCACATCTATCTAAGTACAGGAATGCTTCTGGCGGGACAAAGCCGTTAAGACGCACTCTTTCATGGTATAATTCATTGGAGTAGTAAGCCCCGGAGATCAGGTTTTTGACCGAAGTCATTGCTCTTGCAACGTTGCTCCGAATCAATTTGATCAGAAAATTATCCGCCCGTACAATCCTAGCCCTATTGTATAGGACCTCGTTCGGGTAAAATTTCGTGTACTCAGATTCGGGTGTCCTATGTAGCCCGAGACAAGTCCTGAAGCATTGTCTTTAAACACCCGAATCCTTTCCATTAAGCTGGCTCTCACACTGAACCAGACGGGACATCCATAGGCAACCATGGGCCTGATTAAGGCCATGTGGCAGACTCAAGTTGGCTGCTAAGAAACAGCTATCTTGTCAGAGCGAAAGCGCCCCGGGCCCTTGCCAGAGCAGCATCTATATGTTTGTCAAAATATAGATACTGATACAAAACTATCCCAAGGTATCTGACTACACTTTGTCTCGCCAGTGGACAGTGGACGCCGGTCCAGCCCAAAGACAGAGAACCTGGGCCAATTTTTTCTAGTGTCCCGAGAAGCCCTAGACAAAAGCAGTCTGAACAATATTGATTTTGATTTCTGGAAGTTGATTTTCAACTCACACCACCGCCTTTTTCTTGTGGAGATACCTCAAGTAAAAGCTTTACAACAGCAATCCTCGAACAGGCCTTGCAAGAGAATATTCGCCGGGAAACTGCCGTAACTTAACCAGATCTTTGTTCACCCGTTATTGCAAATGTGAGGGTCCAGCTATAAGAGAGCCTGGAAAGAAAATGGCGTCATTTCATAGATATTGTTTAAAATCCGCATTTTTCTAAAATAAAGTTTTACGTACAATTTTCAGTGTTTTTTTAATATTTATTTTATTTCAAACTTGAAATTTTCCACTGACACCCTTTATTATGATTGAATTCGTCCAAACATAAACATCATTTTAATTCCAGTTCCAAAGAGGCCTTAAACTGCTGGTTTGTGAATGTAGTGAATGGTTTGTGAATGTGTGAATGGTTTGTGAATGTGTGAATGTAGTAGAGTACCAAAAAAAAAAAAAAAAAAACTTATTTTATCCACTCATTTTTAAGTATGTAATATGTATATATCACCAATGGGGAATATTTATTTCCTCAACTGCTGTTAATGCTTTCCCATTTCGTTGCTAAATTTCCTTCTGCTGTGTGGTCCCATGTGTACTGTTCAATCCAAAGTTCTTCGGACAACATTTAGGTCTTATGACAACTGGGCGCAGCCATACCAATGTTTAGCATAGTTTTTCTATGTCTGGTAGTATTAGGCGTTTAGTTATTCCACACAGTTTGGTTGTCAGCTGTTGGTACCCAATGCACTCCAAGTGTTTTATCTGTTTTTTTCTATGACATTAATGCAATAAATGCAGTAAAGTGTCTATTGAAATTGACATTGATATATACTTGGCGTTATTATCATCACATGGGTTAGCTTGCTTGATAAATAAACCTACTAGACCTAAATCTGGTATAGGTATGTTTAGATCACATCTAAAAAAAATCAAATTCAAAAACGATCTCAGAATTAAGTGTATAAAGAACCGAAGAAATAATAGTATAAGGAACAAATACAAAAAGATTTGCATTGAGCTTAAGAAGGAGATTCCTTTATGCCGCGACAATTATTATCGCTCCCAGTTTTCTGCTGCTAAAGGTAATTTAAAAATGAATGGCGTCTAGTTAATAAAATGCATCGTGTCTTTCTATAAAACCTACTGCTATTCTTGTTAATCAGAGTCTAGTATATAGATATACTTGAAATTGCCAATGAATTCAATTCTTATTTTGTCAATTTAGCCAATTATGTTCCATCATTGTCAAACCTCTCAACTTGTCGTCTTTGTAGTTTTTCGTCTAACTCTGATGAACAGTTCCAAGACAACAGTTTTGTTTTCAAAACCGATAACTCCTCTTGAAGTTTTTGAGGTTATTGGCTCTTAAAAGGAATCGAATTCTTGCGGCATTGATAGCATTTCAAGTTACATTTTAAAAACAAACGCCTGTTTTCTCCTTAATATATTGTTAGATATTTTTAATTGTAGCATCTTTGAAGGAATATTTCCTGATGCACTCAAATGCGCACTACTGAAATTTCAAACTATAGGCCTATATATGTTGGAAAAACACTTTAGAACACACATACAGACAATCGCATACATACATCATCGTACCCACGCACACCTACGCACACATAAATATGATCCTAAAAAAAAGAATCTGAACACGCAAGTGAGTCAGTCGTTCTTACGTCTTCTGCTCGCTCACTCGTGTTAGCCATACAATTTCATTTTAATAAAGTTTGTTAATTTCAAGTGGTTAATTTCTTTATTTTGAACGGATTTTGCAACATTTGGTGCCGAAACCCGGGAACTACTGAAAATGGAAATAGCTACTCGTGGCGCATTTAGAGCGCAACTGACAAAAATTGTCAAGGCTGCGACAGAGCAGTTGAATTCAGAAGATTCCCGAATAAACGACAGAAATTCTGAACGATTCGGCGAGATCGAAGAGGAATTGGTTACGCTTATCGATCGTCTCACAGCAGTTCACGCAAGTGTCAAAACAGCAGATCAACAAATTATTAGCATGAAACTCCTAAAAGACACTGATCATGAAATTGAATTCGGAAAGATGGCAGAGTACGACGACACAGCAGTGACCATGCTTGCTCGACTAAGGTTTCGATTACAAAAGCTGCGTAAAGAACAACAAATCCCAAAAGGTGACCAGGCTGAATCGGATGCTGCGAGAACCAATACGAAACTTCCAAAGTTGCAGCTAAAAACCTTTGATGGTGATATGAGAAACTGGATGCCATTTTGGGATCAATTCTGTGTTGCTGTGCATAAAAATGACCGATTGTCCCCAGCCGAAAAGTTTCAGTATCTGGAAGGAGCATTGCATGGCGCCGCAAAAAAGGTGATAGCCGGATTCACAGCATCGACATCTTGCTATGACGCGGCAGTATCATTATTGGAAGAACAGTACGGCGACAAAGAAAAACTTGTCGATGCGCATATGCAAAAATTAATTACGCTTCGCCCAGTAACTGCAAAATCGGATGTCACCGGCTTACGGAATCTGTACAACACCATCGCGACTTCCATTCGCTCTTTAACAGCACTACACATACCATCTCAGCAATACGACGTGATGTTGAAATCCATACTACTCCGTTGCCTGCCAGTCGATCTCCGTGTAGATTACCACAGGGAAAACGAAAGAGACAACGACATATCTGAAGATACTCACGCTCCCAACTCCCATCATGACACACACTCACCATCCCAAGGGTCCCTTGAAGGGATGGATGATCGACACGTGCGATGTATCATGCGTTTCTTGAAAAGAGAGGTGGAAGCTTTAGAACGAAGCAAAGTCAGTGCTGTTCACACATACAGTAAAACATCTACGTCGTCGCCAACGACAGCTACAGCCCTTATGCGAGTGAATGAAGCAGAGGAATGCGTTTTTTGTCACTCTTCAAAACATTCCACAAAAAATTGCGATAGCAGCCAATCCATACAGCAAAAACGGGATATTCTTCGCAAGACGAACCGATGCTTTCGTTGTGCAAAGATAGGTCACTCATCCAGGAAGTGTAGAAGTGTTCGGTTTCTTAAATGTGTGAAGTGCGGCGGAAAACATTTGACACCCTTGTGTGATTCAGTGAAAGAAAAAGCAACGTCATCCACTAATATGGTAGTGCCTACCAAAATGTGTGCAACTGAGTCAGACAAAGGAGGGGAAGGGTGCAGTATGTGTGTTCATAATAACAATTCCGTTTCGAGTACAAATACCTTTCTGAAAACAGCGCGTTGTATTGCCATTGCGATAAATAGAAGCAACCATTTGATACGTGTTATAATTAGACGGTGGCAGCCAGCAGAGTTACGTACGGGAGAGCGTTGCCGAAAAGCTAGGATTACTGTCTGGAGGCGAAACTGTGCGCATGTCAGTAATTCCTTTTGGATCAAAACAAAAATCACCGATGCAAAGCTATAAAAAAATAAAAATAAATTTAAAGTGTCAATTTAGTGACAATACCGTTCTCATAGAGGCAATAGTGGTACCTGAAATCTGCGTGGATGTTCTCCAAGCACCTGAATCATCCTGCCCATCTTTTAAAAACATGAAGCTTGCATGTGCATGTGAATCTCGAAACTGAAGAGGGATTAAGTATGCTAATCGGGTCTGACTTTTATTGGGCAGTGGTCACTGGAAAGCAGAAGAGAATATCTCCTCGTCTGAGAGGAGTGGAGACGATCTTCGGATGGACACTCCAAGGTTCGCATCCACCTATCGATGTTATCAGCAGAGACGAAGTCGGAGCAGTTGTTGGGAATGTGTTTAGCATGACGGAAGATGAAGAGCTAGAGCTGTCAGCACTTTGGTCCTTGGAATCCATAGGAGTGAGGGGCGAAGAAAGCGAGAAAGAGTACATGACAGAGAAGTTGACAAGTCAGTGCATAAGGAAAGTGGGAAATCGCTACGAGGCCACGCTACCCTGGAAAGATCCTGGCGTTATTTTTGGCAGTAACCGGAGTCAAGTGGTGAGTCGACTTCATTCTCTTATTAACCGTCTATCTAGGAATCCGGTCAAGCTGAAGGAATACGATGCGAGCATTAAGCAGCTAGTAACGGATGGTGTAGCAGAACCTGTAAGGCCTACAGATCAGACAACAGGAAGAAGGGTCATTTATCTTCCACATAGGCCAGTCTACAAGGAGGAAAGTTTAACTACGAAGTTACGGATCGTATTTGACGCATCCAGTCGCGCTGATGACGTTCCATCCTTAAATGATCAACTCATAACGGGTACGAATCTGCTGCCAGACGTGCAGAAGACGCTTCTTAATTTCCGCCTTGGGAGAATCGGCATCGTAGCAGACATCGAGAAAGCATTCCTGCAAATAATGCTCAACGAAAGCGATCGAGACTCACATCGTTTCATCTGGGCAGCTAATTTGAATGACGAAGACCAAAAGTGCAATTATCAGGAGTTTCGCATGACCAGGGTCACATTCGGCGTGAACTGCAGCCCCTTTTTACTCACGGCTACTATCCGTCACCATCTAGCCAAGGAAAAGCACAGGTTCCCCGAGACTTGCCGGGTCCTTGAAGACAGCTTCTACATGGACGATTTGATCTTGAGTGTAGATTCCGACGACGAAGGTGAGCAAATTTATCGAGAGGCGTCAGAGGTGATGGCGGCGGCATCGATGCGATTGAGAAAATGGCATTCCAATAGCCATGCGGTTCGAAATGCTACCCAGCAGGAAGAGTTCCCGATATCCCAGAATGTTTTGGGGTTAACCTGGCTGGTATATAGTGATGAATTGGCGGTGCGTTTAGAATCGGTGCAAAACTTTTTACAAGCAAACCTGTCGCATGGAAGTAAGCGGAATATTCTTTCTGCAATGGCACGCATCTATGACCCACTGGGGATGGTTTGTCCCACCGTCATCAAATTAAAAATCCTATTCCAAGCGACGTGGAGGAGAAAGTTAGCTTGGGACGAGAGTTTGCCCCCGGAATTGTTGCTTGAATGGAAAGAAATTGTCAAAAATGTTCAGCAGTTAAAAGAGATGTCTATTCCAAGGCCGGCCCTCTTGTCATCATCCAACAATGTTCAATGCCATATCTTTGCGGATGCCAGCTTGAAAGCGTATGGTGCAGCGTCTTATATTCGAGCTGTTGATTTATCTGGAGTTGTTGTTGTCTCGTTTTTTGTGCGCTAAAAGTCGTATAGCCCCAATAAAAGAAGACGGATCTGATGAATTGACCCTTCCAAAATTAGAATTGACAGCTGCTTTAATAGCTGCCAGAATGTGTGCATATCTGAAGACAACGCTGAAAATTTCAGTCAATAAATATTTTATGTGGACTGACTCCAAAATCACTCTCAACTGGATTTATGGACAGACGCAACGTTGGAAGCCGTATGTTCAGACCCGGGTGGTGGAGATTCGGCGACACACTTCTGGTTCTGATTGGAACCATTGCTCTGGTAAGGACAACCCGGCAGATCTAATCACTAGAGGCATATCCGGAGACAAACTGAAGTCATCGCTATTGTGGGCCCGCGGACCAAAGTGGCTCAATGATGATCATTTCGAAGTAAAATGTACACCAGATTGCGGAACACTAGCAACTATGCTGATAGAGAGAGCCGACCATGAACCTAATATGATCATTCCGATTCTGAGCTGCGAGGACTTTAGCAATTGGTCAAGACTTCTGCGGGTGACCAGCTGGGTGCTGCGCTTTATAAAATATTGCAGAACAAGTCAGAGGACATCCGAGAAGTTTTTAACTGAGACAGAGATCAAAGATGCTGAACGTTATTGGCTCAGGTATGTTCAGTCAGTTTACTTTTTTAACGACATTCGATGCTTGCAGAAAAATAAGGTATTGATGCCTTCTTCAAAAATCATTGGATTCCGGCCATTTTTGGACGATGGGTTGCTGAGACTCGGCGGAAGACTTCAATTATTAGATGAAGCATTTGACGTCAGACATCCTCTCATCCTACCTTCTTGTCATCACATCGTTTCACTTATAATAAATGACTACCACTTAAAGACACTTCACGGAGGTGTGAATACTGTCCTTTCCAAGGTGAGGGAGCGATTCTGGATCATCAGAGGACGACAGCTTGTTAAACGACGGATTAAGAGCTGTATAACCTGCAAAAAACTCTTTGGTCAACATGCGTCGCAGCCATTCGCTCCACTACCGCTTCAGAGGATCACCCTGACTAGACCTTTCGACAATGTGGGAATCGACTTTGCTGGACCGTTATACTATGTAATCTCTGGAGATACAGCCATGTATAAAGCATATATAGTTCTCTTCACCTGTGCTGCTACCCGAGCTGTCCATTTGGAGTTGACCACGAGCATGTCGACTGATAGCTGTATTATGGCTATAAGGCGTTTCATAGCTAGGCGTGGTGTTCCTTCAGCATTTTTCTCCGACAACGCTGCGTCATTCCGGCGGGCCTCCTTGGAGCTAAGAGAGGGTAAAGGACTACTTGATGGAGAAGCACTACACGGGTTCCTGCTTCAGAGAAGGATCCAGTGGAACTTCATTGTCGAGCGAGCTGCCTGGTGGGGTGGGTTCTGGGAAAGGCTTGTCAGAACCATTAAGAACACCCTGAAGACGGTTATAGGTAAGGCTAAACTTAATTTTGAACAGCTTCGTACTGTAGTGTCTGAGGCGGAAGCTGTTGCCAATGAGAGACCTCTTACGTATGTCTCAGCCGAACCGATGGACTTAACGCCGCTCACACCAGCAAAGTTCCTACTTGGATATTTTCCAGCTGCCGATATACCTCAAGTAAGTGAGGTAAACGATTCCTGTTTGAGGGAGCTATGGAAAAACCGCATGAAGTACTCCGTAAAATTGGCGAACCGTTGGCGCTCCGAGTATTTGCAGCTTCTGAAGTCGTTTCACAATTGTACCAACAAGACATCGATGCAGCTCATTCCAGGGGATATAGTTCTTCTCTTCGATTCAGCAACCCCTCGGGTGCATTGGAAAATGGTCGTTATCGAAAAGACATATGAAGGACGAGACGGTAAGGTGCGTTCCTGCGAGGTAAGATGTGCGGATGGGCGCTTGTTCCGAAGACCAATTCAGCTCCTGTATCCACTGGAGCTGTCGATGATCCCCGGGCCGGAGGATGTTGGAAAAACACTTTAGAACACACATACAGACAATCGCATACATACATCATCGTACCCACGCACACCTACGCACACATAAATATGATCCTAAAAAAAAGAATCTGAACACGCAAGTGAGTCAGTCGTTCTTACGTCTTCTGCTCGCTCACTCGTGTTAGCCATACAATTTCATTTTAATAAAGTTTGTTAATTTCAAGTGGTTCATTTCTTTATTTTGAACGGATTTTGCAACAATATATCTTCTACCTGTTATAAGCGAAATTTTTGAGAAACTTATAAAGAGCAGAATAATGAGTTTTCTTACCTCAACAAATTTCTTCAGTCCAGCTCAATATGGATTTCGTCAAGGAAAATCAACTGAAGTGCGTTGTTGCAATTTTGCTCACATTTAATATCTAACCTTGATAAGAAAAAATACACTGCTGGTTTATTCGTTGATATCACCAAAGCCTTCGATATGGTCAACCATAATATATTGTTAAGAAAATTGGAAAAAACAAGTTTTCGAGGCTTCATGCGTAAATGGTTTAAGTCATATCTAGAAAGTAGGTCCCAGCGAGTAAAAATAAATTAGGTTCGGAGTGAAATTAAGTATTTTAACATAGGTGTCCCACAAGGCTCTGTGCTCGGACCAATTTTATTCTTGATCTATATTAATTCACTGTTCTCAATTGATTTTAAAAGTAAAGCTACCGCTTTTGCAGATGACATTGCCTTTCCTCCAGTAGTATGAGTCCCCTAGACTTAGTTGCTGACCTTAACTGGGATCTGGATCGTCTACGACATTGGTTTGCACAACATAAATTACTGATAAGTCCCAAAACCAAAGTATGTTTCTTAGACTTTCTTCGTATAAAATGGATGTAAATTTGCATTTTCATGCACCAAATTATCATAAATTTAAATTTCCTGTGTGTTATTGTTCAAGTAATTCACCATCATTTGATAAAAGCTTAAATTGTAGTACTAGTTGTTTTGCAATTGAAAACGTTAATGAATTTAATGAATTGTACCTTTAGTCTCATTATTGACTGCAGAATGAGTTCTCTAAATCACGTGGATTCCCTAATAATTAATACGATATATTACGGAATTTTTTGATCTAAGCCACAATATGGGATTGTATGTTGGGGCGGCGTATACTCTAATAAAATCGAACCATTTCTAAGATTGCAAAAGAATGTATTAAAAAAAATGTGTCGCAAGCCCAGTAGATATTCCAGTTTTTCTTTATTCTGTGACCTAAAAATTCTACCTGTTCGTCATCTTTATTGTTTTAAAGTGTTGGAGATCTGGATATCGTAATTTCCGACTGATCTCTACTCACAATCTACATGGTAGTTCTTCTAAATTGTTATCTGTACCATATTTTCGCACCACATTATATCGTAACTTTTATTCTATTTTGTCTGCTCGTTAATTTAATAAGCTGCCTGTGACTATCAGAACAATTACAGTATCTGGCGTATTTTTAAAACAGATAAAAGATTGGCTTTTCAGTTACAATTATGCTGACTTAAAATCACTCGTTTTGAGATGTTAATTTTTTTTATCTCTACATACTGGTCTTTTTCAATACTTAGTCGGCTATCACATGCGGCCTCACGACTCACATAAGATTAAAAGAGAAAGGTGATGAGTGCGAATGAGATGGAGAATTTAATTCCCGGTGAGTCGCGGGCGAAATTCTTCACGACTCACATTAACGTTTCTCTTTCTCTTTGTTCGTTATTTTTCATTTCCATTTCATTTCTATTCGTACTTTGTGGGGAACGGACGCAATCATGTCGGATGTTGCTTGCAGAAAATGCGTAGAGCTCTATTTTATCTCACGGAGACAACTTCAAAATGAAAAAAAAAAAGTAGGCGCTCGGCTCACGGAATTTAAATTGTAAGAGGAGATGGGAAGTGAGTCGTGAGTCGTGAGGCCGCATGTGATAGCGCTCGCCTCACGGAATTTAAATTGAAAGAGGAGATGAGAAGTGAGTCGTGAGTCGTGAGGCCGCATTGGATAGCCGACTTACTATTTCTATTATATTATTTTGTATTATACATATATATGTATATATTGTATTATTTTTCTCTGTTATTTATTTATATTTACATATTTACTCGTAAGATTAGTCAGTTGTGCAATTCATTTCCTATATGTCGCCCCTCATGAACTTAATTATTAAACTAGTATGTTTGTACTTTGCAGTGACATTCGACACTATTTTATTCTTTGTAATTCAAATATGGAATGTCACTTTAGTTTCTTATTTATTTATTATGTTTTGTTCGCAATGTGTCTCCTTAATTTAATACATTTACTTTGCCTAAATAAGAAATGAACTAATAAATACAAATACAAATAAAATACAAGTGAAGATATAGTTCTTAATTAATTATCAAGGTCATCTAGTAATCACCAAGCTTTCAACTTTCACTTCCTCAAGTTAAATATAACCTTCTATTGGAGTCATCCACCTTAAAATCTCATTATTGTTTTTGCTATATGAGGGTATTTATTTGATTTGTCTGCCGCTAACTTGTGAAGTGTTTTGATAGCTAAGTAGGGTGCAGACTATTTAGTAATCCGGACTACGCGGACTTACCATAAGTTACGGTTGTGAGCTTAAATTTTTTTTTTCAAAGTCGCCATAAAATTCTCTAGAAATCTTGATGATCCTAACCAACTTTTATTTGTCGATACAATTTTTCTATATCGGAAGTATAGACAAATCAAGCTAATGGGCTCTAGGCGGTCTTGATAGGGAGGTAGGTTCTGAAGATTGTCCCAGGGTAAGCGACGAAGAGAAAACGACGTTGGATACTCTCGATTCTGGAAATGTGTGTATGATGGTAAGGAGACTACACTTGGGAGGCGTATTCGAGAATAGGGCGAACAAATGTTTTATAGACCACCGTTTTATGAAGCCGAGTGCAGGATTGGTCTTAAGAATTATATCGCTGATATGTGCAAGGAAATTTATTCCAAATACGCCAAGGGGCTGATTATGGAGAAAGTAGAGACGGGTTTAATACGTTTGCGGGAGTTAGTGATAGATTGACCATTGGAAATGTTATGGTCCAGGCAATTATTAGAGCTCCAGGTGGAAAAACTGTTGAGATCCGATTGAATAAGGGAATAGTCATGTTCTGGGGAAATGAGCGTGAAGATCTTAGTGTCGTCGGGGTATAGTGAGATGTTGCAATGTTAGATAACCATTTCAATATCTTTTTATTTTCTATTTTCTAAGGCTGAAAAGAGTGAAGGATACGAATTCAATAAGGTCTGTGGTTGTAGACCTATCTTTAAGGAAGCCGTGTTGTCTGGGGGAGAATAAAGACTTGCATTGAAAATTTAAATTATCATACAAAATACTTTCGAAGATTTCGGATATATGTGACAGTTTAGCAATGATACGGTAGTTGTTAATGTCATTCTTCGGACCCTTTTTTTGTATAGATGTTATAAAAGAGGTTTTCCATATCCCGGGGAGTTCATCTTGAGAAAAGTATGGGCTGAAGATTTTTGAGAGAGGAAGGCATGGAGGCCGTCGGGACCAGGAGTGAATTCATCATTAAGTTGCTTTATTCTATTTCGATGATATCAGGATCGACACTACGAGGGAGAAATGGTCCAAAGGGGAAGTTTGGTAGATAGTAGAAATAAGTAGGATCGGGTGCAACGGAATTATAGATGAAGAATTGATTGAAAAATGTGTCAAAAAGGTTGGCGATGATATAAGGATCATTGGAAGTTTCATCATTGAAGGAGAGAGAATTTGGGTAGCCATTCGGTTTTCTTTTGTAGTTAACAAACTAAAAGCACGACTTGGGATCATATATATGTAGGGTTGGTTTGCATCTCGACTAAGTAGTGTTGATAAAGAAAGTTTCAAAGCTCTATAAAATGCAAATTCGTTTGGATATTGAGTACGTAGCAAAATTTTCCAGACCTTGTTTCGTTTATTTCTCAAAGAATGGATCCTGCGATTATACCAAAGTGGGGAGGTAGAGTAGGTTTTGTGTCGAGAAAAGGGTAGGTAAAGGGAGATAGAATTAAATATTTCTTTGTAGAATATAGATCTGGCATCATTTACGGTAAGTTTGATGAAATTAAAAGGAGAACTATTGACATATTCATTGGTTTGACGGAGGTTGGCTTTATGAAAGTCATGAGAAATTTGAACAGTGGGGAGAGAGCTTTTTATAGGGGAGCTGTGAAAGAATGAGAGAAGAGGGGGGGGGGGGGGGGGAGGTCGTTGACGAAGGTTGATAGGGACAGCAGACAAGCTGAAACTGAGTAGTTAAAGGGGTCAGTTGTGAAAATGAGATCCAGTTGTCTACACATGCAATTTAAAATGCCGCTGACTTGGTTAAGGTTTGAATCAGCTAGACAATCTGAGAAGAAACATTCTTTGACTGCAGTGGGATTAGAGGCAGATGACCTAGAGCGATTTCCGGAGTAGTACAATCTTAATAAAAACAAATTCGACGAAGATGAATGAAAAGGCAATTAGGTTTCGGACGGCTAGGAGGACACCGCGGTATGGAGAACCATCAGTAGGTCGGTTAACATCATTGTCGCGAAAAACGTTAAAGTGTGATGGAAACAGTACTGGGAATTAGGTTCGTTTCAGTCAAGACAAATATTTTAAAAGTTAAGGCTTTTGATTGCTGCAGGACTGCCTGAGTTTTAGAGTGCATACCTCTTGCATTCTGATAATAAAAAGTAAGAAGGAGGCTTTCGGAGAATGTTAGATTGGCAGAGAGGTGGAGACTTAAAAACCTATCATGATCAGGTTTACTACGCTGATGGTGCGATATACGCTCTTTGAGTGTATATATTGTCTGAAGGTATCAAGATCGTTTGATACTTTTTTGTGTGAAATATTGAAACACTCGTGATAGTTAAAGAAGAGGTTCTTGAGGGTAGTGAAGTCAGTAGGGAGACCTTCCTATTGAATTAAGACCATTACGCTTGTGTTTGTGCTACCTTCATAGCAAACCGAGTTGGATTTGTCATGAAGATAGCCAAAAGAGACGAATTTTCTCATAGATCTTTTTATCTCTTAATCTGGAGAGAGCGTAATGGGGTCAATAGATTGCTGGATAAGTTTGACTGATGGTGGCAGCAGGGGATCAACGAGCGATTGGGAGGAGACAGATGTTGCCGAAGATTGGTTTATAGATGGTGGGAGAAATGAGAAACTAGTTGTAGCAGACGTAGAGGTATTAGAGAGGGCGGGTGTTGAGAGATTAAGGAAGTGGGAGCTTCGAAAGTTAGGATACTTGGCTCTGGACTTAAGGTCGAATTTTGGAAATGAGTTTGGATCAGGGTCGTGTGTTAGGGTTGGAGGTGAAAAGGTTTCGTTGGGGGAAGAACTAGTTGGATTCAAATTAAAGCAGATCCGTTGGCGTTATGGTTTTCGTGGTGCTGAAGAAGAAGGCTGCATATGGGAAACTGATAGGTGGGTAAAAATTGGAAAAAGTGCCTTTAGCTTGGAATCATCTAGTTTCTGCCGCATATTGTTAAAGGGGTCTATATTTACCCTATAAGTGCCGCTCTTGTTTCTTCCAGTAGTATTCTGATAGTAATTCTCACGCTAAAAATGTACGTTTGTTTGATAATTTTTGCTGTCTGTTTTTATATAATCTCCTGGTAGCTTATTCGTTAAGTTTGTAAAGACCAAAAGTTAAAGAGGGTTCAAGGAAGTTTTAAAAAACCATGCACCTATCTACTGACAAAGGAGGCAATTCACATCAAGCGGACAGGCAAAACAAAGTGAGGTTCTGAAATTTGTTCATATTAGGTCCAGTTTTAATTCTAGTAGATATGAATATGATGTGTGATTGTCATATGGGCTTCTAAAGAATCGTCTAAATCGAAATCCGGATTTTTTGGAAGAATTTTTTTCGTATAGAAAAAAATTACAATAAATTTTCAAACTACATACACCATTTAAAAATTTCCTACTCTTTTTAAAAAAGAAATCAATTTCAAAAAAAAACAAATTTTTAATGTTCAAACCCGGAAGTAAACATTTCAAAACAAATTTTGGAAACTTCGCCCAATCTTTTTTTACTTTTCTTAATCCAAAATATAGCACCAGAAGTTTTGAAATGGGATTTGCAGTTAGATTCCTACCGAGTTACCTTTTAAAGTTCTAACTTTCAACAATGTTGAATATTAAATAAACATAAATATGTGTATTCCTACACCGACATTCTACCGCTCAACCTAGCAGTCAACCACTGCCCGGTGCTCTACTCAATGCACACACCCTGTATATTCTCCAGCACCATACCCGATTAAGAAAGCCAAAGCGCTAGCAAAGAAACAAAGAAAAGTAACCCGAAATATTTAGGGCTATAAAATTTCTCGCTGGATAAAACAAATTTGTTTTCTTTCCATTTTTTGCTTTAGCAGTCGCTCATCTCTGTTCAATACACGCTTTCTTATCCAAAAGCATAACACGCTTTTCTTCGACTTATTTGGTGGGTAAATTCTGCATGTCTCTCGTTGCGCTGCTGTCTATTGAGCAGAGGTGTAGAAGTATGTAAGTTTCTGTTTGGAAAAATCAAAAGAATAACACGGTTTTCTCCGACTTATTTGTTGAATTTTATATGTATTTAAATGTTATTTTGTATGTATTATAATGTCGTCGCATCAAACCCTGACCATCAAAGAACCTGAATAACTTTTCGATAAAATTAAGTTTACCAGAAATCAACAAATTATCCATTGCTCCTAGATGTAAATACCTCAACATGTCTGCCTCATATAAGAAGTTTTTCAATACTAAGCAGAAAATTGTTAAGGCCAGAATAAATGAAATAGAATTTCATATTCAGTATCGCATACTTCTTCTTTTCCGCGTTCTTTTGTCTACTCATATAGTTTTATTTCGGATCACTTATAATTTCGGCATTATAGTGTACACCCAAGTTCAATATATCAACAGAACAAAAACTACATTAATACGCTAGGGAAACGATTCATTTCAGGAGGTGGCTTTAATGCAAAGAACACAGCTTGGGGCTCTAGAATAATAAACAGAAAAGGAAACTACCTTCGTAAATTTCCGGAGACCCAACATACTGCCCCGAAGACTTTAATAAGAAACAGAGACTTCTGTATGCACAAACAAAGGTATTCCTTGCAGCGAAGCCTTGCCTTCAACTCTCATCCGACCACTCCCTTATTGTTATCACCTACGCGACCAAAGATTCCAAGCTTAATCACAATACAAGGCTCTACAAGAAAAGAACTGACTGGCAATTTTTTTAAGACGTCAACGTCAAAAATCTTCCTCAAAAATATCCTGACATGCAATAATTCACCTAAATGACACCCATAATACACGCATTGAATAGATCCCAGACATTATAAATCCTGTATCTAAGGAACATATAGATACAAAAAATAGATATTTAAAAACTATGGCAATCGAATCTATATTCGGAAACGAAGTTAAATAAGACGATGATAACTATTGTACTTGGCAAACTTGACTCTGACTTTGCAAACAAACAAATCTCACTGGAAAGCCAAAATAACCTAAAACTGATCACGTCACATAAACCACCAATACTAAACGAAAATAAAAAAAAGCTACAACACTATAGGCTGTTTACATTAGAAATATATTTAACGCCATATTTCGAACAAAATATGGAAGGTAGCTGAAGTAATTACTAATGTAATTACAGCATAATTTGCCTGTTACCAATCTTATCCAAACTTTTGGAAACTCGATCATAACGAAATTGTACCGAAACACCCAATCGGATGCAGACAACGTCACTCGACTATATGAAAAGCGCAAAGTAGTATATAAAATTTCAAGGGATTTAGAATATAATAAAAGATACGGCTCAACAGTATTTCTCAATGTATCTAAAGCACATGGGACTGCTTTGTAAACTTAAAAACCTTACCACTAGATTTTTACCTGCTATTTAAGAACTATCTTCATGAATGGCATCTTTAGAGCAGCGTACTGGGGCTACTACTTTACTTGATATACACAGCCGATATACCAACCCCGATAACGCAACACACAGAATCATTTTGCAAGTTAGCAAGGACGTAACGGATGCAAATAAATTTCAAAACCATTTAAACAGCACCATACACTGGTTCATTAAGTGGTTAATGTGGTGTAAGCCAAAACACCAACGTCTCAGGTGAATTACGATCTACTCATGCCAACAATATATCTCAATTTGAAAACACAATGTAAAGGACACTGGTTCAACACTCTAACTGAACCCGTATGCATGAATTTATTTTCAACGAAATATATATATATATTATATATATAGTTCAAATTCGTACTCTCTTCCTTTACCAGTTCAAACTGGGACATAATGCATTTCTGGCAGCCAAAAATATAAATGACGCATTTGAGAATGTAACGGTGAACGAACGCACCATTCGGCGTTGGTTTGGTAGGTTCCGTTCGGGAGACCTATGCCTCGAAAACGAACAGCATGGGAAACCGGAAACAATAATTGACTACACCATTTTACGAGAAACGGTGGATGTAGACCCAACAAAACGGTGCGGCGTATTGCACACAACATGGGAGCATTCCCCATGACAATAAGTTGATACATATCTCAAATAGGAAAAGTGAAAAAACTCGACAAGTTGGTGCCAAGACAAGATGAATTGAACGAGGCCCAAAAATTACGCGGTTTAGAGACCTATGCATCGATGAGTCTAAGGCACCAAAATACACCGCTCTTACACATGTTATGAAAAGTGGATTTTATATGACAACCGTAAAAGATCTGGGCAAGGGATGGATGCAGACGAAAACCCAGAGCACAACCCCAAACTCGGCCTTCTTTCAAAAAAGGACAATTTGGTAGACATCGAAAGGATCAATCAACTTTTCATTTCTTCAACCAGGTGAAACGATAAATGTAGCCAAATATTGTGAGGAAATCGACATAATGCATACGAAATTTGCTGAAAAGCAACCTGCATTGTTCAATAGGCATGGTCCGATCCTGTTGCACGACAATGCTAGACCTCATACCTCATACGTATCAGTGCAAAAGTTGCTACAGTTGGGATTCGAATATCTTCCCCATCCACCATACTCTTCTAATATTTCTTCAACGGATTATTAACTTTTCCGCAGACTGGCGTCATTTTGTCGGCAAAAGGTATTCCTAAACTGACTTTTGAAAACTGTTTAGCGTAAAAAACTCAAGCTTTCTATAAAAAAGGAATAATGGACCTTGAATCACGGTGGATGAAGGTAATTGATGTCAATGGTTCATATTTTGATTAAATAAAGTTTTATAAAAAAGAAATATTGACTTACATAAAAATCGGACATTCCAGCTGAAATCACTGAAAAAGTTGGAGTACATATTTAACGCGAAATGCGAAATAGTCTATTCACAAAATAAGTATAATTAAAATATTGAAGAGCTTCTCTGTTGAAACCAGACTTTGTCAAGTCAAGAAATAATCGAACATACATACATATACCTATAAGTTTGTGTTCGAGTGCTATCGATTGTACTTGGTTGAATGCTTGCTTCTGAAACGAAACTGATGATCTGGGAAGGTACGCTTTTCTTCAATAATCAATTTTTTTTAAATTATCAGTAACAGTGAAATCGGCCGATACGATTTTTTGTCCGTTAGTGACTTCTGCGACTCTCTACTGGTTTGATTCTTTTAATCTAATTGCGGCATTAATGAGAAACAAGAGTTTTAATAAACACTTTCTTCGTAGAGTTTTGAGAACTTCTTCTGTAATTAGATCATAACCAGGAGCTTTGTTTGTTTTAAACGATTAAAGGCTTTTTTTTCTAAAAGGTTCACTTCATCGTTAATATAATGGGTGAGTGGTCTGAGGAAAGGGCAAAGCTTTCTTCGACTTTGATCAGTTACACCCTTAGCAATAAGGAAATCGATAAGATCAGGTATTTTTGAGAGATCCGTCGGCCGATACGTTGGCTTTCCAGTGGAATAAAAGTTGCAACCATATTCCATACAAGCTTTGTAAAGCGTTTTGTCTCTCTTTGAAATACATCTCGAACCACAAAACTTTACGTTCCCAGCAATCAAAAAGTTAGTACCAGGGTAACTAAATTAACTAATAAATCCATTCTTTTCGAGCATGGTTATGTTCTTTTATCGATTCAAATATATGTATATATTACCATATATAAAGTAGTAGTTTTGATAATAAGTACTTAAAGTAATGGAATAATGCCTTAAGATGTCCAACCATTTCTCAGAAAGTGTTCGATACAATCTCAAATAAACAGCGAAGATATTCCTCGTGCCCTTTTCGGCGGGCAAGCATGATAGGTGTGATATTTTTAGTTCAACAGGCGATTGCAATGTCAGGTAGGTTTCAGACATCAAGCATATGTCAATACTTTGCTGATTTAGAAATATTTCCAGTTGGCAAAGTTTTTTGCGGAACCCCATTGGCATTCCAAATTAATATTTTCAGCAGTATCTTCATTTTTATGCTGGAAGTATTGATTTTCTCGTTTTGCCTTGTTCTTCAAGCTTTACAAGGATAGCAGACCAGATCTTCATTTTAGAATCAGGTTGTGTACTCGTACGAGTATTATTGATTCTTCCTGTTGTTGCCATAATTTGGGCATATATCTTAAAACTTCGTTTGTCTTCTATATTGTATCATTCACCTCACCTGATGGTTTTTTAGTGTCAGGGTCCTTTGATTATCATGTCCTGGTGATTGTCCTTTTATTGATATTGTCATGAATCCTTGTCAATTTTAGATTTTTCTTTTAGGGTTCATTTATTTTTCCCCGCCATTTTTGAAGCGTTTTGGCTACTTCACAACCTCAGTAGCTGCAGGGCACTTGACACATCGTCCATCCCGTATCCATCTTTCCTGCAATAAGCCTGTGTCTGATTGTATCCCTGAGAGCGTTTGCATTATGGAACTCGATTTGTTGTTGTGCACTGCGTAAATGGGCACCTTTAGCTTTGACAGCCAAATGCACTCTTTTTCCGGCATTTTCCATGACTTTGGCCAATGTTTCAGACGATATGGCGGCTATTTCACGTCGAATGTTGGCTTCCAGTTGAGCTAAGGTCTTTGGTTTATTAGCGTATACTTTGGATTTCAAATAACCCCACAAATAAAAGTCTGGTGGCGTCAAATCTGGTGAACTCGGTGGCCAGTCAAAATCACCATTTTTCGATATCAAAATCTGAACAATTTCAGCGCGTGCTTTTGAAGTGTACTGTTCCATGGTGTAAATTGTCTTCGAATGACGCTTCCAACGCGGTATGACATTAGTCGATCTGTCAGCGCTGTCAAAAGCTACAGCGTTGCCAGATAGGTCAACTTTAAATAGCCTACCCTGTATTTTAACAATGATATTAAATATCGTCTTAGTTTGAGAAATATTTTTCACGTCATCGCTTTTGTCGAATGTAAACACGAACAATGGGAGACCGCGCTTTCCATTTGTCTCTTCAGCACCGATTTGTTTTTTTTAACGTGCAGGATATTAATAGCTTTCGTGATTTTGGACAAAACGCGTGGAGACCTCTAACTACCACGTGAATTGGTCTCTCCGTCTTGTTTTCATAAGTAGCTTTGGCTGTAGAACTATCCATACTGAAGAGAAATGTTTTTAATTCTTTTAAAAATAAAGTAGTCTGAAAGAGTCAAGTAGACAAGTACTTTTTAGACTACAAGTCATTAGCCTGGTTTTATTGTTAAGGGGGGAAGCCCATGTTTTTTTTGCTTTAAAAATTAGTTTTAAGTCTTTAGTCTTAACTTTAAGATGCAAAAAGTTCGACATCGAATTCCTATTAGAACCAAAGTTATGCTCCATTTTAGAAAGGAACTCACAGCGCGTCGCTTTGAAAAGAAGAACACTATCTACAGGTAAACGCTTGCTAAAGCTTGTTTTGACCTGTTTTGAACTGCGAAGAATATTATAACGGCCGCGTCATTTTGGTTCGGAACGTCGCAGGATATAGTCAAGCTTCTCGTCGTGTTTAGTCAAAATGTCTCATTATCCAAAAGGCAGTAAAAAGAAACCAAAACACTTAAGTCGTCCACGTAAACGGCATTTTCAAGGCAATCAGTTTACGCAAGGCAGCCAAGATGAAAACGCAAGTACAAGTGCAAGTGCGCGGAAGCTCGAAAGTGCGTGCAGTGACGACATAGTGTCCAATCCATCACATGGATATCGGATTATAGAGTTCGCTACTGTTTTTCTGGCATTGTCAGAATTGCTGATCTGCCGAGTGTGCAAGCAAGCGGTCACTTTTCAAGAAAGTGGTCAGCGAGGTCTTGGTTTCAAATTAGTTGTTGATTGTCGTTGTGGCCGGGTACATATCAACTCCGGACCTTTCATTAGAAATGGTTATGAAATTAATAGACGCATTGTGATGACAATGTTTAGATTGTTGTGCGTCGGTCGAGCTGGAATCAATTTATTTTGCAGCCTTATGGATATATGTGGTGCTTTGAGTAAAAACACATATGAAAGCATGATCGAGCATGTACATGCTGCCGCCAGCTCCATGTTTCAATTTGTAACTAAGAAAGCTGCAGATGAAGAAAAGGAGAAAAACTCTGAACACGAACGACCTCTTTTACAACTGAAGGTTTCAGGAGACGGAACGTGGAAAAAAGGGGGTTCAAGTCTCTCTACGGCGTAACATCGCTTGTAGGATATTATTCCGGCAAAGTAATCGACCTGGTGGTGAAAAGTAGTTATTGTCAAGGCTGCAATTTTTGGAAAAATAAAACGAACACCACCGAATATGTTGATTGGTTTGAAAGTCACGAAGAAGAGTGCATGAAAAATCATGAAGGATCGGCCGGTAAAATGGAGGTAGAGACTATCGAAGAGATGTTTTTGCGATCCGAAGAAAAATATGGTACGCGAATTACATTGGCGACGGTGACACCAAGACTTTTAAAGCAATTTTAGACTTGAATCCTTACGGCGATTAGACGCCGGTGACAAAGAGTGAATGCATTGGACATGTTGAAAAAAGAATGGGAAGTTCTACGGAATATTAAAAAAGAAAAAAAGCTCGGTGGTCGTGGAAA
Source organism: Merodon equestris (assembly GCA_958301585.1). NCBI lineage: Eukaryota > Metazoa > Arthropoda > Insecta > Diptera > Syrphidae > Merodon > Merodon equestris. Next base: position 108,078,764 of record OY284413.1, read on the forward strand.
ATTTACCGATCTCGTTATAAAAAAATTAACAAAATACTATGGTTTGGCAATCCGTAGAAACATTGATAGTGTTGAGAGAATGAAAAACGATATCATGGCAACATTTGACCACATTTTCTCAACAAAGCAAAAGCCGAATCACGATTAGTGCCCCAAAGGAGAGGACAGCTGGTGCAAGTGGCAGAAGGCCGTTGCTCAAAATCGGAATCCACAACTTCTAGATTTACCACCAATGCTACCTGAGGAATGGAAACAGAATCTGTTGCCTATTTATCAAGATTTAACAAGAGAAGATTTGTTGGAAAGATGTCTGGGTGGGCATACCCAGAATTGTAATGAAAGTTTCAATTCAACAGTTTGGAATATGGCTCCGAAACATCTACATTCGGGGCTCAAAATCATGGAAATAGCAGCCTTTATTGCTGCTGGCATTTTTAATGAAGGCTATCAGTCTATTTTAAGACTTTATTGTCGAATATTCGCGGAAAACCAGGATGAAGCGCGAATAACTCGACAGAACCGCCGCAGCTGCATGGACACTAAAGAAGCTCGTAGAGCTCGAAAACAGCAACTATTGGAAAAAAAATTAATGTTTGAAGAAGAGGAAGGGTTGCTGTATGGACCTGGGATAGCAGACTAGCTGGTAAGTTACTATAAGTAGTAGTTTTCCTTCTATTGAATCTTTAAACGCGTTTTTCTCGAAACCGCATTTTTGTAAATGGCTGACATCATAACTCGAAAACTAATGGTCTGATCGGGCTGAAATTCTGAACGAATGTAGTTAATAAGATTCTACGCAATGTAAACCTACATTATTTCAATAATATAAAAATTGTGGATGCTACAACGTCAGCCGTTTGCATAGTCGCATGAGACCTTGCCAACTTCACCATCTACTATGGCCGCCATTTTGTTTAAAAAAAAAAAAAAAATACTTTGATGTACCTTAGGCTTACAGTAAATCCAAAAAAAAATTTCAAATCAATTGGATGGATATTAATCACTTAAAAAATTCATGAATTTCCCGTCATTTTCCTGCTTCTACATGGGCTTCCCCCCTTAATGATCAGCTCATGTTTAGCAAACCATTGGCGCTGTTGGGTCTGGATACAACCAGCGTGGGCAAGCTAAGGGCTCAAATCAGAAGCGGAAATACATATACACATTTGGAGGGCCTGCCATGGTGTCTTTCGTTTGCCACGTTTTCATTTCTTTTCTTTTTCTATACTTTGTATGCTTTAATATACTTTAATATAATAAATAATTCTTATACTTTAATATAATAAATAATTCGTATACTTCAGGCGTGGAATAAATAAATCTCTATTTTAAAAACAAAATGTGAATAAATATCGTGTACATTGATGTAGCGATAAGCTCGAACAGTTTGTGCACACTCACACACTGGAACTGGAGTGGCAGAAGAGTGATCAAACAAAATGTTCGCAATCATAGTCATACAAGTAAATCGTGCCGTGTTTCGTGAACGAATTATGTATGAAAGGTCGGATATGGATCTCTTTTATCATACTAATCGTTCCGATAGTTCCGACAGTTCCGATAGTTCCGACGGCTCCGATAGTTCCGACAGCTCCGATAGTTCCGACAGTTCCGATAGTTCCATATTCTGTTGCTAGTTCCATATCTGCAAGAGCATGTCCGGGTTTCGTAGCTCCATTCTAGAACTGTCTTGTCAACTTTTTATGTTATGTTTTATAGGCACTGGTACTGTTACTGCCGCGTGTCTAGATCAAACGCTATGGTCATATATATGAAAAGTACTAAATTTGAGTTGTTGTTATCAAAACTGTTATAAATTTTACTACATACATATGTATGTAGCTTCAGATTAACATCTTCCGTGGACTTTCTTTCTCGAAAACCATATTGCTCGGTTCTAATAAACTTATTTTTATTTAGGAATGATGTGATTCGCGTTTTTATTAGTTTCTCAAACAGTTTACTGAATGTTGGAAGTAATGAGATCGGTCTATATTGTGTTATTAGGGTTCGGTTACCTTTCTTGAACAAAGGAATGATCTCGGTATTTTTTAGCGATGATAGGAGAATACCACAGTGAATACTCAAGTTAATCACATAACTTAACACGTCAATTACATAATTACATAAAAAGAAATACGCTTCAAAAGGATGATGGTAATACAGTCGATGTACAGACTTTTTTTTTTGTTGAGTGACGCGATACATTCATGTATCTCAGTTGGTGTAAATGGTTCAAAAACAAAACTTTTACTAACATTAATATCATCCACTATGTCAACATACATATTGCAATTGCAAGTAAAGTGGCTATAAGAGATGGTGTCAGTTCGGAAGCAATATTGATGAAACGTTAAATGAAAATGATACGTTAAATTGATTTGCAAACTCAATAGGATCTGTTATTGTAAAACCATTCACTTCAAGCATATTAGTATCGTTTTCCACATTTTCTTTGTTAAGAATGCTATTTACTACTCTCCACTTTTGTTTGATATTACCCTTAGAGTTTTGGAGTTTCGTCGAACAGTATAAATTTCGGTATTCTTTAACTTCTTTTTTAAGTTTTCGCTTATTTTTTTTTAGGCTGTATTGCGTGGGTGGCGTTTGCATTTTTTTCTTTAGCGAGTTTTTTTTTTATTTTACTAAGTAAATTATTAGAGATACTTTCATTCATTTTTTTTCGTTTTAATTAAATTTTATTGTGGTCACCAAAAAACACCTTACTTTCAAGGCCTCATCACCTTCATCATCCTCATATGAAGAGTAAGACTTTCATTGATGTATATCTTTGATCCGTCCAGATTTTCGTCTAGTAGTTTATTTGTGAATCTCTTTTTTTGTTTCTCTTAAAGTACATGATTTTCTCTTTTATCATCTGACTAGTTAGATTATGAGATATAACATTAGTTGTTGTTGTTGTAAATACCTTCTTTTTTATTTTTCGGAGTTGAACAGAGTCAATGTCACTCTGTTCAATATTACAACCGACACCGTCGCGAACAATTTTTAAGGCTGCTTGCAGTGCAGTTGAATTATCAGCATTTTGCACATTAAATAAATCTATCGACCTACTGAACTTTGATTGTTCCAAAACGTGTATACGTTTTTTAGTCCAGTCAAAATAGACAAAAATAATGTATAACTTAGCCAAAATTCGCATAGAGCTAAAAATTGGTAGAGACGTTAAGTACATCATTATAAATAAAATGCCAAGAATCCCCTTCGATCCTACTTCTGCAAAAAAATTTATTCACGGTCAAACGTACAAAATTAAGGTTTTTTTCCAATTTTCTCAAAAGCGGTATGTTTTATCGTGAAAATAGGTTAGACAAAAGTTGTAGATCATACTATTCTCTACAAAAATCGTTGTTCGAGATTGTATGGACAACGCCATTTGATAGCCATGCAGCCGTCAGTCACCGCTGTACAACGGCTTCGCTCACGCAAGCATAGCAAGAGGGTTGTTTGGGTCTCGTCACACCGTACGGTTGTACGATTTAATGGAAACGAACATCTTCTACTGTTCCTTTCTCATCAAGTCATTTTTAGTTTTGGCATCAGCGGAGTCGGTCGTGGTTTTAAAATTCATTCATTTTGTTCTGTTTATTGTTTTGCTGAAAGAAAATAAAAATTGTTTTGCCGAAGTGGCTGTGTTATGTATTCGTGCATTCATTTCATATCTACATATACATTCATTCCGCGTGTATCTGATACAATCGTTAAGACATTTTTTTTCGTACGACTCACCATTCAATTCATATTCTACATAATATGCACTTAAATGCAGCCTGTACACTTCATCGGACGTTCAATATAAATGAAAATAAGAAACTATTCGTTTGTGTTACTCACACAATAAAGCTTGTATAAATTGAATGAGTATTTTAAAATAAAAGACTATATTGTCAGTCCCTAATTCCCTTCGTCTGTAACCTTGAGTAACATCTGTTAGCTACGTCATTGTTCGAGTGTGGAGGGTCGCATACTTGCCTATTTTTGAAGGAAGTCAATGAAATAACTCAGTATATATTATGCTGCAGAACAACGTCGTCGGACTACAAAAACATCTTCATCTGTTGATATCGTTTTTGATCGATCTATGAAAGTTCCAACAAACCAACAACAATTTCTTGCAAATACTCACAATAAGTCTCGCTTCATTTCAATGCTATGTGAAGAATTTACAGCTGCTGGTATTCCAATAAAACAAGCTGATAATGATGCTGATGTCCTTATAATTGAAACGGCAATAGAACAATTGAACAAAAAGTTCAAATACAACTGTCGTTATTGGGGAAGATGTTGATTTGTTGATACTACTGACTGCACGTACTGTAATTGATAAAATTATTTACTTTTTGAAACTTGGAAAGCTCAAGTACAATCAACACAACTACGGTCATCACAAAGTCTGACCGCATATCCAAAATGTCAAGCTTATATTTTATTTTTACATGCAATAACTGGTTGCGATACTACATCAGCAATTTTTAAAGAGTTAAAACAGCAGTATTTAAATTGTTCGAAAAACGTAATGATTTAATTGATTGCGCAGAAGTATTTACAAGGATTGACTCTTCTCCACACGACATCGTTTTCTTTTTGCAATGTATGGTGCTCCAAAAAAAAATTATTCCATAGAGAAATATATATATTTGAGGTTTGTAAAATCTGCATGGAACAATAAAACAGTACAGTTGTCTTGTCTGCATCCAACATCTGCTGTAAAATATTACCACAAACACGATCCCCGAAATCCCAAAAATAACACACTAAGCTTTAGATTTGATTAAGTATTTAATCCAACTTCACTTTAACTTAATAAATATTTCAAGAAGCGAATGCATGGAGGGAACAATTAGAACTAACTATGTAACTTCAAAATGACATTTTAAGAACTTTTTGAAACCTCCAGTGGATACAACAATTGCACTGGTCTTCGGTAAACTGATCCATTTGACAAGCGTACTTCGCAAGATCGTACCTTACCATCTCTTCCTTGGAAAGTATTTACGATAACTCCTAGGTGCTAAGGGTTTTGGGCAAAGAACGATCCTTGACAAGTTTATCGACTTTGTGTGATTGATAGAATGGAACAATCTAAGTTGCTGCAACTATTCGGTATACCATCTCCGCTTAAAACAAGACGTAAACATTAATCGCTCCTTCCGCCTCTTGCGTATATCCTCCGCCTTGTGTTGGTCTTCGTACAGGCTGTTCATCTGTGCAGCATATTGCGGTCCACGTAGAAGCTGAATCGGTGTAAGGGGCGAAAGATCCAATGGTTCGTCTGCAACGTAGGTGAGCAGTCTGTTATTTACAACGTTTTCGACTTCTGTCAGTAAAGTATATAGCTGATCGGAACTCAAGGTTGCTCGGCCTACTGCTGCTCTTAGCGACGACTTGACCACACCAACAAGCCGCTCCCAAAAGCCACCCCACCAAGGGGCGCGCTCTACAATAAATTTCCAGCGAATACGATGGTTCGACATGTGTCATCACAGCAGATACATCAGCATGAAGAAGGCTTTCGTGAGCGTCAATCACAATTAATCTCGTTATATGAGACATCTTCGGTAAGATTATTGGATGAAGGTAGCATATGTAATCGCCCACCTACTCTAAGGAACTTGTCGATTGGATCTAAAAAGGGATTGAACATTAATAATTTCGAATTCATAGGTATACCCCTTTTTTGCTGAAGTGCCATGATTTCCAATTGAAAATGCGACCATTGTACTTCCTTGATCCAATATTTTTCAGCCTCAACGATCTCATTGATACTTATAAACGCTGCATTCTCTATTGACATCCTATTACGTTCCTTCAGCTTGAACAAGCGAATAGCACGAAAACAATATGATGTAACCCTTAAAAGTCGTTTCCAGCTGCTAAATCTGTCACAATCCAGGATTGCATGAAGAATATTTGCAGGTTCATCATTTCGTTTTTCATCCTCGATTAACAATGAAAAGGTTGGAAGCGATGTAATATTCCCTTCGTTCGCCGGCGGCCAATCACTCTTCTCTTGTTGTAGCCATTGAGGACCAGATAGCCATAGATCAGAATTCAAAAAGATGATGCCTTCATCCCTCGTGTTGTCAAGTCGGCAGGATTTTGAGAACCAGGGCAATGTCGCCAACATGAAATCTTGGATAGCCTTCGAATTTCTCTTACACGATTTTCAATATAAGGTTTCCAATTTTTCTGCGTTCCTAATATCCAGAATAAAGCGATTTTTGAGTCAGTCCATAAAAATGTTGATATTCATCCTTGAGCAAGGCAATTGCTGAATCATAATTTAGTTCACTTGGAGTTAGACCTAGTAGAGTGCTCGCTGCATTTCCAACTAATGTCGCTTCCAAATAATTGAATTTGTCAACTTTCGATAAAGAAGGATTATCGTGTACCAGTGTGCGATACTGCTCCCAGAATGGTATCCACTCTTTATAATCTCCGGAGAACTTTTTCGGAGTGAACTTTTGCAGCTTGACGGCCGGTACTTAGAAGAGTTGATGACGTCATGGTTGGACACGCCATTAGGGGAATGATCACCCGATGTAACGGTTGTTGTTGCTAGCTGACTTTGGCGTTGTCTTACCTTATTTAAACGCGTTTGAAGGCGTGTGAGCGTTGCTACAGCTTTGTCGTTGTAATCTGCAATGGCATCTGCTTCCCTTTCAAAGTCTTCCGCCCAGATCATCCACTATAGTGGAGCGCCTGAGGCGTTAAAAACATGAAAACCTCGGATTTCCGTTACAGTGAATGAAATTTTATAATTCAGAGTGGAATGTTAAGCTTATAATATATACAAAAAAGTTTACAGGTAAATAGGTTAATAGGTCTATTAAAAAATTGTGATCTCGATTAAAAAAAAAAAATGAAATAATTATAATTTTGATAGTTTAAATGATACAATACCTCAATTAGGCTGTAGAAAATTTTTCTACACCAAAATTAAGTTAATTTATATATTCATATAGAGATAGTAATTAGGAAAAATAAATAAATGAAGGAAAATGAAAAAAAAAAAAAATTATCAAGAAATCATTTGTTTATTCAAACAATTTACATTTTTGTCTATTTAAGTATTTTCTTGAACTTCACTTATTTCAATGATTGGCGGAGTATTAAAACAAGTATTTTCGCTGCACTGTAGACATGCTACACTGCAGTATAAGCAACTCCACAAACCTGGAGCTATTTTCAACTGCATATTTTCATTGAATTCAATATCTGTACATCTATTTTTCAATGCACGACGATTCCTTTCAGCTGATTTAATATTGTCTTTTTTATACCCATCAAATACCACATACGTGTTGCTGTTATAATTATTTTTTAAATATCTTATATAATGCTCACATATCATTTTAAAGGTTTCATTCAATTGCCATTTACAACGATGTAACAACATGCCTCCATCAATAACGTAATGAACATTTTCTACACTTTTTAACTGCAGAAGTTTCAATCTGGGAATAACTCGTACAAAGTTGATTTTTTGGTCTTTCGTAGTCCACCATCTTCAAATATAGCAATCGGATATGGTGCCAGTTCATAATTCATATAATTTTTAAGCTCTTCATCGTTGAATATAATATATAAATACGTTGAAACAGAAGCAATGGATCAATGGGAATCACATCGTCATGTATTTTAATTTTGTTATTTTTTGCCAACAGAGGATTTATTTTATCTTCTCTTGATAGCTTCAATTCACGTAAATTTTGACCCTTTGTTTTTTTCATTACCTTCAAAGCATCATAACAATTTATATCTTTATCTCTAGTAATTCCAGTAGCAATAGAAATAATAGCATCTGTATCAGGAAAAGGGTTGTGTTGTTTAAAGTAATCCACCAATATTTTTACATCAATATCATCCCTTTCAATTCTAGCATCTGTCGAATCACTATGTTGATGGCTTTTATTAAAAGATATATCACAAAAATTTTCTATGCCCTCTTTAATATCTTGGCTGTAAATAACTCCTCTAATCCATTTATATACTACACTTTCAGTGGCACCACGTTTGAAAGAACCTCCTTCGACGCTCATTCCTTTCATCAAGGTTTGCTCTTTTTCTTTATTAGCTTCTTGGCCACAGATGAAACAGTTTTTTTTCCACTCAAAGCTCGATAAATCAGTGCTACTTCGGAGTTTTTTTTCGGAGGCGAAAATGGAGTTTCATTGGGCCTCTTCTTATATGTTTCAATATATTTTTATGAATATATTTTTGTCGACAACCTGTATGAGCGTAAATGAACCCAGTTTGAAGATGAGGTAACAAGCCATCCTTTCGTTCGCTGGAAGCAGCTCGTAACGTTGTTATTCCTTTATTTATTTTTTTAATAACACCTAAATCTGAATTGGTTTTGGAAGATGAACCCAATTTTTCACAGATAATGCAGCTGTACTCATTAGTTGTACTACTGGTCCTTGATTCATCTATTGTTAGAAAACTGTGTTAGAAAACAATTGAATACATTAAATGATTAATTTATTACATTTTGTTGTTTTTCTTTTACTTGAATTAATCTTTAATTATCTATGTACTTATTATTTAATTTATTATCTAATAATCATTATGGTCATACAATATTATAACCATCATGATCATATAATAAACTGCAGATTTTTAATGAGATTACTTACCAAATGAACAAATAAAAAATCTTACATAGAAAGTCAATAGAAAAAAAACGTCTTCAATAAAACTTTTGTCAGAAATAAACAAAAAAACACACAACTTTTACTCTTAAATATGGTATACACAACATGCGCAGAACACGTGTCATTTATAACTAAAAAGTAGCTAGAAAAATTCTATTTAGTTTTGGAGCAGCTGCCGTTGCCGTTCTCCCCTCTCCACGTTCTACTACCTGTCCAAGGTCGTTATGACCCTTTATACGACGCTCGAATATTTTAAGAAAATATTCTTTTATGTCTATTTAGGTATTATTCAACGTATAGATACGAAAAAAAAATTATTTTAAATAAAATGACATGCTTAAGTATTCATTTTTTATAGTTCTTGTTTAAATAATAAAAATAACAAAGGCACAAAAAAAATTTGGGTAAACTTTACACTTTATAGTATAAAAAAGAAAAACCCCCCTCGACCATTTAAATTCATTCACTGTAACAAAAGTCTGACGTCAAAACCCCCAGACACTCCACTACTAACACATTTACACACTTAGCATGGAACAGTTTTTTGCAGTCGTTGCACTCTCCTTTTATATTAGTGTGTTCAACTTTTTTTGTGCATAGGCAATTCATTGCTTATGTTTTTTGTGTTTGCACTTGTTTCACTCCGATGTGAGTTTAATGACCGATGTTAAGGTGTTGAGAAAAGATTCCGAGTCAGGATTCGGCTACTTTTTAATTTAAACTTTACGTTTTAACGGACCAAGTAAATGTTTAAGATGGTGGAGTTTCCGATACGTGCGCACCCTATAGTTATCTATGTACGTAACTTAAGTTGTTTCAGTGGTTTACTTTTGTGACACAAGACGATAAATTTCAGCGTCCGACTTCCGTGAATTTATTTTATTTTATTTTATACGCGGTGGCGGTAGACATTGCTTCGTTTCTCGTTCTTCTACCGGCTGCTTGTCTTGTTGCAGTTGTCCTTTGTTTTCGAGTGCAGGCGATGTACTACCTGACTTTTTTTTTTTGTATTTACGAATAAAACTTTGGGCGATGATAGCTTTGTGATCCTTTCCCGAGCGTTTTGAAACCCAATCAGTTTCTGAACTCAGCTCTTCTTCGTCCATGTGATATATTACCCGGACGGTTACGTTCGGATACGTTTTTCTGCTGTGATTTTAGAATAATAATCTAATTTTTTAACTTCGCGTGAAGAAGCTCCATGCTCTAGCCGTGTGCGAAGGTCTGAGGTTTCGCTTTACAGAATTCGAGGTTTTAAAGAGAAGCGCCTTGCGCCGACAGATTTCACCACGTTATGACTTACGTCATCCTTCGTTATGACTTACGTCATTTTTTAAGTTTTTTTTTTCTTAAGTTTTTTTCTAAAGGGGCCTGGAGTTCCAATTTATTTTTATTTGTTGTATTTGTTTCCATGTGTTGCCACGAGTGATCCATGATAGTGCGTTAAAACTCACTGAGCTATTCGCATGTCTCGTTAGAGGTTGGGCTATTTTTTTAAACTGGGCTCCCAACCAAATTGACTATTGATAAACTGACTATCGGCACGGGTCGCATTATACCTTAATCCAGCTCAGATGTTAGTAGAATTAACGTTGGGTTTTAGCTATTTCGGCAACCATATCTTACTTATATTCTGAACTTACTCAAAAGGTGTTTTATAGGATGTAATGTCATCCTTATTGTTTGTCTTTTCTGCATTTTTCTCTTTAATTAATGATTGACCTTTATTCGAAAATAAGCTATATTCTGAAAATTTAAGTTTGTAACTCTAGTGAAGAATACATCAGATGACTTTTACTGTGCCACCCAATAAATTGAGTTATTATATTTATTAAGTACAATATTTCAAAATTCTCTCAGCCTTAGATCCTTGCCTTTAAACATTAATGGGTTTCCAAGATTGCGGACTGAAATTGCTTGACCTGCCCATTGACTTCACTTCAATTAAATGAACTATGGCTCACAACTCTAAATGGGCTAGAGTCCCCATTGTCGCTAACTATCATCCTTAGAACCGTGAACTAGTTGAAAATACAATACATTGACAAAAGCCTATGTCTCGCCATTCCATCCTCCCATAGTGCCCGGTATGATGGACGGGCGGTCTAAAGAGAGTAAACGGACGGTTTTAAAACGATCAGCGGACGACTCCTACCAATTGGGACGGATATTTCCGCAAGGATGGGCGGCCAGAACACAATGGATAAGACAGGCTGTCCCATATAACATACATAAACTAGCATTGTCTATGCCATGGATACAAGAAGACTGTTACCCCTAAATAATAAAGAAATTTTAAATTCCCCGTTGTATGTAAACGGATATTCTAGTGGTCTCTACAGACCTTGAAACATTTTGTTTGATGAGAATAACTACTCAGACGCTCAGAGCCTAACCGAGGATTAGGGTCTCGAAACCAACGATATTCAGATGGGGAAGTAAGTGGATGGACTTCTTAAAAGGACTAAAAAATATAACCAGTAAATACTTTTTCTGTTTTCTTGTCTTTCGTCTATCGCCCATAGACGAGATGGAAATATGTCGTTTATCTGAAGAGAACCTTGCATTCGAAATACAGTTCAGAAAGCTAACAGGTATGGTAGATGCGATGTGGAAATCATTGAGAACGATTTCTTATTCATTTGCATTGAGTTAGGATGAGGAGGCGGTTCCTCTGAATGTTATTGAAATTCAACAACTGCTTGAGGAACCGCCAACACAGAATTTGTTGATATACGCAAAGATCTAGTGGGCCAAAGCTCAAATCGGTAGAACGAGACCCGAACGAACCAGAGGGGGAAATAAATATGTATGGTATTTTAAGACCACCTGCAGCGGGAAAAGATGTGGTTAAAAACCTGAAACAAGGCAGGGCAGAGTGTCGTTCAATTCATTAACGAAGAAAAAAATTAGACTATATGCTTCACGCGGCATTCTGGACGTTGGCACTTATAATTATGATAATTCATTCGATAGGAGTTGATGCGGAAGAAGGGCATAATTTTATCGACATATTCGGGGACTGATGTTAAGGGGAATTAAGGGCACTGGGGAGGCGTAAATATTACCTTTAAATAGAATGGTTTTGTGTTGTGTTGTGTGATGTAGGGATAAAAAGAATCACTTATCACAAAACAAGTTTTATGTAGTGTAGTGTTGGTGGGAAAACAAACAAAGATTGTTGCGTTGATATAATACTCGTATAATACTTGTATTTATTAATTTTATTCATATGTGATCACAAACTATTTTATTCGAACTAGGGAGAATATTTCATGTAACTTATTTCAACAAAAGAAAAAAGGTTCTCGATTTTAACTGCCGTACAATTCTGTACTCTGGTTTTTTTGTTTTCCCCTTTTATACTATTGTTTCTATTTGTATTCTATTTCTATTTCTTTCTTTCTAATAACGCTGTCTCTCGCTAGCAATAGTTATAAATGTAATAGAATATACAATAATTAATCATGTCAAAATAATTTTTTTTGTATTTTTTTTTAATTACAAATACATTTTACACCAATTGATGGTAAGTAACAAGGATAAAAAGTATGTCTGGATTGCAGGGGTTTTAGGTTGATTGGTTTTAAGCAATCCTTATATAAATATCAGCCTAGTAAAATCCATCGTCGTAACGTTATGATTCAGAGAAATTCGTGAACATTTTGTGCTCTGCAATAAATTCCTATTTCTTAAGTAAAAGTTTTTTTTTTTTTAATGAATATATGTAGTTACAAATAGGACTTAATAACCGTGACTGTAAAGTGCTTCCTAATATATAATTCTCTAAAGTGCGAATAATACGTCCTCTTTTAAAAATTTATTTAACTTTAATCGCATCGACTCTGAGTGCATTTACAACTATATCATTGAAAGTCATACATACAGCTACAACACTAAAATATCCAGTATTACTGAAACACAAAGAAAATTGAGATCGGCGGAGAAGAGTTCTGTATTAGTCCTCTCATGTTCCAGCTCCCCAGCAGCGGCAGTTACTTCTAGCAAGTTATGGGAAAAAATTGAAAATCGTTTAAGCTGAAATCGTCGCTTCACTGAACGCATCACTGCAATTGAGGATAACTTCAATGCAAAATTAAAAGCTATTGAAGTGGATTTCAGTGAAAGACGTGCGTCTATAAATCACTCAGTCTTCACTTGCCAAGAAAAAATAAATGCAGTTGAAAATTATGGTTCCCGTATTGACTTCTTGGAGAATGAATTGTCTTTAACAAAATCGCAGCTAATTGAGAATCAAAACAACAATGCCCTCCTCAATCTGCAGCTTGATGTTCTGGCTCGTAAAAGCATCTCGGGCAATGTTGTCCTGCGTGGAATTCCCTTGACTCCCTTCTGAATATTTTTGAAAAATTCTGCAGAAAAATTGGTTTTCCCACAGTAACACCTAACTACGTAAGACGGCCTGTATCAGCAAGAGGATCATCGTCTAGTGTTACCATTGTCAATTTACCTCACTCAAACATTAAATCACGCTTATTAAAAAAAGAAATGCGGAGTACTATAAATAGTGATCTGGGCTTTGACAGTAACAAATTTGTTTTTTTTTTTTTTTTTTTATTTATTTCATTTTGGTTTTTATATATTAAGAACACACTTACCCTAGACAAAAATGCTTAAAACTAGCTTACATAACAACTAACATAAAATACCTTACTGGCCCTATACGGAAACTCTAAAGCATCAGATTATTTTTTTTAGAAAAAAGCTTATAACTAAAAACAACTTAACCCTACCTTAACTAAAATATATATACAAAAATACATACGTCATATACCTTTTGTATGTATAATATATCTTTTTTTCACTATTGTTTTGTGATTTGTTTTTGTTTTTTTGTTTTTTTAATTACAGCTAAATCTAAAGTAAGCCTCCCAGCCACCCTAGCTTGCCTTAGCCTGTCCTAACCTACTCTAACCTCTTCTAATCTACCCTAGCCTATGTAAGCCTGCCACTGGCATATGGCAAGCTTTGCCTTAAAGAGGCTGACCTATTAAAGTTAACCACTGACGCAGTCTGCTCCAGCCACCAAAAGCATTGATGCTGTCGGGCGACGTCTCCCCGATCTTGGTGCGACACTGATTTACTAAACCTGAGGCGCTCGGGCTCGCGGAGCGCAACATCATGTTCGTAGAGGAGCCGCCGTTCCACAAATTTACGGGCCACGTGGAAGATTAGCGGTACCGCTGATCTATCCTGGAATAGCCCACATTGATCAAAATAGAGGAATGCCTCTGGGGGGACAAAGCCGCTAAGGCGAACTTTCTCGTGGTACATGTAATTAGGGAAGTAAGCCCCGGAGATCAGGTTATTGACCGAAGTCAGTGCAATGTGGCTTCGAATCAGCTTTATCAGAAAGTTATCCACCCGTACAATCCTGGCCCCATTGTATAGAACCTCGTTCGAGTAAAATTTCGTGTACTCAGATTCGGGTGTCCTATATAACCCGAGACAAGTCCTGAGACATTGTCTCTCAAACACCCGAATCCTTTCCATTAAGCTGGCTCTCACATTGAACCACACGGGACATCCATAGGCAATCATGGGCCTGTGTTTAACGAAAGAAAATCATACACTCTTCAAAAGGGCGAATGAACTCCGGCGCAGCAGGTGTCTACACTCTGTCTTTACGAGGAGCGGGATGGTTTTCGTCAAAACAACAGCGGAAAGCAGACCGAAATGCATAGTTCACCTGCATTCGCTTGAATCGATGTGTTCGGCGTCTGTAACTAACGGAGTTGGTGAATCACATTCGTCGAAAAAAACAGCTGATGGACGAGCCTCCAAATGAAAGTAATGTAACTGTAGTTTTTGTTTTTGTTTTTATATTGAAATAATGAATTTGTTGCTTGAGACTTACATATGTTCTTACTTGAAACAATGTTTGACGACCATACTCGTTTATTACCTTTTATAATTTTCTTATTATATCACATCTAGGCAATTTAGAAAACACCAAAGTGAGCCTAGGGACACATATACCACCATTAAACTGTCCCACAAGTGTACATGCAAATCAGTGGGTTGACACGACTGGAGATCACCGGTATTGTAAAAGATCAAACAAAAAAAAATCTGGAGCATGCCCGTGTCACAAAAACAAAAAAAAAAAGGCAGGCCGAAAAACAATTGGTGCAAACAAATGCAAAAACACCAGCATTTGATTGGCCTCAGCGATGAAGTAATCCCAAACCGGGAAGCCTGCCGCTACTTTCTGAGGTCAAACCGGCGGACCCCACAAGCGAACCAGTAGGAATGCAGTTAAGTGGGAAGGTTACGGTCCTACACTTCTGACCATAACGACGCCGGAAAAAAAAAGGAAAAGAAGAAGATAATTTTCTTATTATTATCTTTATACTTTTTATGTGCAAGAATGGTTTCCTCTGGTAGGTTGTTGTTTTATTAGATACTGATTATTTATATGGTTTTCGCAATAGATCCTGATAATGTAAGGATTGCTCTGAATATACATAATGTGTAATATGCACAATGGCTTTAACATTTGTCATTTACATGCTGGTAGTATTTCCTCTAAATTTACTGTTATTCACCAAATACTGTGTACTTCGAAGTTAGATATCGTAATGGTTTCTGAAACATGGCTTAATGGAGGTATGTCGTCATAACTTAAACTGTATAGAAACGATCGTCTTAATAGAATAGGTGGTGGGGTGTGTATATATGTCAAAGACTATATTTTGTCGAAAGTAATTTATTCGTCTAACACCTCTGGATTGCAGTTTTTTTGCGTTGAGATTCGTAATTGTGCAGAGACTTGTGCTGTAGTCGTAGTTTATTGCCCACCAAAATACTTTAAAGAGGAAAACAGAGTAGAACTGGAAAATACGTTGCTGTCTTAATCGAAAATGCTGCTGTCTTAATCGAAAATACAGTAATATCTTGATTGGTGGAGATTTTAATGTTAATTTATTGTTGAACAACAATGTAAGTCGATTGTTTCAGTATTTTTGTGATAAAATAAGCCTCATGGTTGTTAATAAGGTCTTCCCTACTTGCTTTCAATCGGAAAACAATCCCTCTTTAATTGATGTGTTTTTGACTAGTTCTATGAAAAAAATCCTAGGGATTTGTCAACTTAGACCCACCTCAGAATTTATACATGAGTTTATTTTTTGTTCGTATCAATTTAACATAGTACTACGTCCTACTGACTCAATCATAAGTTTTAGATCGTTTCGTAATGTTGATATGACTGGGCTAATGAATAGAAATAGAATACTTAATTTTATGACTGACGTGAATAACAAAGTTGAATTATTTGACAGCCTTATAATAAGACTGTATGAGGAATTTGTTCCTTTGATCACAAAACGAATAAAAACTAAAGACTGTCCTTGGTATAATGAGCGCGTTAAGTTAAGTATTAGAGAACGAAAACGATTTTATTGTAGATACAAGCATAATCTGAGGGAATGCAACCGAAGACAATATCAAGTGGCCCGGAATAAAGTAACGTCTTTAATTCGACACGCAAAGCGAACCTATCTTTCTACAATAACAAGCTAAATCTTTCTTTAGGTCCGCAAGAACTTTGGAAAAATATTAGAGAAATGGGATTGGTTGAAAACAAAAACGTATATAAATGTACCGCGGATCCGAATGAAATGAGCCAACTTTTTACGGCGAATTTTCCTCTTAATAATGAAATTGATTTTTCATTCCAAGACGTAACTGAAGGATCATTTGTTTTTGATTGTGTGGGTACCCTGAAATTATCCAGGCTATTCAGTCCATTAAGTCGAATGGTCAAGGTGCTGATGGCATTTCCCCTAGGTTCATAAAACTTATTTTACCTTTAATAATTCCATATATTCGACATATATTTGATGTATGCATTTACACTTGTAAGTTTCTTGATCAATGGAAGAATACCATTATTATACCTGTTCCAAAAAAAACTAATCCGGCCGAAACGTCTGATTATAGGCCGAAAAGTTTGTTGCCCTTTCTGACAAAGGTGTTCGAAAAAATTATTGCGAGTCAAATTCAGCATTTAATTAACACAAGAGATTTGATGTCGAAATGGATTTAGGCTTAATAATAGTTGTGAATCTGCAGTAACTACTGACCTACGTTAGGCCATGGATTCAGATGGCGCAGCTTTGTTAGTCCTCCTGGATTTTTCTAAAGCTTTTGACTATATTGATCGCGCAATTCTCTTAGAAAAATTAAAACATAAATTTAGCTTCGCAAATTCAGGACGAATTCTTGAAAAATAGGCACTTAACTGTGAAAACTGTCCTTGGTATGTCTAGTCCTACTGTTGTCAACAGTGGAGTCCCTCAAGGATCTGTCTTGGGTCCCTTATTATTTTCCTGCCCATAATTGTAAAGTTCATATGTATGCTGACGATGTGTGTATTTATATGCCATGCCCTAAAAATCTCTTAGTCAACTTTAATTTGGTCTGAGCAAAATAAACTCAGACTATATACACAAAAAACTGTTGCGATAATGTACTCTAATGGGGCTTTTTATCCTAGAAACATTGCACCCATTCTAATAAATGGTGAAACTATTACCTATGTCAATAAAGTAAAATACCTTGGGTTTACCATACACAAATCGTTCACATGTTGTGATGCTATTTCTGACACAGTCAAAAGAATCTACTTCAGACTGCGTAGTTTGCGGTGCTCGACTCACCTACTTCATCCCAATATGAAGCAAAAGCTAGTATACTACCATATTTAACATTTAATTGTATCCTTGTCTAGATTTTCAATGTAGGCGTAAGTTAAATGTTGCCTTAGGGAGTCATTACCCTAAGATATATACATATTTAATGTACCAAGATATATTAGTGTTTGCTCAATCGCGTAGAGGTGTTTGTTTAATTTTTTCATCTTTTACACACACTGTGGCAGAGCGACCCTTCTTATTGCAGTGATAAGGCTGTGGAACAACTTACCAGCCGAATTGCAGAGAACAACTTCATCAACAATTTTTCAGAGGAATCTAATCTTGCATATCTCAACAGTGCCTTAATTATCATTATTATTATTATTTTTGTTATTATTATTATATGTTCATCAGTTAAAATATTCTTGCTTTTGTAACTTTGCTCTAAATACCTATTATAAGATATGACATCTTGTGGTATTTTATGTTATTAAAAATAAATAGATGATAAATGATCCACGAAAGGCCAAACTAACAAACCTTCGTTGAACGGCCTCAATGTGTGCAATGTGGAAACCGTAAGAGGGACGAAGATAGCGTATAAGGATTTCGAACCTAAGGACTCGGGGACACCTCGGCACGTTTGCTAATATTGTCGTGAAGGCGAAATGAAATAAGGAAAAAAAAAAAAATTTTTTTGACACTATGGCTGGGGGGCATAGTCGTCCTTTAAATAATTTTCTTAATAATCAAAGTGACGCTATTGAGATCTGAGCCAAGTTTTTCATATGATAAAGTGGTTATAATCGGGTTGAAGGACGTCTTCGGTGAACGACTGCCTAAAAAAAGGGCAATGAAGTTGGCAGCTATTTTCAAATCATTGGACAAAGTATTGAGAAAATAAAAGGAAATTAGATAACTACCAGTTTTTGTTTTTGCACCTATAAAGTGGTTCAAACATTTGGGAGATGACAGTATTCAGTGAATATGCGAATAAGATAACGCAATTGGGGACTTTGGAGTAGAACAGGGCAAAAGTATCATCTATGGACATGTGATTAAGGTGAAAATTAAATTTATGGGCAATAAAGTTGGCAGCTATTTTCAAATCATTGGACAAAGTATTGAGAAAATAAAAGGAAATTAGATAATTACCAGTTTTTGTTTTTGCACCTATAAAGTGGTTCAAACATTTGGGAGATGACAGTATTCAGTGAATATGCGAATAAGATAAGGCAATTGGGGACTTTGGAGTAGAACAGGGCAAAAGTATCATCTATGGACATGTGATTAAGGTGAAAATTAAATTTATATTATGAACAAGTTATTTAATTTTGCGACGTCTGCTTTTCGAAAATTGAGGCAATACGTATTTTCGAAGTGGAGAATAACGAAGTGATTGTCGACTGAAAATATAAAGTCCCTGAAAAATGTAATAAGGAACACTCTTTTCGACATAAAAACATTTTATCCTATTAATATCAACATAATCTCCTTTTAGCCTGATACACTTCATCCAATGTTTCTCCAAGTTTTTGATGCCCCCAAATAATACGATATCTCGAGCTCCTCAAAATAAACGTTTGTTTCAGCTATGATTTCCTCATTCGACACAAATCTTTTAGCTCCGAGCCATTTCTTCATGTTTAGGAACAAGAAATAGTCGCATGGAGCTAAATCTGTTGGATGAAGGAGGAGTTCGTAGCCTAACTCATGCAATTTTGACACTGCGACTGCAGACTTGTGCGCCGGTGCGTTGTCCTGGTGAAAAATAACTTTTTTCTTCGCCAAATACGGCCATTTTTGCTTCAAATCGGCTTGGAATCCATCCAGCAGCTCTTCATAATATATGACGGTGATCTTTTGCACTTTTCACGGTTATCGATGTGAATAACACCGCATCCCAAAAAACTGTCGCCATGTTCGCTAAGAATCCCACCTTGGCCTTTTTTAGTTTCGATTCACCAGGAGAAGTCCATTGTTTTGAAATTTCCTTGGTTTCTGGTATGTTGTGATGAATCCAGGTTTCATTCACGATTACGAAACGGCGGAAAAACCCGAATTTTCAAACGAATGCGGAAAGCTTTTTCATGTCCAAATATTTATGTAAAATTGAAATCTCAGAGCTATGTGATAAGCCTGTGGCCTCTTCAAGGTCGCGTTTGTTTGTGTGATAGTTTTTTCTCGCAAAAAATAGTGTTTAATGGCGGCTATATAAAATGGCCGCCTCAACAAAACTATTTGACACATCTGTCTGAAAATTTGAATGCGTTCTTTTGAAAGATGATTCTTGACAAAAACTGGTAAATTTAAGGTGACACAATTTATGTTCAGGGACTTATTGACCCACTCTTATATCCGATAATGGTGAATGGAGCGGATCCAAGGTAGAAAAGAGGTGGTTACTTGCGGTTGTTAGGATCGGGCACTGTGCTTTGTATCAAGAGAAGGGTGCAAACGGAGAGCCAAAAACCAAATTAATTTTTTTTAATTTGTTTTCAATTGTCACTTAATTCTGACTGCTTTCACTTCCGGTGTTTCTTATATATTGATCATTTCCCATCAGTATACTTCCCCTTCCTAGTACTTTGTCGTACACTGTATGCCGTCTTTCATATGCACTGCATTTGTTTACGAAGACAAATTGGCAGGGAGCGGGTTACGCAAGTGTATGATTATGAATTATACAAGAACATGATGAAACCAAAGTGTTAATAATAGAGTGGCCGCATCGTTCGGGGTGTCGGATATCCGCATACGTGGCGCAGATGTAATCAATTACGATGTGTTCACGTGAAGATGAATATAAATATAGAATGCGCATTATGTACATACTTAACCTATTTGCATATCATCTCTATCTGCCAACTTGTGCCAAGAAACTTCAATGGGCTCAACACGAGAATACAACAATGCCCCGATACGCAAAAAGGATTGGTATAAAGAAATAATAACAATTAAAGAACATTGCACACGACAAAAATGCCCGCTATACACAACCTCGGCCCAGTAAAAGCTCACCTTGAACCCATTATACAAACAAAACGAAAAATTGGAAACGCGATTTAAGAATGGTCAGCGGGAACCAACAAAAATCAGAAGGAAAGGAGCAAATATATACAATATATTTTTTTCAAAACGACGTACAACAAGCACAACAAACTGTACCAGCACTTGGTTAAGTACCAGAATATATGGTAAACAAAGCAAAACAGCGCACATTTGATGAAGTATTGTCGGCATTTGATGGACATTTTACAATTTGCCATTTAACAATTTGATTCAAAAAGAATATCAAACATTTAATGACTCTCGTACGGATTGCGCATGCTAATCGAACATTGTGATTTCAACTGCAGATGTGGTGCATCATACCAAGACAGAATGTTGCGTGACCAAATTATAATGAGTGTTTTCGATAAGCAGCTAAGGGTAAAAAAGTATTTTCTTCCGATGTGTCGCAAGAAGAAAAAAAACAATAAACCGGAATCTATTTCACACGAAAAAACGCAGGTTAGCGGTATTAACTAAAATGACGTGACAGGTATGAGTACGTTAGTATTAACAGAGAGTTATAAGTTGAAATACAAACTTAGCAATAACCTCATATATAAAATAAATTCATTTGAAAAGAAAAATGAAAGATGAGCGAAGACATATCCAGTAGGAGAAGAAAAAATCAATTTCAAAATCGACACTGGAGTGGATGACAATTGCATTCCACGTTTGATTACAGTAGTAATAAAATAAAGAAATTTTATATAGTCAAATTAAATTTTTTTGATCGTAAGAATAAAATGCACGGAATTTGGTATTGTAAAAGGTTTGGCTATTATCTCAATAAAGTTAATGGAAATGGAAAAGAATACATAACAGTGTGATCTCAGTGATATCTTTAATGGCATCCGAAAATTCCCAGAAAAAGTAACAATTTATTTGAAAGAGGATGCCAAATCGGATGTGCATTACAAAAAGCGTTTCCCGGCCACAATTATTAAAAAATTAAAACCAAATTGGATGAAATGCCGGAAAAGGACATTATTTCGCCTGTAGTTCACCCAAATGACTGGGTAAATAACATTCAAGTAGTAGAAAAGTCAGATGGCGAACTGAGAATTTGCTTGGATCCAAACCCAGTCAATGCTTGCATTAAAAGGGAACATTTTCTAAATCCAACGATTGACAATTTTACATCGGAATTAAGTAACAAAAATATTTTCACAGTTTTAGACCGTTCCAATTTATTTTGTCAATAAGAATTAGATGAAAAAAGCTCAGAATCGATAACATTCATGAGACCTTTTGGTACATACAAATTCAGTCGGCTTGCCTTCGGCCTAAATATTGCACTGGAAATTTTTCAAATTTGTTATCGTCGCATCAGACATAACAGACCATGACAAAATCTTGACTACTTTACTTGAGCGGGCAGGTTTGTACAATGTTTAGTTTATTCCAAAATAAATTCAATATCGAAAGTCAGAAATAAATTTCATGGCTCATATACTATCTAAAAGCCTAATAAAACCGGCAGATAAAGACAAAGGTGCTGTTTGAGATTATATATATTTTAAAAATATTTCCTTTATTATCCATCTTAACAATCATTGTCGAATATTTGCATTGTATAACTTGCTTAATGTTGCACATGCACCATATATTGTATTTGCTCTTTACATACTTAATCACTCATTAATATTGCTCAAAAACTCATATTTTCTCGCACTCACTCAGTTATGTACATACCTACAATATGTATTCAATTACCATTGTACATGCATGGCACGACAAGTGAATCGATTCCTTGGTAGAGTTAAGTGGTATAATAAATTGGATTTTATTACAACTCAGATTTTTTGCAGCATCGTTGGAGGATTTCCTATGGGCATCATCGCTCCCATCTTCGCCTTCTCCGACGCTTGTTCGTACTGTGTTGGTAACTTTTTTATTACAAAACATTTTTGGTCCAAATTCAAGCCGGATTTATTTGAACTTTTGGTAATTTTGCACTAACCATACGAATTATTTCGGTGTACATACGTATAGTTTAAGACAATCACAAATCCATCATTATTCGTCAACCAAATGCACGTGTAATCAATTTTCGCGGTAAATTCTTGGTTACATATCAGTACATGCGTACACGATAAAGTTAATCATTTCATTAACTATTCGACTGTAACAAATCGTTTCGTTAATCTAATAATTCACCGCCGCGTTTATTTATTGCACTCAGTATCTAGTCTTAAACATTATTGCATATACTATATATTGCATATACACACATCATTTCGGGATTATTAAGTATGAGTAATACGGGTGTTACCTTGTCCACACTTCGGCTTACACGTGGCCATTTGAAAACCTCACTTACTAAGTTGGCTAAGTACGTTGATTTAATAAAAGAAACGACATCGTTAGATGAGCTAGAAGTTAAGCTTAGCAGGGCGGAAGAGCTCTGGATAGAATTTAATGCGTCACAAAATAAGATGTATGAGTTTGCTGGTGAAGAGGCGTACGCAGATCCGGGGCCTGACTTATGTCTTACGGTCAAAACCATATTACAGTCCGCCATTAGGGAACGTCAGGACACTATTCGTAAAGAGGATGTTGTTAGCCGACTCGCTGATCAACAGCAGATTCTCATTGAAACCTTGAACAAATCAACGGTGTCGCAAGTGCCAGATAGTTTTCTCCCAACACTTTGCATAGAACCCTTCTCGGGTAACTTTCAGGACTGGCCTACGTTTCGCGAACAGTTCGAGACCGCAGTTCACAATAAAACCAATTTGACCCCCATACAAAAATTTCATATTCTTAAATAACGTAACGTCTTTTAGATTTTTTGCAGCATCGTTGGAGGGTTTCCTATGGGCATCAACTTTTTTATTACAAATCAGGTGCCATTTTAGAAATGAAAAAACCAAAGAATAAGCCTGGTGCGTTTACTGAGATTATTTAAATTCTTAGCCAAATTTATTCTCAATTTATCGAAATTAACGGACAAAGAGGTCCAATTTGAATGGAATGAAAAACATTAGTCGAAATTTAATAACTTAGTTAAAATTATTACATCAGAACCAATATTAATGGCATTTGACTTAAATAAACCAGTAATTATTCAAACTGATGCATCAAAGAACGGGCTTCGATCAGTTCTGATTCAAAATGGTCATTCAATTTCCTTTGCATCAAGAACTCTCAGTAAAACAGTACAGAAATGGGCACAAAAAAAAAGTGCAAACTTTTTCATTATTATGTTTACGGCCATGAATTCATTGTAGAAAGTGATCACAAACCACTGGAGACACTAATAAAACGCTATATTGATAAGGTAACACCGAGATTGCAAAGAATTACTATGCAACTTTTAAAATATCCAAAAATTGGAAACACGGAAAAAATATGTTAACAGAAGACTATCATTCTCATACGCAGTTGCCAGAGGTTTCCAAAATTTCCACAACTATTGGGGTTATTCATGCAGTCACGAAATCTGCATGTCTTTCAGAGGAAAATTATAACCTTTACAGGAAGGTGCTCGAGTCAGATGAGAACTATAAACGCATCTGTGAATATGTTGAAAACAGTTGGCCGGGATATTATCAATTAAATGATGTAAGTCGGAAATTTCATAAATTGAAATCCGAATTGCATTTTGAAAATGGATTATTGCTTGTTCACAGATTGGTTATTCCAGCAAACTTACAGTACAAAATTGCCAATTGGCTTCATGTACCGCACCTGAGAATAGAGAAGACGCTTGCACGACCAAGAATGTTGTAGATATTATTGGCTTGGCATGAATAGTCAAATAAAAGAAATTGTTGCATCTTGTAACAGATGATTGATGCATATTCAAACTATTTGATTGCTGTTAAGTTAAACAGCAACACTTCTAAAAACATTTTTGATGTTGTTAGCAGGATTTTTGAAAAAATCGGCTTTCCCTCGATAATAAAATATGATAATGTCGCATTCAAATCAGATGAGTTTGAAAAATACGCCAGGAATGTTAACATTCGCTTTATATGTACATATATTCAAGTCCACGGTATCCACAAAGTGATGGATTAGCGGAAAAGGGCGTGGCCAACAACATTCTCAAGCGATGTTATGAAGCGAATGAAGTAGATCAGTATCAACCCCGAATTCTGAAATATAACACAACGCCGACCGAGCATGGGGCTAACGCCTTCTGAATTATTCTTTGGCGATTAGTAAAAACAAAATAACCAGTATCGGAACAACTGCCATTATGATTATTCTGTCTTTCTTTTTTCGGAATGCATAAGGAGAAATACTCTCTTAACTTTCAATCAAATAATAAGAAGTTGTAATAAAACTGTGGGGCGACGAAGAAGGTTTTTCGAAATATCGCTGAAATTTTATTAAAAATAAGTTCACTTTTTGACCTTGGATGTGTTTGTTTCAAAAAACTGTCTTTTTTGACGTGTTATTGATTAGGGAAAAACATATGATACTGAACTTGTGCAAATAAAATATTCGAATTTTTGATTGTATCATTGAATATAATATTATAATTTTGTTTTATTCCCATTGTATTTATGTAGTTGGTATCATAATCCGTTGTGGACGTTGTGCCATTATGATTATTCTGTCTTCCTTTTTTCGAAATGCATAAGGAGAAATACTCTCTTAACTTTCAATCAAATAATAAGAAGTTATAATAAAACTGTGGGGCGACGAAGAAGGTTTTTCGAAATATCGCTGAAATTTTATTAAAAATAAGTTCACAATTCAGTGTATTTTACTAAAATTCTTCCAAGCGTACATTTCATGGATTCCTACTTAATAAAAGCTCGTCAAAGTCCTCAACCGAGCAAATAAAACGCTAAATTGTGTAAAAAGTGAAGAAAATCAAAAAAAAAAATCTTTTAAATTAGCCTTTTATGTGCGAATTTAAGAAAACTCTGGACGTGTTTTTTAGCCTTGAAAGCGTACGTTATAATTTTTTTTCTAACTGTAATTGAAGTAGATCCGAAAAATATGTGTCATATTTTAAGTCTATAATATATTGGCTTTTATTTACAATTTATTTGAATCATATAACCTATTTTGTTTGAAGAAAACTAAAAAGAGTATCTGAATTGAAATATAGGAATGAAGTTTAAATATTCAATCTGTGCATGTGGATAATAAATGAAATATATAAATTTGCTATTAACTAATTTGCCCTTAATAATTTAATTATTTATTTATCTGTTTATGTATATATTTTTTAGTAGCTTAATTATTCATTAATTATTTAATAGTTAATAAAATAATTACTATTTATTAATTTATTATTTCTTTATATAAGTTATGAGAATAAACCTAACAGAGCATTTTAGCGTAGCACATTAACAGAGAACACCTAGATGAGCATCTTAGCTTAGCAACATTAGCGACAAGTGCTTTTGCTGTTGTTGCGAAATGGACCGCTGCTCTCAGTACATATTGGAATATGTAGATAATGGGACACTGAAGTTGTTTTTCCCTCGGTGAGCAGTCAGAATTGGATTGTAAAGGAGTAAGGTTGACTTCCTCATAGAGGAATATGAAATAAATATTATAAAATAAAAAAACAGTTGTTTCATTTCGAGAAATATTAATTGGCGCCCAACGTGCTTGCTATTTAAAGTGTGCAAAAAAGAAATCCAAATAATCCCATCCGGTGCAACATTCAAGTAACCTAATAAATAAGGCGAAAAGACAATTTTTTTACGAAAGAAGTATAAAAAAAAAACGTAACCGTACTCTAATTAATAAAGTTGAAAAATACCACGTGTGTGAACAGAACACACATATATTAAATGTTGGGACACGAAGTGCTATCAGTCTTAAGTAATCGTATCGAGTAATCGCATTGTACGAGTATTATAACTCATATTAATAGATCGTACGCGACCCATATAAAACTGAACTAAATCTGGAAAATAAACGTTGAATAAAAAAGTTAACAAGAAGAAGAAGAACAGTTAAGAAGAAGAATATAAGAAGAAACAGACGAAGAGAAAGAAATATTCTATGTATTGATATTATTTGATAGTAATACAAACCAGTATCGATTAGAGCTGGAAGAACGTGTGAGGAATCTCTTGACTTAGTGAAAACCCTTCCTGAATTTAGTGGTGATCAGGCTAGATATGTTTCTTGGCGTCAAGCTGCATTCGCTGCATACCGGCTATATGAAGCGTATGATGGTAGTTCGAAGCATTATCGAGCAGTAGCCATCATAAGAAATAAGGTTGTAGGTAGTGCAGATCAAGTTTGTCATCGTTTAATACCGTACTCAATTTTAAGGCCATAATTGCGAGACTGGACTTTACATATGCTGACAAAATGTCAGTCTATCTTATTGAGCAAGAAATGTCGACTCTCCGCCAAGGCAAACTGTCGAGTTCTACGATAAAGTAGAAAAGAAATTAACCTTGATCGTCAATAAAACAGTAATGCTTCACGAAGGTAACAACGACATTGTTAATTCACTTTGCCAAAAATATAGAGAAGACGCAATGAGAGTTTTTATTTCTGGCTTACGCAAACCAATGTGCGACATCTTATTTTCATCACGGCCTGCGGATATGCCAAGCGCACTAGCTCTCGCACAAGAGCTAGAGGCTAATGAAGCGCGATCCCTCTTTGCAAATTCGTTTTCAACCAGAAACGAGAATTTAACGACCTTTATTCCACGACAAACGCAAACACCCAATCAGTATAATTCATATCATTCTCCTCATTATAAACAGGTTTCTTTAGGCCGAGTTCGACATAAATTTGTTCCAATGGAAGTGGACCCTACTACTTCCGACTATCAAAATCCCAGTTCGTCCCAAAGGCCCATGGAAAGTCCTAGTCATTTCAAAAGATATGTACCAAATCACAATAACTCCCCGAGACATTCGATAGATCCAAATCAGTTAAAGAGGCCCCGTGAATCTGATCGATCAACTCTTCCAAAACATCAAAGAATAAACCACATGAATCATGAAAAATGTAACCCTAGTTCTACGATTGCTGAAAGCCACTATCCATAAAGTGAACAATTGGAAAATTATCACCTTGAAGGTGGAACAGAATATAAGGATAATGATCGGTATGATCTTGAATATGAAAATGGGGAGTACAGTGACATTCCAGAAGTTTTCGATGAGGTTAATTTTTTAGGTCCAGGTCCCTCCTGCCGTATGTCAGCCGAACACTGGCGGGAAGGGAAATAAAACTATTAGTAGATACAGGCGACGCTAAGAATTACATCAAAAACATCGATTCGCTTAGGGGCATTACGCCAGTTAACATACCTTTTTCCGTCAAGTCCATTAACGGAATCAATAAAATAAATTCCAAATGTATCATCAACATTTTTAATAAAAATACCCCGTTTTTCCTACTACCAAATCTCGAAGTTTTTGATGGTATCATAGGATTCGACTTTTTGAGAGAAACCGGTGCTAAGATAAATTTAGCAAAGGAAACCATTCCACTCGACATAAGTGATAGTTTTAATTCGTTAATTCGTACGCATTCAAAAGTTTTTGCCGATCCTAATGAATCTCTGCCGTTTAATACGAATATCATTGCAACCATCCGAACAACCGCCAAGTAATAATGTAAATAACATTTTTAGTGCAAAGGAAACCATTCCACTCCACATAAGTGATAGTTTTAATTCGTTAATTCGTACGCATTCAAAAGTTTTTGCCGAAACCATTCCACTCGACATAAGTGATAGTTTTAATTCGTACGCATTCAAAAGTTTTTGCCGATCCTAATGAATCTCTGCCGTTTAATACGAATATCATTGCAACCATCCGAACAACCGCCAAGGAACCCATTTATTCAAAATCATATCCCTATCCGATGGCAGCGGCAACATTTGTAAATAACGAGATCTCCAATCTGCTACGCAATGGAATAATAAGACCATCGCGATCGCCTTATAATAATCCCATTTGGGTGGTTAATAAAAAGGGGGTCGACGAAACCGGGGGAAGGAAAATGCGCATGGTCATAGATTTCCGCAAGCTGAACAGCAAAACAATAAGCGACAAATATCCAATTCCAGACACTGCAGTTATTCTTTCGAATCTTGGTACAGCAACGTATTTCACTACAACCGATTTGAAGTCCGGATTTCACCAGATAAAACTATCTGAAAGAGATAGAGAAAAAACTGCATTTTCGGTTAACAACAGAAAATATGAATTCTGTAGGCTTCCTTTCGGATTAAAGAACGCACCAAGTATTTTCCAAAGAGCAATAGATGACGTACTAAGGGAAGAAATAGGCAAATATTGACATGTGTATATTGACGACATCATCATTTTTTCCCAAACAAAAGAACATCATCTAGAAGATATTGACCGAATTTTGAAAAAACTCTTTGAGGCAAATATGAGGGTGGCACCTGAGAAATCGAAATTCTTTAGACAACAAGTAGAATTTTTAGGGTTCTTAGTTTCTAATGAAGGAATCAGGACTTGTCCAGAAAAGGTAAGCGATATTGTGAGTTATGACGTGCCCAAAACTCTTCGAAGCCTACGATCATTTCTTGGATTGTCAGGGTACTATAGGCGCTTTATAAAGGACTATGCCCAGATCGCAAAACCACTTACGAAATATTTACAGGGTGAGAATGGTCACATCCGTTCAACACAGTCAAAGAACGTCAAAATAGATTTAGATGAAGAAGCTTTGTCAAGTTTCGGTCGAATCAAGCAAATATTGGCATCGGAGGATGTTTTACTTTTATATCCAGACTACAAAAAGCCATTTGATTTGACAACGGATGCGTCATCGAGTGCGCTCGGTGCTGTTCTGTCTCAGGACGGTCGACCGATTACCATGATTTCGCGCACATTATCTTCCACAGAACAGTGTTATGCAACAAATGAAAGAGAGTTGTTGGCTATAGTATGGGCTTTGCAAAAACTCCGGAACTATTTGTATGGTAATATCTACACAGACCACCAGCCACTTACCTTTACTATTTCGGATAAAAATCCAAACGCAAAAATTAAAAGGTGGAGAGCCTTTGTTGAGGAGTTTTCGCCTACATTCTTCTACAAACCAGGAAGAGAAAATTATGATGCGGACGCTCTGTCTAGGCAGCATATAAATGCGTTAGAAGAACGTTTAACCTCACTCTCTGAAACAGTACACAGTGAAGAATCTTTGGCAGAGGTAATACCCAGTGTTGTGAATCCAGTAAACTGTTTCCGAAATCAACTAGTTCTTATTAAAGGCCCGGAATTGGCGAAGGTTACGAAAATCATTTTCAAAAGGCAAATTGAACACACAATTACATTTAATAGTATAGACAACTTGTTCTCCGTCCTTAAAGAGACCTTAAATCCCAATGTGGTAAACGCATTATATTGTGACCTTTCCACCTTAGCACAAATACAGAGTAAACCAGCTGCAACGTTTCTTTCGGTAAAG
The DNA here is from genome assembly GCA_958301585.1 of Merodon equestris. NCBI lineage: Eukaryota > Metazoa > Arthropoda > Insecta > Diptera > Syrphidae > Merodon > Merodon equestris. The sequence goes on from OY284413.1 coordinate 108,108,546, forward strand.
TTTCGACATACCAATAGTATGGTAACCGATATTTTTAATACTACTGATCAGGGGGAAATACTCGCAGTTGAACACACTAGAGCTCACCGTTCGGTTCAGAAAAACTCACAGCAGGTCCTAAAAGACTACTATTTCCCCGATATTCGAAAAAAGTTAAAAGAAATAATATCTAACTGCAGGATTTGTAATGAAGCAAAGTACCAAAGACATCCATCAAAACCAAAGATAGGAGAATCTCCTATACCATGCTATCCAGGTGAGATCCTTCATATAGATATTTATTCAACAGCTGGGACATATTTTCTTACATGTGTTGATAAGTTCTCTAAGTTTGCTGTCGTTAAACCAATAAAATCTGGAGCGATAATTGATATAAAAACTCCGCTTTTAGAAATCCTTAACATCTTTAAAAACACCAAAACAATTGTTTGCGACAATGAGAAATCTTTCACATCTGAAACCGTGAAATCATTACTTAGGGACCACTTTGACATAAAAGTATTTACTACGCCACCTTTCCACAGTTCTACCAACGGCCAGGTTGAGAGGTTTCATAGTATCTTGTCAGAGATATCGAGATGTACTAAATTGGAACATTGTATTAGTGATATTTGTGATCTCATTTTACTTGCCACGGCCAAGTACAACAGGACGATACATTCAGTCACAAATTATAAACCAATAGACATAATACATTCCATCCCTCCAGCTTTGGAAAATGAAATTAAGAAAAAGATTATGGACACTCAAATAACGGACCTCATGTATCACAATAGAGATAGACAAAGTCGAACTTTTAGACCAGGTGATAAAGTTTTTGTACGAACTAACAGACGGACTGGAAATAAATTTAGAAAGCTCTTTGTCGAAAAGGTTGTTCAAAAGGACCTAGGATCTACCGTACTTATTGACAACAGAAAGGTACATGAAAGTAATCTAAGACAGGTTTACAACACAGCCTTTAAATATTTTTCAAGTAGCTTATTAGAAATTGTTTATTTTACAAAATGAAGTTTATTTATAGCCTTAGTTTTTAAATTGTACTCGTAATTTCAAAAAATAAATTGTATCGCTATTTGGTTTTGTTCATTTAAACGAATTGTTAAATAAGGTTTAAATTTCACTAGTGATAAAAATTACTAAAATTGTGTAAATTAGAAACTAAGTGAAGCCAGGGACTGTTTCATTTGAAGAGAGGAATAGTTATGAGAATAAACCTAACAGAGCATTTTAGCGTAGCACATTAACAGAGCACACCTAGAAGAGCATCTTAGCTTAGCAACATTAGCAACAAGTGCTTTTTGATGTTGTTGCCAAATGGACCGCTGCTCTCAGTACATATTGGAATATGTAGATAATGGGACACTGAAGTTGTTTTTCCCTCGGTGAGCAGTCAGAATTGGATTGTAAAGGAGTAAGGTTGGCTTCCTCATAGAGGAATGTGAAATAAATATTATAAAATAAAAAACAGTTGTTTCATTTCGAGAAATATTGATTTATATTTACCTGGTATTTTCTTAATTATCTTCTTCTGTGAATATATGCGTGTAAATAATTCTTAATATATCAAGTAAAGACAAGTTTATAAAGCTCCTATTGTCAGATAATAATAAAATAATGTTTTAGCTGAAAAAAAACTAAACAAACTGAACAAACTGTGACAATATCACTGTAATATTGAATGTGCATTATTATGGTTACAATATCCATTTTACTTGTCTTTTTATGCGAAATAAAGCATTTCATCATTAGTTCTCATAAGTCATGGTTAAGTTGTTAAGTTTCATTCTAATATTTTTATGAACAAATTCATACTTACATTAGATCATCGCCCGTGAATATGTAATACACATTATGGATTATAATGTAATGAAGAAAGATAAGTCCGCTGAAAACTATAAATATTAAAGGTGTAACCTGAAAAAAGGGAAAATTTGACTTATTAGTTTTATAATTTGGCACTCTTAATGATACTTTGTATTTTTGGTTTAAAAAATTTAAATCTTGTTAATGTGACTCACTAGGTGCATGTCAGCTCACTATATGCCGCCAACTTAGTTTATAATTAAGTATTCATTCCTCGGAATGTAATCAGAAATTGGCGGATTCAGAATAATAAATTGTTTCCAATTTAAGTCTTTAAAACATTATTTCGTAAAAGACTTCTGAAATTTTCATTTATACGCTTTAGTAGTTTTTGCACAAAAGTTTTTTTTTATTTTTTATTTTCTAATACATTATTCATTATTTTCTAATTCATCGATTCCTGACTCGATATTTCTTAGGATATGGGTATTAATAATGCCATTTCGGTGGCGTCTTTGCTAAACTTTGGTAAAGCTATTACTTCAGCAACTTTCGACAACTTTTAAATCTTTTTAAGGTGTTTGTTTTCGAGAGAAGTCACAGCACTAATTAATACCCTTGAACTATTGTCAAATTCGATTTTCGCAAAAGTCTTCTCAAAGAATTTTCTTTTATATGCGGTTGCTTTATGAGCCACTTCGTTCATTGTATTATGTAGTAAATTTATTACGGCAATTTCAATCGTGGTATTTGAAGGAAATGTCTTGAATTTCGCTAGAATTTTCTTTTTTGTCATTTTGATACACATGTCAATAACATATGGTGGCATTGTCAGCCATTTTTGATGTTTGGTTTGTTTTTCATAGTCATAAATATTAGACGTTTTGGTGTGCTCGGCGATTTTTTTCTATTAAGGAACTAGGTCAAAAAATCTGAATTAAATTTTGGGGTGAATCTACTCTGAGCAAAAAAAGGAAATATTTATCAGTGGTAGAAGTTTTTCACAGATAGATAAAAAAATTCAGTGAGGGTAAGTGTCGAGTGTATGAAGGTTAAACGTGTTTTGGTTTGCTTGGCGATTATTGAATCTGTAATCAATTTTGTGTAAATATAAAATATATTGTTCTTGAAATATAGCCTTTGGCGAGGCTACTCTAGTAAAAAAATAATAACAAATTGTTAAAAGTGGTACAAGCACTTTACAGAATGTGGAAGAAATATAATCAACGGAGACCGCCCTGACCGCCGCAGAAAATTGTTATGGAGAATCGTCGAATGACTATCAGAGAAATGGTGATTTGCATATCGATTGGCTCACATCACACATTTTTTTAAATTGCTATCTAAATTTTGAACATAAGAACCGTCGCATGAGCATCACCCAAACGCTGTTGAATAACGTGAAAGACGATCCAGATTTGCTGAAAAGCGTCTTCATTGGTAACTAAATATGATTATATAGTCGAGTGCCCGGTGTTACGATTCCGCGTGGCTGTTGTTCATTGGCCGATGGCGATCTGATGACCAGAGCGTATGGTCGGCTGTGTCGTTGGCGGAATGGCTAGCACGGTAGAGGTGCCAGCGCCATATGGATGTGAGCAAGCGTGTATATATTTTTGTTACGCTTTACGTAACTTTCCGGAATACTATTCAAATCCAATTAGAAAATGTCCTGGAGTTAGTGGTAAAGTAAGCAGTTCCTCGTACACGTCTCCGTCCCAATGACGCGTTTCAGATGGTATTCTATTGATTTCACTCCTGCTGCCAAAGTGTGGTGTATCGGAAGGACTGAAATGCCATCGAATCCCGTCCATAGCCAGTGTTCCATCAACCATTGTCCAGTCGAACTTACTAGCCGTGAGTAGTCTCTTAAGTTCACGATTAGCTCCCACAAAGTTTGTCCCGTTGTCGCTGTAGATGTGTGTGCAGAACCCTCATCTCGCCACGAATATGTGTATAGCCTTTGCGGCCAGGCACATGAACATGGCGAAGTAGCCTCTGTATAATGATCTGGAGATTGGCCCCGCGTAATCTATGGGTGAATAGATATGCCGCATGTACTCTTGATGTTAGTAAGCTCGGTGCCGATAGCAAATGAGACAGCTCCTTTTACACAGGTCTCAAATTTAATCAGCCAATATTTTCTCTGCAGATACATCATGGCTTGCTGGAGTCCCCCGTGTAATGTTTTTTGATGGGCATCATTTATAAGAAGTTTTGCAAACTGCTGATTTCTACACAGAATTATAAGATGTTGTTGGTCATAAGAGAGGTCGGCGTTCTCTAGTCTTCCTCCTACTCTCAATATCCCACCTGTATCAGTCAGTTTGATCTTGACCCAGGTGGCTTTTGAGCGTTTTTAATGAAGCGTCGACAATAAGCTATGATTTTAACGAGTGCAATATAGTTGACATGTTGATGCACAAATGTGATGATGTCATTAGTTACTTGAACTGTTCCTAGACTCGTTGGTTGCCTCGGACTTTGAAAAGCTCAGTCTTCACGAAGAAACTTCGGTCCGTTCCACCACATAATGCTCGTTTTTAGTGCTGAAGGCAGTACCCCTCTTGAAAGCAAGTCAGCAGGATTTGGAATATATTGCCAACTTTCCGGTCGAACCAATCGTTGGATTTCTGCTACCCTATTATTCACGAAGGTCGTCCATTTCATTGGTAGGGCAGCGATCCACTCCAGCGTTAACGTCGAATCAGTCCATGGCTACTGCTTCGCCGCTCTCAGTCCTAAAACTCCAACTGTATATTCCAACAAATTAGCCTGCTCCACATAGCTCCAAAGTGGGTAGTGTTTGAGTTTTGACTGAAGCTACTCGGGTTTAGGATATAAGAAGTATGGTGTGAATCCTGCCCTCTGGAATATAAATCGCCGCACCGTACGCTTTCACGTCACTAAACCCATGTAGTTCAACTTTCTTTGAGAATCATGTGTTTGTATCCACTGAGGAATACGAAGTTTCTCTAATTGCTCCAGCTCCTGAGAGAAGGCCGTCCATTAGTTTTTCAACGTTGATGTGACTGGTTGGTCCCATTCGACTTGCGTTCGCCATAGTAGGTGCATCCAAATTTTACCATTGATAACTCAGGGAGCCATCCATCCGAGTGGGTCGAACAGTCTGCTATCTTCTTCTTCTTCTTCTTTTCCTTTTTTCCGGCGTCGTTATGGTCAGAAGTGTAGGACCATAACCTTCCCACTTAACTGCATTCCTACTGGTCCGCTTGTGGGGTCCGCCGGTTTGACCTCAGAAAGTAGCGGCAGGCTTCCCGGTTTGGGATTACTTCATCGCTGAGGCCAATCAAATGCTGGTGTTTTTGCATTTGTTTGCACCAATTGTTTTTCGGTCTGCCTTTTTCTTCTTTTTTTTGTGACACGGGCACGCTCCATATTTTTTTTTGTTTGATCTTACTCTTACAACACCGGTGATCTCCAGTCGTGTCAACCCACTGATTTACATGTACACTTGTGGGGCAGTTTAATGGTGGTATATGTGTCCCTAGGCTCGCTTTGGTGTTTTCTAAATTGCCTAGATGTGATTTTTGTTTACCTTTGTTTTAGTCGCCTTTTACGACAAGCGAGAGGTATCGCTGCAGGGATATTCTTAACCCGTCCCTGCACGGAAAGTCGAACAGTCTGCTATAGCTGACAAAATGCTCTTTTTTGTTGGTTCCGGAGTGTTTATTTTCAAATTCTGTAAAGAAAAATGTTCGGCTACTGGATACCACTGGACTCTTATATGTTCCAGAGACTGGCAAAGAAAAGTTAATATCGCGTTGATTTCCAGGTATGCCCTCTAAGAGTGAATAGGAATTGTTTGCTCATTTTCTTAAATTGAAGCCTCCTGCTGATAAAAAGCAAATAACCACGTTCCTTTAACATTGCTTCTTCCACGGTGCCACCGCCAGCCAGCAAATCATCAACATAGATATCTTTAACCATGTGTGCGCCCAAGGGATATTTATGCAATTCATCGTCCGCTAATTGGTTAAGCGTTCATATGGCGAGATATGGCACACGCCGAGCCGAATATGATTTTTCAACCGATACAGCTTGAGTATCGGGCCGAAATATCAGTTGGTAACACGAAACCTCAGGATCTACACGGATTTGACGGTACATTTTTTCAAGGTCTGCGGTGAAGGTGCATTCGCCATCTCAAAACGTTGTCCGTGATGTCCGTTTTTGTTTAGTGAAAACGCCGATCCAGATGAGCAAATCTACGCAAACCCACTTGCTTCGAGGGTCCAAGCACGGGTCTACAGCCTGCCTTGAAGGGTAACGATACCTCGTACCGCTCGTCGCTTTCCCATTTTGTGGTCATCTGGAAAAACCTTTCGCACTTTTTGTCCTCCTCGGATCGACCCATTTTAAAAGGCACTTCCTCCATCTCCCAGAAACGTGCCAACTGTTGACAAATGTTAGTTAATTGCAGAAAACTTCTTACCTTCTGATTCGTTAGCATTAGCGTGTGCTATATCGAATAAATTATCTATGTTTTGAAAGTCCTCTTTATGGCGCTTGTATCTTGTTTTTTTTTTGAATTTTTTTGTAACTCTCTCCAAGCATGGTAAAGATCCACAAGTTTTACACAGTTAGGAATAATTCTGGTAGGGATTTTAGCTTTTTCCCAGAATATAATACATTCTCGACCGACAAGATTTGCGCTTTCATTAACCGTTAATTTAACTTTGCTAATGTTAAGAAAGAGGACTGCAAGAACTTGACGGTTAGACGGTAACTTTGCTTCAGTTATTTGATGGTTCGTGTCAACAAGTAAGAAAATACTTTTTTTTATTGCATCTTAATTTCACTACCATTTTTTAAATGTAAAACAATATGTGTTAATCACGAGACTAACTGAGAACAAATGATAAATAAGACGAGTATGCGCCGCTACATCCGCGTAACTTGTATGAATATGATTCGTGCAACTCGCCACGGGTTATCGTTCTCTTCGTTCTCCAAATGAGGTAAAAATTTATTTCCGAGTGTATAAGGAGCAAATGAACAAAACTGAGACCTATGCGTAAAAAAATAAAAACTATGCAAAATAAGGGGCACCCTAATGTCTATATTCTCACAATCGTATAATTTGTATGTAGTTACACAAACCAATATTATATTTGATATTATATTTTTACTCATATTAACCAGCCGATGGTGTGATGATGCGATTTAGCGTACATATTATTGTTTTCGGTGATTTAGAATAGCAATATCTCAGGAATGGTGATTCTTAAAAAAAAGTATAAGAACAATATTTGTAGATAATTTTAAGGTCTACAACTTAAAACTTTTGTCTGAACTGGAAATAACATTTTTTTAACTTTGACCTTGAATTACTTTTTTTGCAGATGTGGGATCGATGGAGACTTTTAGTATTTGCTTGTAATACTGTTCACAAGACCTGTACCAATTTACAGCTCTGTGCGAATTATTGTAAACTTAGCACTATTTTCGGCTATTTTGACCGGATTAAATAGTTTTGGAAGAGGAAGCAAGAAAAGCGTTCATAAAAAGAAATAGCCATGACTTCCACTGACATTGTTTTTTAGCCTACCCACATTTTCATAAAGAATTTTCACAACTGATGCATCACAGTTCGCCATTGGCCCGGTGCCTGAGCAGGAGGTAGACCTATCACCTTTATTTCGAAAACACTATCCAAAACGGAAGGAAGTTACAAAAAGGAATGATGGGATCACCATATAGATTATAAGGGTTGCAAAGGTCAAAATATTCGCCGATTACCGGCCGCTAATATTTGCCTCACGTAACAAGAATAACAACTCGAAGAGGTTATTTGTATCGAATACTTTCTGAGAAATGGCTGGACATTTTTAAGCATTATTCTGTTACATGTACTTAATATCATATCTACTGCTTTAGTACACGAAAATAATATATATTTCGGAATTAATAAAAGAGTAATCGCCTACACCCTGCTGATCAAAATTTCCTGAAATAAAGGTAGAGCTTATGTTTCAGCTTTTTGACGATCTTGTATCGTCCCAAGAACTTAGCTCTCAGTTTCATCGCAGTACCAGAGTATTTGCTTGATGAACTCGTTCAGGTCGTATATCTGCTCGGAAATACTTGCCTTGTTGAAAGTTCTCCTGTTTTCTTGTTGGATCTTCAGGATCTTCATGGAATTCTTCTCGCATTTGCTCTCTCACCGTTTAGTTTTTCCACCATCGCTTCTTCAAGCAGCTCTCGAAGGTTCAAAGGATCATTAACGCGCATATCCAAACCTGTGAGAACTCTAAAGGGTGCGTGTCGTGTCTTCTGGGACGGGTGTTATTCAAAACTGGTTGTACAATCTCAAATTTCTTGTACCAATGTTGAACATTACCCAAGCACGCTTTGAACTCCTGTTGTGATTACTCAATTATTCGCAATACCCCCTCGGCGAACCCCACAAGCGCACCAGTAGGAATGCAGTTAGGTGAGAAGGTTATGGTCCTACACCATAAAAAAAAAGGAAAAGAAGAAGACCCTCTGGTCGAAGTAAAAGCTGTACCACCGTCCGCAATAATCCTTTTGGGATTCCCGAGGAAGTTACTCTGCTTCCTTAGTCTCTCTACAACTTTACCGGTCCCCATACTCTTAGTCGGATAGAGCCAGACAAATTTTGAGAACGCATTTACGACCACCAGCAGATAATTGTATTTCTTATGCGTCTGCTCCATCGGGCCTACATGGTTGACGTGATAGGTACCCAAAGGTTTATCTTCAATATCGATCGGCACAAGCAAGCCCTCGTTCGTTCCTCCCTTCGCTTCTGATACGATGCATTGGATACAATCTCTTACTGCTATTGCCATCTTTTTGGCCAATTCCGGAATGTAGAATGAATTCTCGATCGCAGGGATGTGCTATGTTTATTATTTCCAATTCCATTGACTTGCGTACCACTATCAACTCCTTCACGGGGTTTTTGTATAACACGTCGTTCTTCAGGTAGAAATCTTCATATACTTCCTTCCCTAGGACCTACCATACCGCTCGAATACAATCGTCTCTGAACTGTGCTTCCTTTATTCTTTGGTTTATGGAATCTTCTATCAGGAGACAATATGCCCTGCTCAACGCGTCCACATACTGCATCTTCCAACTTGAATGATGTTCGATTTCATATTAGAACCCTTGAAGGAACATGGCCCATCTGGATACTCTTAACGGAACATCCCCCTCCTTCATGGTCATGAAAAACTCGTTGCAATCCGTAACAATCTAGAACTTAATCCAGGTCACGTACACTCTCGACCTCTTCGGAGCTTCGATTACGGCGAGTACCTCCAGCTCATACGAGTGATTCTTCTCATCTAGTGCTCAACCGGCTCATATATTTCGATGTGTTGGAGTAATTGGTCGTCACGGTCTCTGTTAAGCCACACAATTCTCACCGTATTGAATTTAACTTTGAAAAAAAAGAACACGTAGGTTTCATTTTCAACTTCTTTATTCGATATATATCTTTTATTCTCTTTGTTTCACATTACTCCTTAAAATTAATTTAACAACAATAATAATATAAAATTTTCCTTAAGGTTTTTTTTACATGTACAATAATTGTACAATTATCAATCGCATGCTTCTTGTGGTTGAGTCAACATGCTCCCCGGCTGTGAACGTATGTAGTTCGCATATTTCACTGTCCTCATTTGTCATCACTGGTCCTGAGCTGGACTGATTGACTTAGCTTGCCCAATGCCATCTGTGTTGAATTTAGTGCTTAAACAGAAAAAGACAACACAAGAAATGACAACAGAAATAGCCGAGTAAGTATTACGAGTATAGTAGTGGCACGAGTGTGGATATTGAAATTTTTATAGTTTTTGTGATATTTTAATTGCGAGAATGTGCTTTATTGACAGTCTATGTGTTCGGGGATGAGTATAGTGTAGTGGGGAGTATCATGGGATTAGGTGTTGGGTATTTAGTGTATCGTATTGTTTACCTTTTTATTATTAGTGTTTAGAAGTGTTGTGTTGTAAAACGCTTGTCGACGAGTTATCACATTGCCGACGACGTTGAGCCGCATATACGCGACCTTGACCGTGGATTGTGTCAGCCGATGCATATAAACATATGCTGACGAAGCATGCATGTGTTTCCGATCGGGTAACCGCACTCAGCAAGTATACATCTGTGCAAGCGGGAAACGAACAACTAACGAGGGAGCGAATGACCGCATCGGCGTGGGATCGAAGGAAATGTGATTACATTATATACAATGAATTCAATAAAAATTAAGTCTATACGAAGAACGAAGAGCGAATAAAAAAGAACATATTTGAAATTATAAACTTAAGTACAATACATTTTTTTGACTTTTTTCAATACTTCATTTTTTGTTGGGTTGCGAAACTCTCTTGGGAGTTTGTTTAGTACCACTGGAATTGCGACATCATACGTCCCTCGTCCATACTCGTTCCAGTACCTCGGAATCTCATAAAAGTGGTGTTGTCTTCTTCTAGTGTTTGTTGTCTGTTGCGTTTGGATTCTTTAGGTATTGTCATTGTAGAAATTATATAGTATTTCCAAATCGTAGATTTGGGAGATGTTCAGCATATAAGTCGTCTGGTTTCTTTGATACTGCTCTTCGCTGTTTTGTTTTGCTTTTCACACTATTTTTTGTAGTCGTGTTTGAAGCTGTTGTTGGAGCTGCGTTTGCGACGCTCTTCCCCACGCTAGTATACCATACCTCAGTTGTGATTCAACTAATCCGAACTAGCATTGTTTAATCACTGCAGGTATGCAGAGATTACTTAGATGAAAAAGTGCGTAGGCTGATTGTGGAAAAACGCCACGAAGAAAAAACAAACAGATCTTCACCACAACGCTATCTGGTCGCGATAGTTTTGACTTATATTTCTCTCTCCCGCCGCGGTCGGCCTCTCACGTTCGTTCGCGTTCGGGTGAGTATGAAAATTAACAATTTGCTGATTATACTTCAACGTTTATTCCAGAAATAAAATACAGACATATGTACACGGTGCAACTTGTATTATTTTTCAACCTCCGCTTCAAAGGACACTGATTGACGTAGTTTCTTTTTTAGTTCGTCAATATGGTTATTTGTAAGTTGACGCTTTATCTATCTATATATTCCTTACAGGCGTCTTCATCTCTTATTCGATCGCTACATCCGGTTTTGTGCAAGCAATCAGTGCCATGCGTTTTTATTATCATTTTGGTTTTTAGGATATGCGGTGGACGAATATGCACCTTTGTCTTCAGTGCGTTGATTATTAATCCCTGATCGTGGCACCAGGCTGTGATTCCATTAACGTCTGTTTGCATTATCCTTACAGCTTCCGCCACGTTTTTATGGCTGACTACAATCGATGTGTCTTCCGCATACGCGTATCCCGTACTGTATTTCAGCACTGACACCAGATCGTTGACATGTATTATAAACAATAGTGGACCCAGTTTTGATTCTTGCGGAACACCATATATTACATTTTCTTCTCCACTGAGAGATTCACCAATTTTTACTTTAAATTTTCTTAAGTAGTTTTCGAACCATGCCAAACAATTCCCTCGTACTCCAATCTTTTCCAGTTGTCTCAAGATTTGTTTGTGACTTAATGTGTCGAAAGCTTTCTTAAAATCGATGAATAAAACCACTGAGCTATGGTTTTTATCTAAGCTTTTATACAATTTATTTGCGAAGTTTCCCAGCAGTTGATTGATGCTCTTGTTCTTGCGGAAACTAAATTGATTCTTTTTTAATATTTTATATTTCACAACGTATTCGTAAAATCTTTTTGCCACTACTTCTTCCATAACTTTGTCTATAGCCGATAAAATTGAAATTGGCCTATAATTCTTATAAATTGGTCGAACAACTGACATTTCAACAGTTTAAGGATTGATGTTTGATCAATACTCATATTAATAAGTTTCTTTATCGCTGGGGAAAGAGTCTGTGCATTTATTTTCAGGTCTCTTGGCCTTAATTCAGTTTAACGAGTTCAGAATATTTTTCACCTCTGTAACAGAAACATGATTGAATGTGGCACACTGTTTGAACGACCAAAAAAGGTTTGTTGATTGTATTCGTGTGCTATGTTGAGGACTTCGGATGAAAGTGTGTTAACGAATGTTTTGGCAAAATCCTTAAAATCCGTTTCACGTGCAAAGTTCTTTTTTATGTCATCTAGGTTTCTCGGTTTTTCCCCTAAAATTTAATTTACGACTTTCCAAGTCTCCTTCGGGTTATTTTTACAATTTTAGAACTTTTGTTTATAGAAGTGAGCTTTTGTCCTAGCTATTTTCTTGTTCAGCTCGTTTTGGTATAATTTATATTCTCTTAGATAATCTCCGTTAAGTCTGATGTTTTTGTATCGCCTATATAGTCTATCGCATTCCTTGCAATCATGTCTCAATTCAGTCGTTATCCACCTATTTTCTGTGCTTTTTTTTTTTCTTAAAACTGTTGATGATACAACTACCGTATTAATCGTTTCCGTTTCCTGCTCTCGTTTGAAACCACCTTGGAATACGCAATTTTTCAATCGCCAGAAGCTCCCTGTGAAACGTGGTTCAATGTTGGTGTAACTCTTTGGGTAATGGTGTGTCCCATTCTAGTCCTCGTGGCCAGAGGTCCTGCAACAGGATTTTGGCCTTGATGATGCTTGGGGATGTTGTAACACGTGTAAAAATATTAAAAGACAGACTTGTTATATTATAATATTATATAAGACGTCTTTATTCGTGGGCTGACAATATTCAACTGCTCTTAGAACTAGCTTAACAATAGGCAAAGAGTATTACATTAAATAATATAGTGTGCATGTATATGTAAATATATGAATATATTTACTTCTCAGTTTGACTTTATACAACATCTCCCTTTTATATTAAGATTTTAAATCGGCATAAATGTAAAATGTTCTTAGCTCATCAAGTAATAAAAGAAATTAAGTAATATAAGAAATTCAATTGTGTTATGTGTTAAAATAATAAGAAAATTCATTTTAATTTTAATTGCTTAATTATAATATTTGATATAAATTATTTTCAATATTTGTAATTCATCTAACCTTGAAAACCGTCATTAAACTGAGATGTGATTAAAAGGCAAAACGATTTGGGGGTTTTGTGGTTCTACCAAAACGCGTTATTCTGATTCTTTATCTTTCTTTATCTTTGGATAAGTTTTCATTTATGTTTCCATTTTGTGTTTGATTATTATTCAAAAATTCGGAATCCACATTATCTTCTTCCTCCTGCGGCTGTGACTTAATACTATCTAATATTTGTTCCGGCTCTGGCTTATTAGGAGATGGTGCTTCTAAAATATGTTGCCTATTACGACGATATTGGAAACCGTCATCTGAACTAATTAAGTAAGATCGAGGCTCCTCACATTTCTTTAAAATTTTCCCTGGTTGCCAAATGGATGTTGGTGTCTTTTTGAAAAAAACGTTTTTATCGTTGGATAATTCAGGTAGATTCTTAGCATTTTTGTTATAATAAAATGACGTTTTACTTTGCTGCAACCTAATTTTACTGTTATGTTCATCGAGATCGACTTGAATGGGTTTCAGATTTTCTAATAATGTGGGCACTTTCGTTCTCAATTGGCGAGACATTAATAGTTCGGAAGGCGAATTAATATTTCCTTTACGTGTTGTCCTATAATGAAGGAGTGCTATATAAGGATCGGATTTAGATTCGCGACATTTGTCCAGAAGTTTTTTAAGAGTTTGAATAGAGCGTTCCGCTAGACCATTTGATCTAGGAAAATTTGGACTCGAAGTTATGTGGTCAATATTCCAGCTTTTGGTAAAGTTATTAAATTCTCCAGAGCTGAACGGTGGTCCATTGTCACTCACAATAATGGATGGTATTCCGTGTCGTGAAAAAATTGACTTCAAGTGAGTTATAACTACCTGACTGGTATAACTCTTATGTAATTGGGCTATTTCAATATACTTTGAGAAGTAATCTACTACTAGAAGGTACATACTTTTATTATATTCAAATAAGTCCATACCGAGTTTATACCATGGGATCGAAGCAATATTATGCATCTGAATTGGTTCTTTTTGATTTTGTGCCCTGTAGCGAAGGCATACGTCACAATTTTTTATAACATTTAAAATATCTTGGTCAATGTTCGGCCAGTAAATAGAATGTTTTGCAAGATTTTTACATCTCTCAATGCCCATATGACCCTCGTGTAAATTAAGTAAGACGTTGTGACCCATTTTCGATGGTATTACTAGACGATTGGATTTATACAATAGATTATCATTAACTTCAAGTTCATTACGAACATTATAAAACGGTACGACGAAATCTTCTATACTTTTCTTATTGGTAGGCCACCCATGTACGTGGTATTCAATGACTTTTGATAAGACTACCGCATTTTTTGTTTGACTCCGTATTTCTTCTTGTTTTGACTTTGACATGGCCAATGGACGTGAAAGTAAAACTAAATTGCAATGAATACTTATATCTCGATCAAATTCTGTTAAAGTCGAATTTGCGAGGGGTGCACGGGACAACGTATCTGCCACATACATGTACTTTCCGGATTTAAAATTCACTTTTAAGTCATACGCTAAAAGCCTTAGCATGAATCGTTGCAACCGAGCAGGGACTTTATATAGTGGCTTATCAAAAAGAGGGACGAGTGGTTTATGGTCCGTTTCGACCATAACTGACTTTCCAAAAATATAGGAATGGAATTTTGTACACCCAAATAAAATAGCAAATAATTCCTTTTCTATTTGGGCATAGTTTTGTTGAGAGGCAGTTAACGTAGCTGAGGCATATGCAATTGGGTTACCTTGATGTAAAATCACTGCCCCAACGGCATTTTGTGACGCATCTACGGACATTGTCAGTGGTTTGTTGACATCAAAATATGACAGAATCGGTGCACTACAAATTAGCTCTTTTAATTTATTAAATTCTTTCTCATGTTCTTCAGACCAATGCCACTGAGTATCTTTTTTTAAAAGATGTCTCAAATTCGCATTTTCAACAGACAGCCCTTTTACGAAAGACCCTAGATAATTAACCATGCCCAAGAATCGTTGTAACTCCGCCGTGGACTTTGGTCTAGGTAAAGCACAAATAGCGTCGACTTTTGCCTTGTCGGGACGAACACCCATTTGATTGAAAACATGGCCTATAAAAACAACTTCTTTTTGACAAAATTTGGACTTCGACGGATTAAATTTGAGGCCAATGGCTCGAGCTCTTTGTAAGACTTTCATTAAAACATTATCGTGTTCTTCTTTACTTGAAGCATAAATTAGAAAATCATCAATATATATAATAACGTTAGGTATATCTACAAAGTTTTTGACCATTTCACAATGAAAAATTTCAGGCGCAGCGTTAATACCGAAAGGTAATCGAAGAAAGCGAAACCTACCAAACGGGGTGTTGAAAGTGCATAGTTTTGACGACTCCTCGTCCAACTGTATTACCCAGAAGCCAGAGTTTGCATCTAAAACACTGAAATACTTAGCACCACTTAATTTGGCCTTGCAATCATCAATGTTCGGAAATGGATAATGTGGACGCAGTATTGCCTTATTCAAGTTTCGCGGATCTAAACATAAACGAAGTTTCCCATTTGGTTTTCTGACCAAAACTATTGAATTAACCCATTGAGTCGGTTCGGTAATTTCTTTTACGACATTAAGTTCTTTCAATCTATTTAATTCTTGTTTAAGTTCCGAATTTAATGCGAATGGAATTTTGCGCGGACTATCAACAACCGGGTTCACATCACATCTAAGTTTCAAATGGCACTTTCCTTTCAAACAACCTAAACCTTCGAACACATCTTTGAATTTTGTCAGAAAATCTGGAATAACACTTTTACTCTTATTTTTATCATAGTTATCAACCTGTTTAATAACACAACATTTAGTTAATTTTTTAATTAAATTCATTTCAATGCATGATTTCAAGCCTATTATGCACTTGCAATTCATATTAATAATTATAAATTTCAAATAATAAATTTCATTTCTATAACTACAAGGCAGCATGCAATAACCTAAAGGATACATTTTTTCTCCACTAAACGTAATTAGGTTTTCCTTACTTGGTTTAATGATGTCCGTTGAATACCCTAGTGACTGCAACTTTCAATGACATGACATTCCCTTGCGCACCTGTATCGAGTTGACAAGACATGTTGCGATGGTTGATTCGTAATAGCACGTTCCATTCCGGTGTTTCATTTTGGTGGATTTGACTTTTTTGTTGCTGTTGTATGGAACCGATAAACAATGTTGACAACTCTGATTCTGTTTCAGAAACATCTTCGGCAAAGTCAACATTGCGTACTTCTACATTTCTTGGACACACTTTTGCGAAATGGTTTTTTCCTTTACACTTATAGCAAATTACACCGATAGCTGGGCAGGTGTATTTGTGAACTTGATTACAGTTTTTACATAATGAGTCGGATGATGATTGCGAAAACGGTGCTTGACGTTTGGTGGTGTTTCGCTTTGAGTAGAGGGATGGATTTTGTTGTTGGTTGTGGCGATCGAATGGCTGGGACGTCGGCTTTGACCATGATGGTTGATGGTGACATAGGTGCATGTTAATGACGATATGCACTTTTAAATGGACGACTTTGACTCTGGCGATTATTGCCTATAAATGGCCAATGATTTTGTTTTCGTAAGACACCAATAAAATTATTTGTTTGCTGTGCTTGCAGTTGTTGTACGTGCTCCTTGTTAAGCTCCAAACTTTTTGAAATAAGGACGGCTTTATCTAGCGTAATTCGCTCCTCATTAAGAAGTCTCTCCTTCAGATGGCTGTATCTGTTGTGAAGACCACAGATAAATATATCGCGGACTAAATCTTCTCGCAATGTTGAAAATTCGCACGTTAGACTTAAATTTTTGAGCGCTGTGACAAATGCATCTATGGATTCCTCCGATCCTTGTCTTCTGGAAAAAAATGAGTACCTCTCCATTATTAAATTTACCTTTGGCAGGAAGTAGGCGTCGAGTTTATCCACTAGTTTGTTGTAGGTTATGTTGTCCAAGTCTTCATTAAATGAACTGAATATGTTCAACGAATCAGGACCCATGTGGTGAAGAAGTATAGCGACTTTACGGTTATCTGGTTGGTTCTCTAAATTTGATGCCCGCATATATATTTTAAAATGACTTAACCAATGCTTCCACGTGACTGGCAGGTTATTACTTTTTAAATTAAGCGGTGGAACTGACGGCATTGGCACGGCAAAAACTTCAGGTGTAAATTCTTCTTGATTTAAAGACTTTTTTTTTTTTTTTTTTTTTTTTTATTTGATATTTTAGACACTTTTTTGCATCACTTTCTGTTTGTTTTGTGTTTAGTTACAGATCTGACACCATGCTGTAACACGTGTAAAAATATTAAAAGACAGACTTGTTATATTATAATATTATATAAGACGTCTTTATTCGTGGGCTGACAATATTCAACTGCTCTTAGAACTAGCTTAACAATAGGCAAAGAGTATTACATTAAATAATATAGTGTGCATGTATATGTAAATATATGAATATATTTACTTCTCAGTTTGACTTTATACAACAGGGGACAGCCAGCCGAGTAGATCAAACAGTTTAGCAATTGAAGAGAGAACCATTCGCTTCATGATGTTATTTTCTTGAAATGGAGTCACCTGGTAAGTGAAAAAATCACCTTTAGGCAACTATTTCATTCCCAATGTTTTTACCAGGTTTGCTTCTTCGAAGGGTAAAGAGAAGTCCACCTCACGGTCCTACTTTGGAATGTCCTGCGTAAGTTGAATCCTGCAGATGCTAAGACTTTCTTCACTTCGTCTCTCTTTTTTAGGGCTGCTTGTATCGTATCTGCTCCAGTGGTGACGTCGTCTGCATATGTATGGTTGTATAAAATGGATGATATTGAAGAGTAATTGACCAATTCATCTTCGCCGGTTTATGGAGAACTCGAATCACCAGGTAAGGAGCTGAAGCTGTTCCGAAAGTAACAGTTTCCAGGCGATAAGATTTTATTGGTGTTTGTGGGTTGTCTTGCCAAAGTATGAGTTGGTAATCTGTATCCTTCGTATTTATCCTAATTTAACGATACATTTTGTCCATGTCCGCGGTACATGTCATACGATGTCTCCTCCAACGAAGAATAACATCTTGTACGTTGTTCTTGATCTTTGGTCCCACATGGTCATTCAATGAAGAGCCAAAAGATAATTTAAAAGTAGCGTCGAATACGATTCTTAATTTTGTGGTTGAGCTGGATTCTTTGATGACCGCATGATGGGGGATGAAATAGTGATAAGGTGTCGACATTACTTCAAGGTGATCTTGTATTTCACTCATGTATCCAAGGTACTCTCCTTTAAGCGCTGCGTTGTTTTTCAGCCTCCTTTCCAATTGATAAAATCTTTGAATAGCACCGCATCTGGAAGTGCCCATGGTTGGATATGATTCCCCTTTGAAGGGAAGGCAAACTCGGTAGCGGCCATTGGATAAGCGTTCTGTATTTTGAGTGAAGTGTCGCTCACAAACCCTATCTTCTTCCGCTTTGCATTTCTCTGTTGGCAACTCTTCGATCTCCCAGAATTTTCTTAATTGGGAATCAAGATCGGACATTTGCCTTCGGGCAAACGTCTTTCCTAACACAATCCATCCCAATTCTGTTTTTTGTGCGATTGGGGCAATGGACTTCTGCTCTCTGATCACTTCTGACAGGAGGATATCGGCGTATATGTCGCTACTAAGAAGGATATCTATTGCGGCCGGGGTGTGGTAGTTGGGATCAGCCAGAACTAACCCATTTATGTATGTGTGTCCATTTGTAAGCTCGAGTTCCTCCGGCATATGAAGAGTGTAGTGAGCCGAATGATACATCCACATAATTATAATATGTTTCGCTGCTGACTTTCGCTAGTCCGGTTACTTCCATGAATGTGCGCTTGGTCTTTCGATTCAGTCGTTGTGCTACTGTTTCAGTGATGAAGCTGGCTTCCGAGCCCGGGTGAATTAATGGCCGTAAATTTATGTAATTTCCTGAAGCTGATCTTGCCTTCACAATCGCAGTGGCTAAAAGGACTTGAGTGTGGATGTTGTATTGAGTGTGGATGTTGTTAACTGAATGAATTGGAATTGGAGGGTTCAAACATTATAGGGATTGAAGGGAGTTCATGCGTTGAAAAACCGGTCTGAGTGTGTTGTGAATCAGGACTGAGGTTTTTGTGCAGTAAAGTGTGGTGTCTCTGGTTGCAGAAATAACAGCATATGTGGATTGGGCACTGCTGAGTGCGATGACAGTATGCTAAACAGTTTTCGCAAATGTGTAGCTGTCTTACCACATCGATGCGTCCATCCACTTGCAAAGCCAAACATTGGTTGCAGTTTCGTAGCAAATGCTGTCCTTTTCTGCAAACTCCACAGTTATATTGCTGTTTCGGTTGAGGTATTGTTGTGAAGACATTCCTTTCCTTGCCTTCCTTGGCTTTCAGTTTTATTTCCCTATAGTTCGGAACCTGGCTTCCAGGAATTGAACGAATTCTGTGATGGTAGGAAGCTCTTTTTGAGAACCGAGTGTTTCTTCCCAAAGCTGCTGAGTCAGAAGTGGTAATTTTTGCAAAATAACGTAGATCAGAACCACGTCGCAGCTGTGCTGCTGCGGACACTGCACTGGCGTTCGCTGTAGTGCTGCCTTGAATGACTCAAGAATGGCTAGGCGTCCCTGTAGATATTGTTTGGATGCCTTCGTCTCCTTGTTTGCCTTCTTGAACTTAACCTCGTCCTTGGTCAATTTGACTAACATTTTTTTTAATAGTGGAAACCACTTGATACTGACCTGTAATCCGTATATGTATTTTTTTATGGTATTGCACGACGCGAGAACGTGTATTACGCGAAGTTGTTTAATGTGCTTTTTTTTTACTCGCAATAAATAGTTTTCTTTTTATTATAAGAAATTAGTTAGTTTTATTGAGTTGTATATATTGCATGTATATGCACTTATGCACTTTTGTTTTTTTTTTATTTGTTTTTAACCGTCCGGCTCGAAGGACCAGTTGTTAAGCCACACATTTCTCAACGTTTTGAATTGAAACATTTAAATTTAACTTTGAAAAAATAGGAACACATAGGTTTCGTTTTCAACTTCTTTGTTCGTCCTTTAGTCGATATATATCTATTATTCTCTTCGTTTCCCATTACTCCCCAAAATGAATGTTATAACAACAACACAATGAATTTAACAACAAGAATAATATAAATTTCCTCTTAAGGTGCGATTACAACTATTATCAAGACTACATGTACCATACAATTATTATATTAATTACATGAAACTGCACAGGATGCACAAGAAGCAGTGCTTGAGTCAAGAGTCTCTTTGTAACAATATAGCACCGTAGCCAAGCTTGCTTGCATCTGTGAGAATCTCGGTAAGTGCTTTAGGGTCATACAATTTGACGGGCGATTTGGTTAGTGCCGCCTTTAGTAGGCTACACAAAGTAGTCTGCTCCTCTCCCCACACAGCAAAACTTGCTTCTTTGCGCATTAGGTTCATACAAGGTTTGACGACGACTGCAACCGCTGGAGCACTTTAGTACGACCAGCACCGTCGGAAATTATCCCTTGCGAATTTTTCATTGATCTTCGTGTAATCGCAGCGTACTCAGAACACCTTATTGGAATGATTTTTTCTGCTAGCCATTGTCCAACCTGCGCTCGTACAAGAACTTGATCGGCGTGAGACATTCGTCTTGGACGTTGGAAAACTGGAACATCGTCCTTCAAAACCAACTTCATCGTAACTGGGGATGGCTCCCCCCAGTCAATCTGCATTCCTTTACGATGTGTAGCATGCTTCTCTCTAGTTTTGGCTTCTACCTGGTTCAACTGCAGATCCGGCTACCCCATTACCACAACCAGCAGTGTATCCACGGACTCCGCCTAATCCGACGTCCTTCACGCCCTTCTCGACAACGCAAACGGTATCTCTTCTAACCTCCTTGTTCGGTACAATATCTCCATCTTCTGCCGAAATCTGCTCATCGTTCTTGCCCCTGAAGTCCACCGCTCAATGATGTTGACTGCTACCCACCGGATGACGTTCGCTGACTCCCTCTCACGGATGATGCCCAAAGACATGGGCCGCGTACCTTCTCGTACAATCGCATTGGTTCCTTCCGCTCGTCCAACGATTCTAGTATGGTATAGCATTGATTTATTTTCAAGCGCGCACGTCAGGGTTTTCCAATATTTTACCCCGGAAAAACTCCTAATATAAAGCTTGGCAGCTCCCTTGATCAGTTGTTTCCCGTAGATAATTTTTTGCAATTCATTCCATCCTACGACGACTGCGTTCTCCTCAAAGTCCTGGACCCACTGATTGATATCAGGGTATCAAATGGTCCGCAACGAACTCATCTTCCCCTGATTCACCGGAGTCTCTCTCTTCACCTACCTACGGTCGCTCCAGCCGATAATGTTGAAGAAGTCGGTCTTGTAGCGCCCGTTTCAGTCTTGTCGTCGGTAAACCCAGTTGCCCCAGTCTATCCCTCATCATTTCGACGGTCAATCCCAAAACGGTTTGCGCATCCACTTCGATTTAGTTTTAACCACGTGCTTGATTGCACCCTTCTGCTTCAGCAACACCTTTTCTACTTCCACTCAATTTCTTTCTCAGCAGCACTTTTCTCCACGATCCCTTCCTCGCTAACTCTTCTTCTTTCTTTTTTTTCTTCGTTTTCTTACAATATTTTCTTCTTCTTTCTTCTTTCTTCTTTTTTCTTTTTCTTCGTTGTTCTTCTTCTCCTATAAGCTGCTGTTAATCCCTTTTCTGCCTGGATAGGGTTGAATTGATTCCTGATTCGCTGATTCCTCTTAAGTACACGTGTTTAAAGACACTTATTAATTATTATTTTTCAGCAGAAATCCACCACTGTCGCCTTCTCGTTGTTGCATTTTTCTCCTTTTTTTTTTTTTTTTTTTCTCACTGCTCTGTAACGGGATTGGTTTAGCCGTTGTTGATTTTATATTTTTTTTCTATACACACACACGAACAGGCAGCTTTGTCTCTTCAGCCCCTAACTTGCTTGGTTTCAATCCCGGTTGAGGATCTTGGTGGATCCCGGTTGAGCCCCCCATTTGCAGGATTTCGTACAAAAACGCACTGCTTTTCTTTATTAATTTACTTCAATATTTATATTTTATATTTATTCCTTGGCGTTTGATGACGTCAGTTAAATCGGGGGTCGAGCCGTTTGCCTTTTTAATTGGCAGTTGCTCTATTGAGTGCTCTTTATTGACTACTGATATATTATATTTTACATTTTTGGTTTTCGTTGCTTCGCCAGTGCGGCGGCGAATTGCTGACCCAGCACATTTCCAAGTATCAGCGGTGGCGATATAAATTAAACTTCTAAACTATTTTTTCCTAAAAAAAACTTTATTTAATCGGGCAGCACTTCTGCCTTCCAAAATTCAACTGAATACATTTTCTTCTTACAACTAGCTTAAATACTTAATTTCTGCTGCCACTGCACTTTGTCGCTTCTCCCACTCGGATGCTGATCTCGGGAAATGCTGCTGACGCGGTGATTTGTCCAGAGGATGAATTATCCGAAATCGATGCGTGTTTACGTTATGCTTTACGTAGATGACCGTATTGGATTCGTATGCGTATTGGATTCAGAGTCAAGTGTTTCCTGTCCGTTGTTGATATTAATGACATTAAGCTTTGCTCGGATGGTGATCGACGCGTACTGGATTCAGTGTCAAGTGTTTCCTGTCCGTTATTGATATTAATTTCCGTTAACTCCTCCGCCCTTAAGAGTGAACGTCCGCGTTCGCTTAGAAGAATGATATCTGGTTAAGTCGGGAGGTTGATATTCTTGCCGTTGGGGAAGGTAATGGTGTGGTCTCCTCTGTCTTTGGTGTTTCGTCAGGTGGGTGCGTATTGGTGATAGTGACCTCAGTTGACTTATTAACCTTTACGACTATTCGAAAGATTGTTATTATGATGATGAGGAGTAGTAGACAGGCTCCGATGCTGATCATTATACTGTTTTTCACCTTGGTCTTCAGGAGTTGGATGTAATGTGTGTTGTTGGCGTGGAGCTCCTTTATCATTTCCAATGATAACATTTCTTCTACTTCGCGATTTATTGATGTTGGTTGTAGAATTGCCGGAAGGGGGTTGAAATGTGTCAG
This sequence comes from Merodon equestris, assembly GCA_958301585.1. Classification (NCBI taxonomy): domain Eukaryota; kingdom Metazoa; phylum Arthropoda; class Insecta; order Diptera; family Syrphidae; genus Merodon; species Merodon equestris. The sequence continues at coordinate 108,131,570 of OY284413.1, forward strand.
CTCAAGAGATTTAAAAATGCTTTTCCCGATCTGGATGCTGGTGTTGTGGTATTTGATCACAAACGTACCGTTGAGAGCAACTTCGTTGTTGTCGATTATTATTTTCCCATTGTATTGGTTTAGGAAGATGATATCGGGTGATATTTCCTCGAAGGCTGGGACGTGTTGGCTATTAGTCGCAGTGCAGTTTGCAGGTTTGCTGTTTAATAAATTTGGGATACAAATAGTGTTGCTTAAGTTTACAATATTATTCTTAGGACAAATTGACAATTTATTTATTGTGTTACAGCTTAGATCTATTCCATATGTTTCGTCTTTACATTTTATAATTTTATTAAAATCAACTTTAATTATTTTATTTCCTTCTTTTACTGGTTTTAGACTTAAACTACTACAAATTTCTTCGCTTACAGTTGGTAGACTTACTATATATAAAAGAACAGAGTTATTAGAGGCTATTTTTATTTCGCAAAATTCAAGTGCTTCCTCTAGGTCTTTAAATGGTATTTCTTTAATATTTATTACTTTTTCTATAATATTTACTTCGTTATTTGACAGAATGTAGGAATTTACTACATTGGCTCTTGCCCAATGCAAAGCGTATGCAACATTAATTATTTCTTCTTTTAAAGTGTCAAGTTTATATTTTAGGTTAAATACAATTTTTTCCATTACATTTCCTTTTCTTTTTACAATTTTACTTATATTGTTAGCTCTATCTCTTATATCGTTTATCTTATCAATAACAAGTTTGTTTATTATAGTTTGTCTGTTATTATTATTTAATGCGTTATTAATTTTTTCTTGAATTATTTGGAGGTCGTGTTTATCGGGGCTACCTGTTATGAATTTCCAGGCGCTTCCTAAGAAATCGATTGATCTTTTGGTTCTGCTTTGGTTGGGGGTTAACCGTTTAAGGTGGGATCTTATGGAGGATATTTCTTGGGATAAAAGGTAGTAGCTGGGATGAGAAGTTTTTAGGTGTTCTTTCATGGATGACTCAAGGCTGTTTAGGGCTTGCGAATGGGCCGATAGGTCTATTTGGTGAATTATTTTGTAGGTTCCTGTTTGTATTCTAGCTATGCCTGAGTTAATAGTCACTAGTCGTGAGTTCTTATAGTCCAGTATCTGTACGTCACATAAGCAGTCGGCCAGTAAGTATCTAGAAAGAGAGTTAGAAATTATGTTTTTATGTGCGATTTATGAACAACTTTGCCCGATTGTGTGAGCACCGTTGTTTTTCTGTTTTCTTTAATAATTTCTTTTGAATATCGGGGAGATAGTTTTGACCCTACTTTCTTGTTTTTCCTAACGTAAATAGTTTCTCCTACTGAATATTCCTTCATTGGTGATTTTCCTTTATTATGGTAGGTCAAATCATATTCTTGTTTGTCTTTTAATTTGGTTTGAATTTCGGCTCGAATTTTTTCGATTTGGGAAGGTTCTAAAGGATCTATGTTTCTACTGAAGAACAAATCTACGGGCTTCCTGTTTGTTACTGAATGTATCGAGAAATTATAAGCATTCACAGCAGTTTCTAGTAGTTCCGTGAAGGAATTATGCAGTTGCTTTTTTTTGATGCATCGCATGAGTTCAGAGAGGGTCGAATGAAATCTTTCGACTTGGCCGTTCGAAGTACTTGTGTACGGGGGCGTCGTAAATACTTCGATACCAAATTCATTCTTGAGCATGAATATAATTGAGGAGGAGTTGAACGATTTTTCGTTATCGAATACAATAGTCTTGGGGATCCCGTAAGCAAATATGATTTCTCTAAGGGGTTGCCTAACATCCTCAATAGCTTTGGATTGTATTTTCCTGACTTGAACGTACTTAGAGAACTTGTCTATCGAGGTAAGTACCAGGTTACCTTCGGTTGAGAAGATGTCGACATGTATGATTTGTCCGGGGTACTTTGGTATTGGAGTTGCTTGAATTTCTACCTTATCCGGATGTCGATCATACTTGTTCTCTTTACAGATAGAGCATAGTTTTATTATTCTTTTCATTTTACGTGACATACCAGGAAAGTAATATTTTTCTAAAATCTGCAGTTTGTTCTCGCGATCATTCCTGTGAGCACGTTGGTGGGTGTTAATAATTATCTCTTCTTGTTTTGTTTCGTCAGTCACGTCTTCGACCACGACTTGAGAAAATCGAATGCGATATTTAGCGAAATGGTCCCTATAGATTTCTTGAATCATTCCTTGTATTCGTTCCTCTGTTTTTATGCAATTAATTACTGTAGGATTTAGTCTGATTTTAAGAATTTCGATTAAACTATTTGGTGTATAGGATTGTTCGGTTATAATGTGCCTGTGATATGTCGGAAAGATTATTCGGAATTCGTGACTATTTGCATTACCGGTGTTAAGAAAAATTTGATTTTTGAATACATTTATTGGTGATTCAACACTCAATATGAGGCCATGTGACGAGCTCTCGTCGCTATGTATTGTCGGAGTAAGGGAGTTTATTTGGGATCGGATGGGAGGTCTGGAGAGTGCATCCGCAACTACGTTTGACCTGCCTGGTTTGTATTTGATCTCGTAGTTGTATTCCTCCAAAATGGCTTTCCATCTTTTTAATTTGGAGTTATTATTTTTATTGCTTAGGGAGTAAATAAGTGGTTGGTGGTCGGTATGAATTATAACTTTTGCTGATCCGTAGAGATAATTTCGGAAGATGTTAAGTGCCCAGATTATAGCTAGCATCTCTTTTTCATTGGCTGCGTAGCTTTCTTCGGTCTGATTTAGAGTTCTTGATATGAACATAATGGGCTTATCTTCCTGTGATAGCACAGCGCCTAGGGCGTAATTTGAGGCATCGGTTACTAGTTCGAAGGGTTTTGTGAAATCGGGGTATGCGAGGATGACTTCTTCTGATGTTAAGGTATTCTTGATTTTCTGAAAAGCTTCTTTTGCGGCATCGTCGAGATGGATGAGCTTCCTACTTGAGAGATTTTTGGACAGTCGTCCATCCTCCCCCCTTAAGAGGGTTGTTAGGGGTTTCGCCAGCTTGGCATAGTCCCTAATGAAGCGGCGGTAATACCCTGACAAGCCGAGAAAAGAGCGAAGTTCTTTCAGGGTACCTGGGTATGGGAATTCTTGAATTGCTCTTATTTTTTCTGGATTGGTCTTAATGCCGTCAGGCGAAATGACAAAACCTAGGAATTCTACTTCTTGTTTGTAGAATTCACACTTATCCAGTTGTACTTTCATGTTGGCCGCATGTAATGTTTGAAACACTTTTCGAATATTTACCTCATGTGTGGCTTCATCTGTACTGAAAATGACTATGTCATCTATGTAGACATAGCATATTACGCCAATATGTTCACGAAGAATGTCGTCCAGTGCTCTCTGGAAAATTGAAGGAGCGTTCTTGAGACCGAATGGGAGTCTCGTGAATTCGTATTTCCCGTTGTTGACCGAGAAGGCTGTTTTTTCGATATCAGATGCTTTTAAGGGGATCTGATGAAACCCGCTTTTCAAATCTACTACAGAAAACCACTTATTCTGGCCGAGTTGTGCCAGAACCTCGTTAATTTGAGGGATCGGGTATCGATCGGGGACGGTTATGCTATTCAGCTTCCTGTAATCTATTACTAGTCTGTACTTTTTTTCTCCAGAGGCGTCGGCTTTTTTTGGTACTACCCATACAGGGGAATTGTATGGGGAGCGTGAGGGTCTAATTATTTCGTCGTTAAGAAGCTGTTTTATTTGTTTATCGACCTCGCCTTTGAGGGCTACAGGATAAGGGTAAAATTTTGTATATACAGGTGAATCTGTTGTCGTTCTTATTTCGCCCTTTACTACTGTGGAATAGGTTAATTTTTCGTTGGGTTCATCGAAAAGCTTAGGGAAGTCGTGTACAATTTTATCAATGGACGATTTTTGTTTTGGAGACATGTGGCTGGTTCGGATATTGATAGCATTGACAGATTGCGAAACCATCTGCTTGATACGCACTTTTAATTGATTATTGATGACCATGTAGTTGTCTTTCGTATGACTGATGGCTGAAAGATTTTTCAAACTATCGTTTCCCAGAATAGCATGAAAGGATTTTAGGTTAGGCATGATAAAGAACTTAATTTTAATGTTTTGGAGGCCAAAAAGACTAATGAAAGTATGGTGAGTAACCTGTACGTTACCTCCAATTGAATTACAACAAAAAGGTTTTTCATTTGGTAAAGGATTGTTTACTAAGGAGGGCTGTACATAATTCTTATTTGATCCTGTATCGATTAGTATTTTTAAGATTTCCCCACTCTCCGCCGCACATTCAAAGTATGGCAGCGAAGAGTCGCTCAGTCTAAAAAATGAATGTCACTGAGTTCCATAACGTTGTCAAGGCAAGCGTTTTTTGGTTGTGTCATCTCAGCGCATTCCTGGAGGGTTTCGTCGTATTCGGTCGGGTTGTTCATGTTGTCCTGCATATCCATATATTGGTCGATTTCTTCCTCTTGTTTGGCGGTATCGACATGGAAATTTCTTTGCATCTTGGTAGGGTGCATTTGGTGAGATTGAGGTACAGAAGGTCTTTTCTGGGCTGGAGGCCAATTTTTCATCTGGGGTCGGTTTACGTAGTTGACCCTATCTGTCCGAATGGTTTGTACGTCCATAGGCTCTGGTGGTGGCTGCCTAGGAGTGGCTAAATATTGTGGACGTTGTTGTTGGTGTTGTTGTTGATGTCGTTGCTGTGGCATAAACTGTCTCTGGAATCTTGGAGGTGGAATAGGCCTCGCGTTGTATTCGAAAGGCATTTTTTGTCTAGGTGGTTGATGCGGATAAACCAATTCGGGATAGAATGGTTGGCGAGAAGGAACTGTGTTGATGTTTCCTCGTCTTGATGGAATTAGTGGTGGTTCTGGGTGGTTTATTCTTCTGTTCTGGCTGTTTGCTATTGCGTATTGTGATCGGTAGTTTTGGTTTTCTAGCCTCAGACACAGATGCAGTGCCTGGGGCAGATCTACCGGTTCTCGCATTCCCAAGAGTCTGGGAAGGTCACCTCTTAATCCACGAATAAATGTGTCGAGAGCTTTATCCCTGTAAGTTTGCATCAGCAAATTAAGAGATTCAGTGCTGACATGCATGCATGAAATCTTGTTCAATATGAGCGAAAGATGTGCATACACGGCTTGGTAAAATTCCTGAATTGATGCGTTGCCCTGCACCAACGCCGCCATTTGGTACTCTAGTGTGCCCAAATCGCGTTTGTCCGCATAGTGCAAGGTTAAGCATCTGGAGATGCAGTTCCAGTCTAATGGAGTATTATATGACTCCAAGACGTGGTCTGCGTTTCCGGTTATTTTATTTCTGATTGTGTTTAGAATCCCGAAATATTTCACTGATCCTTTCATGGGTTCGTAAATTTTGAGGATGCGTTCGACGCTTTTACGCCATGAGCTGAATTCGCCTGGGATACCAGAGAATTCGCGTAGGCTACGTACCACGTCAGGAATCTTGTCGAGATCATTGATATTCTGGTCGGGAGATACTGTTTGATCAATTCCCGTGAATTGATCTGCATACGGATTTAAAATAGAATGAATAAGGGTTCGGCCCTCAGTATTTAAGACTTCGCGTATCATAGAGCCTATGAGAGTCTGTAGTGGGGGATTTAAAGGGTTGTCGTTAGTTCTTCTAGAAGGATTGGGAATTGCTTGGGAAGTTGACGCTGTTTGGGCAGTTTGCTCAAGAGCGGATGGTCGTAATATATTTTCATTAGGCATCTCCAAATAATTCAGTTACTGACTTAAGTAGTTTCTGTTTTAATATAACTTGTACTTTATAGAATTTTATGTGATTTGTATATATATATATATTAATATGTAATTTGTATTTAAAAATTATATGGTTTCTGTTTTTAAAAAAATTACTTATATGTACTTATGTTTATGGAATTTAATTAGTTAGTCTGAATCTAATTATTCTCATGTTTATATTAATATTTCCTTAACACTATTTAATTTTATATTTTTTGCTTCCTTTTCCAATTTTCTGTTCAATCTTATGTCTTAGTTAAATATAATAATTAATTTCGTATTGGAAAATAAATCTATCTGTCTTAAATCTATTCTTACATTAGGATGATGAATCGCATCTTTTGTTGTTATTTCGGCGTGTTGGTGCGGCTAGCTTCTGCTTCCTTTTTGCTGCTTGTGTTGCGCTACTCGGGGGCCCTTAATTTTTCACTAACACTGTAATGTCACAGATCGCGATTCGCGGTAGACCACAGAAAGATTCATACGCGAGGAGTATGACACGGGGATCTAATTTTTTTGCACTACTTTAGGGCTTCTTTATAGTCCCCCTTTTGAACTAACCTTTGCACTTCTTTAGGGCTTCGGTTAGCCTGTCACTCACTTTGTTAACGCGCGAATTCTGTGGTCCCTGCTCGGGCGCCAATTAAACTTCTAAACTATTTTTTCCTAAAAAAAACTTTATTTAATCGGGCAGCACTTCTGCCTTCCAAAATTCAACTGAATACATTTTCTTCTTACAACTAGCTTAAATACTTAATTTCTGCTGCCACTGCACGCTTCTCCCACTTGGATGCTGATCTCGGGAAATGCTGCTGACGCGGTGATTTGTCCAGAGGATGAATTATCCGAAATCGATGCGTGTTTACGTTATGCTTTACGTAGATGACCGTATTGGATTCGTATGCGTATTGGATTCAGAGTCAAGTGTTTCCTGTCCGTTGTTGATATTAATGACATTATGCTTTGCTCGGATGGTGATCGACGCGTACTGGATTCAGTGTCAAGTGTTTCCTGTCCGTTATTGATATTAATTTCCCTTTAACTTATATACGGCCTAATTCCCGGTATTGGCTGCGACGAGACATCCGGTATGTTTCCCGGAATTGTTGTGTGGAAATGTTGCTTTGGGTCAGCCGCTGGGTTCAACGTAACCTTCCCCCCTTTGGTTTAGAACTCCCCTGAGTTATATTGTAATTATTTTGCTTCTTAACTTATGCATTTTAAAATAGATTAAAATTACCATAATTATGAAAATGCAAATGTTTTTTTTTTTTTTTTTTTTTTTTTTTAATAACATCTTTATTTATATTCCATTAATTATTACAGTTCATAAACTATTTTACAATAATTCAGTTTCATTTTTAGTGTAATAATAAAGATATATGTCATTCTGTAGTCTTTAAAGAACTAGTGGCGAATGACCCATCAACAAAATTAACAAGCAATTATGCGTGGGGTAAGAGTAACTATATTTCTATACTTAAAAAGAATAATATAGAGAAGCAAAAATAAATAAATTAAAATAAATATATGCAAAGGAACATAAATTGGCTACGTTCTATTTATTAATAAATGTTTGACCGTTGAATTATCCAATGTAAAGAGCCATTTTTTAACTCTTTTCAAAAACAATGTTCTTATATTTAGATTTCTAATTTCGCATGGCAATAGGTTAAATAATTTGGGTGCTGTGACAGTAAAAAAGTTCGAAAAGTGAGTTTTATTAGCATGCGGAATATTGACTAAACCTCTGTTATTTACTCTCAAACTATATAAGTTGGAACTTCTAAGTACTGAGCTATAACCACTTCGCATAAAGAACACTTTAAGAACCTTATAGATATAAAGATGTTTGATCGGCAAAACCCGCATAGTGCAGAACAATGGCCAACTAGCAGTTAACCTATTTGTACCACAAATAATTCTTATAATATGTTTCTGTGCTATCAACAATGGATCCAGGACATTGAAATACGCTCCACCCCAACTACAAATGCCGTATTGTACTTTTGAGTTAACGAGGCCATAATATACAGTTGTCAGTAATTTTTTGGAACAATACGGTTTAAGCAGATACATTTTTCGAGTAACGGATAACATATATTTTTTCAATTCACTTGCATGTGCTTTCCAGTTCAAGTTTTGATCAATTATTACACCTAAATACTTGAAATAATTGACGCTTTCAATTTTGAAACAATGAGATGAACAGCGACCATTATGGGAATAATTATCCCTAGCACAAGAGTGAGTAGATATAGATAATTTTTCGCACGCAGTGGAGTGAAAAAATAAATCACAGTCTATCGCATCTGATTTTTTAAGATTGCAAAACATAAGCTTCGTTTTGTCACTTATAAGGAGTTCGTGTTTTGCAAACCATTGTCTGAGAAGTTGTAAGTCTTTCTGCAACTTAACCATCGATTCTAATAAGGTCTTGCTTGTGTATGTGAAAGCCATGTCATCCGCAAAAGCTGTTATATTACTCGTAAAGCCTTGCTTGAAAATGGAATTTATATAAATGAGGAAAAGGATAGGACCCAAAACTGAACCTTGTGGAACACCGATATCTAATGTTAGTTGTTCGCTGAAAACTCCATCAACCTTCACCTTTTGAGATCTTCCCGATAAGTATGAAGCAAACCAATTATAAGACTGATCTCTGAATCCGGCTTTATAGAGTTTATCAAGTAGAATTTCGTGGTTGACCATATCAAATGCCTTCGACATATCAATAAATAAGGCTATAGTAGTCTTGCTGTTATTAAAACTGCTACAAATTTCGCTACATAATTTTAAAATGGCATCTTCCTCACGAAATCCAAATTGGTCACTACTGAAAAACTTATTTTTGTCTAGAAAGGACACCACACGATATTTTATTGCTTTCTCACAAAGCTTCGAAAATGTGGGCAGTAATGAAATTGGTCTGTAATTGTCCAGTAGGCTTCTTTTTCCTTTCTTAAAAAGAGGAATAACTTCAGCTGCTTTTAGAGATCTAGGGAAAATACCACAACTGACACTCATATTAAATATATACGTAAGAACATCAACAACATAGAAAACAATTTTTTTTAGAAGGCAGTTAGTTATCCCATTAGAAGTACTTGAGCATTTATTATCAAGTGACATTATTCTTTTATATATTTCGAAAGAGGTAAAGGGCTCCAGTACAAAACTATTCATTTGAAATTCATCTGCAACCAGATCTGAATATAATTCACACGAACAAGGGCTTTGAGGGGGATAGGGCTTCATAGCTGAAGCAACAGATGTAAAGTACTTATTAAAATTGTTGGCGATATCTATCGAGCTACGAACTATTTTATGTCTTATTTCAATTTTCTGAATAGTGTCTGTATCTTTTTGTTTATTAAGAATGCTGTCAATCACTTTCCATTCGTCTTTAATATTACCCTTGCACTTATATAATTTATCAGTATAATATTTGTCTCGACTACTTCCAATTTCTTGTTTCACAGACTGACTCAACTTAATATAATATCGCTTAAGCCCTAAATTCTGAGGATGTTTTCGGCATTTTTTCCTTATTTGATTTTTTCTTGATATCATTTTAAGCAGTTTTTTTCCAATCCAAGGCCTAATACCTAAGTCGTCTCAATTTGGAAACACTACGTGATTTAGGTATAACATTGTAGGAATTATGAATATGTCCTTCTAAAATCTCCATAAAGGTGTCGTAAGCAGAAGAAGGATCACTTTCGCGATAGACAAACTTCCACTGCTCAAATTTAAGACAATCTATCAATTTTGAGTAGTTTATTTGGGGTTTCACCGTAAAGGGTATATATTTTTCAAAATTACTAGGACTCACTATTTGTATATTCAAATTGACCATACAATGATCAGTAATTTTATAGTCCAATACCGCACTAGAGAGACTAAATTTTACATCCTTATGCAATCTTACAAATATGTGGTCAATGCATGTTTGCGACTGTTCTGTTATGCGTGTTGGCTCATTTATAAAAAATTCTAAGCCATAAGACGACATCATAAATAAATATTTATCAGAATCATAATTAGCAGTTAAGATATCAAGGTTAATATCGCCAATAATAATTAAGTTTGTCATTTTAACATCCTTAAGTAACTCACCCATTTGTTCTAAAGGGTCCGCCATCTAACGTTTTTTTTTTCAAGTAGTGCTTATTTCGTGAATGGTAACACTTAGCTCATGTCCGATTTGACAGATAATTAGTTTTATCCTTCCGCTGAACGAATATGGTTGTGTATACGCTTGAACAACGCTTCGCTAAGTGGGCCTGCGATCGACTTACAGAAGATGCCGATTTTGCCAAAAAAATCACCTTTTCAGATGATCATATTGAAAATTGATTATAATAAAACTCCAATTTTTTTAAAAATAATAAAAGAGATGTCAATGTTTCATACATTAATTTGCCTACAAGTCCAGCCGCGTTAAAACCAAAAAAAGGTTTTTCTTAGAAAAAAATGGTTCGGGTTTTTTTTTAATTTCTCGAAAACTACAAAACATTTTTGCATCCGGTTTTCTGTTTTTAACTAAAAACTAATAAGAGAATTGAATTTTGGACAAAAATTAGTACTTAATTACATACAATTTTGAAAAAAAATAGTTCGAAAATTTTTTTTTTTCATTTTTTTTCAAAATTTTGAGTTTGAAAATTAATTTCTCAAAAACTATTCCTTAAAACAGCTTCGTTTAGAATCAAGATGAAAGAAGAGGTTTCTGGCTTTACAAAAAAGTATATCACGGCATTGTGGATGTAACTGTTGATTTTTAATAATTTTTTTTCCAAATTAAGTCAATTTTTTAGAAAATTGCCCCTCCCGGCTAAACGGGGGGGAATAGACCCCCCCCTCCCATACGATTTTTTTCTTGTCTTGACCAGACCTACACGCTCTAGCTTTTTGGCACACTGCTCGTGGGACACCCTATATATTACATGGGTTTTTCCAGTGTATTTAAACTCTTTAATAGTTTTTATATTTTCTATTTGTTTTAACAAAATTTCGTCAAATGTTAGTTGGCTTCCTGTAGGATTTAATTTATCTTCATATGGTATAGCAAATTTAATTTCAAAATTTTCTTTTTCATTAACAAAGATTTCGTTTCCAATATATAAATTACAATTTCTAAAGTTAAGTAGTAATTTCCATTTGTTTTTAATATTCCTTCGTCACATGTACCTACTGGATAAATCAATGTTCTTATAATTTTTAAGTAATAGCAAGCCATTTAAGTTGAGCCTTAGTACTTTTAATTTTTTTAGAAGTTTGTTGGCTTCAAATTTTGTAGGTGTATTTTGTTCCATTTATTTTTACAAATGATTCATTTTCTATTATTAATTCATTTGATTCGATATCTGTCATAACAGTAACAAAATATTTATTGGTTTCTATTATTTCTCTTGGTATCTTAATTGCAAAAATGATTCTATTATTAGTATATTTAGCTGTACCCATTTTTATTAATCTTAGCTTATCAAAATCTATATCATATTTAGTAATTTCTTCTTTACTTAATATACTGATGGTCATTATTCCTATTCTACTTGATGCGATATTAGCTTGTATATGTTCTACATTATTTTTAATGATTCCTATTTTTAATATGGTTTCAAGATACAAAAGTTTTGTAGACAGTCTGCTTATTCTACCATCTGTTGAATTAAATTTATTAAGAATACGTTCTCTGCCTTCTTCTATTGCTTGCTTATAATCCTAGAAAATGCTTTGTTAAAGTGTTCGTTAACTAATATTTGATTGTTATTTTGAGTAATAATATTGTGATTGTTTTCGTCAGCAATTCTTAGGTGTTCTTCAATGTTCCGTTTGTCATCATCATCCATAGTACCATATAACCATTTCATACCTGTACCTATGATGTTAATAAGGTCTCTTTTATGTTTATGGGGAATGATTGCCAGTATTTTGTGCATAAGTGATTTGAGTTCGCTATAAATTAAATCTTTTCCATATTCGAACTCTACATTTGATATGTTTTTTTCTAAGCTTTGTATCACATTTTGAATTTCGATTGGATTTATTATGTGTAAAATTATGTCGTAAGATTTCACTATTTGTACGTTATCTAGTTTTATTTCTGAAAATTCGCTGTTTGTTCTAATTTGTGCAACTGTTAACGTCGCTTGGGTCATTGTCAATATTAGTAATAGGTTCAAAATTGTCTGTATCCATTTTACCTAGAAATTTGTAAGGTCGTTTTATATTGGTCGGATGTATATTTGAAAAATTTAGTTTACGATATTTTGGTTGATTTTTATGCCTAAGTGCTTTATAGTTTTTTACATAACCTGTTTTTCTTTCTTCCTCATAGTCTTCTCTATTCTCATTTTGTTTTGATATAACTCTAACCTTTTGTTTTACGTATCTTCTCTAACTATTTCTTTATCGATTTTACCATGTTCTATTGATAGAAGTTTGCGTTTTGTTGTAGAATGCATAGATCTATTATACCATTCTACGCATTGATACATCTTTTCTTGGATTGTTAATCTTGATTTTTCTGCTGTAAGAACTCTCAGCTTTTCTCCTATCGTGCTATGGAACCTCTCAATGTCCGAGTTCCCGGTATGGCTGTTTGGTATTGTGAAGTGTACCTCGACATTTTCTTCTCTTAGGAAATCTTTAGTGTTAGTATTATTGAATTCGTTATCCGGAACTATTTTAGCTGGTCTTCCTTTAATAGAAAAATACAATCTTATTTTTTCTCTAATGGTAACACTACTCCTATCTTTTAAATGGAACATGGTTGCATGTTTTGAAAATTTATCAATAAACGAAATAAAATTATGCTTGTTATTGATGTAAATATCTAAATGAACTATCTCATTTATGTCTGTTAGTGTGTTTGTTAATTTAAACTTTGGTTTGATCGGATTCCTATCATACTTTGCCTTATTACATGTGCCGCAGTTATTCATATACTTTTGCACTCGTTCCTTAAGGTTTGGAAAGTATATAAGTTTCTTAAGACTCTCGTAATTCTCGTTTATGCCTGTATGACCGGTTTCGTATTTGTGATATTTTGCTATTTGTTTGAATGTTTCGTCTTCACTCTTCATATCTTTTGCATTATAGGAACATTTGAAAAATTTAATGGGTATAAAAAGTTCAATAAGCTTTTGCTGTACTAAATTATATTCATGTTCACTTATGTCTTAAGTCTTCTCAATATATCGGATAATTTGTCTTGTTGTATATCAGCTGGGCTGATGTAAATCTTTCTTTTGTTGTTGACTATTTCGATATCTCTAGATTTGTTATTAGTGAGAATTATTTGAGTATAAAACCTATTGACTACCGTATCTAGAATTGGGAAGTGATCGTTTGCTTCTTCCTGTTGGGAATGGATTGTATTTTGCATGCTCTCATTATCAATTTCGCGAACTTCTTGGTTTACGAGATTGATCTCTCCCTCCTCTTGTGTGATCATCTCGATCGCATTAATTTCTCCTGTGTTTGCGTTAATTCTACTTAGGAAGTCAGCTGTTACATTTTCTTTTCCCTAGATATAGTCGATGCAAATATTATATTCGCCTAGCTTTAGTAGCCATCTTTGTAGCCTTGGATTAATATCCTTTCCTTTATGTTTGGCTTGTAGCCATTCTAAGGGTTGATGATCTGTCATGAGGTCGAAAGGTCTTCCGTAAACGTAAGGTCGGAAGTAGTTTTCTGCCCACACAATCGCTAGTAACTCTTTTTCTGTGGCAGAATACCTTTTTTCGTGTTCATTAAGCGTTCTGTTTGAGTAGCAGATTGGATGTCCGTCTTGTGTTAAAACTGCACCAAGAGCAGAGTCACTGGCATCCGTAATGAGCTTGAATTTTTTCGAAAAGTCTTGGTATTTAAGTACAGGTGAATCGGTTAGAATAATCTTGAGTTTCTCGAATGCTTCGATATACAACGGGTCATTTAAGTTTATTTTAAATATTTAAGTTCTTCTTTAAATATTTCGTGATAGGGTATGCTATTTTGGCGTAGTCTTTGATGAATTTTCGATAAAAGCCTGTCATACCTAAAAAAGATTTTATTTGTTTAGCTTTTTGCGGCAGCTTCAGTTTCTGTATAGCTTCGATTTTATTCATATTTGGCTTAACGCCTTCAGTTGTAAGAACGTGCCCTAAATATTCTATTTCTCTAGCGAGGAAGTTGCACTTATCTATCTGAATTTTTAAATTATTCTCTCTAAGTCTGTCAAATATATTTTGTATATTGGTAATGTGTTAATTTAAAGTAGTGCTGAATATAAGTATATCATCAATATATACCACGCATATCTTATTATGTATTCTCTTAAGATGGAGTTGATTAATCTTTGGAAAGTTGCGGGCGCATTTTTGAGTCCGAAAGGCATCCTTACGTACTCATAGTGCCCTAGGGGGGTAGAAAAAGCGGTTTTCTTTCTAGCTCTTTTTTCTCTTCGTTACTAAGATCTTCTCTAAAGAGTGATTGTAGTGGTTGTTCTGAGGTTTCTAGCAGGTTAATATCATTATAGTTGAATGGACAAGCATTCTTGAATTTAATCTTATTTCCATTTATTTCTATATATTCCTGTTCTAGGTTAATAATTACTTGTAAAGGTTTTAAAAGATTTTGTCCGATGAGTCCGTCAAAGTCTTTATTGTTAAATGTTGTCAATTTCCAGCTCATGTAAGCTTTTTCACAGAATTCTTTAAGGAGTTCGGTTATGATTTCCGTGTCAGTATGTGTTCGTCTAGAAAGAATGTTAAATAAAATTTTGTTTTTTAATGGGATTCTCTTATACGATGTTAGTTTGGATTTGTCTAGTAATGTCGTCGTTGATCCTGTGTCGATTAAGCATAGCAGTTTGTCGTTACTTATTGTAAGTTGTACTATTGGTAAGTCTTGTCTGAGGCTGTTAAACGAAAATTTACTTCTTCGTTTTGTTGCAAATGGTCGACTTCCATTGGTAATGGATCGTTATTATTTCTGTTTTGTCTTTGGAAATTGTTTCGAAATTGTCCAGAATTATTGAACGTATTTCGCTGTTGTCTAAATTGACCTGAGCTATTACCAAATCTATATTGTCCTGATCTGTTCCTAAACTGACCTGAATAGCTACTTCTTTCGTTATGTGGTTTCGTGTTTGTGTTTTCTGGTTTGTTATATTTTGGTTTATGATTATTATACCTATTTTGTTTAAGAAGACCTGATTCCTCTAGAATAAAGTAAGCTTCTCGAAAATTTTCAATTTTTCGACTTATTATTACATTTGCTAAATTTGCTTCTATGCCATTTAAGAATGTTTTGAGAATCATTTTTTCATTATTTTTAGGTATAAATTCAGGAGGTTTGTTAGAGTCAAACTCGTACTTACAATTTAGCTTATCTAGTATGAACTTAAGTTTATCAAAATATTCACTTACATTGTAATTTCTAGTTAATATTGCTTGGTGGTATAGTATCTGGTAGCTTTCCCTCACTCCGAAATTTCTTACAAGCTCTTCTGTTATCTCCCTCCACGATAGGTTTTCTCCTAATGTTCTTACTGCTTCCAATGCTTGGCCCTGGATTTTGTTGATGACGTTCCTTTGAAGGAAGTAGTTTTCCAACGGTGTATCGTTGTAGCAGGGTAAAAATAACTCCACTTCTTGGATAAATGACGATAGAGAGTAGTCACTAGTTCCATTAAATTCTCTTATTTTCGATGACTCTGTCAGGATTTCATTCACAGGTAGGGCTATTGGTGTGTGTATTGTCTGTTCTGCATTTGCCACTATTTTTCTCTAATTATGTTTTTCTTATTTCGTATATGTAGCACTTAACAATTTTTCTTTCCTCTTTTTTTTGTTTTTTATGTCTTCAAACTATAGCACTTTCACAGTTTTTGTGTCTTTAGGCTGTGGCACTTTTCACAATTTTATATTAGTTCTTAGGAACTTTACTATTATATTTATTTTAATTCTTTAGAACTTCAATAATTTTCGCGACTTGTTTATCCGGTTCCAATATCTTTCGATCTTGGAACTACCGACTGTGCCAGTTGAATCGGGGGTCGAGCCGTTTGTCTTTTTAAAAAGAAACAAAAGTTGCTCCATTGAGTACTCTTTATTGACTACTGATATATTTTACATTTTTGGTTTTCGTTGCTTCGCCAGTGCAGCGGCGAATTGCTGACCCAGCACAGTGTCAGACGCTGACACAGGCAAGGGTCATTCGCTGGTCGATTTCCAAGTATCAGCGGTGGCGATGTATCCGGCCTAACATCCGGTATGTTTCCCGGAATTGTTGTGTGGAAATGTTGCTTTGGGTCAGCCGCTGGGTTCAACGTAACCCGTCCGCTCTTCTCGATGATCACTTCAATAAAGTATGACTAGGCAAATGCCTGTGGGACCGCTGGGTTTTCCCGTAAATCGGTCGGTTGTCGATCGTTGTCGCATGTCTTTTATTTTTATTGTTTGTCTCGTGCTCTTGTTGCTGCCGCCGTTCGTCGTTGCATATAATGAAAAATGTTCCTCGTATGTGCTCTCTGTCGTTGTCGCATGTAAAGAAATGTGATCTTCGTATATGTTGTCTGCCGTTGCCCTATATACTGGCTCCTACATCTATGTTCGAGTGTATTCCTTGACGTCTCTCAAACCTTTAACAAAGTGTGGCGCAAGAGCGCCGTAACGCAGTGGGTAGTGTATCGGCCGCTAACGCATGAGGAGCGAGTTCGAATCCCGATAGCACCAATGCCATCGAATATTTATTTCGTGGCTTCTCTCCTCGGCGGGGTACTGGCAAAACCTCCCATTGTAAACTTGCCGTTCGGAATCGGCATTAAATTATAGGTTCTGTTCACTTGTGTGAAAAAACAAATCGCACACAACATGAATGAATAAAACAAAGCTTAGCTCTTCCTTTTTATGAGCTGTGACGCCATCTAAGGTGTCTGTCTGGCAGTACAATGGACCAGTATTTGTGTGTGAATGCTCCAATAGATAGTAAGAGACTTCAACAGGAAAAAAAGTCAGGCCCGAAGGCTTAGTGTTTAAACCGAGACAAATTTCGCCGGAGAAGCCCTCCAATATTTTAAATATTTATCTTGCGAATAGAGTATTTCGCGTTAGATACGGAAGTGCGTACTCTGACTTCAGCTGGAGTTCCTCACGGAAATGTACTCTGCCCACTTCCTTATTTACTTTATACCAGCGATATACCCCAAACGCACAATTCCATCCTAGCCACGTTCGCCACTGATTCAGCTATTCTAGCAACAGGTAAATTGATAGAAGAATCAAATATCAATCAAACTACAACTTGCCTCTGGCCATGCGACTGGACAGGGACTTGACGAATAGCGCCAAAAAAAATGCCATCTGTTCATTTTTATTTTACATACAGAAAAGCGGATAGACTTTCCGTTTTTGTTCACGAAGAAAGAATTCCGTTCGCGAATGAGGTTAAATATTTCGGGATGACCCTCGACGCAATATTAAAATATGCTTGAATGTAAATACAAAGAAATGGACTGTTTACTAGGAGAATATTTTAAGCCCACTATTGAAATGAAGCTATTGAAGGGTGGTGTTTTTAGTGAGTATTTATTTATTTTTATAATTTGCTCGCACAAAAAGGGTTATGGTATCCGGAATCAAGACAAGGCCGAAGGTATAGAGGAAGAAAGAGAGAAGAGGTACCTGTGCACATTGGTCCTAAATGTCTGTGGATTGTAGTGAGTAGGAAATATTGGACTGGGAAAAGCATTCCATAATCATGTTGTGCGGCTGAAGAACGAATCTCTGAACTTAACGTCCGAAAGCAGGCTTGAGTATGATTTGATGAGCATTCCTGGGCAGACAAGTATTGCGGGTGAATTCATGGAGGTGAGGAATGCAATTGGCTAACTCATTTGAGCAACGGTTCAAATAGTGATAAAACAGTGATAAGGAAGACACATTACGTCGGTGTTCGAGTGAGTCAATTGACTTTGCGATATTACTGTCTCCTATAAGTTTTATCGCTCGCTGTTGTATTCTATATAGTAGGTGCAGTGAGGTCTTAGGGGCACCAGACCACATATGAGCGTTATACTCAAGCTTGGGGCGGATGTGGGCCTTATAAATTGAAGCCAAATCGGAGGGAGTTAAATATTTCTTGCATCGTTTGAGGAATTCCAATTAAGTTTGGTATTGATACACATATCAAGGATGGAAAGTTTTTCGGTTTCATCGACACAAGCCCCATTCATGGATAATGGCTGATTATTAGGGGTTCGCTTTAGTGACAGTAGACAGCATTGAGTTTTAGAAGCATTGAGTTTTAGAAGCATTGAATTCCACTCTATTATTTTTACCCCAATTGATTTTGCAGTCAAGGTCGGAATTCAATGTGCTTAACATAGGTTGCCGTTCCAATTCTACAGCTGAAGAGCAAGGTCATGAGTCTTGCAACGAATATGTAAAGCTGAGTGTTCTGTCATCAACGAAGGAGTAGATGGGATTAGAAGTAACAGACAAGAGATCATTTATAAAAATGAGAAAGAGAGTCGGAGGCAAAACAGAGCCTTGGGGGACACCAGCACTTATTTGGTGAATAACATACTTGAACCCATCCAAAACAACTTGAATTGAACGGTTCGAAAGGTAATTTCTAATCCATAGAAGCAGATGCTATAAGCACGCATTTTCGACAAAAGAGCCTGATGCCAAACTCTGTCAAATGCTGAATGAAATATCAAGCGCAATGATCATGCTTTCGCCTAAATTGTGCAAAGACCAAAAACACAAGTAGGAGAGAATATCGATTTATCGGATTTGAACCTGCCTGGATATGACTTGGTTGCTCCTTTTCTTTCTCCACCGCGGTTTCGCCCTTTATATTCGTAGTGATGTGTCTTACCAACTTCAGCCACAATACGGCCACTGATCCAACCCGGAGTTTAATTTTCTGTGGCTAAAAATCCATGACCGTAAGCATTTAATCCACTACTGTTTTATTTATAGAGGTCCAAACCTGGATAGAAATTCCACTTTCAATGAGTTTTTTATGCTATCCGACTCCATCACAAGAATTGTATCCCTGTATCCTCACACTGAGATTGCGATTGCAGGCGACTTTAATGTACACAATTCTAATTGGCTTCGACATTAAAGCCAGACAACACCCGAAGGATAGCATGTAGAGACCTTTGCTGAGGTAAATAATCTGACCCAGCTAGTAAATAAACCCACACCCCACACCTGACACTGCAGATCATTCCGCCAACAACTTGGATCTGTTTCTCATCTCTCATCCTGAAAAATATATTGTTGCCATATTGTCGCTTCAACTATCTGAGTTTTAATAATAAAAAATGCACAGCTGCTCTTTTTATTGACATTACAAAGGCGTTTGATACTGACCATGGTATCCTCGCTTCTAAACTAGAGAAAGCTGGCTTCAGAGGTTTTATGCTTAAATGGTTTCTTTCTTACCTCAATAATCGCAGGCAGTGTGTAAAGATTGAAGATAATTTCAGCCAACCTTTAGACATCAAAACTGGCGTTCCACAGGGTTCAGTACTCGGCCCCATTTTATTTTTGGTGTACATAAACTCAATTTATAATATAACTTTTAGAGGCCATCGTACAAGGTTTGCTGATGACATAGCATGCTCTTATTCTGCAAGCTCTCCTTTAGACTTAATTGCCGATATACACCATGATTTAGAACAACTTAGGCATTGGTTTCTTATGCACAAATTGGTGATAAGTGATAAAACTAGAATTATGTTCTTTAATCTGTCGAGTAATTCTGTTAACTATCCTTCTTTGGTTTTTCATAGTGCTGGTTGCCAGCACTTACTATTTAGTCCAAATACCTGCAACGCAAGCTCTGACTTCTCCTTATATAACTCCAACAAAGGATGTTCGCCTCAATGCTTTCATATAGAAAAAACGGTGGTACTCATCTGAATAAAATTCAACCCTTACTTGTTGTACAAAAACACATACTCAGATTAATATGGAGAAAAAGTCGATTCGAAAGTAGTTTTGTGCCTTTCGTCAAATCTAAGATCCTCTTAATCCTCTTAAACATCTGTATTTTTACAAAGTCCTTAAAACATTTTTTGTGAGGAGTGACTACACTATTAACAGACGCCCGACCTGTCCTTCCTTTCGTAGGTGTAGTATGCAATTAGCCGTAGTTCCCTCTTTCAAAACTCATCATTATTCAAACTTCAACTCAACAATTGCCCCGAGGTTGTACAATAAGTTGCCGTCTGATATTAGATGTATTAATAGCGTTTTTATTTACTGTAGAAAGGTTAAACTTTGGCTTTTTAACTTTGACTTAAATGATATAAACTTCGTTACTAGTCGCACAGTTTAAATTTAATTACTTTCTTGGTTTTTGATGTACTTTAAAATTTGCTTTTTTTGTCCGCTCCGTCTTAACATCTCTCCGTAACCGAAATATTTTTACACTAAATTGTTTATATACTATATTCGTCACTAGTTCTCTGACTACAGAATGTATCTTTCATTTTCATTTTAATAACTGTTATATATTTTACTTGTTACTGAATTTTGTACTATAGAATTTTAAATTGTACTAGATTTAAGCTATCTAACATAATATTGTAAATTGTGAAAATGAATAACAAATACAAATACAAAAATACAATACAATACAAAGATTCGTTCTAAGAATTGAGATGTGCAAATTTCAAGTAGCAACATCAATCGAAGTAGGTGTTATGCCCACATACCGATTAGGGTTGATCTACCAATAATTTGCACTTTTGATTCCGCTACGTCAGATGCTGCCGACAATGCGGTCATTGCAATGGCCCGTCTGATGAAATCCAACGGTTGCGATCAAAAATGCGCAGCCATGGCTTGTGGAGGAAGGGATGGGAGGGTTCGTGGAAAAAAAAACAGAAAGAAACAAGTGCACGCGTCGGAGGGTGACACGGTACTCAAGTATTTATTTATTTGACGATTTCTTAGTTAAGCTAACCATATAACTAAAATCATAAGCTAGCTGTATTAGCCAGAGCGACAAATGCCTTTGGCTATGTTTCAGTGAGTAAGTAAGTAGAAATCTCATAGTACGTACGCGCTTACGATCCTCCTAGTGTCTTTTGAAGATTTTCACTTACCCTCGTTGAAAAAAGAAAAAAAAAACATCCTACTCGTATAAAAGGAAATTGTTAGCGAAAAAATTTAAAACGGAATATAAATATATTTATTATCCCCCGACGCAAAGGAGGAGTGTTGTAGGTTCTGAAGGAATGGAACGATTATGACGCGTTTTTTATTTTTATTTGAAAGCTAACGTGATCGAGATTGTTCTTAGTTACAATTTATGGAAATCTGTTCAGGCGTTTCAAGGTCATCAGCTCCTTTTGCTAGCAGCGGTAAGGATATTAGACGCATAATCTAGTCTATACTGTTGTGGGGTGCGCATAAAATCAAAATGCACTCAAATTTAATATCCTGGTTTTAAGATCTTTGCGAACACAAATGAACATTATACGGCAGGGGGTGTCGGGTGCTTTGTAAAAAAAGAGTATGCGATTAAGGAAGTGAAAGATATCGATTTTCTTAGCGCCGACATTCTTAAAGTTTATGTGTTTATAGATTGCACATGTTTAATGTTGTGGCGTTCATAGAAGAATTTTTCCCGTTTGTTAGATAACCAAAAATCGAGTAACTTAATTATTTCTGGGGATTTTTACCTCAATCTACTAGATAAAAGTGATATGGTTTCTAATTACTTGGCTTTTCTGGCATCGCATGGTCTTGTTAGTTTTATAAATGAACCAACGAGAATGATTTCACCCACTTTTATGGGCGATTGACAACCATCTCTTTCAGCTCCTGTGATAGTGGCATCTTTGATCTGAACATTACAGATCTCTCTATGACAGTGTTATTGGTTAAAACTATTACAACCCAAAAAGTTATCCCAATGCCCCTAAAACAGTTAAAAAAATTGATTTCGTTAAACTTAAAAGAAATCTCTATTATGAGTTTTGGCTTGGGGTCTACGAGGAATGTGATGTCTCTCTATCGGATTCGCTATTTCTGAATTGTCTTAGTAAACATATTAATGACTGTACTTCCATTATGCCTCTAAAAAAATCTGAAAAAGACTAAAGCCCTGGAATACAAGTTTTCTTATCAAAAGGGTTCAAGCAAAAAATAAATTAAGAATCAAGTGTTCTAAGAATTCAAACAACTACAAAAAGTGATGTTCTCGACATAAAAAAGAAATTCGTAAGAGCCGTGATGATTACTATAGAAATCGATTCCTGTTTGGTAAAGGAAATTTAAAAAGTGAATGGCAAGTTGTTAATAATATTCTAAAAAAGTCTTCAGGTTCTTCCAAGCTTATAACAATCCGTATTAATGACTGCAATGTTTCTGATCAATTCGATGTCGCTAACGCTTTTAGTAATTACTTTTCTTCTATAGCCAACAATTTTTCTTCCCAAACATGTCAACTAAGTTGTTCTTTTCATGGTATCTGTGGTGAGCATTCTCAAAGTAACAGTTTTTCTTTCGAACCTATATCTGCTTATGAACTTGTCAAAGTCATTGGGTCCCTAAACGGTTCTAATGCTAGCGGATATGATGGCATTTCCAATAGATTTTCAAAACGTATCGGATGTTTCTTGGTTCATGAACTAGCAGTTATCTTTAACCGAAGTGTATTTTTTGGAGTTTTCCTTTGTGCTCTCAAATGTGCACACGTAGTGCCTTTATTTAAAAAAGGTTCAGCAGAGGATATAAGCAATTACAGGCCAATTTCACTTCTTCCCGTCTTTAGTAAAGTCTTCGAAAAAGTTGTTAAA
The DNA here is from genome assembly GCA_958301585.1 of Merodon equestris. Classification (NCBI taxonomy): domain Eukaryota; kingdom Metazoa; phylum Arthropoda; class Insecta; order Diptera; family Syrphidae; genus Merodon; species Merodon equestris. The sequence continues at coordinate 108,154,156 of OY284413.1, forward strand.
ATAGGGCTACTATCTTATTTAAACAAGAATACGATTTTCAGCCCTATGCAATAAGGTTTTCAGCAGGGGAAATCCACTGAAGATGCCCTACTTAATTTTTGTTCCAGTGTCTTTTCTTACATTGATGCAAAAAAGTTCACTGCGGGCTTATTCGTTGATATTACGAAAGCCTTCGATATGGTTGACCACATTATTTTGCTGAGAAAACTATAAAAAACGGGAAATCGCGGTTTTATGCTCGATTGGTTCAGGTCCTATCTCTCAAATAGATCACAACGATTTAAAAACGGTGATGCACAGCTTCCTTATATACTTTAATTCACTCCTTGAGCTTGATTTTAAAGGTGCTCTTACTGCGTTTGCAGATGATGTGGGCTGTTGCCTTGAATTTGGTTTCTGACATCAACTGGGATCTAAACATACTAAGGATTTGGTTCGCTGAATATAAATTGAGGATTAGCTCTAAAACTAAAATAATGTTTTTCAATTTATCGACCATAACTGACGTTAATGCTTAGTTTCATGTCCATTCTACGGATTGCCAAAAGTTCAAATTAGCAGTCTGCTCCTGTATCCCAGCTTCATCTTGTCCCACTTTTAGTAACACCCTACATTGCAGTGATGACTGTTTTTTAGTAGAGAGGGTAGAAGAGTTCAAATACTTGGGACTCACTATTGGCTCTAAATGACCTTTGCAAACCATACGCAATCATTGAAAAGACATTTTCGTTGTACACTTCGTCATTTTTTCTACCTAAAAAGTGTTTGCTCTGACAAACTTCTAAGGATAATCTATCATGGAATCTTTCACTCGAAGATTCAATATGGTATTGCCTGCTGGGGCGGAGCATATCGGAAAAAAATTCAGCCTCATTTTAATTCTACAAAAAAATGTTTTAAAGAAAATCTACCGAAAACCCCGTCGAGTTTTCCATTGTTCCATAGTATGAAAGTTCTACCAGTCCGCCATTTCTATTGTTTTAAGGTACTAAAAAAACTTTTTATCAGATCGGGAAATTGGAATTTTAGATTAATTTCGGATTATAATCTACGAGGAAATTTTTCGAGCGTTGTATCCGTACCGTTTTCCCGCACAACTGCCTTTCGTAATATTTACTTGGTTTCATCGTGACGCCTTTTTAATAAACTACCGCAATCAATCAGATAGTTAACCAATTTTGGAAAGTTTGAAGAATGTGTAAAACGTTGGCTCTTTCAATTTGATAATAGTGATTTAGAATCAATTCTTTCTGACATTCTGGTGTAACTTAAGTCTTCATTCTGTAAAATTCTGTAAAATTTTAAACGCATTTCTTCATCTTCCTTTTTCTTCATTACATTCCTGAATTGTAAATTTCTGTATTGTATATGTATTAATATTATCATTCTCTATCAAACGTGTATTTGTATTAATATTTGAGGGTCACTCCACCAACTATTAAACTGTTTGAATTAAGCCCATTGAAGTGGCATTTGAAACTATTTTAGTACGTATAGTATGAAAAATACCAAATGTCACTAAATTTTTCTATAAACTCGGAATTTAAATAATGTATCTGTTCTCGAATTTATTTGAAATAAAAATAATCTAAAAAAATAAAGGGTATTTAGATTGCTTTCAAACATATATACGAGGGTGGTCCGATAAGTACTTAGCCTAAAATGAATTTTGAATTGATTTTATTTTGAAATACTATTTTGAATAAATTTATAATGGTTTTATTGAAAATTAAGCTTTTTTGAATAAGAACACATAACGCCAATATATTAATTGAGCTTGCAATTTTGAGCAACACATTTGTTTAACCAGCTTAAAGTCAAAAAGCTACCTCAAATTTCCTTTATGAACCTCTTTCCTGTCAATAAGAACCTTTGTTTCTAAGTCTTTTTGAATAGTATTCTTAATAAACTACTTTCGAAATTTGTTTCCGATGCGATTATTTGTTTTAACAAACACGTCCTAATTGGGCGTATATGTTAAAGTTAATCTTTATTCATTATGGTAGGCAAGGTGTCTTCTTTGGGCTTAAGAAAATCTTCCCCTTAGTTCCTCTTTCAAAAAAGTTGGAATTGAGTAGATAACGTCAATCTGACGGTAATTGGTAACTGAGTGAACTGTACTATTGTACTTGACTGTGGCAAGTAAAAATAGCTCAGGAATATTACTAATGTTCTTTTCCAGTTTTATGCATCTTGCTATTCCAGATAAGGTGTTATGGAACGTTTCTACCTGTTTTTGAAACATGGAAAGGTGATGTATTATACATGCATATACATAAACGGTCCCTTAGTAATGATTTAATACTTCCAGATATGAATGATTTGATATCCTTTAACAAATTTAGCAGTTCTAAAATCTGTTCCTCGACATCAATTATTGCCCGTGATTCGATTGGTTTAATGACAGCAAATTTAGAAAGTTTATTGACACAAGTCAAAAAGTGAGCTCCAGCCGTTGAGTAGATATCGATGTGAATTATTTCACCTGGATAAGTCGGTATAGGAGCTTTTCCTATCTCCGGTTTTGGTGGATGTCGTTGATACTTTGCTTCGTTGCAAATCGTACAACTAGACACTATTTCTTTCAGAGATAATAATTATTTAGGACTTGATACGAGTTTTCGCGAGCAGATCTATGAACACGGTTGTGCTCGGTTGAAAGCATTTCTGCCTGATCATCTGAATCGAATATATCGGTTAGCATTTTCTTGGTATGAACAAACTTTACTGAAGGCAGCATGGTGACCAATTTGTCTTGAATCTGTGCAAGTGTAGGTAAGTCACAATGGATGGCATTGACGACATTGGGATTTATTATTTGTTTCAATAAAGAAAAAAACTGCTAGTGTAAGAAACGTCAATTGAATACTTATAAATAAAACAACGAATTGGAAGTTATTTTGTGAATATAAAAATTTCAAAATTATATAAAGGTCGCTTCATTTGGAGAAATTGAAGAATTCATCACCTGATCACCTTGGCCTCTACTGGTGAGTGTCTCAATTTTTCTTTTGAATTGGGTGCTGAGGTGGCAGAAGTGACAACAGGTACAACAAAAGGAACTGTGTTTCATAAAACTTACAGCCCACAATTAAGTTCCGTAGAAAATAGCTTAGATCAGTGCTAGTAACGACATTAACCAGTTCTGCCAAAGCTTTATACGAAGCTATATAATGGCTCCAACCAAAATTAAATGTCAATAAATCGGAAAGAAATAATGCTGGATTGCAAAAATGAGTTCAGGAATTATAGTCACTTTGTTCTCATCTTATAAAGGAAATATGCATCTTGAAAGAAAAAACATAAAACTCAAACAAACTAACAAAATTGATAACAACAAACCATTAAAAAAATCAGACGGATGAGAAATAATTAGCCCAAGAAACAGATTGGAACAAAAAGAAAGAAAAAAGTAGACCAACCAAAAAAAAGGAAGACAGTATCTTCAACAGAAATAACGCCATAACACAAACCAAAACAGTCTATGGATACTGCCGAGAAAGGGAATAAATTCAGTTTCCATCGACCGCCACTAATAATGATGATAAGCGTCCCAAACTACCAAAATATATACGCTATACTGAAAATAGTTATAAAAGGGGAATTTACCATAAAATTTAGGAAGGATAACACCTACAAGTTAAATCTTTACGAAACCAACGATTACCGGGAAGTAACAAGGACATTAACAGAGTCAATTATATCATTGTCCACCAGAACTTATTGTCGCTGATTTACAACGACAGGATTCAAAAGCAATAGATGCTGTAAAAAATGTAATCCTAATACTAAAGAGCCTCTAAATATGCTTCTCTTAAGCTTTGATGCAACGGAGAACATTACCAAAATATATGAAATTTCAAAAATATTAAATACAATTGTAAGAGTAGAGCTAATCAAAGCCTCCAAACTTATTCCACAATGCAAACATTACCTATCCTTCGGACATACAAAAAACGATTGCTCTAGACCGCCAAACAAGGGTAACAGATTCAATCAGCGATAAATAATCGCTACACTATGCGCAAGTAACAAATAATATAACTACAGCAAACATACAAAAAGAAACTGGAGACACAGAAAAAGAAACTAACTAAAACAAATACTATCTCAAATTCTAGAAAAGCTTAACATACAAGAACATCTTATCAAAAAAGATTACTCAGTGTTGAAAAACATATCCAAAAAAGTAAGTATATCCAAGATAACAACAATGGTTAAGTCATCAAAAATAATGCTATGGAACGCAAACGGTCCACTAAATCATAAAGACGAATTACAAGTTGTATTGCAAGATAAAAAAAATTGATGTGTTCTTGATAACCGAATCGCATTTTACAAACCAATCCTATATCAAATTTAAAAATTATAATACATATTGGAAAAACCAACCCAAAAACAATGCAAAGGGAGGAAGTGTAATTATCGTCAAAAACTCTATACAACACTATGAACAAGAAAAATATCTGCACAGACAAATTTCAAGCAACAAAAATAAACATCAAAACCGAGAAGAGCTTATTATCAATCACAACTGTCTATAGCCCACCAAAACATAAAATTAGTTCAGAACAATACAGGGAATTATTACGGAAACATAAAAATTGATTTATCATGGGTGGGGATTTCAACGCAAAGTATACGCATTGGGGATCGCGATTGATAACAACAAAGGCTCGTGAATTACTTAAAGCAGCGCAAGAAACAGATTGTGAATTTGTGTCAACTGGTAAGCCAACATACTGGTCTAGGGATACGAGAAAAACACCTGACCTTATTGATTTCTTCGTAACAAAACAAATATCTTGGAGCTTACTACAAATAGGGGAAGGAACGGACTTGAACTCTGACCACCCACCAGTTTATATGACTTTAAGCACAAATCGACAACATCTACCTCACTCATAAGAATATTGACTGGAATTGTTTCAAAGAGCTGCTGGAACAAGAATTAAATCTTCGCACAGAGTGTTATATAAACATTTACATATACTTGTAATTATAGATTATACTAAGACATTACATAGCTCACTTACATACATACATGAAATTATACTTTGAAATAATAAAGTCAGTCTTAACCAACCCGTCGTTTAGTTAATATCACATGGTGTCAGAAGTTCCTAGTTAAAAAAAAAGAATAATAATAATAAAAATATATACGAGGGTGGTTCGATAAGTACTTAGCCTACAAAAGAAAAACAAAAATTTTGGAGAAATGCCGATTTATTTTTCAATATAGTCTCCTTTTAGCTCGATACACTTGACCCAGCGATGCTCCAACTTCTTTAACGCGTCTGAAAAATATGTTTTCTCGAGTGACTTTTTCAAGTTTGGAAGCAAAACGAAGTCGCACGAGGCCAAATCTGGTGAATACAGTGGATGGGGCAGCAGTTCGTAGCCCAATTCGTGCGTTATCCTGATGGAAGAGCACTTTTTTCTTCGCCAAATGGGGCCGTTTTTTTTTCAATTCGGTCGAACCGGCCCAATAATACAGTACTGTGACCGTTTTGCCCTTCTCCCGGTAGTCGATGTGGATCACACCAGGACAGTCTTCGCCTTCTTCGAAGCACGTTCGCCGGCCGAAGTCCACTGTTTCGACTATTCCTTGGTTTCTGGTGTGTACCAGTGGATCCATGTTTCGTCGATTGTCACGAAACGACGCAGAAATTCCTTCGGATTGCGCTTAATCAGCGTCAAACACTGCTCTGAAGTGGTCTCACGGTTGCGCTTGTTGTCCGGAGTGAGCAAACGCGGCACCCATCGCGCCGACCAAACATTCGATGAATTTTTTACTAAGATAAAAAATCAAAGTATGAAATGTGAGTTTGGTGAATTACAGAATTCATTGCTTCGTGATAAGATTATCGTTGGAATTAAAGATGATAGCATTCGTGAAAAGTAATTGGGGGAAGAGGATATTTCATTGGATAGGGCAATTAAATTGTGTAAGTCAAGTGAAATGGCAACAAAGCAAGTGCGAGAGTTTCACTCAACTGCAGAAAACATAACAGTTAAAACCATAGCCAAAAATAAAAAGCACAGTAGAACGAATACATACAGACACAAATACCTAAATAAAGAAGAGTACAGACAGATAGAACAAAATGCACACGATGTGGTGCTGAACACAAGCAAATTGAGCAATGTTTAGCACATAACAAAAAATGTCACTACTGTCAAAAACGCGGCCACTTTAGTATAGTAAAATGTGTTTGAAAAAGCGAAACGATAACAAGAACATTTTATATGCGACTGAGAGCTCTGTCTAAGATTCTGATGACAGCCTACTTATTTTGTCATTGACAAGATCAGAGACCAACTTTGATGACGATTCTAATTGGAACGAGGAAATAATAGTTGAAAATAAACATATCAAAATCAAGCTAAACTCAGCAGCACATTGCAACGTCATTTCAACTAAATACTTAAACCACAACGTTCGAATTAATCCACCATTAACAAAGAAATTAAAAGCTTTCGGGGGAAGTCAAATAAAAGTAATTGGAGAAACAGTGCTAAATTGCCGTGTTAGAAATAAAGATGCTAAAGTCAAGTTCATAGTCGTTGATCATTTTCCCAATTTGAGCCACTGATCGGTAAAAAAGGTTGCAAAAAACTAGGGTTGGTTAAGCGGATTTCGGAATTGAAAGAAGGTATTTATGATGGTTTAGGCTGTATTACTGATTTTATTTATGACATAGATTTAGTTGAAAACCCATCGTTTGAACATTATGCTCCCAGAAGGATCCCCCAGGCTATTAAAAAGGAACTAAAAAAAGAAATTGTCAAGATGGTTCAACTAGAAGTTCTGGAAATAACTCATGGTATCACACCAGCAGTATCACCAATGGTCGTGGTCAAGTCAAAGGGAAAACTAAGGGTTTGTATAGATCCTACTTATGTAAATAAAAATATCGTTCCCCGCTACCATCCATTAAAAAGAATTGAAGAAATATTGCGCAACATCATCAGAGATCCGAAGTTTTTCACAATCTTGGACAGCAAAAAAGGCTTTTGGCAAATACGAGTTTCCAATTGTACAAAACAATATCTTTCAATGGCCACACCTTGGGGTCGTTACTCATACAAAAGACTTCCTTTCCTGCTAGCCTCGGCACCGAAGATTTATTAAAAAATAATGACCGAAATCCTGGAGGACTGTGAGAAACCGAAGTGTCAATGGATGACGTCCTCATTCATGGAAAGTCATTAGATGAATTGAATAGACTTACTAATAAGGTAATGAATAAGCTCAAAGCTAGAGGTCTGAAATTGAATAAAGATAAATGTCAGTTCAATAAAACAATGGTTAAGTTTTTGGGACACATTTTAACGGCAAATGGCATTGAAGTGGATCCAGAAAAAGTTCAAGCTATATGCAATTTAAAAATTTTTAGGGTGTTTTTTTTTAGTATGTTAACATATCTGGGAAAGTTCATTAAAAACCTATCAGAACTTACAGCTCCACTAAGAGAACTACTTTAGGAAAAGAACGAATTTGTTCGGTTGCCAAAACAAAGCCAAGCATTTAATAAATTAAAGGAAGTACTTAGCACCACACCCGTTCTCCGATATTATGACCCGAATTGCGATGTGAAGCTTCAAGTAGAAGCAAGTAAATCATGTGTGGGAGCTGCACTGCTACAAAACGACCACACTACAGCATATGCTTCAAAATCATTAAATCCAAGTCAACAAAAATTCTCTCAGATTGAAAAGGAGGCAACAGCAATACAGTTTGCATATGAAAAATTTCATGAATTCGTCTACGGAAAAAGGCTTATAGTTGCAACTGACCACAAGTCGTTAGAGACCATTTATAATAAAAAACACTCCAATCAGCTCCACTGAGACCACAGCGAATTATATTAAGTACTCTCGAATATAACCCGACAGCCCGTTATGAAAAAGGAAAAAAAAAGATTTGCCCAAGAAAATAATACCCTATTGGAAATTTCAAGAAGATATTGGAGAAGACCAAGGAATCTTATATACTCGTAAGTCGTTCAAAATCATTAATCCACAGGCACTTGGAAAAAAAATATTAGCAATTTTACACACAGGTCACTTTGGAATTGACAAATGTTTCATAACAGCACGAGATAGCGTTTTCTGGCCAGGAATTACGGGTGATATTATGGAGATGATTCAAAAATGTGGCATATGTCCAAGTTTTCAACCATCAAAAGTCAAAGAACCGCTTATGATAACGATTCCCACTTTACCTTGGGAAATTGTTGCAATAGATCTTTTCAATTTTCATTCTAATAATTACATTCTCGTTACAGACAGTTATTCAGGTTTTTTCGACTTTGCCAAATTAACAACATCTACGAGTGAAGAGGTTATAAATATTTTAAAGTTATGGATTTCAACACACGGAATACCTTCAGTGGTTGAATCCGACAACGGACCTCAATTCTCAAGCAAAAGCTTCAGGTAATTTTTAAAGGACTGGACTTTTCAGCACCAGACTTCAAGCCCACACTTTCCGAGCTCAAACTGTTTGGCAGAACGATATGTTCAAACTGCGAAAGCCATCTTAAAGAAATGCGGTAAAGGCCACATCGACATATACATATTTAACTCTCCTATATTATAGAAACACTCCGAGAAACAATGAACTTCTATCGCCTAATCAAAGACTTATGAGCCGTCGAATAAGAACAACACTTCCGATGTCTAAACAATTGTTGAAGCCAAGTATAGTTAACCAGTAGGGGAAGAATTAGTAAGCCACCTTGACTATACTTGTTATTATAGATTATACTAAGACATTACATAGCTCACTTACATACAAACATGAAATTATGAATTTAAAATAATAAAGTCAGTCTTAACCAACTCGTCGTTTAGTTAATATCACACAGAGTTGATAAGCAAAGATCAACTCGAAGAAGAAATACTCGTCTTTTCTAAACAAATACAAAGAGCAGCTTGGAATAGTACTCCTCTAATAAAAACAAAAGAAATCGGTATTAGGAATCAAAACAATTTTTTAGACTTAATATCACAAAAAAGAAAGATTCGAAAGAAATGGCAGCAAACAAGGTATCTTATGTACAAATCGCAACTCAACCAACTCACTGGACTAGTACGCAACCAAATAAAACAGGTATATACAGCATAAGCCACCTCTTAAAATGGCTAATGATCTATGGGGTAAAACTAATTTGGAAAAAGCAGATTCATTCGCTGAACATAAATTAAAAGTATTTCAGCCCATTGAAAATTCATAGCAGGAAAACAAATCATATTAAGAGAAATACAAAGAAGTGCTGAAATCCCATCAGTCACACGAAACGAAATCGAAGACATCATTTGGAAAGACCTACGACCTGGTGGTGACCTGATTACTGTGGAGTTCATGCAACAGTTGCATCAAAAAGCAATGCGCAAACTAACAGCATTACTCAAGCATTTCCCTTGCTATTGGAAAATCGCTAAAATAATTATGATTCCAAAACCAGGAAAAGATCCACATGAAGTATCATCTATAGACCCATTTCTTTGCTTCCTATCATGTCAAAAAAGTAATATTTGAAAAGATTTTCATCAGGGACTAACCCCGATTATTGAACATGAAAACATAACACCCACTCACCAGTTTGGCTTCAGAGAAAATTATTCAACTATTGAACAGATTCATAGAATAACCATTGCTATTGAGGAAGCTATGGAAGATAAAATGTTATGCTCGACCATATTCTTAGACATTGCTCAAACGTTTGGTAAGGTATGGCATGTAGGATTGCTATATAAACTTAGACTGTTTTTTCCAAAGAACATACCACAATACTGGAGCAATATCTCTCGAATAGATACTTTCCTATCAAGCATGAAGATGCTTTTTCCTGCCTTAAAGGCTGGAGTACCACAAGGAAGTATATTAGGTCCGATACTCTATCTATTCTTTACGAGTGAACTACCAATCACCCCCAGGAGTAAAATAGTCACATTGCTGATGACACAGTAATACTAACAATAGAGAAAATCGAAGTTGAGTCAACCAGAATCCTTCAAAATGCTATTTGAATTTAGTAACAGTACTAAATCAGCACAGGTTAATTTCACCAATAAAAATATACAACGGCTTCCGATTAAAATCTTTGGAATACAAATGTCTTAGGCCCAAAGCACACGAAGCAACTGAAAAAAAACTAAACCGGTTGGCAACTCGGGTTACAGACCAGTTATGGACTCAGCGGAAACTTGACTCCACACGCGAGGAAGCTCATCACCAATCATCAAAATCTCTAGTTCGTTCAGTGTCGTCATGGACACCGTGAAACGTCTTTGGAAGACTCGAGCGATGATGAAACCCTCATGTTGTATTACTATCTCAGAAGAAGGAGAAGAATAATAAGAAGGTTTCGGGTACATCCATACCTTGAAAACAATTCCCAGAACTGTTTGTTTGTTGCAGCTAAACAGTTAGAACTTTTTGATTTGAAATGTTTGATCATCCATTCATACTTTTTGATCATCCATTTGCATGAGATCTGGAAGTATGCTGAGAAGGAACATTTTCAATGCTTCCTTTCTGGGCTCCGTAGCCACTTGCCTACCATTGGCCAATGAAGTCGCCTTTTTACGGTCTAAATATTCAATGAAAGCTTTGTTCACATCATCATTCTTCGCAGCACGCTTCTTCTTTGGTTTATGTTGTTTGATTGGCTTGGACCGGTGATCCCGATGCCATGGCAATGCCGATGTTGAAGTTAGACTACATGATGACGACCTTGGGCGTGGTTGTGGAGATGGTGACTGTAAAGGAGTTTCTGATGATGGGTCGTCATCGCCCCAATCATTCCCTACGGAAAGTCCTTCTTCCTCCTCCGATTGTGGCTACGACAGATTGCCAGGTCTTCCCAGTGCCTTGATAGCCAGGAAGGTAATAATTGTACAAAATAGGATATTTTTCAAACTCCCCCACCAAGTTCGACAAACTAGAAACTGGAAATCAATAGGCGATTATGTATTTACAAACTGTTTTTTTGTCAATCGCAAACGAGTTTTCAACCAGTAGCTTCGTGTACATTGTCCCATTTGATTACATAGGGTGTGATTCCAAGCAAACTAGTTGCCAATTCGCATCGCTGATAAGTTTTTTTACAGTGGCTCCGTGTGTATTTGGACTTACTGCAACACAGGAAAATATCTAGGAATGGACTTAGATGCGAAACTTAAATGGAAAGAACACGTGAAAAAGAAAAGTGAAGAACTGAATATTAAATTAAGACAAATGTATGGGCTTATTGGTAGAAGAACCCCCTTATCTATACGTAATGAATTGTTATTGTATAAACAAATTTTAAATGGACATACGGAATTCAGCTATGGGGATGTACGGCTAAAAATAATCCAACGAAACAATCGAAATAATCCAACCTTTTCAAAATAAAGTATTGAGAGGCATAGTAAATGCACCATAGTATATAAGCAAAACAGATCATTTATCAATATTGTGAAACGTTATTGAATGCCTAGGTTGTGGGGTGACATGTAAGAAATGAATTGCACAACTAACGTTAAAAATAAATAAATTTATTTATAAATAAAGAAAAAAATCAAACAAATATATATAAGTAAGCATGAAAAACAAAACAAAATAAGTGATTCTAAGTCAGCATATTTTTATCAACAACCCACACAGGATTGTTGTATGGGGATCTCGAAGGTCTAATGATTCCATTCATTATTTACAAACTCAGCTGCTGATATAGGATTCGGATAGGCTTTCGAATATACGAGTTCATTATTAGTTGTTCGAATTTTGTGTTAAAAGTTATAGAATTATTTGGGTCTGCAAACACTTTAGAATTCCGGGTCAGTAATTCTGAAAGTTGTACGTTTTCACTTAAAGGAGTATTTTTTCCTGTGTTTGAAAATGCAGAGTTAAAAAAAATTCAAATTCACAACATTACACTATTGCTTTCATTATCATTATCAAATACACTTGTTTCTCTTTTCTTGCTACTCTTATTGTATTATACATTACATTCTAACGTAAACCCTTTTCGTTTGACTCTCTCTCGCTAGTTCCGATGCGCTGGAGGATTGCCGCTTCACTGCATTCGTGATTCAGCCGGCAATCAGTGCAGTTCAGTTAATATTTTAACACTTTGTAAAATTTAAATATAATACATATTGTAATACACAACACAAACTACAATCAAACATTCTTTTTATTTTATTTTATATGCAATTTCCAAAAAATACCCGATTCATTAAACAGTCCCACACACTACACAAACAACACACACAACTCATTCCCTTTGAGATATCGTCGCCGGTTCGGTGCTAATCGCTGCTAGTCAAGGGAGGGCATGTAATGTTTTTTTTTTTGGGAGATTATTTGGGATAGTCATTCAAGGGATGCAATTTATTCAAACAAACATCGCTTATTTCAAAACATATTCTATACAATTAACATTTCTACAATAAAAGTACAATCATTTTTCCTCCCCTCCATTGTAAAACAGAATTCCTTTAGAAACATTTAATTTTGCTTCGATTTCGTTAAGAAAATCAAACCCTATGATACCATAGAATATTCTGAGGGAAGAACAAAACAAATTGCATTTCTATTAAAAATATTTACGACACACTTTGACGTAACCTGGGTCCTTCAATGAATAGATTTGTGCATTAATAAGGATACTACCTTTAAGTGTGTTGAAATTGCGTGTATAATTTTTAGATCACCAGTGTCTACTAAAGGGTCCGCCATCTAACTTTTTTTTTTCAAGTAGTGCTTATTTCGTGAATGGTAACACTTAGCTCATGTCTGATTTGACAGATAATTAGTTTTATCCTTCCGCTGAACGAATATGGTTGTGTATACGCTTGAACAACGCTTCGCTAAGTGGGCCTGCGATCGACTTACAGAAGATGCCGATTTTGTCAAAAAAATCATCTTTTCAAATGAAGCTCATTTTGATCTTGGCGGGTATGTAAACAAGCAAAATTGTCGCATTTGGGGCACAGAAAACCCGCACGCATACATTGAAAAGCCGGTGCACCCAAAACGAGCCACTGTTTGGTGCGGATTTTGGTCCAGAGGCATAATTGGGCCATTTTTCTTCGAAAATGAGCAAGGAGTGGCCGTTACAGTCAATGGCGATCGTTATCGGGCCATGTTGAACGAATTTTTGTTCACAAAAATTGAAGAGGAGGATATTGGCAACATTTGGTTTCAACAGGACGGCACTACGTGCCACACAGCCGAAGCTACACTCGATGTTTTGCGCCCTGTTTTTCAAGATCGCATTATCAGCCGCAGAGCTGATGTCGTTTGGCCACCTCAGAGCTGCGATTTGACACCGTTGGACTATTATTTGTGGGGTGCCGTCAAAGATAAGTGTTACGCCGACAAGCCAGAGACAATTGACGCTTTAAAGGACAATATTCGTGAAGCCATTGGTGAAATACAGCTGCACACAATCGATAATGTGCTTAAAAATTGGACCGATGGTGTAGGCTACTGCATGGCCAGCCGAGGCAGCCATTTGAATGAAATTATTTTCCATTATTAACCGGAAGGATTGTACTTTCAAATAAAAAAAGAAATTTGAGAAAATATTCAGTAGTTTTTTTTATAGCATTTTCAAAAAAAAAAAAGTTATTTGGCGGACCCTATATATGCTTTATTTCCCTTCCTGCCAGGGTGCGCCCTACATACGGCAGGAGAGATTTTCCCCTAAAAAATTGGGTAGTGTTTGAAATTTTGACTTTATTGTGAAAAGTGATCGAATTTCTATAGTGTGAAGAGCTAGGGTCTACTTCCATTGGAGTTATTTTAGGTTTTAGGTGCCCGGAAGTGATTGGTTTGTAGTGCGGAGAATGCAATGCGCTATAGTGCAAAGAATTATAATAATGCCGATGTGGGCGACTAACTAGATGTTTTGTCTGCTAGAAAAAAAGTTTGCAAAAAGATAACGTGCTTGATTTGCTTTCAGTTCTTGTGCTAGAGCGAGAGCTGTGAAGAAAACAGGATATCACACATAGGTTTTGATATTTTTGGTAAGTGAATCGATCAAACTTCTACTCCCTTTGTGTAGCATTATAGTCTTATATTCTATATATATATATATTCTACAATATAATCGACAATTTCCCTTGGCGTAGAGTTGACATTTCCTGCTCTATAAGATAGATAGTTCCCCTATCGGCATATGTGAAATCTAACCAGGAAACAATTGCTTTAAAATTTAGTGCAGTGTTAAAAGAGGAAAAAACCTTATTTCTTATGACTGCAACTGCCTGATAATGTTTCGAGCATCCGTCATGTCCTTCAAATAATTTGTATGCCGCAAAAGCAGCTTGACGCTAAGAAACATATCCCACTAGTTCACCATAAAATTCTGGTAAAGATTTAGTCTAACGACTCGTCATAAGTTTTCCCTACCTCAATAACCACTGGCTGATAATTCTCAACAACATTAAGAGATTTTAGTTGTCTAGGTCTTGCCATCAGTTCTTCAATTGTATTGCTAAAAGTTTGTATTGTTTGTTCGATCGCCGCTTGGACAGCGACGGTTATGACTGCACTAATTTGCATTTATTTTTCATTTTTATATAATTAAGTGAAGGTTGAAAGCAGATCACCAATGATTACTAAATGATCTTGATAATGAGTTAAGAACTAAAGACATTATTGAAGAAACAGATAAAACACTTGGAGTGCATTCGGTACCAACGACAGATACGTTTAATTTTAAAGTAAACCTGCAACCAAATCAGTGTGGGATAATTAAACGACTAATAGCACCAGACATAAAAAAACTATGCTAACCATTGGGATGGCTACGCCCAGTTATCATAAAAGCTATATGTTGTCCGAAGTTCTGTGGATTGAGCATGAGACCACACAACAGGAGGAAAATTACCAACGGAATGTGAAAAATTTCAGGAAGCATTAACAGCAGTTGAGGAAATAAATACCTATACTCCTCGTTGGTGCTATATATTACACACTTAGAAATGAGTTGATAGAATGAAAATAATAAGTTTAAATATAAAAAAACCTTTAATCACTCTACTATATTCACAAACCAAAGTAACACCAATTAAAACCTTTAAAGAGAGTTCGATAACGCTACCAAAACTCGAACTATGTGCTGCTGTACTATTTGCAAAAAAAATATTGAAACAGATAAAAGCCTCTTTGGAATGGAACGAAATTGATGTTTAGGCTTGGGCGGACTCAACCATAATAAAGGGTGTCCAGTGGAAAATGTTCAAGTTTGAAATAAAATAAAAATTGTAGGTAAAACTTTATTTTAGACAAATGTACCGTTATGTTGCAAATTTTAAACAATATCTCTGAAAAGACGCCCTTTTCTTTCCAGGCACTCTTGCAACGCATATCAGGTTAAATGACGGCAATTTCGCCGTGGGTTGTTTATAGTAAACTTAAGGTCTAAGTTAACAATTGGTATTAATAGATATATATAATTAAGTTAATTTTTATACATAACTAGCCGACCTGGCGAACTCCGTACCGCCTCAGAATTAATCCAGTTTTTTACTAAGAGTATTGAAAAGAAATAAGTTCAATAATAATTAAAAATCAAAATCATATACCCTAGCGGATCCCGGCGTGCTTCGCTATGCGCGAATATTAACACTGACTCACATTCATTGGTTTCTTTTAGTTTTCTTATTTGGAAAAAAAATAGTTAATTAATTCAATACAATTTTATATACAACATTTTTGGTTTGATTGTCTGTGCATGAATGCACGTGGCATTTCAAATGATTTCTACAATATGTATAAAAAATGTATTCATTCACTGATACGTACAGTGAGTGTCAGTAATATTCTGTTTTGAATGTTGATTGAATGTTGAAAGCAAATATCTGCATCAACTGTGCGTCGTACTGTTAAAGCACGTGGATATAGTTTTATTACGATTCTTTATTATTTCTCTTTACAACTAATTACATTTATTTTCTTAAGTGTGTCTTCCTCGAAGTCCAACAGAGAAGTGACCTTAAGACTAACTTAAACCTAGCGGAGAGTTTTCTTCTCTTTAATTCCTCTGTGCTTATCTTCTATCGAAGAGTGAAGAAAAACCGAATATTAATGACTCTCACTATATATAAATTACCTGAAATCCAAACGCAAATGAAAAGTCAACACTGCTGTCAATGAAAATATGAAAAACTGAAAAATTAAATTAGATGTACATACACACTATATTAAACATCATACCAAAAACAACTATACTTACTATTTACTTACATTAAACAAATTAATTAACAATACTTCCGTCCAGATTGTTGATGAAACATTTGATAATGGTATGGCAGAAAGCAAATAAAGAGTTCGAAAATTGAAATATAAAACCAGTTGTTAAACATGGAGGGGGTATATATGGGTTAAAGTTGCTGGAAATTTGGTAATTACAAAATATATTATGAATAAGAAGATTTATTTATACATACTAAAGAAAAATTTAAGAGTAGGTGCGGAAAGAATGGGAATTTTGCAAAACTTTAAATTTTATCAGGACAACGACTCGATACATAAAACTCATATCGTTCGTGAATGGCTACGTAACAACTGCCATTAAGTAATCCAAACACCTCCACATTCACCGCAACTAAACCCCATTAAAAATGCATCCAAACGCAAACGAAAAGTCTGCACGGTTGATAATGAAAGTTGGAAAACAATACCATAAACAATGAAATAACAATACTTACCGGCAAGCGCTGTCACAAACACGTTCGGGCTTAAGCAAATAAATTCAAAATATTTCGTTTCAAATCGGAGCTCGATACAAAAAAATCGTATAATAATCACAAATGTCAATGTGCGCCTACATATTTTTTTTTTTTTTTTTTTATATGAGCAGAGTCAGATATTGATATAAAAGACCATAACTCTCGAACGCCTCAACCAATTTCGTTCAAACTATAACATAAACCATCTACACGACCATACAAACAAACCCTGAAAGTTTGATCAAATTCGGTTAGACCGTTCGTGAGTTATAAAGTCACACCAAAACTTGCAACAATTTTTTATATATATAGATTAATCGATAAACTATTTATTTATAAAAGAAAACAAGAAAATGTACAAAATCTTAACATATAATTACATAAAGAAAAAATGAAATTTTATCACAGATTAAGGATTGATTATTTAAATTTCAATATATCTCCTGTTGTTGACTGTCTCTTGTTGGTAACAAAATAGGGGACAATTATCCCTCGGGAATTAGTTTGGGAGCGCCGTGGCCCAGTGGGTAGTGTGTCAGCCGCTGACGCATGATGAACGAGTTCGGAACCCGATAACACCAACGCTATCAAATGATTATTTCGCGGCTTCTCTCCTCGGCGGGGTACTGGCAAAACCTCCCGTTGTAAACTCGCCTTGAAAAAGCTTCTCGGCCCTCACCTTTCGGAATCGGCATAAAGCTTTAGGTTTCGTTCACTTGTGTGGAAGACAAATCGCACACAAATAAATGAATAAAAGAAGCTTAGCTCTGGCTCTTCATGAGCTGTAATGCAATCTAAGGTATCTGTCTGGCAGTACAAGGGACCAGTATTTATGTCTGAGTGGTCCAACAGCTGGCAGAAGCCTCCAAAGAAAGAAAAACAATCCCTCGGGCAGAAATAGCACAACATACCATCGTTTTGGGGCAATGTAAAGGTTTTTTTTAAGGCGTTCTCTTGGGTTGTTTGGGCCCCAGTAACGCAATTACTGTTTATTTACGTAGCCATTGATATGAAAATGTGCTTCATCACTAGATAATATGTTGCCAAACATTCGTGCTATTCGAAAACAATCGAGAATTGTCCTTGCGAAGGTTTCTCGCGAAGGATAGTCACTTTTTTTAGATCTTCCACGATTTGGATTTTGTATGGATGGAACATTAATTTTTTTTCACAATAACATGCATTTCGTGTCGAATTTGAGCGACATGTGCCAGTCTCGCTGCTGATGTTGATGGTCCCAGAGGGGTTCTGTTCACCACTTGATAAGTAGCGTGCTCGGACCATCACTCAGTCTGCGTAAATTGGAGTGAGTACAAAAATTTTGACGAGCATGGGCCAAAGATTCACCGCAAATGTGCGGTGTGCTCCCGACAAATGATTCATCGCGATTAATAAATCCAAAAGAAATGCACAACGAACTATGCCATCCCCACTTACCTCATCCCGTTGTTATTCGAAAATTCGACATTTAAAGTTGAAAATGGCCCACATGGATTAATGGAAATGTTTTATGCTAGACAGAAATGGAAATGTTTTATGCTGGCAGATCCCCAAATTGGCTCCATTTCAATCTAAAGATAATACAGGAGATTTAACATCAATCTACGGAACCGGACGTGGAACCAAATCCAGAAAATGCGCTATGATGGAGCAGCCCATCGTGACGTAAGTCATTTAAAGACATTTATTGATTTCTGAGCTATTAGTTTAATTAATTAAATTTGAGTTGCATATGTATTTACTTATTTATTTATATATTTGTCTATTTATTTATTTATTTATTGACTTATTTATTTACTTATCCACTTATTTATTTATTTATTTATTAAATAAAGTAAATTAGCAGCTCGAAATCAAGATCCTTTCCTCTTCTCTTTTCCCACCAGTACAACCAGGTACTAAATTTTAAATGAAGGTTTTTAGTGGTTTTCCCTTCACACAACAGTTTTACTCAATATTTGTACTTTACTTCATTATATTAATATTGTAGTAGTAAGGTAAAAGAACCATATCTCTTTAAAATGAATATTCTATATGACGAAGATTGTAAAATTTCCGCCACAATAAATAACATATATACATACACTGATAGACCAAAGTATTCGTAATGTGTTGTTACTAACAATAAAAAGCGGTAAAAACATGTTAAAATAGTAATTATTTGAAATTGTTCTTCTTATCTTATAGAGTAAGATATATACAGCAAATTAAACCAAACACATAATAAAATCCATTACAGAAACAAAAAACAGCAATGAAAATAATTAAACAATTCAAAATTTCGTTGGACAAAAGTATTCGTAATTATTTTTAATTACTCGTTATTTAGTAGTTGGTTGAATTGCCTTTTTGCTTCATAACAGCTTGCAGTCTATTTGACATGGAATGTACCAACTTTTTGGTAATGTCACTACCTATTTTTGTCCATTCTTCTTGTAGCAATTCTTTAAGTTGCTGTTTAGACGTTATGTTGTGTTGTCGCACCCGTTTATTTAACACATCCCATAGATGCTCTATAGGATTGAGATCTGGTGATTTGGGTGGTGTTTTCAAGGTATGAGGAGTGTTATATAATATCCACAATCGAACTACATATTTCAGCAGTGTGCTTTGGGTCGTTATCTTGTTGAAAGTAAAAATCGTTGCCCAGACGTAAATCATTAGCACTGTTCTGTAAATTTTCCTTTAAGATCTTAAGGTACTGTTCTTTTTTCGTGATTTCGTCGATGAATATAAGCTTTCCTACACCTAAAGCTGCCATACACCCCCATACCATGATTCCACCACCACCATGTTTGACAGTTGTTTGAATATTTTTTTGGTCTAATTCGGTTCCTGCTTTCCTCCAAGTCAAAACTCGTCCATCTGGTCGGTAAACACAGAATTTACTCTCATCGGAGAACAAAACCTTCTCCCAAAACGATTTAGGTTTGCCCGAGAAATGAAAGGTTTCCTTCTACAAACCCTAGCCCTATAGCCCTCATTTCTGAGTACTCTTCGGACTGTTCGAGGGTCAACTTCTGTTCCGGAGCTCTCTTTTATTTCCGAGGCAATTTTGGAGGACGGTGTCTTTGGTTCCTTCTTTATTATTAAAAGAATTTTCCTCTTATCCCTCAATGTCAGTTTACTCGGACGACCACTTCTAGGCTTATTGTTTAAATCTGATGAATTCTTCAAACGTTTTATAATATCATATACAGTCGAATAACTCCTTTTCACAATATCACTAATTTTTTTTATTGATTAACCAGTTTTAAAAAGATTTAAAATTATTTTTCTCTCTTCGGGAGTAGTTTCTCTACCTTTTCGCACCATGTTGCTCACTTCAGTAAGTTGTGTTTTGCTGCGTCATAGCTGATATCAAATTATAACAGTAAATACGTAACAGTTTAAAATGTACTCGTTCAAGCTTTGTATTGTGTCATTGTGGTTAAAAATATCGTACCTTATTTATAAATTACGAATACTTTTGTCCATCAGAGTATATACATACATATTATTTTTGAGTTATGTTAGCAAAATTTGAAAACAAATAGAAGTTCTTAGACAAATATTCCTCCTTCAGAAAACTCACGCGAGTAATGGCTTATTGCCTAACATTTGCTGCGATACGAGAATCAATTGGTAGCACAAACGAAAGGGCATCATTAAATACCATCCCGACAACACATATTTAGAACGGTTACAGAGATATGATCTGATTAGTTTACAGGAGGAAGTTTGAAACTGAAATTCAGTTCTTATTTTAGACAGGAGTATGCCATGATGCCATGATCAACACAGTCAAAAGACTTTCAGAAGTCCAGGAACACCATTAGTCCCACCATAACACAGAAACCGGCCCAAATGACATCAGACACTTTAAGTAAAGGCGTTGTGCAATTGTGCTTAGCGCGAAAATCCGATTGAGACTCAGTGACTAGATTACAGCGAGCCGGATGTTTTTTTATTTGTTGACTCACAATACATACTTTACTAGGAATAGAAGTAAGGCTATAAGACGATATTCGATTTTCCTGGAGGTAGATGCTTTGGGTATTGGTATAATTTTTGCTATTTTCCAGCTGTCAGGAAAAATTGAGGTGGTGAGAATGGTGTTGAACATACATATATGTAATGGGATGGAGCACGAACGGAAGTAATCTTTTTATAAAGTCCGGATGAATATTATACGGTTTTTTGCCTTCGATCTTACACTTTAAATACAATTATGAAAAGCAATTTCGTCGACACAAGAGAAGGCGAAAACATTGGATCGATTGCAAGGCGGAGTGAAAGGCGCCATTGCAGGTCACACATTTGATACAGTTGGTACATTAAATGGGCGATGGACGAAATTGGAGTCTAACGCTTCTTTCTGAGGTCAAACCGGCGGACTCCACAAGCGGACCAGTAGGAATGCAGTTAAGTGGGAAGGTTATGGTCCTACACTTCTGACCATAACGACGCCGGAAAAAAGGAAAAGAAGAAGAAGAAGAATATTGCCTTTTGTTTTTAAGAAAACGGACGTAAAGAGTTGCGTAATTTTTTAAACTCATTTTAAATCGATGAGCATCTGTTTCTTCTCCATCTTGAATATAATAAGTTCCGAGAATTCATAAGAGATATAACCTCTTGTGTTTGCCACGGAATGCACGATCTTTTTTGATCTTTGAAAAGATCAGAGCACATTTCCGGCTTAAGCCAAGTTTCAGAAAGACAAACCACATCAATTAAATTATTATTTAAAAGATATTGCAAGTCATCGATCTTATTTTTTAAACTTTTCACATTCAAATGACAAATATTAAAGCCACAGTTTTTTTGCCTACAATTTTTAGCAATATTTTTGTTTCAACAGAGAAGCCCCCCATGAGTGCAAAACAGAAGTCGTTTAAAATAGCAATAAAAATAATACGCTTGAAATAACTCAGACGACGAAAATTGAAAAAAAAACAAAAAGAATAATAACGTTATAAGAATAATAGAGTAATAATTATAAAAAAATAATAATAAATAATAATAAGTCTCACTCAAAACAAGTAAAATACCCTCAAAAAGAGAAAAGTAAGAGCTTGTAGAAAAAAGAAAAAGAGGAGAAATTACTCTTTGATAGAATAACTTAAGGTTGTTTGTTGTTGTAGTTTTTGTTAATTTGTTCTTCGTTATTCACTTATAACCATTTCCTAGCAATTGTCATCTCTTTACCATTGATTACTATATTGTAAGCAGGTGAAGCAATGACTTTTCTAACTACATTGGTATTAATCTGAAAGGAACCCCGAAATACTTCGGCATACTTATTGCCATTCGCAACAGGATTGTTGGGAATGCGGACAAAGCTCTCGAATCATATAATTGGGCTGGGCAGCGATTTCGGAGTGTCTTGCGATGCACTATTTATTTATTTACTGAATTAATGATAATACATGTACAAGTAAGATACAACATCTTATAAACTTTAACATTCTTAACCCATATACTGTATGCTACCACAGAGCGCTCTGTGTTCGCATGTAGTTTGCTTCTGAATATGAAAATAAAGTCAAGCAAACTATATGTTGCCACAGAGCATGGGCATGCAATATTTCAATAGTTTTCAGTCTGTTCTGTATTTTATCTGATAAAATTTGAGTTAAATAACGTTTAATTATGGATTTCAAATAATGTCATTTTATTCAATTTTAGTTGTGTAATCCATAACAAATAATTTGTGGTCTTGTGATAAAATAAATAATTGACAATATGATCAAAATTAAGAGAAAATAAATGGAAATGGTATAAAGAAACGAATGATAATAAAACGAAATATTTTTAATGCTTTTAGCGTTCGGTTGAATTGTGTTCACGCTGAGATTATGATGCCTTTTTCTCGAAGAGCTTAAAGCCTCTCTTCCACTTTGTATACGAAGTCTTCCTGCAGTTATACCTCGGTTTTTCTTCCTCCTTGCTATTGAGGTTGGTTGCACTAAAATTTTTTGTTGATGAGCAAAACTTAACTCTATTCGCAACAAAGTTGTGAGTTTGTTCGATATTTTTTATATTATTCAATGTCTTATTTAACTGCTTAATATGCATTATATTTGAAACTGAAGTGTCTGTTTCCAAAATATCGGCTAAACGATCGAAGCTTTTTTCTTAACTCTGCTAGTTTAACATATTTTTGATTTTACAATGGAATTTCAGAAGGAATAATATGCACATTCGACAAAATTGTTGTTGATTCTGATGGTAGCATTGTATCTTGATTTTCTATGCTATTTTTAAACAGTTCATGTTCACCTATCTCTTCACTCTCAGGTTTGATATTAGAAAAAAAAATCATCAGATGGTACTTCACCTAATGCAAGTAAAGCCAACTCTTTTCTGTCATTTAAATTAATGTGAGGCGAAGTTTTAAATATTATGTTTACCTTGTTTTCCAAGAAAACACAAATGCTTGCAGTATTTCCCGAATCGTCCTTCAAGGCATTCACAACATGCAATATCGGTTAAAACAATGTATTCTTTATTATTATCACTTTCAGATTGCACTTTGTATTTGTTTCCACTTCCGTAATTTCTGCTGCTTTCTTTGAATATTTCATATAAACGATATCCCTGCTGCATCTAGAATGTGCAAACTCCAGCAAGCGAAGTTGATGATACGTTTCAAAAAGTTCAGTTATAAATTTCACTAGTACACAACTATAAAAACTTTCGACCTCTACAATACAACGTCCTTAAAAATGCGAATTGAACTTTCGATGTAATTATTGGTATTGTTTCCCCTTGCTAGTAAGTTATTCCTATAACAGAGACACCATTCCGATCATCTGGACCACAAATTAATCAGCATTAGATTTTTTGTTTCAAAACAAAATGAACCTACGTTTATGTAGCTTTATATGTTGCTGTTTCTTCCTCTTCTGAATACAGAACGCATTGAAAAGCTTTCATTAATTTTTTCCTAGCTTCTTTTTCTACATTATGTTCAGGAAGCCAGAGCCATCGCCATAAAGCTCGGCCAACATGAAAGTGGCAAAGCAGCAGACGTGATCGTGGAAATACACATTTAAGTGCATTCTATTCGGCATCACTGTCATCGGTCATTATAATAGATGGTTGAAATCGTTTGCGTGTGTCGTTTTCCAACGCATTTTTAATAGCTATAAAGGCAAGAGTGTAGTTAGCCTCAGTCTCTGCTGTATGCAATACGCAAGCTAATGGGCAAACACCAAACAAAATTTTTATTGCACAAAATATAAATGTTATTCGTGTACACGTCTGATCACATGACCCACTGGAGTCAATATAAACCATTTCATCAGAATAGCCATTCTGAAATAATCTTTTCAAACCTTGTTTCAACAAAATGTAATTTTTAATTGTATTTCTATTAATTTGTTTGTATTTGAAATCAATTGTAGCTTTGCATTCGAAATTTCTTAAATTTTCTTCCAATTTAGAAACTTTATTAAATGATGAATGTTGGCATCCAAATACGAGGGTGGTCCGATAAGTACTTAGCCTCACCGCCAGATGGCGCCAGTATCGCAAGAGCTGTAGTGTAGTACATTCTAGTAGATGGCTACTGTCGAAATTTCAGCCGGATCGGGATCGTAGTTTTGTTTTGACCGCGTTTGCTCACTCCGGACAACATGCGCAACCGTGAGACCACTTCAGAGCAGTGTTTGACGCTGATTAAGCGCAATCCGAAGGAATTTCTGCGTCGTTTCGTGACAGTCGACGAAACATGGATCCACTGGTACACACCAGAAACCAAGGAACAGCCGAAACAGTGGACTTCGGCCGGCGAACGTGCTTCGAAGAAGGCGAAGACTGTCCTGGTGTGATCCACATCGGGCCACATTTGGGCCGGTTCGACGCCGAATTGAAAAAAAAATTGCCCCACTTGGCGAAGAAAAAAGTGATCTTCCACCATGATAACGCACCGACTCACACCTCCGCTATCGCCACGGCCAAATTGGTCGAATTGGGCTACGAACTGCTGCCCCATCCACCGTATTCTCCAGATTTGGCCCAGTGCGACTTCTTTTTGTTTCCAAACTTGAAAAAGTCACTCGCCGGGCAGAAATTTCAGTCGAATGAGGAGGTCATCGCCGCCACGGAGGCCTACTTTGCAGACTTCGAGAAAACGTATTTTTCAGACGGGTTAAAGAAGTTGGAGCATCGCTGGGGCAAGTGTATCGAGCTAAAAGGAGACTATATTGAAAAATATATCGCCCTTTCTCCAAAATTTTTGTTTTTCTTTTGTAGGCTAAGCACTTATCAGACCACTCTCGTATTTTGCGAAATTGTAAACGCTTTACTGATGGTCATCTTTTCACAATCCAATTGGTGTGCGCAAACGTGGAAAATTGTTGTACGAACCTTTGAGTTTGCTCTTGAGGAGATTCATTTGTGGGAAGTTTGCACAGAATTTTGGCCACGAAATGCTTACTTTCTTGAAATTTGTATTCCAATAAGTTCACACACACTTTTGAAAAAAATTATTTACATTTTTATTTTTATTTTTGTTCAACGTATTCCTTACAACTTTTAAAACTATGATACACTTACGATTTAGGAACCAACTGATGAAATGCACACAGTCAAATGGGTAAAAGTTGTTAAATCCACAAAAATAACTGTATTATAACAAACATCCAATAAAGTATACAGTATGTAAAACTCATATTCGTACACCGACTTTATAAACAGAAAACACACCTTTTCACGCAACTACAAGAAAATATTTTACAAAAACCCATTGTTATAAGGTAAAACACATAAACTTAAGAAAATAAAATGAAACATACCAATACTTTATCCATTATTTTTCTTTGTTTCTGTATTAGAAAACATTTTTCGTTTAAAACAGGGGTGTAGGAATATAACCTTTGCATACTGTGGATAAATAGTATTCGGTAGAGCGTATGTACATAGATACATACGTGAAAATCACTCAAACCTTGCTGAAGTATCTGTAGTCACAAGTAGTTTGCTCTTAACTTTCTTGAACAAAATGTATACCAACTCAGACAGAACCATTTTGCTCTGGATTTGAATGAGCAAACTGTTGTAAGGTGTAGAGAAGCCGGTGTCTGTGCCGATATACAGTTTGGCAATACGCAGCCAACAATAGCGTCAAATATGCCGTAAGTAACCAGACCAATACTAATTTCTCTATAACATTCAGCGAAATATAATATATTGTTTTATTGGAATTCTCATCTTGAGTGGATATGCGCCACTTCCAAGACGTCGAATGTATTGGGAAGTTAACGAGGATACACACAACGTCCTCGTGTCCAAGTCGATAAGGCGCAATCAATTTGAGGAGATATTTCGGTATTTGCATGTCGCAGGCATTGAAAACCTACGTCAGGGTGATAAAATGGCCAAGATTCGTTCAATATTTAATCCAATGAATGAAAACTTTCTGTTGTATGCTTCAATTGAAAAAGATATTAGCATTGATGAGTCCATGGTTCCTTATTATGGGAGACAAGGATGTAAAAAACATGTTCGAGGTAAGCCCATTCGCTTTGGCTTCAAAGCATGGGTTGCAGCCACAT
Organism: Merodon equestris; assembly: GCA_958301585.1. Classification (NCBI taxonomy): domain Eukaryota; kingdom Metazoa; phylum Arthropoda; class Insecta; order Diptera; family Syrphidae; genus Merodon; species Merodon equestris. Next base: position 108,180,432 of record OY284413.1, read on the forward strand.
GCCTAGGATACTGTCTACAAGTAGATATGTATCAGGAATGCTCTGAAAGAACAGATGCAGGAATGGGGTTAGGTGAACATGATATTACATAGCTTACTGGGATCATACAGAAAGCGTTTCCAGATACACAGTTTTCAGTTTTTTGCGATACCTTTTTTACATTCCCAATGTTTGTTAGGAACTTGAGTCAACAAAATATAAAAGTCACTGGAACAGTTCGCCAACATCACGTTGATAATTGCCCTCTTTTGGACGTTAAACTTTGCAAAAAGAAATAAAGAGGTTTTCATGATTTCAAGCTTGACGCAAATAACAATATATGTATGCGCTGTTAGGTGGAATGATAATAGTGTTATGACATTGTTGTCAAATGAATATGGAGTTCATCCCATACAAAAAGCCAGAAGATGTTCTCTAGGGGCTAAAGGAAGAATAGATATTGATCAACCAAATGTAATCAACCAATATAATAAGTTTATGGGCGGAGTGGACCGACTTGGTGCCAATGTAGGAGCATATCGCATTGGTATAAGGGGCAAACAATGGTACAGGCCTATATTATATTAGCTAATTAACTTTACAATTAATAACTCCGCTCTTGTCGCCAAATCACATGGGGCAAACATCAACACTCTGGAGTTCCGTCGCAGTATTGCGAGATCCTTACTCCTAAAACACGGAACAATAAGATCGCAACCAGGACCCGTGCAAAATGTTGCAAGAACCATTTCTGCTCACAAAGCATCACCGGATCATCGATCAGGCGATGTGCAGCTTGCAAAAATAAAACCACTAAAATATGCAGAAAATGCAATGTGCATATTCATGACAAGTGTTTTGTCGAATTTCATTCCTAAAATAATATGTATTAGGTATATGTAATATGTAATATTTGTAATAAGAATGTATTTGAGTCCACTTGTTTATCTTTCTCCTATACAGTTATTCTCCTCAATACTATTCTCGCATATAGGGACCATAAATGGCCAAGGAGTCGTTATGACCCATGCCAAAAACACACTTCCTTGTTACAATAACTTAAAATAGACTTTATTTAGTTGTTTATACATTCAAATAGACCACATTAACCAAAAATGATAAATTTCCCTCCCAAAAAAAGTTCTGGGCATATATCGGTTAAAAAAATAATAATCATAATAATTAGTAATACGATTCAAACTACATACATATTGTAGATAACAATGAAAAATATAAGGAAAAAAAGCAATAGAAGAGTAAAATAAATATAAAGAATATAAAAAAGACAAGATATACATTTTAAATGGGGTTAGAAAAAGGGAGATTTCCATTAGTAACGTTCTTTGGCATGTAAAAGTTTTTTAGTTTGTGCTTTTAATTTGCTTGATATTTAGGGGTTATCTATTCAACAGCTGAACAGCATTCACAAAAAATTAGCGGGACGTTGTTAAATATTTGTGTTTTGGGACAATAAGTTGTAGAGAACGTTTCGCTCTTGCGAACTGAATGCGTTCGAAAAGGTATTCAGGTTCTTTAGTGATTATAATTTTATGCAACAGTAGCGATGTACGATATTTCATCAGTGCTGTAAGTAAAGAGCCTGCAATTTTTTCGTTGAATTCGGAGATGCGCTCATGACTTTCGACTCGGTAGATATATCTGGCACAGCAGTTATACGCTACGTTGAGTTTTATGAGAGACTCAGGGTTCAAGTTTGAGAATAGATCGCAACTGAACAAAATAATGGGTAGAGTGAACAACGTTACCAGTTTATGTTAATTATTGGTCGGCAAATATTTGGTAGTTGGACTTAAGCCTCTAAGAACACCGTGAACCTTGAACATCACATAATTTACGTTGGAATTCGGGCAGAGGATAGGTTGGAAATGTAACCCTAGATTTTTATCAACATAATCAATAGGAGAGTTGTTCATAAAAAGAACCGGCATATTTAAGACGATCCTATTTTTATTGAGAATTAGTGCTTTTGTTTTTGATGTGTTTAGTTTCAGCTTATTTATTATCGACCAATGGTAAACATGATTAAGTTCATGCGAAAATGGATTCATGGCCTGAGGCACACCAGAGTTAACAAGAAGACTCGAAGAAAATTTATTATTATTATTATGGTACCCAAATTGCGACCGGTTTGAAAGATATGGTGACATAAAGACTCCCCACAGAGAAATTGGTTTTTCAGTTTTTTTTTTATGAGAATTTCATCATTCACACTGTCAAAGGCTTTAGAGCAATTCAAACAGGCCATTGATCCGACCATATCGCTATCCATACCCAAGCGGATATCTTCACAGACTTTTAGTAAGGCCGTTATGCAATTATGTTTAGCGCGAAAGCCAGATTAGAACTTTGTGATTAGATTATTTCCGATAAAATCCTATTTCAATTGCCAACTCACCTGACTTTCAAAAACCTTGCTTACATATGTGAGAATGTGTATTGGACGAAACTCGGTACCTCTGGGAGATATTGTTTTTTTAAGGGAATAATTTTAGCGACTTTCCAGCTTTTTGGAAAGGTAGAACTTGTAATAATGGTGTTCATTATGTGGGTGAGTTGATGCACAATATAGGGAAGAAGTGTTTTAATAAAAACAGGATGAATTTCATCCGACTCCATAACTTTAGATTAAATTTTCATCAGAGTAAGTCCAAAACAGAGTTCGTCAACGAATAAAAGTGAAAAGGTGTTTTGAGAGTAATCTGAGATAGGATGGGTTATATGACTATCGCCGTTCGAGCAAGTTTACTATTGATAACCTCTAAGACTAAGTTATTTCTTGGAGTTGATGCCCATTCGGCGCACACCTTTCCAAACAGCAGAACTTGAATTATTATTAGAAAAGGTTTCTGAATAGAAATGTCGCTTATTACTACGAATAAGGAAAGTTACATCAACACGAACGTCAGAGGCGGGATTAGAACCAGTCTATTCAAAGTCTTACCCTGACCCTATGACCCTGAAAGATGAGATCAAAAAACAGGTGAACCAACTTTTAAGCGACAGTCTAATCCGATTTCCATACAACTCGCCGGTATGAATTGTACCAAAGAAGTGATGATAACAAATGCTAAACCAATCAGAACTACTCATCGCTAATTGTTATGCATTAAAAAAGCAAACATATCTAATTTTCTTTTATTCACTTCGCTCAATTTTATATAATACCTTGAATAAAACCACACGAAGTTACCTTTGGAAATAAAGTCTTTTTTCAATTAATAAGATCCTTGAAATAATCATTCAAATAGTAAATCATATTTTTTATAATATCCAGAATTAACTCTGATAAGGTCGATTCAATAAAATAACCTCATTTCCTACTGTCTAACACGTTTACTTAGAGCAGATTTTTCAATCACAGCTCAATTTTTTTTCTTCATAAAGTTTCAAGATGTTAGTAGTATGGCTTATAAGCATCGAAAAACTCCTTGAGAGAGAAAACTATTCCACCCGGAAATTTGCCATCAAGATATACTTGGAACATGAGAGACTATGGGAAACGATAGAGTACGAGTATGAGAGTGGAAAACTGTTGACGTAAATAAAGATGTGAAAGCCCAGTCTTATAATTTTTCCTATAATTTTTGTCCACATTCAGGAAGCAAACACCGCGAAGGGAGTTTGGAACAAATTTCATCAAGCGTTTGTTGACTCCAGGCTTACGAGAAAGGTGGGTTTATTGCCTGATATGATAACAACGAGCTTAGATAGTTGCAGTAAGTATGTCACGAAAATCATGTCCACAGTATACAAACTCCGAACCCTAAACTTTATAATAGGCGACGAGTGCCTTGGCACCTTGCTGCTTGCTGGTCTACCCGATTCATACAAACCTTTGATCATGGCAATGAAAATTTTTGGTGTGACGATTACTGCGGATACTATTAAAACGAAAATACTTCGGGTAGTGAAAGCATTAGATTCGTCGCTATTTTACATTAAGCACAATAAAAACTCATATAACTCAACTAATAAGAAATTTAATAAAATTCAAAACTACAGAACTCACAACCCACCATGCTTTAAATGTAACAAATTAGCAAAAAAGAAAAATGACTCCACCAACAATCCTGACAACATTATGTTTTGTGGCTTTTATAACATCAATAGTTCTTGATGACAACAGATGGTACATGAGCCGGGAGCATCCATGCATTTGACAAGTGCAAGATGATGGAAGTCAAAAGCTGTGGAAAGATTGATATACAGATCAAAGCACGAGATGGCTCCGTGAATAAGATTTAAGTCAGAAATGTGCTTTATATGCCCGAATTAAAAACGAGTTTACTTTCGGTTTTTTTTTTTTTTTTTACAGGCTTCTACTATCTGTTGAAGCACTCAGATGCTTCATTGTACTACCAGACAGACAACTTCCTTTAATGTATTTTCCCCGTTGTGAGAAGGGGCTTCAGTGATGTAGAGCTAGGAGATTCGGCACACACAACGTCGGTTCCAAGGATGCCCCACCGTGCGCAAGCGAAGGGGGGTCAGTCGCAGAGAAAGTGTTCTGTTGTGTCATCCTCCTCCCAAACAGCACAGGTAAGCGTCTCACTGATGCCAAGTACGTAGAGATGCTTAGCAAAAGTATAATGGATAAGAAGAAAGGTCTAGAGTTCATGCATTAATTTGATAGAGGGTAGAGGGAGATCCCGTGCAGGGACGGGTTAAGAATATCCCTGCAGCGATACCTCTCGTAAAAGGCGACTAAAACAAAGGTAAACAAAAATCACATCTAGGCAATTTAGAAAACACCAAAGTGAGCCTAGGGACACATATACCACCATTAAACTGCCCCACAAGTGTACATGCAAATCAGTGGGTTGACACGACTGGAGATCACCGGTGTTTAAGAGTAAGATCAAACAAAAAAATCTGGAGCATGCCCGTGTCACAAAAAAAAAAAAAAAAAAAAAAAAAAAAAAGGCAGGCCGAAAAACAATTGGTGCGAACAAATGCAAAAACACCAGCATTTGATTGGCCTCAGCGATGGAGTAATCCCAATCCGGGAGGCCTGCCGCTACTTTCTGAGGTCAAACCGGCGGACCCCACAAGCGGACCAGTAGGAATGCAGTTAAGTGGGAAGGTTATGGTGCTACACTTCTGACCATAACAACGCCGGAAAAAGGAAAAGAAGAAGATAGAGGGTAGAGGGATAGAGGGTAGAGGGATAGAGGGTAGAGGGATAGAGGACACAGCTTTAAGTGCAGCTTGGCTGTCACTGCAAACAAATGGCATATGCTTTTTCCCTTCCACTTGTGCTTCACAACATAGTGCACGGCCATTAGGATTGCGTATATCTCTGATTGAAAGATTTTCCTAATGAGAAGTGCAGTCGAATATTTTCGCGCTCAAAGAAAACTCCAACGCCAGATATATACCCAGTCCTCTGTAAAAATGCAAAGACAATCAATTTCTGATTCATTATCTGGTCAGAGCCAGTCCTGACGCCGTGAAAGTTTGACTGTGAAATTATAGCGCAACAGGATTGCAGGTATCATTGCGTCGGCATATCCATAAAACAGGAGTCGTAGGATATTTCTCGTGCAAGTACACTGTCACTCCAATGCGAGTTGTACCTAAACCATTTCTCTTAAGGCGCGACATGCCTTTCAGTGTGCGTCCTCTGATATATATGTCCAGGGGTGGAAGAATCATCATAATGTCTAGAGCAGCGCTCGGGGTGCTGGGGAAAGCCCCGTACAGCTGAGATACACCGCTCTTTGGAGCTTAGTGAAAGAGGCCACGTATGTTTGCGTGTCAGCCTGTCAAAATATACCTGCCAAATATACCTTTGCATTGCCAAAAAGCTAACAGCGCTTTGGTGGTTTTTGACTCAACATGCTTCGACTAAAAATGACTACCAGGTCCTTAGCTTCCTTGAATATCGGGATGGGAATGCCTTTTGGCACCAACTGAGTAATGCCAGTACTTTTCCTCCAGTGCCGGAAAAGGTTAGTATCTGCCTATTTGTACATTTGTTATGTATACTTTTATTTTATATTGCAATAATATTATATTTTTTATGTTTGCGTGTAGTATGAACGTACGTAATAAAAATTAAAAATTGAACAGGGCCATTATTCGATACTTCTTTAAAAAAAGAGAAAGCCGAGAAAAATTTAACTTTTAGTATTACAATTTTAATTATAAAATTATTTATAATTTTATATATGTGGCGATTCACTAAAGGAGAGATATAGCCCTCGTATTGCTAATACTAGTTGACTAAAAATATTTTCATAAATTGTACGTTTCCTCGTGTATGTAAGTACAACTCGTAACGTACATCAAAGTAAGAAATTCTTCTTCTTCTAAGATGGCGTTACAGCTCATGAAGAGCCAGAGCCTAGCTTCTCTCATTCACTTATGTTGTGTGCGATTTGTTTCTTTTTTTTCACACAAGTGAACGGGACCTACATTTTAATGCCGATTCCGAACGGCGAGAGTCGAGAAGCTTTTTTAAGGCAAGTGTACTACGGGGGGTTTTGCCAGTTCCCCGCCGAGGAGAGAAGCCGCGTAATAAATCATTTAAATCGTGGAGTTATGATGTCGAAATATTCTTTAAAAGTATATATGTAGGTATTTGCTCTCCAATTAACAGAAATGTATCAAAATATATAATAATTAATCAGAAAATGTTTTATATTACGAGTATATTAAAAAAGGTCCAGCCGTTTTGTAAGAACCTCTTTATGGATCTTAATGGTTTATTGCTCCTATTCCTATTCTGTTAAAAAAGCAATATCCTTTTAAAATCGCCTTATGATCACTAAAATAAACATTTTTCTTCTTTACGGATAGGTAACTGATATGAAACATGGCTGAATCTAAGAAAAAATGTCGACAGTTCAGTGTTGATTATTTGTAATTTGGTTTTCTTCCATCAAAGGCAGACAAACGATTGCCCATATGCCTTTTATGTAACAAAATTTTGAGCAATGACTCTATGAAACCATCGAAGCCCGAAGATCATTTAAGAATATGGAATAAAGAATATGGTAAAAATGTAGCAGCAGGGGGTCCACCGAAATCAGGTGCTGCTCAAAACGGATTAGCAGGAAAAAAAACAAACGGAATAAACAACAAACATACATCAAAAACCTTTTGGCACAAAATAAATATGTATATATCCGGAACACTCAATTCAAAAGTAAATTTAATTACTTTAAATTTTCACAAAGAAAACAAAAAGGGCTCTAAACTTGAGCCCTCTATTCATAGACGCCTATAGATATAATCCAAGCCATAGTTTAGTCTGGATCAGTACTAAAAAGAATCTATTTATATTCAAAGAAAAACTAATTTCAAATACAACTCGAGGCCAGTTATTTTAGAGCTGCCTAGTTTAGGAGTTAACGTACGAAACATTTGGAGTAAGACAGAGTGTACTTGAGAAAATTTGCTGACAATGCGCCTGCGCAAGGTAAACATGCCCTACAGCTCAACCTGTCGTCGAAGCACCATCGCCATCATCGGATACAACGGTCATCCGAGTAAACACGCTACACATCCGTCCACCACATCATCAGATCCACTACATCCATCTATCTACTGTCATCCGAGAACCCAAGCCACTGCGCCTCCACTTGCAATTTTAGTATTTATTTAAGGTAATTTGAATTACAATTAAGTAGAGTTGTAATCAAGATTCGGCCGAGCACGGGGAACCGCTGCCGGTAATAACATATTTATTTCTTAAAATAAAATTACTGAGTTAATTGCCGAGGGGAACTAAAGACCAAACAGCCACAACTCAACAAACGCCACGCAAGTTACAGGCTCAGCATTTACAAGATACCCATCAGCAATAAGAATGTATAGCCCATTGAGGTCATCAGAAGTCAACAACGGTAAGCTGCTTGTCGAAGCGAGGAAAGGGACGCCATCACCATCACCATCGACGTCTGAAGCATCCGGACAACAACAACGATCAGAACAATTAATCCCCGTAGAAGCGGATGTTACCTACCTCTCCGATGGTAGGGAAGATCGCTACACGGGGGACAACAACCCCTTCGCCGCCCTCTCAAGTTCGGCTACGGAGGAGGAGCATAGCGAACTTGAGGAGAAGGAACGTTTACTACGCGCCCAGCTACAGGCCGTTGTCGAAAAGCTGAAAGTAATTAAAAATAAAGAGGCAGAGCAGGCATCAGCCGCCCCTCAACAAAAGCAGCCACAGAAGAAGCAGCAGCAACAACAACAGCCACAGCAGCAGAAACACCAGCAACAACAACAGCCGCAGCAACAGAAGCAGCAGCAACAACATCAACTGCAGCAGCAGAAACAGCAGAAGCAGAAACAGCAGCAACAACAACAGCCAAAGCAGCAGAAGCAGCAGCAACAACAACTGCAACAGCAGAAACAGCAGCAACAACAACAGCCGCAACAAGAGCAGCAGCAACAACGTCCTAAAAAAGAGAAAGTGCCACCCATCCTCACCTATACCGCGGCCCTACGAGAGACCATCGACCTATGTAAGTATGCTATTGGTGTAGGTAATTTTCAATTTAAATGTTTAGGCCAGAAACGCTATGCTGTTCAGTGCAAGGCACTGGAGCAGCATGCTTATAAAAAGCTTATTGAAGGAGTCCCCAACGGAGTTTTTCTCCTTCACACCAAAGCCGAGAGGTAACAGACGATGCTCCTCAAAGGCATGGAGTCGATTACAGACCCCGAGGAAATGCTCTCAGAGCTCAAAGAGTTCGAGAGTGATGACCTCAAATTCGTGGGGGTTAAGCCATTCTCCACGGTGAGCTCCTGACGGGAAAAGCGAGTGATTCCCTTCTTCGTGGTACAGCTCACACCCAGCAGCAAGCTGGAGAAGCTAAGGACTATAACTTCCTTAGCATCCCAGACTGTAACATGGGAAAAATTAAAGAGGAGCGGAAACATTTTGCAATGTATCCGCTGCCAAAGGTTCGGGCACGCCGCGTCGAACTGCGGAATGCAGCCTCGATGCGTTAAGTGTGCAAAGAACCACAAGAACGAGGAATGCGACATTGGGAAAGATTAGGTGACGGACAGAGAGTAGCTCGAGTGTGTCTTGTGTAAGAACCGAGGACACCCTGCAAACTATCGGGGATGTCCTAAGTTCCAGGACATCAAGAAAGAAAACCTGGCTCGTAAGCAGAAGGTCGAGGATAAGCGTCCCTCGAGTCGCTTAAAAACACCAGCCGTTACATCCCAGTTGACCTACGCCCAAATGGCGGCAGGCTCGGGAAAGACGGTACAAAAGCCCAGTGCCTATCTCTAAGGCACCGGAGGCCGAGGTGGATGTCTGTTCGATCTTGCTCTCAATCCAAGGACAGATTGGGCAGCTCCAACAACAGATGGCGACCCGAGTAGATAGTATCTGCTCGCTTCTGCCGGGTCTAGCGCAACTAAGGTCATGATGGGTGCGCTGGTAGAGAGGCCCTTGAAGATCATGTCGGTGAATGTAAATTCGCTGATAAGGATTGAGCGGCGAGCCGTACTTTTTAACTTGTTGCAGGACGAAAGCCCCGACGTACTCTTGGTTAGCGAAACAAAGCTAAACTAGAAGCACAAAATCGGGCACAGGGCTGACAAGATGGCTTTTTCATAGCAGCCAACTTTATTCCAGAGTGAAGGTAATCTGCTACATTGCGGTTGCCTATGGATGTCCCGTCTGGTTCAATGTGAGAGCCAGGTTACTGGAAAGGATTCGGGTGTTTGATAGACAATGTTTTAGGACTTGTCTCGGGCTACATAGGACTCCCGAATCTGAGTACACGAAATTTTACCCGAACAAGATCCTATACAATAGGGCCAGGATTGTACGGATAGATAATTTTCTGATCAAACTGATTCGAAGCCACGTTGCAAGAGCAATGACTTCGGTCAATAGCCTGATCTTCGGGGCTTTTTTTTTTTTGTTTTTTTTTTTTTTTTTTGTTGGAGGCTTCTGCTATCTGTTGGAGCACTCAGACACAAATACTGGTCCATTGTACTGCCAGACAGACACCTTAGATGGCGTTGGAGCTCATATGGAGCTAGAGCCAAGCTTCTTTTTACTCACTTATGTTGTGTGCGATTTGTTTTTTCACATAAATGAACGGAACCTAAAGCTTAATGCCGATTCCGAACGGCGAGAGCCGAGAAGCTTTTTCATGGCAAGTATACAACGGGGGGTTTTGCCAGTACCCCGCCGAGGAGGGACGCCGCGAAATAATCATTCGATGGCGTTGGTGTTATCGGGATCCGAACTCGCTCATCTTGCGTCAGCGGCCGACACACTACCCACTGCGCCACGGGGCTTATTACCCCAACGATTTATATCATGAGAGAGTGCGCCTTAACGGCTTTGTCCCGCCAGAAGCATTCTTCTATCTAGATAGATGTGGTCTCATCCAGGATAGATTGGCGATACCACTTATCTTCCACGTGGGTAGCGATGCCGTGGGCCCGAGGGCCTCAGGTTCTGTAGATCGGTCTCACGCCGGGATCGGGGAGACGTAGTCTACCCTAGGGCAGGGTAGGGTAGGTAGTAGTAGGGTAGGATAGAGAAAAAGAAATAAAATAAAATAATATAATATGTACTGTATATTAAAATTTAACAAAAAAAGATATATATATTAAATATATATTATGTATATACTACAATATATATATACATATATTTAATTAAGCTGGAATAAATTAGGTTTAGTTAGGTTAAAGTAGGCTTAAGTTTTATATATAATACCAAAAAACGATCATATGCTAAGTTTTTTTAATAAAACAAAAACATTCTTCTTAGCTTAAGTTAGTTAAAATAATGTTAACCCTTAGATGCATGATTTTTCCAAATTTGGATTAAAAATTATTTTAACTTAGTATTGGCTATAGAAACACTTCCTCATCAATAATTTTTAGTTTTGTCAAACTATATGTTAATAATTTGCTAAAATATAGTTGGTGCCAAATATGGCACATCATTCATTTAGCCTTCAAAAAATTAAAACTAGAATCCAGTTGATTTGCTAAAGTTTTAATATTGTTAATAATTCAAATTTTATTTTTTCGTAATATTATAATATGTACATACATATATTCTTCTTTTCCTTTTTCCGGCGTTGCTATGGTCAGAAGTGGAGGACCATAACTTTCCCACTTAACTGCATTCCTACTGGTCCGCTTGTGGGGTCCGCCGGTTTGACCTCAGAAAGTAGCGGCAGGCTTCTCGGGTTGGGATTACTTCATCGCTGAGGCCAATTAAATGCTGGTGTTTTTGCATTTGTTTGCACCAATTGTTTTTCGGCCTGCCTTTTTTTTTTTTTTTTTGTGACACGGGCATGCTCCAGATTTTTTTGTTTGATCTTACTCTTACAACACCGGTGATCTCCAGTCGTGTCAACCCACTGATTTGCATGTACACTTGTGGGGCAGTTTAATGGTGGTATATGTGTCCCTAGGCTCACCTTGGTGATTTCATTGCCTAGATGTGATTTTTGTTTACTTTTGTTTTAGTCGCCTTTTACGACAAGCGAGAGGTATCGCTGCAGAGATATTCTTAACCCGTCCCTGCACGGAAAATGTACATATATTAATGTACATTAATAGAAACATCTACTTTTCATGAAATGTTGAACATTTGCGGGATGTTAAAAAAAGATTTTTATCTGCATGATGGGAACTTACACCTCGGACTTGGGAGAACTGACCTTAACATTTGGGGGTCGTCGTGGTGCAATGGTAATCATCACCGACTGTTAAGCGGAAGGTTTGTATTTCAAGTCTGTCCATAACCAAAAACACTTTCTATACGGAATAATTGTTCAACAACATAAGTTGTGAGTGAAAGATGATCAAAAGAACGCTGACGAATGCAAAACACTCGTAGTACGAGTATAAGATCACTTCAAAATTCATTCATCGTGTGCATTTCCAATGCAATACCTTAATGACATGGAAATAAAGAAAAATTTACTATGTACTACAACCAACGCAACAAATTTAGTCGAACCTCCCGAATCCTATCTAGGACAACCACCTCCGGAGAGTGGTGAAAGAACATCTTCGACTCAAACCATCTTCACCCCGTCCAGGTTGTGTGACAAACACCATAAGAGCGTAACTCTTGATCCTGCGCGAACTCTAAAAAAAACCGGCGTATGGTTGACGCCATCACACTTGTTGAAGGTATGGGTGCAGGTGGTCCTTTTTTCAGCTTGAAGTGAAGAAACAGGCCTTCCACGTTTTAACAAAGACTGTGAGCTGATACAAATATTGTACAAGGTCTTTGCTGATTCGTTTCGAAAGCGAACTAAATTTATGTCATTGTGAGCCGAAGTTTGTTTATAGAGGAGCCATGAATTTATAATAGCCAAATCGACCAAGTGATAGAAAATGCACACATACAACTTTTTGGATTTCATAGAAATAGTAGATCTTCCGATAAATCTGGCCATCAAATCTACCTCTCCCAAATATCGATTATTTTATTTTATTACAGCCGGTCATTTTATTGTTATGTTGGATTTAGTTTTTTTACCGGACCTTTCTATAATTTCCTTCAGTTCAGTTCAAACAAAGGTTGATACTATGTTGACGCATTCATTATCTTTCCATGTCAAATTGGAAATAGATGTTCCTTCAAAATCAGCACGAATTCGACTGAGGCCTCTCTAGCTGCGTTCTATATTTCATCATCGCTTGGTAGCTTGCAACTTGGTATCCTGTTCCGCCTCATTGTTTCCAAGGAAAGTATTCCAACTTTGCCAAATAATACTGAAGCTGAAGGATGGTGTAAAAATTATCAAATCAATCTTGCATGCCCGGGTTACTTCTCGACAACTACACAATATTGCTACTTGATCCTAAATCTGGCTATTTGTATTATTCACGTTCAGCAGCATTATTTTCTAGACATGTGTCAACTTCAAAATTTTATGCAGACACACTATATAAAACAAAAATATATTGAAGTATTGCTTCAGATGATGTTTGGTTTTTTATGCACAAACTTGTTCATCGGCGGAAAGGTGAATTGATAGACATTTCCTTTTGAATCATTCAATAACTACGAATTTTATGAAATTTGTCAAAATCTGATGAAGTTTGTTTAGTTGTCATTTTGGAATTATTATTGATGTGTAAAGAATGAATTTTTTCAAAGCAATTTAGTGTCATAAAATTCTTTACCATATCAAGGCCGATATCTCTATCTCAATAAATTCTTAAATTTGGGTTAATTGGAGCTGAAGATAGAATTAAAACGCAGAGATAAAAGCCACATTTTACAACAGAAATTGTTCCCAATTGTTTGGCACAAACAAACAGTCGCCCAAAAACCTGGTAAAAAACTTACCGTGAATTATTATATGTTTATTCCCTGATTCAGTAAGCTATAAACTTACTAAAAATTTTTTTTTTTAATAGTTAACTATACAAAATTATAATGTTAGACGATGTTCGCTCAACTGATTTGCACTAACAAAGAGATGCACGGTACACCAATTACGCTATGTCAATTTTGTAAATATTTATAAGAGAGAATCAACAACTGCACATATAATGCGTCCATGGATATAGATGACATGATATGGCGTGTTATTTGTACCAACATAATGTCTCCAAGCTCAAATATTGGACGGAAACTTGTTTGTATGGAACATTAGGCATCTAAGGGTTAATTGTAAGTTGATATAGTAGTCGAAAGACATAGACTTAAGTTGTTACGCTTATTTTAGAGTGTCCGCTTAGGGCCAGTAAGACATCTAGATTGTTAAGATAGTTAAACTAGTTTTTAAGCATTTTTGTCTAGGTTAAGATAGATCTAAGAAACTTTAAATAAAAATGAATTAAAAACTAAAAAAAAAAAGTCAACAACGGTTCCCAATAGAAGGGTTGTAATTCTAACGGCTCTAAGTGCCAAAAAATCAAAAGTCAATATTTTTAGGAAAATACAATCTAAGTGCCAAGCCTAATAATATCCAAATGGATCCAAGTGGTTTTTTCTTTTAAAATTTTACCCACACACAAATAAAGTTGTGGTAGGGTCTAGGTGCCATCGCTCAAAAGCGTCTGTGCGTTCAGGCACTTTTGGCACAAATTGGCACTTAGACCCTTTAGACTTACAACCCTTCAATTTATGTTTTCAGCGGAAGTGCACAGTAAATTTGTAATTGTACAAGTGAAATTCAAAAATATTTATTCAGCGTCTTCTGTTCATCCTATCAAGCGTTTAGCTTTGTAGTAAGCCAAAATACAATGTATAGGATAATTTTTAGCAAAATGGATAATTAGAACTACAATATGATTCACGCTTTATGTTTATCAATTGATACTTCGAAACGCGTGATCAATAGCGTTCAATAGTAACAACTTACACAATTGCTTCAAAAGAAACATAGGGAAATATTATATTTAGTCGATACCGGATTTAATAAGGATAAAGTTTTTGGTTGGAATGTGTGTTCCCCTATATTATCGCTTTGGTGATAAACTTAGTGATGAACTAACAAATTGCGCGCGGATTCATTTGTTGTGTTATAATTATCTTAAAGTTGGACTTTCGTCGAACGAAAGTCGTGTCTTATCGTGTTTTTAAATCATGTCATTAGTGTCTTGTCTATCCTAAGAATTCTGACAATGTATTGGCAAATACAGTGGCAGTGAACTAAAAAGTTTAAAGAAGAAATTGAAAGAAAGAAAGAACAGTGCAATCCGTTAGCGTAAGAGGAAAAAAAAGAAACAAATGCCCTATCGCGACTAGAAGGTCCTAGGAATGCCTCCAGCTAGCTGTGCTAAGTGCGTGTTCGCAGAACTTCAGTCATCCTAAAAGATGAAAGGGACCCCTCCAGGACACCGACATAGCGATAGCACCGGTATTAGTGCTGGAAGCTGTAGAAATATGTTATAAAAAACGGAACAAAGATCAAAAGGAAAAAAGAAAGAAAGAAAAACAAAAAAAGTAAAAAATAAAGCCAGTAAAATTTAGAAGTAAAAATAATAATATTTGTAGAATAATTTACATTAAACAATTTAAAAGCAACCCTGTCTATTAAGACAATAGTTAGTGGTTTTCCTCAACACTCAACAAATTGTATTATATTTGTTATATTTCTGCCGTTACGCCCACTTCTTTGAATGTAAGTACCAACCCATCTAATCGTTTAAGTATGGGCCCAGCCATTGATCTGGCCACTAGCACAGAGCCCATGTGCTATTTCAATCCAGTGCTACGAATAGTGGATTACCAGATGTCCCAACCACTCCCGAACTGGATGCACCTTGGTGTGGACCAGACGATATTCCCAGAATATCGGGATGGACTGGAGAACCTCGATAAAGTTCCTGATGTGGTTCGATGCTTACGGGAATTCTCTGGAGACGCCGGAGAATTTTCCTCATGGAAGAAGAGCGTAGATCGGGTATTACTGATCTACGAATACGTCAAAAGAACACCGAAATACTACGGCATATTTAATGTAGTCCGAAGCAAAACTATTGGACAGATCAATGTTGCAATGGAGTCTTACAATACTCCCCTTAATGGGGAGAGTATAGGTCAATGCCTTACAATGCATTACGCCGACAAAAGGGATGCAATCACCCTCGAATATCATATGTCATCCTTTGTCCAATACAATCCAGGTGTTTTATCAGACTGTATATTCGATCCTAAACAAAATATCCTGTATGGATATACCTTCGGAATCGATGAGGTTGTTTTATCAGACATATAGGGATAAAGCCCTGGACACCTTTATCAGAGGCTTAGGAAGGAACCCGTAGATCTTCCGCAGGCACTACATCTTTGCCTGGAACTCGAAAACCAGAGTTTTAGGACAAATTATGCCCAAGGTCACGGTATCCCGAGAACGCTTTAAATTTCAACATCTTCTTCCGAGTCCGTCGACCGAGTGCTAAACCCATCCAGACCTCTAACACCAGAAATTTCTCTTATAATCCAATCCCAACTAAAAATATTTTTAGACATCGTCCAAATATCCATCCACCGAATTATTTCCAAGGTCAACACTTTAACTACACTTTAACAACCCGAATTACTTCCAACGTCAAAGTTTCAATTCAAGTCACCACCAGCCAGCCTTAACGATAAAACAGGAATCACGGACGAAGCCCTCAAGTGCGCGATATCAACAACCAAAATAAGCAAAGGTTCACTAGCGGCTCAGGTAAAGTAAGAACACCAATAAATCAGGGCTACCAAACCAGCCGAACTTCCAATTAGTAACCACTATCGAGACTTGAGTATAGATGAACAGCCATTTACGATGACCCGACAAGTAACCAAGACATAGAAGAACCAAGCACTCCGGAATTGGAACATTGCGATATAATTTTTTTAGGCTAGGCGACCCTTCCTTGGCCTATATCAAGTCAAAAACAAAAAGTGAAGATTTACTTAAATTTTTAATTTTTTTTAATTTAATTTTCCGCAAGAATAATTCTTTTCAATCTGCCCCATGTAAACCTAAAATTCTTTCTTTTGCCGTCGTTGCACACCTTTCACGGAGTTCTGGGTAACGACTATCTTAAGGAACTGTCAGCCGTTATCCATACAGAAGACAACGTTATGACAACACTCGGTTGAAAAAAAATACACTCAGACAGTTAGACCCCCAACGTTTTAGGTATTAAAACAGATAATATGACGGTTTCCCAACAAGAACTATTACACAGCTGTAAACCTGTATCGAAATCTCTTTTCCGAACCATACGAAAAATTAACATTCACACTAGAGTCGTCGGAAAAATTCGAACCACAGACTCCGCCGTTTATAGTAGGTACTTTCCATTTTCCATCGCACTTAAATGCGAAGTTGAGAAACAGATACAAAATCTTCTAGCGTACGCCATAATCAGACCTTCTAGATCTCCAATTATTTCATCGGAAGGGATAAAGACCAGCCCCTCAAAAGTCGATACCTTACAAAACTT
Organism: Merodon equestris; assembly: GCA_958301585.1. Taxonomy (NCBI): domain Eukaryota; kingdom Metazoa; phylum Arthropoda; class Insecta; order Diptera; family Syrphidae; genus Merodon; species Merodon equestris. Next base: position 108,197,337 of record OY284413.1, read on the forward strand.
TCCAGTTCATTTCTTGGCTTGTCAAGTTATTACCGCCGCTTGGTAAAGGATTACGTCTGTCCAAACACCAGTCTGCCAAAAAACAATTTTTTATTGACCCAACTTCTTTGGATTAAGCAATCTCTCATATCTAAAGACCTCTTTCTGATGTACTCCAACTTCGATAAACATTTTGAATTAACAACCGCTACTTCTAATTACGCCATTGGTGCAGTTTTATCTTAGGGAGGGAAGCCAATAACCTTTATCTCATGAACGCTTAATTCCACAGGAGAATTACGAGGCCAATGAGAAAGAAATGTTGGCGATTATATGGGCCCTTGGCTCTCTGCGTAATTATCTACATGGCTCCGCGAAAGTCCGGACTTTACTGACCACAAACCTATTACATACGCACTCAGCAACAAAAACAACAATAGTAAAATGAAGAGGTGGGAAGCAATTCTAGAAGAATACAACTATGAAAGAACAACATCGTAGCGGATGCATTCTCTCGGCCTCCTCAATCCCTGACCTAAAATTCGAAACTGTATGCCCTACCTGTCGCAGGAGTTACGTATAAGATAGCGTAAGCTAGACTTAAGTATTATCTTGTTCCCACGATTCCTCACACCTTGTTATCTTTGTAATCCAAACACTCATTTCCTCTCTATAGTGTTCCCATAGAATTCTTCATACCTGTAATTTAATAATACGGCGTCCCAATTGTAATGTAAAACTTTTGTTTGTCAAACCGAATTCCTGAGCTTGTATTGTAGCATAATAAATAAATGTGCGGAACTAGATTCCAGGTCAGTTATGTATCAGTCCAGTTATGAATAAAACTGATTTTTTTTACAAACCCCTTCTTATTTTAACATAAGTCAGGCACACAGTCACCGAGCCACAATTTATAAAACTAAATCTCAAAGAAGCCCTAAAGAAACTTCTTAACCCATCCGCAATTAATGCGATAAAAGCCGAGGAAGACATTATGGGCACCATACAAGAAATCTACCCTTCCACTTTCATGAACTATGAGATTGGATTTACTAGACAAGTCGCAGATGGGGCATTTCACGTCAAGCGGACAAGGAAAAAAAAGTGAGGTTCTGAAATTAGATTCTAGTAGATATGAATACGAGCACATAATATTTTTTTTATATGATGTGTATTTGTCAAGTTATGGGCTTCTAAAGAATCGTCTACATCAAAATTTGTATATTTTCGAAGAATTTTTTCGTACTGAAAAAAATTACAATAAATTTTCACATTACCCGATTTGCATCAAAAGTTTCCTGCTCTTTTTAAAAAAGAAATCAATTCCGAAAAAAAAAAAAAAATTAATGTTCAAAACCGGAAGTAAACATTTCGAAACAACATTCGACCAATTTTATTTTTATTTTTCTTATTTCAAAATATAGCTTAGAGTATAATACACCAGAAGTTTTGAAATGGGATCCGCATTATTTAAGGAGGTAGGTAAATTAATGTATGTACATGTAGCAGTAAGTATGATGTTAGGCGTTTGTGTATGTCGGCCGGTTGGTGCGAATAGAGTTAGTATTATTGTGGTTTGTATAGTATTTAGTATGTATAATAGTATTAGTAGAAATTAGCATATAGTATTAGTATAATTAGTATTTTAGTGCTAATATTATAAAGAAATAATGTTTGTTTGTTAGTTTCTAAGTTAGGGTACCCCTACCCTAACCTATCTCCGGAACTACTAAAAACGACTACTACTACTACTTAAAACTGCTGTGAAATGATAATGTAATGAAATAACGTAATAATAAATTTAGAACGATTTTACTTTATAATTTTTACAATTATACCTTGAGCATCTACGCAACTGGTTCTTTTTACAAGAATACCTTCCGTTGTCGGAATGAAGGCATGCAATTTTTTAGTTCCTGAAATAAAAATTCAAAATCAAACCGTAAAAAAATTCTTTCAAGATTAACATCATCTTTGGAGCGGTAATAAAACGCTGTTTGTTTTAAAGATTATTTTGCCCATTTATATAACTGCATTGGTGAAACGATTGATCTACTTGCAGGTAATTGTAGACTTGCACGCGTCGCTAAACGTCATCTGAAATCATAACAGATATGATATAATAAAACACCGAAGTCAGAAGTGATGCTTGGTCGTTATTCCAATGAAAAGATTGGGCAGCATCTTGGAAAACGAAACTATAATTTTCTGCAAAGTCACATTGTACGAGTATTTCTCCTTCATTGATAGTCTCCTTAAGATTTTTAAAATAAAGCGCCTGTGTTTTGGCGCAATAAAGCTGCAATATAAGCATGAGGTTTCAGAGTATCCAAGGCATCACACAAGCTATCTACAAAATCATCAGAAGATAGTACTAGAGTAGATAATGTGAATCGGTATGTGCCAAACCACATTCTCAACTGCACTTCTGTCACTTGATGGTTATCGAATATGATTTTCAAATTATCACGAATTGCACTTAAGGCAGGACAAGACTTACAACATTCAATTGGCGGTGTTTTTGCAGTTATTAAATGACACGTCTCTGTTGGATTGGGAGACATCATCTTGCGAAGGCAATCCTTATAACATGAAAGTTCCATAGCTGTAAGATTAGCTATGTCTCCACTATTCAACATTAGCTTTACATTTTGGTGATAAGTACAAACACATACCATATGTGTTCCAGGGTCGCCAGCGAGGATACATTGTTACATTGTTTAGGTCTTAGAGTAAAAACCTTTGTTAAACCTACTTGTACGTCTGGATATTCTTCCTTGAACTTCTGAAGAAGTTCATCAATATTGCACATTAGAAGTTGTTTTTGTATCTTCTTTCTTCTTCTTCTTTTCCTTTTTTCCGGCGTTGTTATGGTCAGAAGTGTTTTTGTATGTGAGTTCTTTTTCCGTCATCCTGTTTAACAGATATAAAATCTTTTTTACCGGGCATTATTCGGCTAATAAAATTTTTTAACCAAGTTTTCGGTCTCGGGTAGTAGTTTACGACCACCACGTGGGTTCGGAGATGACAAAATACCAAACTGATCTACAAGCTGTTTTGCTTTTTGTATTTTAATTTCATAATTCGCATATTAACCGACATAAACAAACGCCTAACATCATACTTACTGCCACATGTACACACATTAATTTACCTACGTCCTTAACTAATGCAGATCCCATTTCAAAACTTCTGGTGTATTATATATATACTCTAAGCTATATTTTGAAATAGGTAGGTAGGTAGGAGTGGCTGCCTGATATCAAGCTGCCAGGCCCAATTAGCGCTTATGCGCCGTTTTGATGCCACCACTCAGTGATCTAGTGTGCTATTATTGGAGTTTCATATCCATCCTGTGGAATTAAGGAATTTGATGATATTACAGAATCCTATTTCCCTGAATTCTGATAGGTCGTCGAAGGACATTTTGCCGAGTAGGCGCTGTCTGGTTCTAGCTAGAGCCGGACATTCACACAGGAAATGGGAGAGAGTTTCCTTTTCCAGTGGGTTCTTGCAACTTCGGCAGTAGGTGTTGAATGGGATGCCTAACTTAGCAGCGTGGGTACCGACAGGCCAGTGGCCAGTACAGATGGCTACAATTCTGACAATCTCTTGTCGGGGTCTGTTAGTTAGGTCGAGGGTTCTTTTCCTGTTATAGGAGGGCCATGTTTTCCTTGATATGACGCAGTTGCTAAGACTGCACCATCTGGAGTTCGCGCTCGAGAGAAAGTGTTGTAGAAGGTTTGTCTTGACCTGTCTGATGGGGGGGAGTACTGCCTCCGCCAAAGAACAGTCGAGGGAAGAGCCGTGCCTTGCTAAAGCGTCGGCCTTTTCGTTCCCCTCTATTTTGCTGTGGCCAGGAACCCAAATGAGTGTAATGTTGAAATAGTCTCCTGCACAGCTGATTTCATCCTTACACTGTGCAACTAATTTGGATTTTATGGAGTGAGAGTCGAGGGCTTTGATAGCTGATTGGCTATCAATATATATATTGACATCTCTCTTGGTAATAGGATAGCGCGTGAGTAACTTGCAAGCTTCCTTAATCGCTAGTATTTCCGCTTGGAACACGCTGGCCGAGTCTGGAAGTCGCAACGATTTGGAGATATTCAATTCCGCTGAGAAGATACCCGAGCCAACCCCACACTCCATTTTCGAACCGTCGGTGAAAAAGGCTACCTGATGGTTCTCAGAGTGCAGTCCCTGTTTCCATGCCATCCTGGATGGTAAGTGGACATGGGCGGCTTTATTTGGGTTGTGTGTGGGTGTCGTGAAATCGGTTGTAGTCGTGGCCAGGTCACTAGGTAATAGGTCCAGCACCCTGCTATGACCGTAGGGTTTAGATGACCAGAACCCAGATTCTCTGAGTCTAATGGCGCTACAGGCTGCATTATATCTGATGAAGAGGTCCAGAGGGAGGAGGTTTAGGAGTACGTTAAGTGCCTCGGTCGGAGTAGACCGAAGGGCACCGGTTACCCCGATACTGGCCGATCTCTGTACTCGGCTTAGTTTTTTGATGTTGTATGCCTTACTTAGGGCAGGCCACCATACGAGCGCTCCGTAGGTGAGGATTGGGCGGATGACAGCCGTGTACATCCACACCACCATTTTGGGTCGGAGTCCCCAGCTTTTGCCGAAGGTTCTGCTACAGGCATAGAAAGCGACACATGCTTTCCGTACCCGATGTTCAATGTTTATCTTCCAACTGAGCTTGGGGTCAAGGAGAGTGACTGGTTGTTGAGTCGAGGGAGATTAAATGCCGGTTTCTTATATTTGGTGGTAAACAGCATCAGTTCTGTTTTACTCGGATTGACGCTTAGGCCGCATCCTGAGGCCCAGGCGCTTAGCTTAGTCAGAGCTCTCTGTGAGATTTCGCTAATTACCGAGGGAAACATTCCCGATACTAGGATGACCACGTCGTCAGCATAAGCAACTGCCTTTATTCCGATTCTCTCGAATTCTTTCAAAATTTTATCGATAACCAAGAGCCATAGTAGAGGCGATATTACCCCACCTTGGGGTGTGCCTCTATCTACGGTCTTAACTATAGTGGTGTTGCTTATCTGGGCCTGAATGATCCTAGTTCTGAGCATGGATATGATCCATCTGCTAACAAGTCCCTCTACCCCTGCCGTGGTGAGGGCTTCTTGGATCGATTCAGTGTGAACGTTGTTGAAAGCGCCTTCTATATCTATGAAGGTAGCTAAGGTAAATTGTTTATGGTGGGTGGATTTTTCGATTGTCTGCACGAATACAGGGCGGTCTCAGTGGATTTGCCTTTAATGTAGGCGTGTTGGGACTTCGAAAACTTTGTGTTTTTTAGGAAGTCGCGGATGTGCCTGTCCAAGATGCGTTCGAGGGTCTTCAGGACGAAGGATGTGAGGCTGATAGGTCTGAAATCCTTTGCGGATTCATGACCGCGCTTGCCAGCCTTCGGGATGAAGATACATCGAACTCTTCTCCAGGCTAGGGGGATGTAGTTGAGTTTCAGCGAACTTCGATAAATCACCGTTAGCCAGGGTATAACCTTGCCCAAATTCTTTTGTAGCATTATAGGAAATATCCCGTCAAGTCCCGGTGACTTGTATGGTGGGAAGCTGCTGATGGCCCAAGATATATGTATTATCGGGGTTGATGATCAAATTAGCATCGTCCCGTGGTGTGTGCTGCGTGTGATGAGGGACCTGCGTAGTAGTCCCGTAGTCTTTACATCCGGGGAAGTGGGTGTTCAAGAGAAGTTCCAGGGACTCTTCTGTGGAATCTGCCCAAACACCGTCGTTACGTCTAATGTAGGATGGATTCTGGTGCTGTTTGGATAGGATTTTGCTCAGCCTGGCAGCATCCTTTAGTGTTTCGATAGACTGGCAGTACTCTGACCACGCCTGAGCTTTGGCTTTGCTAATGGCCTTTTTGTAGAGTTTAAGGCAGTCTTTGTAGGGTTTCCAGTATTTGTGTCTGTGGCAGATGTTGAAGAGGTCTCTTGACATTTTCCTTAAAACGGAGAAATCCTCATTCCACCACGGTGGGAAGGTTTTTTTGCTGTGCTTAACTGGGCACGAAACTTTGAAGGCCGTGCCCATGGCCTTTTCAAAGGTCCTAACTTTCGTGTCCAGTTGTTCTACCGATTCCATGTCTGGATCGGGTAGGTTATTGAGTTTGGAGTTAATGATCCTGCTGAATTTTTTCCAGTCAGTACGTTTAGGATTTCTGAAGGGGATGGAGGGGTCGGCACTGAAATTCACATTGAAGAGTATCCATTTGTAGTCTGCGAACGATTTTAGATTGGATACTCTCCAGCTGTCGACTCTATAATTGGTGGAATTGGAGATTAGGGTTATATCAAGTACTTCCTCCCAACCGGGATGTGCTTCTGAACTCGGAAATACAAAGGTTGGGGAGCTACTTACGTTACATATATTGAGCTTGGAGGTAATTAAGAAATCTAACAGAGACTCACCCCTTTCGTTGATTTCCAAACTGCCCCATAGAGAGTGTCTGGCATTGGCGTCGCAACCGAGAAGAAGGGTATCCTTACCCTTTTGAAGTCAACGGGTCAAATCCTGAAGCAGCTCCCAAGAAAAGCACTCTTAAAACTAACGTGCATTATCAACACCGCATTCAAACTGAAATACGTTCCTCAGTTATGGAAAGTAGCTGAAGTTATTGATTTGATTTGACGCCCCCATAGGGGCACTTTATTAGCTTAATGCAAGCCTTAACAAAAATCTGATAACTTAACTATAACTTATTAACTAGGTGGCGGCGTGGAGACGATTAAGGAGAGTGAGAAGGGTGGTGGTATAGGGCAATTCTAAGGCTGGACTTATTAAGGTGAAGGTCGAAAAGATTGGTGTTAGCTTTTCGAAGCATTCTGGACATTGGTTCATGGTAGCCATAATTTGTGCGGTGAGTGCTTATACGGAAAAGGGGTGTGGACCGAAGGTTACGCGGGTTGGTGTTAAGGGGAATCATGTGTAATAATGAAGGGCTGTCAATGTTACCACTGAGAAGGTCATGGATAAATAGAATGTCTGCAACATCACGTCGTTCTTTAAGGGGTTGGAGGTTGATTAATTTTAAGCGATCCGTATAAGGTGGTAAATTAAGGGGGTCGGCCCAAGGAAGGCCACGAAGGGCAAAACGGATAAACCTGCGTTGAATGGATTCAATACGCGTAGTATGGGATTCATAAGAGGGGGACCAGACTTGGCTAGCATATTCGAGAAGGGGCCTAACAAAAGTGATGTATAATGATTTCGTAACGTAAGGATTCCAGAATTCTTTGGACCAACGTTTCACGAAACCGAGGGCAGAGTTAGCACGTTTGATAATATTGTCGATATGATAGCCAAACCCGGAAAACCACCGCAGGAAGCTTCGTCATACAGGCCAATATCCCTGCTACCAATCATGTCCAAACTATTCGAAAGGCTACTATTAAAAAGACTGCTACCTATTATAGAAAGAAAACATATAATTCCTGATCATCAGTTTGGCTTTCGAGTGAAACATTCAACCATTGAACAAGTACACCGACTAACAAATACTATTGAAAAAGCACTTGAAGAAAAAAAAGTTTGTTCTACAGTCTTTCTTGATGTAGCACAAGCATTTGATAAAGTTTGGCATGAGGGCTTGATCTACAAACTAAAACAGATACTACCTAATGCATATGCTAAAATCCTTAGGTCTTATATTTCGGACAGATACTTTCGCATAAAAGAAAAGGACACATATTCAGAACTTAAAGAAATCAAAGCGGGTGTACCCCAAGGAAGTATTCTTGGGCCACTACTCTATCTTTTGTACACTCATGATATTCCAACCCTAGAATGTAACATGATGGCAACATTCGCTGATGACACGGCTTTACTGGCAGTTGCGGAAAGTAATGAGGACTCAACTCATAAACTTCAAGAGGCGATACTGCACATTCAGAATTGGACAAAAAAATGGAGAATACGATTAAACGAAGCTAAATCTGTACATGTTGATTTTACAAACAGAAAAATAAAGTACTTGCCAGTATTCATTAACAACCAAGTCATACCGTACGCAAATCATGCAAAGTATCTTGGTATGACCCTGGATGCAAAACTCCGTTGGAAAGCTCATGTCAAGAAAAAACGAGAGGAGATGGGTATTCGTTATAAAAAGATGTACTGGATTATAGGTAGACAATCTTGCCTATCAACATACAACAAAGTTCACTCTACAAACAAGTCATAAAGCCCATATGGGCCTATGGTATTCAGCTTTGGGGTTGTACCAAAAAAAGTAACATCCAAACAATACAACGATTCCAAAACAAGGTGCTGAGAAATATTGTAAACGCACCTTACTACATCAGGAACGCCGATCTTCACCGAGACCTCGACGTGGAATTCGTACAGGATGAAATACACAAATTCGCTAAGAAGCATCAAGACCGACTTCATCACCACACGAACCCTGAAACCGCCCCGCTCTTGGACCAAACAAATCTTCTTAGGCGACTAAAGAGAACTAAACCTTTATGTAATTATGTAATGTAAACCAGTATATATGTTTAATGCTGTGATATTAAACTTTTAATGTTATTTTTTTTTTTTAAATCTAAGATAAAACAAAATTGCTTATTAGTCTTAAGACTAGATTGCAATAAAAATAAAAAAAATAAAAAAAATTAAAAAAATAAAAAAAAAACACTTTTGAAGTTGCCTGACCAGTAGTTGCACTTCAACCGGTGGAGATGGCATATCGTGCGACATGTAGCTTGATGCTATAATGAGGTTCGGCTGGCCAGAACCTTCCAGATTAACGATTGTTAAATCTTCGGAGTTAAGGTGGGGACATAAAAAGGCTTTAATATATTTCTTAGCTAGTATACAGGTTCTGGGCTTACCGGTTTGTTTTTTGTAAAAAATGTTGTAGTTGGTGTCGTTGAGCCCTCGGATAATAGAACCGTTTACCCAGGGCTCCTGCAATATGCCAATGTCAATGTTTTCCTCCCGCAGGAAAACTAGCAGATTCTCCGACGCACATTTCGAGTGCTGGAGATTAAACTGTATGACATTAAGCATATTGTAGTTACTGTTGTTGCTTTTGTTGTTGCTCTTGGTGTAGTTGAGGTTGGTCTTCCGTTTCGATCGATAGGCCCTCCAGCAATTTATCAGTTGCATCGATCTCAACTAGAACGTCACCAGGGCCTGTCGGACGAAAGATTTTGAGTTTGGCTTGCCTGACGCCAAACTTCATTTTGTAGTTTGCCTCCTTCAGTACTTCCAAGCACTTTTCATTGATGGAGAGCAAGTAAGTTTGGGAGTTGTTCTGTGGTTCTTCGACCTTTATGATGGCCCAGTCCTCCGTGGGGATGTTGGGGTTTTGCAACTTGAGACATTGGAGAACCTTTCCGCTGTCTATAGTCGTCCGGGGTAGCCAAATACGTGCCCTTGGTATCCTGGGGATATCCTTAGCGGGGATGATCTTGATCTTAAGTTCATCCCAGACATCGTTAACCTTAGCGATGCACTCGCTAAGGAAGTCTTTGGAGAATTGGTCAGCGCATTTGATAACCCGGAAACCCCTAACAATCTCATCGGAGTCAAACCCAGGCATGTGGCCATTAATGATGTGATCCACCGTCATTACGGTAAGCTTAGCCTCGATGCTCGGCCATCTGTCAAGCACCGCTTTACCGTTGGAGGAGTTTTCGTCACCCAGCGCGACCTGGAGGTGATCTTTCGCAGTTTCCGCGTAGGAGGAAAACTTGCTGGGGGGTTTACGCGAGGAGGGCGCGGCGGCTGCTGCTGCCGTGACCTTTCTTCTTTTAGGAGCGATTGAGGTCTCGTCTTGAGACCTGTTCCTTTTCGCTTCCTCGCGATTTGATGTAGTTTTGAGTCGGGTGTACTCATCCACCACTTCCTGGTATTTGCGCCGATCCTCTAGGTCTTTCTCATGAGGAGTACCGGCTGCTTCATTCTTTGCAATCTTGCCAAGAATGAATACAGCCTTGAGGTACTTCCCTCTCATAATCTGGCCGGAGGATTTTTGCTTTTTAACCGGCTTTTGGTCGCTGCTGCTGACTTTAGCCGTTGGTATATTTTGAGGTTGAGGTTGAGGTAGAATTGGTTGGATAGGGGTACTTTGCCTAGAACCCTGTTCCTTGGATGGGCTGGCTACTTTTTCTTGGCTCGAAGCCAGTAGCTCGTCCTCGGATGAGGTGCCAAGGCTAGGCGACCTCCTTGTTTTGGTTTTGTTTTTGTTTTTTTTATCCATGTGTGTAAAAAATGTTGGTCCCACGAGTAGGTCCGGAAAGAAAGGTCCGTCCCAGCAGAGCCGACATACTGGGATAAGGCACTTATACAACCGACCTTGCCTGGGCATCGGAAGGGACCGTTAACGGCCAGTACTCTTTAACCACTAACTGACCATGCAGCCATCGGCACGGGTACCTCAACACCTTGGCTTAGAAGTGGGTTCTGGAATTTAGTCGCCTCTTACGACTGGCATTCTATGCCGCGGGAATATTCTATCCCCTTTCCCGCAGGAGGAATATTTTGAAATAAGAAAAAATAAAAATAAAATTGGCCGAAGTTTCCAAAATGTTGTTTCGAAATTTACTTCCGGTTTTGAATATTAAATTTTTTTTTTTCGAAATTGATCTTTTTTTTAAAAAAAGAGCAGGAAACTTTTGATGCAAATCGGGTAATTTGAAAATTTATTGTAATTTTTTTCAATACGAAAAAATTCTTCCAAAATATACGAATTTTGATATAGACGATTCTTTAGAAGCCCATAATTTGACAAATACACATCATATAAAAAAAATATTATGTGTTCGTATTCATATCTGCTAGAAGTACAACTAGACCTAATATGAACAAATTTCAGAACCTCACTTTGTTTTCCTTGTCCGCTTGACGTGAAATGCCCCAGATGTCAAAAACGAGCATGATCAGGAAAATTTAATAATACAAACTCACAAGAGAGCCACGAGGAGCAAAATCAAAATGGCCACAAAGATATGTACCGTCTGCAGAGAGAAAAAATACGATCGCCATCTGAATAACCCTGAAATCAATCGACCCCGATTCTGTAAGATCCTTGATATATCATCCACCTGGATATTTCCTCAACTGAGGGTAATCTTGTTCTTACGTCATTGGAAAAATTCTGGAAATTCGCATTCGTAAAATTTCTCAGATCAAAAGCCATGGAAGATATAAGACAGCCACTTAGGGACATTTTATTTTCATACGGCCGGCCAGAGATTGTCGTGATGGATACTGAAAAGTCTTTCAACTCGGCATCTATTAATTTTATGCGACATAAGGGTCTATAAAACACCATCATATATGAGCACGGAAAACGGCTACAGCTAAAATGGAACGTTTCCATTCGACTCTCTTTGAAATAAAGAAGTGTCTTGAAAGGGAAAGGTTCATCGTTCCTTTACGAAACTTTTGGAGAGAGCTGTCCACGAATTCAATTCATCTGTATACTCCGTCACAAGGAAGAAACCGATTGACATATTTTTCGGACGAGGAGTAAGTCTTGACGCTATGTTACACTCTACGAAGAGGCACGACAAAAGACAAAAGAAGTAATCCAGAATAAACAAGCCACTGACTTCCACAACAAAAACAGAAACCCCATAAAAGACAACTCGCCTGGAGATTTAATTTACGTACGACAAAATAACCATTTAGGCACAAAACTAACTCCAGGAGCCATATGCTCAGCATAGTGCAATGGGCAATACAGTCGCTGATTGTTATGTTATACTATATATATATCATTTCGCTCTCACTCTCTTTTAGTAAGTAAGTAGTAAGTAGGGAATAGTTGTTGTTATTTATGCTCATTTGTCTATTTGGTTCTTCTATTGTTCGCTCTGACTCTCTTTTAGCAAGTAAGTAGTAAGTAGGCAATTAGGCTAAGTTTTGTCGTTCAGTTGGAGATCGTCCGTCAAGAGTGTAGAACAAAAAAGAAAATAAAATCTAAAAGAAAAAAGGAAAACGTGTTTTTTTTTTATACATATATATGTATATGATATCATAACTGGCGCAGTCGGTTTCGAAGAACGTGCTCTCGTGCTAGATAATATAAAAAAATAAAACAATTAAATAATTAAAAACATAAAATTTATGAAGTGATATCACATATAGACATGTTAATAAAATCATCTATGAAAAATAGGTCAAATAAAAAGCAATAAAAAACTACTTTAAACTAAATAAAAGACATATACGTATTCAATTATCCATTATACCTACCATACATAAACATGCATGCTAAAATAAATACATATGTATATTAAACACAAATTGACAAAAAAAAAACACAGAAGAATAAAATACCGTACCAAACACACCATCCTCATCCATCCACCATCATCTACAGTTACCAGTTCCATATCCAGTTATCACCATACATCCTCTATACAACGGTTCAACATCATCACATCATCATAGTTATAATAAGTTATACATATTTATAGCAAATAAAAGGTATGGCGAATTTAAATATTTTAGATTTAGTTAAAGATATTTCTGATTATTATTATATTTACAAATATTGTGAACATTTGGATGAAATTTCTAGATTTCTAGATTTCTTAGAACTTAAAATTAGACAAAAAATAAAAGATAGCGCTTATATTGCCTTAATAAATAATAATAACCCTACTGACTGGCCCTCAATAAAAAATATCCTTATTTCTAACTGTAGTATAGATGAAAGTTTCGAAAGTATATTCAATAAAGATGTTAAAATTTGAATATTCCGTAAGAGATTTTTATAATAATACACTAAGCTTATTAACTAAATTAAATTTAAAGTCAAGCCTTTCTGAAAGCTCTCTTTCTTGGTTCAACAGTGCACAAAATGAGGAGATGACTCTCAGATTGTTCATTAATAAATTACCTAACGGACCAAAACTGATTCTCCAAGCTCGTAACCCATCAAATTTTAGGGAAGCAAAGACGATCCTAGTAGAAACAGATAATTTTGAAAAATCATTTCCATCCATCTCTAGACCGTATAATAGAAATGCTAGAAATTTTCAACCCACAAATTCAAATTTTAATAACAACTTTTATCGCAATAGCGCAACCAACCATAATTTTTCACGCAACGTTAGACCCCAAAACAATAACAATAACCCAACCAATTTTCCAAATTCCCGATTTCCTAACTACAGGTATAATGACTCTGGTCATTCAAGGCAAATGTCGTCTGCCACACTTACTTCTGGTAACCATGGAACCAAAAAAAAGCACAAAATATAGCCCCATCCGGTTCATTTAGAAGCCAAAATCAATTAATGGAAATATATCATTTAAATCTAGAATTACTCGTGCAGGGACGGGTTAAGAATATCCCTGCAGCGATACCTATCGCTGGTCGTAAAAGGCGACTAAACAAAGGTAAACAAAACTCACATCTAGGCAATTTAGAAAACACCAAGGTGAGCCTAGGGACACATATACCACCATTAAACTGCCCCACAAGTGTGCATGCAAATCAGTGGGTTGACACGACTGGAGATCACCGGTGTTGTAAGAGTAAGATCAATCAAAAAAAAAATAAAAAATCTGGAGCATGCCCGTGTCAAAAAGTAAGGGAAGAAAGAAAACGGTCAAACCGTAGCATTATGGAAAAGAACGCTAAAAGGAAAAGCACTACCCCGCCAAGCACTACTAATGGTCGTGATCCTGGGACGAGCAGCAATGCTCGGGTCAGAGCTATAGGATTTCCGGGGGATAGCAAAGTAATGCAACGGCGTAAGCCACATTTAAGAGTCGCGAGTTGGAACGTTGGAAGCATGAGTGGGCGCAGCTATGAGCTTGAAGAAATGATGGTTAGAAGGCGAGTAGACATCCTGTGCGTACAAGAGACGAAATGGCGAAACACCGGTAATCGGGCACGTTTCTTGGACGTTAAAACAAAAGCCTACAAGATGTTTTACTATGGATTGGAACAAGGAAAAAACGGAATCGCCATCATCCTTGCGGCAGAGTTACTTGGCAACGTCTTAACCATTTCAAAGTCCAGTGACCGTTTGATGGCTCTCAAATTGGTGATGCATGGTGAGGTGTGGAACATCGTAAGCGCATATGCCCCTCAAGTAGGATGCGAACAAAAAGAAAAAGATGCATTCTGGCTAGATTTCCACAACCTTGTCAAAATCATCCCAAAGGAAGAGCTTTTGTTTGTTGGGGGAGATTTAAACGGATATGTCGGGAAGACAAGCGAAGACTATGAAGGCTACCACGGAGGGCTGGGATACGGCACCAGGAACTCTTCAGGTGAAGATATCCTAAACATGTGCAAGTCGTACGGTCTTATAGTGCTAAAGACCATGTTCGTCAAACAAAGCCGGCACCTGATCACTTATAGCAGCGGCGGAAATGAAACTCAAATAGACTATCATTTGGTATCCAGTTTCATGAAGCCACGAGCTAAAGATTGCAAAGTGATCCTGGGAGACGCGATCGCCCCTCAACACCGTCTCCTCCTGACTGAATTTTTTATGGATGCGAGAAAGAAGTCAAAGCAGCAAACGAAGGTGTCTGAGAGAATCAAGTGGTATAAGCTGGATAAAGGAAAAGGCGCAGCTTTTATCACCAACATGGAAAACTACCTCTCTTCCATTATCGATGAGGTCGGTAATGAGGAGTGCAGAGCACAAGACATGTGGGATTCCCTACAACAATCTGGCCTGGAGAAAGCCAAATCACTGCTCGGAACATCTAAAGGCCCCTGCCAACACGTAAAAGAAACCTGGTGGTGGACAGACGAAGCCAAAGCAGTGATACACGAAGAGAAAATGGCTTTCCAAGCTTGGTCAAAGTGCTCTTCTACCGTGCTCTTCGCCGTGAAAAGGTATATAGATGTTGCAAAGGTATCGCGAAGAAAAAATGCGCCGAATTCAAAGCGAAAAGCATGGAAGGCCTCTATCAGGAGTTGGAAGAAATATCGTCTTCCGCGCCTGACAGGAACCAGGCTACCCAGGAGCTTCGACAAAACAATTTGAACAAAGGAGCAAATATCTTTAAGATAGCCGCCCAGAGAAGAAGAAATGCTCAGGAGATTCGTTTCCCAAAGTTTATTAACAATGCTGAAGGCCAACTCCTTGTGGAAGACCAAAAAATTCTCCACAGATGGCGACAGTATTGCGAGGAACTTCTGAACGAACAGTTTCCCCGAGTGTACTTTCCAAGAGCCGCCCCGAATCATGCCGAAATATCCGACATCACAGTCGAAGAAGTTCGGTACGCGGTTAAAAACTTTAAGAAAAGAAAAGCTGTTGGGCCGGACGGGACACCCTCTGAGTTCTGGAAAAAGATGGGAGACATCGGGTCTAGATGGCTCATGGTTCTTATCTCCAAACTTATGAGAGGCGACACTATGCCTAATCAATGGAGGAAGAAGAAGCTATCTTCTTCCTTTGCACAAAGGAAAGGGTGATACGCGAAATTATGATAACTACCGTTCTGTTAAGCTGATGTCGCATACCATGAAGATCGTTGAACGGGTATTAGATAGCCGACTGCGGAAAATAATACGACTATCTGATGACCAGTGCCGGTTTGTCTCGGGTAAATCAAAAACAGATGCAATCCAAAGTATAGGGTCATGATGGAAAAGCATCGTGATTCATCAAAGGATTTGCATATGGTGTTGGTTGATTTCGAGAAGGCCTTTGACCGGCAACCAAGAGATCTTTTATGGGTAGCGCTAAGACAAAAAGGAGTTCCAGAAACCTACGTGCGAGTGATTATGGACATGTACGAGAGAGCAACGACAAGAGTAAGATGCACCGCAGGAGTCACCGAAGAGTTCGCAATCAAAGTCGGTGTACACCAAGGGAGCGTCCTCAGCCCACTGCTTTTTATAGCAGTCCTTGATTGCTTGCTTGAAGGAAAAGTGACGGACCCCAATGTGCACCAGCTATTCTTTGCTGACGATGGGGCCATTATAAGTGATGATCAGGCGTCCCTACAACGAGCACTTGATGTGTGGGTGGACATTTTTGAGGGACACGGGTATCATAATAGTTCAAAGAAGACAGAGTATCTGTGCTGCCCGTTCTCTGACCCTCATCAGCCTATTCCAGACATTTACTTGAATGGAAGAGTGCTTCCCAAGTGTGAAAAGTTTAAATATCTGGGATCTATGATTAATAGAGAAGCAACTTGTGATGGCGACATCAAACATCGCGTAAGCGTAGGGTGGATGAAGTGGCGGGAAAACTCCGCCATCTTCTGTGATCGAAAAATGCCCCCTAAGCTGAAAGGAAGGCTCTACACTTCAGTTGTACGTCCGGCGCTCACATACGGTTCACAATGCTGGACAATGCACAAAAAGTATGAGAGCAAATTAACGGCAACTGAGATGAAGATGCTTCGCATGACAGCGGGAGTAACAAAGCGTGACAGAATTAGAAGTTCAAAGATCCGAGGAAGCCTCCACGTAAAAGAAACCATCACAAGAAATATAGAGCGCGACCGACTCAGTTGGTATTGCCATGTTCAAAGGAGAGATCCTTTGAACCCCGTCCAAAAGGCGTTATCAATCAACATTCCAATTTCAACACGCAAAAAGGGCAGGCCGAAAAACAATTGGTGCAAACAAATGCAAAAACACCAGCATTTGATTGGCCTCAGCGATGAAGTAATCCCAAACCGGGAAGCCTGCCGCTACTTTCTGGGGTCAAACCGGCGGACCCCACAAGCGGACCAGTAGGAATGCAGTTAAGTGGGAAGGTTATGGTCCTACACTTCTGACCATAACGACGCCGGGATAAAAAGGAAAAGAAGAATCATTTAAATCTAGAATCTCAACAAAACTCTGAAGAGATTGAATACCAAAATTTTCAATCACCAACATCCGATCACTACCCTGTATAGTAGTTCAATCAAACTTAAGACCAATCAAATTACTAGTTGATTCGGGAGCAGGCACGTCACTTATTCAAAAAGGCTTGTTTCATAAGTCCTTCAAATCGGACTTAGACAAGCCCATTCTTCTAAGATCGATTAACTCAACCATAAGTACGTCCTCAAAAATTAGAATTCCACTCTTTAAGGAATTCAATAAACCTAAGGTAAGCATCGAAGTGCTAGAATTAGATTTAAATACCCATTTTGATGGAATAATAGGATGTAATGTTTTAAAGCCATTACAAGCTAAAATTGACCTCCAAAATTCTCTGCTAATAACAAGTGACGCGGTTTTGCCTTTAATTTTCGATAACCCCCCAAATCAATTAGATAATCGACCCTATCCTGACGAAATCGTTCATTTAATCCGAAATATGTCGGATATACATTTTATTAAACCAGATATAGAAATAATTACCGAAAAACTCAAACTAGACAACCTTAACTCGGAAGAAATTAAATTATTAACAAACACTATTAAAAAGTTTAAAGATATATTTTATTTGGAAGGTGAAGCGCTTTCTGCAGTCACCCAATACAGCCACAAAATTCCAACCAAAAACGATATACCTATATATACAAAAGCATATAGGTATCCAGAGGCTTATAAGAACGAAGTGGACAAACAAATTTCTGAAATGCTTCGTTCAGGAATAATTATTAAGTCCAGGAGCCCATATAATGCTCCCATATGGGTCGCCCCAAAAAAAACCGACAACTCAGGGCAGCAAAAATGGCGTATTGTGGTTGACTATAGAAAACTGAACGACGTAACAGTAGAAGACAAGTTCCCGATTCCCAATATTGAAGACATCTTATCGAAATTAGGAAAAACCCAATATTTCACCACTATTGACCTCGCGAAAGGCTTCCACCAAATCCCCATATGTAAAGAAGATAGACACAAGACTGCATTTTCCACAGAAAGTGGTCATTATGAATTCACTCGTATGCCATTCGGGTTAAAAAATGCACCTGCATCGTTTCAGCGAATGATGAACGAAGTACTTCAAGAGTTTATCAATAGAATATGCGTTGTTTATCTTGATGACATACTTGTTTTCTCAACGTCGCTTCAGGAACATATTGACTGACTCATTGAATAAGATTTTTAAAAAACTCAAAGAATATAATCTTAAAGTGCAAATCAACAAATGTAACTTCCTGAAACGCAAAACCGAGTATCTAGGCCACATAATCTCGGATAATGGAATTAAGCCCAATCCTAACAAAATAGAGGTTATAAAAAAAATCCAACTTCCTCAAACCAAAAAGCAAATAAAATCCTTTTTGGGTGTCACTGGATTTTACCGAAAATTCATTAAGGACTACTCTAAGGTAGCCTTCCCAATGACCTCATCCTTAAAAAAGGATGCTAAAATCAATTCAAAGAACAGACAGTTCTTTCTGTTCTCCTTCTCCTTTAATAAGCTTAAAGAACTTATATGTACTTGTCCTGTTCTAGCCTACCCTGATTTTTCCAAAACATTCACGCTCACAACTGACGCAAGTAATGTGGCTTTAGGTGCAGTTCTTTCCCAGAATTGCCACCCTATTGCTTTCGCATCTCGGACCTTGAACAATCACGAGATTAATTATAGTACAATCGAAAAGGAACTTTTGTCTATCGTATGGGCTACAATGTACTTCAGACCGTATCTATTTGGTCGTAAAATACAGACGGATCATCGACCTTTGATATGGTTGAATTCTTTGAAAGAGCCCAATTCGAAATTGCAGAGATGGAAAATAAAGGCAAAGAAAACAATGTAGCAGACTTCTTAAGCCGATTAAATATTAACTGTATAGATCAACAGGATATTAGATCCGACGTAGCTACCATACATAGTGGAGTTGAAAATATTAACGATCATATATATATTACTGAAACTCCATTGAATATTTATAAAAATCAATTAGTGGTAGAAAAAGGAAATTTTAATTCGAAAATAGATAAAATTTTATATAAAAGAAAAGAAGAACAATAATTAAATTAAAAGATTATGACGAAAATTATGTCCTGAAGATTTTGAGAGAACTAATGCCCGTCAAAGGTATCTTTGGAATATATTGTGAAGACGATGACATCTTCATATGTCTTCAAAATACAATAGTAAAATATTTCTCAAATTCCCCAGATATGAGAATTCTTAGATGTACCAAACTACTTATCGACATAACGGACAAGGAAACAGCATTAGAAATTATCGAAAAAGTTCACCTAGAAAGAAATCATAGAGGTATTGATGAAACGTTTTTGGAATTAAAAAAATTCTTATTACTATCCGAACTTAAGATTAGAAACACATAAATTTATAAACAATTGCATTTTTTGTAACATGTGCAAATATGATAGACACCCGATTAGACCGCGTTTAATGATTACAGAAACACCTAGTAAACCGAACGAAATAATACACGTAGATATATGGTTCTTCAATAAAAATAAAATGTTTCTTACATGCATTGATAATCAAACCAAACATGTTTCAATCCACCCCATATTAGACAGAAACTCAATAACAATAGTCGATATCCTTCAACAAAGATTCGCTTGTTTGAGTAAACCGAAAAAGATAGTAGCTGATAACGAGTTTAATACCGCGTATATCAAATTTTTTCTAAGTAAAGAAAATGTGATCTACCATTTTACGTCACCAAACACCCACACAGGTAATTCAGTTATCGAAAGATGTCATTCAACTCTAAATGAACATATTAGATTACTCAAACTTAACAAAGAAAACACCGACGTTCAGGATAGAACATTAGTTTTCAAAGCAGTGGAAATATATAATAACACAATCCACTCTAGTACTAAGTATAGACCTAATGATCTTCTATACAATATGTCAGGAGAATCAGTTTGGAAGGATCTAAATCTAAACTAGAAGTAAATAAGAAAAAACAAACTACAAAAGCTAATGAAACCCGAGTCGAATATCCTGGTCACCAAGAACGAGAGTTAGTTAAGAACCTTGGTTTTCATAATATAAAGCACTTGCCACGATATATAATTAAGGAGGTAAAAGAAAAAGAAAAAACTTATTTTAGAGATAAGGATGGATTTAAACGCGATAGGAAAATAATTAAAAGGAAATTCAAACACCAAAAACCAATCACAGCAATTCATTTTGACAGAAAATTAACCCGTAGGAACTATTCATCTAGAAGAAGAAAAAAAAAA
Source organism: Merodon equestris (assembly GCA_958301585.1). Lineage (NCBI taxonomy): Eukaryota > Metazoa > Arthropoda > Insecta > Diptera > Syrphidae > Merodon > Merodon equestris. The sequence goes on from OY284413.1 coordinate 108,217,431, forward strand.
CAAATAGTGCTAATAGTTAACTGATTAATTTTACTAATAAATTCTTTAAGATATTTAACTTTATATTATATTACCTAAATCGCATTAATAGTATAGAATATATAAATCCTAAAAAAAAAAAAAAAAAAAAAAAAACTCAATATATATAAGAGAATATAAGACACATATAAGAGAATAGTATACAGAAGTTAGTAAATGCAAATAATTGCAAGTAAAATTGCTTTTACTTCTAAATCAAGTGTATATATTTAAAGAAAATATATTATAAATTTAGAACAACAATGTACGATATTCCTGCACAACATTGTTATTTTTGTTATTTTTATTAAATTTATCATTTATATTAGTAACAGTGGTAAGACACATAGACAATTAAGAACCCATATACGACTTAATGAACACACCAGAACACGGCAAAGACATCAGCCTGCACCTCTTATGGACATTCTCATCTACTTCACAAAGAGATGCTGTCCAACTAGGTCGGGAGGAGCCATATGCTCAGCATAGTGCAATGGGCAATACAGACGCTGATTGTTATGTTATACTATATATATATCATTTCGCTCTCACTCTCTTTTAGCAAGTAAGTAGTAAGTAGGCAATTAGGCTAAGTTTGGTCGTTCAGTTGGAGATCGTCCGTCAACGAGTGTAGAACAAAAAAGAAAAGTAAATCTAAAAGAAAAAAGGAAAACGTGTTTTTTTTTTATACATATATATATGATATCATAACTCAGGGTTCAAAAAGGAAATAATGGTAGCAAATAGAACTACAACAGAAGATAGTCCATAAATCTTATATAAAGAATATCACCGACTGACACCTTCCAATTTCTCCTTTTTACCTGACCCTACTCCTCGCCGTCGCGAGACCAGACATATTAATAGACTACCCCAACGCACAGCTAGTGATATTAATGACAGGAACAGCAAAGATACAGACCGGAGCATTCAGGCTGGTCATGTAATCGAATTAGAGGAACACAAACAACGCGTAGACGACTTAGGGGCTTACGTCATGGAACACATTTCTAAACATCCTCTATACCCATTCGTTTCATCCGAACCTACTTATGAAGATTAGCACATAAAATACATAAACGTTTGCTTAACTTCTTTGGCACTGCATGGAAGTGGATTACGGGGAATCCGGACCACTCCAATTTCCAAATAATCAATTTCAAATCAAACAATGCCCTAAGAAATACTAACGAGCAAGTAATAATAAACAGGGTCATTTTGAACAAAATAGAAAACTTAATTAATAGAACCAACGAAATTGTAAAAGTCGTAAAAGGTGAAAATAGAAACCAAATATAAAATTAAAATCATTAGGAAGGAAATAAATCATATCATTTAGGCACTGCATATACCAATTCAGATGTTGTGACACATGGCAAACGAGTAGTATACGTTTGAATTTTAGCTGCTGCATTTTTCTCATATTTAATTTATAATTGTCTTGTGATTAATATCAACACTTAATTTAATCCAACTACTTATCAGTAAAGAATGAATCAAATAAAACTTTCCTCGATTTATTGCTAAATGATGGAGGACCTAGCCAAAAGTATTCAAAAGCTTGACATGAAATTTGATAGTCATATAATCGGACTAAAAAAAAATGTGCTTGATTTTAAAACATTAGCGAACAATAATTTAACAAAGCTCACAACAAAAGTTGACAACTTTATCAGTGAAATTAGAAATGAAGTCAGTGAATTAAAAGATGAGATCAAGCAGAAAGTCTCGACTCAAACCTAACAAAAAAAAGCGCGCAAACACAGAAGACCAGATCAACGGAGCACCCAACTCGCGTCATAGAAGAAAAGAATACACACCACCGATTCTAGTCAAGTTCCCAACGTCATACGAAAGAGTAAAGTTTCTGCGTCTTCTTTATGCGGCTGGTGCTGTCACGCTCTATAAAATTGGCTTTGCCTCTAAAAGGGCTATTGGGGCATTTGCCTCTCAACAAATACCCTTCAAATCCGAAAAGCTGCAATGAAATTAAAACGTAACAACATCCTGCATTCTGTGCATTCCTTTAATGGGATCATCAAGGTGAAGATAAAATCTAACAATTTTATAAGAATTACTTCCATAGAAGAACTAACCAACTTGCAATCAGCTTCAAACATAGATGTCAACAACAACAGCAATCAACTATAACTTAAATCGTATGAAAAGTGTACTTAGTTAATCAGAACTCTTAATCTTAATTTGCTTATAATTTTCTTATTATTATTATTTGCTTATTTTTTCTTATATACATATGTATTTAAGATTCGCAATGAATTGTAACTTCAATTATATTCCTTCTTATTTCCATGTGATGCATTTCTTTGTCTGTTGTTTCTGTTTGGGTGGTCCTGGAGATTTGTGGTTTTCCATATAATTTACTTTATGAGCAGTTGTAGTAGTAACTTTTGTATAGGCAAACCTGATAAAAAGATGGACCTATCTAAAACCATGCTCAATATCTTATGATCACGGTCAGACGGTTTGAAAATTTGCCAAATGAATGTAGTAGCCTTTTATCAAAAATTGACGAATTGAGGATTCTCTTTTGTTCTAAAACAATGGATGTTTTTGTATAACAGAAATTTGGCTGGATGAGAGCATAAATGATAAATTGGTCGTTATTGACCGTTATCGAATTTTTAGATTGGATGGCGTTGGTCGTGCGTGTGGAGTCGTCATCTATGTTCGTGAGGGCATTCCAGCAAGATGTATACATTTTCTTAATATTGACGATATTCAGTGCTTGCTTATCGAAATTAGCTTACCTCACGACAAAGTTTTATTTAATGGAATTTATAGACATCCCAGTAGATTTCCATACAATGAATTTGAAGTGTTTTTATCTAAGCATAGTCCCTGTTATGAACACATAATTTTATGTGGAGATTTAAATATAGACATGTGTGTCACCAACAGTTCCTCAACAAATCTGCAAAATTTGTTCGACTCTTACGGTCTAAGTATTGTAAGTTAGCTACCAACACGATTAACTAATCATAGCGCCACCTGTCTTAATCTGTTTGTGGTTTCCTGTCCCATAAAAGTCTTATTTTTTGATCAATTAAATGGTGTAGCCGATCATGATTTGGTTTTTCTAATATATGATGTCAAAGTAGAGACCATAGATACCGAAAAACCCTATTTTTATCGTGATTTCTATAACGTTAAGGTGGATGAACTTTTAAGCGAAATCTCGAGCATAGACATGCAGCCATTTATATTTGCTGTTTCAACTGACTTTAAGGTGGATCTCTTAAACAATATAATTAAGTATTATTATGATAAATATATATTCCGCTGAAAAGAAGAACAACAAGTAGAAGCTGTCCTTGGCTAACGACTAATATTCAGAATCTTTTATGCGAACGCAACTTTTTGTACAAAAACACGAGATCAGATAGAGCCTGGGAAAAATACAAAGTTTGTAGAAATCTCACGACGAAAACAATACGAGATGCTAAAAAAGAAATGTACTTCCATTTATTAGATGCTTCAAAAAACTCAACCAGAATAATTTGGAAAAACTTAAATAGAATTGGTGCAACTAATAAGTCTAATCCTTGCCTTTTCTTTTCTGCTCTGGTTACTCATATTGACTCCTTTGCGTGTGTCCCGTACATTGTGTTCGTGTCTGAGATTTGGATATACGATGTTGAAGTGAACGATTACTTTCTGCCTGGTTATAGTTTCTATGCTAAAACAAATGAGAATTATGCAGCAGGTGGCGTTGGTTGTTTCATAAAGGACGCTTATAAGGTAGTTAATGTTTTCCCAATTGATTGTTCAAGTGCTGACATTTTGAAAGTCTCCATAGATTTAAACAATGACTTATTTGACTTCTTATGTGTTTATAGATTACAAATGTTTAACGTCACGATATTTATTGACCACTTTTCTGGTGTGTTATATAGGGAGAAATCAAAAAATTTAATAGTTGTAGGTGATTTCAATGTCGATTGTTTAAATGATGGTCCTGCGGTATCAAATTACCTTTCTATGTTAGCCTTAAACGGTTTGACCAACTTCATAAATGTTCGCACTAGACCTGCATCAGGTACTTGTATAGACCATATATGTGGCCGTTTTCGTAACGTTGCATGTAAAGAATTCGAATATTGTGTTTTTGATTTTATGATTACAGACCATTGTATGACAGACGTCTTATTTAACATAAAACCTAAAAATTACAGTCCAACTCCGAATTGTCTTCAAAGCCGGCTCAAAATAAACTTTGCCATGCTTTGAAATAAATTGTGTTTTGAGTCCTAGGATGATGTTTATAATTGTAGTGATATATCTTATGCCTGTCATAGCTTCATTTGTATTCTTAAGAGCCATATAGCGAAGTGTAGTTCTCTAATCAATAGGAAATGTTTAAAAAAAAACTTAAACCCTGGTTGTCTAATTATCTGTTAAATAAAGTAAGAGCAAAAACTAAACTATGAGTCAAATGCTAAAGATTCCCTAGTAACCTACTGCTTAAAATTAAATATAAAAGGATACAAGCCGAGTTGAAAAAGGAAATACGGGTTTGCCGCGATTCCTACTATCGCGCTTAATTTTATTCTGCTAGAGGCAATGTCAATAAGGGATGGAAAGTTGTGAACAACATTCTTAACAAAAAAGCATCCACTCAAAAAATTACTGTTCTTCATACTGATAATAAAGTAATAACTAATAAACGTGAAATCGCTGACGCTTTTAACAGACATTTCTCAACCATTGGACATAATTTGCGTACTAAACAAACTCATCATCTGTGCTCTCAATGTTTATCTGTTGATGTTGATGTGAATTCTGTGAACAGCAATAGTTTCTTTTTCGACCCTATAACTGCCTTAGAGATTTTAAGAATGATTGGAAGCTTAAACAATACAAATTCATGTGGTATCGATGGTATCTCTAATGTTGTCCTTAAAAATATTGCATGTTGCATTGTGGATGTATTAGCTGAAATATTTAATTGCAGCATTTTGTCTAGAATTTTTCCTGACGACCTGAAACGTGCCGATGTTATTCCTTTGTTCAAAAAAGGGTCCGTAACTGAAATTGGAAACTATAGGCCGATATCACTACTGACAAGCATTAGTAAAGTCTTCGAAAAACTTATCAAAACAAGGTTAGTGAATTTTTTAGACAAGACAATGTTCTTTCATCACACTCAATACGGGTTTCAAAAAGAAAAATCAACCGAGGATGCACTTTTAGTATTTTGCTCTCACATTATGCACAGCCTTGACAAAAAAAAATGTACAGCTGCTTTTTTTATTGACATAACCAACATTATTGACAATGCAGGCGTGCGTGGGTTCATGCTTAAATGGTTTGGATCGTATCTGAAAAATAGATCGCAGAAAGTAAAGTTGAATGAGATGAGAAGCGAAGTACAATTAAGTAGCCTTGGGGTACCACAAGGTTCTGTTTTGGGTCCCATCCTATTCCTAGTCTACATAAACTCACTTTTCCATCTCAACTTCAAAGGCTATCCTACTGCTTTTGCTGACGATGTTGGATTAACGTATGGCCTAGATAGTTCTTCTGACATAAATTACGATATACATATAGTAAGACAATGGTTTGCTAAACACAAACTTATAATAAGTTGTAAGACTAAACTTATGTTTTTTAATCTCTCGATCTCTCCCAACCCAAAACCGGATGTATGTTTTCACGCACCAAATTGTAAAAAAAATTAAATTAGATCTCTGTAAGTGTGCAACTAGTGTGTTTGGGCAATTAATTTTTAACGATGAAAGTTGTACTGACGATTGTTTTTTGATCGAAAATGTGGACTCTTACTGGACTCAAATATGAAATTTTCTTCTCACGCTAATGCTTTGAAGAAGTATTTTATCTCTACGCTCAGACATCTCTATCACCTGCGTAATATATGCTCAATGAAGCTACTTACAACAATTTACTATGGTCTTTTCCATTCTAGGCTTCAATACGGTATAAACTGCTGGGCAGGTGGCTATCAGAACAAAATTCAACCATTGTTAGTTTTGCAAAAATGCAAAAAAATGTTATCCGTAAAATCTGTCGTAAACCTAGAAGACATCCAAGTTATCCTTTATTTTGTGACTTAAAAATTCTTCCTGTTCGTCACTTATACTGTTTCAAGGTTTTAAAAGCGTTCTCTATGAAGTCTGGCAACCGAAATTTCCGAATCATTTCCAACTATAACCTGCGTACAAACTCCCTTAATACGTTTCATGTACCTATTTTCCGTACCACTATTATCGTTTATTTAATTTACTCCCAGAAGGAATCAAAAAAGCTCACACGCCCAACATATTCTTAAAGCGCTTAAAAAGTTGGCTGTTACTCTATGACTATAATAGCCTGGACGCTCTCATTTCTAACATTTTGATATAATATATTGATATTAGCTCTGTTCCAGTTAATTTTGAGTATTTTGTGTATTAATCCAGTACAATTTAATTATTCCAAATGAAATACAATGTGCCGAATGTATCAATTTATTAAAAAACTTCTTTGTAAATACGCCACCCCACCTATTGTATTGTTCCCATAAAAGGACATTCAACACTATTAAATTACATTGTATTAAATATCGAATGTCACTAATACGAATAAATAAAAATAAAAAATAATAATATTGATCTCGATTTAGCTAACCGCCTTAACGTCGTTTTTTTCTCGTCAACTGTTCTCAATTAAATCCAATGAGTTGGCTTTTGATGAAGTATCACCTAAATTCATACGTCTTATTCTCCCTGTCATCATACCGATCATATGCAATATTTACAACGACTGTCTCATGTGGTCAATCTTTCCCAAAGCGTGGAAACTGGCAAAAGTTATTCCTTTGCACAAAAAAGGTTCAACCCAAGATTTATCCAATTTCCGCCCCATTTCTAAAGGGTTGCCTTTCCTTTCTAAAGGGTTGGAAAAACACCGATAACTATCAGTTATCTGTTTATCTCCGCTCCAATCTGGTTTCCGCAAGAAACATAGTTGTGTATCTGCAGCTTTAAAGATTGCCGATTATATTCGCTTATCCATTGATCAAGACAAGGTCACAATTTTAAGCTTACTAGATTTTTCTAACGCTTTCGGTTCAGTTGACTACAGTATTATGCTTAAGAAATTGGAAACGAAAGACTTAAATAGAATTCTAGAATTCACCATTGGACTTTAGAGAACAATTTAACTTTAAATCCCAGTAAATCCCAAAGTATCATAATTTATAAATCAAATCTCAATGAGTCTTACTTTCCCGAAATCTCCTACAATGGGTTCGTTATACCCTATAAGCCTTCCGTTATGAATTTAGGATTTTTATTATATAAAACTTTAACATGGAACAATCATGTTAATAAAGTGATTGGAGTCATATACGGGGGCCTTAGACGTTTATGGAGAATTTCATATTTTATGCCAGAAAACACTAGACTTATGTTAGTTAACTTTACTTGCACCAATTATATCCTATGGGATACCTTTATACGCTGGCATGGATTCAATTACCAAACAAAAGCTTAATGTAGCATTCAATGCATGTGTACGTTTTGTTCACTCTTTAAAAAAATATGATCATGTTTCTCATTTAAACAATTGTATTTTCGGTATGTCACTTATGTCACACTTTGTAATTGAGATTTGCAAATTTATTTTTAACTTAATTCACCACCGACAACCTCTCTATCTATTCGACAAGCTTCAATTTTCCTCATACTTGCGCACTAATAACTTAAACATCCCCAGAGCTTCAGTTATGCAATCTCGTGCCAAAATTTGGAACAGTCTACCTGCTCACTCTAAGAAAATATTGAATTTAAAAAATTTTATCTCCTCCATCAAAGATCATCTCAAGAACTCAGACGTTGCATTGCATCTCCACTCTATTTTCGTTAATTAACAAGTTCAATAAGTCACCAAATTTGTTAATTTTCAATACATACTTTTTTTGATTGTTTTTTTCTTACATATAGTTAAGTTTGACATTTACATTGTAATTTTATTGTAAATTTTTAGAGCCATAAAAAAGATTTAATCTTAAGGCTTTTTGATATAAATAAATGAAATGAAATGTTGTATAATAAAAAATGTATTGGAAAAAGAAAACATTAATCTAATAATGAACAAGCAGTTGATATCGCAGAAACAGCAATTGCATTCAATGGATCAACACTGATTTATATTGTAACCATCCCCAAAATAGATGCAGAAGCATGTAAGTTTTGAATTATCAAATCAGTAAAGAAATTTAATTACATACTTAAGACCCCATATGAAAACATTTTAAATTGTAAGGAAAAAATATTTGGAATAGTTAGTAAGTGCAAATGGAATAATAATGTAGCTATGTGTAATAATAAGAATGTAAAAGATATAACAAGTACAGACTGCATCCCCAACCTGCTATGAAGCCGACCGAATAACTGCAGTAAAATCACCAATCAACACATTCCCGATGCAAAAGAGATCATCCCTGCTACTTTACTCCTCAGCGGGTACAATGGACCGATAAAAGGCAACGAGGATCAACTCCAGCTGAATGAAACATTCGTCATTCGTTACAAGAACTCAACAATTGCAATTCAAGGCCGGGTATATTCATCGCACGAGGTATCAAAGTCACGTTTACTTCCCCCAATTGTTCAACCAAAATCTGTGAAAGCCAGCATCGAACATCTACTCTCCTTGGGAATGGTTAATCTGCGAAATATCAAGAACACCATATCGAGAAACGAGCATATGGAAAACGACCATCAACATGAGCCTCGCTGTACTTTTCACAGTGCCTCTAAGCTTAAAAGTAAGAAGAACAACGAACAAAGAAAAACTTTTGTCAAAGGGCCAGCGGGGCAGATGGAAGCAGTCGAATCGTAAGCTCCACGACCCACAATTCAGGCCGGTCAAGCGCAGATGCCAACACACAGAATTTCACAAGCTAACGAAATACCTCTCTCTTAATTCCAATGAACAAACAGGGAGGTTTGCACTTAATTCGCTGACAATGTGTCTGCAAGATAAACGTGCCCTACAGCTCAACCTGTCATCGAAGCACCCACGCCAACATCGGATACAACGGTCACCCATACCCGTACCATCGCTACACATCCACCCACCACATCATCCCATCCGCTGCATCCATCTATCTACTGTCATCTGAGAACCCAAGTCACTGCACCTCAACCTGCAATTTTTCGTATTTAAGATAATTTGAATTAGAATTAAATGGAGTTGTAATCAATATTTGGCCGAGCACGGGGAATCGCTGTCGGTAATAACGAAATTATTTTTCAAATAAAATTACTGAGTTAATTGCCGTGAGGAAATAAAAACCAAACAGCCACAGGGCAACAAACGCCACGCAAGTTACGAGTGCAGCAGTCACAACATACCCAGCAACAATAAGAATAAGAAAAAAACGGTTCCCACTTTATGTTTTTATTGGAAGTTGACAGTTAATTTGTAATTGTACAAGTGAAATCCAAATCTATTTATTTCGCGTCTTCTGTTCATCCTATCAAGCGTTTATCTTTGCAATAAACCGAAATACAATATACAGGATATTTCTTAAGCAAAACGTGTAATAAAACTACAATTTGATTCGCGCTTTGTGCAATCAAATAGCAAGCAATAGCTTATAAAATAGCTTATACAATTGTTTCAAAAGAAACATACGGAAATATTGTACTTAATCGATACTGGATTTAATAAAAATTAAGGTTTTAAGTGGAAAGTGCGTTCTGCAGTATGATAGCTTTGGTTGATTTATCATGTAGTGTTGTTTTCTCTGTAACTATGTTGAACAGAAAGTCACTAACAAACTGCGCGCTGATTCATTTGCTGTGTTGTAATTATCTTAAAGTTGGACTTTCGTTAACGTCGAAGGAAAGGACATTGCTCTTTTCCTTATCGCGTTTGTAAATCGCGTCATCAGTCTCCTGTCTATCCTGAGGTTGTTGACAATGTTCTGGCATAATCTTAAAATTGCAATCGAAATATACGAGGTTTGTTCAGAAAATAGACTTTTTGACTTTCACGGGCTAAGTGCATTTGGTTTATTATTATTATGTTTTTTTTTATATTGTTACACATTTTGACATTGCAAGCCATTGTGGATGTTTAGCTTATTCTTAACATATGTATATAAAGGTTAAATGTGTTTTGCTATTAAAAAAAAGTGGGTCAAAGAATCTGTATTAATTTTGTGTGAAAAATGAAGTGCTCCAGTGTACTTTAAATATTAACTGTGACAATTGGCCGGTCTACTCTGAGCAAAAGAAAATTGTTTGGGTTGTAAAGCAGAGTTTGTGCTCAAAATTTAAAATGAGGTAAATTAGTAACACCAAGCAGTGTATCGGTCTTAAAATAACCCGTGACAAGAAAATCGGTGAGATGTGTTTAGATCAATCAATTTAGAGAAATTCAATATGATTGACTGCAATGTACAAAATTCTCCAGGTGATCCAAACAACAAACTCGTAAGCTCAAAAAATAATGAGGATTTGCTAACAGATGTACCCTACCAGGAAACGATTGGAAACCGTCTCTATTGTCACAGGGAACCGGACCTGATATAAGTTATTCGGTACTGGATGTCAAAGATTGAAGATAGAAGGTCATTTACAGGTTATATATTGGAGTGCCACTATGGAGTTCAAAAAGGCAGCAGACGGTGGCTTTGTCAATCATGGAGGCGGAATACATGTCGTTGGTCAGTGCGACATAGGAAGCAGTTTGGCTGAAGCAATTGGAAGACGAATTACTCTGTTTTCACAGCGCAATCAAGCTTGCTTCTATAGATTCTTTTTACGGTCGTAGCAAGCATATCGATGTGAGGTTTCAATTTCTCCGTGATAAAATAGCTGACAAGAAGATAGAAGTCAAATTGATGGCAACTGATGAGATGATAGCGAATATCTTGACCGAAGTTACTTTTAGGCCAAAGTACGAATAGGATTAAAAATTCCAAACCAATCAGAACTACTCATCACTAATGATAGAAGGGGACCGCCGTGGCGCAGTGGGTAGTGTGTCGGCCGCTGACGCAAGATGAGCGAGTTCGGATCCCGAAAACACCAACGCCATCGAATGATTATTTCGCGGCTTCTCTCCTCGGCGGGGTACTGGCAAAACCCCCCGTTGTACACTTGTCTTAAAAAAGCTTCTCGGCTCTCGCCGTTCGGAATGGGCATTAAGCTTTAGGTTCCGTTCACTTGTGTGGAAAACAAATCGCACACAACATAAGTGAATAAAAACAGAAGCTTGGCTAACGCCATCTAAGGTGTCTGTCTGGCAGTACAATGGACCAGTGTTTGTGTCTGAGTGCTCCAACAGATAGCAGAAGCCTCCACAAAAAAAAAAAAAAAAAAAAAAAAAAAATGATAGAATTGTTATGAATTGAAAAATAAACATAACTAATTTTCTTTTATTCACTTCACTCTATATTATACCTTGAATAAAATCACACGAAGTTACATTTTGTAATAGTCTTTTTCCAATTAATAAGTTTCTTGAAATAATCATTCAGATTCATTAACAAGCTACGCTTCTGGAACTAAGAAGGGGGTGCTTTCACAATTGGGCAGAGTAAATACTTTACCAAGTTAGATTAAAAGTGGATTCCACCAGATCCCACTGAAGGATTCGGATTTAGGGAAAACGGCATTATTCATAAGCTACGGCTAGTATGAATTTACTTCCTTCCTTTCGGACTCCAAAATGCACCCTCTATATACAACCGCGCCACCCACGATATATGACACGAACACGTAGGGAAAATCTGCCATAAGTATGTTGACCACATTGTGGTACTTAGCAAAAATGAGCAGTGTCTTTTCAACTACATCAGAGAAATTTTCCGAATGTTAGAAAATGCCAATGTCGAAATCTAACTTAACAAGTGCGTATTCTTCATGGCGCAGGTGGATTCTCTCGGTTTTGTGTAATCAGCGAAATCCCCCCTAGTTCTGAAAGAAAACCAAGATATAACAATACTAACAGCTTTCTATTCAATTCAATTCAATTCATTTTATTTCATTTTGGACTGTACATTAAGATATGCTATAATAGTACTGGGTCAGTCGTTTATAGACCAGTGTGGAAGAAGGAAGTGTTTCGGCTAGAGTAATAAAAAAAAAATGAAAATAAAAATTATAAGTACGCGTTTGGACAAGGTGCTCGCTGAACCCGAGTCAGTATAGTGCACGGCTGGCGAGCGGGAAGTCGCCAGTTCGAATCTCCAGCTGGGAGAATGATTTTTCGTGTGCGTTTTTCTTTTTTTTTTTTTCTTATTCTTTCTGCTGCTTCTAAAGTTAACTTGAAGTAGCAGGAAGAGATGTCGGGAGACGACGGGGGAAGACCCGTACGTCTGATGGAATCGGAATCGGATGATGTATCATCCGATTTCGCAACATCGGCCGCCGTCATGAAGAGACGCAAACGGTCCAAGGTCAATCCGAGGCCCAATGTAATTAAGCGCCCGAAAAGCTGCAGGTCGAAGGGAGGAAAGGAGCGTCATCACCATCATCATTACCATCGACGTCCAAAGCAGCTAGACAACAGCAACAACATCAACAATCAGTGCCACCCGTGGAAGCAAATATCGCCAACCTCTCCGATGGTAGGGAAGACCGCTACACGGGCGACAACAACCCGTTCGCCGCCCTTTCAAGTTCGGGTACTGAGGAGGAGCTTAGCGAGCTCGCGGAGGAGGAACGTGTCCTACGTGCCAAATTAAAGGCCGTAGTTGACAAGTTAAACAAGATGCGGCAGAAGGAGAAAGAGGAGGCAACAACCGCCCAGCTTCAGTCACTTCAATAGCAGCAACAACAACAGCAGCCGCAAAAGAAGCTGCCGAAACAAAAGGGCTGAACAGCAGCCACAACCTCAGCCGCAGCGAAAAAAGCAGCAACAACAACAACAGAAGAAGCAGCAGCAACAGCCGCAAAAACAAAAGCAGCAGCAGAAACAACAACAACAACAACAGTCGCAATAGCAGAAGCAGCAGCAACAACAACAACAGCCGAAAAAACAGAAGCAGGAACAACAGAACCAGCAGCAACGTCCCAAGAAGAAGGTGCCACCAATCCTTACTCACACCACAGCCCTACGCGAAACAATAGACTTATGTAAGTACATTATTGGTGTTGGCAATTTCGTTTTTAAAGGTATAGGTGAGAACCGCTATGCTATCCTATAACACACTGGAGCAGCATAAGCGGTCAAGGAACTACTGAAAGAGACTACAACTGAGTTCTTTTCATTTACCCCCAAGACCGAGAGGCTGCAGACGATGCTCCTCAAAGGCGTATACTCGATTACTGACCCCGAGGAAATGCTCTCAGAGCTCAAAGGGTTCGAGAGCGACGACCTCAAATTCGTGGGAGTCAAGTCATTTACCACGGCGCGGGCCAGACGGGAGAAGCGTGTGTTACCTTTCTTCCTGGTCCAGCTTGCACCCAATAGCAAACTGGAGAGGCTAAGGACCATCACTTCCTTAGCATCTCAATCTGTAAAATGGGAAAAATTAAGAAGACACGGGAACATTTTACAATGTATCCGCTGTCAAAGGTTCGGGCACGCCTCGTCGAACTGCGAGATGCAGCCTCGATGTATTAAGTGTGCAAAGAACCACATGAACGAGGAATGCGATCTGATACAAGACAAGGTCGCGGATAAGGAGCAGCTCGAGTGCGTGCTCTGTAGGAATCGTGGACACCCTGCAAACTATCGGGGATGTCCTAAGTTCCAAGACATTAAATTAAATCTGGCTCGTAAGCAGAAGAATGCGGAGAAACGTCCCGCAGGTCGCTTACAAACATCAGCCGTTACACTCACAATGACCTACGCCCAAATGGCTGCAGGTCTGAGGCAGACGGTACAAAAGCCTGTGGCTGTTACTAAAGCCCCAGTGCCTGTTACTAAGGTACCGGAGGCCGAGGGGGACCTGCGTTCGATCTTGCTCGCCATCCAAGGGCAGATCGGCCAGCTCCAACAGCAGATCCATGAGCAGGCGACCCGAGTGGACAGAATCTACTCGCTTCTGCCGGGCCTAGCTCCTCTAGAATCGTGATAGGTACGCCGGTAGAGAGTCCCTTAAAGGCCCTGTCGGTGAATGTGAATTCACTGATTAGGATTGAGCGAAGAACTGTACTTTTCAACTTGTTGCAGGACGAAAGCCCCGATGTACTTTTGGTTAGCGAAACAAAGCTAAGCCAAAAGCACAAAATCCGGCACAGTTCTTATAAAGTGATTCGAAGAGACCGACCCAACGCCACATGAGGCGGGGGAGTTGCGATCTTCATTAGAAGTAGCTTTAAACACAAAATTATATATAGCGGTAAAGTGCGGAGGTTTCAGGTGCTAGAGGCCTGTATTGTGTGCATTCCTCCGAAATGGAAAGAGAATGTACATTGTATCAGCCCATGCACCTGAAGCACCTCAACCTAATGTTTTTATCGCAGAGCTGGAGACACTTTTCCGATCTCTGCGCTTAAACTCAGTAGAAAACTTTTACATTCTGGCCGGCGATTTAAATGCCAAACATAGTGATTGGGGAAATAACATTCCCAACACTAGGGGAAGCCTACTAAGCCATTGGTGGGTTCTTCGCAGCGTTGAATACACAGTAAAGTTGCTCGCAACGTATAGTCCTTCGTATCCTAGGAGCGGCTCCTATCTGGATCTCATGGTGATAGACACTCGACTGAGACTGGCACACACGAACGAATGGTCTATTAACTGTCTACGGACCTTTGTATACGACAGTGACCATTGCGGACTATGTGCCGTGATCACAGTACCTGATGAGTTCGCGGAGCTGGCAGAGTGTGTCCAAACGCCCTCCTACGTTTTCCTACAATTCCCTGACGAGAACGCTCACTTCGAGCGCCTCCTTTCCACTGCCTAATAGGAACCTGTCAAACTATGAGATTGACAGGTACCTCAAACAAATGGACGATATAATTAAGCAGACAATACCACGTCAACGACATAACGATACTACAAACGTGTATCGAAACGCGACAATCGACGCACTGCACAGACAGAAAAGTAGACTCCTGACAAGACTCAAACTCTTGTACAGGCGGTTTACCGACAGACAAAACTCGGAGGTCAGGACACTGAAGTCACTGATTGAAAATCTCCAACAGTTGATCAAAGAGAATTACAGAATATCTGTAAGTTTGCATTGGAACAACAGAATTCGTGCTGTAAAATCCAACAGCGCGAGTATGTTTCCGCAAATAAATAAAATATTTCGGAGAAACAATCAGAATGACATTCAGAATCTGAAGTTTCCGAGAACGTCAGAAATGAACACTTGCTACGAACAGTCAGCATCGATCCAGATAGCGCCATCTAGGATGACGACTTTTTCGTGATTGAGGATCCTCAGGAGAAGGTGGCGACAGTGGGAGCTGTCTTCCAGGAAGTGTTCAAGGTGAATGATAGTATTCGCCCGAACCATGACCTGGAGAACAGAGTCCTACTTCATTATTTTTACCTTAGAAATGATTTCGATCATTGGCGACACGAGAATCTTGGTTCAATGAAGATTTCATGGCAAACAATGCCATCGCCAGTGAGGGGGATATTACCCTGTTCATTTCAACGGAAGATCTCCAGATGAACTTACAGTCATTGAAAAGGAAAAAATCCGCGGGTATCGACGGTATATCCAATGTTGTGCTTAGGCACCTTCCGCCAGTGGCTGAAGAGAGGTACACCATCCTGTTTAACAATGCACTGAATAATGCATGTTATACAGTGCACTGGTAGACAGCGGTGGTGCAACCAATCCCCAAGAAGGGTAAAGACACCTCTAACCCGGCAAATCTCCGGTCGATAAGTCTACTTCCGAGTAAAAGTTGACAATCAACTTCCAGAAATCAGAATCTATTTTATTCAGAACGCCTTTGTCTAGGACCTCTCGGGACACTAGAAAAAATTGGCGCAGGTTCTCAATTTCTGGACCGGACGGGCGTCCACTGGCGAGACAAAGTGTAGTCAGATACCTTGGGATCGTGCTGGATCAGTATCTATATTTTGACAAACATGTAGATGCTGCTCTGGCAAGGGCCCGGGGCGCTTTCGCTCTGACAAGATGGCTGTTTCATAGCAGCCAACTTGACTCTAGGATGAAGGTAATCTGCTACATGGCCTTAATCAGGCCCATGGTTGCCTATGGATGTCCCGTCTGGTTCAATGTGAGAGCCAGCTTAATGGAAAGGATTCGGGTGTTTGAGAGGCAATGTCTCAGGACTTGTCTCGGGTTACATAGGACACCTGAATCTGAGTACACGAAATTTTACTCGAACAAGGTCCTATACAATAGGGCCAGGATTGTACGGGTGGATAACTTTGTGATAAAACTGATTCGAAGCCACGTTGCAAGAGCAATGACTTCGGTCAATAACTTGATCTCCGGGGTTTACTACCCCAACTACCTGTACCACGAGAGGGTGCGCCTTAACGGCTTTGTCCCACCAGATGCATTCCTCTACTTAGACCAATGTGGGCTGATCCAAGATAAATTGGCGGTGCCGCTAATCTTCCACGTAGCCCGCAATTCCGTGGAACGACGGTTCCTGTACGAATGTGAGGTCGCGCTCCGCGAGCCCGAGCGCCTCAGGTTCAGTAAGTCGAATTCACACCGAGATCGAGAAGACGTCGTCCGACAGCATCGACGTTTTTGGTGGTTGGAGCGGACTACGTCAGTGGTAAATCTTAATAGGCCAGCCTCTTCAAGGCAAAGCCCGCCAAACACCAATGGCAGGCTTACATAGGTTATTGTAGTTTAGGGTAGGTTAGGGTAAGCTAAATTAGGCTAGGGTGGTGGGTAGATTTAATTATTTTTAGTTCAAAAACAAAAATAATATAATATAAAAAAAAAATTAAAAAACATAAAGAAAACAAAAAAAGATATATATATCTATATATATAATACGCCAGTGAAGACGCTTCTCCTCCTAAACTAAAAGTCGCACAATCAAGTGCGATACACCGTTGGAAAGGTATTTGTCTGAAGTGGTGCACTATGTAATAAAATTTAGCAAAAACTTAATGCTGGAGTGATTTAAACCGGATTTAAAATTAAGCGCGTGATTTATTAGTATATCATAATATTGAACTTGGCTCCCATTTCACATTAATGTTTTTAATTGAATTTCTGTTTTCTCCACCCCTCAACAGCACAACATTTTTGTTGTTTCAACTTTGAGAATACATTGATGTGTGTGACATTATCGCATACTTCCATCTGTTTCGAGGGATTATACCATAGAAACTAAACTGTCATAAATTTCCCATTGACAAAGTGGCTTACTAGTATTATATATATCATGTATATATTTTTGTATATATATATTTAGGTTAGGTTAGGTTGGCAGACAACCAAAGTTTGCGTAGACATCCATAAATACGACAAATGACAAGGTTTATGTGGTTGTAGCAGGATAGGTTACGATTTATAATAAAACCAAGACTTATTACCTAATCAACAAGCCTCAGTTTGCAGTTTGACAACCATAAGTCTGGTACGAGACTTCGCTCAAACAATTTGAGATCGGAATGACCTGAGATTTTGACGGATTTAGCAGTAAATCATTTAATCGTACTACTGTACAATTGAAAATTTGATCTCAGTCTTCGTTTAACCAGGAAACAAGCTCCGAGATTCCTTTCGTAGGTCGACGGAAGTAAAGCTGGAGATCGTCCGCATACAGGTGGATAGAAGCGTGCTTACAGACGGACGGCAAGTCATTTATAAACATGCAGAACAATATTGGTCCGAGAATTGATCCTTGTGATACCCCTCGCCTAAGAGGTTTAAGACTGACGAGAAACTACCATTAACCACTCTTTGTGCTCTGTTATTGTACTTAAAATACTGATAATAAGTTTTAAAGGTCGCCTTAGAGAAATCAAGCAAGCAGAGGAGGATCTTTGTCAAAGTCGAGTCTTATATCATTCAAGATTTTGATCATAGCTGTGTGCTCCACAGCTGTGATTAGTACGAAATCCTGATTGGAAAGGGCTCAGAAGGCACTTCACAGGCAAGTGGTTAACTATTAGCTTTACATTGAGTTTCTCAAAAACCTTTGACAGGCATGGTAAAATGTTGATAGGTTTGTAGTTACTTTCTGAAATAGCATTAGGCTTCTTGGCAACAGGAAAAACTCTTGACATTTAAGCACATTTAACATCGCGAAACTCGATATTTCATTCACACCACTGTAAACAATAAATCCTGAGGTACTATCCATTAAGAAAGCATAAAAGATAACTTTAAACAAATAAGTGCATTCCCATCACACAATATAACAGATGATGGGGTCAGACAAGAAAGAGAAGGCATAGAGGATGTAACAAGTAAAAGAGAGACATGATGTGATTAGGGATGAGGTGGAAGAGAAGAGTAAAAGAAGACGAATATAGAATATAAATATAAATTATATATAACAAAGAAATATTATGCAAAAAAAGGAGTAATATAAAGGGTCAGCCATCTAACGTTTTTTTTTTCAAGTAGTGCTTATTTCGTGAATGGTAACACTTAGCTCATGTCTGATTTGACAGATAATTAGTTTTATCCTTCCGCTAAACGAATATGGTTGTGTATACGCTTGAACAACGCTGGGAAATATTGCGACATTACTTTGAAAATCATGGTAATGTTGCAGAATGTGAAAAAATGAAAAAATCATCTTTTCAGATGTAGCTCATTTTGATCTTGGCGGGTATGCAAACAAGCAAAATTGTCGCATTTGGGGCACAGAAAACCCGCACGCATACATTGAAAAGCCGGTGCACTCAAAACGAGCCACTGTTTGGTGCGGATTTTGGTCAAAAGGCATAATTGGGCCATTTTTCTTCGAAAATGACCAAGGAGTAGCCGTTACAGTCAATGGCGATCGTTATCGGGCCATGTTGAACGAATTTTTGTTCACAAAAATTGAAGAGGAGGATATTGGCAACATTTGGTTTCAACAGGAAGGCGCTACGTGCCACACAGCCGAAGCTACACTCGATGTTTTGCGCCCTGTTTTTGAAGATCGCATTATCAGCCGCAGAGCTGATGTCGTTTGGCCACCTCGGAGCTGCGATTTGACACCGTTGGACTATTATTTGTGGGGTGCCATCAAAGATAAGTGTTACGCCGACAAGCCAGAAACAATTGACGCTTTAAAGGACAATATTCGTGAAGCCATTGGTGAAATACAGCTGCACACAATCGATAATGTGCTTAAAAATTGGACCGATCGTGTAGGACAGCATGGCCAGCCGAGGCAGCCATTTGAATGAAATTATTTTCCATTATTAACCGGAAGGATTGTACTTTCAAATAAAAAAAGAAATTTGAGAAAATATTCAGTAGTTTTTTTTATAGCATTTTCAAAAAAAAAAAAAGTTATTTAGCGGACCCTATATATAAAAATTTAGAAAGATTTAAAATGAATAATACCATACGTATTACAATCATTGATTAGTCGCGGCGACAGCAAGTACAATAGTTTTCGGAGTTTTCGATAAGAAAGCTTTTTCCAAATGGAGACCTATTAACGTAAACAAATCCAGATTTTGTATAAGTGGAGCACAGCTGTTTCTTACGTTTCAGGTATAATGCACTGTGAAGTAGAGTTCGGCCATGCTTTGTTAAACTTTCATTCAAATAGCAGCTGTTGTCTAGGTCAAAGCCCAGACCTCGGAGACTTATTTCTTTGTAGTTAAGCTTTCGGTAAATTGCCGCTGATTTGAGTACCATATTCCTTTCTCGACAGCTCTGTTAAATTTTAAAACAATCGATGGTGGAGCTATACTTTCTGAGTTGTGTTTTTGTCCTCTAATGCGAAAAATGTTTTTCAAGAGAGGAGGTTGACATTCGATCGTGAGACAGAGCCGATTTAAGAGATATTTTAGGTTTTCATCAGGAGATTCGGGTATTCCATTGAGTACTTCAGAGTGATTGTTGCTGCGGTTCTAGGCGAGGTGCAAATCTTGGATTAGCCCAACTCGGAAGCAGTAGTGATAAAAATAGGAACGGCAAAGGTGCAAACTGGACATATGTATAGAACTAGTTCACCAACTGGAGTTGGGAATGTATCAGAGGATGACGACATTACAGTAATTGTATACCAGAATATAACCAATTCCCATCTTTTACCTCCTTACCTTTCACACAAAGTCACCCAAATCAATACCCTTATTAATAAACTAAGAACGCTAAGGGGAAAGAGATCCCTAAATTTCATAGATACGACGTGGAAATGTTTGGCAGACAGCCCCGACACGACGGCCTCGAAATCATCAAAAAAGACCAATATGTTCTCTAAAACAGGAACAATCAAGTTGTAATCAACAGAGTATCCCTAAATAGAATTAGTGAGCTAAGTATCGTTACTAATAAGACACTAAAATAACTTAAGAATAGCAATATATTTAAGGATAATATTATTACTGATGTCAAATATTTGTTGATTCATTGTACTTAAAGCTAGTAACAATATTCAAAATAAATCAAAAAACAAATAGAAGTAATCAATTCTTAATAACTCACGAATGCGTCTATCGATTTAGTTCAAACCTTACATAAACCATCTACACGACTATTAAAATAAACCCTGAAACTTTGATCAAATTCGTTGCGACCGTTCTTGAGTTATAAAATCACACTTGCAACAATTTTTTATATATATAGATTGCACATTTCACAGCCATGCGTAGGTCATATGTGTTTATCAAACAAACTTTTTTCCTTTCCCTTCTCTCGGCAAGCACAATTTATATACAAACAATAACATTCATTTGCGAGTTTTAGCTGTCAATAACGCAACGGTAAATGAGGGAGTTGGGTACATATTTACGTGCACTTAACGGATATTTTTTTTTGTTTTTCTCTATTCTCTGTTTGCTATGTTGTTTTACCTCTGAATTTTCTCTGTCTCGAATATGATTGCAAAATGGTCGCCGAAGTTTGCCTACAAGCTGTGGCGAGCACGTGGGCACCCGGGGTTTTGTTAAAATTATGTCAACCATCACACACATTGTTATAATTCCAAGAGTGTGTTTGGCGGCAGTACACTGCGATAAAATGAAATGAACTCAAACGTATATTCACGAATAGAGTTTGTGTGTAACGGGTTTTGCCGCTACGATCCTGAACTTCATTCAAAAGAAAGACGCACGTCTCGTTCTGGTTGCTGTTCTGAAATGATCTTAGGAGTGATAGGAACTAGCATCGATAAAAGGCCCCAGCAAAGTGGGTACATCCAGCTAGTATAGTATAAACACAATTCGATAATTAATGTGGGATTAACTTGGACTGCTATTAGGTTATCAATCAATATTAAGTAGCGATTTAAGAACGTTTTAGCTTATGGTAAATAACCAGCCTTTAACTTTTTTTAAAAAGAAACTTAGATGTGTAGTCGTTCTAATAGAAAAGAACGATTGAACATTAGAGAACTAGTAACAGTGTAGAATTTAGAAAAGTGGGTTTTGCACACGCTTGGGATATTGACTTGGATATTGATTGTATTATATTTGTACGAAGGCTATAAAACAGATGACTTCTACTAAGCATGTCCAAACTTTTCTTATAAAGAAAGTCTCATAGGAAAAACAACCAGTTCTTGAAATAAAGGCTAACTCGGAGTAGAACGATTTTTATTACAGATACGCCTGAGTAGGTATTTCTGGGCTGTTAGCAATGGTTTCGAAGACATGTTATAAGAACCATCCTAACTTGAAATACCGTACTGCAATTTTGAATGAGCAAGGCCATAGATCATTTTTAAATATTGGCACATTTTAGAGTTGATGTGAGTCATGTTCGTGGACTAAGAGCGAATATCTAGGCTCGTATTCAAACTACACAGTTAGACAACAAATTACTAAATAAAAAGTATGGCTCTACGAAAAGCTTATTGAAGCGGACTCAACAGCTTTTACAGAAATTTTAACTGTTCACTATGCTTTCTCGATAGTGCCGTGGATGCCGCTACTGATGCGGCATCCAGAATATACTTCTGCTGGGTATGAGTTCCTTCATTCCACCTAGAGAGAAGAGTATCAAACCTAAAGCAAATGCATGGTATGACTCGAGCTGTAAAGAGGCTATCAGATGATAAGAGGCTATCCGGACTTACAAAGCAAACCCCTCTGAGGAAAACCAAAATAAGTTTTAACGACTGTAATGCATTGATTCGACGTGTCAAATTCTCCCATGACTAAAAGTTGAGGCAAAAAATTCTAAATTATCCCAAAAGCAGTAAAGACATTTGGTCATTTGTGAAAATTATAAAGAATATTGCCTCGTCCCTACACTTAAGTACAATGACATCCCAGCTGTCAGCTCTTCAGACAAAGCCAATCTGCTAGCCGCATACGATCCCAGATTGCACTTTGTTTCCGCCTGTACTTGAGAGCGTTAATTATTCTCTACCACATAAATTCAATATTAAATTGATAAGTAAGAGGAATATCGTATGCGAAGGCCGTTAACATCCCATTCAAGTTTAGTTCAAATTGGGAGTTTATGTAAATTCAAAATAGTAATGGGCCATGAATTGAATCTGTGGCACGCCATTTATATTGACCGTTTGTCTTCTGTCTTTTAGATAAGAAGTTATGAAAATTATGGATTACTCCCCTAAAACCAGCTTTGTATAACTTTTTTAGTATTATATTATCATCAACCATGTCAAATACTTTCGTCATATCAATAAAGAGAGCCATTGCGGATTTACAGCTTCATACAACTGGCTGCAAACTCTCAAAATAGCATCCTCGGTTGACTACTACTGAAAAATATATTTCGTTCCAGAAAAGATGCCTTTCAAAAACTTTTGAAAATGTTGGTAGTAAGGAAATAGGTCTATACTTAGACTCAATTCTCTTATTACAATACCTTTTTTAAAGATAGGTATATTTTCAGTTCATTTAAAATGCTCAAGGAAACAACCGTTTTGGACACTTGGATTGAACAAGTGACATAGAATGTCCACTAAATAGAAACAAATTTTCTTCAATAACGTACTCGATATTCCATCACTGGTACACGAACTTTTATTTTTTTTTTTTAATAACAATATAATCAGAGATACAACAGAACAATTGCAGTCCACTTAGATCTTCGTGAAAGGTTTCAGCTTTTCAGAAATTTCAGTAAAGTATTTGTTAAATTTATCGAAAATGTTGACTGTATTAGTGTGACTAATTCCATCTATTTCCAAATTACTGATACTTATTGGTTGTCTATATTTACTTAAAATCTTATCAAGAACCTTCCATGCTTCCTTAACATTCCCGCTGGCTCGTTCAAAAGAATTAATTTTGGTCCTTCGAGCCGGATCGGTGTAACAAACAACTAAAAACAGTGTGAAATCTCACTAAAACTTCGATAGTACTTGCAAAAACGTTTTGTGTACGGTCGTGGGACAATTTAAAGTTAGATCGCAAATTCCTATCAGTGGGAAACGAAGTGAAGCTGTTGGTCAGCGAAGTGTTCGTGGTTCGAGTTCTCATCTGTAGTAAGCGTTCCTGGTTCGATATCTGATGCTCAGAAGCTTCATTATTTGAAATCCAATCTAAGTGGTGAAGCCGAAAGAATCCTTCGCAATACAGCAATCACCGATGGCAATTTTGAGTCTGCATGGGCTACGCTCATGAAGAGATACCAAAATCTGAGGTTCCTAAAGGATAATTACTTTACATTACTTTTCGACCAATCCACGATATATAATTGCTTATAGATACCACAAACGAGGCAAGGCGTTCGCTTGAAAATCTAGGAGTGCCTGTCAGGTCTTGGGAAGACGTCTTAATATATCATACCGTGCAGAAACTACCGCATACAATCAGAGGTCAGTGGGAAGCACACATATCATCTTATATCGACTATCCCACATACAGTGTTTTTGAGGATTTTTTGTTTACGAAGGCAAGAACTTTGGAGATTATGGAATCTTCCTCGTCTTCGTCTAAGGTCCAAAAAACACACATCGGGCGTAGTTCGATCACATCTTTCACATACCATGTCTAAATGTGCGATGTGTAAAGAACCGCATTCCATCAGGAAATGCTTCAAATTTAAGGCATTGAATCCTAAGAGAAGACAATGAATTGTCAAGAAAAATCGTCTTTGTTTCAACTGTCTTTCGGATTCACACAGCACAGATCATTGCAGAAGTACATTTACGTGTGCTACATGCAAACAAAAAGATCATTCGTTGCTGCACATAAGTGAGCCAATCAAGGAAGTGCATGTTCATGAATCACGCTCAACAGTGGCTAGCCAGCCATCACATCATTTCAACTTTTCTTCCACCCATCGTGAACAATCTCAAGATCCACTATCCTCTATCAGGACTGCTTCAGCATACAACACTTGCATAGCAGAAAACCAGACAACACGTACGGTTCTTCTTGCTACTGCGCTAGCCAAGGTTTATTCAACCACTGGCCAACCGTTGGTACTGCGGGCGCTACTGGACCCGGGGTCGGATGCCTCATTCATTTTTCACAAGTGCACTTCCAACAAGTAGCATATCCTGCACCAAGTGGGATCATCTACAAAGGATTCAACTTGCGGATCCAACATTTTACAAGCCAAGCAAGATCGATATCTTGCTCGGAAACGATATATATATGTGGCAGTAATTCTTGATGGTATTATCAAGGGTACTCCAGGTACTCCCATGGCTCAGCGCACGGAACTGGGCTGGGTCGTTTCTGGTAGCGTTTACTCTAACACTTCACAAACGCTAACCTCCTCTAACAACGGAGGTTCAGAAGCTTGAAAGCATATTGCACAAATTCTGGGAATTAGAAAAAGTGTCAAAAAGAAAAAAGCTGTCACCAGAAGGGGAACAATGTGAGACTCATTTCTGCCGAACTCATCTGCGATTGATGGATGGCAGATACGTGGTCCGAATTTACTTTAAAGAAGGTATTCCAGTATTAGGTCTCTCCTACTAATGAGCCCTTGTACGATTTTTGCAGCTGAAGAAAAATTCTATTCAATTTCAGTATTCTACACTGAATACAAAAGGATTTTTGAGGAATATATTGCACTAGGACATATGACGGAAGTGAATCCCAGATCATTTGCATGCAAGCACTACTTCATGCCTCACCACGCTGTGATAAATGAAGTGAGTTCCTCAACGAAACTACGAATTGTCTTTGATGCTTCGTGCACGCCAAGTCTCTGAATGATCATCAACTAATTGTTCCAAGGTTACAAAATGACATCGTGGATCATATTGTCCGGTTTCGAAAATACAAGATTGGTTTAGTGGGAAATATCAGCAAAATGTACCGACAAATCTGGATTTCAGCGGACGATTCGATGTATCAACTTGTTCTGTTGAGAGCTAGTAGAGAAGGTAAAATTAAAACATAGCGTCTGTTCGAGATTTCATGAAATAAAACAAGGCCGATCCACCTATCTAAGAGAAAGGATCTTAATAACTTCCACATAACCTTTCTCTTAGATGGGTAAATCGGCCTTGTTTTATTTCATGAAATCTCGAACACCGTCTTAATACAGTAACTTTTGGCACTGCCCCGGTGCCGTATTTGGCAGTCCGTACTCTGCAAAAGCTTGCTGCTTATGAACGAGATGATTTTCCTTTAGCATCAACCATTGCCACAAACAAATTTTTATGTGGACGATGTAATTCATGGGGCAGATTCCACAGAGGAAGCTATGGAAATGCAACGCCAACTCACAACCATGCTGAAACGCGGAGGGTTTCCACTAAAAAAGTGGGTTAGCTACAACGAGAAACTGATAGCTGCAGTTCCGGAAGAGGATAGAGAAGTACAGCTCCCTCTCTTATTCGATGAAAACAATACAATCAAGGCATCCTGGAAGGGACATTTTCAACTTCAAGGTGGTGCTCAAAGATTCTCCGACAACTACCAAACGATCTATCCTATCCGACATTGCTTGGTTATAAGACCTCATGGGATGGATTTCTCCTTGCGTCATTGTTGGTAAGATTCTAATGCAGGAAATCTGGAAAGAGAAGCAAACATGGGACAGCGAGTTACCATCAGCGATCATTGGTAAGTGGCAGGCTCTAAAGATGGGACTAAGACATCCCGACGACATTGAGATTCCACGCTGGTTTAACATCACCAGCAAATCGCTGGTAGAAATCCATGGATTTTGTGATGCCTTCGAGAAAGCATATGCTGCAGTAGTATATGTGCGAGCAATCCAGCAAGATACATTCATTCACATCTCCTTCTTGCGAAAACAAAGGTAGCTCCTCTAAAAAATTAATCACTAGCACGGTTAGAGCTTTGTGGAGAAGTATTGCTAGCCCGTTTATTAGAACACATTACGGAAATCAAAGGTGTTTGCATGGAGTAATTCGT
The DNA here is from genome assembly GCA_958301585.1 of Merodon equestris. Taxonomy (NCBI): domain Eukaryota; kingdom Metazoa; phylum Arthropoda; class Insecta; order Diptera; family Syrphidae; genus Merodon; species Merodon equestris. The sequence goes on from OY284413.1 coordinate 108,243,825, forward strand.
AAATCACGCTTGCGTGGATCAACTCGCCGCCTTAAATTATTGTAGAACAACATTCGTAGCGGAAATTCAGCGGTTAACAAATCCCAGGCAATGGAACTATGTCCCCTCTAAGAGTAATCCAGCAGACTTAGCATCTAGGGGATTGTCTCCAAGAGAGCTTTCAAACAACTGTCAATGGTGGCATGGGCCAGAGTTTCTACAAACTTTGAATGAAGATAAACATTCTAAAACCAACAATCCAGCTACCGAAGAAGAACTAAAAGCACCGGAAAATAAAAAATTTCAAAATCAACTTTGCACTGCTTTCATGTCCTTTGATTCTTCTAATGCCGTTCTCACCAGGTTTTCCAAACTACAGCGACTTCAACGAGTTGTGGCATATTGTCTTAGATTCGCTAATAACATACGAAGGAAATCACCACGCATTGGTGGAATACTAACTGTAGGCGAGGTTACTGGAGCTTTGATCCAATTGATTGCATTGGTGCAACGAGAAAACTTTGGAGAAGAAATCTCGAAGATAACCAAGTGTACAACGGTCCCAAAAGGAAGTAAACTACCACGACTTTCTCCAATAATAGACGGGAATGGCTTCTTGCGTGTTGGGCATCTTACGCTGATTTACCTAAAGCGTCATCTAAACATACTTCCCTCCCAAAATGCATTAACGTCCCTCATAACAGGGACACATCAGGTCACTGCACGGAGGACAACAACCTCTAATGGCAACGCTTTGAACAAATTATTGGATCTGACACCTGAAATCCAATGTCAAAAGGTGTATTCATAAGTGTTTAACATGCTACAGACACACCGCTACACAAATGAACCAAAAAATGGGGAATCTACCAGCTGCGCGAGTAAATCCAGCACGACCATTTCAGACTTCAGGAGTAGACTACGCTGGCCCTGTGCAACTTAAGGCTTGAAAATGCCGTTGCAATAAGGTAACTAAAGCCTATATGGCAGTATTTGTAATCTTTGCACAAAGGCAGTTCTCCTTGAGCTTGTCAGCGACTATACTTCAACTGCCTTTATAGCGGCGTTTAAGCGCTTCACAGCCCGCCAAGGGATATGCACCAATCTTAACAGTGACTGTGTCCGCGCGACACAAATTTAATAGTTGTTACGCGTTTCTTCGATATTTTTGCGGACTTGCATAACATAACGCAGTATTATTTAAGTTGTTCGTTCTGGGGATGTTTGTTAACCTTTTTCGCTAATTCGTTTTTTCTTTTTATCTGCCGAAAAAGCTTATGTGTCATCCATGGCTTTAGAAAATAATTTTTGTTTAAGCTAAAGAAGGGGCCGGGTGTACAGTACACAATGTAATTTTTTTATAATTCGTGCAGGTTCAAGAGTGTACGCTCTTATGGTGTTTGTCACACAACCCGGACGGGGTGCAGATGGTTTGTGTCGAAGATGTTCGTTCACTACTCTCCGGAGGTGGTTGTCCTAATTAGGATTTGAGAGATTCGACTGAATTTGCGTTAGTTGTAGTTCACATAGAGTATGAATTATGAGGTGATCATTCACACTTGGTGTTATTGCACAGTTTTCCAAGAAACTGTATTACTTTATTTTCCAATAAATCAAAATTTGTAAGAATATAAAAGAGAATGAAATAAAGAAAAAGTTGTTCAGCGGCAAGCGAACCCATAACTGAGTAAAAGTCCGAGATAAAATCCCGAGCATATGGTAAGAGACTATGAAATACTATGAAATAGTTATAAATAAACACATATAGGGCTATATTGCAACATTTTCGACAAAATATAAGGGGACCGGCAGACTCCGCTCTCATCTCTTATAATATATTTAGTGAAGATTCGCCCCTAATAAAAAAATGTCTATAACTACATTACACGGATAAACGCGATATCCGTACCTTAGAACACGAACTGAATTCGATGTACCAAGCCAATCAAAGCATTGATGTGTTCTATGCTAAAATAAATTACCATCTTCCTCTTCTTATCAATAAAATTGAAACTGAGGACCATTCTCAGGAAACGATCTATGCCTTAACAGAAAATTATAGGAATAGAGCGTTAGACCTAGAGTATATAACCCAGTGCGGGGAAACTATAAAATTCTTGATAGATACGGGAACCAACAAAAACTTCGTATCAGTTAGAATTGCGACAAATAGTAAACCAGTAACTACACCATTCCAAATACAATTATTGTAGCTGGTGGACAACTAGAAATAACCCACAAAGTCGGTGGCCCATTTTTTAAAAGCATAGGTATCAACACCATAATACCTTAGATTTAATTGTCTTACCAAGGCTAACAACATTCGACGGAATAATAGACGATAACACCCTAAAAAAGTTGGGAGCTGTTATCGACAGTAGAAACAACATTTTAAATATAACCGCTAATATTAAAATCGAACTCAAAGAAAAGAATAAAAATAAGTAAATAACATTCAGATTCATTTCGAAATTGACAGGAAAAAGAAAAGCAATATACCACAAAAAACCGTAGGATTAGACAACAATATAACAATATCTGAAATTAATGGAAAGCGTATTCATAAAACACACCTTAAAAATATAGCTTTCATTTCAAATTAAATACTATCCTTTGGTAGAAAACAACACTAAATATAAGAATTGGGAAAGTAGAACTTATCATATCTTACCCCCATTGTTACAGAGCAATTTGATCGAAGGCGATATTACATTAGATCTGCAATACCTCCATAAACTTCACCTGGATAACGTACAAAAATTATCCAAAATTTCAGCCAGCACTAAGTTATTGATAAGTTCAGATGTACATTCAGATCTACATACATATCTTGCTTATTAGCACATCCCAAATCCTTTCATTTGAACCTATTAAAATTCATTGTTAATCTGCGGGACGCAGATATTTAAAAAGGAAGGAGTTAACACCCTTACCTTCTGTTATACTTCTGTTACCCACTCCCCACATATTGCGGGATGATGAATAAGCACTTGCAAGTGCAATTGCATTGCCAATTCTAGGAAAGATATTTAGGTCAAATTGTAAAATAAGTTATTCTAAGAATTCTTCCGTCAATTTATCAATATATTATTATTGCCAATTTAGCAATTAAGTATTCCAAGAAACTGTTTTACTACATTTGCCAATAAATCAAAATTTGTAAAAATATAAAAGAGAATGAAATAAAGAAAAAGTTGTTCAGTTGTTCCCCAGTATTGCACTAAGCTGTTTGTTTATATCCCGCGGTGTGCCGGCCGCACTACAGCGAGGAGGATTCGAAATAATAATACGTTACCAATGAATTTTATTTGCTATTTGATGAAATTATAATGAAATTTGACGAAATTATACAATTAGTGTGTGACTACTTACACTTTTTCCATGCTTAGGCGCCGACACAAGAAATGATTGCCAAAATGGCCGAACACGGAATGATCATAAAATTGAAATTGGTCGACATTACCAACAAAGAAAAACAAACAACAATTACAAAGTTCAGGCGCCTAAGACATTCAAAATTTACAAACGATATAAATATTAATAGCGACAACATCGGTCTCGTGATTCAATAACATCAAGCTCCGTCATCATGCACGCCGGCGGTTTTAGCCTTAGTTTTTAGCTCTGCTACCCTGACCTGTGAGTCCTTGCCCGGAAATACTCGGATAACTCTTCCTAAGGGCCACTTCTATCTATGTACGCTGCTGTCATATAGTAAGACGACGTCATTGACTGCCAAAAGCACAACTAGTTGGTACCACTTAGTACGTCTGCACAGGTGAGGCAGATATTCCGACAACTATCTTTGCCAAAAGCGGTGTTACGCCTGCTGCACCTTAGTCCACTGCTTTCTCGTTACTCTTAAGTCTTTGGCACGAGTGTGAGAGGTTTGCTACGAATTAGGCACACCTAAAAGGAAATGATTAGGAGTTAAAGGTTCATCGGCGAGTGTGTCTAACGGGATGTGAGATAGCGGGAGAGAATTAACGATGTTTTCCGCCTCGCACATGAGACTATAAAGGCTGTGTTCCTGCAGATTTTCGCGCGAATGTCCCATGTAGTCTAGCCCGACATACGTGAATGGTTTAACGAAGGGCGTCAATCTGTCTTCTGGCAATTGTCCCATGAGCTGCGGTTGAGGTTGAGCTCGTTGCTTTTGACAAAACACACATCTCCTCGACACTTGCCGCACAACTGTTTCTTGTATGCGGTATTCAATAGCGTCGTCTTATCTCATTAACTATGGTAACCTCGTTCCAAGCGCTGTGTTAGTAGCATACAATAAATTCGGTCACCCGGTGCTTCTGCGGCATTATTATCGGGTTACGAGTACAAGCTGGGATCGCAACCGCTAAGTTTATTCGGCCATCCATTCGAATTACACCATCGTCGTTAACGTACGGGTTTAGTTTTCGTAAAGAACTACTACGATCTAAAGACTTAACCGCTGATAGCTGTTCGTATTCCTCTGCGTATACCATCATCTGAACGATTCGGCATATTTTCGGCTCCGCGTTCCTTAATTCGAATGTCTTTAGACCCCCGTCTTGCCTCACAGCTGAAGTCTTTTTTTATTTATTTATTTATCTACCGAATACAGTGATTCTTACAGACTAAAGACAACATTTAACTCAGTTATTAACAATTTAGTTCAGTTGTATTATATGGTTACATGACCGATTTCAATAAGTTTTTTTTTTTAAATATGCTTAGGGTCAGATAAGTCTAGATAATTACATACTTCATTATAGGAAGAAGAGCATCTGTTAACTGGCTCATTTTGACTGTGCGGATCTATAAAGAGAAGTGGTCTATCTCGTAGAATCCATATTGGAGCGTAGAGGCGACATTTTTCTAGCAGTTCTGACACACAATTTTTTTAACACATGATGTCTCTCACTAACATAATTTCATAGTGTTTCTTTCTTATTGACAAGGGTGTTAGTCAAAAAGAAGACATTTCTGTTCATATGAAGACAGGAATCCTGGCCATCTTAGTTTTCGAATCATGTAACGAGTAAATGACCTTTGTACTCTTTCGATTCTAAGAAACTGCAACGATTGAAAGGGATTGAAAATAACTGCACAGTATTCTAAAGGGTCCGCCAAAAAATTTTTTTTTTTTTGTAAATGCTATAAAAAAAAACTACTGAATATTTTCTCAAATTTCTTTTTTTATTTGAAAGTACAATCCTTCCGGTTAATAATGGAAAATAATTTCATTCAAATGGCTGCCTCGGCTGGCCATGCAGTAATTTTTAAGCACATTATTTTCATTTCATTTCATTTCATTTCGTTTATTATTATTCAAATAACATACAATACTTCAAGATATTATATCTTATTTTAAGTATTAATATCATATCTTATTACTTTAAGTATTAAAGGAAAAAAAATTGTGTGCAGCTGTATTTCACCAATGGCTTCACGAATATTGTCCTTTAAAGCGTCAATTGTCTCTGGCTTGTCGGCATAACACTTATCTTTGACGGCACCCCACAAATATTAGTCCAACGGTGTCAAATCGCAGCTCCGAGGTGGCCAAACGACATCAGCTCTGCGGCTGATAATGCGATCTTCAAAAACAGGGCGCAAAACATCGAGTGTAGCTTCGGCTGTGTGGCACGTAGCGCCGTCCTGTTGAAACCAAATGTTGCCAATATCCTCCTCTTGAATTTTTGTGAACAAAAATTCGTTCAACATGGCCCGATAATGATCGCCATTGACTGTAACGGCCACTCCTTGCTCATTTTCGAAGAAAAATGGCCCAATTATACCTCTGGACCAAAATCCGCACCAAACAGTGGCTCGTTTTGAGTGCACCGGTTTTTCAATGTATGCGTGCGGGTTTTCTGTGCTCCAAATGCGACAATTTTGCTTGTTTACATACCCGCCAAGATCAAAATGAGCTTCATCTGAAAAGATGATTTTTTTGGCAAAATCGGCATCTTCTGTTTCAAAGTAATGTCGCAATATTTCCCAGCGTTGTTCAAGCATATACACAACCATATTCGTTCAGCGGAAGGATAAAACTAATTATCTGTCAAATCAGACATGAGCTAAGTGTTACCATTCACGAAATAAGCACTACTTGAAAAAAAAAACGTTAGATGGCGGACCCTGTAGAACCGGACGAAAAATTCATTTTCCGCTCAAAAATAACACCCAGGTCACTGACCTCATTGTAAATACTAACCGCTTCATTGTTGCAATAGTACTGTGTCACAATTGGAAGGGCTATTTTGGCGAAAGTTATTTGTTTACACTTTCTTAGATTTAAGATCAGCTGATTATTAACACACCATTGGCAGAATAAGTTCAGGTCATTTTGAAATATTGCAGCATCACGTGAAGATTTAACTGCCGCAAATATTTTAACGTCATCGGCAAAAAGCAAACAATGGCAGAAATGTAATGAGGACACAATGTCATTGATCTTCTTCTTCTTTTCCTTTTTCCGGCGTTGTTACGGTCAGAAGTGTTGGACCATAACCTTCCCACTTAACTGCATTCCTACTGGTCCGCTTGTGGGGTCCGCCGGTTTGACCTCAGAAAGTAGCGGCAGGCTTCCCGGTTTGGGATTACTTCATCGCTGAGGCCAATCAAATGCTGGTGTTTTTGCATTTGTTTGCACCAATTGTTTTTCGGCCTGCCTTTTTTACGTGTTGAAATTGGTGTAAAATGTTATATTTCTAAAATATATTTTACTCGTAATTATTATTTTTCCAAATGCATACATACATACTTACGTACAACGTTTTAGTCGCCTTTTACGACAAGCGAGAGATATCAACGACACAATGTCATTGACGAATATAATAAATAAGAGCGGTCCGAGATGACTACCTTGTGGGACGCCGGACTGTGCACCGAAATATCGAGAGCATACGCCATTTATGAAAACACATTGCCTTCTGTTTATAAGGTAAGACTCTAGCCACTTTAGCATCAGCGAGTGAAAGCCACAACCTTCTAGTTTTTGAATCAATATTCGTATGCTCACTTTATCAAATGCTTTCGAAAAATCAGTATAAACTGTGTCAACCTGATATCCAGCTTCCATATTTGTATATACGAAGTTTGAAAAAAGCATTAAGTTAGTAACGGTGGATTTACCAGTCACGAAACCATGTTGATGCGGTGTAATGTGTTCTTTTATGAAGAAATAAAGCTTGTTTTTAGCAATGGATTCAAAAAGTTTTGGAATTTTAGACAACTTGGAAATACCCCTATAATTTTCCACATCAGACTTGGATCCGTTTTTATGTATAGGAGTAATATAAGATACTTTCCACCTATCTAGAAATTTACCTTCGTTTAGAGAAGTGTTGAATAATAAAAAAAGCGGTTCATATAAGGCTTCCGAACATTTTTTTAGAAATATATTTGAGATGTTGTCGTTATCTTGCACTGGGTTATCATCAAGTTTATAGAGAGCGAATAGAATATCAGATTCACACAATTGCAAGGAACCTATGGAAGTACCATTGCAGTTGGTGATGACTTTTGGAGAGTGAAAATGAATATCAGGGCAATATACTGACTCAAAAAATATTGCGAATAACTCAAGGTTTCCTATTAACATGTTCGATTCTTGGTCTTTATATTTCGTGCAGTCAGGAATTCCTGTCGTTTTTCTTTTTTTATTTAAGTGCACCCAAAACAACTTACTGTTGGATTTGATTTTGTGCTCCATATCAATAACATAATTATCATAAAGGAATTTCTGTAGAAACTCAAAATCCTTCCTTAGTTTCTCGAACTTGAGTTTCTTTTCTTGCGTTTTCATTTTCAAATAATTTTTGTGAGCTTTGTTTTTGACATTTTTGAGATTTAACAGATGTTTATTATACCATGGTAGCCGCTTCTTAAATGTTTTTCTTAGAGGGACCAATAAATTTAGCACTTCTCTAATTATATCTATAAAATTAGAATATATCATTTCCGTATTCTTGTTTTCGAAAAGCTGTTTCCAATCAAAATGAGCCAAGTAATATTAGATAGCTGTAAAGTTTGCTTTTTTGAAATCATAAAATGTCATACCTTGATTATCCTGCGCAACACAATAATTATAACAATTAGCATGAAAAGATATATGCTTTTGGTGAGAGTCACAATTACTTATACTAACTAACGAAGGAGAAACGTTTGCACTTAAATCAGAATCGAAAAACATCAAATCTAAAATGTTGAGGGGTGCACAGAAGATATTATTTACTTGAGCTAAATTCAAGGCGAATAAATTATCGATTACATACATTTCCTTTTTATTAGTAATATTATATGGAACTGGTGTAGAATCATGTTTGGAAAGTTTCCATTCAATATTAGGGAGGTTAAAGTCACCCATGACACAAATTAATTCGTTATTTTTAAGTGATTTTGTTGAATAATTTAATATGTTATTAATATGCATTTCATAAAGTTCATAGGTATTTTTTGGTGGTATGTAGGATATACAACAAATTAGATCTAGAGAATGACAAGATACATGAATAAAAAGCTGATCAATTAAACCGTTTTGATCATTGCTCAGCTTAATTTCACAAAAAGTAAATTTATTTTGAACTGCAAACAGAACTCCTCCACCAGTTTCTTTATTGGTTAAATTTAAGTTTCTGTCTTTTCTGAAAACTGTATATTTATCAGTATTAATAAACTCACTGCTATTTATATCATTAGATAACCAAGTTTCAGTTATAATTATAAAATCGAAATCACAATCGCACGTAAAAAGGTAAAATTGATTTAATTTTGTTCTCATGCCTCCAATGTTTTGGTAAAAAAAAGTACACGGATTATTATTTACCACACAAGAGGGGGGAACAAGGGCATTAGGAGAGCTGCCAATAATAAAGGCAGAAACACCAGCAGAATCAGGAACATCAGCAAAATCAAGATCATTAACATCAGCAGTAGCGATGGCAGTAACAACATCAGACACGTCTGCAGCAGCAATAAAACTATGTGTTTCATCGTAAGCTCAAAACGACGTACAGTGATGCCATCAGGCCAGATTATTGGGTTGAGAGCCCCATCTAGCTTATTTGCGGGCAAAGAAAGTTTAAAGCTCACGAAACGAAGAGTATTAATGTCAATGCCTTGTTTCAAGAGTCTAGTTTATTGGCAACATGACTTAAAACCGCATCAGCATTAACATTGACGTTGACTCTTGAAACATGTATCCATTTAATCAACGGAACGCCACTAATCCCACATAAAGAAGTGTCACTGCCAACAATTGTTTTTATAGATAGATAGATAGATAGATAGATCTTTATTTCGTGTATAATGACAAAAGTTGGAGTTATCACACATTTTACAATACAGAGATATGATAGCTAGTATCTTACTTCTGAAATAGTTATTTTACGAATATAATTTGGTTGCGCTATAAATAATAATATCAATAAATTGAAGGAAAAACACAAATAAAAACCTCCTTTTAAGAGCAAAAGATGTATGTATGTATGTATATAAATAACGAAATATTTCAGTAAATAGATAAATAAGTAAATAATATAACAAAAATAACAAAATAAATAAATAAATAAATAAATAAATAAATAAATAAATAAATAAATAAATAAATAAATAAATAAATAAATAAATAAATAAATAAATAAATAAATAAATAAATAAATAAATAAATAAAGTACATGGGTAATTGAATAACAATCAATTTATCTTTTTTTTTTATTATTATTTTTTATTATTATTGTTTTTATTTTTGTTTTGGTTTGATTCTTATCTTGGTTTTGTTTTTGTTTTTTTTGAAACTGATTCCCATGCAGGTTCGTTGGCCTCCGGAGATGCAGCCGACACAGCGACATTTGTTTGTGTGCGAACTTTTTTTACAACATTTACAGCATTTTCAAAGAACGGTGAGCTGCAGGGAGAGGGGTTACCAGAAGACGTTGAGGGCACTCTCTCTGTTTTTGAACACGCGGGGATCGCAGTGCGAGGTGTAAGAGAATCACTCAAGCGGCGCTCTTTTGCGATGATAACAGCTGGGCTTAATTTCGATTGTTTGGTAAGCGGCGGAGAGGCCCGACCAAGTACATTGACCTTTGCTTGAGAGCGGGTAACGATTTGCGAATGCGGTTTAGCGGGAACAACAGAGGAACGCGAAATTATATTCTTTATTTCAACTATTTCACTATATAGATTATTTATTTTAATTATTAGAGTCCCTAAATTGGGCAATTTGTGATCACAGTTTGGGCAATTTGAAACAGCCATCGAATAGAATGAAAGATTTAATTAAAGAAAAACTAAGTTAGAAACACTTTTGAGGCTATAGGAGCACAGTAAAGCATTTTCGATCACTTCAAGTCTTCGCACAGTTTTCACGAAAACGCATTATCTAACCCACGACTCATCAATTTCGGAAACATAAAAAAATATCGAGAATGCTTTCACTGCCTACGAAAAGAAACGTTGCGTTCGTCCGAAGTTCTTCGTTTGTTTTCGAGTACTGTCCCCTTACCGGCCAGGTATGCTCATGGTCTTAAAAAAATGCAGGTCCGCAGGCAAGGATGATGTACGCTTCCCATCGTGTAAATGGGTGCCGAAGTCCGCTGGGTTAAATGCACTTGGAGGCCATCTCCATTCCTCAATCTTGCTGCTACCTAAGATCTCGCTTAAACGATGCGCTACATATGATTTGTATCGCCGATGATCCGAACGTATCCATGTTAGAACGGTACTAGTGTCGCTCCACATCACCACTTTAATTGGCGTAACGTCGTGGCATCGAAGGACCATATCCCTTAATCCCGTTGTCAAAGGTGCTCTCAAAGGTGAACACTCAGTCTTCCCAGCCAGACAAACTTATCCAGACTCCTAAAGGATTCTCAGTTAGCGACTGCGCCATAAGCATGTTCACTTGCATCGGCGAAAAAAAGCAATTCAACTTGTTTGTGAGTAAACGCGCTACTGTAACAGCGAGGAACTCTGATGTCTTGGACTTCCTTTAGTTTCTGGATCCAAACTAATAAAATCGCATTTGCCTCATCAGGAATCTCTTCAACCCAGTCTATACGCTCACGCCAGATAGATTAAAGTGCCAATTTGGCTATTAAGGAGTGCTTGACAGCTAGACCAAATGGGTCGAAGACTGACATAGAGATAGCTAGTACTTCGCGTTTTTTGGCCCTTTGCTACCTCCTAACAGGACTGGATCGATCTTCCCAAAAGCCATAATGAATTTAAAAATGTCACGGTTGGTATCCCAATGTAAGCCCAATACCCTTCTGTACTGTTCAGCATCCCCTTTGTCGAGGCTTAAGATTGAAGTCTTCGGTTCCGGTTCACCAAACTCTCGCGCAACCACTTTCGAATTGGATACAAATCGTTAAAGCTCGAAGCGATCTTGTTTCTGGATCCAAAGTATCTCCCTCATTACGCGCGTAGCTTCTGATTCCGATGAAAAACAGTACACAAAGTCATCAACGTAATGATTATTAACGATCGCATCTGCTGCAGGTGGGAATCTGTTACGAAATTTTTCTGCGTTCTTGTTTTTTTACGAACTGCGCTGAGCATGGCGAACAAGTAGCCCCCAAGATAATTGATATCATAACATACTCCTATTAACTCCTTGGGGTGTGGCCGCCATAAGAACCGCTGAGCTATCTGATCTTCTCGTATTTTCACCTGATGAAACATTTCGACTATATCTGCACACACTCCTATTTGCCTTTGCATAAACTTCGTCTGGACTGCTGTTAATGGTTGAACGCCATCGGGACCACTAAGAAGCCGACCCGAAATGCGGCAAGTACCAGGTGCGTTCCTCCCTTATTCGAGCCTCAGCGTTACTAAGCCTTCTTGAGTACCCCTTTCTTTCGTAGTCTTCCATGAGTCGATAGTATTCACGGTAGAACTCTTCATTTCGCTGAAATTTGTTTTCCAATGCAGAGAATTTTCTTTCAGCCATCCTTCTACTCGCCGGGAAACTTAAATGATCGCTCTTCCACAACAGCCTAGTCTCAAAACGCTTACCTATTCGTTCTGTCGTTCTTTCTAATATTTCCTTTGCTCTAGATGTATCGGCTGACTCAACAATTTTTTTGACGAATCTTACTCCAAGTTTATCACCGACTATGTTACTCCTGACCAGTTCCTCCAGTTCACCTTGATGACCAAGCAAGGTGAAGTACAGTAGACTATTGATACCGAACGCCTTTCTCTATTGCCGTAGACAACCCATCCGAGATTTTTCGATACTACAGCAGGTCCCTTCCAGCCATCGGCGATGATTTTTCTTGAAATCCCGAGGTTTATGTTGCATTTTTTTTTCATCTATTGGGTGGCATTTCGGCAAACGATTTCTTGTACGCAGCTACGTTTAAGTAGGCAGCAGAAGGTCTGTGACTGTTTGTCTAAAATCGTCGCCTAACCGGCATCAAATCATCCGATAGCGCCGTTATCCTTTGCGCATGCCTTGAACAGCATTTCTCGGAACAGAGCAGTGTTCGGAGAAAACAACACAACTGGCGACGGGGATGAACGGCACCAACCACCAAAACACGCGCATACGTGCACACACATACTTGCACACACATGTACATATGTGCCTGCGAACGTGCCGCATACAAAGCAGAGCAATGGCGGAATTTCTTCTCACAGCGACGGAGCGAGCAGCTGGACGAATTTCTTCACGGGCAACTAATTTACTTCCCTTCTGAGCATCGTGCAGAGCGCATCACATCGGAGTAGTGCATATCGTGAAAAATAAATACATACGTAATAAAGAATTGACGACTTTTCAATATTAAGTTTTTTTTTCTTCTTTCTTTTGTGCTGAGTTATCGAACATTTGGTCCTATCGAGCCACATAAAAGTGCCAGTGCGAGCAGTGCAAAAGAGCGGAAAAAGAAAAGCATTCAGTGCAGTGCGTAACAGGGCGATTATTTTTTGGAGAAGTGTTTTTGTGCAGTCCTAATATATGTAAAAGACGATTTGTGCGTGATACCAGCGAGCAGGTTATCACAAACTATTCAACTTAAGTATATCGTGCACGTGTGCAGAGCAAGAGGTGCAAGTGGCATTTGTGACCGCTCATTCCATACGTAACCTGTTGTGATTTTCGAAGGGTCGACCTGAATCACTGCAAGTGCGTACGGTCTTACGGTGCAAGAGCAAACAGAACGATGGGTGACACGTCACGGAGGGACGTTTTTCGCTCCACTCTGATGCGGATAGTGAAGTTCGTGAGTGAGACAGAATTCAGTTCGGCCAACCAATCATTGCTGGCGACTAAATTGTCAGCGGCAGAAACCGCGTACAACAAACTCGTGCAAGAGCATTTGGCTATAGTGGAGAAAGCGGCGGACCAAGCTGAACTTGATGTTTACGACCTCTACTTGGGCAGAGTGGAAGACGTCTTTCATACCACCGTAGCGAAAATAACGGAGCAAATAGCAGTGCTGAAGCAGGAGAGCAGGAGCGGTTCAGTGGTTGACAGTGCAACAAACCCGTCGGTAATCCAGGTGCGACAGGAGCGTCCAACCAAAATTAACGCATTTGATGGTGACATCACGAAATGGCGCGAATTTCGTGATCAATTCGTTTCGGAGGTGCATAATAATCCATCCTTCTCGAACGTGTCAAAGATGAGAGAGCTATCACAAGCTCTAAGAGGGCAACAGGCAGGCGTGATTGGAAGATGGAGGATAACTACGCCCCTGCTTGGGCAAAGTTAAACGAAGTCTACGATAACGAGCAGAACATCGTAGATGCCCATCTAAACGCGTTGCACTCCATTCCGAAATTAGATCCAGGGAAATACGGAATCCGTGACATGGTGAACGAGGCGAAAGTTCATCTAACATCATTACGAGCACTAGAATTGGACATTTCAACATGGGATCCGATGATCGTGAACATGTTGAGGAGCAGACTCGATCCTGACACCAATCGCGCATTGCAGATGAACAGGGAGGACGTCCGACAGGCTGCGACGCTGAAGGAGTTCTTACTGTTTTTGGAGCGACGCGCTAGCGCAATAGATTCAACATTCAATAGTTGAGACGTGAAATGAAGACGTACATTTCAAGATGCAATGTGTGTTTTCGTCAGACGCAACAAGTCGCCGAGCAGTTGATGGGCAGTCTCCCCAAAGACCGAGTGCAAGCATCCAGAGCATTCCGGCATAGCGGCGTAGATTATGCCGGGCCAGTCAAAATCAAGGATAGGGCGGGCCGATCGAAAATAATTGACAAGTGCTACATTGCAGTTTTTGTGTGCATGGTGACTAAGGCGATTCATTTGGAGCTAGTGAGCAATCAGACCACGGAGGCCTTCTTGGCGGCTTTTCAACGATTCACTGGACGTCGTGGGAACTGTTCAGTGCTATGGAGCGATAACGCCACAACCTTTGTCGACGCCGAGCGAGAGCTTTGTAGGAGCGCGAGATCATGGGGACAAAGACTTCCTTTAGAGCAGATACGAACAATGGGAACCCAGCGGAAGTTCATCGTATCAGGAGCACCTCATAGGGGCGGCATTTGGGAAGCCGCCGTCAAATCTCTAAAATATCATCTGCGTAGAGTGATGGGCAGGCAGATTTTCACTTTCGAGACCTTGGCGACGACACTAGTGCAGATTGAAGCGTGCCTAAACTCCCGTCCGCTCAGCGCATTGTCAGACGACCCAGGCGATTTGTGCGCACTTACACCTGGACATTTCCTCATTGGAGAGCAGCTCGTACAACCGTTGATGGCGGATGTGAGCGAAGTACCAGAGTGCCGGCTGAAACTATGGAGCCATATTCAGCAGATGCAGCAGCATTTTTAGAGACAATGGAGCCAGGAATACATTCATACGCTACAGCAGCGACCTAAATGGAGGGTAAGGCGTAACAACATTGAGCTCAACGGGTTGGTGCTGGTAAAGCGAGAGAACATGCCACCCACGGTATGGCCTCTAGGTAGAGTCACCACAGTTCATCAGGGCAAAGATGGACTGGTGCGAAGCGCAACCGTTAAAATGGAGCATACGACATTGGTGCGTCCGGTGCAAAAATTGTGCATTCTCCCTAAGGACGATTCTTAAACCGGGAATTGAAGACAAGCCTTCAATTGGGGGCGGAGTGTCTAAAATCGTCGCCTAACCGGCATCACATCATCCGATAGCGCCGTTATCCTTTGTGCATGCCTTGAACAGCATTTCTCGGAACAGAGCAGTATTCGGAGAAAACAACAACCAAAACACGCGCATGCGTGCACACACATACTTGCACACACATGTACATATGTGCCGCATACAGAGCAGAGCAATGGAGGAATTTCTTCACGGGCAACTAATTTACTTCCCTTCTGAGCATCGTGCAGAGCGCATCACATCGGAGTAGTGCATATCGTGAAAAATAAATACATACGTAATAAAGAATTGACGACTTTTCAATATTAAGTTTTTTTTTTTCTTTCTTTTGTGCTGAGCTATCGAACACTGTTCTAGCATTCCTCAGCTCAAAACTTCTTACTAACTGGTCGGATTCAAGAGACCTTCACATGTGCCCTTGTTGGTAGTTCTATTATAGTGTTTTTTTGCAAACCATTGCATAGTTACACTCTCCTCTGGTCCCCTTAAATTAAGTCGATCAGCTCAGTTTTTGTTCATAAGTGATATCGAAGAACCCTAATCAATAAATGTGAAGCTATTTGTAGTCTTTCCGTTCCCATACAGCTTGACTGGTAGAATCTTGAAAAGCAGCCTTTTATCGGGATACTGAATTGTGCCAGTGAAAGCTAGCTTCTGTTCAGCAGCTTGTCGTAATGTCCCGTTCGGAGTCCCATGCAAAAGCTCGTGAAGTTTTCTCGAATTATTCGTTTAGCTGCACTCTTAAAGCTTCATGCAT
Source organism: Merodon equestris (assembly GCA_958301585.1). Lineage (NCBI taxonomy): Eukaryota > Metazoa > Arthropoda > Insecta > Diptera > Syrphidae > Merodon > Merodon equestris. The sequence continues at coordinate 108,259,669 of OY284413.1, forward strand.
GAATTCGTTTGATGACCTTGCTCCAAACAGTTGAAACACAGCTACATCGTCGGGCCAATCGCCATCGTTGCCAGTAATTCATTTCCGAAAAACGTTTACATTTTGATATCTCGTGCTTACCCGAACAAGCTCTATAGTAATATCTGCACCAAACAATTCTCCGATAATCTGGCTTTTCACCAGCATTGCGGGTCTCCCGAACTGCGTCGGAAGAGTCTTCAATATGGGGTCAACATTGCTGCTATGAATGAGCAGACACTCAACGGCTTCCTTCACTTTCCCCTTCAGTGCCTTCTGTAGCCGCTAAGATTCTGTTGATTGTATAACTCTGTCGTAATTACAGACGACTCAAAAAACATGGGCCAGTCCTCCGGACGACCATCAAACTCGGGAAGATCATATAATATTTTCCTCTGCTCCGGCCTGTTATTGTACAAAATGCGGCTCAGTTCACTCAAAACGTTTGCTAGCACCCCCGAGTCGCTACCGTTCCCCAGGTACCGCTGCTTGCGGCACCGTTACCAGAATTACCGCTAGTCCTGACACCGTTACCAAAATTACCGCTCGTAACTTTGATACATTTTAAAAAATTCGGATCGTAAAAGGTTTAGTTGCTTTATGATGGGGCCGTATGTCAGCAATAACAAGGCGAATGTTGGCTTTAAAATCGTCTAAAACCTCTGATTTATCGCCATAAACAAGTCACTTCACTTATCCCTTGAGAAAAAAATCTAAAGGTGAGATCATAGGATCGTGAAGGCCAATTCACAGGTCCATTACGCGAAATTATGCGTTCAGCTCATATTTCCCGCAATAAATTGATGGTGTCAGAAGTTATATTTAATAAAACATTCTTAATAATATATATATATTTAAATTTAAAAGTTGCGACTCTTGAAACCAAACCTCTGTCACGTCAATGTCATTCAACTGAGGTGCGAAGAAGTCAGAATTCATGTTTCTATAGCGCTCTCCATTAACCGTAACAAGACCGGCATCGTCCTTAAAGAAATATGGGCCGATGATTCCACCAGCTCACAAAGCATACCAAAGAGTGAGTTTTAATGGTTGTAAGGGCGTCTCGATAAAGGATACTGGGTTTTCTCCACTCCGAATTCGGTAATTTTGCTTTTTTACATATCCATTTACCCAAAAATGGGTCTCATCGAAGAATAGCGTATAGAATAGAATATACATAAATGAGGAACAAGATGAATCATGTTTTCGGCCCATTCATCAAACCTACGATACATATAATGGTCACGCGGTTTCAACTCTTGCACAAGCTGAATCGAATGAGCTTTTAATTGTCAAATTTAGAATCTGTAGAAACAGTGCTGCCAGTTTAAAAAGCCCCTTTTATCTTCTCCCACAATCAGAGTCAGATTGGCGCCACATATTCGTCCATAGTCAAGAACAATTACAAGCAACAACACCAGTTATGAATGAGAGATGATCAAAAAATGCTGACGCAGGCATAACACTCGCAGTGTAAGATCACTTCAAAATTCATACTCTGTGTATGCATTTAAATATAACACCTTAATGACATGGAATCAAAAAAGTTACTGTGAACTACAACCAATGCTACGAATTCAGTCGAATCTCTCATCCTAGCTAGGACAACTACCCCCGGAAAGCAGTAAACGAACATCTACGACACAAACCATCTGCACCCTGTCCAGGTTGTGTGACAAAAGAGCGTACACTCTTGAACCTGTACGAACCCTATAAAAAATAAAAAAACAGTGATGGACCTGATCGAATTCCATTTGATTTTATTGAAATGCATGTCCTTACCATTGAATGTCATTTTTAATACATTTATCTTCGCGGACATTTTAGGATGAATGGAAATTTTCATTTATTACTCCCATATTCGAAAATGGGTCCCGACATAATGAAGAAAATTATCGAACCATTTGATTCAGTAAAATCAGGATATCAAGTTGATGTAAATTTTACAGACTTCAAAAAAGCTTTCGATACAGTTTGTCATACTATTCTCATAGAGAAATTGCATTGACTTGGAATCTCATTCGAATTTACTTAAATGGATCTCAAGTTATATTTCAAACAGGAAGCAATTTATAAAAAATGGGTATTGCCAGCCTAGAATTATAGAAGTCTTGTTTAGTGACGCATTAATGATATTCTATCTCTGCATCATTATGCAAATTGTCTGATGTATGCTGATGACGTGTTAAATCCATTAGTGATTATGAGAATTTTCAACGTGATTTAAACAAAGTAGCTAACTGGTGTGAGCGTAATCGACTTGTCCTAACCATAAGCAAATGCCATTCGTTCTCTGTTTTTCATATATTAATGCCTGTTATTTATGTATCTTGTAATTTAGTTTTATTATTATTATTTACATATGTATATGTAGGAATGGCTTCCCTTTAAAAGTATATTTGTTGGATAATAAAACAGGTTTCTAGATTATTAGGATTGGCTTCCTCTAGTATTTATTAATCCACTTAATTTATTTTTACACTCATTTGGCTTGGCTTGATTGCCTGCTTTGGGTTCCACTTATGAACTGAACTGAAGATAGCTCTGGTCGTTTTTGAGTTCGTTTCTCTGTCAGTGCATGTGTGCGTTCGTTCGTTTAGTTAGCTGTGCTATCTCGTCGACGTACAACTGGATGGCTAGGTACATTCCTACATTCGGCTATCCTGACGTTCATTCGTCCCGAATGAAGGATCCCATGAAGGATGGTTTCATATATTCCACAACAGTATTGGTAGAGTTCGGTTCTTCGTGTTCACCCACTTTTTTTACCTCGTATCTACCAAATAACCAATAAATTAAGGTCTCAGTTTCATTTCCGAACCAAACTGATTGCGCTTGATGGCGACTAGTTCGTTCAGTTCGTATTTTCGCTCTTGTACTCTCCTTTTATCACAGGTCCTTTTATTTTCTTGCTGAACCTTCAAGATGTTCTCCCTGGCTCACTCTCTTACAGCATCCCGTTCAGTGTCTAATTCCCTCACTATCGTTTCCTCAAGAAGCTTCCGAATATTCGGATAATCTGCAACATGCATATTCAATCTGGTGAGGATCTTGAAAGGAGTGAACCGTGTAAACCTTGATGGTTACACGTATTGTTTAGTACTTGTTTCACTCGATCCACATGCTTATAACAGTAGAGATTATCTTCTAAGTTCGCTTTGATTAACATTGGTACGATTACTTTATGAATCCTCTCCACCTGTCCGTTTTCCCGCGGAACTCCAGGCGTGATCAATAAATATTGTATGCTTTCATTTTTGCAGTACTCAATAAAAGCGGATGGTGCAAATGCAGTTCCACGATCGGTGCTGATTCTCTTCGGATTATCAAAAGTGACGGACTGCTTCAGCCTCTCGATGACGTCAGCGGCGTCGGTGCTCTTCGTTGGATAAAGCCAGACAAATTTCGAGAATGTGTCTACTACCACAAGGGTATAATTGTATTTCTTCTCTGTCTGCTCCATAGGCCCAAAATGGTCCATGTGATAGGTCCCCAATGGTCAATCCTCTTTATCGATAGGCACCAGAAACCCTTGCTTCTTTAAACCTTTGGCTTCTGCAATTATACATTTAACGCAGCTTCTTACGACGTCAGTAACTTTCTTTGCGACTCCTAGGATATAATACCCTTTTTCTTGTTGTTGTGACTAAGAGCATCTACATGCTCCATTTTTGATCCTGGTCGATGTTCAATCTCATAGTCGAATTCCTGCATGAACATCGCCCATCTCGACACCCTTAACGGCACATATTTCTTCTTTATGTCATGCTGAAAGTATTACAATCAGAGACAATGTTTATCCATATTCCCGCAAGATATACTCTCCATTTCTTTAGAGCCTCTATAATGGTTGGAACTTCCAATTCGTAAGAGTGATATCTTTGCTCCAATAGTGTAGTCTTCGGACTCATATACTCGACTGGATGGAAAAGTTGACCATCAGGCTCTTCTATTGTAACACGACTCCATACCCAAATATGTATGCAAGCGTCTGTATGAATCTCAGTTGGCGCTATTGGATCAAACAACTTTATCACCGGAGCACTCAACTCTTCTCTTCAAGAATTGACATTTTTTCCATTTGATGCGTAACCCGGTCTCCGAAGTACCAGTTTCAATTTGAGGATGCCATCTGCTTCATCCTTGACTTAAATGATGATGTCATCCACGTACACCATGATCGTGCCGTCGGTAATGTAATCAACTGCCTTAATACCGCAAAGATGTACCTTGAAAAAAATAGCTGGTGAGTTGGACATGCTAAACGGTACATGTCGGAACTCGAATTGGCCATTGTGCGTCACAAACGATGTATACTTTCTTGAAGTTGGATCTATTGGCACATGAAAGAATCCATCCGCTAAGCCCCATGTCATAAGAACATGGCCTTCCTGCAGTCTCTCGAGTATGCTATCGATCAATACCATCGGAAAATTGTCTCGTACGATCTTTTAATTCAGCTTTCTGAAATCATAGCAAAGTCTCTGCTTTTTCTTCACCAGGACAGCCAGTGAGGCATACTCTGAGATGCTTGGTTGTATTATTTTCTCACGTAATCATTCAGCTATCTGTTGTTCCACCACCTTTTTGTCTACATATGCCATTCGTCGTGGGCGCTAATATGCTCGAATGTCATCCGTTAATATAACTTCACTTCGACGGGTGCTTTGGTGTTTTTCTTCGGGGTATATTCTTCAAAAAGTTTGAGTACCTCTGTCTTCTCGTTATCGCGCAGATGATTCTTCTCCTCTTCTTCTTCGGCAGTAACGCAGATTGATCTAAACTCAGAGACTAAATCGAAACACGCTTTCGCGTCCTTCACCTTTCAGCAACTCGGGTCTCTACCCGAATAAAAAGTTTCTGAATTAAGTGTAAATAATTAAAATTGGCAGCACTAGCCCACTTATGTAACATTGGCAACATTGTATTCCATTTTGTCTAATAAATTGTATTCACTCATCTTTTGAACGTCAAAGAGTACGGTTGGTTTTATTTCAAAGCTTAACAGGTTACGGGCCCAGTCCCGCGTTTCATAAAGTACCGTTCGCTTCTTAAAAAAAAAAAAAAAAAAATTCCAAGTCGATTTAATTAAGTGCAGCTAAAAGTATCCTTTTTATAATACAATACAATATTTCGCTAAGATGGGGAGTGAGATGTTTAGGATGGAAAAGCTGTGAAACTCCGATGATTATAGCGTGTGGAAATTTCAAGCTAAAATATTACTTGTGCTTCGGATTAGCTTGACTATGTGAGCAGTGTGTGTGCTCGGACAATTAAAGCGCTATCTGGGTCAGAAGAGGCGTTCAATAATCGTCGTCGTTTGTCGGCATGGGAGAAAAATGATTGTAAGGCTCAGCGCATCATTGCAATGAATGTCGGTCCGATACCGCTTCGCCACATAATCAATTGTTCCACTGCTAAGAAAATGTGGGTAAAACTCCAATCAAAATATGAACAATCATCCAAAGCCAACATTCATATGTTGTTGCAGCGGTTTTATTCATTCGAAATGAGCCCCGAGGATGATATTGCATCGCACATCTCTAAATTGGAGAACATGATCAGGCAATTGAGGGATATCAGGGAAGACATTTCTGAAAGCATGGTTATAACGAAAGTTCTCACGACACTTCCAGAAAGCTTTAAACATTTTTTCTCCGCTTGGAAATCGACGGCTAAAGAAGAGCAAACATTGGAAAACCTAACATCTCATTTAGTTATGGAAGAGACCAGAATGCTTCCAAGCACATCGTTTCTAGCTCCTTCCTCCAGCACTTCAGCCTTGATTGCGAAACAAAGAAACTGGAATCAGTCGAAGTCAAAAACTTTCAAACCTGGAAAGTGTTTCACCTGCAATGAAATTGGTCACTGGAAAAGAGATTGTCCTAGGAAGCTCTCTTCCTGTAAAAACAGTGGAATTAGAATTCAGGGGAAAAAGGGAGATGCCCTAATGTATAATGCCGAAAATTCATATGATCAAGATAAAGTGAGGACTGGAAGTAAAGGTGAGGAAACATGGGAAAGCAAACTGATAGAAGCAAATAGTGATCGTAGATGGACTGGAAGTGAAGGTGAGGCAACAGGGGTAAGCTCAAAAGTGTTCAATGCACTACTGGTCAACAATGAATCGGAAAACGAAGAATGGTATCTTGATTCAGAAGCCAGCGACCACATGACATTTGAAAAGTATTGGTTCATAAACTATAAAAGTTTCTCCGATCCAATCGATATGTTGGGTTGGGAGCGGTCACAAAATATTTGCGCTGGGAATGGGTGATATGAACATCTTGTCATTCAAAGGTGAACGGTGGATTCCAAAGCACTTTTCCAATGTTTTGTATGTATCCAACATTTCAGTGAATCTTTTTTCCCAAAGTAGAGCGTCGGACAAAAACAGCTGTGAGTTTGCTAAAGCGGATGGAGGTGTAATCGCAGTGGGAGAACGTGAGGGGCAACTTTTCAAAATGTGTTTCCGCATTGAAGTTCCAGCAGAGGCGACGACAAACTTGGCGACCACAAAAATATTGCCATTGAAGGTATGGCACGAGAGGATGGGCCACCAGAACATCACAAAGGTACGTGCTCACCTAAAAGAATAAAACAATAGATACACCAACGTTTACATGCGACGCATGTGTTTATCATAAACAACATCGACTGCCATTTGGGCAGAGCACATTCGAAGCTACTCAACCAGGTGAACTTGTTCATGCAGACTTGTGTCAAAGATCACTTTTCACACTACAAAGTGGCGCGTTTCCTCAAGAACAAGTCAGAAGTTTACTCTTCTATTGAACAGTTTCTGGATCTTGCTGCTTGTGAAATCGGACACCCAGTTAAAACCCTACGAACTGATAACGGATTAGAATTTGTCAATGAGTCGGTCAAATCACTTTTCAAAAGACGTGCTGTTCGTCATGAAACTAGTGTCACATATACTCCGGAGCAGAATGGGTGCATTGAAAGAGAAAAGCGCACAGTAGTTGAAGCTGCTCGAACGATGCTCACTCCAAAGAATTTAGGCAAACAGTTCTGGGCTGAGGCTGTAAACACAGCCGTATATGTCTTGAACCGCACAGCTGACCGCGCTCTAGGAGGGAAGGCTCCGTACGAAAAATGGTGTGGACATATGATGAAGGTTGAAAACTTCAAAACCTTTGGCATCGAAGCATTCATGCATGTCCCAAAGCAAAAACGAAAGAAATGGGACAGAAAGGCGATGAAGGGATTGTTCATGGGGTACTCTGACACATCAAAAGGCTCCAGGTACAAGAAAGATAGAGACAGCCAGAGATACAACTCATAGGGATTACTAAGGTGGGCAAGGAAGCAATTGATTTTCCTGTGGACAAAATGGGTGACTTGTGGATGGAGTTACCAAACAATTAAAATCAACTGGGAATTCATCATATTGAACAGGATACAAAACAGTCAGTAAGGGATAGCGTCGAAACGTACGAACAACCTGAAGGGGAACATCAGTCACCTGTCGAAGAAGTGGAGTCAGTGGAAGTGGCGGAAAACTGAAGCAATGAAACAAACAACAGCTGGGATTGTTCCGTTCCCTTGAAGTTCTGATTACGGAACAGGATTTGCAACCTCATGGAGAGGCACGCATTTTTTATGTAAGAAGAACCACGATGTTACAAAAATTCTGTCAGTTCTAAAGAGGCGCCACACTGGAAGGAAGCGATGGGAGAAGAAATAGAGAGTTTGCATCGAAATCGTACTTGGGACATAGTACCTCGTCCTGCGGGTAGGAAAATCATAGGCAACAGATGGGTATCCAAACTTAAAGACCTAGGAAAAGAGAAAAAGAAATATGAAGCAAGAATGAATGAAGCTACACACAGGAGTACAGAATAGACTATGAGCAAACCTACAGCCCGGTGGCCAAATTTACAACAATTCGAGCCATTCTTGAAATTGCAGCTAGTGAAGGATTGGTACTGACTCAGTTTGAGTGATGTGAAAACTGCCTTTTTACAGGGAGATCTGGCAGAAGAGATCTATATGCATCAACCTGAAGGTTTTACTGAGGTATGGTTTGCAGACTTCGGAAAAGTTTATACGGGCTGAAATAGGCATCTCATTGCTGGAATCCATGTGGGTCAATCGCTTTATGTTGAGCGGTTGCTGAAACGTTTCTACATGGGCTGTTGCAAACCAGTGTCAACACCGGCGGAAGCTTGTCCTTTGGTGGAGTCTGTGTCTTCTGAAGCAGTCAAGTTTCCTTACAGAGAAGCAGAGGGCTCCGTTATGTACTTAGCCATAGGTACTCGTCCAGACATTGCTTTTGCAGTGGGAGTGGTTTCCCGATATTTGGAAACTAGAAATAATATACATGTCAACGTACAACGGATTCTGAAATACATTGGCTGAACCAAACAGATGTGTATTGTCTTCAAAAAAAATACATAATTGTCATTAGTTTGTTTTGGTGATGCTGACTACGTGGGTGATGACGCAACCAGGCGATCCACTACTGGCCTTGTTTTCAAATTTGGAGATGGGTCCTTGTCTTGGTCGTCTCAAAGACAAATGCATTTCCTTGTCAACTACGGAATCGGAATATGTGGCTGCTTCACAGGCCGTGAAGGAGATGGTATGGCTCCAACAATTACTTTGTGAAATAGTTTCTGCTGGTATTGAAAGGACGATATTGAACATGGACAATCAAGAAGCCATTCGACTTATTAAAAATCCGGAATTCCATAAACGAACAAAGCACATTGATGTTCGCTATCATTTTATTCGTGAACAGTATGAAAGAAGAAATTTCTTAATTAATTTTGTTCCCTCTGAACAACAAGAAGCCGATATTTTAACAAAGGCTCTAACTAAAGAAAAATTTGAAAAATTTAAATTGTTAATTGAAATCAGAAATAAGTGATTGTAACTGAATTAATTTGAAATCGAATAAACTGTATCTGAATGATTTAATTATTTTAAAGTGGGAGTGTTGAATAAAAAGTTTCTGAATTAAATTTAAATAATTAAAATTGACAGCTTCCGTGCAGGGACAGGTTAAGAATATGAAAATAAGAAAAATGAAAAGAAGAAGAAGAATTAAAATTGACAGCACTAGCCCACTTATGTAACATTGGCAACATTATATTCCATTTTGTCTAATAAATTGTACTCACTCTTCTTTTGAACTTCAAAGAGTACGGTTGGTTTTATTTCAAAGCTTAACACTTCATCAGCCCATTTTCTGCTTCCCTGCTCCCTCCCCAATTCTGCACCCTCGCCTATTAAAGTCACGTCCACCTTACTCGGTACATCATTTCCGATTACAACCGCATGTTGGATATCTTGTTCTTGGACTACATGAAACTTAATATGTAAATCCAATCGGTCTGCATCGAAGTCTACGTGGAAGCTTTCTAAAGTCATTACTTTACTCTGCCCAATACCACACAGACTAGTCTTTGTTTTGTCTAACTCAACGTAGCTTAACATCGTAAAGGTATTATATCTAATGAAACTTAAGTCGCATCCTGTGTCCACCAATGCTGACAAATCCTACCCTTTTACCTTGATTGTTTTGAAATATAGTATCTATTCGATCCTGATTCCCTTCGATCCCTTCCAGACTCTCGCTTCCGAAACTCCACCTTTATCATCTGCTGACGAAGTATTTTGTTCGCGCCTGCCTTATCTTGCAATTGAATGAGCGATGGCCAGGACGCCCACAGTTGAAACACTTGTATGTTCTCACCAGACAGTCCCTTCCGATATGTGTGGTATTTCCACATTTGAAACATTTTTTATCTGCAACTTACTGCTTCACTAGTTTATTTTTTGAATATTAAAACACATTTCTAATTTATTGGTATTGGCTTCCTCTAGTATTTATTAATCCACTTAATTTATTTTTACACTCACTTGGCTTGGCTTGACTTATGAACTGAACGGAAGATAGTTCTAGCCGTTTTTGAATTCGTTTGTCTGTCAGTCCATGTGTGCCTTCGTTCGTTTAGTTAACTGTCCTGTCTCGTCGATCGGCTGTAGGGTGACGTTCCACCAGGCCAGGTACATTCCTACATATATGTATATATTTTTTTTCAAACTATTTGTATCTGAAATCTGTAGATGAATAAACAAAACTAAACTAAACTAAAGATCAAGGAAAAAAGGAAAGAAGCGAATGTCGATTAAACCATATAGGTCGGAAAACACAATAAATTCTCATCGGTAACATTATTAAAAGAATCGGATAATTATTTGTGAATCGATGCGGTAACGCATGAGGAGTTAATGAGAAAAATACGTGCCCCTAAAAGAAAAATGTTGGCCATAGGAAAAAGTTTTTTTTCAACTTTAAGTGGTATTTCAGTGCTTAAGTTTTGTACAGTTCTTTTTGGTGTTTTTTGGTGTTCACTCTCTGAAGTCTCAAGCAAAAGTGGAAAAATGCTCTGAAGTTGTACGACAATTGTTCGCACCTTACGTAAGCCGATCAAGCAAGTCAAAAAGTTGAACTTCCCTACGACAAATCTAACGACATGTTGTAAGTTCACACTCTACGATTTGGCTCATCAAGCACGGTCATCAAGCAAATTGTATAGACAAATCATAAATATGAAGCCCGCTAATATGTAGTAGATAGCCTAGATTCTTCCGTACCAAGGGTGTTAGAAAACTAAGCAAAGTTCAAGGAACACTACAACTCCTTACAGCCCGAGAAAAACGAACTTTAGCCTAAATAGTCGAAAAAAGCGTAGACAGTCTAAGAAAAATCTGGAAAGACTGTAATTTCATCATTAAACATGTCTTGAGAAAAGAAGGGTGTCATGGACGGTCTGGAAAAAAAAACATCCTTTTTATCAAAAGCATAACAAGAAAGAGAAGGACAACAAAACATATCGATAAGCTAAAAAATAGCTGGTATACTATTTGAGAAAACAGCAGTCTCGTTTATGAAATGGGCCTGCAAAATCAACTTAAACATTATTAAAGGGATGAGATAAGTAATTTTAAAAACTCTTTTCAATTATTTGCGTCCATTAAGAATTCAACATTAACTACGCTTATGAGACAAGACAATATTAGCGTTAGCATGAAGATTTTTTTGTGGCAATCATCCACAATTATATCCACTCTGTGTGATTTAGAGGGAAGGATTATCAAGTATTTCACATCCTTGGGATCGTTCAGGGCTTGCAAACCTGTTCTTCTGCTCTTCAAACTATTATCATTCCAGAAAGGAAGAATTTACGATATTCTTTTCATCAGAGCCAGTCGATTTGCGCCTCTTGCATCTTGATTGCTCAGAGTTGTAATCTTGGCATTGAGATGAAAACGTTTTTTAGAATTGAATCGTGTCAAGCGAAGATCGTTTGTAGTTACACGAATCAATCGGTTCTAGGAACTGGGATCCTTAAAACTAAACCAAGTACCCTCATTGATATCACTCAAATAAGAAGATATGTATAACAGCGTATTTCAGCTAAACGAAAGCAATCGACGCATCAATGGTATTTTAATTTGGTTTGTCCATGTGGATACTTTAATTTGTTACTAGTTATTGTGGTCTAAAGGATTTTACGATTTCGTTAATACCTCGGGTGAAAATATCGGTTCAATTCCCTTTTCCTCTGAAATACCATCACTGGAAAACTTGAGTTAACTGCCTCACCCCGTCCACCCTGTTTTTAACATAAAGTCATCCTCGCTGTTTTTCCTCTAATCCAACTTAACACGATCATAGAGTCGATCCACAATTATTACTGGACAGCCGAAATGGTCCAATTTAAAAAGGACTGAAATGGATAAGCAGTCAAACACACGGTTTCTCAGATGAAAGCTAATATTGCTTATTCGGGTTAAATGGACGCGGTATTGTATCCCAGAATAATGTAACCAGCAATCATGATTTCATAGTGTATGATAGCAAATGGGGTGGGAGCTTGGAGTTTATAAAGTACGATGGATAAGTCAAGTATTTAAAACAAAAAGTAAAATATTTTCACCCTTCATGTGTATAATATATAAAAATATCGCTGAAAGTAACAAAAGTCGGGTTGGGTGTACATTTCGTAATCCAGCAAGATAACGATCTCAAGCATGCTTTTTATATTATCAAGCCTTGGTTGCTTTATAATGTGCATTCTGTCATATTCTCGATCTTTGAACCGCCGGGCGCCTGAAGCCACATTTCGTTATAAACAGTTTTTTGCGGATAAAATTAACATCTCAACTATTTCCGCAACACTTTTCCTTTATGATAGTTGCAATAGACAAACTGTCTTTCATCAAGAGATATTCTTTTACCAGAGATATTGAAAAAATCAAGAACTATTCAAATTCACATTAAATCAGAAGTATTCCTAAACTATTTTTCTTTCGAATGCCTACAAAGGCGGTTAGAATAAATTACTGTTAAGTGGGTTTTGGTTTTGTTATGAAACAATGCATTTCCTGCGAAAAGGAAGTTGAAAAAATGGGAAAAGATGTTTTTCTTCGAATTCATTCAGATGTGTAAACACTTTCTTGACACTGGAGTTTTTGACCCTTGGGGCATTTCACGTCAAGCGGACAAGGAAAAAAAAGTGAGGTTCTGAAATTTGTTCATATTAAGTCCAGTTGTACTTCTAGTAGATATGAATACGAACGCATAATATTTTTTTTATATGATGTGTATATGTCAAGTTGTGGGCTTCTAAAGAATCGTCGTATATCAAAATTCGTATATTTTGGAAGAATTTTTTCGTATTGAAAAAAATTACAATAAATTTTCAAATTACCCTATTTGCATCAAAAGTTTCCTGCTCTTTTTAAAAAAGAAATCATTTTCGAAAAAAAAATTTTTAATGTTCAAAACCGGAAGTAAACATTTCGAAACAACATTTTGGAAACTTCGACCAATTTTATTTTTATTTTTCTTATTTCAAAATATAGCTTAGAGTATATATATAATACACCAGAAGTTTTGAAATGGGATCTGCATTAGTTAAGGACGTAGGTAAATTAATGTGTGTACATGTGGCAGTAAGTATGATGTTAGGCGTTTGTTTATGTCGGTTAATATGCGAATTATGAAATTAAAATACAAAAAGCAAAACAGCTTGTAGATCAGTTTGGTATTTTGTCATCTCCGAACCCACGTGGTGGTCGTAAACTACTACCCGAGACCGAAAACTTGGTTAAAAAATTTTATTAGCCGAATAATGCCCGGTAAAAAAGATTTTATATCTGTTAAACAGGATGACGGAAAAAGAACTCACATACAAAAACACTTCTGACCATAACAACGCCGGAAAAAAGGAAAAGAAGAAGAAGAAAGAAGATACAAAAACAACTTCTAATGTGCAATATTGATGAACTTCTTCAGAAGTTCAAGGAAGAATATCCAGACGTACAAGTAGGTTTAACAAAGGTTTTTACTCTAAGACCTAAACAATGTATCCTCGCTGGCGACCCTGGAACACATATGGTATGTGTTTGTACTTACCACCAAAATGTAAAGCTAATGTTGAATAGTGGAGACATAGCTAATCTTACAGCTATGGAACTTTCATGTTATAAGGATTGCCTTCGCAAGATGATGTCTCCCAATCCAACAGAGACGTGTCATTTAATAACTGCAAAAACACCGCCAATTGAATGTTGTAAGTCTTGTCCTGCCTTAAGTGCAATTCGTGATAATTTGAAAATCATATTCGATAACCATCAAGTGACAGAAGTGCAGTTGAGAATGTGGTTTGGCACATACCGATTCACATTATCTACTCTAGTACTATCTTCTGATGATTTTGTAGATAGCTTGTGTGATGCCTTGGATACTCTGAAACCTCATGCTTATATTGCAGCTTTATTGCGCCAAAACACAGGCGCTTTATTTTAAAAATCTTAAGGAGACTATCAATGAAGGAGAAATACTCGTACAATGTGACTTTGCAGAAAATTATAGTTTCGTTTTCCAAGATGCTGCCCAATCTTTTCATTGGAATAACGACCAAGCATCACTTCTGACTTCGGTGTTTTATTATATCATATCTGTTATGATTTCAGATGACGTTTAGCGACGCGTGCAAGTCTACAATTACCTGCAAGTAGATCAATCGTTTCACCTCGACTGTTAATCATTGATCAGTGATTAGGATGGCCGCGAGTACATACAAATGGTCCCGAAAGGAAGCTTAATTATGGATTTTTATGGGGATTATTATTTATTTTATTTATTATATTATACTAATAATTATAGACAATTCTTGATCTATTAGAAGTATCATCATCATTAATTGGCCTTGTTGCTATTCGCTATCCATCCTGGATAACAAATTTTGATCATACATACATATACAACAGTTCGAGGAAAGGATCACGTTTTAGAAGTCGACAACGACGGTGCCACATAAACTCACATAAATTATCGGCAATGGTTTCCTTACGGTTCCACCCTTCGATAATTCTCGCCTCATCCAGCGCCATGGCGACTCAATGCTTTGAGTATATATGTATATATACCGTTACCTTTAGTCACTATATAGGTACATCGAGAGAACGCCACAACTCATTGTAACATACAATATTTACAAATTGGACATGAACTGGGGACTGCGCCCCTGGATCCCGCACCACCAACCCTTCAGAACAACATCCCTCCGAATAAATGGCTAAAAGTGGTGAAATCTTCAAACCCCTTTAAAAATGATATGGTGCACTTGCGCCAAAAATCCCTTGGGGGTTTTTCATGTCCCACCACGGTCAAAAGATATCCAAAGTTTCACCCCTAAATAGAACTGTACCCAAAATAAATGTAAACTATGTTTTTTTTTTAATATTTATATATGTATATAAATATTTATATTTATAAATATATTTTATATATTTATTATATAAATAGTAAATAACCTTTGAAGGTATAAAAAAAAGACATAAAAAAAAAACAAAAATTAAAGAGAAAAAGTGAATTAAAAAGTCTGTTTCATTTTTACGACATTTTTACAGGTGCGTCTAATCATGTGAACAAGAAAACCCTGCACTTTTTCTTACAGCATAGGCAAAAAAGAGAAAAAACATCCGTTAACTTCCACTCACCTACCAATTGCTTGTGTTTTTTTGTTGAGAACTTAATAACCTTTCTAATAAATGCAATTGTTTGAAAATTGTTGCACACACTTACAAAAAAAATTAAATTTATGCAAAAAAAAATAAGTGCGTCTAATCACGTGAAGAGCACTCTATTACGACTAATCGCAGTTGTGAATTAAATTGAATTTTGTGTCAGAGATAAAGTAATTTTGTGAACGAAAAATATGAATAAAGCCATGGAAAAAAAGTTATATGAATATTGTTCAAACAGTAGGAAGACAATATTCCTTTATACAAAGAGTCATTAATAACTTTAAGAATTCAGAGTTTTTATATCTAAGTCTCGCACCAGTCGCCCTTGAAAGTCTCAAAGTTGTTTTATATGTACATAGATAAAAAAAATCATAAGGTAGACTAAAAAGAGCTGATTCCCATTCCCGAGTTCCCGGAAGAAACCATTTATTTCAAGATTTAATAGTTAGAAGCAAATTACTTTTACAGACGAGTTCATAAAAAGCTATGGAGGAAATAGCGCTGTACAAACAAAACCTACCGGCAGTAAAACGATGGTAGGGATGCATGCCGAGTGCTAGTGTCGGAAAAATCAAATTTATTGACTCTAAAGTGAATATGTTTGGTTATCTCGATATTATAAAAAAACAATTTAAGACAGAATGCAGTAAAACTTAATTTAGCCACAGATTTCTGGTTCTAACACTGCCGAGATTGTCAGACTTTGGCTACTACTACATGTATGTTCCAAAACGACTAGTTACTGCTACTGCTGAAGGAAAAATTCGACAACACTCAATAGCATGCAAAAAGATTCCGAAGAATGGGAGGAAATAACTCCCGAAGAGACCGTAAAGTTGGTAATTATTTGCCAAAATGTCTTTTTTCACTGAATTTTAATTACGTCTGACAACGAAATAATCCTTGTTTTGTTTCTCTAGGGCTAAAACACCCCTTCTTCGTTCTGTAGATCGTGCTTTAAAAGATAAATAAACGGTGGTACCAAAAAGTTATCATTTTGTTTGTAATTATTTTAATTTACATTAAATTGCATAACACTTCTATATGGAGATCATGAACGCAGACTCTCTACAACATATATGCATTCATGTATATTGAATCTCATTTGTTGTTATTTTATGCCACACGTTCTCTTTTGTGTTTGACACGTGTGACGTGTGAATTCATCGGTTCGCTTGGCCGTATTTTAAGTGGAACAATTTACAGACGCTTCCCTTATTTTTATTGTTATGGGTTTTGTTATAATTTGGGTGTTAAATATTGTTTTCATTCTAATACAGTAAATAAATTCTTTTCGTATTTTTGTCCAACAATTTGCAAAAATAATTTTTTTTTGCCAAGGCAACGCATGTTTTTCTTAATTTCATCGCATTTTAAATCGATTTGAACTAAAAATCTTGGTTTTACTGTTTTTAAATGATGTGAAGTAAAAGTTACAATTTAGAACATATAAAAGAGTCGCGAAAAAAGAAGAAATTTAGTAAAATGTTGCAACATATAAAAGATGATACGTTCTTTTATTCTCACAGTAATCAGATCGACAGTACTGCTCTTGTAGAGCAACATAATAGGGAATTACACAGTGCTTTGGTTGCAACTATTGGCAATAATGTCGCGGTTAGCAGCTCTCATCCAACGGTTGCAGTTGTAAATTCGCCTTTACAGACAAAAAATATTAATGTTTTAACTCCTCAAGTTCAGCATCAAAATACTATTAATGGCGCAATAAACTTATCAAGTTCTGGGAAGTCTACTTCCTCAGGTCGATCAACACCAATCATTAGTGCTACCGACCCCGCACCTGGAAAGCTGTTCGTTGGTGGTTTGAGTTGGCAAACTTCCTCCGAAAAATTGAAACAATATTTCAACATGTTCGGAACGGTAACTGATGTACTTATTATGAAGGACGCTGTTACTCAGGTAATCTATTTCTATTTTTTCTTATTTAGCTTAAAAATATTATAACTGATTAAGGGGGTTATTTCTCTTGTTTTAAGAAATATCGGTTGCTGTTTTCTTCCAATTTTGGATTTTTGGAAAATTGCATATATGTAGCTATTTGTTTTTTATACAAAAATGTACATTTTTTAAACTTAAATTAGCCTTAATTAGGGACATTTTGACACGACTTATCTTTTTAATTTTTTTTATATTTGTTGCAATTAATTGCCGTTTAAAGTAATATTTTTTTTTGACTTCGTATAACTATTTGCTTTTAATTCATTACATTTACTTGAATGTTGAAACCAGTGGTTCACTTTGATGTCATATGCCTAACATATGGTAATAAAAATACCATGAAAGTTGTCGAGACTATAAACAATAAAATAAGATTTCTCTAAACTCTATGATGCTAGGCAAACAAAGTCTCTTCTTGTTCTAGAGAGAAGATGGAAAACAAAAAATCTGACGTTAATTTTAAGATTCTGTTCTGACAGGTCTGCAATGACCTGCGGAGTGAGAACTTTTTTTTTCGAAAACTATAGTACCGCTTTCCAAGTAAATGTTCCATTCGTCAGAGTAGTTTGCTTTTCACACTAAGATAGCATATGGTTGAATATCACTAATATCATTAGCCGGGGCTCAGCATTTAATACCCTTGAAATGTGCCCATGCCCGTCACTAGAAGTTCCACTTACCTGTATTTTTTATCCCTTAATGCTAAAAAAAAACAGGAAGAAACCCGGATGTATGTACTTAACATGATGTCATTGAAATAAGAAATTCACTTCCGATACAAAGCGGATAAACGCGACAGACGTGGCTCGATATTTTGCCACGCTGTAAGTTGTCAGGGCCTCCAGAACCCCTACTTATCTACATTGCGAGCCCTGTCTGTTAAAAAAAATAAGGGAAGCCGTAAATGTATTTTAAACGCAGTATGGTAAGTATGACCCTATTAAAACCAATGTCCTTTCGATGAATCATCGTCGGTTCTGATCTTCACTGGACACTGGTTTATCTGGGAAAAATAGGAGTACCCCACCACGATTAATGTTCTATGTAGGTGCAGTTGTGCTCTTGCCAAACACCCTTTAACTTATTTTACCAATATCGTGATGTTTCGAGAAGTATTAGTAACCCAGGTCTGTTATTCTTTGAGGACTTGACCTTTCCTTTGTTACTATACCTATAAATCCTGTAAATATAATTCTGTCCACAATTTCTTTGTTTTTATTTTTATTTATTTCCTTCGTCATTTTTCTGGTGATATCCTCCTTATTCATTTTTTTTAAGTTCTCCGGTTTCCTTGGAATTTTATCGATGAAACATTAGGGTTGAGATTTTGTCCAGAATTCACGAAAACACTTGCTGCAACAGAGCAATAAAATATTTATTCTTACATATATGTTGCCCAGAAAATAGCAATTACAAAACAGTTGAGCTGTATTCAGTTCATAACATATTTGATCCTATCGATTTCTTTACTTTGTTTTCAACTGGTTATCTGGTTATGAAAATTGATATTCTCAATGACTAACGGGTATTTTCTATTTGTGTATTAACCACTATAACTATATTATCAATATATACCAATTAATAAATAAGTGTACTTGTATATTTAACCCTTTGAAGACAGCTTTTTAATCTGACAACAATTGTCCATGGTGGTAATAAATAAAAACGCACAATGAAAAAACGATAGTATTTTATTTCATAAAATGTAGGCAAAAATATTATTGTTTGCTAAGTGGAATTCCTGTTTTGAAAAGACGGCAGCGAGCTTTCTGACTCCATATTCATCGTATCTCAATATCGTTCATCGTATCTCAATACTTTGGCGGATCGGCGGCGTACTTCAGTTTCAATGAGCTACAAGGGCTCATCCTTAATGATGACGACGGTGATTGGATGGATGAAGAAGGGGATTGCTGATTTTGCAGGCTCTCGGCAGCAGGACGACCCTTCATCGTCTTCTACTATAGCTATTTTTTTTTTCTGTACCACTCCAACGCTTGCAGGATCCAGTGGGCTGTGACAAAAGTGTCACAGCTTTATTATCGTGTCAGCTAATCCAAGCTATGTTGTTAGTAGTCTCGCATTTCATATCATACGAACCTCTAACTTTTTTTTTAACAGTGAGGAGATCACATTTCATCATTTTATTTCGTCGGACGGTACCAGAAGAAAATATTACCATTTCTTTAAGAGCAATCATGCCCCACGATTCCAAGTCAACCAATTATCGAAGTAGAGTTTAAAATTAGAGGACATAGAGGACAAATATAACACTATGTCTGACGATATTCCCAACCCGTAATTTGGACACGTTCCATCGCCCACATATAACTAAGGCAAAATCGTAAATTATACCTGAAGCGCTGGCTCTGGTAAACACCTTAATTCCCCACTTATGTGGCTGTGCTGGATTGTATTGATTTAGGCTCGGTCTTACCTTGAATTTCAATAATGGGCGCACTTTATGCACTTTGTCATAATTTGGTTCACCTTTTTTTGGCTCTTTGGAATTATCATTCAGGTGAAAACAAGTATTAAGTCTTTCCAATCTTGCTCGGCTCATGGTGTCAGTTATAAAATTTCATTTTAATTTCTTTGACCAAATCATTCACCGATATAACATTTTAGTTCTAAACCTTTTTTCTCCATCGCATATAAATTACTTTGGGATACTATGTGGTCGAAAACCACGTCGTCAAAGACATTTCAAAATAATCTATAGGTCTTTTTACCTGTCAGCCATTATCGCTTAGGGCAATTTCCTTCCGCTCCACATTGATGGCCGCCATTTCCCGCCTTCTCCACTTCAATTTATATGCGTCCACTTTTATTCTGAGACATTTTAATTTTTTGATATTTTTTAGTTGAGTGTATTTAATACAAAATTTAATTTTTCTGCAACTTGGGCACGTAATATTGCACTGATAAGCATAACACACCACAAGAACCAAATCTGCTATGTACATATTTACGCTTCTCCCATTTTACTTAGAAATACTTGCTTTCTTTAATGCAGTTTATTGTTAGAAATCAGTTGTTACCAAAAAAAGATATAGAGCCGTAAAATTAAAAATTGCTTATAGGCAACAATTGTCTTCTCAAAAAAACAAAAATTAGGATAATTCTAGTAACAAAAGAACAGCTAAGCCATTTCAAATATATGAATAATAACAATATTTTTTCGTATTTCTTTCAACATTATGGAATTTACAAGCACCAGCCTTCGAATATGTACCTCAGACAATCACATGTATTTTCGTCAAACGCTGACTCTTTTCCATCTGGTCCAAATATATATATTATATTTGCACCCATCGATGAAAAGAACGTTTTTGCAGAACGAGAAATCTTTCGTTACCTAATCGTCAGGGAATTCCAATTGAACTCCCTTATTCTTCTGACTAACGAATACCTTGTTCCTTGCGATTTTCCCATTTAATCTAGCCTTGCATATAACTTTTCAAATTGTTTTAGCTTTGCAAACAATTTTAGTGTTGATACATCATATTTCGAAGCTTTAGGTCACACAGTCTCGAAATATTTCAACGTTCACAATTCACCACCCTCAGAAAAATTAATTTTGGTGAGCTAGTTCTGACTTTATTTACTACTCTTTTTCTCATTTTGTAACCTTTTAACAATAAACCTACCATGCGCACTTGACCGTTTTCGAAATTTCATTTAAAATTTCTTGTATACAACGCTACTGTATCGCCATGTACAATAATTTATTGAGTTTCTTTATAAAATACAGAGTGCGCCATCTCATATGGGTCGATGTAAACTTCGAATAGCTTCAACAATTATCAACCGATTTTCATATGTCATAGCATTTTGGAAACGTCAATTCAGTACAATTTTAACCATGAGCACCGATTTATAATATTTTCAAGGAATATCAGGCCAACAGGATATGTTTAACGAAATATTTAACCCTTAATTAGGCGCATTAAGAAAATCACACAAATAGTCGCATGGGGTCACTACTGACCCCAAAGAAACAAATGAAAATGGAGTGTAAGAAATTAATTAAACAAAGTATGTCTTCTTCTTCTTTTCCTTTTTATCCCGGCGTCGTTATGGTCAGAAGTGTAGGACCATAACCTTCCCACTTAACTGCATTCCTACTGGTCCGCTTGTGGGGTCCGCCGGTTTGACCTCAGAAAGTAGCGGCAGGCTTCCCGGTTTGGGATTACTTCATCGCTGAGGCCAATCAAATGCTGGTGTTTTTGCATTTGTTTGCACCAATTGTTTTTCGGCCTGCCTTTTTTGCGTGTTGAAATTGGAATGTTGATTGATAACGCCTTTTGGACGGGGTTCAAAGGATCTCTCCTTTGAACATGGCAATACCAACTGAGTCGGTCGCGCTCTATATTTCTTGTGATGGTTTCTTTTACGTGGAGGCTTCCTCGGATCTTTGAACTTCTAATTCTGTCACGCTTTGTTACTCCCGCTGTCATGCGAAGCATCTTCATCTCAGTTGCCGTTAATTTGCTCTCATACTTTTTGTGCATTGTCCAGCATTGTGAACCGTATGTGAGCGCCGGACGTACAACTGAAGTGTAGAGCCTTCCTTTCAGCTTAGAGGGAAATTTTCGATCACAGAAGATGGCGGAGTTTTCCCGCCACTTCATCCACCCTACGCTTACGCGATGCTTGATGTCGTCATCACAAGTTGCTTCTCTATTAATCATAGATCCCAGATATTTAAACTTTTCACACTTGGGAAGCACTCTTCCATTCAAGTAAATGTCTGGAATAGGCTGATGAGGGTCAGAGAACGGGCAGCACAGATACTCTGTCTTCTTTGAACTAATACGATACCCGTGTCCCTCAAAAATGTCCACCCACACATCAAGTGCTCGTTGTAGGGACGCCTGATCATCACTTATAATGGCCCCATCGTCAGCAAAGAATAGCTGGTGCACATTGGGGTCCGTCACTTTTCCTTCAAGCAAGCAATCAAGGACTGCTATAAAAAGCAGTGGGCTGAGGACGCTCCCTTGGTGTACACCGACTTTGATTGCGAACTCTTCGGTGACTCCTGCGGTGCATCTTACTCTTGTCGTTGCTCTCTCGTACATGTCCATAATCACTCGTACGTAGGTTTCTGGAACTCCTTTTTGTCTTAGCGCTACCCATAAAAGATCTCTTGGTTGCCGGTCAAAGGCCTTCTCGAAATCAACCAACACCATATGCAAGTCCTTTGAAGAATCACGATGCTTTTCCATCATGATCCTTATACTTTGGATTGCATCTGTTGTTGATTTACCCGAGACAAACCCGCACTGGTCATCAGATAGTCGTATTATTTTCCGCAGTCGGCTATCTAATACCCGTTCAACGATCTTCATGGTGTGCGACACCAGCTTGACAGAACGGTAGTTATCACAATTTCGCGTATCACCCTTTCCTTTGTGCAATGGAAGAAGATAGCTTTCCCTCCATTGATTAGGCATAGTGTCGCCTCTCATAAGTTTGGAGATAAGAACCATGAGCCATCTAGACCCGATGTCTCCCATCTTTTTCCAGAACTCAGAGGGTATCCCGTCCGGCCCAACAGCTTTTCTTTTCTTGGAGTTTTTAACCGCGTACCGAACTTCTTCGACTGTGATGTCGGGTATTTCGGCATGATTCGGGGCGGCTCTTGGAAAGTACACTCGGGGAAACTGTTCGTTCAGAAGTTCCTCGCAATACTGTCGCCATCTGTGGAGAATTTTTTCGTCTTCCACAAGGAGTTGGCCTTCAGCATTGTTAATAAACTTTGGGAAACGAATCTCCTGAGCATTTCTTCTTCTCTGGGCGGCTATCTTAAAGATATTTGCTCCTTTGTTCAAAT
This sequence comes from Merodon equestris, assembly GCA_958301585.1. Taxonomy (NCBI): domain Eukaryota; kingdom Metazoa; phylum Arthropoda; class Insecta; order Diptera; family Syrphidae; genus Merodon; species Merodon equestris. The sequence continues at coordinate 108,282,554 of OY284413.1, forward strand.
TGTTTTGTCGAAGCTCCTGGGTAGCCTGGTTCCTGTCAGACGCGGAAGACGATATTTCTTCCAACTCCTGATAGAGGCCTTCCATGCTTTTCGCTTTGAATTCGGCGCATTTTTTCTTCGCGATACCTTTGCAACATCTATATACCTTTTCACGGCGAGCTTTTTCCTCTCTATTAGTAGAAGAGCACTTTGACCAAGCTTGGAAAGCCATTTTCTTTTCGTGTATCACTGCTTTGGCTTCGTCTGTCCACCACCAGGTTTCTTTTGCGTGTTGGCAGGGGCCTTTAGATGTTCCGAGCAGTGATTTGGCTTTCTCCAGGCCAGATTGTTGTAGGGAATCCCACATGTCTTGTGCTCTGCACTCCTCATTACCGACCTCATCGATAATGGAAGAGAGGTAGTTTTCCATGATGGTAATAAAAGCTTCGCCTTTTCCTTTATCCAGCTTATACCACTTGATTCTCTCAGACACCTTCGTTTGCTGCTTTGACTTCTTTCTCGCATCCATAAAAAATTCAGTCAGGAGGAGACGGTGTTGAGGGGCGATCGCGTCTCCCAGGATCACTTTGCAATCTTTAGCTCGTGGCTTCATGAAACTGGATACCAAATGATAGTCTATTTGAGTTTCATTTCCGCCGCTGCTATAAGTGATCAGGTGCCGGCTTTGTTTGACGAACATGGTATTTAGCACTATAAGACCGTACGACTTGCACATGTTTAGGATATCTTCACCTGAAGAGTTCCTGGTGCCGTATCCCAGCCCTCCGTGGTAGCCTTCATAGTCTTCGCTTGTCTTCCCGACATGTCCGTTTAAATCTCCCCCAACAAACAAAAGCTCTTCCTTTGGGATGATTTTGACAAGGTTGTGGAAATCTAGCCAGAATGCATCTTTTTCTTTTTGTTCGCATCCTACTTGAGGGGCATATGCGCTTACGATGTTCCACACCTCACCATGCATCACCAATTTGAGAGCCATCAAACGGTCACTGGATTTTGAAATGGTTAAGACGTTGCCAAGTAACTCTGCCGCAAGGATGATGGCGATTCCGTTTTTACCTTGTTCCAATCCATAGTAAAACATCTTGTAGGCTTTTGTTTTAACGTCCAAGAAACGTGCCCGATTACCGGTGTTTTGCCATTTCGTCTCTTGTACGCACAGGATGTCTACTCGCCTTCTAACCATCATTTCTTCAAGCTCATAGCTGCGCCCACTCATGCTTCCAACGTTCCAACTCGCGACTCTTAAATGTGGCTTACGCCGTTGCATTACTTTGCTATCCCCCGGAAATCCTATAGCTCTGACCCGAGCATTTCTGCTCGTCCCAGGATCACGACCATTAGTAGTGCCTGGCGGGGTAGTGCTTTTCCTTTTAGCGTTCTTTTCCATAATGCTACGGTTTGACCGTTTTCATTCTTCCCATCCTTTTTGACACGGGCATGCTCCAGATTTTTTATTTTTTTTTTGATTGATCTTACTCTTACAACACCGGTGATCTCCAGTCGTGTCAACCCACTGATTTGCATGCACACTTGTGGGGCAGTTTAATGGTGGTATATGTGTCCCTAGGCTCACCTTGGTGTTTTCTAAATTGCCTAGATGTGAGTTTTGTTTACCTTTGTTTAGTCGCCTTTTACGACAAGCGATAGGTATCGCTGCAGGGATATTCTTAACCCGTCCCTGCACGAGGCAATTAAACAAAGTATGTATTACCAAAAATATTTAAATGCTTTATTATAATCATAATAAAGAAACAAAAACATAACTTTGACTTTAAACAATTAAAAACACAAAACAACTTCTAATGCCTCTTAAAACTACTCATTTTTGGTATAGCCGAGATCAACTTAAAAAAAAAAATTATTCAGACTCATCAGCAGATTCATCCATTCTGCATCCAATGCACTAAGCCCTGAAATGTTGCTGACAAACAAATTTACCACATTTATGGCATTTATTTGGCACTTTTTTGTCGTCCTTTCTAGGGCATGCCGAACAGCGACCGCGCTTAGCAGTCGATTGAAGCATAACTTCCTGTATGTGATGAACCTCACGGAGGCGCTTTTTAGTCGAAGAAGGGACAGCAAGGTGTTGAATGCGACGTTTCTGGTAATCCTCCACTAGTTCTGCCGCTAGTTTTTTCAAAAAAATCCGCCTTATATTTTTGCTGCTCTCATCAGTATTCGCCCTAAGTATCACAAATGCATTGATGCCAGATATATTTAAAAGGTGAAAAAATACCGCCAACGGCCATCTTTTTGTTCTTCTTGCAACGTTATAGTTAGCGCATAGTTGATCGTTGCAGTCGACACCACCTTTGGTACAATTATAAAAGGTAACTATTTCTGGTTTCCGAGCGCTAGCTGTTCCTTCGTCAATGGAGTTGTTATCATGCATAGTTGAAAGTAAAATGACAGCTCTCTTTGGCGTAGGGACATAGGAGACCATAGTGATTTGATTGTGGAATCCAAAAAGCGAAGTAAATTGCTCCCTAGTATTGTTTGGCAAGAATTCAGGTGGAATCTCAGGTTTCCTTTTATTCAATGTGCCAACAAGAGTCAATTTATATTCAGGTGTTAGTAACTCCTTGGCCAGTTTCATACTAGTGTACCAATTGTCAGTTGTTATATTACGGCCACTGCGTTTTATTGGTTCAACTAGGCGTTTTACAATGTCGTTTGGAGAATTAGATATTTGATATTTTCCATCTGGTTGTTTACCGGGGTATACTTCAAACTTGCACAGGTAAGATGTTTTTGAATCAACCATGGCCTGCACTTTTATGCCGTATTTGTTCGGTTTATTGGGCATATATACTTTCCCTCTAAATCGACCACGAAACCCAATTAACTGTTCATCTATAGTTAGATTTTCACCTGGTGTATAAGCTCCTAAAAACTTGTTCTCCAAAATGTTACACAGATTTCTAATAGCTGCTAAATTGTCAATTTTTTGTCTTTCCTGGCGGTCTGAGGTATTATCAAACCGAAGACATCGTAACAAAAATAGAAACCGTTTATAAGACATAAGTCAGCCGAAACATTTCTACACCTGATCCATCTTGTGCCCATAAATCAATAAAATTCAAATGAGAAGCTCTTAGGACTCCAGCCATGAGCAATAAACCCAAAAATGCGTTTAATTCCAAATTATCAGTAGGAAGTGCAACTCGATCTCGTTGGAATTTATCTTATCGATATATAAGTTGGTGTTCATGACGAGAAGTTCAATAACTTCACTGTCAAAAAATAGTCGGAAGCATTCTATGGGCGATTTCGCATTTCTAGCATACTGTTTGACTCCCGGTAAATGAATAATAATATTATGCGCACGAGTCCTTACAATGTTTGATGATGGTACTATGACCACTTCACTTTTGGGCCATTTCTTTGAGTATGTCTAGATAAAAAATAATTACCCTCCGATGATTCAGGGACATTTTCGCTATCTTCAGACAATTCGATTTCGCTTTCCGAGTTGTGGGCACTAAGTATAGGAGCACCGTCTGCAATTTCATCTTCCGAGGTAGAACCAACGACATCTTGCTCATCATCGGACAAATCTTCCAGCCATTGCTGTATGTGTCATTCTTGATTCATATTGATTTTTGAAAACTAGTACATAAGAAATACAATACAATAATGCACAAACACTAGTAAAAATAAACAACTAGATATGTATATGTACGTAAAAACACAAGAACGAAAACTTACTTTGCGTCAAAAATTGTTACGCAATTGGTCGCATGGGGTCAGCACCTAAGAGAGCAGCAATACGTGCGTACGTGTTGGCTTCCCGATCGCAACTGATTTGCATACCCCGCACGGAAGTAGGAAGCTAGAAAAAGTGTTGTCGTGTTCTAAACACTTTAACATCTCTTCTTTTTAATTTAAAACTGTTGTGACCCCATGCGCCTAATTAAGGGTTAAAAAAATAGGGTTGAGTCAGTATTTTCCTTGATTAGTGATCATAACATCACTGAGTATGTAAGAAAATACACACATTTCGAGTATTGAAAACACTTCATTTGATTGTACCACTTGAAAAGCTGTATAGCCACTATAAAAGATTTTATAGTCAAAATTTAAAAGCTAATATTATTTTTCCGAACATTTTTATTCAATCAAAATAGGATCGGTATTTATAGGATGTTGGTATTTATGATATTCTTCCGACGTTTTAGTTTTTCATCTGCATCCAACCACTGTCAAGGTCTTTTGCGGTTATCATAATAATCCACTTTTCATTACAAGTGACTATTCGAAGCAAAAACGGTTCAATCTGGTTTCTTAATCCAAGCGATGTGCAGATTTCAAAACGCCTTAGTTTTTGGGACTCCTTCATGTAGCAGTAGATAGTAAACGTATGTATTGTAGCAGTAGATAGTAAACGTATGTATTGTAGCAGTAGATAGTAAACGTATGTATGTACCTTTGTATATTTCTACACATGCACTATCATATACTCCACACAGAGATGTAACGGGATACTCTCCCATAGTTTTAAGTAATTTTGTAACGAAGCGAAAAATAAAGAGAGAGGTCATTCTGATTGCGACTGCCAAAGAGTACAGACGTGTACATTTAATTTGTGACTGAGTGACTACAATTTCAGAAGTGGGATAAGAACAAGTAAATACATAAATAAACAAAAGATAGTGTTATAAAATAGTGAAAACATAACGAAAGTAACAGGACCCAATGGATCAGACAATCGGTACGCAAGATTTTACCGTTGCCCAGCTGCGTGAGTGGCTTATGCGTCTCGGCATGTCAACAAACGGGACAAAGAGTGCACTAGTCATGCGAATAAACGAAGTGCCGGTTGAGGTGCGAGGCGAGCCACCAAGACGAGAGAACGAAGCAGGCAACGAGGAAGACAGTGTGCATGACGAGCGGGTAATCGAGCAACGGGAAGAGGCGACAAAAAAGAACAAAGACGGACGCCCGCAGTTAGAACAAACAGAGTTGAAATTTTACAAACGGGAAGCAGATCTGTTGCAGAGAGAAAAAGAATTACTGATAAGGGAAAATGAAGTACTACGAAGGATGACCGAACTGCAGACAAGGGAACAGGCAAATGAGATGAATCGAGATAAGGATGAAACGAAGGATAGCGGACAAATGATCGACAACGTGCGAGAAAATGACGGAATACGAATGATCGACGAAAGTATTAAAAACGATAGCAAACAAATGATCGGCAACACAGTATATTCAAATGATAGTGCGAGTGCGCAAGAAAGTGTCGCGGCAGGAGTGGGTTCGTATTTGTCTAACCCTCAACAATACGGCATGTTAAAAGAGATGCTGCCCGAATACCATGGTGGCCCGGGTTTGGACGTGTGGTTGGCCCAAGTGAAAAGTATCAGGGATGTGTATAAAGTGGACGAACACACGCTCCGCACTCTCATGATAGGCAAAATGAAAGGCAAGGTGTTGCCTTGGTTGCACTCCAAGTCGAACTTCCTGTCGCAGAGTATACAACAAATGATCGATGAGATGAAGGAATTGTTCTGTACGAAGAAAAACAAGATGGAAATGCGACGAAAGTTCGAGAACAGAAAGTGGAAGACGAACGAGAGCTTTTCGGAGTATTTCAATGAAAAGCTCATATTATCAGTGGGGTTGGGATTGGAGGAGGACGAATTTGTGGAGTACGCAGTGGAGGGAATAGCTGACGAAATTCTGAGGTCCCAAGCACATATTCAATGCTTCACCACCAAGGGTCAGCTGTTGGAAGCATTTGCAAAAGTCCAGCGGAAGGAACAGCGAACAGTAGCAGCCACGTCGCAGCAGAGGTCAGCAACGCAAGAGCCAGCAAGAGGTCCAGGCGCCTGGGATAGAGAGTTCAGATGCTTTAATTGCAACTCTCTTCGACACTACGCCGCAGAATGCAGGAAACCAAGGCGAGAGTATGGAGCTTTCTACGCTTGCGGATCGACGGGTCACCGAGCTGCAACCTGCCCAGAGAGGAAGAATACAGTCCAGCTGGTAGAAGAAGACGACGAATATGTAAGATATTTAGATTTTTATATACAATACTAGCGGACCTGGCGAACTTCGTACCGCCTCAGAATCAATTCAGTTTTATAATAGTACTGAAAATTAAATAAGTTCAATAACAGTCAAAAATCAAAATCATATACCCTTCTGACGGGTCCCGGCGTGCTTCGCTAAGCATGAATATTAACATTGAATCAAATTCATTGGTTTCTTTTATTTTTTTTTATTTGGAAAAAAAATTAATCAGTTCAATGCAATAGTGTATACAACGTTTTTTGCTTGATTGTGTGGTGCATTAATAAATTTTTGGGTGCTCCCACTCTGGAACATGCTACGTATAATTGTCCGTGAGATAAGCACGGTTCCTCCAAATTCACTCCACACACTTGAAACGTTTGTCCTTGAGTTTTATTAACGGTCATAGCAAAGGATAAACGCACGGGAAATTGAAGACGTTTGAACTGAAATGGACGTGCCATTTGGTATTAATGTTATCCGTGGTATCAGTACAACTTCTTCTTTTGCTTTTCCGGTGAGAACTGTGCTTCGATCAAATTGGCATTAATTTTTTCACGGAAAGTCTCGTTCCATTGCAATTTTGGTGAAGTATGATCGATCGAAAGATTTGAAAAATTCAATCGGATAATTTACCGCGTCTTCTTGATTCGTAGCGCTATAAATGGATTTGTATAATACCAAGTCACCTTGCAATTTCTGTTGAATCTGAAAATTGATGTCATTGACATTTGTATTTTTTGGTGCTAAAATTCCGCGTTCTCTTAACCAAACATGATTTTAATAGTTTTGAACACTGTTTGGAAAAACACGATCAATTAATTCTTCTTTTGATGTTAAAATTCGACCAATTTCGTTCAAACTTTACATAAACCATCTACACGACCATATAAACAAACCCTGAAAATTTGATCAAATTCGGTTTGACCGTTCGTGAGTTATAAAGTCACACCAAAACTTGCAACAATTTTTTATATATATAGATAAGACATGTAATATTCTTTCGCTAGGTTGCCTCATAGACTTTGGGAGCCCCATCAGCTTTGTGTTGAAGTCATGCGTTCCAAATAAAATTAAATTAAAACAAAATAAGTCATTATACTTTGGTATAAATAAAAGTTTTTTGAAGATTCTTGGAAAAATGTCATGTTTTGTTGTTTTAAATGATCAAAAGATTGACTTAGAATTAAACGTGGTAGAAGACGAGTGTGGACGTTAAATATGAAGAAAAACAAGACAATGTTATGACAAATGATAGTTGTAATTTTGAAGATTCGTTAATGTTGATTGATTATCTAAACAATGACAAAACTGTTTTAAAATTTGGTGAGGGTGTAGATTCTGTAATGGAAACAAAGTTGTACAATATTTTCAATGAATTTTATTTAACACCTACGCGTCCTACCGAACCAGCAATAAAAACCGAAATGGTGTTAACATTGGAAAATATAAAGCCTTTTCAGTGTTTTCCACGAAGACTGTCTTATTTTGAGAAGGCTGAGTTAAACAAGTTGCTAGATGATTATCTAGCGAATGGATGCATTAGAGAAAGTGAGTCAGAGTTTGTCTCTCCAATTGTGTTAGTAAAGAAGAAAACGGGCGAGCTTAGGATGTGTGTGGACTATCGAACGTTGAATAAGTTCACGGCAAAAGATTGTTATCCGATCCCTTTGATAGACGATTTGCTAGACAGGTTAGCCAACAAAAAAATTTTTACAAAGCTGGACTTAAAAAATGGTTTCTTTCACGTCCACATGCATAAAGACTCGATAAAGTACACGTCATTCGTTACCCCTCTAGGGCAGTATGAATTTCTGAGAATGCCATTCGGGCTGAAGAACGCCCCTTCAGTATTCCAGAGACACGTGAACAAGGTGTTTGCCGATATGGTTAGGAGAGACGAGTTGGTAATATACCTGGACGACATAATGATAGCTACTGAAAATCACGATGAACATGTCCGGATTTTAACTGAGGTTTTCCGAAGATTAGTACAGAATAAGTTAGAGCTTAGGATCGATAAGTGCGAGTTTTTTCAAACGAGTGTTAAGTACTTGGGTTATACTATTACAGCAGAGGGAATACAGGCCTATGAGAAAGGTTTAGAAGCGATACAAAATTTTCCAGTCGCAGGCAATGTGCGGTCTGTTCAAAGTTTTTTGGGTTTGTGCTCGTACTTTCGCAGGTTTGTTAAGGATTTTTCGCTGATAGCTAAACCATTGTACGATCTGGTGCGAAAGGATAGGGCGTTCGAGTTCGGGGCAGTAGAGATGGAATCGTTTGATTTCCTTAAAAAGAAGTAATTGGAATCACCTGTTTTAGCACTGTATGACCCGAAAGATGAGACTGAGCTGCACTGTGACGCGAGTGCCGTAGGGTTAGGAGCCATAATGTTGCAAAGGAAGAACGATGGTAAAATGCATCCCGTATTTTACTATTCAAAAAGAACAACAAACGCAGAATCAAAATATCACAGTTTTGAGCTAGAGACGTTAGCTATAAACAGTGCCTTACAAAGGTTTCGAATCTATCTACAGGGAAAGCGTTTCAAAATAGTGACTGATTGTAATTCATTAAAAATTACCCTTAATAAAAAAGAGTTAAACCCAAGAATAGCAAGGTGGGCTCAGGAACTGCAAAACTACGACTACGTTTAGGAACATCGAGCAGGTGCAAGAATGCAACATGTGGATGCCCTGAGTCGGTCAACAAATATACTAGTTCTAGAAACGAACACGTTCGTAGAAAATTTCATTATAGGTCAGGGGAAAGATTCTGAGATAAGGAAGGTTCGTGCAGAGTTGGAACAATCAGAGCACAAATTATATGAAATGCGTAATGGGGTAGTATATAGAAAAAAAAAATGATAGAACGGTGGCATTTTTCGTGCCACAGAGTATTGAGGGTCACGTGCTGTATAAATACCATGACGAGATGGGGCATGTAGGTATGGATAAAATGATCGAACTGATTTCTAGCAGTTATTGGTTTCCGAAAATGAGGGATAAAATAAAACAGCATATCGCGAATTGTTTAAAGTGCATCGTATATTCGCCAAGACAAGGACGGGAAGAAGGCTATCTGCACAATATACCTAAGAGTGACACAGTTCGATGTCGTTCACATTGACCATTATGGGCCAGTGGATCATGCTAGAGCCGTAAAGAAATATATATTTGTGGTGATAGATGCCTGCACAAAGTTCGTTAGACTGTATCCTACCAAAACTACCAATACGCAAGAGGTGGTGCGGGCGTTGTCAGACTATTTCAGGTCGTATAGCCGCCCAAGATGTTTAGTCTCAGACAGGGGAACTTCTTTTACGTCTGCTGATTTCCAACAATTCACGATTAACAATAACATCCAGCACATAAAAGTGGCAACTGGATCTCCACAAGCCAATGGACAAGTGGAAAGAGTCAACAGAAGTTTAGGACCCATGTTGGCAAAATTATGTAAACCTGAGGAAGGAGTGCATTGGGATAAAGTTTTAGAGATCGTAGAGTATACTGCAACTATAAACGAGCATCCGAGTGTGATGCTTTTTGGTGTTCATCAGAAGGGGAAGGTGGTAATAGATGCACTTAAGGAAAAACTGATTGAGACAGAACAGGCTATAGGGCGAAAGGAACTGGGGCAGGTTAGAAGGGATGCGGGGGTAAGACAGGACGTTTGCAAAAGTACAACAAAGTCTATGTAGATAAAAAGCGACAGAAACCGACTGTGGTTGAGGAGGGAGACTATGTTGTCGTAAAAAAACTTTGACTCGCACCCTGGTGCATCCCGAAAGTTAATCCCAAAGTAAAAAAGGGACCCTACCAGGTAGCAAAGGTATTAAAAAATGATCGTTATATATTGAAAGACGTGGACGGTTTTCAATTATCTCGCGTACCGTATCGGGGTGTTTGGGCTGTGGGGAATATGCGACCCTGGTTCGGAGAACGCAGGGTGTTAAACAATGACAAAATGTTAAATAGCAATAAGACGGCAAAAGATAGAATTGGAATGTTAAAAGGAATTCAAAAAAAAGATCAGGTGATCTTAATGGTCAGGACGGCCGAATTGTAGCAGTAGATAGTAAACGTATGTATTGTAGCAGTAGATAGTAAACGTATGTATGTACCTTTGTATATTTCTACACCTGCACACTCATATACTCCACACAGAGATGTAACGGGATACTCTCCCATAGTTTTAAGTAATTTTGTAACGAAGCGAAAAATAAAGAGAGAGGTCATTCTGATTGCGACTGCCAAAGAGGAAAGACGTGTACATTTAATTTGTGACTGAGTGACTACATTCAGTTCATGGGGTTTCCACTTATCGAGTTTCTTTACCTTTCCTATGAGAGAAAGGTGTTGACTTATTGTCATTGGGGATACTTTCATGCTTTGTGCAATATCCTGCATGTTGGGCCCTCATCCAATTCGTCGTCAACTAACGTTTCCGGTTTCCCATGTGGTTTATTTACGAGGCTGAAATCTCCCGAAGGGAACTTTCCAAACTAATGTCGTATACTGCATACGTAACGCTCGTATCTTTTTCCGGAATAAATACAGTATATTCCCCCCGAAAAAAACAGTAAATTGATTTAAAAAAAAAAACAGTATTTTTAGCAGTATATTTTCTTTTCTATAACTTCTATTTATTTTATTCACTAAAAACTAAAAAAGAAAGCAAATTAACAACAAGGAAATTTATTTTGATTGTTAGAATCATCTTTATCTTTTCAATATCTCCAATCGTTTTAGTTTCGTACCTGTCCCTTGCAGCAATTCTTCGAAGCAATTCCGTGTTTGTTTTGAGGTATTTATAGAAATCAACCGATCAGAATCGCTTCCAAAGTTTCCAATTCTAATCTAGTTTTGTTCGAAGTCCATATCCGCATCGGTGTTATTGAGATTGTTGATTATTTCTACTCAGCGATTCATAATCGAAACATGGCCATCCCCCCATTTTTTGATTTTGTCGCCCGTACAATAGTTCTTAACATGTCTTAATTACTTGTGCAAATTTGCCGTATTTTTATTGGCATTATACAAATTGTATTCGCTTAACTTGCTCATTACCGCTTCATCATTCAATTTTAGTGTTTCTTTCAAAGCTGTGGTGTCCATATATGGAGATAGCAGATTGCAGCGGCTGCAAAATATGATAAAGTTATTATCAAAGCATTGAAGGGTTGTAGAAAAGCAGCCAAAATTACCGAAAAATTCCTTCCGTATAGCAGTCATTTCATCCGAATTGTATCCCCCGTTAATAAGTTTTTGCTGTTCTACCAATGCAGTTGGAGAACATTCATTTAAACAGTGTACAACTTCGATAGCCGTGATATCATCACCTTCAATCTTAAGACGTTTTCCGAATAATTTAGCCTATGAAAAACATGAAAACTTTTTAATTTAAATCGACCGTCATTCCCAATCGATTCTTACTACGATTCTTACTGTTGTTTAAATATCAACCAACATTTTTAAGATTTTTCACTGAAAAATTCCTTAAATTTTTTTTTCGCTTTTTCCTAGATCAATAAAATACATCTGAAGAGTTCTAAAATACGCTTGATAGCTGGCCCGAGAACTAAAAATCGAGTTTTTGCATATCCGAGAGCTTGTTAAATTTAACTTCTGTTCAGTCCAATTTTTTTTCAATGCTGTTACTCGCACAGTGTTAAGATAGAAATGGGAATATATTTTAATAATAGCCCACTCTTCTTCGAAAAGTATTTCTTCACATGCAAATTTCAATGCATTGTGTGTTATGTGAGCAACAAAGCCCATGCCAATCAAATGCGCAAGCCACAATTTTAATCAGTAAAAACCATTATTCTGGCCACCACGAGGTTCTCCACCAAAATTTACTTTTCCATTATCGTCGCAGAAGCAGATGGCTTGTATTTACCGGCGGCAGACTCAATAATTTGGTGAATGGTGAATTTTCACCAGCTTCTTTGGTTAAATTCAACATTCGAACTCGAACACCGACTCTGGGAATAAATTATAGAATGAGCACGCAAAAGAGTTTAACATTTCCATGGTTCGTGCATCTGTATAGATTGAAAGATAAATACAGTCTTTTAAATCTTGTTCAAGCCATAGTTGGGCGTGCGGCGCGAAAACGTTAGTGATTATTGCTTGACATTTCTTTTGCGAACACGCAAACTTTTCCATTTTAAAACATGATTTAAATACTTTCGTTGCGCAATCCGACGACTTGAAACTGTGATTAGAATTTATTACATGATATACCCACACACCTTCTAAGGCCGATAAATATTTATCCAAACCCAATTAGAAATGTGCTAGTAGAAGCCGCAGTTAAGAATCTTGATGTGTTTTTTTGCTTTGATATGGCCAGCAATATCTGCGTTACCACTAGACGCAATTGAAAAAGTACCTCTGCATTTTCTATACAAAACATCACTTTCACTTTTTGATTTTTCAATAAACGGATATACGGATATTTTTCGCGAAGTTTTGCATTAAATATGTTTTTTCTTTTTGTTTTTGGCATTTTTGTCCTTTTAAGTTGAAAATTAACAAAAAACACAAAATCGAAGTGACACGCTCTAAATTTCAGATTAACAATATGATAATATGAAGATACGAATCTTCCACTATCATTCGCGTTTCCAATAGATAAAAGAACAGAGATAAGAATCTCTGATCGAACCGCTGACTTATTATTTGTGAGAGAAAAACACACACAGATAGTCACAACTCGCGCACTAAGTCACACGTATTATATTCAGTTCTTTGTACGCCATTCTTCATTGCTATGTTGTTTTGTATGTTCTAGCTGTGTGCATTTTGTGAGAAAATTTTACCTCACCTTCTACTTTGGACTACATACATATTTATACCCGCCACTAAATTTGAGTTTCAAAGCTTTAAAAAAATATAATAAAGCAGTATTTCGGGAGAAAAAAACAGTACGGATTTTTTGAGTATAAAAACAGTATAATAATGCGAAAAACGGTATAGATACGAGCGTTATGCATACGTCTACAACTGCATTCTCAAATGCGTCATTAATGTTTTTCATTGCCAATGACGCATTATTTCCCATTTTAAATTCATAAAGAAAGAGTGTTCGAATTTGAACTGCCGACAGCATGGTAAACAATTCCTAGAAAAAAAACTGTACTTGTAAACCCTAAAATTCTCACAAGTCAAGCACACGTACTACTTTACTTTATAAAAAAAGAAAATTTAACGTTCTGGCACAGATGTTCACTCGCGAACTTCTTATTTTCGACTGAGCGACTGACCGACCCTATATCTATTGCAATATTATATGTATTTATTAGACTTCAATGTGCACGCGGCGCATATGAAGCTCATATTTATAGAACAAGAAATAGAGTCCGTATTTTTTTTTTCAAAAACTATGAGCCGAAACTATAGAAATGACAAGATTTATTAGGTTTGACACTGAAATCAACAAATCCAACGCTTACAAAACGATAAGTTCACTTTGATTCCTAAAGTTTGATTTGTTGAAAATTTATTGAAAACAGTCAAATATTGGGAGTACAAATTAATCGGGTCCTTGTTTTTGTTTTTATAAATTAATTAATTTTAAGATCAAAATATTGTCCATCGCTGATTATTACTTTTTCCCACCTTTCAGGCAATTTTCTAATTCCATCTAGTAAAACAATTTTGTCTTTAGGGGAGATCCAACTTTCTAATTGTGCTGCATATTTGTCAGAATAACCAGAATTCAGAAAGATCAAGGTACAGAGAATATGGCGGGTGTAGCCAAACATCCCATTGAGCGTTTCCAAATATTGTCTTACGACATTTGAAGTGAGCGTGGTCGTGCAAAAAAAATAACTTTATCATTTTTTTTTTACCGTCTGTAGTCACAACACTCCTTTTGATCCAACCAGATATACAGCATTACCTTCAAATTCACATTTGCTTTGGAGTTGATGATGAGGTCGATATTAAAGATTCACCACGCTAAGCGTAATATTTTTTCTCATACCGAGTCATAATCCGATGTAAAAAAAACTTTCAACATCCCTCGGTTGCAGTGAATGATTCGGTTTCATGACGAACCCAATTACCTCATTTCTAAATCATTCACATGGATTTTAACTGTACAGAAACTGTTAACTTCATTTGCGTCTAACTCGGATCTTTATCGAGTAATGCCTCCAATTCTTTGTCCTCGAATTTTTTTGGTTGGCCAAAGCGAGGCGTATCTTCAACGCTGAAATCACCATTATCAAAACGTCGAAACCATGATTTACTAATTGTGGTTACCATTAACAAACAATCAATGCGTTAAAGCTGCACTTTTATTCCAATTAAAGCAAATCTCTCCCTACCTCCCGCAAATGTTCCTAAGCTAAAACAATTTTTTTCATAAAACTGAAAGTTATTGACGGATGTTTAACCTCTCTGAAACTATAGCATTTATAATCTTTTGAAAAGGAAGTATTTTTCTATGGATGAAAAAATTGTTTGCAACAAAAACACCCTGTAGATTTATTCAATATAAGCACAATAAGCCGTACAAATTTGACATGCAATTCTGGTAGGCTTTCGATGTAAGTAGCAAGTATGTAGTAAACGGTTATTCGTATTTGGGAAAAAAATTAATTAAGAAAATCTTCCCCCCCCCTTACGTAGTTTGTAATTTTGAAATTAGCGGAACCCTATACGGGGCATGGGAGAAATATAACAACTAACAATTTTTTTTACAAGTGTATCATAAGCGAGGAAACTTCAACCAAAAAAAAAAAAAATTACACTTTTTGGAACTGTTCACAGAAATAAAAGGGAGCTACGAAAATTAGCGACAGACAGAGTATAGCATGACGCGCTTCTCAACCATATTATACAAATCGAATGGTTTTTGTATTTTTTTTAATAGAATAAGAAAAATACGTATGTGCGTATATTTTCCAACACGAAATAATGTAATATGTAAAAAATACGCTGAAAATGCATAAATATAACTTTTCTAAATAGGAAGAAAAAATAGTTTACTATCCAATTGGCTAACATTTCTTTCTACATTAACCCCTAACGACCAATGTCGTTGATTTTATAACATGTCTTTGACTCTAAATTTTATGTATGTAACAAAGTAGTAAATAGATCAAAGACATTTCAATCTCAATGCGCCCATAATAATTCAAAATTCTAAAGTTGAAAAAAAATATTTCTGCTGCTTTTTGGTCGCCCATTTGGTCATTCTAAATCGAATGATGCCCTGGAAACTCATTAAAAGTGTTAAATGATAAGGTAAACGAAGAAAAAATTATGAAAAACTAAATTTTTGGGACATTTCTACATTGCCGCCATATTGAAAAGAAGTATTGTAATTAAAATGTAAAGTCAAACATTTTCTGTTAAACTTCAATAATTTTATGCACATAATTTTTTTTCATGCACAATAATTTTCTGAGTGTTTCATGTCTTTTAGTTTCAGCATAGCTGAAAAAATAAACTCATCTTTGAACTATTCGCTATTTTGTTGTATACAGTGATGGAAAAAATAATATGGACAAAACGTCGCAAAACTTTTATTTTTTTTATTTTCTGGAAAGTAAATTTAGAATGCAAACATTTTGTATTTTATCATCGCACTCGTTTGTACATTTGAACGCCGAACCCTTTTCTCCGAACCTATATGTGTTCTTATATGAAAATGTTATATTGACATTACCTGTTTACTAGAGCTGGAAGAAATAATAGGGGCAGCTATCGAACACGAATATTTTTGGCAACCAGTTCAGGAGAAGTTATGTTTTTTTTTTTTTTTTTAAGAAACGTTTATTGACTTTGTTTTTATTTAAAAAGATTTCGACTATATGTTTTATCACGGGTAGAAATAAGTATTTTTTGATTAAATACCGTTCAAAAGTGAAACAGCTGCATAGAAAAGGATTAACTGTGGGAAAGATACCGAAATTTTTAAATTGTTAACAAAATTTCACAATGCTATCAAAGCACAAAATAAGCCAGAAATACGTGGACGGTAGCCTTCGATCGATAGCTAGTAAGGGCATACAAAAAAATCCTTTCGGTTCTTCTAACGATTTGAAAAGCTCCTCACCTCTGCACAGCGAATATCAAGAACATCAATTCTGAAAGAATTTGCAGAATTAAATCATTGGAAAAACAGCTCAAACAACAGTTCAAACAAAGAAACATCTTCTTGGGTTTGATGGCAAAATGTATGTGCGACGTCCCAAAAACCAGAAACTCAAGTCGTCATACACCAGGAAGACGGTAAAACATGGTGTCGTCAGTATTTGGGGTTGCTTCTCATGATATAGTTCCGGTCCCTCTTTTGTATAAAAGATACTATGAACGCTGTAGTATACAGAGGTATTATGCAAACACTTTGCTACCATATGCGGAGGACAACATGCCGCAACCCACATCGGACGAAATAAACAGCACCACATGACAAGGCAAAAAACACGTCGAAATCTGTTCGCTGGTATTTTGTTTTTTTGTGACGAAATCGATACATTGCGAATTTGTGAAGCGAAGATGGAAGTTGACGCGGAGAAGCTACTATTTTTGATTAAACAAAGGAGCGCAATTTATAATTATGCTTGTAAAGACCATGCTAATAAAAGTTCAGTGGATAAGTTGTGGGATGAGATTTTCACTGCAATTAAAATTCCAGGTGTTGAAACATTTTATTTTATTCAATCTTGAAATAATATTCGAAAATGGCAACGACTGAATTTGTTTTTTTTTTTTTTTTTTTCGAACCACACTAAGCACAACAAATTGTCGGAATCATTTTACTTGTCGGTAAGTGCTGGGGTAAGTGTGAGTTTGGATGAATAACGTTTTCTTGTCTTCGGTGTGGGTGTGTGGGCTCAGCCTAAATGAACAAATGAGTGCAATGATAAAATACAGAATTTCTGAATTCTAAATGGAAGGTATTTTACAAAAAATTAAAAAATATGTTTTGCGATGTCTTGTCCCTATTATTTTTTCCATCGCTACATAAAATTAAGATTCAGAAACATCGGTCGTTAATTGATTAAGATTCATATTTTTTTTTTTTTGAAGGTAGGATTAGGTATATGTACATAAAATGTCGTAAAGTTTAGTGTTAAATAATATTTTTTACAGTGTCTACATACATACATGAAATGTCGGTAAGTTTAGTGTTAAATCATATTTTCCCCCGTTCTGTAATGCTCGATTAAGTGTCGAATCTCAATTAAACACCACGTACCATCAAATAATGTTGTTGAATTTAAAAATGGAAGGGCATCAGGAAGACAAAGGAAAAACCAAATAAACATATCAGTTTTTAGGAAATGTAATTTTTTATTATTGTATTTTTAATGTGAGAACAAATTTCTCTTCGTTTCATTGAATTTTCATTTTCTTGCTGTTTTATTAAGTTAATTGCTTACTTTTTACTTTATTTAAATAAAAATTAATTTAGCTTTTATAAACATATATTAAATTGTTTTATTTTTCCTTGAATTTGTTGGACAAACAAAATTTTTTAAATTACTAATTACAAACATAGTAATTACAAACCTCAGGATTTTATTTCTTGTTATTTTGTTAATATTTTCTTATTTAATTCAATGCATTTAGTGCATTTTCTTTTGAAAATTCTTCTATTCGGCTTTTTTTTACGCCTAAAAATAAATCCTTGAATAGTAAGGTGTTTCAGATATAAACTTAAACCCTGATGTCATGGTCGTTTCATGCATAACATTTCATTATGAAATTTGGTACGCTATTTTATAAACAGTTACGTAGTATGACTGCTTGTACTACTGTAATTTTAGGTTTGTGCATTACATACTCTTTTTATGAGAGTATTTTTATGATATTTGATTGTTACGATTACGCAGCTTTTTTCTGTCAAAATTCTATGTGAAATTTCACCTCGTTTGTCGTGTTCTGAGGAACGCTTCTATCGCATAAAAGAAAATTAACTATCTGTAGTTTGGTTGCAACACTCCTCTATAGAATATTGAAATGTTTTTAATCATGTTGTAAAATTGTATTCCCCTTCGGAATCTTTGAAAGGAAAAGAAAATTTCCATTAAAATAGAATCGAATGTATGTTTAAGATATTAAATTTTTATTCAACCAAACCCCAGGAGGGGTAAAGACACCCCTAACCCGGCAAATCTCAGGACAATAAATCTCGTTTTTTTTTCATTTATTATTGGGAGTACAAATTAATTCGGTCCGTTTTTTTTTTGGGTTTCCAAATTTTTTTTTTTTTATTGAACAAACGTAAAAAATACATCACTCAAAGTATTGTCCCTCATCTCTCTGGTAATTTTCTTCTTCTTTTCCTTTTTCCGGCGTTGTTATGGTCAGAAGTGTAGGACCGTAACCTTCCCACTTAACTGCATTCCTACTGGTCCGATTGTGGGGTCCGCCAGTTTGACCTCGGAAAGTAGCGGCAGGCTTCCCGGTTTGGGATTACTTCATCGCTGAGGCCAATCAAATGCTGGTGTTTTTGCATTTGTTTGCACCAATTGTTTTTCGGCCTGCCTTTTTTTTTGTGCTCCAGATTTTTTTTGTTTGATCTTACTCTTACAACACCGGTGATCTCCAGTCGTGTCAACCCACTGATTTGCATGTACACTTGTGGGGCAGTTTAATGGTGGTATATGTGTCCCTATGCTCACCTTGGTGTTTTCTTAATTGCCTAGATGTGATTTTTGTTTACCTTTGTTTTAGTCGCCTTTTACGACAAGCGAGTGGTATCGCTGCAGGGATATTCTTAACCCGTCCCTGCACGGGACTCTGGTAATTTTCGAATGCCATCTCTAAAAATGAGTCCTCACTGGCATCGATCCAATCATTGAGCCATTCTTCGATTTCTTCAAAAGACCCGAACCGGTGACCCCCCAAATCGTTTTGCATCCGTCGAAAAAGCCAGTAGTCGGAAGGAGCAAGGTCTGGAGAATACGGCGGGTGGGGTAAGACCTCCCATTTCAGCGTTTCCAGGTAGTTTTTGACCGCTACAGCCACGTGGGGCCGAGCGTTATCATGTTGCAAAATCACCTTGTCATGCCTTTCGGTCGTTTCTGGCCGTTTTTCACGCAATGCACGGCTCAAACGCATTAGTTGTAGTCGATAACGTTTGCCGTCAATGGTTTCGCCTGGTTTTAGCAGCTCATAGTACACCACACCCGTCTGGTCCCACCATATGCAGAGCATGACATTTGAACCGTGGATGTTTTTCTTTGGCGTGGATGTAGATGATGATGGAACGGGTTCACCAGGCTTTGCGTAGTATTTTTTCTTCTTGGGGTTATCGTAGTACATATATCCACTTTTCATCTTCAGTCACGGTCCGGTGCAAAAATCCCTTCCTTTGATGTCTTTCAAGAAGAAGTTCCGAGGTGAAAAATCGCCTTTCGACATCTCTCGGTTTCAACTCGTACGGTACCCAATTTCCTTACTTTTGAATAAATCCAAATTTCTTTAACCGAACGGAAATTGTTTGCTGAGTCACTCCCAACGATTCTGCGAGTTCACTTTGCGTTTGGCACGGATCTTGATCCAGTAAAGCCTCCAATTCCTCATCTTCAAACTTTTTGGGCTGGCCAAGACGCTCTTTGTCTTCGACGCTAAAATCACCACTTTTGAAGCTTCGAAACCACTCTCTGCATGATTTATCGGTCGGAGCAGATTCACCATAAACTTCTACAAGCATTCGATGGGCTTCAGCTGCACTTTTCTTCCAATTAAAAAAGAAAATCAAAACTTCCCGCAAATGCTGTTTATTTAAGTCAAATCCGGACATTTTCGAAGAGGCAAAAAACTATGTTGTCAGAAAGAGACGCTGATGCACACTAATTATTGTTGACAGATGTCACATCTTTCCAATGAAGTAGGTAATCGCTTCCAAGATCAGCCACAACTTGCAGGTGGCGCCATCTTTTGAAACCCCCAATACTTTATTAGTTTCTTTTATTAGTAACTTTTATAAAATCATAAATTCTTAATAGTATCGTAGTACATGTTGAACAGCTTTGTTTTTAAAACTGACAAGGTTATTTTTAGTTTTTACATTTGTATCAAGGTTGTTGTACACCCTCGTGCAGGGACGGGTTAAGAATATCCCTGCAGCGATACCTATCGCTTGTCGTAAAAGGCGACTAAACAAAGGTAAACAAAAATCACATCTAGGCAATTTAGAAAACACCAAAGTGAGCCTAGGGACACATATACCACCATTAAACTGCCCCACAAGTGTGCATGCAAATCAGTGGGTTGACACGACTGGAGATCACCGGTGTTGTAAGAGTAAGATCAATCAAAAAAAAATAAAAAATCTGGAGCATGCCCGTGTCAAAAAGGAAGGGAAGAAAGAAAACGGTCAAACCTTAGCATTATGGAAAAGAACGCTAAAAGGAAAAGCACTACCCCGCCAGGCACTACTAATGGTCGTGATCCTGGGACGAGCAGCAATGCTCGGGTCAGAGCTATAGGATTTCCGGGGGATAGCAAAGTAATGCAACGACTTAAGCCACATTTAAGAGTCGCGAGTTGGAACGTTGGAAGCATGAGTGGGCGCAGCTATGAGCTTGAAGAAATGATGGTTAGAAGGCGAGTAGACATCCTGTGCGTACAAGAGACGAAATGGCGAAACACCGGTAATCGGGCACGTTTCTTGGACGTTAAAACAAAAGCCTACAAGATGTTTTACTATGGATTGGAACAAGGAAAAAACGGAATCGCCATCATCCTTGCGACAGAGTTACTTGGCAACGTCTTAACCATTTCAAAGTCCAGTGACCGTTTGATGGCTCTCAAATTGGTGATGCATGGTGAGGTGTGGAACATCGTAAGCGCATATGCCGCTCAAGTAGGATGCGAACAAAAAGAAAAAGATGCATCCACAACCTTGTCAAAATCATCCCAAAGGAAGAGCTTTTGTTTGTTGGGGGAGATTTAAACGGACATGTCGGAAAGACAAGCGAAGACTATGAAGGCTACCACGGAGGGCTGGGATACGGCACCAGGAACTCTTCAGGTGAAGATATCCTAAACATGTGCAAGTCGTACGGTCTTATAGTGCTAAATACCATGTTCGTCAAACAAAGCCGGCACCTGATCACTTATAGCAGCGGCGGAAATGAAACTCAAATAGACTATCATTTGGTATCCAGTTTCATGAAGCCACGAGCTAAAGATTGCAAAGTGATCCTGGGAGACGCGATCGCCCCTCAACACCGTCTCCTCCTGACTGAATTTTTTATGGATGCGAGAAAGAAGTCAAAGCAGCAAACGAAGGTGTCTGAGAGAATCAAATGGTATAAGCTGGATAAAGGAAAAGGCGCAGCTTTTATCACCAACATGGAAAACTACCTCTCTTCCATTATCGATGAGGTCGGTAATGAGGAGTGCAGAGCACAAGACATGTGGGATTCCCTACAACAATCTGGCCTGGAGAAAGCCAAATCACTGCTCGGAACATCTAAAGGCCCCTGCCAACACGCAAAAGAAACCTGGTGGTGGACAGACGAAGCCAAAGCAGTGATACACGAAAAGAAAATGGCTTTCCAAGCTTGGTCAAAGTGCTCTTATACTAATAGAGAGGAAAAAGCTCGCCGTGAAAAGGTATATAGATGTTGCAAAGGTATCGGGAAGAAAAAAATGCGCCGAATTCAAAGCGAAAAGCATGGAAGGCCTCTATCAGGAGTTGGAAGAAATATCGTCTTCCGCGCCTGACAGGAACCAGGCTACCCAGGAGCTTCGACAAAACAATTTGAACAAAGGAGCAAATATCTTTAAGATAGCCGCCCAGAGAAGAAGAAATGCTCAGGAGATTCGTTTCCCAAAGTTTATTAACAATGCTGAAGGCCAACTCCTTGTGGAAGACCAAAAAATTCTCCACAGATGGCGACAGTATTGCGAGGAACTTCTGAACGAACAGTTTCCCCGAGTGTACTTTCCAAGAGCCGCCCCGAATCATGCCGAAATATCCGACATTACAGTAGAAGAAGTCGCGGTTAAAAACTCCAAGAAAAGAAAAGCTGTTGGGCCGGACGGGATACCCTCTGAGTTCTGGAAAAAGATGGGAGACATCGGGTCTAGATGGCTCATGGTTCTTATCTCCAAACTTATGAGAGGCGACACTATGCCTAATCATTGGAGGGAAAGCTATCTTCTTCCTTTGCACAAAGGAAAGGGTGATAAGCGAAATTGTGATAACTACCGTTCTGTCAAGCTGATGTCGCACACCATGAAGATCGTTGAACGGGTATTAGATAGCCGACTGCGGAAAATAATACGACTATCTGATGACCAGTGCGGGTTTGTCTCGGGTAAATCAAAAACAGATGCAATCCAAAGTATAGGGTCATGATGGAAAAGCATCGTGATTCATCAAAGGATTTGCATATGGTGTTGGTTGATTTCGAGAAGGCCTTTGACCGGCAACCAAGAGATCTTTTATGGGTAGCGCTAAGACAAAAAGGAGTTCCAGAAACCTACGTGCGAGTGATTATGGACATGTACGAGAGAGCAACGACAAGAGTAAGATGCACCGCAGGAGTCACCGAAGAGTTCGCAATCAAAGTCGGTGTACACCAAGGGAGCGTCCTCAGCCCACTGCTTTTTATAGCAGTCCTTGATTGCTTGCTTGAAGGAAAAGTGACGGACCCCAATGTGCACCAGCTATTCTTTGCTGACTATGGGGCCATTATAAGTGATGATCAGGCGTCCCTACAACGAGCACTTGATGAGTGGGTGGACATTTTTGAGGGACACGGGTATCATATTAGTTCAAAGAAAACAGAGTATCTGTGCTGCCCGTTCTCTGACCCTCATCAGCCTATTCCAGACATTTACTTGAATGGAAGAGTGCTTCCCAAGTGTGAAAAGTTTAAATATCTGGGATCTATGATTAATAGAGAAGCAACTTGTGATGACGACATCAAACATCGCGTAAGCGTAGGGTGGATGAAGTGGCGGGAAAACTCCGCCATCTTCTGTGATCGAAAAATGCCCCCTAAGCTGAAAGGAAGGCTCTACACTTCAGTTGTACGTCCGGCGCTCACATACGGTTCACAATGCTGGACAATGCACAAAAAGTATGAGAGCAAATTAACGGCAACTGAGATGAAGATGCTTCGCATGACAGCGGGAGTAACAAAGCGTGACAGAATTAGAAGTTCAAAGATCCGAGGAAGCCTCCACGTAAAAGAAACCATCACAAGAAATATAGAGCGCGACCGACTCAGTTGGTATTGCCATGTTCAAAGGAGAGATCCTTTGAACCCCGTCCAAAAGGCGTTATCAATCAACATTCCAATTTCAACACGCAAAAAAGGCAGGTCGAAAAACAATTGGTGCAAACAAATGCAAAAACACCAGCATTTGATTGGCCTCAGCGATGAAGTAATCCCAAACCGGGAAGCCTGCCGCTACTTTCTGAGGTCAAACCGGCGGACCCCACAAGCGGACCAGTAGGAATGCAGTTAAGGGGGAAGGTTATGGTAAGTACGTCTTTAACGTACTTAAGTCTTTTTCAACTACAAGTACCAGCTACTGAAGTACAAGTACCTGTTAAAATTTTCCAAAGCTTATAGTCAATCGATTTTGATGTTATTCCAAGAGTCTTTACTTTATTGTTTACATAAATCACAACTCCTCCCGTATGCCTGGAGTTTGGCAAACAACAAAATGTTTTATAATTTTTTAATTTATATTCATTTTCTCTTATATCACTAGTTATATGTCTTTCACTTATTATTATGAAGTCAAACTTCTTTTTGCATGCAAGCTCTTCCAACACTGCAAAATTTCCTGTAGGACCTTGGATGTTTAAATAAATACCACTTAATTTATGTGATTGCTAATAGCCAATATGTTTTTTCTTTATATCAAGTTTATTGAGATAGCCCGGGCACAATCTACTTAGTGTATTATGATTTACATCCCGGTTTAGGTTTAATTTATTATTTGCACGTGTACAGTTAATGCATTTTATAATTGCCTCTTTATTACACTCTTTTGTTTTATGGTTTTCGAAGCATTTAAAACATACCTCCTCCGCGTTTCGACAATCACTAGCCTTGTGATTAAAGCCCTTGCACTTGTAGCATCTTCTTATTTCTACTGCAACAAAAACGCTACAACGCTCCCATACAATGTTTAATTTACCAACTTCGATAATTTTAGAAAAAGAGTCCCTATCAACTTCGATGACTGCACTGAATTTTTTTGAATTGCCTTCCTTCCAAAGTACTTGATGAGCTTTAATTCACTATTTTTTATTACATACTTCATTCTGATTCTTTAATTTTTCGATTATATTGGATTCTTCAGTTTCAAACTTCATACTTGGTATTATTATCCTTGACTTTATTTGATTAGGAACTTTCACTTCATAGTTTTTACCTATACTTTCTTCAATTGCACTTCTTATTTTATCCCGGTCATCTGCACCCTCACTTTCAATGATCACAATTCCACTATGTGAGTTTTGAATATTGGAAATTTTTAAGCTTTTTAGATCCACATTTTTATTTAAGTCTTCCTTTGTTTTGTTATTATTCTGTACACTTTTGGGTTTAATTATCAAAGGCAAATGATTTCGCAGTTTTGGCATCACTGGTTTTACTGAATGGTCATTTGTCAATCTGACAGTGTCAGCAAATGACATTTGCTTTCCCGCCGCCACGTTTTGTTTATTTTTAACATATATATATTTTCACTTTCTTTTTTAAAGTTTTCCGCAATTACGCTGATTTTTCCAATTTCCGTTATTCCCTTTTCACAATATTTTTGCTTTTTTTCAATTTCGTAAGTCTTTGCATGTAACGACTTTCAATCGCCTCTAAAAGTGATTTAATTTCCTCCTCATGTCGTCTAAGTGATCGTTCAAATTCACCTCTATATTCTTTCATGCAGTCCTGCATTTCCTTTACTACCATATCCACGTTCTGTATGTAAAGGATGTATTCATCACACATAAATCTAACCATGTCATTTGTTGTTAATATGCCACTGGAATATTCATCTAAGCCCGAGTTACTGTGGTAAACTTTGTTGCAAACACCCGAACATCTTATGCCCATTTCACTTCTTATTTGCACTTTACACTTCGGCATGTTTAAGTATTAATTTTTTATAACTTCTACGTGCCAATTATTTTATATTTTTGATTTCCGAAGAAATCACTAATTAATCACTTGCAATTTATGAAAATTAAATTAAAATCGCGCTGCTCAACTTTTACACTTCTAGACCGTTTAACCGTTTCTCTGTATAATCTCTTTCCGAGAATCAGCAAGGTCTTTGTTACGATTGGCGTTGTGCTTCCTTGGTATATCAAGGGAAGGGCGTTAGTCGGAGAGTTAAACAACTTATATATGTACGTTTCAAAATATTTTATTAATGAACTACTCACTGTTTGTGTGAGTAACTCTGATAATTAACTCTGCCTACCCTCGATATCAGCTGCCTTTTTATACAATATTTTGCGTACGCATCTTATCCCCTCTTCTTTCTCAATTCCTACCCGCGTCAGAAATCGGTTTCTGCAGCGTAGGTGTAAACACTACGAAACTCGACTTGCTGTATTTTGCTCCGATCCATTTTCACTTTCATGCATGCAACCTGGCATTTATTCAAAATATCCCTTAATTGCGCTTTTAGGGTTTTGTTATGGCTGTGCGTGAATTAGTGTTTACCCAATATACTGCATGTAGCGCATATGAATGGGCACACTTCAAAGGTGTCTTGATTCCTCGTACGCTTCAAGGGTGTCGTATGTCCTAACTCATCGTTGGGGTGTACTGAACCCACTTGAGTTAGTCATACTGCACTGACCTTTATTTTTAAATGGAAACACTTCAAAGGTTTTGATTCATGGTTTGCATTGTTGGCGGATATGGGTGAAAGAAAGAGTGACCGCTGCGTGTGGTCCGTTGTGTGGATCACAACATCTTCGAGAAGATGATCCTTAAATGTCTGTCTAAATGGGTTGAAGACAATAAAGTCATTTCGGTTAACTTTATTTCTTTATTTTCTTTACTTCTCAAAAAACCTTTACAATATTTAATTTAAGTTACCCGCGAAGCATATTGCTTATCTGCAGGTGATTGAGTCCTGTATCTTAATTTTTAAAGTTTGTCGGTTGTAGCATTTATGCAAATAATTTAGTCTTGTTTAATTACAATAATTAACTGGGCTTTTAAAAGTTTTGGAAAAACTATGTATTACATATTGTTTTTATTTGGAATTTTGAATTTTTATGTGACATAGTTCAAGTTAATGAAGTATTGTTTTAAGACTTTTTTCCGTTTTTTATAATTCACTATATATTTAACACTTGATGGTAGGTCATTCAGCATTTGTGGTATGGCGTATCTTGGATGTCTTCTCCCATAGTTGTTGAATATTTCTGGAATTTCCAGCAGTCCTTGAGCTCGTCTTCTTGTATTCTGATTATGGCGTATTTGTTGTTGGTAGCGTCATAATAGCGCAACAGCAGTGCCATTTTATATATGCCGTTAACATCTAAGACCTTTAAAGTATAATTATTAGTATTTATAATTTTAAGTAGTCGATGCTGGAGATGTAATATCTTATCGATGTGCGTTTTCGACGCATTTCCCCAGGCTAATATCCCGTATCTTAGTCGGGATTCTGCTAGTGAAAGGTACACCTGCTTCTGCACCTCAGCGTTTGTGTATCTTTTAAGGTACACCATTACAAAAACAGCACTCTTTAGTTGCCTCCGTATTTTATTCACATGTTCATGCCATAAGAAGTGATCATCAATTATAACTCCCAAATACTTGATAGTAACTATTTCATTAGCGTTTCTAAACGAAGCTGTTTTAAGAAATAGTTTTTGAGAAATTAATTTTCAAACCTAAAATTTTGAAAAAAAATTGAAAAAAAAAAATTTCGAACTATTTTTTTTCAAAATTGTATGTAATTAAGTAGTAATTTTTTTTCAAAAATTCAATGCTCTGATTAGTTTTTAGTTAAAAACAGAAAACCGGATGCAAAAATGTCTTGTAGTTTTTGAGAAATTAAAAAAAAACCCGAACCATTTTTTTCTAAGAAAAACCTTTTTTTTTGGTTTTAACGCGGCTGGACTTGTAGGCAAATTAATGTATGAAACATTGACCTCTTTTTTATTATTTTTAAAAAATTCGGAGTTTTAGGAGGATACAATAAAGTTATACACTATTGGAATAACCCTGGATTAATTCTTTTTTTTCATTGATAACGCCTGAAAACTGACCTGCGAATTTCGTCTGGGTCCGCCCGCCGCCGATGGGTTCTACCCGAATTTTGAATTTGGTCCGACGCAATCCCTCCCTTAGTACAAGGAGGATGGCTATTATGCTTGGAGTGCCCAAATCTAGAGTATGGAGAGTGCTTCATACCGAAAACTTACACCCGTACCATTTTAGGCCAGTTCAGGGACTCACCTCAAACGACAAGTTTTTGAGAGCAGAGTTTTGTCGATCATTACTGCTTCGAGATGAAACTGAACGAAACTATTTTGCAAGGATATTCTGGACGGACGGATGAAGCACAGTTTACCAGAGATGGGGTTACTAACTTCCACAATTTGCATCATTGGAGTAGCACCAATCCACACAACAAAAAACAAAATAAATCACAACACCGCTTTAGCTGTAATGTTTGGCTTGGTATTGTTGGACAAACTGTAATCGGGGCCCGGTTTTTGAATGCCGTTATTAAGGGAGAATCATACCTGCAGTTCCTACGAGACCTTTTGCCCGATTTGATGGACAACGTTCCTTTGGCCATAGCAGATAATTTAATCTACCAGCAAGATGGAGCACCAGCACAGTACAGCTTACGGGTTAGACACTGGCTGGATGATCATTTTAGTGACCGTTGAATCGGAAGAAGGGGCCCCACGAAATGGCCACCTAGATCACCAGATTTAACTCCTCTAGATTTTTATGTGTGGGGATTCATGAAAAATTATGTTTACGAAGTGGAAATAGTATCTTTGGAACAACGGATTGAAGTCGCTGGAGTCAAATTGCAGGAAAATTTGTCAAACATAGACTAATGTGCAGCCATTAGAAGAAGATATAATCTTTGCCTTCTAAAAAATGGGGATTATATTGAATATTTATTATAATAAAACTCCGAATTTTTTAAAAATAATAAAAAAGAGGTCAATGTTTCATACATTAATTTGCCTACAAGTCCAGCCGCGTTAAAACCAAAAAAAAAGGTTCCGGTTTTTTTTTAATTTCTCAAAAACTACAAGACATTTTTGCATCCGGTTTTCTGTTTTTAACTAAAAACTAATAAGGGAATTGAATTTTGGAAAAAAAATAGTACTTAATTACATACAATTTTGGAAAAAAGTACTTCGAATTTTTTTTTTTCCAATTTTTTTTCAAAATTTTGAGTTTGAAAACTAATTTCTCAAAAACTATTCCTTACAACAGCTTCGTTTAAAAACAAGATCAAAGAAGAGGTTTCTGGCTTTACAAAAAAGTATATCACGGCATTGTGGCTGTTACTGTTGATTTTTAATAATTTTTTTTCCAAATTAAGTCAATTTTTTAGAAAATTGCCCCTCCCGGCTAAACGGGGGAGAATAGACCCCCCCCTCCCGTACGATTTTTTTCTTGTCTTGGCCAGGGCTACACGCTCTAGCTTTTTGGCACACTGCTCGTGGGGCACCCTGTATATTGATTGTGCGAGATGTATGTTTTCATGGTTACTAGTTTTATGAGAGCATGTATGAACAGTTTTGCTTGCTTGATTAGCGAATTGCTCCGGAAAATTCTCTAATAAATTTGTTAGATTCGTTTCCACCGGGAAATTGTTTATAATCATTTTATCAAGTGATACTTTTTTTCGCCCCAAGAATTCGTTTAACACACTCCATGTTTTTCTAGGATCGTTCTTGGCATTCGAAAATCTTTCTTTGTAGAAATTGTTCTTAGCTATAAGAATATTTCTGTTTACAACATTTCGATAATGTTTGTACTCATTTTCATAGCCTTCGTTCAATGGGTTGTTTTTCCACTTCCTATAGAGCGTGTCTCTCCTCTTGCACATGCTAACTACATCAGGAGTCATCCATGTCTTATGTTTGCGTTTTTTTGGGTTAGTTACTTTGGTGGATTTCGTATATATGTCGTTCATTTTGTTCACAAAAAGATCGTACAGGTGCTCAACGTCAGGTTCCTCACACAAGGTTTGCCAGTCTGTTTCCTCAATCAGCTGATTAACTTTTTGTTGATTTATTCTGATAGGCATTTCTTCCGTAGTTTCTCGTAGCATACATTGTGGCATAATGATCAGATATGTCGGTTTCGATAACGGCCGAAGCAATGGCCTCTTTTGTAATACTTACAAATATGTGGTCGATCATTGTTGAAGTATTTTCAGCAATATAAACCCGTGTAGGTTGTTTTACTACGTTCGCTAAACCCTTTGATGCCATTACTTCCAGATACTTGTTAACTTGCGGGTCGTTAATTTTGTTTAAGTTGATATTTGCGTCACCTAAGACGATTATTTGTCTTTCATTGTGAACATGATTATCTAATTCTTCCACAAATTCAGCGACACTTAGCTTAGATGGCCTATAGATTGCGTGAATATATATTTTTCCTTTTTTACCACTTATTTCTATTTGTATATTTTCATAGAATTCAGTATCATCATTATTATTTTTAATATATACTGCAATTCCTCCGCCTTTGCTTTTTTTTCTATTATAGAATTCAGTATTAAATCCATTAATATAATAAAATTCATTTTCTTTTTTTTTTCATCTTCTTTTACGTTAATTTCATTTAGAACAATGATATCTATATGTTTCAAAAAACATTCAATTTCTGCTCGAAAAATATTCCAATTCTTTCTCATTGATCTAATATTAAAACACACACAATAAAAATTCATATTTTTTACAAACTCTGCATCTATACCGGTAAAACTATTCATTACCCTAAAATCGATGTCAGTGTTACTATATAGGTTTTCCATCATATGTTGTTCTGGACTTTCGGTTTTCTATAGCGCTCTTGTTGTCATTATACTAGTTAGATGAGATTTTGTTTATATCACTAGCAGAGCCTATATGCATGGATTGGCCGATTTCGTTTTTTTTTGCAAATATTTTTCCGGAAGCCTCCCACACGAACTTCCAGCTGCACTCTCTGGCTTGGTTTTTGGCCAGCCAGAGTAGGTGTTTATTTGTAGAGGTCAGCTGATTATTGACAAAAACGATAGCATCATTTTCTGGTTCTCTGTTTTGATTGTTGTTTGTGTTTTCTCTAATTTTTTTTAGCTGGATTTGTCGTATAGTTTTTGCATTTCTTAGCATCTTTGTTTTGCATGCGTAATTAGCGAAAGAAACTATTATTGATGATTTTTTTGGGTTTCGTTTGTTCGTTCTATGAAAGTCGGCTACGTCAGCTGCGTTTATTTCACAGTTCAACGTCTTTCCCACCGCTTTTATAACTTCGGTTAGATTTTCGTCGGGCGTGGGGGGATGTTTTTAATTTCTATGTTGTTTTTAAGTAGTTGCTGTTCTAGTGCATTCACCTTTGTTTCTAATAAAATTATTTGTTTATCATTTTTTACATTGTTTTCTTTCAATTCTTTTATTTCATTAGAAAGTTTTTGAAGAATTTCGTTGTTGAGTGTCATGTGCTGGTTAATTTGTTCATATTTATTTGCCATAATTTCACAGCTGGTTTTAATATCGCACATTTCTCTTCTCATCAATTTAATTTCTTCGATTAGCTTTGTTGTGTTGTTGTTTAATGTGCTTTGATTTCCAGAGGCGTCAGGGGAACTAGCACTCCTCGTCCTTTTCGGTGGTGGCAGAGTAGGAGTCGTAGGCACTGGTGTAGGTTTTTGTATGTCATCCGACACGAGATTTTGAGTCTCCTTTCTGCAGCTAGCATATCTCCACTCCTCCTTTTTAGCCAGGGACATTTTACGGTAGGACTTTTCCGAGATGGTGGTACACATAAAATGCATTTTGCGATCACACCGATGGCATGTCACAAAGTCTCCTTCAGAGGGGAGATCAACCAATTCGGTCTTGATCAAAGATAACCAATACTACAAGTTCAATCGGCTTGGCAAAAGCAAACCACTGCTATATATGATTTTTGACATGTTAACCGGAAAATTCGATGTGAACGTTGCCAACGTGACTTCTACCCAAACACTTAAAATTAAAAATGGACCGCAACGGGGCACGATAAACTAGCGTTCTATTAGTTTCTCTTCACCATTCTATACCGTACGCGAGCGAATAAAATCGCGTACAGGTTACGCCTTTTGCAGTGCGACTTCGACAAAATTCAGGAGCATTGTTTATGACTTGAAGTTAATTTTCAGGAATCACAATCTATTTTAGTCAGAACGTCTCTGTGTAGGGCCTCTCGGATTACAAAAAATTGGCTTTAAATTGGCGCAGAAACAAAGTAGTGTCAGAGCCCGGGCGCTTTCA
Source organism: Merodon equestris (assembly GCA_958301585.1). Lineage (NCBI taxonomy): Eukaryota > Metazoa > Arthropoda > Insecta > Diptera > Syrphidae > Merodon > Merodon equestris. The sequence goes on from OY284413.1 coordinate 108,314,039, forward strand.
CTCTAACGAGGTGACATAGCAGGGAATCTGATTTTAGAGTGAAGGTAATCTGCTACATGGCCTTGATCGGGCCCATATCTGCATATGGATGTTCCGTCTGGTTCAATGTGAGAGCCAGTTTAATGGGAAGGATTCGGGTGTCTGAAAGACAATTTTACAGGACTTGTCGCGGGTTGCATAGGACACCGAAATCTGTATACACGGATTTTTCCCCGAACGAGGTCCTATACAATAGGGCCAGTATTGTAAGGGTAGATCATTTTCTGATTTAGCTGATCCGAAGTCACTTTGCAAGAGCAATGACGTCGGTCAATAACATGATCTCCGGGGCTTTCTATCCATTGATTGGGGGAGATCGATGTGTCCTGATCCAGGATACATTAACCTTACATTTGGGTCGTTCTTACAGCTTAAGATTCGAATCTAAGCGAAGAAATCCCTGGCATCTACAGTTGTTTAATAATGTACAAGAATACAAGAAAAGAAGACAATTCTATTTTGAGCTGTGCAAAACTAATGCAGTTTTTATTGGGGTTCAATATCTGGTCAAAAAACCTTTGCTACTAACTTATTACTTCCAAACACCTTTTTTTTAGCATGGAAGCAATGAGAGAGTTTGCTATGTCAGGTGGAATTATCAGCCATTTATCTTTTAAAGCTTCCTATAGGGCTTTTCTCGAGGTAAACCTTTGCTCCTTTATGCGCTGTTTTAAAATACCCTATAAATTCTCGATGGAGTTTAAATCAAGCGATTGTGGAGGCCAATCCAAAACATGAACTCCCCGATCCGTTAATATTTTTTTAACGATCTCTGAGGTGAACACTTCGGATCGTCCTGTTGAAACATCCACAACAATGGCATCTCTTTCTCAGCATATGTGAGCATGACTGTCTCCAAAATGTTCTTATACACAAAACGGTCCATTATTCCCATTATTTAGTATAAGGGACAACATGCTTAACCCAAGAAGTACCCCCGCACCATGACTGACTCATCTCTGTGCTTCAGAGTAGCCCGAATGTTTCCGCAATTGAAGCGAGTACCCGGCTCCCGACGAACGTAGGCAGTAACATCTGACGATAAAAGATTGAACTTACTCTCGTCACTAAGCAAAACTTCTCTCCATTATTTTAGCGACAAAGTTAAATATTTATGAGGAAATTCAAGTCTAAATAATACGAAATTAGAAGCAATTTTTAATCATGCACAAAGTTGACTTTTTTTTTATCTTCTTTACTGTCATGTATGCCTTTAAATTGCATTCTTTGCATGTCTACAAACTGTACTGGGGTCATTGGATAAGCTGATGACCTTAACAATTGCAAATGAGGATCCAAATAGTTAGCGATAGATTTAAATTAGCGATCTTTCTATCGGTTTTTAGGTAGGTATTTCGAGGGCGACCACTAGAATAAAGTGTTGCTATGTTAAGATTTTGTCGGAACTTAGAAATTATTCCGGAGGCACTTGATTTATGAATTTTAAATCGGCTATCTCCCTTTGTTTCGATCCGTTTTGAAAAGCATCGATTACTAGCTCCTTTATCCGGATATCATATTTGTTGCCTGCCATTTCTTATACGTACTTTCAGGTTTAACTGAATGCAAATTAAAACTGCCTATCAATGTAATTTTTGTCTATCAAAATACTTTTTCACTGATGTGAATATCTTTACCGTCAGGACGAAAATTACCAAAAAGTAAAAAAAAATTGCATAATTATGTTTTGCACAGCTGCATAGTGGACGAACTAACATTACTTTCTCCTACACCAAATCCAACGGTACTTTTCCATTCTTTCTTGCTTCAATATGAAAATGTAAATGACAACACATTTTTATTAAGAAAACATCATGACAATTTTTTGTACAATTGATCAAACAAAACATCAAAGCATAAGAATTTGGAAGTATTTGGATAATACTGTATATATTGTATGTCTTTTATATACATACATATGTTATATATGTATATGTATATATATTAGTATGTATTTATATAAATATATATTTTAATTAAGATTAAGTAAGTTAGTTATAGTTAGCTAAGGTTGGATTATTTATTTATTTATTTGTTAATAAATAAAATTACAAGCTAGCTGGGGTAAACCAGAGCAGGGGAGGCCTTCTTGACTACAGAGGTTATATTAATTTACACAAATTTGTCTTTAAGGAAGTTGATTACAATTTTGTTTTTTGTGTTAGGGTTAGGAAGGAGGTTGATTAAGTTGTTCTGGGAGGAGAGTTGGAGTCTGGATGTGTGGAGGGCGGAACACTGATTGAGGATGTGGTGATAAGTCTGGTTATAATTTTGATTGAGAGTCTGTCTATGTTAATGGTCCGATACCAGTGGGATCATTTGTCGAAAAGGGATTGTTGTTCGGGGCAGTGAAGTGTTCTGATATATTTTTTTTTGTCTAGCTGGTTTAAGTTTGGGGAGAGAAGGAAATAGGTACGTAGGGCCTATTGGCGGCATTGCCCGCGAATTCGTTTAAGGAAGAGGTCCACTGTGAGTAGCCCCGGCGTTCGATGACGCCTTGTTGCTTCACTTCTTTGATTATCTCCGACTCGGGTACGTTGTCCATTGGTTGGTTTAAGTTTTATATTTATAATATAGTTATATAATATAGATATGTAGTAATAGTTACAGCTGTGGCCAACTAATTAGGAACACGGCGACGTAGTGCGTTCCAAGGAATGCAAATCATTTCCTTAGAACATAACGGTATTTGATTTTGGTTTACGATTGTATGTCAAGGAATAACTCATTTGTAGTTCAATTTCTTTGCTGTGTACATCATACTACGAGTAAATTTTAAGGAAGTGCTGATTTTCAAGTACCATATAATTAGAAACACCTCAGTTTAATTTAATTATTAAAAAATAAAACGTCAATCCTAAATTTTACTGCTAAGGTAATAATTAGACGGGTGTTGACATTATTTAGGAATTCATTTTTTTTAGTTCTACAACATTTCACGATGGGTAAAGCCAAAAGTTGCGATGCGGCGACTCGGAGAGCTATTGTCGACTTTGGAAGCTTGAAATGCCATACCGATCGATCGCAAGGCAACTCAACTACTCTGAAGAAATTTTATGGTGCTATTAAGCATTCCAAACATTTTGAAACAGTTGAAAATATCTTCTTCTTCTTCTTTTCCTTTTTTCCGGCGTCGTTATGGTCAGAAGTGTAGGACCATAACCTTCCCACTTAACTGCATTCCGACTGATCCGCTTGTGGGGTCCGCCGGTTTGACCTCAGAAAGTAGCGGCAGGCTTCCCGGTTTGGGATTACTTCATCGCTGAGGCCAATCAAATGCTGGTGTTTTTGCATTTGTTTGCACCAATTGTTTTTCGGCCTGCCTTTTTTGCGTGTTGAAATTGGAACGTTGATTGATAACGCCTTTTGGGCGGGGTTCAAAGGATCTCTCCTTTGAACATGGCAATACCAACTGAGTCGGTCGCGCTCTATCTTTCTTGTGGTTTCTTTTACGTGGAGGCTTCCTCGGATCTTTGAACTTCTAATTCTGTCACGCTTTGTTACTCCCGCTGTCACGCGAAGCATCTTCATCTCAGCTGCCGTTAATTTGCTCTCATACTTTTTGCATTGTCCAGCATTGTGAACCGTATGTGAGCGCCGGACGTACAACTGAAGTGTAGAGCCTTCCTTTCAGCTTAGGGGGCATTTTTCGATCACAGAAGATGGCGGAGTTTTCCCGCCACTTCATCGTTGATGTCGTCATCACAAGTTGCTTTTTTATTAATCATAGATCCCAGATATTTAAACTTTTCACACTTGGGAAGCACTCTTCCATTCAAGTAAATGTCTGGAATAGGCTGATGAGGGTCAGAGAACGGGCAGCACAGATACTCTGTCTTCTTTGAACTAATACGATACCCGTGTCCCTCAAAAATGTCCACCCACACATCAAGTGCTCGTTGTAGGGACGTCTGACCATCACATGGCTCCATCGTCAGCAAAGAATAGCTGGTGCACATTGGGGTCCGTCACTTTTCCTTCAAGCAAGCAATCAAGGACTGCTATAAAGAGCAGTGGGCTAAGGACGCTCCCTTGGTGTACACCGATTTTGATTGCGAACTCTCCGGTGACTCCTGCGGTGCATCTTACTCTTGTCGTTGCTCTCTTGTACATGTCCATGATCACTCGCACGTAGGTTTTTGGAACTCCTTTTTGTCTTAGCGCTACCCATAAAAGATCTCTTGGTTGCCGGTCAAAGGCCTTCTCGAAATCAACCAACACCATATGCAAGTCCTTTGAAGAATCACGATGCTTTTCCATCATGACCCTTATACTTTGGATTGCATCTGTCGTTGATTTACCCGAAACAAACCCGCACTGGTCATCAGATAGTCGTATTATTTTCCGCAGTCGGCTATCTAATACCCGTTCAACGATCTTCATGGTGTGCGACATCAGCTTGACAGAAAGGTAGTTATCACAATTTCGCGTATCACCCTTTCCTTTGTGCAAAGGGAGAAGATAGCTTTCCCTCCATTGATTAGGCATAGTGTCGCCTCTCATAAGTTTGGAGATAAGAACCATGAGCCATCTAGACCCGATGTCTCCCATCTTTTTCCAGAACTCAGAGGGTAGCCCGTCGCCCAACAGCTTTTCTTTTCTTGGAGTTTTTAACCGCGACTTCTTCGACTGTAATGTCGGATATTTCGGCATGATTCGGGGCGGCTCTTGGAAAGTACACTCGGGGAAACTGTTCGTTCAGAAGTTCCTCGCAATACTGTCGCCATCTGTGGAGAATTTTTTCGTCTTCCACAAGGAGTTGGCCTTCAGCATTGTTCATAAACTTTGGGAACGAATCTCCTGAGCATTTCTTCTTCTCTGGGCGGCTATCTTAAAGATATTTGCTCGTTTGTTCAAATTGCTTTGTCGAAGCTCCTGGGTGACAGGAACCAGTGTCAGACGCGGAAGACGATATTTCTTCCAACTCTTGATAGAGGCCTTCCATGCTTTTCGCTTTGAATTCGACGCACTTTTTCCTCTCTATTAGTAGAAGAGCACTTTGACCAAGCTTGGAAATATATTGAATATTGAAAATATATCAGGAGAAAAACGAGCACGCAAAACATATGTGCAGACCGATAGACAAATAGCACGTCTGGCAAAGTATAACCCAAAAATTAGTCCAGCGGAAATTCAACGACAAATTTTAAAGGAAAATAGTACTCCAATTTCCACTCGAACAATAAGGAGACGACTGGTCGAATCAGGGTTGAATGGACGAGTCGCGCGAAAGAAACTGCTTGTAACAGCAAAGAAAAGGAAAAATAGAATTGCTTTTGCGAAGTCCCACCTGATTTGGACAACAGACCAGTGGAAGTACATAGTGTGGAGCGACGAAACTAAAATCAATCGCATGGGTCCAGATGTCGCTCGGTACATACGACGACCAACAGGTGCAGCTTGGCATCCGAAGTATGTTCTGCCGGTCGTTAAACATGGCGGGGGATCGTGGAATGGTGTTGGTCCGATACATCGAATAGATGGTGTTTTAACAGTCGAAAAATATATCAGTATATTATAAGATAAGTTGATACTTTGGGCTGACAAAAAAAAAGCCAGTTATTTGGAAATTTCAACAAGACAACGACCCCAAACATACAGCTAAGTTGACCAAAAAGTTTTTCCAAGAAAATTCCATCAATGTTCTTGAGTGGGTAGCATCGAGTGCAGATCTTAACCCGATTGAGCACCTGTGGGATGATTTAAAAAAGGCAGTTGCTTTGAAAAATGCCACGAATGTAGACAATTCGTACAGCAATATCGAAGCTGCGTGGAAAGCTATTCCGGTGGAGCGTTGTAGGCTAATTATTGATTGAATTGTTGATTAAATCTATGCAGCGAAGAAGCACAGAAGCCGTAAAACAAAAAAGGGTTTGCCACAAAATATTAATAAAAAAAACGCATCTCAGCTGTAAAATATTGGTTCTGAGACACTTTCTTTCCAATTAGCTGTCCAGCTGAAGCTTACACTTTGTTCGTCTCTTTATTAATTATTTGTTTGAATTATATTTATTTAGTTTTGGTTTTATTATTTTAAATTGAATTAATCCTTTAAAAAAAAATATTTGTATCGATTAGCAACGCAAAATAACAAAAATAAACACTTTCTGAGAATTTGAAGAGTAGTGTTTCTAATTAGTTGGCCACAGCTGTATATAGTACAGTATATCATAGTCAATTACATAAGTTTAAGTTGGTCTGCTTATATAACTAAACTAAAAGCCCTGTTTTAATGTAATCAGTTTTTTTTGTAAAGTTTTTTGTGGAAGCTTGAAATGCCGTTTTTTTTACACACTTTGTACCATTGCAACAAATAAAATGAAGCCAAGAAAACATGAAATTCAACAAACCTTCCTTGCCAGTCGGTAAGATTTTGAAGCAGTTGTTGCTCGTGTCGATCATTCAGTTAGTTGAGATCCCTTTTCGCCTGTTACCTTCACCTTAATGCGGTCCCCTTCTCCCCTAATTGGTCCCTTGATGTTGGAATCAAGCCCATACCGGGTTATACGTTTGGTCCGTAGACGCCTGACTAAGCCGGTGTTGTTGTACAGTCTATACCGTTTTCGGTTGTAGTTTCTCCTCAATTCTCCGTTACTATAAACGTGCAATATGGATTACAAACGGAATTCTTTCCTCGAACGAATGATATGCAATCCTCCTCATCGGAATGATTTTTTTAAAGATTATGTCGTTAAAAAAACTAAACTAAATAACTAAATAAACTTTGACCGGCGCGACCGGGTCAAGGACAATATCAATTCTGTTTATCCGGCATGCTTTTTTATTTGTGTGACATTTGACTGGTGAAGGTGTGTGTGATTTCTGGCCTCGCTGTGTCCTAATAATTTTGAAAGAAACTTATTTAACCTCTACAACTTATACCAAATCAGCTACATTATTTTATATATGTAAAGTACTAAAATAAGTATAAATTTTAAAAATTGAAGTACATATATAGCAATGTACCAAATGCGTGGAGAAACGGTGTAATGTAATATGAGCCTGTGTAAAATATACCGTACTTCCTTAAAATGTGAAATGGAAATCAACTTACTAGTAACAAAAATGTAATATACATGTAGTAATAGTCTACTATATTTAATGGTTTAGGAAACTATGTACATATATTAAAAAATATAAAAATTAAAGAGTTAAATTCACAAATGCCAAATACCTCGCAAGGCAGTACAACTTTAAATTTGGTTTGAAATCTCTCTCAGCTTAACAACTTGTTTGCCAACCGATTGTGCTTACGAACAGTGATTTGTTTCGTTATAGCGTTTTCACTCTATTCGTTCGTTCAGTTCTTTATAGTTTCATTCATTTCAAACACAATGAAATAGCCGATGAGTGAATCAACATAAAGTGGTATTCGAATAGATTTTTTCATCCCAAGCAAATATGTCATGTGTCACTCATTCTTTTTGAATCAGCTGAGTTCTCTCAATCACCCATGTGTGCGATTTTATTTTCCCATAGGTGAAAGGGACTAACACACAGAGCATCAAAAGTGTACTGCTAAATTTGTTCTAGGATCTTATATATATTCACGACAAAAATGTGTAAGCTCCAATATATGAATGTATGAACTGTCAACGGATCAAAAAGTAGAAAGTAGCTCTACTTTGCCCGTTGAAGTTCATACATCCGTCGACTATGGGCCACCTCCCATAAGAATGTGCCCAAATCTATTTTGCCCTCAGTTGAAATCAGCGGAGTGGCGGGTCAACGGATTCTATGGGCCGGGGCCTTTTAGCATACATATTTGTATTTTCAGATCGATCGCATTGAACCAATACGTCTCTATGTCTGAATCACGGAAATGAATGTATTAAAACAATACAATATATCGATGTCTATCTTTAAAAGAATGAATGATTGATTGTAATGACCGAATTATTTTGGAAACCAATACTTGAACGATTCGATCCTTGAATTTGAACGATTGACACAACTCTACCCTCCACTTCTTCTTTCGCTTGAACTACCAACGGGCTGTGCATACGAACAGTGATGTCACACTTTTTTTTATTTATTTGAGTATTACAACCTAGTCTTAGGACTATTTAGCAACTTTGTTTTGACTAAAATTACTAAAGAAATGTTAGAACAAGGTTTAATATTGATATATTGAACGAAGCTTGGTTTTAAATACGAATTACTTGATTATTAAATACTTTATACTATTTCAAAGGGTTTAGTCTATTTAAGTCTTCTCACTAGATTCAAGTGATCCACAAGAGGGGTAGTTTCACGGTCTGTGTTGTGTAAGATTCGTTCTTCGTGTTTTTTAGCAAATCTTTGAATTTCACTCTGTATGTTTTCCACGCCGAGGTCTCTGCGGAGGTCATCGTTTCTTATGTAGAAATGCGCATTAGCAGTATTTCTTAACAACTCGTTTTGAAACCTTTGAACAACTTCTATGTTGCTTTTTTTGATGCAACCCCAGATCTGAATACCATAAGTCCATATGGGTTTAATGGATTGTTTATAAAGCAAGATTTTGTTTTGTGTTGACAAGCTTGAATGACTTCTTAAGAGCCAATGCATTTCCTTGTAACAGATACCAATCTTTTCTCTTTTTTTTCTTTACGTGGGCTTCCCAGCGGAGTTTTGCATCTAGAGTCATACCGAGATATTTTGCACAGTTTGCATAAGGTGTTGTTAGCTTGTTTGCATATACTGGTATGTACTTTTTATTTGTAAGATCGGCATGTACAGATTTCGATTCATTTGAACGAATTTTCCATTTTTTGGTCCAATTTTGAATGTGGAAGATTACCTCTTGCAATTTGCGATTTGAGTTCTCATTATTGTTTGCGGCTGCCATTATAGCTGCGTTGTCGGCGAATGTAGCTATCGTGCCATTATAGCTGCGTTGTCGGCGAATGTAGCTATCGTGTTGTATTTTAGGATTGGTATATCATGAGTGTAAAGGAGGCAGAGAATTGGCCCAAGGATACTTCTTTGAGGTATAGCTACTTTAATTTTCTTTAGCACTGAGTAAGCATCTTTTTCCTTTATGCGACAGTATCTATCGGATATGTATGACTTTAAAATCTCAGCTAGCTCAAAATGTAGTATCTTTTTAAGTTTATGTACTAATCTCTCGTGCCAAACTTTATTGAATGCTTGTGCTACATCGAGGAAAACGGTGGGACAAACTTTTCTCTCTTCAAGTGCTTTTTCGATTACGTTTGTTACTCGATTAAACTGATCAATCGTTGAAATTTTCATGCGAAAGCCGAATTAATGGTCTGGAATTATATTATTTTCTATATATAATGGGCAGCATTCTTTTTAAAAAGTAATCTTTCAAACATTTCGGACATAGTTGGCAACAGAGATATTGGCCTATAAGATGAAGCTTCTTGGGGAGGCTTACCAGGTTTAGCTATCAAAATGACTTCAGCTACTTTCTACAGCTGTGGTACGTATTTTAATTGAATAGCAGCATTGAGGATAGAAGTTAATTTAGTAATTGCTTTGCCTGGTAGACTTTTGAGAATTTGAGTTGTTATCAGATCAAAACCTGGCGCTTTTTTATCACTTAATTTTTTTTATTTTGTTTTCGACCTCAGCATTTTGTGATGCAAATTCCCTCATTGTAATCAACAAAGTCTTCGCTGGGTAAATCTCTCACACCTGGGTTAGGTTATAATAATATAATCCGTGTTGCTGCTGTTACTTAGCCACACTTAACAAACTTTTATAATGAAAGTTTTGCCAGAATTGTTCCATTATTTAACTGCTCAATTAGGCCAAGTGTCATACAATAGAACAAAACAATTGCTAATCGAAGGGGGAAAATATCTAGCGAATATGTGAGGTGGGGTAGAATTTCCCCAGAATCGGTAATACCCAATTTTGCGGGTACCCGGCAATGTCGGCTGACGGGTACCCGACAATACCGGGTAATAGGTTATCAAGGGCCATAAGTATTCTTATTTGATTTAAAAGGTTAGTAATGTAGTGGTCAATATAAGGGAGAGAAAGGAAAAAATATAAATGTAACATGCATTGACAACGACTTCTTAATTATTTAAAGTAACTACATATGTATATACATACAGGGTGTCCCACGAGCAGTGTGCCAAAAAGCTAGAGCGTGTAGGTCTGGTCAAGACAAGAAAAAAATCGTATGGGAGGGGGGTGGTCTATTCCCCCCGTTTAGCCGGGAGGGACAATTTTCTAAAAAATTGACTTAATTCGGAAAAAAAATTATTAAAAATCAACAGTTACATCCACAATGCCGTGATATACTTTTTTGTAAAGCCAGAAACCTCTTCTTTCATCTTAATTTTAAACAAAGCTGTTTTAAGGAATAGTTTTTGAGAAATTAATTTTCAAACTCAAAATTTTGCAAAAAAAAATTTAAAAAAAAAATTTCGAACTATTTTTTTTCAAAATTGTATGTAATTAAGTACTCTTTTTTTTTCAAAAATTCAACTCTCTTATTAGTTTTTAGTTAAAAACAGAAAACCGAATGCAAAAATGTCTTGTAGTTTTTGAGAAATTAAAAAAAAACCCGAACCATTTTTTTCTAAGAAGAACCTTTTTTTTTAGTTTTGGACTTGTAGACAAATTAATGTATGAAACATTGACATCTTTTTTATTATTTTTAAAAAATTCGGAGTTTTATTATAATAAATTTTCAATATGATCCCCATTTTTTAGAAGGCAAAGATTATATCTCCTTCTTCTCCTAATGGCTGCACATATCTATGCTTGACAAATTTTCCTGCAATTTGACTCCAGCTTCTTCAATCCGTTCTTTCAGTTGTTCCAAAGATACTATTTCTACTTCGTAAATTCTTCATGAATCCCCACACATAAAAATCTAGAGGAATTACATCTGGTGATCTAGGTGGCCATTCCGTGGGGCCCCTTCTTCCGATTCAACGGTCACTAAAATGATAATCCAGCCAGTTTCTAACCCGTAAGCTGTAGTGTGCTGGTGCTCCATCTTGCTGGTAGATTAAATTATCTGCTATGGCCAAAGGAACGTTGTCCATCAAATCGGGCAAAAGGTCTCGTAGGAACTGCAGGTATGATTCTCCATTAATAACGGCGTTCAAAAACCGGGGCCCTATTACAGTTTGTCCAACAATACCAAGCCAAACATTACAGCTAAAGCGGTGTTGTGATTTATTTTGCTTTATCTTGTGTGGATTGGTGCTACTCCGATGATGCAAATTGTGGAAGTTAGTAACCCCATCTCTGGTAAACTGTGCTTCATCCGTCCAGAATATCCTTGCAAAATAGTTTCGTTCAGTTTCATCTCGAAGCAGTAATGATCGACAAAATTCTGCTCTCAAAAACTGAATTCCTGAACTGGCCTAAAATGGTACGGGTGTACGTTTTCGGTATGAAGCACTCTCCATACTCTAGATTTGGGCACTCCAAGCATAATAGCTATACGCCTTGTACTAAGGGAGGGATTACGTCGGACCAAATCCAAAATTCTTTCATCTAAAATTCCTGATCCATCTGTAACTGATCTTTCGCTTCTTCGATGCTCTAGCACTCCGTGCTCTCGCAGACGTCGGTGGATTCTTGAAAACATGCTACGACTGGGACACCTCCGATTGGGATATCTTTCAGCGTAGAGTCTTTCGGCTTCACGATCTCGAGACCATTAGCTAAACCGTAGCAAAAGTGCATGTCCGTTAATTCTTCTCGAGAGTATGAGTTTGACATCGTAATGTGTTGATGAGTTAACATCCAATTTGGAAATGGTTTTTTAATAAAAATGCCATGCCTTTTATTTACATTTGGGTTGCAAATATTTTGTTTGTCAATAAAGAAAAATTGCGGTATTATTGTCTTAAGGTCCTAGCGGGTAGAACCCATCAGCGGCGGGCGGACCCAGACGAAATTGGCAGGTCAGTTTTCAGGCGTTATCAAAAACAAGGATTAATCCAGGGTTATTCCAATACTGTCTCTTTATTTTTATTTTAAAATTAATAAAAAAGAGGTCAATGTTTCATACATTAATTTGTCTACAAGTCCAGCCGCGTTAAAACCAAAAAAAGGTTCTTAGAAAAATTGGTTCGGGTTTTTTTTTTATTTCTCAAAAACTACAAGTCATTTTTGCATCCGGTTTTCTGTTTTTAACTAAAAGCTAATAAGAAAATTGAATTTTTGAAAAAATTAGTACTTAATTACATATGTACAATTTTGAAAAAAAAAGTTCGAAATTTTTTTTTGCAAAATTTTGAGTTCGAAAATTTATTTCTCAAAAACTATTCCTTAAAACAACTTTGTTTAAAAACAAGATAAAAGAAGAGGTTTCTGGCTTTACAAAAAAGTATATCACGGCATTGTGGATGTAATGTTGATTTTTAATAATTTTTTTTCCAAATTAAGTAATTTTTTTTAGAAAATTGCCCCTCCCGGCTTCTTCTTTTCCTTTTTTCCGGCGTCGTTATGGTCAGAAGTGTAGGACCATAACCTTCCCACTTAACTGCATTCCTACTGGTCCGCTTGTGGGGTCCGCCGGTTTGACCTCAGAAAGTAGCGGCAGGCTTCCCAGTTTGGGATTACTTCATCGCTGAGGCCAATCAAATGCTGGTGTTTTTGCATTTGTTTGCACCAATTGTTTTTCGGCCTGCCTTTTTTTTTTGTTTTTGTGACACGGGCATGCTCCAGATTTTTTTTTGTTTGATCTTACTTTTACAATACCGGTGATCTCCAGTCGTGTCAACCCACTGATTTGCATGTACACCTGTGGGGCAGTTTAATGGTGGTATATGTGTCCCTAGGCTCACTTTGGTGTTTTCTAAATTGCCTAGATGTGATTTTTGTTTACCTTTGTTTTAGTCGCCTTTTACGACAAGCGAGAGGTATCGCTGCAGGGATATTCTTAACCCGTCCCTGCACGGAAAATTGCCCCTCCCGGCTAAACGGGGGGAATAGACCCCCCCTCCCATACGATTTTTTTCTTGTCTTGACCAGACCTACACGCTCTAGTTTTTTGGCACACTGCTCGTGGGACACCCTGTATATACAGACTGTGGCAAAAGGGGAAATCGTACGAGCTGCGTTGGAATCAATATGAATGAATGTCTATTTTTTTTTTGTTTTTTTTTTGTCTCTGTGTGCTATGTTTTTTTTTGTCTGTGTGTGCTATGTTTTTTTTTGTCTGTGTGTGCTATGTTTTTTTTGTGTTAATCTTAATAGTTAAAAAACTGAATTCTGAATAAAATGTTAAGTTATGGTTTAATCGTTTTACGGTTTAGTCTAAACATTTCATGAGAAATAACACGAGTACTCGGTAATGTACGTACCAGGTAGTACCGGAAAACGCATAGCTGAGTAATACCCGACAACACGGGTACCCGTATACCCGGGTAATAGCCGAAAAACGCGGGTATCCGCATACCCGGCTAATACCCGACAAACGCGGGCACCCGCATACCCGGGTAACTACCATCAAGAGCTCTATTCAAATGTATCCATTGTAGTCAATAGTGATTTCTCGTGACACTCATTTTACAAGTCCGCGCCAACTACAGCTGCACGAATATAATTGGAAACTTTAAAGGTAGTATTTAAGGTGAATCTACATGATATTTAGTTCATTTCGAAAATCGATTTTAGCACCTGCTTCGAAAATTGGTAAAACGTTGGCTTACGTATTGTCGAAGAAAGATTACTTTTACTTGGAAGGAGATGAGATAGTTTAGAAAGATTAATAAACATTTCTAAAATTTAAAAAACAAATTACCCTTCAATTTTATCACAGTATTTTTTGTCTTAAAAACGTACGCACACTACCGATGTCTTGAATATCCACATTCCGTATATCGTAAAAACTTCGCTTACTAGCAAGTACTTTGAATAAGAAATTTCTCTTTCTTACACTAAACCATTCATTCTGGTCAAGCCCTCAACCAATTCTAGAAAAAAATTCTAGACACGATCCTTGTTTATTTGGGTTAGTCTAAAAGATTAAATTGCGAACAAGCCCGATGCTTACGGATTCATCGCCTAAAACGATTAGGTTATATTAAGTGACGCTCAAAGATAGATGGGGACCTTGATTAATGGTTCGTGCGGCAGTAGAAATGACTAGTGCAATTCTGTTGTTAAGGCTCATTTTAACGTTTTTCAAAGGATTTAAATTACCAGAATTCTATCGCCTTAGCGTCGAATGCTTTTTTGTTTTTATTTGTTTAGAGTATTGTTAAAGACATTAACTCCCGTGGCACCCCATTTCCTGGCTTTTTTCTGTTGCATTTGAAATGGATCTGGATACACTAATGCCTCCAATTTTTTTCTCCGGCTCTAAATGCTCGTTGTCTTCGTCCAGAAAGTTATTTTTAGCCGCTAAAACTTTGAAGTAGTAATGACTTTGTCTACGTAATGACAAACTCTAAGGCTCTACAATATCAGCATACTCAGGCGTCCAAGGTCCAACTTGTACAGTTACCATGGTGGTGAAAGCTGATTGCTTTACCGAGTTTTTAGTCATCAATTGAAGACTTGTTTCCAGTAAGCACTGATTCGATCTTCGAAGATAACTATGCCACAGAGTAGAAAAGGTAATTTCATAAGACGTTGAGCCACATTGTTTCTGCTTATTACAACATCCAGCATTAAATAAGATTTTTTGCTTTTTTAATGAGAGGTTAAGTTACAGTATGTCAAGAATGACTTTACACATTGGAAATAAATAACAAAATTCAATTTAATTAGCTGGAAAACACAAGTTTTTATTTCATTACATATACTTTTTCGATTCATTATAATTATATACAGCATATACAACATTTCAAAGAAAAAAAAAACGAAGTTCCTTGAAAAACAAAAAAACAAAAACAAAAATGCAACAAAAACCAAAACAACCCCATTTTTTTAGTGTCAAGTAACTCTTTTCACAAATCAAAACTCTATACATTCTTTGCGTCTAGCACTCATTTACACTGAAACGGCATACGGTATTTTACCGTTATCTGATCTGCGATGTCATTTATTATGAGTTTCTTATTCATTTGTTGATAAGTTTCTGTTGTATATGTACGTATCATTTCATAAAACATCTTCTCTGAAAAATGCCAGGCAAGCGTTTATCATTTGATGTGATTCAGCTTATTTACTACAATCACAAATTGGGAAGAAGCTTGCAGGAGCTGTCGACAATGTTTTCAGTGACACGTAAGACAGTTTATAACATTATTAATCGAGCTGAAAACGAGGGTAGATTAGAGTTAAAGCGCGGAGGTGGCCCGAAGCCAAAAATAAATGAACGGGTTGAGCGCTTAATTCTTAGAAAAATTAATAAAAACCCTCAAATCTCGACTAGAAAAGTTGCAAGGGAGCTCGAGGAAGAGTGTGGTATTTCTGTTTCCCATGAAACAGTTAGGCAAACCATAGTAAAAAATAAATACACATCAAGAGTAGCACGCAAGAAACCAATGCTTTCTACAACAAATATAGAGAAGCGTTTTTCTTTTGCCAAAATTAACGTTTTACACCCGATCGACTATTGGGACGACGTCATATTCTGTGATGAGGTCAAAATGATATTGTATTGCAATGATGCAATTAAGAGTGTGGCGAAAGCCTCTAACATCATTAGAAAGACAGAACATAATTCCAACAGTAAAATTTGGAAAATTGTCGATTATGGTTTGGGGGTGCATCTCGAGCAAAGGAGTAGGAGAATTAGCATTTATTGAGACCACAATGGATGCAGAAAAATATTTAAATATTCTTAAGACCCATTTGGTAAACAGTGCTAAAAAATTTGGTTTCGAACGGACAACAAACCACAATTCAACTTTTACCAGAACAACGACCCAAAGCATAAGTCACATATGGTGCGGATGTGGCTACTTTAAAATTGCGGCAAAGTGATTGAAACACCTCCTCAAAGTCCGGACCTGAACCCTATCGAAAACTTGTGGGTTCATTTGAAGAAGAATGTCGCCAGACGACAACCAACAAATAAAATTGCACTTAAAACCGCAATATTGGAAGAGTGGCAAAAAATACTGAGCAATTATGACCTACAAAAATTGATTCACTCCATGAAAAACCGACTACAATGTGTGCTAGATGCAAAGGGTTTTCACACTAAATATTAAAATTGGTAAATAATATATTATCGAATTATTAAATTTAACATAAGCACGTATTTTATCATTTGTGAAAAGAGTTATTTGACACTAAAAAAATGGGGTTGTTTTGGTTTTTGTTGCATTTTTGTTTTTGTTTTTCAAGGAACTTCGTTTTTTTTTTCTTTGGAATGTTGTATATGCTGTATATAATTATAATGAATCGAAAAAGTATATGTAATGAAATAAAAACTTGTGTTTTCCAGCTAATTAAATTGAATTTTGTTATTTATTTCCAATGTGTAAAGTCATTCTTGACAGACTGTATATTTGCACAGCGCCGGCATTGAACGATAGAAAAAAAATTCAAGTTTATCATAAAAGAAGCTCAGAAAAAATAAATAACTGAAACATTAGAGGCAAATTTAAATCCAATGCCGGCTAGAATTGCAGCCGTTTTTAAAGCTCGAGATGGATTCATTTTTTTCTATGTTTTTAATTGTTTCTAGTTAAAAATTAAAGTGAGTTTTGATTTATTTAAATGGCAAAAAAAAACTAAATTTTGTCAATCCCAAGTCACTAATGTTTTCCCATATTTTTGGCAACATATTAATTCCAAGTCGGAACTGTGTGGCACCTTCATACGAAACACAAATTATAAACTTATTAGTTACGTCTGCCAACTCATTAGAAACATTTCTTCCTTCACACATTAATGCTCCTTTTTCTTAACAAGAAAAATTCAAACAAGTAGTGTATGTATGTATATGTACATAAGTATAAATCGTCAAAAGACAAAATCTTTTTATCTTAATGTCCGCAAGGGGCCAGAAAGTTATTTTTAGGATAGTTAAGATAATAAGACCAGTTCTGAGCATTTTTATCTAACGTAAGGTAGTTCTAAGTAGAAATTAATAAAAATGAATAAAAACCACAAAAACTAAACTAAACCTTTTGTTTAAAAGCTTGTGTATGTAGACTGGCAGCGTTCCAACGATATATCTCCACTTAATTTCGATATCTTACAAAACATCCAGATTTGGTGGATTTTTTTTTTAAAGCCCAACTACCTTTTTAATATCGCCCAAAGGTGCTCAATGGGGTTACGGTTTGCATTTGACGTTGTTCTGTTAGAATTTAAAACCTCCTGTTGGTCATCATATGTACTGAGTACCATCTTGAGCCATGCAATTAATTTTTACCAGTGAAATGTAGGGTTTGTGTTTGATTCTGCAAATATTTAGATCGAACTGAGAAAATTAATTAATAATTAAAAATGCGATTTTCCTTCAGCCTACGCTAAAACAAATATCGTTGTATTCAAAGAAAATATTTCGTTTGCAGTGGATTCTTTACCTGTTCGGACATGTCCTTGTGTTTCCCCAGGTCTCTTTTGCAATTCACCCATCAGTACCAATTAACAAAAAAAATAAAATCAAACAAAAGTATCTGTAAAAAATGTAAATCCATATCGGCTGCGCATATTTTGCTTGCCATTAAATGCAATAACGAGCAAATGTGTGCAGTAAATGACTCTGGCCGGACTTAAATCCGAACTACGTCACTACTCCTTGACAACCGTCAACCTTGACTCCATAAATCTATCTTTGCATAGACAAGCTTGCAACGAAACAACAGTCAATTTTCGGTAAATACAATGAATCAGCTCGAAAAAGTGCGGAAAGTTATGACAACCTGCTTTCCCTCATGTCCCAACTGAATTGCAAAATCGATAACCGCGAAAATACACCGACCAAGCTTGTTAGCGCGATTGCTCTCTCGTTTCCCCAACCCTTCATTGTGGGGACTTCACAACGTTTACAACAACAATCTTGGGGCATTCCACAAAATTCAAGTTTCTGGACGACAAAACATCACATCAACTCGAAGTCCCCATTTACCACAACTCCTCCTATCTCAGCGTCGCCCCACCCAAACAAGTCTTATTATTTATCTCCCTCTTCTCAACCTCCTCGCAATCTAGGAGCTAACTGGGAGTTAAGGACAGAAATATTCCCCAATTTCTCCCGACCTTTTCCTCTCTATAGCTCACAAATCAAAGAAAAGATGTACATTTTTTAAAGTTAAAGGGCTCACATTATTTAATCTTTAATCCTTGATCAATAAACAATATGTATTTATTGATCAAGGCCACAATAGACCAATTAAAATGACAAATAAGATGAGATATATTGGCCAAATCCGGCTGTTTTACTAGACAGGTTAATGTACTGTACCCTGCTGTATATGTATATGTATATGAAAACTAAATAACTAAATTAACATTATTAGATATACATATAATTATACATATTATAATTTCTTTTTCATCACTATAATACTTAATTTTTCGAATTTTTAGAGAAGCCGTGGGTTTGGTTTTATAACATTTCAAGAACCAAATAGTGTGGATAAAGTTCTAAAAGTGCCAATTCACACTCTTGATGGCAAGAAGATAGACCCCAAACATGCGACACCTAAAAATCGGCCACGACTATCAAGTAAAACGAAGAAAATTTTTGTCGGCGGGGTATCTCAAGAAACATCTGCAGAAGAAGTTAAGGCCTACTTTGGACAATTTGGCGTTGTCGAAGAAGCCGTCATGTTAATGGACCAGCAAACCAAAAGGCACCGCGGTTTTGGTTTTGTAACATTTGAAAATGAAGATGTTGTCGATCGCGTGTGCGAAATACATTTTCATACAGTAAAAAATAAAAAAGTTGAATGCAAAAAAGCTCAACCAAAAGATGCAGTAACACCTGCATCACATTATCTACAGAAGCGGATAATGTTTAGCGCATTAGGTGTGCGTTTACCAGCAGGACCAGGTCAGTTGATTGGAGGTCCAGCAACAGCGTCTGCGGTAGCTGTAAACCCATTAGCTATTTTGCAATCGCAACATGCAGCTCCAACACATGTACCGCAGACAACTATATTGCATTCACCTTTCTCAGTACAAAATGCGGCTGGCACAACAGCAAATTCAGGCTACGGAAAATTGTTAACATATCCTCAGGCAGCACTTCATAGTGTTAGGTAAGATGCACATTTATTTTAATTGCAATACTATCTATCAGTGACCTCGAAGTCGGATAATGCGGAAATATTGGCATACTGGTTTCTGATATCAGTTAATGGTTACCTGAAGTCTTAAATATTCTAATTTCACATAAAAGCTGGTATCCACTATATGAATTTGTATTTCAGTTAGAAAAGGGAGAGACGTAATTCAAAAATTGCTAATGTGAAATAAAATATAAGTATATATTTATTTTACTTCCACTTTGCTTACATTCATCTCATCCAATTGTCTTCATCTGCTTTGAATGTTTTTACTTTCAGCATAGAAAACTTACTCAATGAATCCATACAAATATGTATTTATATCTCACATATCCACAGCACTTGATGCATATACATATGAGTAATTTTATTTTTATTTTACTGTGGGAAAGGACTCATAAGATTTGTATGCACACTCTATTCCACTTCAATTTAAAATAAATTTTTATTAAATTTCTCTTATATTATCTTACGCTAGACAAAAATGTTTAAAACTAGTTTACCTATTCTTACAAATCTAAATATCTTATTGCCCGGACACTCGGAATACCTAGTCAAGTCATAAATACTGGTACACAGAAAAATCGACGCCAAATGAAAACAAATTAATATTAAAAAAAAAAAATTGTTTTTATTGGGTTATTCAATGGCTACAAATCTTAGAAAAACTTATTCGAAATGACTTCCATTTGCCTTCCAGCACGACTTGAGGCGATCTGGCCACTCATCGGTCGCGAGACGCACTTCATGCGTGGGGAAATTGTTCACTGCAGGGCTCGCTTCACCGTTCAATAAACAGAACTATCGTGTGTATGCTCGGTCATCCAGAGAAGCATCCCAACTCATCCCGAGGGTTCAAAGATGCCAAGATCCCGCGTCTGCAATGGTATAGTTGGTATGTTGGTTGAGAACATTTTTTAAAAATATTAATTCGTTTTCATTTGGCGTCGATTTTTCTGTGTACCTGTATTTATGACTTGACTAAGTAAACTGGACAACTTAATTCTATGCCTTTCGACAACTATATGATCTTAACCTTATTATATCTTAAGCTAAGAAAAATTAGTTTTATTAAAAAAAAAAAAAACTTTGCATACGTACAAAAAAAAAGTACACAATATGTACACATATACTATATCCCAAAAAGCAAACAGGTAAACCAAAAAATTTAATGTTGGTTGAAGGGGGGGTGAGGATAGGTCATAGTGGGGATTTGGTCATAAAACCCAACGCTAGACTCGTGTTATTCTAGAAAAAAATTAATAAGAAAAATCGTATGAAAACTAATTTTTGGACTGTTGGATTTATTGTTTCATAATAAAATAGATTTAACATTACTTACTGATAACGTTGGTTGGTGTATTATACCTTGATAAATAGACAACAGTTCTATATTGTCACTATCTATAGTATTACTCGTTCAGTACTAGTGATGGAAATTAATGCGATTTTCTATTAATTTAATTAGCATGCGAATTTTTGACTGTTAGCATGTGAAATGCTAATGCTAAATTAATATAAAAAATCATTGCAAATTGTGTATGCACATATAATGACACTTCACAACTGCGAATAAAACACTGATCATTAGTTTAAATCATTTTATTGCACTTCGAAGGCATTGTATCAAAATGGATACTTTTATACAAACTTATATGCATTACTGCATAAGCGTGTTGTAGTCTGAATTTTTTAAGTTAGCATTTAAAAATACTAATTGCTCAGCTTTTTTAGCAGAAAGTCGGGTTCTTCTATCGGATATTGTATAGCCGGCCTTCGAAAATATCCTTTCACTTGGCACAGATGTTGCAACCAAATTACAACAATAAATATCCTTGATAGATGAGGATATTTGTATCCATTTAATCGCCACCAATTGCAAGGATCACAAAGGTTGTCAGCGAAATCATCAAGCAAATACGATTTTACCTCTTGTTTGGAAAATGTAGTACTGTTCGGAACTGGATTAAGTTTTCTTTTCTCAATTAACGAATTTTTTCGTCTCCAAAGATCTATTTCTACCTCACATGTTTCGATATTATTTACATTTGATGATATGGAAGCGGTGTTTGCAGACCTTTCCTTACATATTTGTTCCGCAACCATCATATCTTTTACTTCGTTGATTAATTTGTTCTTAATGTCCTCTGCAGCCTCTTCATTAAAAAACATTGTTGTTTTATACCGGGGATCTAAAATTGTACAAAACGCCAAATTAACATTTGATTCTATGCCCTCAAAACGATGTAGCATTTCTCTTTCGAGGTGTTCTATTAAATTCACTATATGTGGTAAATAATCGGGTTTTTTCTTTAATTCTTCCAAAACATCAAATAAACTATTTATGAGGGGAATCGCTTTTGATGCGCATACGTATTTTTCTGCACTAAGTTCCCGTGTTGCCAGTTCGAAAGGTTTTAAAATTTGGCACAATTGTTTAAGAATTTGCCATTCTTCCACTGTTATAACTGGTAAATCAGTGCTTAAATTCGGCATAGTTGCCCGTACAGCATCCTGCAATTCAATAAATCGTTGTAACATATAATATGTAGAATTCCATCGAGTTACTATTGAGTTTTTAGATTAGATTTCCCCAACACTTTAACTTGGTATTCTTCAAGTTTTTCTTTTGCTCTGTAGCTAGAGCGATAGTGGCTCACGATCCTTCTTACTTTTTAAAAAGTACTTTCAAAAAGCTTCAAAGCACTTTGCAGAACAAGATTCAATTTGTGTGCTAAGCATCCACAGTGATCCCAACCTATTTCATTTATGGCATTGACGATGTTTGTTGCATTATCTGTGACGCAATAATTAATCTTATGAACAAGATTCCAGTCTTGGACAGTATTTTTTAAAATTGATGCCAAATTGTTACTTGTGTGTGCACAATGAACTTGGCTACAATTTAACACTACAGTCTTAAACTCATATTTAATGTTTATAAAATGTCCTGTGACACATATAAAAGAGTCCATAGATACAGATGTCCAGCAATCCGTTGTCAGACACACAGATATTGCTTCCTGATTTATTATTTGCTTCTGATCCCCCAAACACTTGTTGTAAAGGAAAGGAATCAGTCTATCTGATAATGTTTTTCGTCTAGGCAAGATGTAATTAGGATTTAAGGCAGCAACAAATTCAACAAAATCTTCTTCTTCTATTAAGGAAAACGGTTGGTAAGATCGAGCTATGAATTTTACCAGCATAGCATCAATACGTTTTTTTCTCAGCAGCACGCAACGATTTGTTGGCATAGGCAAGAATATTGTTTTGTGCCATTCGTCGTCGTTTTGCTGGTACTGGATCAGTTTGGTTGTGGGGAGAAGTTTGTTCTGTCTGCGAAGGTTCGATAGTTTGTAAAGAAGTTGAAACTGATGTCTGTTCTGTTGCAATGCTCTGCTTCCTGATTTGAAGGGGTGATTTGAATTCTGTTGAAAAACTGTTGTAGTGTCCAATATGTTTTAGTCTTAAGTGTGTTTTTAAATTAGTTACAGACGTCCGGTATGAAAGCTGTTTTGAACATTGATTACAATTAGCAATCTTATTAATTTCACCCAATTTAGAAAAGAACTCCCAAATTGCATTGGAACATCTAATTAGGGATGCCATTGCGTTTTGTATGTGTGTAGACAAGTAAATGTTTCCTTTATTAGAAATCAAAATCAAAACAAAATTATTACAAACATATGTAGATCTACAGAGATAATACTGATTAAACAAGACAAAAAACTTACTAAACTTACTGTCTCAATCAAAGTTCGAGTGAATAAAATAATAAAAATTCACTGGAAAAAGAAATCGCTCTTGATACTTGTAGATTGAATGCACAACTTGATAGCGTTATTTACGAAATGGCAACGAAGATTCATTTAGTACAATATATGTGAATAGCATGTGCTAAAGCTTTAACGAATATTCATTTAGCAGATTTGAATAGCATGTGCTAAAGCTTTAACGAATATTCATTTAGCAGATTTGAATAGCATGTTCTAAAGCTTTAACGAATATTAATTTAGTACAAAATACATTGACAAGAAAATTAAGCTAGCGTAGTAAAACAATATAAAAGGAAAGGTGTGAGCCTCTATGAAACATACATACATAAAGTTGGTTTAACATGCAACTGAAACATTTGAATACAGATATATTGAGCAATATAGTTCTGGGTAGCAACGATAGCAATAGCAGTCTCATCATCATATACATTGGAATTCCCTTAGCGTTTCATGAAATTTAGCAAAAGCTTTTCATACTGCTAATGTGAAAAAAGGTTTCACAATTAATTATTTTTGCTAATGCTAATTATTCCATCACTATTCAGTACCCGGGAAGAATAATATTATGTCAGATCTTTTGAGAAATCGTATATAATGAAAACGGCTCACCAAAACCTGACCAACATAAGAATATCAGTAAAAATTGACGAATAATAGTGTAGCTCCAATTGTTAATGCCAATTGTGCCAAATGAGACTAAGTTCCTTAGTGTTGAATTTAATATGATTTACTAGACAAATTATTTCTTATTTTATACATTATTTTTGCTTATTTGGTATTAGGAGCGCAACTAAGTTCTCGCTGTTTTTTTTTTATGAAAATGCAACTTTATTGTGAAAAAAACGGTTACAAATGAATCATTGAAAGTATTGCCCATCGCTAGCGATAACTTTTTCCCATATTTCTCGCAGAGCTCGCATACCGTCACGGTAGAAGTGTTTGCCTTTTGAAGCTATCCACGAATCAAGCCATTTTGAGATGTCTTCATATGAATGGAACTGCTGATCAGCCAGACAATGTGCCATCGAACAGAATAAATGATAATCGGGCGGCGCAATATCTGGGGTGGGACTTCCCATTTGAGCGTTTCTAAGTAGGTTTTAACGGGTTAGGCAACGTGAGGCCGAACGTTGTTATGCTGTAGAATCACATTTTTGTGCCTCTGCTCGTATTGTGTCCGCTTTTCGCGCAGTGCTCGGCTCAATCGCATCAATTGAGTTCGATACCATTCCCCAGTGGTGGTTTCGTTTGATTTCAACCGTTCATAATAAATAACACCGACATGATCCCTCCAAATACACAGCATAACCTTCGCAGCGTGATTATTAGGCCGAGTCGACCACGTAGAAGCATGACCGGGCTCTCCCCATGATTTTTTTCTCAAGTTCCTTGCTTTTGAATCATTCCCAACGCATGCAATCGCTTGGAAATAGCTTTGTGGGTAACTCCTAATACTGAAGCAAGCTCTTTTTGTGTTTGGCATGGATGATCCGTCTTTGAAGCGACGGAACCAATCACGGCACATTGAAAGAAGAAAAGTAACACTTCCCGCAAATGACGATTATTTGGCACATATTAAGCCATTTTCACACAACCAAAAGTATATGACGCAAAAATAAAATCACTAATGTGTCAAAGCAGTTTGTTTACCAAATGTCCAAGATTGGTTCATGAAGTTTCGGATACGTCACAATCGACTAGCACTTTCCAATGGAGCCATCTCTTGATAAACAGCGAGAACTTAGTTGCACACCTAATATAATACATTATTATCGTGTATTGGATGTAGCACAGTAAGAAAATAGCTTAATTCGCAATAAATATGATACAGGTGACCGTGAAGGGACGGGTTAAGAATATCCCTGCAGCGATACCTCTCGCTTGTCGTAAAAGGCGACTAAAACAAAGGTAAACAAAAATCACATCTAGGCAATTTAGAAAACACCAAGGTGAGCCTAGGGACACATATACCACCATTAAACTGCCCCACAAGTGTACATGCAAATCAGTGGGTTGACACGACTGGAGATCACCGGTGTTGTAAGAGTAAGATCAAACAAAAAAAATCTGGAGCATGGCCGTGTCACAAAAAAAAGGCAGGCCGAAAAACAATTGGTGCAAACAAATGTAAAAACACCAGCATTTGAGTGGCCTCAGCGATGAAGTAATCCCAAACCGGGAAGCCTGCCGCTACTTTCTGAGGTCAAACCGGAGGACCCCACAAGCGGACCAGTAGGAATGCAGTTAAGTGGGAAGGTTATGGTTCTACACTTTTGACAATAACAACGCCGGAAAAAGGAAAAGAAGAGGAAGAAATATGATACAGTACAAAAAATTGTTTATGCTAAACTTCCTTACCTTAAGAAACATAAATTTGCTTACTCGACAATAAAGAATAATTGGTAGTAATTTGGGTAATGTTTGCCATGGGAATAAATGTGTGCTGTGTTGATATGGCTGGAAATGCTGTTTTGCAATGAGATCATCATAGTTTCCTGTTTGATCATGCAGTTTTGCTCTAATGTTAGTATCCCGTCATCTTGTAGTGTAGTCTCGAAAACTTTCCTTCCACAAATTACGTCGAATGTATATCTCTTGTCTAGAGCGTATAACTTAAAAATATTCTAATTAATTTGGTTTAAAAAAATAAATTTTAATTTCCTCAAAATCGGGCAGAGTTTTACCCTTACACGTCTGAACTGAAAGTCTACCTACAATTAATTTACAGCTACCTTAAATACTACTGGCACTCGTAACCTGATGAGCGATGTTCTGCTCGCATACCTCGGTGACGCTCGGGTGACCGACGACGAATTCCTCCGGCTCGCTGCACTTGTTGTCGCTTGCTGGGTCAGGTGGCGTTGCTGGTTCAGGCGGCGATTGTTGGTACAGAAATTGTGATGCAGGTGCAACGTAGGCGAATTCCTGCACGTACGAGTTTGATGGTCGTTTCGCGGAGTTGGGTGTTAACTCCTCCCTTCTTAAGATGCGGATGTCCTCGTTCGACTGTTACCTAGAATAGGGGTATTTGGCTAATTCTGTCCAATGGTTTCGGTTTTCCGATATTTGTTTCTTCGGGGAAGATATGCGTTGTTGACTTTTGCATTGGTTCCTCTTTGCCTTCCTGATCTGAATTGTTTGTATTTGAGATCCGTATTTGGGTGAGCCTTTTCTTCCTGGTAAGCCTGATTGCAAGGGCGAGGGCGATTAGGACTGTAATCGTGGTAAGACCAATGTTGGTGATCATATTCGTGTCCCGACTGAAGCAACTCAATTTGTTGGATATTGGTAACGTGTAGTTCCTTCATCATTTCCAGTGACAAGACTTCTTGGGTGGTATCGGCTGTTGTGATTTGCGCAATGGCGGGTAGTGACTTGAACGTGGAGATCGTACTGGACACGTAGGTCCTGTTGTCGATGCCTATTGTTTTATTCTGGATCTTCACGATGAATGTGCCGGTTAATTGGGTTGTGTCGTTGCCATTGTGGATGGAGCCGTTAAACTGGTTCAGGAGTATTACCCCCTGCGCTATTTCCTCAACTGTCGGAATGTGTTGTTAATTTATTTGGGGGCAGTTCGCTCTCGAGCCTTGGAGGAGGTTAGGCACGCATGATGTGTCGCTTAGATCTACTAGGTTACTACGTGGACATATTGATAAGCTATTAAATTTCTTACAATCTAATTTGATTCCATACAAGGAATTTGAACATTTTACTATGTTTTCGTATTCGGTTTTATTAATAATATTTTTCCGTTTTACGGGTTTTATTAGCATGGTTTCACAAATTTCCGATTCTGTATTCGGTATGCTTAATATATATAAAATTGAAATACCATCTGTGGCAATCCTTACCTCGGAAAAGTCCAATGCTTCATCCATGTTTACATGTATTAAATTTTCTTTCTTAAACGTTTCTTTTGCTATACTTATTTCTATGGGAGAGAGTATATAAGAATTTATTATTCCCTAAATTATTATTCACTAAATTTGTTACATTTGTTATTTGATTAATACTTTTGATTATGTCTCTATTTATGAGAACTTGTTTATTATTATTGATTAATACATTATTTATCTTATTCTTAATGATACGGAAGTCCTCATGGTCGGGATTTCCCGCTATCCACTTCCATGCGCTTCCTATGAAATTCAAATCTTGTTTAGTTCTTTTGGCTTGTTTCAATCTATTGAGAAGGTTGTTTATCTGTTGGATTTCGTGGTTTAGGAAAGGGTAGGATGGATGGCTAATGGTTATGTTGTATTTAAGAGTAGCGGATATCTCGTTGATGAGCTGCTGGCAAGGCTCCAGGTCGATGATGTGGACTATTTTCGAGCTTCCCGTTTGGATTTTTGCGGACCCAGTTTTGATGGCAATCTGTTGGCTTTGCGTGTAGTCTAGAATTTGTATGCCTGCATTTGTCGAGGTCAGTGTCAGTATAAGTATCAGTGTCAGGTGGAGTATCGAAGAGGTCTCGGCCATGTTTCGGATCCGGGATGTTGCGGCAGTGAGTAGATTGGGTGGTGCGGCTAGCTTCTCACGAGCTTCCGGTTCGTCTTCTTACGGCTGGTGTAAGGCTACTGCGGGGCCCTTGACACTTTTAATTTAATAGTCTTTCACCACAACACAATCACAGACACTAGCGCTGCAGTGGGTTTTATGGCACTGGCGGCTAGCAGTTTAAGTTTGTTCTACCGTTGCACTGCACTGAGTTTTCCTTGTAATCCGTTCGACGGACGATTCAAAGGATTTCTCTGCTTTCGATTTCGGTATGTTCCGGTCGCGAACACTTTGACTAATATTCGCGGGGTTAGGACCGATAGGCGCGATAAGGCGGAAAGCGCGGCGGCTACTTGAGGCGAACTGGCTATTTCCGCGGAAGCACTTCGGCTACTTTAGGCGAACTGACCCTGCGGCTACTTGAGGCGAACTGACCCTATTACGGCACTAGTTTACTCGCGACTCTACCGGCCCCTGCTCGGGCGCCACTTAAAAATATTCTAATTAATTTGGTTTAAAAAAGTAAATTTTATTTTTCTCAAAATCGGGCAGAGTTTACCCTTACACGTCTGAATAAAGTCTGCCTACAATTAATTTACAGCTACCTTAAATACTACTGGCACTCGTGACCTGATGAGCGATGTTCTGCTCGCATTCCTCGGTGGCGTGGGTGCTCGGGTGACCGACGACGAATTCATCCGGCTCGCTGCACTTGTTGTCGCTTGCTGGGTCAGGCGGCGATTGTTGGTACAGAAATTGTGATGCAGGTGCAACGTAGGCGAATTCCTGCGCGTACGAGTTTGATGGTCGTTTCGCGGAGTTGGGTGTTAACTTATATCCAACTTTTTGGGGTGAGTAATTGAATCCATATGGGGGAAGGATCTATGCTTCGTACTTTGCAGAATGATGATAACTTACTTGTGTGAGTTAAAAAGTCTAATTCACATCTGCTCACATTTGAACGTCAATCGAATATTGGATGATGTTGTTGACATATATTTTTTTCATTACTTTGTATACAGTTGTTTAATTCTTCTGACGTCATCGTATAGTAAGACTCTCGAAGCAAGTTTACTATTAAGTAGTCGGCTGATGGTTCGATGAAAACATTCTTTTTTGATGAGCTGCTGGTACTGGTATAACTTTAAAGACTTCGTACTCCTTGGTGTTTGCCAAGGATATTCTTATTTCATATATGACGCTTCGATCCGTTAGTCTCCCTTTGGCGGTTAGTAGTCTGTAAAATTGCAACAGACCCGTTTGTGTTGTATCTCCTGCGATTACCAACTGTGTAGGTACATAAGTGGTTTCTTATAATGGATAGTTGTGATCGAAGCTGGAAGAAGGTGGAGATCGATCAGAATGTCTTGGAGCGAGTTTTGGATTTTTTGATAGTTGAGGATTGAAAGAGTGGCATACATCGATAGTGCAAATAGTTGTGGGCTATCCGTGCATCATTTGCTAATATCTGTAGGTGGCTCTGGAATACTTCTAATTGATGTATTACGGTTTCTGTGTTTTTTTTTGCACTGCGTGGGTTGTTGAATATGCTATTAACGTTTGATTTTTTATCAGATTAAGTAAGTGCCTTACATTTGTTTGACGTTTTGAATTTGTTTCTCATATTCTATAACGAACTCTTCATCTAGTCCCCCGAATAATTTGTTTGCTATTGTCCCGACCAGGATTAATGGGGATCGTTTTATTCTAGCCTATGCTCCCTTCCAACTCATTGTTTCAGCAATAATTCATTATTACTTTTCATGATGTCAAATTGATATCGGAATTAATTAACTATATTCATGCATCGTATGCCCACGTCTTCGTTTTCGCAGGAACCGTTCATTCGTAAAACAAGCTCTTTCAAACCTAAGAACTCACGCCAGTAATTGGCCATATTGTAGTGTACGATATTCTTCTAATCATTTGTTACTAGGTAGGTATTACCAATTTTTTCGAAGTGCAATGGGTGGCCAAATTATTAGGGACAGTGCTCGTATTTATGTAATTGATAGTTTATTATATTTGTTTGAGTAACTGATGTTGTTTTTAAAAGGTTATTTTATCTCATTTAGCTACTTAGTACTTTTTATTGTTTTTGTCAAGTGACAACACAGGATACATGCGTCACTTGTCAATTGTGTGACATTTCTTCTCATTCAGTCATTGTCCGTTAAAAAGTGCAGTTTGCGGTATTGTTGTTGAATTTTCTTGGTATTATTTTTCCATTAGTTTTAACCGATTTTTGTCTCTAAAATAATCAAAAGGTAAGTAATGCTCCATATAAGAATAGATTTGCTATGCTTTGTTTACGAGTTTACATTTTATTAATGGTTCGACGCGATATCCCCAAATTTTCTACTTTTTAGGATGGGTAGGGCTTTGGACACATCTCCAAGAAAATGTAGAGAGATAAAAACCATGTTGTTGCACTCAACATATTCCCAGAGAGGCGTAGCAGCTATTGCTGGGGTTTCAAAGTCTGTCGTCAATAGAATAAAAATTAAAATTGACAATAAAAAGCCTCTTGAGGCAAATCGTGTAGGCAAATGTGGCGGGAAAAGGATCACCACACCTCGTACCGATCGAAAAATCAGAGACATTTGCCTCGAAAATCGTAAAAAGAGCGTTGCTCATTTGACTACGAACGACGAGGGTGTAAAGATTTCGGAGAGGACAATGCGGAGGCAGCCTTGCAAAAAACCACGCCTAACCGACGTTATGAAAAAGAAGCGACTCCAATGGGCTAAACAACATCGAAATATGACTGTTGCAGACTGGAGTCGAGTAAGGATAACTTTTTTGAATAATGCAATTGGTTAATTACGATTTTCTGCTATTCATTTTATTAATTTATAGGTGTGCTTTTCCGACGAATCGACTTTTCAAATTTTGGTTGATAAAAGCTCTTTTGTAAAACGACGCCCTGGTGAAAAATTACCCCCTGATTGCCTTGTAGAGAGGGTTGTCTGTCTGTAGGTGGTCTGTCATCTCAGCCAAAGGCATGGGTCGGCTATACATCGTAGAAGGGACAATGAAACAAGACCAATACAAGCGAGTACAAGAAACTCGGCTACTGCCGCAGGTCAATGAATGGTTCCCTGATGATGACGAATGCATTTTCATGCATGACTCGGCACCGTGCCACAAAGCCAGAAGTGATACTGAATTTTTGGCTGAAAAAAATGTGACTGTTTTGCCTTGGCCAGAAAATTCACCAGACATGAACCCCATTGAAAACGGACGATTGCGAAACAGGTGATTACCACCAAGCAGCAGTTGATAGAAACTCTCATTAGAGAATGGCATCACAACTCCAAACTCCAGGAGGATGCAAAAACATGCAATGAGAGCATGCCCCGAATCATAGAAGCTCTTATTGCAGCAAAGGGTGGGATCACCAAATATTAAAATTGAATCCATTAATTTTTACCAATAAAAATATTACTCATACTAAGAATATGAAACTGCTTACTATAATTTTTTTCTAGTTTATGTGATCCCAATAGAATATACATAGATACATAAAAAAAACATATAAGAGACCTACAACTAATCATTTGTTACAGAAATCCAATTAAACTAGAAAATTCAAAAATTCCAATACTGTCCCTAATAATTTGGCCACCCACTGTATATACCTAGGTAATTTAATGGGGTACTGGCAACTTGGGCGTGACTTGGCCATATGATTGATGCAAGAGTAATTGAAATAACCAGTGATGGTATAGTTGGTTGTCTTCTTTTTACTTCACTGGCTAGTATTGGAAATTCATTAGTCCGCTTCCTGTGTTGTTACTCAATTGACTCCTCGTCAATTGACAGGTATTGTAGTAGGCCGACATTTTTATTTATTGTTTTTTGGTTGGATTTTTACAGCTTCTAGAAGGTGTGGACAGCTACTCTTCTGATTTCGGTCTTATTCAGTTCAGTGTTGTTATGATTAACATTCAATTGCTCGTCGGTTGCACCGACACTAGTAATTTGTCCATTGTGCATTTTTTTTAAATGCTTTGTGCTCATGCATTTTGTTGAAGCGTTGCGAGGAAGTTGGTGCTCCACTTTTTCCAAAAATATTGCTGCATTCTCTCCAATAACTGTCATCTAGTTAGTAATCCATCTTTCCTGTCAAGTCTACATTCCTCTGGTTGTGCTAGCAGTGCTGACCGATCAAAAATGACCTGGTGTTACATCTGTCTCCTCGGGGTCGTTTGAAAGTGGGCAGAGGGGACTGGAGTTTAAGCATGCCTTTATTTGTGTTAACAATGTTGAAAGTTCTTCGTAGGTTAACTTGTGTTCCCCTTTTATCCGCTCTCGATTTTACAGCGGCCACCCAAAGCCCAACAAAATGTTTAGAGCCTGGAGGTATGAAATGCAATTGTGCGTGAGGAGTAGTTCATGAAACGCAAATTTCTGCATTATACTTTGTTACTTCCCTCACATTTGACTGTAGGATCGTGTTTGCAGCTATCAAAATTCCTACCATTTTCTGATATTTGAGGGAATTCTATACAAAAAAAACAATAAACTAAAATTCTTGATTGGTAAAGAAACTTTTAGAATGAATTCAGCCGTAAGTTGATTTAATTCATTTTTCATATTACAGAGGTCGAGGTAAAAAAGGTCAGGTACAAATGAGTCATCAGCGAATTTTTGTAAAAGTTGGCGATGTTGTTGGGATCATTTGAGATTTCATCATTGATGGTGAGGGAAGTTCGGTGGCTATCAGATTTTCTTTGATTGTTGACAAACTGAGAGGAATTAGGATCAATTATAAAATTGGTTTGCGTATCGATTAAATTGCGTTCATAGAGGGAGTTGTAAAGCTCGGAAAAATGCAGATACGAGGGTGGTCTGAAAAGTATCCAACCTAACAAAGATACATTTTTTTCATAAAATTTGTTTTTATTTTTCCAAACAGTCTCTTTATCACACGATAAAGTTACAAGGAGACTATGGAGCGATGCTCCCATCTCTCTAATCTGTCCAAATAGTACTCGGCGTTTTCCTTCATTTGACGAAAATCTCTGTCCTCCGCGCGCAATTTTCAGATTAAGGAACAAAAAGAAGTCGCCTGGGACTAGATCTGGTGAGACAGTTTTCTCATGCCCAAATCTTGATT
This sequence comes from Merodon equestris, assembly GCA_958301585.1. Classification (NCBI taxonomy): domain Eukaryota; kingdom Metazoa; phylum Arthropoda; class Insecta; order Diptera; family Syrphidae; genus Merodon; species Merodon equestris. The sequence continues at coordinate 108,346,603 of OY284413.1, forward strand.
TAATATGTCACAAACACGTTCTTTGGACATTTTCATGGCTTCTGCTAGCTCTCTCACATGAATTCGGCGGTCGCTTAGCACCATTTGGTGAACTCAGCGATGTCATCATCAGTTATTGCAGTTTTTGGACGTCCTCAACGTTCATCGTCTTCCAAGCCTTCACGGCCACGCTAAATTCAGCTGCTGATCAATCTCACTGTGGTAAATGATGGTGCGGAGTCCCCATACACAGAGTCCAACTCATCTTTAATTTGCGTAGGCATATTGCCTTTCAAAAGCAAAAATTTAATGACAGCTCGATACTCAATTTTGTTCATTTTCACAAAAACACACACATCGACTCACTCAAAGGACTGTCAAATAACAACTACGCGTCCAAAATGGCTCAAATTTGGTTAGTAACTGTCAAAAGATGCGCAACTACATTCCCTAGCTTTTATTGACGAGTGCTGTTATCTTCACGTTGAGGTCGGAAACTGAGGAAAAGGGTGGTCTGAAACACCAAGTACCAAAAATAGTTAGAAAAGTCATTAGAGGATTGAGTACGAAAGAAAATTGTCCGTAAAAATACGAGGACATAACTTGTTTCTTTTGTTTGTCAGAGAACAGAGACTGCCATTAGTGAGGAGCTAGACGAAATTTTGTTAAAATTTTTCTGTAGAATATGGATGGGTATTTTATTAAAATTGAGAGATCTCTTTCAAAATATACATTGATCTTTTCTCTGCACCCACATTTATGTATCGATGGAAAAATTCAGATTTCAGAAACAAATGAGGCACCAATGCAGTTTAAAACTATAAAGATTTTATTTTTTGTGTCGTCAATAAGTATAGTGTGTGCATATTGTTATGTTGTTTTGTTCCCAGGCGGCATTCATTTCTTTGTTTTCATTTGAAGAAATCTGTTGCGAGTCCACTGATTACTTCAAGAACATTCGTTTGTACTATATATTTATATATCCCAGTTTAAGCACAAAATTATTAATACCGAGTAACTCTTTTATGGCGGTAATAACCGCTTTTATTCTAAAAGACATGAAATTTATTAGGAGTGAAATAAAATCATAGATATTTTAGTATTGCATATATGGTTCAGAACGTTATTTAACTTGGTTTTTTACTTTGGATTATGTTCAGCCACCTTATGTTGTATTACGTGCCACAAATGTTTTGTTGTTCCTTATTCATTTATTATTTATCAAGTAGACATTTAGAAGCTAGTATACAACAGTTTAATTACTGATTTAAATTGCTGACGTCATCTTGAAAATGCCCTTGTCAGTACAGGAATGGTGTTGTTTAATGGATGGTACCAAAACCCGACATGTCATAAGCATGACGTCTTGAGCCTTTTTCCTATCCAATGGTGGATATATATCTTACTTTTTCTTCATCAGTTACACGATGGTTAAATGAGAGCACACAATTTTAGCCGCAATCTTGCGAAAATCTAGCCCTTCTTCAACCAAAGTCAATAACTACTTTTACTTTTTCATCTCGAATTAGTTGCTGATAGTTACCAGACATTTCACTCGCAAACACCACTTAATTCAATCCAATTCAATTCACTTTATTTAATTTTGGACTGTACATTAAGATATGATATTTTATAATAGTTACTGGGTATTACAATCGTAAAACCCTTTCACTTTGATAAAAGGTTCCTTTTCTGTGGACTCATTATATGGTGCGGTTTTTATTCCGCAAGTTAGATACCAAGTACAAAAATGTTTTATTTTTCTAAATTAATTTTTCCCGACAAAATAACTGGAATTTAGCTTGTGCGATACATTTTTTGGGGATGTTTATGTTGTATGTACGTAATATAGGCATTTTATTTAGATTTAAGTCTGACAACATGTCGTCGGTTTTATCTTATATGCGGTATGTACATACGTACGAGTATGTATGGTGTTGTTTTACCAAATTTTCCCTACGAATTATTTGAGGTCAAATATTTATGCATTTATTCCTCTTAGTGAAAATAAGGTAATTTTTATTTATTACATTTAGTACTTACTCGTAAATAAGTTACTTCCTTCAGGATAATATTACAATATACCCGTGGCTAGAATTGTCAGTCGTAAGAGGCGACTAATTTAGGTACATAGCTGATATCTCTGCGCTACGCACCTTCACATTACTGCAACAGTTCACCATTACAACACCAAATCGTTGACATACCTTAATGTTGATTTTATAGGCGATGCTGAGGAGACTTATTCCTCTGTAGTTGGCGCAGTCAAAGGGGCCTCCTTTCTGAGGCTCCATTCCTCGGGCATTCTTTCCTCTGACCATATTTTATAGATGAGCTGGTGCTGATGGTGTCATTTCCAGTTGCTTTGAAGAGCTCGGCAGGTAGTCGGTCTGCGCCAGCAGCTTTGTTAGACCTCAGTTTAGATATGGCCATCTTAGCTTCGTCTAGGTCAGGGGGCGGAATTCTCTGCGATCTTGGTCATTAAGGAATGAGAGATTCTACCTGGCAGCGGTATGTTGACTGGCATCGCCGTTATACAGTCTGCAGAAGTGGTTTTCCCAAATTCTCAGCATCGCCTGAGATTCTACTACAAGATGCAGAGACGAACTGCAGGCTTCTGCTCTGGCTTTATAAAGTTGGCATGCTCGTTTTATCCTTTGATAAAACTTTCGACCGTCATGCCTGCGGTAGCACCTCTCCAGAATTTCTCTGCTCTTTCTTTTTCCTTCTGAGAAGCGTATGCTTTCCCCTCCTTTTTAGCTTGAATAACTCACTAGCAGCCCTCGTCCTTCCAGCAAGGCTTTGTATGCCTCATCATCGAACCAACTGTCCCTTCGTGGTGGAACCTTATGGCCCAGAACTTCGGAGGCAGTCCTTTTCGGGGTCTGCTTACAAAGGTTCCATTGTTGCTCATTTGGCTGAGTGGGGTATGGGGATGCATAGAAGAGCTTAAGGGAAATGCGTTCGGCAAAAACAGTTTCTGGGGATAATAGCTTTTCGACGTCATATTTTTATGTTCTGGCTCTACTCCACTGCGTCCTTGATATCCGTAGGCGCATCTTGGCTACTACAAGATAGTAGTCCGAGTCGATGTTAGCACTTCGGAATGTTCGAACATCAAGAATAGTTGAGCAGTGTCTGACCTTGATCGCGATGTGATCAATTTGGTTAGTGATTGATTAATCTCGCGAAAGCCAGGTGCCTTTGTGTATTTTGAAGTGCGGAAAACGGGTACTGGCTAGGAGGAGGTTCCGCCCCGTTGCAAGATCGATATGCATGGTTCCGTTATCGGGTGTGGTGTCGTGCAGGTTGTGTTTACCGATGAATCGCACACAGATGTTTTCTTTACCCAGCTTTGCATTAAAGTCTCCTAGTACAATTTTGATGTCATAGCTGGCGCATTGCTCATATGTTCTGTATAGGAGCTCGTAGACATTTTTGACATAGTCATCAGATCAGGCTGATGTTAGTGAATTTAGCCTTGGTGCGGATCGTTATGAGGCGTTCGCTCACATGCTCAAAGCTTAAAACTTTTTGCCTTACGTGAATATCCGAGGCTTTCGGTTCTTTCGGAGTTTTTTTTTTTTTTTTTTTTTTTTTACGGTTACGGCTTTGCTAGGCCATAGCCCAACCGACACTAAGAGTATTATGTGGCGCAGGATGCTCGCCATTCGCCTTCTTCCATTAGTAATTGCCAGATGGCACCGCGAGGAGGTGGGTGTACAGCATAACAAACAGTGCTGCAAAGTGTTGCACTGCAGGGGCTCTTTATCGCTTTTTTGGGGACTAGCATCCCTTTAAGCTAGTGCAATCTGCATGCTTTCCAAAGAGTACTCAACAAAGCAAGTATGTACTCGTATCGGATATAACACCAAAACAATTTTGCAACAGGATTCTTCAACAAAATAAAATACTACTTAATGAACGTACTATTTTACAACGACGAATGTCGATGACTACAATCCGCAGTCCCGCTATAACTGTACATCTGCGGAAGATAAAAACAAAGAAGTAGAGACGCGAAAATACGAAAAAAAAGCAAAATAAGAAGAGGAAGAAAGGGAAAAAAGAAAATATGCTGACTTTTTGAATTTGAGTTACTTACATTCGGTTTTCGATTATTGTCATGTACGTACACATGCCCTCTTAACATATGTTGACATTGTTGGTCATTTTGTGTGAAAAAAAAGCAATGGAAAACCGTGAAATCACCATCAGAGAAGTTGTAAGGATGTTCGTATATCGATTGGCCTGAAACATGTGTTAGCGAAATTTGTTCCGAAATTTCCAAATTTTGACGCAAAGAATCGTATACTTGTGCTCACACAATTAGGCCACTTTGAAGGCTGTAGATAATGTGATTAAAATATCACTTGTGAAACGATTTTCAAAATTTTATTTTTATTTTTAATAACTTCATCACACTTGCGCCCGCATAGTGTATACTAGATTCCTGCAGATTTATGGTGGGGATTCCACTCCTTTATAATTTCCAACAAATTGGTTCTGTCAAAGGGCTTTTGGGCAGCAATCGATTTTTTTATTATGCCCCTAGAAACTGATTGAGAAAAATATAACGAAGAACATCCTGAATCAGGGCTATATTAAGGTCTGGAATTTTATTAATTTTTTCACCTTCCAAGCACGACCATACGATCCGCGAAGTATGCTTGGAGTCATTGTCGTGCTGAAAAGTTCAAGCTCATGGTAAATTATTAACAAAATCATCTTTTAGATTCGTATCAAAAAGGTTTTTGTAAATTTTACCGGTAATTTTCCCAGTTATCTCTGTAAAGAAACCTACACCAGATGATGTAAAGGGTCTCCATACCATAACTCCCTCCGTGCTTCACAGTTTTGTTGTGTACTTTGGTTCCAGATCTTTACACAGGGGACGTTTTATTTGCCATAGTTACCAAATTAGAAGTTCAAAGATCCGAGGAAGCCTCCACGTAAAAGAAACCATCACAAGAAATATAGAGCGCGACCGACTCAGTTGGTATTGCCATGTTCAAAGGAGAGATCCTTTGAACCCCGTCCAAAAGGCGTTATCAATCAACATTCCAATTTCAACACGCAAAAAAGGCAGGCCGAAAAACAATTGGTGCAAACAAATGCAAAAACACCAGCATTTGATTGGCCTCAGCGATGAAGTAATCCCAAACCGGGAAGCCTGCCGCTACTTTCTGAGGTCAAACCGGCGGACCCCACAAGCGGACCAGTAGGAATGCAGTTAAGTGGGAAGGTTATGGTCCTACACTTCTGACCATAACGACTTCTGACCTCAGAAAGTAGCGGCAGACTTCCCGGTTTGAGGCCAATCAAATGCTTGTGTTTTTGCATTTTTGTGCACTAATTGTTTTTGGGCCTTTTTTTTTTTTTTTTTTTTTTTTTTTTTTTTTTTTTTTTTTTTTTTTGTGACACGGCATTTTGTGATCTTACTCTTACAACACCGGTGATCTCCAGTCGTGTCAACCCACTGATTTGCATGTACACTTGTGGGGCAGTTTAATGGTGGTATATGTGTCTCTAGGCTCACCTTGGTGTTTTCTAAATTGCCTAGATGTGATTTTTATTTACCTTTGTTTTAGTCGCCTTTTATGACAAGTGAGAGGTATCGCTGCAGGGATATTCTTAACCCGTCCCTGCACGGAAAGTGCTCTTCTACTAATATATAGGAAAAAGCTCGCCGTGAAAAGGTATATAGATATTGCAAAGGTATCGCGAAGAAAAAGTGCGCCCAATTCAAAGCGAAAAGCATGGAAGGCCTCTCAGGAGTTGGAAGAAATATCGTCTTCCGCGTCTGACAGGAACCAGGCTACCCAGGAGCTTCGACAAAGCAATTTGAACAAAGGAGCAAATATCTTTAAGATAGCCGCCCAGAGAAGAAGAAATGCTCAGGAGATTCGTTTCCCAAAGCTTATTAACAATGCTGAAGGCCAACTCCTTGTGGAAGACGAAAAAATTCTCCACAGATGGCGACAGTATTGCGAGGAACTTCTGAACGAACAGTTTCCCCGAGTGTACTTTCCAAGAGCCGCCCCGAATCATGCCGAAATATCCGACATTACAGTCGAAGAAGTTCGGTACGCGGTTAAAAACTCCAAGAAATGAAAAGCTGTTGGGCCGGACGGGATACCCTCTGAGTTCTGGAAAAAGATGGGAGACATCGGGTCTAGATGGCTTATCTCCAAACTTATGAGAGGCGACACTATGCCTAATCAATGGAGGGAAAGCTATCTTCTTCCTTTGCACAAAGGAAAGGGTGATACGCGAAATTGTGATAACTACCGTTCTGTCAAGCTGATGTCGCAGACCATGAAGATCGTTGAACGGGTATTAGATAGCCGACTGCGGAAAATAATACGACTATCTGATGACCAGTCATGATGCAAAAGCATCGTGATTCTTCAAAGGACTTGCATATGGTGTTGGTTGATTTCGAGAAGGCCTTTGACCGGCAACCAAGAGATATTTTATGGGTAGCGCTAAGACAAAAAGGAGTTCCAAAAACCTACGTGCGAGTGATCATGGACATGTACAAGAGAGCAACGACAAGAGTAAGATGCACCGCAGGAGTCACCGGAGAGTTCGCAATCAAAATCGGTGTACACCAAGGGAGCGTCCTCAGCCCACTGCTCTTTATAGCAGTCCTTGATTGCTTGCTTGAAGGAAAAGTGGCGGACCCCAATGTGCACCAGCTATTCTTTGCTGACGATGGAGCCATTATAAGTGATTATCAGGCGTCCCTACAACGAGCACTTGATGTGTGGGTGGACATTTTTGAGGGACACGGATATCGTATTAATTCAAAGAAGACAGAGTATCTGTGCTGCCCGTTCTCTGACCCTCATCAGCATATTCCAGACATTTACTTGAATGGAAGAGTGCTTCCCAAGTGTGAAAAGTTTAAATATCTGGGATCTATGATTAATAAAGAAGCAACTTGTGATGACGACATCAACCATCGCGTAAGCGTAGGGTGGATGAAGTGGCGGAAAAACTTAAAAAAAATTAAATTTAAAAGCTTGTGGTAATAAAACTGTTTGTAAGCCACTTAATCTTAACTGAGGCTGTTAATGACAAACAAAATTCTTTATTTGAATCAAACCCGAATATTGTGCTAAAAATATTCGATGAAAGCAAAAATCCAGCCCGCAACGCTTGTTATCAATTGACGATGAATAGTGAAAAAGCGAATTTTATTTCTAATTTCAATTTAAATTTTTATATGCCATACAGTGGTGTTCAGATAAATAGCACACCTTATGTTCTCATACATTATGTTGTTCCAAAAGTCTAAGAATGGGTTCAGCTTTTTTTTGTTTTATACTGATTATAACTGATTAACATTTTAATTAACTTAAAAATAATAATTCAAAATGAGGAAAAATAAAAAAGTTGTTAATTTAAATAGCAGTCAACGGAATATTTAAGAAAATTGATAAATAATCAAAAAAAAAAAAAACCAATGTACAAGTAAATATTTTAACTTCTGATAACAGGTTGGTAAACTCTTCTAGGCGATTACAACTCTGCGAAGCTTCCCAAGCAGCCTTTATGGTTTGCCAAAGTTCTTCCAAATTTTTTGGACTGGAATCCTTAACAAGGGACTCCAAAGATTCTGGATTTGGGCCGGCCAATCAAGCACGGAAATTTGTCGCTCGGAAAGCCAATTCTTCACTATCCGCGAAAGTAGACTTTGGATCATTATTATGCATAAAAGTCCATGATACAGGCAAAGAGTCGTCAGTATAGGTATATGGCTCCATTTGATTCTCCAGGATTAGCTTATAATGATGTTGGTCCATAATGCCATTTATTTTCACAATTGGTCCAACGCTATACCATGACATCGCCGCCTACACCCACCGCCATGCTTGACAGTCTTAATGATGTATCTGGGTTTGGTTCATTGGCCTCCGCACATATTTTTTCCCATGTGATCCCAACCAAAAGATATTTTTTTCAAAAGATTGTTTGTGAGCGTTTGCGATAGTAAGTCTTCTCTTACAATTTTTTGGGAGACAAGGGGTTTTTTTCTGGCGATTCTTCCATGAAGCTGGAATTCCATTAACCGGAGACGTACATTTACGGCCGATATTTGGATATTGTGTTGGTCAGATAGTTGTTGTTTTATCTCCCGGGGAATTAAGAAACGGTTATTGCAATTGATTTTGTAGATAATTCTGTCAGTCACTTCTGACGTTTTTGTCTTTCTGTTTTTCCTTATAGGATTTGTGATAGACTGGCTGCACCCTATGATCTTCATTGCATTTTGAACAAGCTTCCTAGAGCATCTTAATATCCTTGCCACCTCTGAAATAGTCTTTCTGTCCTGTATCATGGCTCCTTTCCTCAGCCCATTTTAAATACGCCTATTTGTGTAAAAAATGAGTAATTATTGCTATCCTTAAAAAGATTCACAGTAACCTTATTTAAATCACTAAATTTTTTTTTTCTGACGCACCAGATACATACGTGCTGCTATTTCTGAGAACACTTTTATTTTCATTCATACAATTTATTGTTAATTTGATTTACATGATTTTCTATACAAGAACAGTAAAGAAATTAATAGTTATCATTCTGTAGTTCAGAAATGACTAGAGGCGAATGATCCATCGGGGAAATTTTACATTTACGCAAAGTGTAATAAGAAATTTAAAGTTAAACAAGTACATACATAACATATTGACAATAAAAAAATTAATATAGAAAAGAAAAAAAATTAAAAACTTAAATTGAGAAGAGCCTTGACCCTAGAACTATCCATACCGAAGAGAAATGTTTTTAACTCTTTTACAAATAAAGTAATCTGAAAGAGTTTTCGTATATGCAGTGGTAATTTATTGAAAAGTCTTGGTGCTGCCGTAGTGTAGGATTTAAGGCAAATCGATTTTTTTGAGAATTTTATATTGGATATTGTTATTTATTTATTCTTAGTCCGTATGTATTCGAAGATCTTAATATGGCACTATATCCACTTCACAAGAAAAGTTTTTAAAACTTTAAAAATGTGTAGGTGATTTAAAGGAAGAATACAAGGACAGGAAAAGTGGCCAGCTGTGGGCTAGTCGATTTCGTGTGCACATTATGCTGATGATGTGCTTCTGGGATGTGAGCAATACTTCAATCGTGTTTGTTATAAGCATCCCCCAGCTTGCGATACCGTATTGTAATTTAGACTGGACAAGACCGTAGTAAAACATCAATACAATTTTTTGTCGACAGTGTACTTTTAACAAATACATTTTACGAGTAACAGATAACGTATACCGTTTGAGGTGCTTGACATGCGCCTTCCAAGTCATATTTTTCAATACACCTAAATATTTGAAACTCCTATTTTGAAACAATTTGGACTGCACATTTTATCCTCTTGGTAGTTGGAATATGAACTAGAGTGAAAGATGGCATCACAGTAAAGTGGACAAATACTTTTTAAACTAGTATGAGTAGAATAAATAAATCTCTAATTGGATTGCTGACATTAAAACATTTTCATGTTATATATGTATGTTATAGGCCATATGTTAAGGCCCTGTCGTCAGCAAAGGCTGCTGTAGTACTACTGAGATTCTGATAAAACAATCAATTAACATATATCAAAAATAACCAAGGACCTAACACTGAACCCTGTGGTACACCTATTTTTACTTTCAGGGGGTCACTACAATTACCATTTAATTTAACACGTTGAATTCTGTCCGACAAATATGAAGAGAACCATCTGTGAATTACACCTCTTAAGCCTGCCCTGTATAACTTATCAAGTAAAATTTCATGATTCAAAGTATTTTTCCATCGCTGGCCACTACTTTCTCCCATTTTTCGGGCAGTGTACGAATCCCGCTTCAAAAAAATTGTTCATCTTTTGAAGCGATCCAATTTGTGACTTCTTCATGAGATCGGAAGTGTTGATCAGCCACGCCATGTGCCATTGATCGAAAGAGGTGATAGTCAGAGGGAGCAATGTCTGGAGAATACGGCGGTTGGGGTAGGACTTCCCATTTTTACGTTTCCAAGTACTTTTTGACCTCTTTTGCAATGTGGGGTCGAGCGTTGTCGTGCTGCAAAATTACTTTATCGTGCCTCTCGCTGTATTGCGGCCGTTTGTCTTTTAATGTTCTGCCCGAACGTATTAATTGCGTTCGATAACGAGCACCTGTGATTGTTTCTGCACCAAATGCAGAGCATGATCTTGGATCTGTGGACATTCGGTTTGGCCATCGACGTGGAAGCACGGCTGGGATATCCCCATGATTTTTTGCGTTTAGGATTATAGTAATGAACCTATTTTTCGTCCCCGGTCAATGCGATGCAGAAATCCTTTTCGTTTTTTGCCTTTGACGCAATTGTTCACAAACACACAAACGCCGTTCAACGTCTCTTGGTTTCAACTCATATGGGACCCAAGTTCCTTCTTTCTGAATCATGCCCATGGCCTCGAGACGTTTTGAAATGGCTTGCTGTGTCACTCCCATTGATCGTGCCAATTCTTCTTGAGTTTGACGCGAGTCTTCACTCAGCAATGTCTCCAATTCTGCATCTTCGAAAACTTTCTCTCTTCCACCACTATGCCGGTCTTCGACGTTAAAATCACCGTTCTTGAAGCGTTCAAACTACACACGGCACGTTCTTTCACTAATAGCGTCCTCACCATACATAGCATTCGATGAGATTCAGCCACTGTTTACTACATATTGAAACAAAACAGTTACACCTCCCGCAAATGACGAGAATTTAGCTCGTAAACTGACATTTTCAATCGAAAACAACTTTGTGATGCAGACACAAATCGACTAATGTTTGAATGGTGTTCTGTTGACCGAGGTCCAAGCCCACTGGACCTGACGCCTGCGATCTGTTTTTCTCGACCGCTACTTACCGTTATCGCCACATATCGGCAAACGGCGGACGCAAAGTTGTACACCTTTATATACATATGTATATAATAATAATACAATATGTATACATATATAATAATATACCAGGTGCGCAAGTTTAAAATGTCGTTTTTTCATGAAAAATACGCAATTATTTAACAACAATGGCAAAACATTTTTTATTCAAAGTATTGGCCCTCGCTTTCTACACATTTTATCTATCTCTCGGGCAATTTATTGATACCATTCCAAAAGAAAGCTTCATCTTTCATTGATATCCATTCATAGAGCCATTTTCGTACATCCTCGAAAGTCTTCAAGTGTTGTTCAGAGAGTGCGTGTCCCATCGATGAGAAGAGATGTTAATCAGATATGTTTCAGGGTGGGCTAGGAGTTCCCAACCAAGCGAAGAAATCGTTTCTTTGACCACTTTAGCTGAATGTGCAGAAGCGTTGTCATGCTGCAGAATGCCTTGCCGTGTCTTCGAGCCCATTCTGGGCGTTTTTCGATCAATGCGTGGTTCAAATTGATCATTTGTTGTCGGTAGCGGACGGTATTAACTGTTTTGCCGGGTTTGAGAAGCTCGTAGTACACTACTCCCTTCTGATCCCACCACACACACAGCATTGTCTTCCTCCCAAAGCGATCCGGTCTTGCACTCGATGTTGATGGTTGTCCTGGCGTTACTCATGATTTTTTACGTTTGGGATTCTCAAAATATAACCATTTTTCATCGCCAGTTACAACCCGATGCAGAAAATCCTTTCTTTCGTGGCGTAAAAGCAGCATTTCGCACACAGTTTTTCGTTTTTCCATCTATCGTTCGTTCAGTTCGTGTGGAACCCATTTTCCAACCTTTTGAATCTTTCCCATGGCTCTCAGGCGATCGGAAATGGCTTGCGAGTGACATTCAACTGCTCCGCCATCATTTGTTGTGTTTGTGTATCGTCTTCGTCCAATAATGCTTGTAATTCGTCGTCTTCAAACTTTTTTGGTCGATTTTCGCGTTCTTTGTCAATAACATTGAAATCGCCACTATAACATTGAAACGTTGAAACCAGCGTTCACAAGTCTTGACGGTTGGAGCAAGATCGCCGTAAGTCTCTACAAGAATTCGATGACTTTCCGATGCCTTTTTCTTTTGATTGAACAAGGAAACCATTACATGCCGCAAATGCTCTTTATTTGGCTCAAAATTCGACATGTTTAACACGAAAAAGAAGTATGCTACTAACTCGTAAACAACTAAACGAATATGACGTTTTGTAGCGGGCTGTCATACCAACAAAATGGCGCTTTGGGTTCGAAGTATACTTCAATATGTTTTATGCGCCATCTCTTGACAAAAAAACGACATTTTAAACTTGCACACCTGGTATATACATATAAAGGGTGGTCCAACGAAAACGCACGATGATAATTGTAAATAAAACAAAAAGTTTTCAGAGAATTATCTTAATATTTTTTATTATGATAAAAGAAACCCATCAAAGCAGAGAAATGTTTCTCTTCTTGTAAAGGCAACATCTACATAAACGACTGGCTGTCATATGAAACGAAGATGCTACTGAAAGAGGCGAAAACAGCAAAGAGGAATCATAAATATGAGTTTCTCTGGGTGAGACACGGCAGAATAATGAGGCGTAAGGCTACTGGAACGGAGATCAAATTCATCAGGTGTATTGATGATCTAAATTGTTTATAATAATTATTCATTTATTTTTCTTTTATTAATCTATACATTAGTTATGCATTCTCAATCTAATGAATTACTTGATCTCTATGATACTAATCCTAGTAGTAATGTTTTTTTTTGGTCCTTATTATGATTCCCAATTAAGTGACATTACTATCCTTCATCAAAACATATGTATGAGAAAAAACTTTGATAGTTTCTGTCTATATTTGAATAATTCTTTAAAACACTTCCTGATGTTATAGTTTTATCTGAAATATGGATCTTTGACCATGAATTATCCAATTATTCTATATCAGGCTTTGACTTACATATATGCCAATTGTAACGAAAGTTATTCATCTGGCTGAATTGCAATTTTCATAGAACACAATATTGTGATTACGAAGATTATCTCACCTGATTTGAAAAGTGCTGATAGTATCATTGTTAAACTTAAACTTAACAATAGTGTTTCCATTGACATTATCTGCGTATATCGGCTTCATTCTGTACTTCAAGATGTATTCATAAGAGATATTGAAGATCTCCTCACCGGAACTGTAAGTCAATATGCTTTTATGGTTGGCGATATGAATATTGATATACTGAATCTCTGCTGATTAGCGATACTTACTTGCTACTCCTTTCTTTTCTAGGTTTTGAATCAGTTATAAATGTACCAACTAAAATAACTTCATCTACAAAATCGTGCATTGATCATATCTTTAGTAGAGTTATAAATTCTCATTACATCCGCCCTTTTGTACTTGAATGGGACGTAACTGATCACTTCGCTACTGGGATCTCCATCTCTAATATCTTTGCGAGCTCTAAACGAAAGTGAATTTCATAACTACTCTATCCGATCATATTTCTAATAGTAAGGTTGTAACAAAAAAACGTAAGCTCAATAAAATCAAACCGTGGATAACAGATACTCTGTGTGAGGAAATATATGCCAAAAACATGTACTATATTAGAAATAGAAATAAATTACATTTACCACATGTTAGAAACGAAAGTGAATTTCATAACTACTCTATCCGATCATATTTCTAATAGTAAGGTTGTAACAAAAAAACGTAAGCTCAATAAAATCAAACCGTGGATAACAGATACTCTGTGTGAGGAAATATATGCCAAAAACATGTACTATATTAGAAATAGAAATAAATTACATTTACCACATGTTAGAAACGCCTACAAGCAAATGCAACGGGATATTCATGAAAAAGTATATAAACAGAAAGAATCGTATTATAAAAGAAAGTTTGATGAAAATTCATCGAATCCCGAATAATGTTCCATTTATAAATAGTCTGCTAGGAAAGGGAAATGATGAAAACGGCCCGAAAAGAATAAAGTTTTTAGACAGTGTGGTATCAGAAGAAGGGGTGGAAATTGCAAATAATTTTAACTTATTCTTTAAAAACATAGTTGATAGCCATAAGCCCACCTCTTCGTATTACACTACAAATGTATATTCAGATTCCTTTGTTGATCTTGAAATCCTTCCAACATTCTTTTTCGCTGAGGTGAATGAAGCTGAAATTTTGCGTGTTGTAGCAAATTTAAAGCCGAAGAATTCCTGTGGAATAGACGGTCTTAGCACCAACGTCTTAAAAAAAATTAGTAATTGGATAATAAAACCTTTAACTTTCCTTATAAACAACAGCTTTAAAAGCGGTATATTCCCTAAGTGTCAAATGTGATCCGAATAACTATAGACCGTTTTCATTACTCTCTGTCTTCTCAAAAGTCTATGAAAAGATTTTAACTAACAGAATGATAAGTTTCTGTGAAAATTACAAAATACTTAGCAACTCGCAATATGGATTCATGAAGGGAAAATCTACCGAAGATGCTATTCAGGCATTTTTGGAAAGTATAAACCGTGAAAAAATAGAGGTAACAAAACTGCCGCTTTGTTTCTCGATTTGACAAAAGCATTCGACTTAGTCAATCACAAATTAATGCTAAAGACACTCTATAGATACGGTTTTAGAGATAATATATTAAACTGGATAGCTTCATATCTTGAAAATAGAACACAGCTAGTTCGTGTGAATAATTCTCTAAGTGATCCAATTTTGTGCGCGAAGTCAGGAATTCCCCAAGGATCAGTTCTAGGACCTTTGCTTTTTCTAATATATATCAATTCAGTTTTTAGTCTGTCACTCACTGGGCATATTATCGCTTTTGCTGATGACCTGGTTTTATTCTACACTGCTCCTAACGTAGAAGGACTTAAAACAAAAATGAATTCCGATCTAGTAGCCCTGCAACATTGGTTTTCATTTCATGATATGGTTCTAAGTAGCAAATCTAAGATGATGTGCTCTCCTAACAAACGAAGTCCCTATCCAAGGAGTTGATATACACGATGCAGGGTGTGATCGTTACAATTGCAATAATTCGTGTATGCAACTTGAATATGTACTCGAATATAAGTACCTAGGAGTTACTGTGGACTGTAAGCTTAACTGCAAAGCGCACATAAAAAATGTAAAGAAATTCTTATATATCGCGTTAAATAAAATATATCACCTACGTAAGCTAGTCCCACAAAACCTACTTAGATCAACTATTCATTTGTCAATTCCCGATTAGAATATGGAATTTCCTGTTGGGGCAGTGCTTACATAAATAATCTCCAACCTCTTATAACAGCACAGAAAAAAATATTAAGAGTTATTCTCTGCAAACCCAGATGGGAGACTTCTTTTCCATTATTTCAAAAAGTTAACGTTCTGCCTCTTAGACATTTATACGTGTACAAAGTGTTAAGATTGTTTTATTTGCGAAGTGGTTATAACAACTTATCTGGAAGTAATATAACTTACTCATTAAGGTCAGCAAACAATGTTGTTGTCCCAAGAGCCAAAACAGAGCTTTTTGGACGTTCCATAACTGTTATAGCTCCACAATTATACAACAAACTTTCTGAAGATATACGCAATGCATTGGAAACTCACAAGTTCCTGAAAAATCTAAGAATATGGCTACTATCCAAATTAGATGTGGAAGATCTATTTCTCATACATTCTTTGTAAAGTTATTGTTCTTAAACATTAATTGAAAGGTATCATATAAACCCGTAAACCGCCTCTTGATTAAATCTTCGTCTTTGTCCACTACACACTATACTCCTTGCGCGACTCACAATATAGAAAAAAAAAGTATACTTTTAGTACAAATTGCACTTAAAACTGGTGTTTATACCACAAGTGCTAAACGCGAAATTCATGTCAATAGAATAATTCATGGTTAAAATCCTTTATTATCTTGTTGCTCTATTGTAATTAATTAATGAAAATGAAAAATGTTTAACTTAGTCTAATGAAAAACTGATTACAAGAATTGTTATCAATTGTTATAATTGTTATATTTAAAGGAAGGTAAACATTTTTAATGTAAATTGAAATGAATGAAATAAATAAATGAAATGAAAAATAATAATATATATACATATACATATATAATGTATATGTATATGTACTTATACCATATATTATTAATATACCTATATAGTATAATAATAATAGTACGAACTCGGTAATTCCAATCCTTGATACTCGCAAGTGCTCGATTATTGGAACAGTATAAAACATAGCATTATAGTATAACCTTATAAGTGCATTTAATCAAAACAAAAATATCTCAATAACACATAATATACAGCTCTGTGAAAAAAAATAGCACCATGTTGAATTTTGTACTTATCTTACAAATTGCGTGCTGCTCTATTGATATTAACACAATGCATCTACCGAAAAATATCTTTAGTGCATTCAGTTGCATAATGAAAAGAGAAATTCACCCAAAACTCTTAGTGTTTCCGTTGATTTGTGATAATAATTCCTGTTAACCGTTGAGAGGGTAAATTTGTGGAAACGCAAATGTGTGAAAAAAAATAGCACTGTGTTATTCTGTGTGTTATAGTAGTGTATATTCTAGTTTACATATTTGTTTACATTTAACCATATCAAGGTAAGTTATTTAAATAAGGTGAAGTTAATATCTCATAAATGCAATGTGTTTACCAGCTAAAATGGGTCGCGGTAGACATTGTACTACAGAAGAACGTTCATTAATAAAAAAAAAGAATTTCTGTGGGGAAAACGTAGAAATATATTAGAGAACAAGTTGGATGTTCTAATAAAGAAAAAAATGATTGCCAATGCAAAAAAGTATGTCCACCAAGAAGAAAAAAGCGGCAGGAAACCGAAATTTACTCCTATCGATGAACGACGTATAACGATATCAATAAAAGAAAATCAATTTATTACTTCTAATAAAATAAAAGAGGAATTAAATCTATCTGTAAACCCTTCGACAATAAGGAAAACCGAATAAAGAAAAATTTACCTGCGAAAAGTCCATATACCATTATTGACAGAGGCCCACTTTCAAAAACGGAAGAAATTTGTATCGGATCACTTGCATTGGGAGCCACTAAATGGCATAATATAATATGGACCGATAAGTTCCATATGAGATGAGTTACTGTATTTGGGATTCCTGGTACCAGAACATTTGTCCGCAAGCCAAAAAACAAAGAGTTCAAGCCAGAGTACACCATTAAGACAATTAAGCACGGCGGCGCAAAAATAAACATATGGGGATGCTTTTCATATAATGGTACTGGTCCCCTATTTTGTATCAAACCCATAATGTCCGATAAAATTTATGTTGATATTATAAGCGGGATCTCAAGTGGGTCCTGCAGGAGGATAATTACCCTAAGTATACGAGCAAATTAGCGAAAGAATTTTTTTTGCTAGAAATAGGGTTCAGCCTGTGGTATGCAAATATGATAGACAAATTCGGTATGGGCAAAGTTTCGTAGCACATTACGATAGTATAGGCGTTTTTGGTTTGAACAAGTAAGGAAAACTTACCGAGTTATGCCCAAAATTGTTGTACAATCTTTAGATAGTTATAATTTTGAAAGAAAAAGTATATACAATGTTATAATGTAATTATAAGAAAAAAAAAAAATAAATTCATAAAAATTTAAGGACTCTAACTTCAACTAAAAGTATATTTCATAAAAGCAGGGAACAATTGTTTTGATATTTATATACATACATATATAAAGTATTGAAAAGATACCCAGCGATACCTATCGCTTGTCGTAAAAGGCGACTAAACAAAGGTAAACAAAAATCACATCTAGGCAATTTAGAAAACACCAAGGTGAGCCTAGGGACACATATACCACCATTAAACTGCCCCACAAGTGTGCATGCAAATCAGTGGGTTGACACGACTGGAGATCACCGGTGTTGTAAGAGTAAGATCAATCAAAAAAAAAATAAAAAATCTGGAGCATGCCGTGTCAAAAAGGAAGGGAAGAAAGAAAACGGTCAAACCGTAGCATTATGGAAAAGAACGCTAAAAGGAAAAGCACTACCCCGCCAGGCACTACTAATGGTCGTGATCCTGGGACGAGCAGCAATGCTCGGGTCAGAGCTATAGGATTTCCGGGGGATAGCAAAGTAATGCAACGGCGTAAGCCACATTTAAGAGTCGCGAGTTGGAACGTTGAAGCATGAGTGGGCGCAGCTATGAGCTTGAAGAAATGATGGTTAGAAGGCGAGTAGACATCCTGTGCGTACAAGAGACGAAATGGCGAAACACCGGTAATCGGGCACGTTTCTTGGACGTTAAAACAAAAGCCTACAAGATGTTTTACTATGGATTGGAACAAGGAAAAAACGGAATCGCCATCATCCTTGCGGCAGAGTTACTTGGCAACGTCTTAACCATTTCAAAGTCCAGTGACCGTTTGATGGCTCTCAAATTGGTGATGCATGGTGAGGTGTGGAACATCGTAAGCGCATATGCCCCTCAAGTAGGATGCGAACAAAAAGAAAAAGATGCATTCTGGCTAGATTTCCACAACCTTGTCAAAATCATCCCAAAGGAAGAGCTTTTGTTTGTTGGGGGAGATTTAAACGGACATGTCGGGAAGACAAGCGAAGACTATGAAGGCTACCACGGAGGGCTGGGATACGGCACCAGGAACTCTTCAGGTGAAGATATCCTAAACATGTGCAAGTCGTACGGTCTTATAGTGCTAAATACCATGTTCGTCAAACAAAGCCGGCACCTGATCACTTATAGCAGCGGCGAAAATGAAACTCAAATAGACTATCATTTGGTATCCAGTTTCATGAAGCCACGAGCTAAAGATTGCAAAGTGATCCTGGGAGACGCGATCGCCCCTCAACACCGTCTCCTCCTGACTGAATTTTTTATGGATGCGAGAAAGAAGTCAAAGCAGCAAACGAAGGTGTCTGAGAGAATCAAGTGGTATAAGCCGGATAAAGGAAAAGGCGAAGCTTTTATCGCCAACATGGAAAACTACCTCTCTTCCATTATCGATGAGGTCGGTAATGAGGAGTGCAGAGCACAAGACATGTGGGATTCCCTACAACAATCTGGTGAAAAGGTATATAGATGTTGCAAAGGTATCGCGAAGAAAAAATGCGCCGAATTCAAAGCGAAAAGCATGGAAGTCCTCTATCAGGAGTTGGAAGAAATATCGTCTTCCGCGTCTGACAGGAACCAGGCTACCCAGGAGCTTCGACAAAACAATTTGAACAAAGGAGCAAATATCTTTAAGATAGCCGCCCAGAGAAGAAGAAATGCTCAGGAGATTCGTTTCCCAAAGTTTATTAACAATGCTGAAGGCCAACTCCTTGTGGAAGACGAAAAAATTCTCCACAGATGGCGACAGTATTGCGAGGAACTTCTGAACGAACAGTTTCCCCGAGTGTACTTTCCAAGAGCCGCCCCGAATCATGCCGAAATATCCGACATCACAGTCGAAGAAGTTCGGTACGCGGTTAAAAACTCCAAGAAAAGAAAAGCTGTTGGGCCGGACGGGATACCCTCTGAGTTCTGGAAAAAGATGGGAGACATCGGGTCTAGATGGCTCATGGTTCTTATCTCCAAACTTATGAGAGGCGACACTATGCCTAATCAATGGAGGGAAAGCTATCTTCTTCCATTGCACAAAGGAAAGGGTGATACGCGAAATTGTGATAACTACCGTTCTGTCAAGCTGATGTCGCACACCATGAAGATCGTTGAACGGGTATTAGATAGCCGACTGCGAAAAATAATACGACTATCTGATGACCAGTGCGGGTTTGTCTCGGGTAAATCAACAACAGATGCAATCCAAAGTATAAGGATCATGATGGAAAAGCATCGTGATTCTTCAAAGGACTTGCATATGGTGTTGGTTGATTTCGAGAAGGCCTTTGACCGGCAACCAAGAGATCTTTTATGGGTAGCGCTAAGACAAAAAGGAGTTCCAGAAACCTACGTGCGAGTGATTATGGACATGTACGAGAGAGCAACGACAAGAGTAAGATGCACCGCAGGAGTCACCGAAGAGTTCGCAATCAAAGTCGGTGTACACCAAGGGAGCGTCCTCAGCCCACTGCTTTTTATAGCAGTCCTTGATTGCTTGCTTGAAGGAAAAGTGACGGACCCCAATGTGCACCAGCTATTCTTTGCTGACGATGGAGCCATTATAAGTCCCAGGAAGATATTATACCCTTATTGACAAAGGCCTACTCACAAAAACAGAAGAAATTTGCATTGCAGATTACTTGCATTGGGAGCCAACTAAATGGCGTAATATACTATGGACTGATGAGTCCAAAATTGTTTTATTTGGGACTCCTGGTACCAGAATATTTGTCCGCAGGCCAAAAAACAAGGAGTCAAAGCCACACTACACCACTAAGACAATTAGGTACGGCAGCACAAAAATAAACATATTGGGATGATTTTCACATAATAATACTGGTCCCCTATTTTATGTCAAACCCATAATGATCGCTAAAAGTTATGTTGATATTATAAAGAAAGTTATGTTGCCTTATGCTGAATGGAATATGCCTCTTAAGTGGATCCTGCAGAAGAAAAATGACCTTCAATATACGAGCAAATTAGCGAACGATATTCTTGCCAGAGGTAGGGTTCAGTTTATGCAATGGCCGGCTCAGTCGCTAGACCTGAAACACATCGAAAATCTTTGGGCAGATGCTATGAGGCATATGTTCCACAACTTATAAAAACCGTCTAAAATGAAAAAAACCCTACATATTTTCCAAAAAAAACCGTGCCAAACAAGCAATTAATTTTTATAAATATTTAATTACTTTATTGTGAATTTTCAATCCATAAGAAAAGCATATAAAAATGAAATTAGAAATAAAATTCCTTTCGCAACTATCCATCGTCACTAGTGCGTCCGTTCAGACTGGAACAAAATATCTTTCATTAGATATGACTAGTATAATATTCGAGTTTGATTCAAATAAAGAATTTTGTTCGTCATTAACAGCCTCAGTTAAAATTAAGTGGCTTACAGACTGTCTTATTCCTCCACAAGCTTTTAAGTTTTAATTTTTTTTTTATTTCGTGCTAGAACAAAAAAATCGTGTAAAAAAATTGTCTAATTTGCGAACTGTGTTATTTCAAAATTGTGTAAGAGTGTTATTATATATATTATTATTATATATATTATTATTATATATATTATTATTATATATATTATTATTATATATATTATTTTTATATATATTATTATTATATATATTATTACATATTATATATGTTATTATCTTCTTCTTCTTCTACTTTTCCTTTTTTCTCCGGTGTTATGGTCAGAAGTGTAGGACCATAACCTTCCCATTTAACTGCATTCCTACTGGTCCGCTTGTGGGGTCCGCCGGTTTGACCTCAGAAAGTAGCGGCAGGCTTCCCGGTTTGTGATTACTTCATCGCTGAGGCCAATCAAATGCTGGTGTTTTTGCATTTGTTTGCACCAATTGTGGTTTTTTAATTATCGTGGTCATCGATTTGAAAAACGTAGTTTTGAGAAAAACACATTTAAAGATTTTCAATGTAGATACGGTATTATAAAGGGTCCGCCATCTAACTTTTTTTTTCAAGTAGTGCTTATTTCGTGAATGGTAACACTTAGCTCATGTCTGATTTGACAGATAATTAGTTTTATCCTTCCGCTGAACGAATATGGTTGTGTATACGCTTGAACAACGCTGGGAAATATTGCGACATTACTTTGAAAATCATGGTAAGCAAAATTGTCGCATTTGGGGCACAGAAAACCCGCACGCATACATTGAAAAGCCGGTGTACTCAAAACGAGCCACTGTTTGGTGCGGATTTTGGTCCAGAGGCATAATTGGGCCATTTTTCTTCGAAAATGAGCAAGGAGTGGCCGTTACAGTCAATGGCGATCGTTATCGGGCCATGTTGAACGAATTTTTGTTCACAAAAATTGAAGAGGAGGATATTGGCAACATTTGGTTTCAACAGGACGGCACTACGTGCCACACAGCCGAAGCTACACTCGATGTTTTGCGCCCTGTTTTTGAAGATCGCATTATCAGCATTATGAAGATTGCACTAATTGTACAGGGTGCACCATCTCATATGGGTCGATGTAAACTTCGAATAACTTCAACAATTGTCAACCGATTTTCATATGTCATAGCATTTTGGAAACGTCAATTCAGTACGCGCGAAAATAGTTTCGATGTTCATTAAAAATGAGTACTCGATTGTGCTAACTCAACGTGCGTATCGTGATCATGTTGCGCTCAAAAAAGATACAATTCGTCGTTGGGCCTCGAATTTTTTTTCAATTTGGTTCTGTGGCAAGCCCTCGTGAGCACACTCAGGCCACGTCCGCAGCGTTCAAACTCATCTATTCAGTCTGCGAAGGCCAGTGTTCAAGAAGACTCGAGTTTGTCATATCGGCGCCGTTCGCAGCAGTTAGGCATCAGTGGGACCACTTTGCGATACTTGAAAAGCAAGGTGTTTGCTGACGGCCCGAAGACAATAGCACAGCTCAAAAGAAACATTCGTGCGGAAATCGCAGAAATTTCGTCCGAAATGCTCGAAAATGTCATGGAGAATGCGCGAAAACGAGCCCATTCTTGCATCGGCATAAGACAGTAAATTAATTGATATTGTTTTCAATAATTAATCAAAATAAATTGTAAATTGAATAAAAGTTTTTGAATTTCCAAAATCGGTTGAGAATTGTTGAAGTTATTCAAAGTTTACATCGACCCATATGCGATGGCGCGCCCTGTAGGATATCTCGGAAACTATTCATCGGTCAACAATTCATTGACTTGAAATTTTTAGAAAATATTTTCGAAATATACTTCAAGAAAATGCAAAGAAAAAAATTCGATTTTTTGAAAAATCTAACTACATCTCACCCAATAAGTCGTCCATGTCAGACGTTGGTAACTTTATTTTAGTCGAAAAAATAATTTCTCGTTGAAAAAACTCGAATTCATTAGATAGAGGCCCATTTTTATTATAACAATTGAATTTGTTATAAACAATTAACGTCAACAAAAAGTAGCCTATAACCTCCCCCAACGTCTCCCTCTTTGAGTCTACAAAGTTTCATTGTCATTGACAGACGCAAGAAATTTATAGATATAGATTACAAGAGTTTCAAGTTGGTAAAACAACAAAACAAAAATGTTAAAAATCCTAACCTGTGGAAGCAGACTATTTTGGTGGACGCCCCCGCAAAACATCATTCAAAACTAATAGGAGCATTAAGAATTGTGTGCTTAAAGATCCATTTGCAACGAGCTTAATCATCCTATAGTCCCGAATACTGTTAGAAGGGCTATTGATTTCTGACTGTAAACGTCTATAATCAGGGTTGAATTTGCGAAAAATCATATCAACTGCTCTATAACCGAATGGAGAAGTGTTCTTTTCAGTGTGGAAAGCAAATTCAACTTGTTTTACTCGGATGACAAGAGAAGAGAGAGAAGAGGTTGAAGAGTTAGGCGCTCAAAAGGAACTCGCTTATATGAAGCAAATCCACAGTCAATGAGTCTCGGTTTTGTTTGGGGCTGTTTTTCAGGTGCAGGCCCCGGCGCCATACACTAAATTACCGGAATAATGGACCGTTGGGAAAATTGGGGAATTGGGAAAAGATAGATCATTTTATTTCGTATAATGGTGTGTACAAAGGTAATTGTTACCGCAGAGTATAATTTAGAGATGTGATATTATAATATCCTTCTAAAGCAGGGGTTTCCAACCTTTTTGTACTCTAGAGCACATTCTAAAATATCGGTAATGTGGCGGGCACCACCTATTTTTAATCGACAAACTCCTTCCATAACTTCTCATTTTCCCATAATTTATTTTCTTATATTCATAATTTGTAAATAAAAAAAAAACAAAAATGTTTCAAAATAATAAATTATTATTCAAATTTCATACACACGGAGAAATGTATTTGCAAAACGTAAACAAAGTAAACAAAAAACAAATACAAAGAAAACATTTTATAAAAAATATAATATCAATATGTCAATGTGATCTTTGGCATTGCATATTATTGGCCAGTGCTTCATAATTAGGTGAGTATGACGATAATCCTGTTAACAAACAATCATAAAGATGCTCATCGGTGAGTCGAGATCTATATCTTGATTTTATTAAGTTCATGTTTGAAAACAATGATTCGCATAAATATGTTGAACCGAAAAATGATTCAATTTTATATGCCGCTTTTTTCAAAAATGGGAACTTTTCTCTGTCCACTGTATTCCAAAAGTCCCCTGATATTAAGGATTTTAGCAAAATATCATTCTTAAGGCCCAACATTTCTAACTCTACTTCTTCTGTCTTACCTTGAACAAAATGTGCAATACATGCGGCCATTTCCATTACATTTATTTGGCAAGTAAAAGGATTGATACAGAAGGAAACAATATGCTCGATAAGTGTAAACTGCGAAAATCTCTCTTCAAACTGGGTTTTTAACACTTGAAGATGCTTAATAAATAATGACCCGTTCAATTCATTGTTATCTAGCATTTTCTTCATATGTGGGAAATGCACGAGAGAATTGATCTGCAGATGTGACATCCACAAATCCAATTTAGCTTTAAATGACTTTACAGAGCTTATCATTTTAGCTATGTTTTTGTCTTTCTCCTGCAACTCTAAATTTACAGAATTCAATTTTTCCATGATGTCTGTGAGAAAGCCCAAATCAATCAGCCAGCGAGAGTCAGCTAATTTATCATAATTTTCCTTTTTATCGTCTATAAATGTTTTTATTTCTTCAATTAAACTCACAAATCTTGTAAGAACCTTTCCTTTACTGAGCCAACGTACTTCAGTATGCAGAATAAGATCATGTTCTTTATCTTCAGTATCTTCTAAAGGGCCTTGAAAAGTCGGTCTTGTAAAGGAGCTGCTCGAATAGAATTGATTATTTTTGTAACTATTTTCATAACGTGTTCAAATGGCAATATTTTACAACACAGAGCTTCCTGGTGGATAATACAGTGGTAGGACACAAAGTTTGAAAATGATTCATCCTTCTTGCAGAGGGCAAGAAGTAGGTAAAATGTTTTTACCTACCATTGCTGGTGCCCCATCGGTGGCTATCGCAGTAAGCTTGTGCAAAGGCATATTTATTGACTTGGCGTATGTTCTGAATGTATTATAAATATCCTCACCCCTTGTCTGTCCTTTCATATGTAGTATTTGCAACATATCCTCTTTTACTGTGAAGTTACTAAATACCATTCTCACCATAACTGCTAACTGTGCGGTGTCTGTTGACTCGTCAAATTGTAGCGAGAACCAGTCACATATTTCCAAGTCAGTCTTTAACTGAGTTTGTATATCTGTTGAAATTGCATGTATTCTTCTTGTGACTGTGTTATTTGACAACTGTAAGTCTTGTATTGCTGAGACAATTTCACATTTGTTAGAAAATCCATCAAACAAACAATCGGCACCAGTCAAAAATAGTTCTTTGAAAAACTCACCATCAATGAAAGGTTTATTCTTTTTTGCGAGCATGTGAGAAATTTTGAAAGAAGCAAGGGTGGCCTTTTTAGAATTTTCCATATGTCTAGTGAAAAAAGTCTGCTGTGCAATTTGACTTGATTTTAGTTGTCATATTTTTTTCTTTCTTACTTCAGATTTAAGTGGATAATTCTCATCAAAAGTGGCATGAATTGTCTGAAAGTGTCGTTCAACATTATGTTTTTTTGGCACTGCAATACTACTACCACACAACAAACAAACGTATTTATTTTTCAAATTAACGAAACAATATGTTTCCTCCCAGTCAGTATTAAAATTATAGGTTCGTTGTCTTTTATTCGGAACACTCATTTTAGGACTAAAAAAATAAACAGTAATTGAACTACAGTATACCCAGTATACCCAATATAAATGTTATAGAGCACGTCTGTTCTACATTATATGCATAAATCATAATAGATTATCGCTTGTTAATACCATATAATAGAATACGCACCTCGGCCGTTAAAAATTTCCAGAAGGAATATCAAAACTCCTAATTCGTGTTTCGTCAGACGAAGATGTCTCCTAGCTAACAGTCACGACCCGAACGAGGCAGCAATCGCAATCACAATGACAACAACGCGTTTCCAGGCGGGAATGCTATTTGCACATCACTCCTTGTAGAAAGAATGAGAATCAACACAATTCGCAAGAATTAGAACCTCTTCTTACTAATTTAGAAATTACTTACTATTTCAATTGTAGGCACCAAACAAACGAACACGCCGAAAACCCAAAGTGAGCCGATGATCGCCGAAGCAAACGGGACGGCACGAACACGTGATTACTGTCCGATTGGCTGCCGGGGCCATGCTTATTGCTTTCACTGACAGACAGAGCTGTGCCATGTTTTCTGGCGCCTTCGGTGTTCATCGGCTCAGTTCGTGGCGTTTGTTCATTTCGGGGTTTCTGCGTGTACAAGAAGTGATGTGCAAATAGTACTCCCCGTTTCAGGCTAGCATGAAGAGTGTAGTCTGGCTCGCCGCTAGAAAAGTACTGTCAGCAAAGGAACCACTCATACATACAATATCGCACACATACGAACGTATTTCATAAACCTAGGCTTTTATCCGACTTTTCAACAATAAAAAGCTGAGTTGTTCACAAAGCCTACCAAGTGGGGGAAAACAGGTCGTTAAAAGCGACTGGTCGTTATAAACCACTTCGTTATAGGTGACTTCGCCATGGTTTTAAATGCATATTTAAAGTGCATATTGCCCATTTTTAAGAGAATGTTTTAAGCGCACATTTTAGGTTGACCAGTAATTACACTGGTCGGCAAAAAAAAGTCGGGAGCGAGAACTTTGCTATGTGATTTTAATTAGCTTTAGTGTGCTGAATCCAAAACTGTTTAAAGATTGATTCAATCACGTCTAGTTCTTGAGCTTTTCCTATTTAAATAAAATACTGAAATTTACATATTAAATACGTATTTATTATGAAAAAAGTACAAAAATCTCACACATGACTTAAATAATGTAAATTAAAATCTTAAATGAATTAAAATACTAATATAATATAAAAAAATAACTATTTGGTAGATCGCTTTCTTTTATAAGTTATATCTGTTGTTTCAAGATTGATTTTCCAGCAGAAATCAGCTAACATTGCTGGGGACGACTTGCCGTTATATATTTTTTCCATGTGCGCAATATCTTGGTGGAATCTCTCACCATGTTCATCAGACACGACACCAAGATTTTCTGGGGAAAAATCTAAATGCGAATGCAAGAGTATTTTTAATGACATGTTGCATCCCAGTTCTTGATATGAAAAAAGAAGTTCTTGTACCAGTTCTTTGTAACTTGCAGCCCTTATATTTCCAAGATAATTGTGACATATGTTTTCAAAAGCTACCCATGCTCTTTTTTCTTGATTTAAAGTGATTTTTTAGTGAAAAATACTGCACTATCTTTTCATAAGGTGCCATGGCTATCAATTATGATAGCCACACTTTCTGCTTTTATTTCTTTTTTTATTTGTTATTTATATTGTTGAATAAATACAATTACAATAAACTATTATTTGCTATAGGTTCTCTCAAAGATGCACCACATGTGCACTTTATTGCGGTTCATTAAAGGTTTCAAGACTCTCTTAACTGGTCGGAGAACAGGGGATGATAGAACATTTTGAATGTGTGGGCAAATTTGGTTTGCAGGTACAAATTTCGCCTAAGAG
Organism: Merodon equestris; assembly: GCA_958301585.1. Lineage (NCBI taxonomy): Eukaryota > Metazoa > Arthropoda > Insecta > Diptera > Syrphidae > Merodon > Merodon equestris. Next base: position 108,374,251 of record OY284413.1, read on the forward strand.
CACGCCTCTTGAGATTTACTCCAAACTAGTTGACGGAGAGGTGTTGGAGATGATATCAAAAGAAACCAATCGATATGCCCAACAAAACATAAGTACTCGCTCAATATCAAGATACAGCCGATTGAATAAATGGATTGAATCAAAGCCGAAAGAAATAAAAAAATTTCTTGGGTTGATTATGTACGTGGGACTTGTTCCCCTTGGTCGCATTGAAAATTATTGGGTGGGATCTATGATCTTTAAATTCCACGTGCAATTGTACCCCGGAACAGGTTTCAATCTTTGCTCTCATATTTGCACTTTAGAAACAACGAGACAACAAATACGTAAGACCGATTGAGGAATATCAATGGCCTGATGGAAGTTCTACAGAACAATTTTCAGAGAACATTTTTCCCCGCAGAAGACTTTGTTATCGACGAAAATCTCGTGCCATGGAGAGGTCGACTTATCTTCCGACAATATATCTCAAATAAGACGCATCGTTATGGATTCAAACTTTTCAAGCTTTGCTCACACTTGGGCTATGAAAATCTATATGCTGGAAAGTCAGCAACAGGAGAATGCCAAGTTGGACTTGCTAGAAACCTTTGCATGGAGCTTTCAAAGGACTTACTCTTTAGGGTAGGTGCTTATATATAAAAAAAATTATATGAGCTACGAGTTGGCAAAAGAATTGCTGCAAAATAAGACCCATTCTATTGGAACACTAAGGGTAAACAAAAAAAACTTACCAAAATAGGTCCTCCTCGCTAAATTGGCCAGGGGGGAAATTATATCTCGGGAAGATGAAAATGGAACTGTAATTTTAAAATGGTAAGATACCCGTGACGTGAGAATGCTATCTACTATCCATGTCCTTGAAACGCAACCCGTAACACGTCGAAATCCATCTGCAAATTTAGCAGAAAATCAACCGTCGACAGGTGCAAACACACACTGTTTCAAGGCCAAATAATAAACGTGGAGTTTCCTTCAAACCCGCTGCGATACTTGTTTATAATAAGGAAGAATCAGGGATTGACTTGTCTGATCACATGGGTGCGTATGCCACTTTGCTAAGGAAAGGTATCAAGTGGTATTGAAAACTAGGCATAGAACTTTTATCGGGAATAGCAGTTGTCAACGCATGGGTGTTATATAAACATCTTACTCAAGCGAAAATACATATTCGGAAATTTTGGTTCTTCAACTACTTGAATTACCCACAGCCCCCGCTCGTAGAGTTGAAACACCCCGTTCAGCAACGCACCATCTCATAGAGCGTGATCTTCTGATGGGAAAAAAATTAGAAGAAAATTTAGTATCTGCTACAACATGCTGACGGATGGCTTAAAATTGTAAGGAAAATGCTGGCTCTACTACGGCTCTTATTTTTGATCTATTGATCAAGAAATATTAGAATTATAGCAGGTTAAAGTCAACAAATTAATGAAAATATAAAACTTTTGGTTAAAACGCTCCCAAAAATTAACCTAGCCACCCCCCATTTTAGGGAAGTGGGGGGTTAGAAAGAGACAAAAAGTAGCCTATGTCACTCTCCATCCCTTCAACTATCTCCACTTAAAAAATCACGTCAATTCGTCGCTCCGTTTTGCTGTGAAAGACCGACAAACAGACACACACACTTTCCCATTTATAATATTAGTATGGATGAAATGAATGGCGGACCCCACAAGCGGACCAGTAGGAATGCAGTTAAGTGGGAAGGTTCTGGTTCTACACTTCTGACCATAACGACGTATAAACGTATAAACGACGACAAACCCGCACTGGTCATCAGATAGTCGTATTATTTTTCGCAGTCGGCTATCTAATACCCGTTCAACGATCTTCATGGTGTGCGACATCAGCTTGACAGAACGGTAGTTATCACAATTTCGCGTATCACCCTTTCCTTTGTGCAATGGAAGAAGATAGCTTTCCCTCCATTGATTAGGCATAGTGTCGCCTCTCATAAGTTTGGAGATAAGAACCATGAGCCATCTAGACCCGATGTCTCCCATCTTTTTCCAGAACTCAGAGGGTATCCCGTCCGGCCCAACAGCTTTTCTTTTCTTGGAGTTTTTAACCGCGTACCGAACTTCTTCGACTGTGATGTCGGATATTTTGGCATGATTCGGGGCGGCTCTTGGAAAGTACACTCGGGGAAACTGTTCGTTCAGAAGTTCCTCGCAATACTCTCGCCATCTGTGGAGAATTTTTTCGTCTTCCACAAGGAGTTGGCCTTCAGCATTGTTAATAAACTTTGGGAAACGAATCTCCTGAGCATTTCTTCTTCTCTGGGCGGCTATCTTAAAGATATTTGCTCCTTTGTTCAAATTGTTTTTTCGAAGCTCCTGGGTAGCCTGGTTCCTGTCAGACGCGGAAGACGATATTTCTTCCAACTCCTGATAGAGGCCTTCCATGCTTTTCGCTTTGAATTCGGCGCATTTTTTCTTCGCGATACCTTTGCAACATCTATATACCTTTTCACGGCGAGCTTTTTCCTCTCTATTAGTAGAAGAGCACTTTGACCAAGCTTGGAAAGCCATTTTCTTTTCGTGTATCACTGCTTTGGCTTCGTCTGTCCACCACCAGGTTTCTTTTGCGTGTTGGCAGGGGCCTTTAGATGTTCCGAGCAGTGATTTGGCTTTCTCCAGGCCAGATTGTTGTAGGGAATCCCACATGTCTTGTGCTCTGCACTCCTCATTACCGACCTCATCGATAATGGAAGAGAGGTAGTTTTCCATGTTGGCGATAAAAGCTTCGCCTTTTCCTTTATCCAGCTTATACCACTTGATTCTCTCAGACACCTTCGTTTGCTGCTTTGACTTCTTTCTCTCATCCATAAAAAATTCAGTCAGGAGGAGACGGTGTTGAGGGGCGATCGCGTCTCCCAGGATCACTTTGCAATCTTTAGCTCGTGGCTTCATGAAACTGGATACCAAATGATAGTCTATTTGAGTTTCATTTCCGCCGCTGCTATAAGTGATCAGGTGCCGGCTTTGTTTGACGAACATGGTATTTAGCACTATAAGACCGTACGACTTGCACATGTTTAGGATATCTTCACCTGAAGAGTTCCTGGTGCCGTATCCCAGCCCTCCGTGGTAGCCTTCAGAGTCTTCGCTTGTCTTCCCGACATGTCCGTTTAAATCTCCCCCAACAAACAAAAGCTCTTCCTTTGGGATGATTTTGACAAGGTTGTGGAAATCTAGCCAGAATGCATCTTTTTCTTTTTGTTCGCATCCTACTTGAGGGGCATATGCGCTTACGATGTTCCACACCTCACCATGCATCACCAATTTGAGAGCCATCAAACGGTCACTGGACTTTGAAATGGTTAAGACGTTGCCAAGTAGCTCTGCCGCAAGGATGATGGCGATTCCGTTTTTTCCTTGTTCCAATCCATAGTAAAACATCTTGGAGGCTTTTGTTTTAACGTCCAAGAAACGTGCCCGATTACCGGTGTTTTGCCATTTCGTCTCTTTACGCACAGGATGTCTACTCGCCTTCTAACCATCATTTCTTCAAGCTCATAGCTGCGACCACTCATGCTTCCAACGTTCCAACTCGCGACTCTAAGTGTGGCTTACGCCGTTGCATTACTTTGCTATCCCCCGGAAATCCTATAGCTCTGACCCGAGCATTGCTGCTCGTCCCAGGATCACGACCATTAGTAGTGCCTGGCGGGGTAGTGCTTTTCCTTTTAGCGTTCTTTTCCATAATGCTACGGTTTGACCGTTTTCTTTCTTCCCTTCCTTTTTGACACGGCATGCTCCAGATTTTTTTTTTTTTTTTTGATTGATCTTACTCTTACAACACCGGTGATCTCCAGTCGTGTCAACCCACTGATTTGCATGCACACTTGTGGGGCAGTTTAATGGTGGTATATGTGTCCCTAGGCTCACCTTGGTGTTTTCTAAATTGCCTAGATGTGATTTTTGTTTACCTTTGTTTAGTCGCCTTTTACGACAAGCGATAGGTATCGCTGGGTATCTTTTCAATACTTTATATATGTATATAAATATCAAAACAATTGTTCCCTGCTTTTATGAAATATACTTTTAGTTGAAGTTAGAGTCCTTAAATTTTTATGAATTTATTTTTTTTTTTTTCTTATAATTACATTATAACATTGTATATACTTTTTCTTTCAAAATTATAACTATCTAAAGATTGTACAACAATTTTGGGCATAACTCGGTAAGTTTTCCTTACTTGTTCAAACCAAAAACGCCTATACTATCGTAATGTGCTACGAAACTTTGCCCATACCGAATTTGTCTATCATATTTGCATACCACAGGCTGAACCCTATTTCTAGCAAAAAAAATTCTTTCGCTAATTTGCTCGTATACTTAGGGTAATTATCCTCCTGCAGGACCCACTTGAGATCCCGCTTATAATATCAACATAAATTTTATCGGACATTATGGGTTTGATACAAAATAGGGGACCAGTACCATTATATGAAAAGCATCCCCATATGTTTATTTTTGCGCCGCCGTGCTTAATTGTCTTAATGGTGTACTCTGGCTTGAACTCTTTGTTTTTTGGCTTGCGGACAAATGTTCTGGTACCAGGAATCCCAAATACAGTAACTCATCTCATATGGAACTTATCGGTCCATATTATATTATGCCATTTAGTGGCTCCCAATGCAAGTGATCCGATACAAATTTCTTCCGTTTTTGAAAGTGGGCCTCTGTCAATAATGGTATATGGACTTTTCGCAGGTAAATTTTTCTTTATTCGGTTTTCCTTATTGTCGAAGGGTTTACAGATAGATTTAATTCCTCTTTTATTTTATTAGGTGTAATAAATGGATTTTGTTTTATTGATCTCGTTATGTGTCATTCATCAATAGGAGGCAATTTCGGTTTTCTGCCGCTTTTTTCTTCTTGGTGAGCATACTTTTTTGCATTGGAAATCCTTTTATTTGAACATCCAACTAGTTCTCTAATTTATTGGTACATTTTTCCCACAGAAATTATTTTTTTTTTTATTAATGAACGTTCTTCTGTAGTAATGTCTACCGCGACCCATTTTAGCTGGGAAACACATTGCATTTATGAGATGTTAGCTTTAAATTATTTAAATTATGCCTTACCTTGATATGGTTAAATGTAAACATATGTATATGAAAACTATAATATACAATACTAAAACTCTCAACAGAATGACACAGTGCTATTTTTTTTTCACACATTTGCATTTTCACAAATTTACCCTCTCAACGGTTAACGGGGATTTTTATCACAAATCAACGGAAACACTGGGAGTTTTAGGTGAATCTCTCTTTTCACTACACAACTGAATGCAATAGCGATACTTTTCGGTAGATGCATTGCGTTAACATCAATAGAGAAGAACGGAATTTGTAAGATAAGTACAAAATTCAACGTGGTGCTATTTTTTTCAAAGAGCTGTATATATGCATTTTGAAATTCAGAAGGAACATAATTAATATTAAAATCTCCCCTTTCATAACGTTCTCCGATAAAATAGTAACGCACATCGATGTGTTTAGTCCGTTTATGGATCTCCTAGTTTTTAATTGGTTTGATAGCTCCCTGATTATCCATGTTTAAACTTGTTTCGCCCACACCAGTTGGAACCAATTCCAATAGTTGTCGAAGCCATACCATTTCTTTCAATGCTTGCGAAGCCGCCACATACTCAGATTTCGTAGTAGATAGGGAAACACACTTTTGTCTTTATAATGACCAAGACACTGGACCATTAACGATGATGAAAATGTAGCATCACTGAAACTGACTAAATCAAAGTTGTTACTTCTTTTAGAAGTTATACTCATCGTCCTTCCTCGTTCCGCTTATGTACTTTAAGATTCGTTTCACTGCATTTATATGCACCTGGTTTGGTGAATCCCAAGTACCGAGAAACAACTCCTATTGCATAAGCAATGTCCGGGCGAGTAGCAATCGCAAGATACATGAGGCATCCCACAGCTTCCCTGTAAATTTGAGGCCTCCCGAAGACAAAGGTTCTGCATGTGAACAAGTTTCAGCTGGAGTGGATACTGGCCTGCTGAAATCCATACTGAATCTTTGAAGAACACTTTCCGCATATCGTGTTTGACTGACAGAAATAGCACCATTAGATTTCCTTGCCAATTCCACGCCCAAGAATACCTCTGCATCCAACAACATTAATTTCAAATTGCTTCTTCAAAAAATTCACCAACTTAATAGCATCTTGTTTCTCTTTCGCCACAATCAATGCACAATATTGTGCGTTTGTTTACATCCCCTGAGATGAAAACACATGAATCCATTTTACTAGGCTTAAGGCTAAACTCTTTCAGAACGTCAGTGAATTTCTTGTTCTAACACCGAGATGCTTGTTTCAAACCATATAGACTCTTTCGGAGTCCACATCCGTCATTGAAGCCTCGCTCCATGTAAATCTCCTCATTTACCTCCCCGTTCAAAAAGGCCGTCTTTACATCAAATTGCGCAAGCCTTGGACCTTCGTGTGCTGCAATAGCAAATATGGTGCGAACTGACGTAAATTTGGCCACGGGACTGAACATATTTCCGTAGTAAACACCCTCCTCTTGACTAAAGCCCTTTATAACCAGTCTGGCTTTGTATTTCTGTCCTCCATTCAAACCCAAGCTTTTAAGCTTATACACCCACTTATTGCCAATGCGTTTGCAAGTCTTTGTAAGATGTTGCACATACCTGAATAGTGTACAGGATCCAAGTGACGCAAACGTTCTCTCAACGGAAGAGTAAGATTGCCACCATCTTCGCTTGTATCATCATTTTCATTTGCTGACCGAAAGGCGCCATCACTTCCATTAGCACCGTCATCATCGAAATCTGGAATTGATCCATGCGTATAGGTTTCGTTGTTCTTCGAATCCACATCCGGGGTTGATAAAACCACAGCTACTTCTGTTTCTTCATTTGTGTCATTCTGTCTTAACATGACTTGTTGTTTATTCTCTTCCCTTTCTCTGAATGTCAGATCCCTAACTATATCCACTTTCCCACCTGCAAGCAACCAAACTCTGAATCCTTTAGAGTTATCGGCATAACCCACAAATATTCCCCTTTCAGCTTTCTTATTCCACTTTTTGCGTTTTTGTAAATGCTTCAATGCCGAACACTTTAAATTTCACAACTCTAGACTTCCTATCCCACCATAATTCATAAGGATTTTTACCTTTCAAAGAGCTAGTCCCAGTTCTGTTAAGTACATACTCAGCTGTATTAACTGCTTCCGCCCAGATTTTCGTTTCTAAATTCTCCAATTCAACAGAGCCATTTTGTTCAGGAGTATAGGGAACAATAGTCTCGTGACAAATACCATGCCTAGTTAAGAGAGATTTCACACCTTCATTGACAAACTCACAGCCATTGTCCGTTCGAATCATCTTTATTGGACACCGAGTTTCACTTTTTTCGAATGGCAAACTTCCGATTTATGCTTTAAGAATAATACCATCTTATACTCGTAATTCGAAAAATGGTCCTTCTCCTCCATAGGGCCACACACATCAATATGCACAAGTTGTCCTGGTTGATTTGCTAAAAAATCACTCTTTGGAAAGGGCAACATATGTTGTTTACCGAAGAAGCAAGAATCACATGAGAAGTTTTCGTCGTCCTCAAAAGGAATTCCTTCCTTTTTTAACTGGCTACGTATATGCGCTACATTTTGATGAGCCATCCTTTCGTGCCACAGTTTAAGTGGCAAGATTTGATTAGCTGCCATGTTAGCCATTGCACCCTAATACACATCTCGAATAATTGTTCGTTCTCCCACTGCTGTAATACTGCCATCCTTAGCCACAAATTCATATCGCATACTATCAGAAATTAACTTCAAACCTTTGTCCAATGCACGACTTTGTGAAAACAAATGGAAAGAAATTTTAGGTTTTATGTACATATTTACATTACATTATTATTGTACATTATTATGTGCATATTCGAAAGATGTTTTTCGGGCCACGTTTTACCATTTGAAGCAAGAATATTAATATCTCCGATCCCCATAGCAAATATTTCCTCTCCACTTCGTATCTCAATTGGATCAGAAAAACCTCGGTAATTCATCAACCACTTCCTTCATAGGTCATATGATCACTTGCTCCTGAGTCCAGATACCATCGATTATTATTTTTTTTATAGCTAACCATCAGTGCATTTGAGTTTGATTTTCTGCCCTCTGTTCCTTCTACTTCTAGTTCCAGTCCATATTTGTCTGTCATAGGCACCCTTTGCAGCTCACCGCCATTTAGAATCTTGCCTTTACCCGCGATCTCTGAACAATAAGCTAATAAGAAGAGTTAGATACCAGTGCGTTCCCCTTCACTCCACCACTCTCTTTTCCAATGTCCATATTCTTGGCAAGTAAAACACTTACCAGGCTTAGAGTTTTTCACTTTATGCCTTTGCCCCATGTTCTTAGCGATTAGTGCGGTTGTATTGGTTGTATGAAGAGACTGAGATGACATTCGCGTCTCTTTCATTACTAGTCGTTACGTCAAATTTTCCAAAGTTTGCTCTTCTTTGGCTGACGACCCCCACGCACAAAAAAGATATTTGAAATTGTCTGGAAGAGTCATTAATATTTTAGTTATTACCATGCTCTCTGAAACTTTCTCTCTAACATCTCTTAGTTGTCGAACGATGTTCTCCAACTTTGAAATATGTGTCGCGACGTCATCACCCTGTTCATGTGGACATTAGCTTCCGCCCCCAGCTTTGTCCACATTTCCCGTGCATTTGTACAATTGACTACAGCCTAAGTGGTGTTGAACCAATGCTCGTAGCAATAATTTTTGAGCCTTGCTATCGAACGCATCCATGAAATTTTACGATCGTTAAACGCTTCCGCTTCCTCCTTTTGTTCCTGAGGAAATGTGCTTAACCCATTCACATGATCAAAAAGACCTGATGCGTTTAACAAGATCGTCACTTGGAATTTCCAAACTGCGTATTGCTCAGAATTTTGCAATTTTTCCACTTTAAAGAGTTCACTCTCCATTGTCTCTTTTCTTATTCTTTCTAATGATCGTAATATCGTAATAAAGATTTCCCAAACTAATTAATGCGAAAGATTTACCGTATCGAATTTAATTTATAGCGTGTTCTGGACCCATAACCTGTTGACTTATTATTAAACTAATTATTTAACTAATGACTAACTTGCATTTTATACATAGTAACAACAATTCACTTAGTTATAGTATAATGTTAAGTGGGAGCCAGTGTTGCCGATTCAAAATAGATTCAAAAGTTAATTCCGTATTCTTAACACATTAAATAAATCAATAAGAATAAGAAAGTAAATTTCACTTACCAATTATAACTTCTTACATATGTACGTCGGTAGCTTACTTATTCAAAACAATCACTGCGCTCGCGCATATCAGTTACTTTGTGGTAAACAATAGATGGCTATCTCTTTATTACACCGAGATAAATACAGAGCATAGCGAAATTCGTGTCATCAAGGTTCCAAATACCGCTGTCAGTATCGAAATGTAAACAATTTTAATGAAAAAAATTGCTTATAGCAGCAAAACTAAACGTGCTATATAAATTCTGATAATAAATTTTTTTCGATTTAGCGCGTCCATATGTATCAATTCCACATACATATATATGTATGTAGGTACATTGTCTTGCTCATATTATGATGCCGACCAGTGTTATTAAAGTAAAGTATAATAGATAAATAAATCTATATATGTATGTATATAAAAATAGAGCCTTAAAATTGTATTCGTTTGTCGTCGATTTACGCCTTAATGTATTTACCGATTTCAACCAAAACACACCACTTTATTATTGGTCTATACTATATATGGTTTTTGCGGTTTGGTTGAAATCGGAAAACGTATATGTATGTTGTGTGTGTGTGAAGAAACAAATGAATTTCATCATATTTTGGGTTTTTTTTTCAAATATTATCGTTGCATATATTTACATATACGACGATACACATTGACGTCTGTTTTTTTTTTTTTTTTTTTTAACTTTGGAAAACGTATGTGTGTTTTGTTCATGCGGGAAATAAAATATAAATTTTATTTTATTTTTTGTTTTTCCTTCTCAAAATTGTGTTTGTTTGTCGCCGATTGGCGCCTTAATACATCTGCCGATTTAAACTAAAATCACACATCTTTGGTATTGGTCTGTATATGGATTGTGTAAAGTTTGGTTGAAAACGGAAAACTTACATATGTGTGTGTTAAGAAAAAATAAATTTTAGTATACATATTTGTTTCTCTTTAAAATTGTGTTCGTTTGTCGCCGATTCGCGCCTTAACGCATTTAGCGATTTCAAACAAATTTTCACATAACTTTGATATTGGTCTATACATATGTATATGATTTTTGTGAAGCTTGTTTGAAATCAAAAAACCTATGTGTGTGTTGTGGGTGTGTGAAGAAACACATGAATTTTAGTATATTTTGGGTTTTTTCTCTTTAAAATTGTTTTCGTTTGTCGCCGATTCGCGCCTTAACGCATTTAGCGATTTGAAACAAATTTTCAGATATCTTTGATATTGGTCTATACATATGTATATGATTTTTGTGAAGTTTGTTTGAAATCGGCCTCGAGGCGCGGTTATTTGCGCTTGTTTGCCATTTCTTCCTGGCGGCCATTTCCTGGGTCCTCTTTTGCTTCTGTGCATTCTTGGCCCAATAATCCTCCAGGGTCTCCTGGAGGGCAACGATTTAGGTTGCCCTCTGGCTCCCATGTATTATCCTTAAAAGTAGCGTTAGGCATCCTCGACGTGGTGTTTAATGACGCTGAACTTCACACTTATCAAACCAGTAAACAGAAGCGTTGCCTTCTAGCATGGTGATGGTTGCTTCCGAAGTTCAACGTTGAAGCACATGATGATGATGGTGGTGGTGATGATCAAAAATGATGAAAATGAAATAGGAATGACCTTTATTGACCTTTATAGCAACAATATGTCAATTTTGACCTCATTTTCTCACAAGGTTCATCTAATCTATTTAAGATTATCCTTAGCGTAATCGCGAGCAACAAAAGTTGGAGTTTGTTTCTTTCGTAGAGTATAGACTCCGACTTTTACGTGTTTTATGCGTTTTTCGAAAAGTTTACTGTTCTCATAAACAGAGGAAATCGTCCAAAAAGAGGTTAAGGAAATCTTGCCCCTCCTTGATTTAATCCCCATTTTAACCTAAACTCGACTTGTGTAAATCGCTGGACCACGTGCAAGTTGAAAAAAAACAAGATGGCGCCTTTATTCTCGAGTGGTGGAGTCAGCTGACTCACAGGTGTTCCTGTGAAGTGGCCGCATGTCGGGGGTGGTAGCTCTTTAGTATATTTAGATATTTTCTGTAGAGAGTAATGATTTTCTATTTGTAAATGGGTAAAGCATTTTGGTCGCAATCCCAACTTTTTTTTATTGTACGACTGATATGTTCATTAAGAGTCAGTTTCGTATCTAGATATGTCACTAAATACTGCACTGAGGACTCCCAACTTAAAGCTATTCCATTAAGCTGCGAATGTCCGTTGGAAAGAGCAGGGCTTTCTTTTTCGTGTAAAAAAGATTTGCTTGCTTTTATAAGGGATACTATTTTAGCTGTCATCTATCAGGAAAATACATCATCTTTAGACAGGAATTTATAAGAAAGGCTAAGAATTTCCTTCCGCTTCTAGGGAGATGTTTGATATAAATATTTCTTATGAGTCAAGTCAAGCCTGTCTGGCGGATTTTTTAATTGTTGATAAAAAAATCAATATCACTTTCTGATATAAAGATTTCAGCAGGAATTTGATTTGAGTTATTGGTAAGAAAGTTCTGAACTGCATTTTTCACCGCGTCATTTGTTATCGAGGTTTCTTGACTCACGGTGGTTATCTGAAAAATGTTGTGCAAGTGCATTAGCTTTCTCTGATTCCGTAAATAACGAAACTTTGATTAATGGTAAATGTCTGTTTTTATTCCTTACAACTTTGATAACGTTCCAAAAAGATTTGGCATTTTTCTCAAGGCTTTTAAATTTGGTGTTCCATTCTTCATTGCGAAATTTTAAAATTTGTTCGGAAATCATATTATTGAGATTTTTTAATTGGTATCTAAAGCATGGCCGCCAGTCTTGTCTGCATTTTTTTCTAAGCCTAATAAGATCCAAAACTTGGTGGGGAAGTTTAGGAGATAATGTTCTTTGTGAAACCTTTGGTACAGCATTTTCGACTGAGTTTAAGATGTGTGCTTCAAAATCAGTAATAATGGAGTCCCATCTTTGCTGGAAATATTGTCTAGATTCAGTTTTACATTGATTTCTTTTTTGGAAGTAGACCAATTTGCGTTTCTTATATCTAGAATATTTCTCCGAAGCGGAGGATTGTGGTCAGAGCTAAGGTCACTTTTAAAAGTAACCGGACTTTGGTCAGAGTTAAGGTCATTCACCGCAATAGGATGAGTAACATGACTAGGAACATTTGTGATCATGTACAGAAGGATTATAGTGAGAATTTGTAGGAATATATGTTGGGGTAGGAGGAAACAAAACAGAGGAAGGTTGTGTAAGAGAGAGAGGCCCTATGCCTACATTTTAAATAAATCATTACCAACAAGGAAGGTATTACTTTGGTTAATGAATTTAAGAAACTAGGTAATTTTTTAAGCAGTCTTTTTGCTGGCTGTTTGGTTTCCACCAGGGAAGTAGTCACAACAAAATCTTAATAGGACTATGATTTCTCAGTTTGATCTCAACACCCACATTTTCTACAAACTGAGTTTTTATAATATATAAAAGCGAATGTTAGATTAACCGTTTTATAAGCATGGCGACGCCTTCATTTCCTCTTCCAATTCTATCATTCCTGCAATATTTAAAATTAGGTGTAGATAAATTTAAGTCAATTTTTAGTAAGGTTCCAGTGACTTGTGCAATATGTAGGTTGTTAGTATGTAAGAAATTACTAGTGCAATATGTATGTTGTTATTATGTAAGAAATTCAAGAATTCTCTAGTTTTGTTGCGAATACCTCTCGCATTCCAGGTAACAATATTAACATTATGATCTACCATATTTGAATACAAAAATTTGGTCGCAACTGTGCGATAACATTAAACTGTTTAATTTTCGTTTTACAAACTGATAATTTTGTAACCATTTCAATGGCAAGAGAATTAAGTTCCTCGGAAGTAAACAGGTCATTAGTGATGTAGCCAGATGTGTTCTTTGGAATGTTGACATCGATGTTGGAAGGAAAGTAGCTCGGCTCATTGCTGACTTGCCTATTTGAGTTGGTTTGAGAAGTATTCAGCCACGCATTGGATGTTTGTGGCTGAGATATAATTGCTGCTATAATGTTTGCTGCTGATGGCGACTTGGCAGAGAGGGAAAATCGTTCAGAGAAGTGATCGAAATTGGTTCATGTATTGGGTTAGCAGGAGCATGCAATGTTTGTTGAGTATATGGTTTTCTCTTTCGTTCTGTTGATTTTCTCATCAGCTGAATATAATCGGTTCTGTTTTCACATGTTGCATCAGTGGTTTACCTTACAGTTTACGCTGATAGTTCCACTTCACTTTTGTAAGGAAGATGGATCTATATTTTTTGTTTAATTCAGCTAGTTTTATCAACCCATTTTCCAGGGAAACAATATAAATTATCTCACTATAGTGTTTGTATTTTCTAACGACTTTCTTTTAGTCAATGCACTTCAGTCCAAATTTACAATAATTAATTAATTTTTTAATGAGTCGCTATTTAGATCATCCATACCATTTAGTACGACCTTGAATGCTTTAGCACTTTTCAAATCGTAAGAAAAGAGTTGACAGTTCTGAGCTTTTAATTTGCTAATTACTAGGTTATAGGATTCAACAGTGGCACAAATAATTTTTATTCCGATTGATACAACAACTTTGGGGGAACAAACACTTTTTTCACTGCTTCAGATGCGATTTCATCGGTCATATCACCATTATCGCTATCTGGTAGACTCTGTAGTGAACTAAAGTAATTAGCACTTGAGTCTTTCTTGCGAGTACTCATGATTTTAGTTTTTTTTTTTTTATCAAGGACATCGAGTTAGCCTTGATATCCGGAGATCTTGCGCGTTTCGTAATTTTGAAAGATTTTGATAAGTTATGATTCGAGGTAGAAAATCAGGCGAGGATGACATGCACAGGCAAAAGCGCCGCGTTGATTGAACGCTGTGCATTTGTTCTGTCGAATTATCTTAGTTTTACTCTTTAGCAAATATTATCTAAAAAAAAATAGGAAAAACAAGAGCTGCACATCGGAATTAAGGTAACTCATAATCGAAAGGTGCTGCCAGGAAAAGTCTTCCATGGATTTTGTTGGTTGGAGGCTTCATGTGCTCCAGCTTCACACTTTCCAGCCGAACAATAATCCCAAACACACTTCACACCTGATGTAAAGTTGGCTTGAGGAAAAAAGTGTAATGATTTTGTGTTGGCCAGCACAGGGTCGCGATCTCAATCCCATTGCGAACTTGTGGGCTGATGTGGAGAGGAGTCTAGCATCAAAATCTGCAAAGAATTCAGATGATGCCAAGATTTGGTAGCAAATTTACCAAAACGCTGCTGTCTGTTATCGCCAATAAGGGATATCTCACAAAATATTAGTTTTTTTATTTTAATAAACAAATTTGTATAGTACTATTTGGTTTTTGATTATTTCATGTCATTTTTTTAATTATATTTAACCAATTAAAAACATAGCCTACTGAACTTTTGTTTGTTTGTGACATAATTCTATTTTCTCTTTGTTTATGTAAGCAAAGGCATATTGTAGTTGCCGTTTGTCAAAAAAATATATAACATACATATATTTTTAACAAAAAATAAACTACTTTTTCATCCGAAATTGTGTTTCTAATTAATTTTCCACAACTGTATATAATTGTTCTTATATGTTTATATTGTTGTTATTATATATATTGTTGTCATTGTATATATTGTTGTCATTGTATATATTGTTGTTTTTACATACGTTGTTGTTATTATATATATTATTATTATTATATATATTATTATTATTATATATTATTATTATATGTTATTATAATTATTGTTAATATTACTTGACTGAATTTTTTATGGAGGCGAGTAAGAAGTCAAAGCAGCAAACGAAGGTGTCTGAGAGAATCAAGTGGTATAAGCTGGATAAAGGAAAAGGCGAAGCTTTTATTACCAACATGAAAAACTACCTCTCTTCCATTATCGATGAGGTCGGTAATGAGGAGTGCAGAGCACAAGACATGTGGGATTCCCTACAACAATCTGGCCTGGAGAAAGCCAAATCACTGCTCGGAACATCTAAAGGCCTTGGCAGGCGCAAAAGAAAGCTGGTGGGGGACAGACGAAGCCAAAGCAGTCTTCTTCTTTTCCTTTTTCCGGCGTTGTTATGGTCAGAAGTGTAGGACCATAACCTTCCCACTTAACTGCATTCCTACTGGTCCGCTTGTGGGGTCCGCCGGTTCGACCTCAGAAAGTAGCGGCAGGCTTCCCGGTTTGGGATTACTTCATCGCTGAGGCCATTATTCATGGTAGGCCATTGCCCATTCGTTCTAAGTGTCCTGTTCATCTTAGTCTTCACGATTTAATTGCGTCGACAATGCTAGGGACTGGGTCCGCTGAATTCTTGATTGTGTAGTTTTCTCCGTTCGCTCGTTTCTTCGTCCTGTTTTCTACCATGGATTCTCCTAACACCCGAAATCTCCTTTCTTCCTTACTTAGAGATCAAGTTTCACATCCGTAAAGAAGCTTTGTTATGACTTTATAAATACTGATTTTGACATTCCGGGACCAAAGCGTTGTTTTGAATAGTTCCTTCATCGCGAATAACCACGCGTTGCTGATTTGCAGCTTTTATTTATTTCGGTCTTTATGATGTTTTGGCAGCCCGTATGAATGATACCCAGATATGTACATATGTATGTAGATATTTGAACTCGTTCACTTTCTCAAAATGTTCATTGATCCAAGTTGGTCGCTGACCTTATATTTGGGTTCTTTCTCATTTACTTCCAAGCCTACTTCATTTCGTTCCATTATTATACTTTTTGCATATCTAGCAACTGTTTCCTCATTGTCTCCCAACAGGTCCAGATGGTCAGCGTAGGCTAAAGCAGGTGTGATTCCATTAAAGGTTATTCTCCTCTCATTTTCCCGAAGGAATCTCATTATGAATTGCAGTAAAGAAAGTGTTGACAATGCGTCTCCTTATTTCAATCCTTCACGTATCTCGGATGTTCCCAAGTTTTTCGGCTTCCTAGCCTTATAAGAATTTGATTCGTTTTCGATCGGTTAATAAAGTTATATGCCTGTATAAAATCTACCAATAGTTAGATGGTCCGCCGTGTGTTGGAATTCTCATTTCTTGTCTAAAAGATGTGGTAAAGTGTGGTGAAAATCTGATCGCTCGCCGATCGATTCTTCCTGGAGTCTCTGATTATTTCCTCAGCATATGATATTAGTCTGCAAGAGCTTGATAGCAGTGATATTCCTCGGTAAATATTGTATTGTGTTCGGTAATCCTTTTTAAATTTTTCTTAAGTTGATGAATTTATTGCTTTACTTCTTTGCCAGTTGGACCTGAATTTCTGCTGTGTAACGCCGTTTTTCAAAATATCCCCTCCATTGAACTGCAACCCTTTAGTTGTGCTAGCTCTCGTGTTATTAGCCGCAGATTCTTCCTGAATGTTAGCAAACTTTTTCCTTTTCCATAGTAGTTCTTCATTTCCAAGGAGACGGCTGAGATCGCAATTTAACAATTATTCTAGAGACAGTTCTACTTATGCTAATATGTGCGAATGCGGTTTGCTTAATGTTTGGATAGAAAAAATCATATACAATTTATAATATGAGTGGATGATATACTTATATATGCCCACCGATTCGACCTCTTTTTCAAAAATTGGTAGGGTAGTATTTTTGGCTACCTTCAATCCCGAACTGTAGACTAATTCTAAACTCAATTAACAAAATAAAAACAAAACAGGTTTATGACTTTGAATTTAAATTTTAAATTACATTAAACTTTTAATTTATTGTTACTTATATTTATCTAGGTATGCGCCATATCCAATCGCAGCAACTGCGGTTGCAGCGGTACATCAACAATCACACAATGCGATGAACCAGCATGCAGGTACTCCAACAACGAATCATGCAGCAAATAGTGTAGCACATGCTGCAAATTCCGTAGCGCATGTCGCAGCTGTACAACAGGCAGCACTTGCTGCTTCAAGTCCCATTACTTCTGCCGTGGCCGCTGCTAATCCATATCATAGTTATACATTAGCAAACGTGGATATGTCAAGCTTTCAAGGGGTTGATTGGGGGTCTGTATATGGCATGGGAATGTATGTCTAAGTTCAGAAAATAACACTTTACCATCCTAATAAAGTATTTGAAATAATTTATATTTTAACAATATCTCATATAAACGGTTTTTGAAATAAAAAGAAAAATAACGTATAGCTTTTGTAAATAAAAGTATAACATTTAAAAAAGCATTTTTAAACATTTGCACTTTTAACAGTTGATGAGGGCAGTTGAAAATTACTTTCGTAAATATATTCATCTTGAAATTGGAAATTAAATTACGTTGATAGTTAAGTTAAAACATAAGAGTTTTAATAATTATATGTAATTACTTAAAGAACACATCTCAAAACCACCGATTGTGATTGCGATATAATGCGTTTTGAAATTACAAAAATGAGTAATAAACATGAATTGAAAATGCATGAAAAATCTATACAGTTTTATGTTAGTATGTTCGAATACGTATTACAATAGTTAAAGTTAACTGTACTTAATGAAAATCAATATGATTCAATTCAATAATTGTAGGGAATACGATATATCTTCTAGACTGACTGATTATCAATTTATTTCAAATATACCATACAGTATAATAACAAATGATAGGATAAGGTTTTTGCTAAGATTTTCCCAGGAAAAAAACATAGGGAGTATATACTTTTGAAAGTTTGGTTAATCTTATTTTGTACGAATGAACATACATAGATATGTATTCTGCAAGTAATGACTCTTTTAATACTCTTAAAGTTATATTTAAACAATTAATTAAATATATAATTCTATCGAATGCCCCCAACAAGCGTATATACATTCGTAAGTTGTATAATTATCTATCTTTGTCACTATTGTTGTCTTTATTAACATATTATTTATAGTAGCCTTTTTTATTTAAGGTAAAACGTCTAAATTGTATTCATATAAAGTTAGTAATTAACTTAAAGTTTATAACTGCATGTCTGCAAACTAATTTAATTTCCTTAATATATTTAGTCAAAATGAAAATTCAAATTACCATTTTATGCGCCGAATAATAATGAGAAATTATACCTATAGTTACTGATGAGTTTGAAGCAGTTTATTTAATTGGAACAAATATATCAATTAAATTAAATGATTATGCATATTTGTATTGCCGCAATAATAATAAAAAATGAAATGACAATATCTGTATTAATAAATTTGAAACATTTTAATTATAATATGTTAAGAAAAAATATACAAAGTACACTGCTTTATTCAAACAGACATGATATTTAAAATATAATGAAGTATTCGAAAATATAACACAATATCATACTGTTTTGTTATAATGATATAAAATCTTATTAAAACGAATAAAGATTTTCTGAATAAAATTGTATTTCAAATTATAATACTACAACCATAAAGACAGTTTTCTCTGTGCGTCGTCAAAAGAAATTTAAATAATCTTTTATTCCAGAAAATATCTTTGTTTAGAAATAATTCTTTATTATGCATAACGGTTTCCAACATTTGACATCCATGGCAGAATTACAAAACGTTATAGTACGTAACTGTGATAATTGCGATCACTACGGACAAAGTGGCGGCACTTGAAGTACGATATGCGCTCCGCATAATCGATTTTTTTGGGATATAGGAAATTTGAATAAAATCAAAAAAAAAATATTTTTTTGATATGCATTTATGTTTAATACATATTTAAATTCATCTATTCATTTATATTTTAGTAGTAAATAAATATTGTAATGGTGAGGTGGTGATACTCTCTCGCTTTCTCCGCTCTTTGGAGAAGGGTACTCAGGTAGGGGTAGGACTGGCTAATCTCTGCAAAATCCCACTGAAGGGACAGTGAAACCCGTATGGACCTTTTTTAATTTTTATTTTGACAAATAATGACGAGAAAATGTGGAAACCTTTGCTTCGGGAAACAATTGGTTTGTCCTCTACCGCAGGATATGCGAAATAACGCAGTACCCCGCTGAATAGGCGGCAACTCAATTCGGAAGAGTAAACGCGGATCTAAGTTCAAACCAGAGAGGCGGTAGTGTACCTCCGTCACTGGCAACGTCACAAGTTAAATCTCGGTCCTCTAGTTGTAAGGGCTTCAATTTCAAAAGGCAGTAGTGTACCGTCGAATTGTCCTTGAAGCGATAACAACCAGAAGTGATCTGACACTGAATTTGCGTGGCCTTTTATACCCGAAATTCAGAGCTTTCCACTCTTGCTTAAAGCTTTGTACGAGCTTAATACATGTCTTAGCATATAGTTTAGTACTACTCTAATTTTAGTACAATTATTAATTTAGTACATTTTAGTACTACTACTACTATCATTTTAGTACGACTGACAGGGTTGGTCTACATTAAACATTAAATAATATAAAGCTTTACGATGAATTTCAATACTCACAAATTCATAAATAATAAAAATAATAATAACAATTATTAAGGGATAATAATACAATAATATATGTATAATAAGGAATAATAATAAAAATAATTCAAAACAAAATAAATAAAAAAAATTGTTGATTGGTGTTACAATATTCTTTTTTTTTTTATTTCTGACTTTTAGGTTTTTCTTTAATAAGTTTTTCTTGCAGCCTATAGATTTGCATAATTTCTGTCAGGAATGAGATTTTTGTCTTCAACAGAATTAATAACTTCTTCGTTTTCTTCATCAGGAGCGATCACTTGGGGATTTATAACCCTTAACAAATTGATCGTAGGGTTTATAGGATCCACGATTTATCCAATCTGTTACAATCTTTGTAGTCAAATCATTAGGCACTTTTTGATTAACATCTATAGCACAGCCTATGATATGGATAACAATACTCTCCTGTTCTGCAGATGTCAATTGCTGTCATTTTCTTCAGCCTCTGGTATAAGATTGCTCGAGGTATTTTTCATTTATACAATAATTAATTTTGTTATAATGAAGCGCGCCACTTATAGAAGACTCAGTGCTTAAAGCCAAAGTTTGTTTTGGCTACGACTTCTAAAATACTCCATCTCCATTATACAATTTGGTCTTCCGTTAAATTCTCGCACATTAAGAAATCAGCCAAATCGTCAACAAAAAGTACTGCAGATTTGTGATCAGCGGAAGTCAAAAATCTAAATGTCAAGTCAAAATCTAAAATTATTTTCACCGCAGCAACCTACAGATATTTAATCTGAGGTGTACTCCAAGATTCAGTCTTCATGCCTATCCTCTTTCTTATATGTATATATTAGAGATCTGCATGAATACATTCATTTGTTCCACTGCAGTATGTACAGTACTATGCTGTTCTAAAATTTACTGAACACTATTCGCGTTGTACTGTGTACACATGCAAGCGAAGGAGGAAGGATTCAACGTTTTGCTATACTCAGGCTAAATGAATGCTATATATGCTCTTTGTATACAATCGTGTACACAAGATAAAAACATGTGTATGTGGAACCAATGCAACGTTTTGCTATACTCAGGCTAAATGAATGCTATATATGCTCTTTGTATAAGTTAACAACAAACACGCTGAAACGTGTAATCTACTTCTCCCACGGATGGAACCGATAAGATGATGACACCGCATCTAGATCACCGGACACCAGGTGCATTCCATCACGTACCGGATGGTAACACGAGTGCCCCAGCGAAAACACATCGACGCTGGATGGGATAATGCAGATAAGCGGATTAGTATTTAAGCTAGTGTAAGAAAAATATGTGACAGATTATTAGTTGACTTGTAAGGGAAACCTCTGTCCAACAGAGGAGTGAAAATAAAAGATTATTTTTTGAAATAAATTAGTTTAACTGGCGCCCAACGTGGGGCCCAGCGCGGAAAAGTTCACGACGCGAATATTAAAATCGACCTAAAGTAGCTCGTTATTCGCGACTAGTTCACGATCAGTTCAGTTCACGACGCGAGGGTAAAATCGACCTAAAATAGCTCGTACCTTGCGATCCGTTCACACACGTAAGCCGACCTAAAGTAGCTCGCCGCGTGTGACATATAGTGACAAGAACTTTAGAACTAATAGTGTGTTCCTGCTCCGTGACCTGGGCCACCCACAGAGACGACATCAGCGGAGATCTATAGATCAAGGCAACTGCGAGGGAGTGTGAAGAAGGTACTCGAGTAGCGAAAAATAACAAAAAGGACGAATACTGACTTCACCAGCGCGGGATGTACGTCATCACCATTCTAAGATATAATGAATGTGTTTCAAAAATAAGAAAAAATTAATTCAATTAAAAGAAGAAGAAAACAGAAACAAATTAAAAAGAAAAGTAAATTAAAAGAAATATGAAGTTAGGAATTTATGAAAATAAACGTAAAGAAAGAAAATAAGTAAAGTGAAAAGGAAAAAAAGAAGTATTATAATAAATTGATGATAAAATAATTTTAACAAAGGAGTTATAAATACATGAAACAAAAGAACGATTTTATTATATTATAACCAAAAATATATCTAACGTCTTATCATTTTTTCCCTACAACTAGATAGTTTTAAGTGCATAACATATAAAGTGCCCAACTAAATAATTTTAAGCGCATAACATAGAAAGTATTTCTATATTACAATTCATTTTCAAACACCAAGTATGCCTGACTTAAGATCGGGACACACTACTGATCCCACAATGTCAAACCCCCAAAACCCAAATTCAGACCCAAACAGAACCACGCGCCCCGGTCCCACTACTAGTTCCCATCTAAATAGTTCCTATTTGTCAAGTGCCTCGAATTCGGACCAACATCAGGAAGTTAGGTCGACTCCGGAGTTGAATAGTCTTATCGAATCTATAGTTCGTCAGGTATTCGAAAAGCAAGGGCAGACAATAGTTCAAAAAGCTCTTAGCTCGACTAGTGAAAATTTCTCTGGTACAGATCAGACAATTGCCTTGGAACATAGGGAAAACCTTTCCGATCTGGATAAGATTCCAGATATTGTTAGATGTTTGAGGGATTTTTCGGGAAATCCAAGAGAGTTTAGCTCTTGGAAAAAGAGCGTAGATAGGGTTCTCCAGATCTACGAACCAAGTAGGGGTACTCCCAAATACTACGGGATCCTCAGTGTCATACGGAATAAAATTGTAGGTAATGCAGATACTGCATTGGAATCCTACAATACACCCTTGAATTGGGACAGCATGTCAAGGTGTCTGGTAATGCACTACGGAGATAAACGTGATTTAGGTACATTGGAGTACCAAAAGACAGCATTGGTACAAGGGAACAACACTATTTCTGGCTTCTACCAGACAGTGTACAGCCACCTGCCGCTAATTCTGAATAAGATATCGTGCATGGACATCTGCACCGAGTCCACGAATATACTGACTCAGACTTACAGGGACAAAACCCTCGACACCTTTATTAGGGGTCTTAAAGGTGACCTGCCCCGATTGTTAGGATTACCGGATCCTGTGGACTTACCACAAGCTCTCCATCTGTGTCTCAAGTTGGAGAACCAAAATGACCGTGCTCACCATGCCAACAGCAATCAATCTATGACTAGAAAGTTAAATAGTCCCCCACATCATTTACCTCCACGAAGAATTATCCCCCAAACACCGAATAGGCAACAGTATCAGTCAAACTACCCAACTTATAATACACATCCACGTACTAATTTCTCTAACCAGGCACAACCACGCACCCAGTACTCCAATAATTTCCTCCCAACCTATAGACAGAACCCTATGACCAACCAAGCCCCTCCAATCTCCGGAAGACCGCAGCTCAAAGCAGAGCCAGCAGACGATAGGCAAAGCGGTCAACCGAGAACTCAATTCCAACGAGGACTCCCATTCAGATCCCAACAGACACGAATCAACAACACTCAAGGAACATTCCATATCGATACTAACAACGACCAGGATGCATACGAACGGACAATGGAAAGCGATAATATGAATCACGACCAAACGTTAGAGGAATATCTACATATGTATACAGGACCCGTCCAAACAGACTCTAGAAACCAATGACAACGAAATCTCTGACTTTACTGACCTCAATTTTTTAGGTTAATGAACTCTTCATTACCTTACTTCGAGGCAAGGATGAAGAGTTCCGCTCTTATTTATTAAAAATCTTAATAGACACAGGCTCTAATAGAAATTATATACAGTCCTCCCTAGTGAGCAATCCCATTCCCAATGACGAAGCTTTCTACGCAAACTCGATAGGAGGTAGCACCAAAGTTACCCATTTTACAGAACTATCTCTCTTTAATTTAAAAGATACACAAATCAAATTCTTCCTCCTTCCCTCTTTGAAATCTTTCCATGCCATACTGGGTAACGATTCACTCAAGGCATTATCTGCCATAATTTACACAGAAAAGAACTACATGGAAATTAAAAACGGGTTCAAAATTAAAATTAAACAGCAACCGTCACAGTGCATCAATGCGCTAATTATGCGAACCGATCATATGTCCGCAGACAAAAAAACAAACCTCGATTCCTTGGTAAAGCAGTACACTCGTTTATTCTCCGAACCAGATGGTAAATTCACATACATCACAAACGTTAAAGGAGAAATAAGGACCTCCTCAGAACTTCCAGTTTACTCAAAAAGCTACCCTTACCCGATGTCCATGAAGGATGAAGTAGACAAACAGATCCAACAATTGCTCGAAGACGGCATTATTCGTGAATCGAAATCCCCATATAATTCACCTGTATGGGTTGTGTCAAAAAAACTTGACGCATCCGGCTAGCGAAAGTATAGACTAGTTATAGACTACAGAAAACTAAATTCTGTGACTATAGCCGATCGATACCCGATCCCGGAGATTAATGAGGTATTTGCCCAACTTGGACAAAACCAATGGTTTACGGTCCTTGACCTGAAAAGCGGCTTCCACCAGATTCCCCTAAAGGAATCAGATGTTGAGAAGATTGCCTTCTCCGTAAATCACGGCAAATACGAATTTAGACGTCTTCCATTCGGGCTTAAGAACGCGCCCGCAATATTCCAAAGAACAATCGACGACATACTTAGAGAACATATAGGCAAAAGTTGCTATATATACATCGACGATATAGTAATCTTTAGCAAAGACGAAGACAGCCATCTCAATAACATCAGAGAAATCTTCACAACGCTAGAAAATGCGAACGTCAAAGTCCAACTTGACAAGTGCGAGTTTTTTAAGAAGGAAGTCGAATTTCTCGGTTTCATCATTTCAGGCGAAGGTATTAAAACGAATCCCTCCAAGGTTAAAGCAATTCTAGACTTCCCGTACCCCAAGACTTTACGTGACCTCCGATCTTTCCTTGGGTTATCAGGCTACTATCAGCGTTTCGTAAGAGACTACGCCAAACTGGCCAAACCACTCACATCCCTTCTTAGAGGAGAAGAAGGCCGCATACCGAGAAACATGTCCAATAAAAAGGTTATCAGGCTAGATCAGACGGCGACGGACGCTTTCGAGAAATTAAAACATACCCTGTCCTCCAATGATATCATTCTTTCCTACCCGAACTTCCAAAAAGAATTCCATCTAACTACAGATGCTTCGAATTTCGCCATAGGCGCTGTTCTAGAACAAGAAGGAAAGCCAATCACTTTCATTTCTAGAACCCTCAACAAGACCGAGGAAAACTACGCTACAAACGAGAGAGAAATGTTAGCCATAGATTGGGCCCTAGGCTCTCTCAGGAGCTATCTGTATGGATCGGCGAAAGTGAAAATCTTTACCGATCACCAGCCCCTCACGTTTGCGCTAAGCAATAGAAACCATAACTGTAAAATGAAAAGGTGGAAAGCAATCCTGGAAGAGTACGACTACGAGTTAGTGTACAAGCCAGGCAAAACTAACGTTGTTGCTGATGCCCTTTCAAGATCCCCACAACACACCCAACTAAATTCATTAACCTCCACTGTCCACAGTCACGAAAGTTCTGGACAACATCTGATACCCATAGCAGAAGAACCAATCAACGTGTTTAAAAACCAACTAATACTCCATATTGGAAATACATCATCGCACGATTTCAAAATTACCTTTCCTACTTATCATCGTCATACAGTAATCGATAAAGAATATACGAAAGAGAAACTAATGGACATTTTCAAACGACTGCTTAACCCCTCCGTCATAAATGGATTAAAATCCGAAGAGAGCATCCTAGGAATGGCTCAAAAAATATATTCAACACATTTCAACGGGTATAGAATCCGTTTCACCAGGGGCGGTATCGGCTAAGGTGATTTGTGATAAGTGACAGTCACATTGTCGTTTTCGGTACCGTGTAAGGTGATAGTCACTGTGATTGTCACATTTTTGTGACAATTTTCGGGTAAGGTGATTTGTGATAAGTGACAGTCACATTGTCGTTTTCGGTATCGTGTAAGGTGATAGTCACTGTGATTGTCACATTTTTGTGATAGTTTTCTGGTGACAGCTTTTTAGCTATCACTTTCATATGTTTTGTGTTTGAAGTGACTTCTTTTTGTGCTTTTTTCTATTATTTAAAACAAAAAATATAGGTTTTCGTGTTTCGAATTATTTTTAAGCGATGAAGAGGTCTTGTTTTGTTTTTTTAGGCTTTTTTAGTTTTTTTTGTGATAATCTTACCCGATACCGAAAGATGATGATAGTCACAAATGACTGTCACCAAAGTGACTATCACTTATCACCTTAGCCGATTCCACCCCAGGACAATGGTAGCTGATTTAACTGATGAGGAAAAGCAAGAAGAGGAAATAATCAAAGAACACAACCGAGCCCACAGAAATAGCCAAGAAAACAAAACCCAACTATTAAAGAGACTGTACTTTCCCCGAATGAAAGCTAAAATAGAAAAAATAGTTAAACTTTGCAAAATATGCAAAGAACACAAATACGATAGGCATCCGAACAAACCCATAATTCAAGCGACACCCATTCCCCAATTTCCAGAACACATCCTTCAAGAGAGCCATTCTCACCGGTATCGATAAATTTTCAAAATACGCGTTGGCCAGAATCCTCAAATCTAGATCCGCTGAGGACATAAAAGAACCATTGAGGGAACTTATCTTATCCTTTGGCGTCCCCAAGACCATCGTAGTAGACAACGAGAAGTCCCTAAATTCAAATTCTATAATTTTTATGATCGAACATTTCTTCAATATACAGGTTTTTAAAGTACCCCCGTATACCAGTGCAGTTAATGGGCAGATAGAAAGATTTAATTCGACACTATCAGAAATTATGCACTGTCTGAAGTCCCAGAACACCCATTGTACCTTTTCCGAACTCCTTGACAAATCAATCTTAGAATACAATAATTCAATTCACTCTACCATTAAAAGAAAACCAATAGATACATTTTTCGCTAGGCATCTCTCGAACAATCCCGAACAAATCGAAATAGACAGGTTAGATGTTAGCAATAAAATTAAAGAAAAGCAAATTGCAGATATAGAGTATCATAACAAAAAAAGGAAGCCTTTCAAGCATTACGCTGTAGGAGACGTTATTTATGTTAGGGCAAACAAAAGAATAGGAAATAAACTTACACCAAAATATAGAAAGGAAATAGTAGCTGAAAATAGAGATTCAACTGTTATAACAGAATCTAAGAAGACCATACACAAAAGTTTAATAAAAAAATTAATTCTTTAGATTACTCGTCCCCTTAATCACAGCCAGTTTTCAAATCTTGGACTACACGAACTCAGAACTCAATATCAATATATACACAGGAGACACAAAAATCCAAAATGGATCCTTTAAGATCATTCACATTATCGAGGTACAGGCATATAAGGAGCTCGTCGACAAACTCCAGGACATGATACTAACAGAAATAAAACCCGACCATCCTCTTTTCCACATCCTTGTTTTCGAAATCCAACAGGCTAAAGACCACTTAGATAGACTTAAGATTAATAATAAAAATAAAAGAGCCCTTAATTTCATAGGTAGTGCATGGAAGTGGATTGCTGGTAGCCCAGACCACCACGACCATGAAATACTCAAAAGTAAAATGAATAATGTTTTAACAAACAATAATAATCAAATCATTGTTAATAGAATAACCGTAAATAGAATTAATGAAATTACAAACATAACCAACAGAATATTAAAGATTTTTAAAGACAATGAAAAAATATATGGTACGGCAGTTTTAAGAATCAAATACAAATTAGAACTAGTTAAGGAAGAAATCGTAAATATAGTATACGCAATACATTGGGCCAAGGCCGGTATAGTAAATTCATATATATTATCTAGCAACGAAATAAGTGTAACTGAAGCAATTTTAAAAAAAGAAAACGTCCCCTATACAAATTTAGACGAGGCGCTTGAATTTGTTAAGGTCAAGATAGCCTCGAATAACGAAAATATTTTATATATACTAGACTTGCCTACCACAGAAAAAGAGATATGTAAGTCCATAATAATTAAGGCAGTTAAGAAAAATGTTAAAATAAAAAAAATAGAATATGAAAATGGCCTAGAATATAATAATAAGGTTTATGGCAAAACGAAAGAATGTACTAAATATAATAAACTAGAAATTTGTAATAGAAATAGTGTAGTAGACATTAGCGCATCCGCCTGCATTCCCAAACTGCTTAACGGACAGGAAGCCACCTGTACGTCTGTCAATAACTAACATGTACCATCCACCGAAGAAATATCAGCTGGAATACTCCTTCTCAACCAGTTCAACGGGCCATTTACCATCGATAATGAAACAATGCAACTAAATGGAACCTACGTCGTGCGTCACACCAATATAACCATAGAAATAGAAGGAAAAAAAATCAGAAATTACGAAACTATTAACCATCAACCTATGTCAGCAATACTGCAACCCATCAACACGATGACCAAAGAAGAAGAATTCCTCTCGTTGGAAATGCTTAAACAATTGCATGTCAATGAGAGTGAGAAAATAGAACTATTAAAAATAAAACACAAATTCAATGCAACAACCAATCTTGTGTTAATAGTACCTACTTTTAATCACCATGGCAATAGTGTTGCTAACTAAGTGGAGGAAGAAATGTAGAAATCACCATCTAGACATAGAAACCAACTCATCCCCTGCATCTACAAGGAAAAACGACGAAACACGTCCAATACCATCTGGAAGAAACACTGGACCTACCACAATAGGAATCGACAACATAACAAAATTCCTAAGGTCAAGTTCATCGAACGAGGACGTCCGAATTTGAGTGCGGAGGAGTTAACAACAAACACGCTGAAACGCGTAATCTACTTCGCTCCCACGGATGGAACCGATAAGATGATGACACCGCATCTAGATCACCGGACACCAGGTGCATTGCATCACGTACCGGACGGTAACACGAGTGCCCCAGCGAAAACACATCGACGCTGGATGGGATAATGCAGATAAGCGGATTAGTATTTGAGCTAGTGTAAGAAAAATATGTGACAGATTATTTGTTGACTTGTAAGGGTGAAAATAAAAGATTATTTTTTTAATATTTTTTGAAATAAATTAGTTTAACTTATACAATCGTGTACACAAGATAAAAACATGTGTATAGTGATAATGGAACCAATGCAACAAGATCAGTAGTGTGCAAAGTGAAGAAAGCGGACACAACAAAAATATGGCCCCGATTGCGAGTGTCGATCAGCGATCGACTCGACAATTGTCGATTGCGTCGATTGATTCTGGATTTGGTATTGTGTAACTCAATCGATGAAGAAGTAGACTATTGTGAATAATTACGTCAATATTGTGAGTAAAAACATGAATATTGTGAATATTTCGTTTTTTGACAGTTGTTTGACTGTCGTTTATTTATTTCATCAAAGAAACTCAATACTCCAAATCATTCCAATAGGACTTTTTTTTTCTTAATTTCACCCATTTTTCCCATGAACACATAGGAGGTCATCCTAGTTTAGTACTTAATAAACTATTGTAGATAAACAAATAAATAAACTGAATAAACATCTAAGTTTAGTACTTAATCTTTCCTATCTGTGTTTTGCTTGTGTTTTCGAACAAACTCGCTTAGCAATATAGGGATCTGCTTCCATGAACGAAACGAGGAGCTCTATTTGTTTTTTTTGTTCGTAACCTGCTTTCACCTGGATTAGAATTTCATAAATACTCCATAAATTCATTATTTCCATTAAAATTACTTCATTTCGTAAGCAAAAAAAAAGATCTTTTCCTCTAACAGAAAGCAACGATCAGTATTTTGCGATCGACAACAAGCGAGTGTCAAATCGACAACGGTCGATCAGAATCGACATCCACAATACCAACATCTGCAATCGACGATCGATGATCGATAAATGTCGATCGTCGATCGCTGATCGACACTCGCAATAGGAGCCTATATGTTGCAAAAATCAAAGTAAAAAATCAAGAAATCGAATTAAAGCCGAAAAATGAGTTTTTTGGAAAATGTAAGTATTATTGTTGAAGTGAATTGATTGTTCTGTCTGTTTGTGTGTGCTTTTTTGCATGCATTTACGTAAGTTTAGTTTTAACCCAGATGTACCTGACGTCCTACATGTAGGCCGGTCAGAAGTTGCACAAGCTTGAATAAACTTGGTTGAGTTGTCACGAACACAACTTTATTGGCATTCGGTATTATCGATGACAACTAGTTGTCTGTCAGTTGACAACGAGCAGACAACTTTCAAAATGGTTGTCTTAGTGGTTGTCTCGAGGGTATTATGTATCTCAGTTGAGTTGTGTTGGAGTTGTCATAAATGCGAAAACTAGACAACTGCTCTTTATCAGTTGTGTATTACATTTCTTGTGTGGTGCCTTTGTCCGAATTGCGTCTTTGAAAATGGACAAGAAATCGTAAGTAGAGCAAAAAAATATAAATGTAATAATATATATAACGTTTGTTTTTAGCTAAAGATTACCAAGCCTGTACAATTCGATAAAATGATATAATTGCTACAGAAACATCCAGATCTGGCTAAGGGTAAGGGACAATTCGGTTCATCGAAGAAACTACAAGAGGAGCAATGGGAAAAAATCGCTGTAGAGATAAACAGTCTTGGCCCACCTATACGCACAACTAAAGAATGGCAAAGGGTATGGTTCATTCATTCTAAATGAGTACAATATTATTATACATACGATTTAAATTATTTAGGTGTGGATACATTTCAAAGCCAATTTGAAAAGAAAGTTAGCCAACAACAGAAGGAATGTGAAAGCCACAGGAGGCGGTCCATCAGAGGAATTGAACCTCAGCCACATAGAAGAGAGTATGGTTGGATTGATCAACCTGCAAACTGCAGTCAACCCGATGGGGAAGAAATTTGGACTGGATGATCCGGAACCATCCCCTCTTTTACAAACTGAAGGCGAAGAGAATCTGCTGCATTTTTGGTAACTTCCTTCTGCGATAAAACGCAAAGCAGTAGCGAGTTTGAGGATTGGTGGAATCGCTGAAGAATGTTGTGGTTGTTTTAATAAATCCTTGATTTCATTTAAGACATACACAAATGCCTCTTTGTCTAAAATATTCTAAAATAACTTACAAACAATTTGTAATATGAAATTTCATACACATAATCGATGCTTGGAAACATACTTCGTGTTTGGAAGTTCTAATGGATTAGAGTGATCTCGGATATTTTTTCTTATGACTGGAACATTAACGCATCCTTCTTCTTCTTAATCGTCAAAAAATAATTCAACACAACTTTTCATTTTGTTTTGTTTTGGTTTTCTTTTTGTATTTTGGTTTTACTTTTTCAAGTCAAATTTTTTCGTTTGATGCCAAGCAGCTGATTCTGACATTAAATATGCGCATAAAAGTATGCAATTTGCTTTTTCAAGACAACTAAAAATAGTTGCCTTCCATAATACAAAAGTTTAGTTTGGTTGTCTTAAAGTTGAGTTGTCTTCGTGACAACTCAACCAAGTTGAGTGTTACGCCGACAAGCCAGAGACAATTGACGCTTTAAAGGACAATATTCGTGAAGCCATTGGTGAAATACAGCTGCACACAATCGATAATGTGCTTAAAAATTGGACCGATCGTGTAGGCTACTGCATGGCCAGCCGAGGCAGCCATTTGAATGAAATTATTTTCCATTATTAACCGGAAGGATTGTACTTTCAAATAAAAAAAGAAATTTGAGAAAATATTCAGTAGTTTTTTTTATAGCACTTTCAAAAAAAAAAAGGTTATTTGGCGGACCCTATACAATACGAGAGAAATGCTTCAAACATGCGTTGAAGTGACATTCCAAATTTATAAGCTGTTTTCTTGTCAAAACTATCAAAAATTGACAAACGTCTTTTCCTGTTTTGTTTATTTTCTATTTGTCTTTAAATTTTTTTTCAAAAAGTGAATCAAATGATAATAGAAAAAATATCGAAAACCATACACACAGTGAAAATACCCTGTAAGTGCTATAAAGCATATGAGATGCTAAAAGAAGATTCACATAATATTACTACACATCCAGGGTAAACAGGAAACGGAAAAGAATATACATTCCACTAAAAACATCATAAGTAGTCGTATAAACAAATAAAAACAGTCAAACTGCGCATTTAGGGTGTTCTGATACCTTACATCCAGTGGTGTTCAAAGAAATAGCATACCCCCTATGTTTTATACTAAAGGCTTTCGATTTTAGTCAAACATGATTTAGTATTTATTTTTTTTGTTTATTTTCAGTGCATTTGTGTTTATTTAAGTGAATATACAGGGTGTCCCACGAGCAGTGTGCCAAAAAGCTAGGGCGTGTAGGTCTGGTCAAGACAAGAAAAAAATCGTATCGGAGGGGGGGGTCTATTCCCCCCCGTTTAGACGGGAGGGGCAATTTTCTAAAAAATTGACTTAATTTGGAAAAAAAAATATTAAAAATCAACAGTTATAGCCACAAGTTACAGTTTTAAGGAATAGTTTTTGAGAAATTAATTTTCAAACTCAAAATTTTGAAAAAAAATTGGAAAAAAAAAATTTCGAACTACTTTTTTCCAAAATTGTAGTAATTAAGTACTATTTTTTTCCAAGAATTCAATTTTCTTATTAGTTTTTAGTTAAAAACTGAAAACCGGATGCAAAAATGTCTTCTAGTTTTTGAGAAATTAAAAAAAACCCGAACCATTTTTTTCTAAGAAAAACGCGTCTGGACTTGTAGGCAAATTGATGTATGCAACATTGACCTCTTTTTTATTATTTTTAAAAAATTCGGAGTTTTATGACGTAACAATAAAGTGACACAGTATTGGAATAACCCTGGATTAATCCTTTTTTTTCATTGATAACGCCTGAAAACTGACCTGCCAATTTCGCCTGCGTCAGCCCGCCGCCGATGGGTTCTACCCGCTAGGTCCTTAAGACAATAAAACCACAATTTTTCTTTATTGAAAAACAAAATATTTGCAACCCAAATGTAAATAAAAGGCATCGCATTTTTAATAAAAACCATTTCCAAATTGGATGTTAACTCATCAACACATTACGATGTCAAACTCATACTCTCGAGAAGAATTAACGGACATGCACTTCTGCTACGGTTTAGCTAATGGTCGAGATCGTGAAGCCGAAAGACTTTACTCTGGAAGATATCCCAATCGGAGGTGTCCCAGTCGTAGCATGTTTTCAAGAATCCACCGACGTCTGCGAGAGCACGGAGTGCTAGAGCATCGAAGAAGCGAAAGATCAGTTACAGATGGATCAGGAAGCTTAGATGAAAGAATTTTGGATTTGGTCCGACGTAATCCCTCCCTTAGTACAAGGAGGATAGCTATTATGCTTGAAGTGCCTAAATCTAGAGTATGGAGAGTGCTTAATACCGAAAACTTACACCCGTACCATTTTAGGCCAGTTCAGGAACTCACCTCAAACGACCAGTTTTTGAGAGCAGAATTTTGTCGATCATTACTGCTTCGGGATGAAACTGAACGAAACTATTTTGGAAGGATATTCTGGACGGACGAAGCACAGTTTACCAGAGATGGGGTTACTAACTTCCACAATTTGCATCATTGGAGTAGCACCAATCCACACAACAAAAAACAAAATACATAAATCACAACACCGCCTTAGCTGTAATGTTTGGCTTGGTATTGTTGGACAAACTGTAATCGGGCCCCGGTTTTTGAATGCCGTTATTAATGGAGAATCATACCTGCAGTTCCTACGAGACCTTTTGCCCGATTTGATGGACAACGTTCCTTTGGCCATAGCAGATAATTTAATCTACCAGCAAGATGGAGCACCAGCACACTACAGCTTTCGGGTTAAAAACTGGCTGGATGATCATTTTAGTGACCGTTGGATCGGAAGAAGGGAATGAAAGGAAGGGAAGGAATGGCCACCTAGATCACCAGATTTAACTCCTCTAGATTTTCATATGTGGGGATTCATGAAGAATTATGTTGACGAAGTGGAAATAGTATCTTTGGAACAACTGAAAAACGGATTGAAGTCGCTGGAGTCAAATTGCAGGAAAATTTGTCAACCATAGACTTATGTGCAGCCATTAGAAGGAGATATAATCTTTGCCTTCTAAAAAATGGGGATCATATTGAAAATTTATTATAATAAATCTCGGATTTTTTTTTTAAAAATAATAAAAAAAGAGGTCAATGTTTCATACATTAGTTTGCCTACAAGTCCAGCCGCGTTAAAACCAAAAAAAAAGGTTTTTCTTAGAAAAAAGTGGTTCGGGTTTTTTTTAATTTCTCAAAAACTACAAGATATTTTTGCATCCGGTTTTCTGTTTTTAACTAAAAACTAATAAGAGAATTGAATGTTTGAAAAAAGATTACCACTTAATTACATAAAATTTTGAAAAAAAATACTTTTTTTATAATTTTTATAATTTTTTTTCATTTTTTTTCCAAAATTTTGAGTTTGAAAATTAATTTCTCAAAAACTATTCCCTAAAACAGCTTCATTTAAAAACAGGACGAATTAAGAGGTGTCATTTTCCATCTTTAAAGCTTATATTTTGTTGGATAACCTTTGGACTGCATCTCGATGGCATACACTCAAACAATTTTCGACATCGTTCAGTGGAGGTGCTACCAGGCCCGTAGCGTACTTTTCCATAAAAGGCTCAAATTTGATGGCTTTTCGTCTTGAATCTTTTCCCATATATCGCTCCATAGGTAACCTATAACGATAGAAAACCTATGGGACTAAGATCAGGAATTTGTAATGGCTAGAGACCGGATTATATG
The DNA here is from genome assembly GCA_958301585.1 of Merodon equestris. Classification (NCBI taxonomy): domain Eukaryota; kingdom Metazoa; phylum Arthropoda; class Insecta; order Diptera; family Syrphidae; genus Merodon; species Merodon equestris. Next base: position 108,408,725 of record OY284413.1, read on the forward strand.
CATTTGCATATGAATTTGCATATTTGCATATGCATTTGCATATGAATTTGCATATTTTGACCATTCTTCCCGGTTATTCCATATTTTTGCATATTTTATTGAAAATCCATTGGTTATGTATATTTTCGCCACAAAATTATAGGCCCCATACACTACACATGCCGCATGAGCAATCCAGTGATTGGGCATGCAAACTGAGAGTGTATGGTGTTGACTGTGTGATTGGTCATGCGGCATGAATGGTTTCAACAATTTTTGATATTTTCTTGATTGGTCATGCAAGCATGAGTGGTGTGTGTGCTACATTTGCTCAGTCAAGCGATTATTTGGATGAAAGCGCACGACTTTACGACGGCTACCTCTTATGCCGCTGTCCCTTAACCAACCAATGAAAATAGAGGCTCCGGTTCGGAGTAATATTTACCTTATTTGTATGGTCTGATTAGGTTTTATTTGGGTTTCCTAGTTCTTGACAACAAATGTTGCACCATGTGCATATGTAATATATTTCCCAAAAGAATATGAGGAAGACGGATCGTACAATTAGTTTATGAGCTTCATCCTGTTATAAAATATAAAACACATTGATGACTTTGATGATTCCTCCAGCTCTTTTAATAATTTAACATGCCCTAGTTCGTTTTTTTGTTTCAGCCATTCTTTACACCATATTCGTTTCTTTTTTTTTTTTACTTTTTATTCCCAACGCAATCAAAATTGCTGAAGCAGCAATATCGGCGCTTGACATTTAAGAAGTCTTCTCTTCAGCGATAATTATACTCATATATTTTATTCCGAATCATCTGCAGATGAAAGAGTGTTTATATTTCTCTCAGATGCTGCTCCCTATATGATCAAGGCAGTCAAAACACTCCAAGTGTTCTATCCCAACTTGATCCATGTGACATGCTTTGCTCACGGAGTACATGGTCTCGCTGAAGAAGAACGATCAACGTTTGACAATGTTAATAGGCTCATTTCATCGACAAAGAAGGTGTTTCTTAAGGCACCTGCTCGCATTAAAGCCTATAAAGAAAAGTTACCAAATGTGCCTTTACCTCCTGAACCAGTGATAACTCGATGGGGAACGTGGATTGAGGCTGTGTTGTTTTACAGTTAACATTTTGAGGCCATCAAAGGCGTAATTACAGACTTCGATAGTACGGAGGTTGTAGCAATTCGTCAGTCCAAGGAGGCGTTTAACGACTCTAGCATAAAAAAAAAAACATTGCTGTGATTAGCACTCATTTTTTCCCATATACCTGCGTGTATTAAAACGCTCGAAACCCAGGGAACGTCGTTAATGGAATCTGTTGAGCTAATAAACAAAATCCGCCGATTGAACTCCGCATTGCCAGATGTATTCCCCGTTAAACTTAAAGAGAAGTATGAACAAATTTTGGGCAATAACCCAGGCATTGAAACTTTGTGCCAAGTAAATAGTTTTATCAATGGGACGGGTCAACTTTTGCCAGAAATGATAAGTGCTAACATAGCAACCAAATTTAAGTACTGCCCAGTTACCTCAGTGGATGTGGTTCTTTTCCGGTCCTTTTCCATTTACAAAAACATTTTGAGCGATCGAAGACACAACATTACCACCGAACATTTGGAGCAATACCTGATTGTTTACGTTTATAAAAGTAACAAATAAATTTAAGAACTATAAAATACATTCGTTTTACATACTTTTAATAAGTATTTATATTACATTACTAATTAATAATGTGCTGAATTACAAATAAAGATATTAAAATTAAATTTTTAATGTTGCATATTTTGACACTCTTCATGCATATTTAAGGAATTTTTAATGCATATTTGCATGCATATTTAAAGGTTTTTAAGTTGCATATAATCCGGTCTCTAGTGATGGCCATTCTTAAATATTTATTTTTTGGCCTGCAAACCACTGACCTCGCTTTATGCTTCGCAATATGGCTCCATATGATTCTCTAGAATTCCTTTGTATTTGTATTGATCCAACCGCCCATCTTTTTTCACAAGTGGACCAACACCTTGCCAAGACATGCATCCCCAAAACCATAATGTTGCCACCTCCGTCTTTAACGGTCTTAATCGTGTACAGCAAGTTGAATTCTGTTAGAACTTCAAACACGAAGTTCGATACGCATAGGCGAGTTTATTACCAGAAAAAGGGCACATAGTGTCAGCAGTTTTGCTTTATACATATATTATTTGCCTATTATATACATAGCAGACAGCTGTAGCAAATGAAGAGAAAAATTTAAATGTATTATACATAGCAAAAATAATAAATACTAACACCTCTCAAAACTGATTAAATTAGCCTTTTCTAATTTAAGTTTACAAATTCATTTACTTAAACCACCACAACATATGAATAATCCATTGATTTAAGAAAACAAAAAAAAAATTATTTCATTAATTACATAGATTGTTTATTAATTAAAATCTAACATATTACTGAAATGACTGTGTTTAACTTTCTTTAAGTTTTTAGTGAATATGTCTGCCGTCATCTCATCGGTAGGTGTATACTTTAATACAATTAGCTCCTTCTCGATCACATCACGTGCGCTTTGATATCAATATGCTTTGTACGATTGTGAAAAACAGGATTTCTCGCTAGCTTCTGCGAACTTAGGTTGTCACTGGACAGCTTGGGCTGGCCGTTAATTAGCTCGTTAAAGCCCATCTCCTCCAAAAATCGCCGAAGATAAAAATTTCTTTAGAAGCTGTTGACAGGGCATACTCTGCTTCGGTGCTACTAAGAGCTATGGTTGTCTGCTTTTTGCTGACCCAAGAAACGGCTGCACCAGCAAGAAAAAAAGCAAATCCCGTGTACGATTTTCGATCAACGCAGTTTCCCCCATCAGCATCTACATACCCTTTTAGCTTCAAACCAGTCTGAAAATAATTAAGTTTCATATTAAGTGTAGTTCTTAAGTACCTCAACAGATGTTTTGCAGCAATTAAATGCTCGATATGAGGATTGGTGTTAAACTGAGCAAGTTTGAACACAGAATGGATAATATCCGGTCTTGTACAGACACCCAAGTACGTCAAAGAGCCTATCAAAGACTGGTACTTCTTCGGGTCTACCTTCTCACAATGTGAGCAGTCCTCACACTTCTTAAAATTAGTTCCTGGCTCCAATGGTGTTGCACAGCTTCTACAATCTGTCATTCCGAAGTCAGCCAGAAGATTCAAAATCAATTGACGTTGTGAAATCTGGATTCGATTTCGCTTTCTTGTGACTTCGATGCCTATAAAGTGATCGAATGGGCCTTTATCAATTACTTCAAACTTGTCGCTTATTTGTTCTTTGATTTTTTCCAGGTTGTCAAGATGGGAACACGCAAGGAGTATATCGTCGACATACACAGCAACTAGATTAATTTCACCAGCCCTCCTCAACACATAAACACAGGCGTCTCCGTTGCACTTTTTGAAGCCAATCTGTCTGAGAGCAGAATCGATTTCCTTTTTCCAGTTACGACCAGACTGCTTTAACCCGTAAATGGCCTTCCGCAATCGACAGACTTGACCGTTGTTGTTTTCATCGATAAAGCATTCAGGTTGATACATAAACACCTCCTTCTGTAGCTTTCCATTTAAATATGCTGATACTACGTCCATTTGATGGACAAACAATTGATATTCAGCTGCTAAAGCAAGCAGAAATCGTATTGAAGAATATCTCACAACAGGTGAAAATATCTCCTTATAGTCAACCCCATATTGTGCCTGGTATTCTGAAACCATGGCAGCTCTCCACTTTTCCGCATCTTGACTACACATTGCTTCATTCACCGTAAGTGGATTGGATGCTCCCCTTCTGTAGACTCAGAAACCATTTCTACAGCGCCAGCATTACCACTTCTTTTGTTAGGATAATTGTCATCGGATGGATTTATCTTAGTAGTCGCAGCCTCTTCCTTAAATAAATGTTTATTTAAAATCACATTTTTAGCAACTGATTCATTGTTTTCTAGTTTTAAAAATCTTACGTCACGACCAATTATTACTGCCTTTCGCTTTGGATCGTACAGCCTCTATCCTTTTGTTTCTCTTGCGTAGCCTACCATGTAGCATTCAATACCTTTGGGTGCGAACTTTGATTTACGTGGTGACTTGTCGAGCAGTATACCTTTCTTTCCAAATACTTCAAAGTGGGACCCATTTGGCTTTTTACAGCTCCAAGCTTCAAGTGGTGTCATATCCAAGAGCCTCTTGGTCGGCGAGCGGTTAGGTAGATATGCGGCGGTATTTATTGCTTCAGCCTATAAGAATTCTAGCAACTTTGAATCCAGCAACATACATCGGCTCATTTCAACCAGGGTGCGGTTAAGTCGCTCAGCGATACCGTTCTGCTGCGGTGTATATGTTACCGACAGTCGCCTACGAATACCTTCTCTGATTGAAAAAGTTATTAAAATCCAGATTAACGTATTCACCACGGTTGTCCGATTGCAGCATTTTAATTTTTCGGCCCGTTTCAAGCTCGACGCTAGCTTTAAATGATTTAAAGGTCTCACGTCACTTTTGTTTTTAATAAAATAAACGAAAATTCTTCGGCTAAAATCGTCAACGAACGACACCATGTATTTCGCACCACCAAGAGAAGACGTAGGCATTGGGCCTTGTATTTTGATGTTGGCGAACATTGATTTGTGACTGCTTTTCAATGACACCGTATTCGGTAATTTATCTCTGGATTCTATGGCAATCACAAAGTTGTCGTATGATTTTGGTAAACTACACAACATAATTATGGCCAGCAATTCGTCTTGTAATTTAATTTCAAGCTCACTTAGCTTTTTGAATAAATCGAAGAATTTATTTAAATGCTCACCCATCGAAGACCCTTCGATCATCCTTAGATTCACCAGCGATTTAAAAACAGTGACCTTCCGCGCTGGTCCACTTGGAGAATGCATCTCATGCAACCGTGTCCATTCATCATTCGACATCGTTGCATTCTTTATGTGGAGCAATTGAGATAATTTAACACACAAAACAAACGTCGCGAGCGCTCTTTCATCTTTAGATTTCCACGCTGCTAATTGATACATATCCTCAGGAGCAACGCATGCACCCGTAACATAATCCCACAAACCACATGAATTAACATCGATTTCATTAAAATCTTTCACGCGTCATAGAGTCATCTAACTTTCCGGTTTGGTAAAGCGAAGCTCATTTCAATCGATTAAAATATTAATCGCGTTATAAAAAAAAACGTATTTCTTTTGATGAGTCTGGGCCCATAACCCTTGTTAGAATAAAGAAGAAAGGCAACACACGGAAGTTCGATACGCACAGGCGAGTTTATTACCAGAAAAAGGGCACATAGTGTCAGCAAGGGCTCATGCTTTATATATTATTTACCTATTATATGTATACATAGCAGACAACTGTAGCAGATAAAAGAGAATAATGAATATGTATTATAAATAGCAAAAAGAATAAATACTAACAAATTCTTGGTTCGGGGACGTCGTACAAATATTTTTCCGTCAGATCCGACCCTGTTGAACTTGGATTCATCACTCCACAGAATGTTTTTCCCGAAAGAAAGTGGTCTGTTAACATGAGCCCTTGCAAACATTAATCTCTTAAACCTATTTTTGTTTGACACAACTGCCTTCTTTCTTGCGATGCGTCCATGTAGATTAGCCTTCATTAGACGGCGACGTACGGTTGCTGGTGATATTGAAATATCATATTGATCCTTAATTTGGTTTCTTTTTTGCTAAGACTCGCCATTGATCTGTCCACATGTTCAGTAGTCTTTTTCGGTGGTGGCTGCCAAATTTTATAAAAATGTTGTTCCTTCCACCGTCACATGCTTTATAGCGTCTTGGACCAGCTTCCTGGAGTAGTATAGCAGCCTGGCAATGTTAGATATTGTCTCACCCTTACTTATCATGCCTAGAATGACTTCTCGCTTTTCTGTTTTGCAGTGTTGTTTTCATCTAAATTTAATTTCCAGAACTTTTCAAATACTTTAAATATTTTAAAAATTAACTTCGAATTTTAGTTTAGCGAAACGCTTTAAAAATTACTTTAAATATACATGTACTATTTCCCTGATCAGCTCTCAACAGCGATTGATGATTAATAACCGACACATATACCCACCAAGCTTCTAAAAAGGGGAATACCCTGTTTCATTGTTATCTCTACTGATCAGACAACGAATTTTTACTGTTAACAGACATCTAACGCCGCAACATGAAGAAATATAATGGTAGATTCGAAATTCAAACTGGGTGTGCTATTTCTATGAACGCCATTGTATGTAGGTATAAATGTATAAAAGGATAAGAATGGGATCGGTTTAGAAAATGTTGCATAAATTAATAACTGGAAATCGCCTTACATACATAAAACGGTATATATATATGTATGTATGTAGAAAAAAAAATGTATGTACTATCTTTTTTCAACCCCTAATAAAGCAAAATAAATGTTAAAACAAATTTTTTTTTCAATTTTTAATTTCATTCATTATCATGCAGTAGAGGGTTAATTACATTTCTGAACACTTACTTTGGTTCGTACTTTCTACTCCACCAAAATCACAAATATCTAAACGCGCGGTAGCGTGTCAAGCCAAGTTCAAGCGAACAGTACTGGCGAGCAGCACCGTGTTTAATATTACACGAACCATTTGGAGACACTTTTGACCCCCTCATAACACAAAAACTATTTCATCTATTTCATTTCACACCTCAAACGGTTATTTAGATATTAACGTCCAAAAATCGTAATTTTTAACACAACCTATAGATCAAAACTCTAACTCACTTCCAGATGACCTAGAACTATGAAATTTGGCAAGTAATATCGTCATGGTGGTCCAACCATAATGCACGATGTTAGTTGTGAGTCACACCTTAACGTCAAGTTTTTTTGACCAACTTAATTTGACATTTCCTTGTTTCAGTGTTTGACAAATTCAACCATAGAGAGATACACAATTGAGCAGCGCATTAAGATTGTTGAAGCCTTTTACAAAAATTGGCGTTCAAATCAAAATGCATTTCGTGCACTTCGTGATTTTTTTGGTCAGCATAATTTACCAAATGTGTGCACAATCGGTAGAATTGTGCGCAAATTTCAGCAAATCGGGTCTGTAGGAAATGTGAAAACACCTGTGCATTCTCGCCCAGTTCATTCTGCCGAAAATATTGCTGTTGTTCGGATTCGTTAACAAGCAGAATTGCCGCATTTGGGCATATGAGATTCCACGAGTGATTGTTGAAAAGCCGATGCATTCACAAAGAGTGACTGTTTGGTGCGGTTTATGGGCTGGCGGCGTCATCGGGCCGTATTTCTTCGAAAATGAGGTCGGCCAAGCAGTTACCGTGAATGGTGTTCGCTATCGCGAGATGATAACGGACTTCTTGTGTCCAGAAATTGAGGATATGGACCTGGACGATATGTGCTTCCAACAGGATGGTGCCACTTGTCACACAGCCAACGAAACATTGGCTCCTTTGCGCGAGAAATTCAATGGCCGTGTTATCTTACGTCGTGGCGATGTTAATTGGCCGCTACGATCATGTGATTTGACACCGTTGGACTTCTTTCTTTGGGGATAGTGAAAAGAAAAAGTGTACGTCAATAAGCCAAGAACAATTCAAGAGCTAAAGGATGAGATAATTCGACACATTAACGACATTGAACCTCAATTATGTCTCAGAGTCATTGAAAATATGGACCATCGGATAGAGGTAGGCCACCGAAGCCGTGGCGAGCGTTTGGCCGATATTTTGTTTCACACATTCACTACATAATAGTCATAGATCCTTCTATCATAATAAAAAATATTAAGATAATTCTCTGAAAACTTTTTGTTGTATTTACAATTATCATCGGGCTTTTTCGTTGGACCACCCTTTACTATAAGTACAGGAAAAACTCTGAAAACTATGTAATGATTAAATCTTTATTTAAAACTGATTTTATGGGAGAGGGAGCTGAAGTATGAAACGTTGTAACACATTCACAACTGTTTATTTTTGGAGTCTGCACGTTTTTTTGTCTGGTGATGCGCTTCAATTGTATTCGTCACTAACACAATGAAAGGATGTTCACATTGCATAAAATGAAAGAAGAAGAAGAAAGAAGATAAAGAAAAAATACTACCATGTGATCACAACACAAATATGTTTATAAGAATTACTATGGGAAGAGGAAAACATTGCACAGAAGAGAAAAGGGCATTGATCGGTACTATGCTACGGGACGGAAAATCAATATCAGAGGTGGCGAGAACACTGGGATGCTCCAGAAAGCTCATTCAGAATGCGAATAAAATAATAAGAGATACTAATTCAACAAAAAAACCCAATTAGAAAGAACAGGGAGAAAAAAACGTCAACTAAAATTGACAGGATCATACACAGGATCAGCTGTAGCGACCCGTTTTTAACATCTCGGAAGATTAAGTTTCAACTAGCTGAACATCATAGTGTTGAAATATCATCAGTGACCGTGCGTCGTCGCCTAGCAGAATTTCAGTTCAATGGAAGGATCGCGAGAAAAAAACCTCTTGTGTCTGAAAGGAACCGAAAGAGAAGACTTGCTTTTGCCAATGCTCACAAGGATAAGCCTTTGTCCTTTTGGAAAAATATATTGTGGAGTGATGAAAGCAAGTTCAATCGACTAGGATCTGATGGAAAAAAATATGTGCGAAGACCACCAAACCATGAGTACGATCCTAGGTACACTTTAAAAACAGTTAGGCACGGTGGTGGGAGCATTATGGTGTGGGCGGCGATGTCATGGCATGGCGTTGGTCCTACAGTAAAAATTGACGGTATTCTCGACCAACACCAATACAAACGCATCCTGGAGAGTCATGTGGAGCCATACACCGATGATAATTTGCCTGTATTATGGTCTTTCATGCACGACAATGACCCAAAACATACTTCGCGGCTCGTCAGAAACTGGCTTTCGGAAAGAAAAATTCCCGTTCTTGATTGGCCAGCCCAAAGCCCTGACTTGAATCCGATCGAGAATTTGTGGAATGATGTCGATTTAATGGTTAAGGAATCAAAATCAAGTAATCTCGGTGAACTTTGGCCTAAAATTAAGTCAGCGTGGGAAAATATTCCTACTGAACGATGTAAAAGAATAGCGGAGACGTTACCGAGGCGTTGTATGGCGGTAATCTAAAATAAAGGTTACCTCACCAAATACTGATTACTGAAGTACTGATTTAATTATTTTATTTTTAATTTTCTATTTATTTTTTTACATTTTATAATCGTTTATTTGACTGGCCTATTTATATGAACAACCGTTTTTTTTATGTTTTATAAGTTTTTTTTTTTTTTTTAATGAATTTTTTTTGAATGATATTTTTTGTATTTAATAGAGTGTTACTTAATGAATTCAAAAACAAAACAAATCTTTTTGTTTATTTACGTTGAAATGTTTTACACGTTATTTTTTGTAAAATTGTTGGGGTGTGCTATTTATGTGAACACAACTGTATGTATGTACATATTAGATATGGGACAATCGTTCAAATTAAACGAACGAATCGTTCAAGTATTGGTTTAAAAAATGATTCGATCATATCAATCGTTCGTTTAAAGATAGAGAGCGATATATTAGACTGGTTCAATATTACAATCGTTCGTTCGTTCAGATATAGAGATCGATTCATTGTACTGATCAATACCACAACAAATCAATCGTTGAAAAGAGATAGAAACCAATTCACTGTATTGGTTTAATGCGATCGAACTGAAAATGCAAATATGTTTGTATCGGATTGAATAACTAAAAAGGATGAGTGACACTTTGACATACATGTATATGCTTGGTATGAAAGCAACTAACACATCGGAAAATGTATGAAACGGCAAAGAATTGAACGAATAAATAGAGTGAGAACACTATAACGAAACAAGTATACAGGGTGTCCCACGAGCAGTGTGCCAAAAAGCTAGAGCGTGTAGGTCTGGTCAAGACAAGAAAAAAATCGTATCGGAGGGGGGGGTCTATTCCCCCCCGTTTAACCGGGTGGGGCAATTTTCTAAAAAATTGACTTAATTTGGAAAAAAAAATATTAAAAATCAACAGTTACATCCACAATGCCGTGATATACTTTTTTGTAAAGCCAGAAACCTCTTCTTTCATCTTGTTTCTAAACGAAGCTGTTTTAAGGAATAGTTTTTGAGAAATTAATTTTCAAACTCAAAATTTTTAAAAAAAAATGAAAAAAAAATAAAATTAAAAATTAAAAAAATAAAATAAATCAAATTAATGTATGAAACATTGACATCTTTTTTATTATTTTTAAAAAAATTGGAGTTTTATGAGGATTCAATAAACTGACACAGTATTGGAATAACCCTGGATTAATCCTTTTTTTTCATTGATAACGCCTGAAAACTGACCTGCCAATTTCGTCTGAGTCCGCCCGCCGCCAATGGGTTCAAAAATTAGTACTTAATTACATACAATTTTGAAAAAAAATAGTTCGAAATTTTTTTTTTTCATTTTTTTTTTCAAAATTTTGAGTTTGAAAATTAATTTCTCAAGAACTATTCCTTAAAACAGCTTCGTTTAGAAACAAGATGAAAGAAGAGGTTTCTGCCTTTACAAAAAAGTATATCACGGCATTGTGGATGTAACTGTTGATTTTTAATAATTTTTTTTCCAAATTAAGTCAATTTTTTAGAAAATTGCCCCTCCCGGCTAAACGGGGGGGAATAGACCCCCCCCTCCCATACGATTTTTTTCTTGTCTTGACCAGACCTACACGCTCTAGCTTTTTGGCACACTGCTCGTGGGACACCCTGCATATACTACCGAAGTCATAGCAAAAGATACGAAAGAGCATAAGGAATTAACAATTCGCTTCGTTCCATGGTCATATTGTTTCATATCATTCGTTCATATCGGTCAAATGACCACCGAATCGGTCTTTACAAAAGTATTGAATTTGTGATTGATTGGTTTGTAGTTGTGTGATTGCAATCACCAATACTTTTCGGTGATTCGATCAAAACGAACGAGGTGTGCAGAAGAGATGGTCCAACTATAGCTAATGCAAATCCAGATTGAGGATCTATCACATACATATGAATGTCGCAATCTTAAGAACTCTGAGTAAGATGGATCATGTAATAGATATAATGTTTGAATATCCAGACGCTGAGAACGGACATTGTGAGTGTATATATTTTGTGATGTTTGACGTCCGATTGATTGTTGTTTTTAGGTCACCACAATGTCTAACCAATGTTGCTGTAGAATGCATAAATATGGCAATATACGAAAACACGAACACAGCCGCAATGGTAATATTTCTTGCCTAATTGTTGTAGTAGATTTCAACATAGATTTTAAAACCTGTCCCCAAAATGCAATTTAATTATATTTTTCGTCTATGGGCATGTTACCCTTAATAAGCATACTATTCATTCTTTTTTCAGTCATCACTTACAAATATGGATTAATTTTGATATTATATTTATGTAAGTAAAAAACAACTTTCATTAGGTTACCTAACTAATTTTGGTATGAACTGTTAGTATAACCACAATTTCACTTATAAAGGGTCCGCCAAATAATTTTTTATTTTTTTTGAAAATGCTACAAAAAAAACTACTGAATATTTTCTCAAATTTCTTTTTTTATTTGAAAGTACAATCCTTCCGGTTAATAATGGAAAATAATTTCATTCAAATGGCTGCCTCGGCTGGCCATGCAGTAGCCTACACGATCGGTCCAATTTTTAAGCACATTATCGATTGTGTGCAGCTGTATTTCACCAATGGCTTCACGAATATTGTCCTTTAAAGCGTCAATTGTCTCTGGCTTGTCGGCGTAACACTTATCTTTGACGGCACCCCACAAATAATAGTCCAACGGTGTCAAATCGCAGCTCCGAGGTGGCCAAACGACATCAGCTCTGCGGCTGATAATGCGATCTTCAAAAACAGGGCGCAAAACATCGAGTGCAGCTTCGGCTGTGTGGCACGTAGTGCCGTCCTGTTGAAACCAAATGTTGCCAATATCCTCCTCTTCAATTTTTGTGAACAAAAATTCGTTCAACATGGCCCGATAACGATCGCCATTGACTGTAACGGCCACTCCTTGCTCATTTTCGAAGAAAAATGGCCCAATTATGCCTCTGGACCAAAATCCGCACCAAACAGTGGCTCGTTTTTGGTGCACCGGCTTTTCAATGTATGCGTGCGGGTTTTCTGTGCCCCAAACGCGACAATTTTGCTTGTTTACATAACCGCCAAAATCAAAATGAGCTTCATCTGAAAAGATGATTTTTTTGGCAAAATCGGCATCTTCTGTAAGTCGATCGCAGGCCCACTTAGCGAAGCGAAAACGCATTGGAACGACGGTGAATTGATGTTGATGGCGGTTCACGCACACTTTCTGCCGCAGCAGTAATATTCTCGGATGTACGCACTGTTTTTGACTTTTCACGCTTTGGTTTATCGATGAGGATGCCAGTTTCTTTAACTTTTTTCACAAGATAACGAACATACGGAGCTGTCGGTGCTTCTCTTCTTCCAAAATCCGTACGCAATTTTCGCACACATTCTGCAACATTACCATGATTTTCAAAGTAATGTCGCAATATTTCCCAGCGTTGTTCAAGCGTATACACAACCATATTCGTTCAGCGGAAGGATAAAACTAATTATCTGTCAAATCAGACATGAGCTAAGTGTTACCATTCACGAAATAAGCACTACTTGAAAAAAAAACGTTAGATGGCGGACCCTTTAGAACACAGTAATATAAGTAATTATAGGTTTTGGAAACTGAATTTCGGGAAAAGTTCGGAAAAAAATACGGGACTCAATTCCCGAACTATTTACAATATGTGCCTAAAAATTTGTGCGGAAACCTGGGTGGGCGAGTCCAACTCGCACTTGTCCGGTTTTTTTTTACTAGCTGACCTGCGCGGCTTCGCTCGCGTATCTATGTATGTATTATCTATATTCATCGCTGAGGAGCAGTTTAATACGAAAAAATATATGAACTAAAAGCATTAGTTTTCGTAGTTGCGAAGGAACATAGATATCAATCAAGGACTGGTAAACGGAACCATTTGAAAAATAGAGAAGGTACATTGGAACGTTGACAAAAGCAGTAGTGCAAATTAAAATTACAATATAATTTAGACATAATTAAATTTACGAACTAGAACGAGGGAACAATTCATTATTTGGTTAGCATATGCTATTACTATCCGCAAATCACAAGACCTTAGTCTTCACAGCGATCTTCTCGATATAGGCTCCTCTATATTTAGTAAAGGGCAGACTTACGTTGGACTTTCCAGAGTCAAAACCTTAGATGGAGTACATCTTATCAATTTAGATCGAAGCCAAATCAAGACACAAGAGAGCTTCATGTAGAGTACAATCTCCTGCGCATGTTATACCGCCCCGACTTGGCCAAATTAAGTATAAACAGAAAACGCGTAAAAAAAAATCCGGATACTGAACGGGCAATTCACTCGAACATTTCAAAGGTACAAGAAAATATAGAAATTAACACAAAAAAGTTCTCTTATACGAATTATTATTGAGTACCTACTAAAATAGTAAAGAAAGAGCCCTATGTTCGATGGCTAGTTTCTACCTGCAAGCCTAATTTACGGAAGAATAAAATGAGAACTTACAGCTTTAGAACTTGCGATGGCTATAATTTTTCGTATATGAAAATTAGCCAAGTCAGACCTTAGGCTTCAATATATTATCCTAAGTTATAAAAAGAAATGATATTTTAAGTTGTGAAAAAATATTTTATGTTGTTATAAATAAATTTCAGGACTGACCATTGAACTTGGCACCCATTTAAATCTCAGTTCTTTTGTCGTTGAAGTCAACAACCAAGGCATATATCATAATATGGAACTTGGCTCTCATTTCACATTTATGTTTTTGATGGGATAAAAAACCACCACAAGCAAACCACATCGTTTCCAATGCACAGAAATTTCCAACATGTTTGGCTTTTGAGCGCTTTTGTTACGTGAGTTACGTTTTCTCTCGCTCTCATTTTTCTCGTATTTTTTGACAATCGTAAGGAAGCTAGCTTCAACGCAGTATTGTAGAATGACCCATTGAATTGCTTGTGTTGAATGTTAACCGTCACTCGATGCTAGAAATTAACGCAGTTTTCTGATATGGGCATTATGACCATACTATTGATGGAAATTTATAATAGACTAATGTATGCCCGCGACTTTGTCCGCGTTGAAATGATCAATCTAAGATAAATATGTTTATTTGAAGGTTAATGTAGCAAGTTAAAATGGACCTATTCAAGATACGTATTGGTTTGTAAAAAAAGGAAAAATAAATAAGTTCGCATGTGTATAACGAGGGGCGATCAATCGGCAAATTTCTGGCCTCTGAGTGTTCCTTGAGGCGAGGAAAGAGATAGAAGTCGTTGGGGGCTAGGTCTGGAGGTCTGGAGAATAGGGAGGGTGCTCAACCATACTTCCCGTATGGCATTCAACGCAACTTGAGCTTTGTGACAGGGTACGTTGTCTTGGTGAAACAACACCTTCGCACACAGTTTGCCCCGCCTTTTTTCCTTAAAGGCTTCCTACAACTTTCTTATTTGTTCTGCATAGTAGGAGCCTGTAATACAAGCTCCCTTCTCCAAATAATCAATCACGATAATTCCCTCGGCATCCCAAAAAACAGACGCCATAATATTGCCTGCCGAGCTGGAAACCTTGAACTTCTTAGGGGTCGGTGAAGAAGGTCTTTTCCAGGCCATAGACTGTTGCTTAGTCTCGGGGTCGAAGTGGTGTACCCAGGTTTCGTCCATCGTTACAAAATGAGTGCAAACAGCCGCCGGATCCTTTTGATATTTTTCAAGATTCGCTCTTGAAATGCGAAATCGCTTCTCTTTTTGTTCGTCGGTCAACATTTTTGGGACCCATCTTGCGAAGACCTTCTTCATGTTCAAGTCATCTGTCAGGATACTTTGACTGCTTCCAAATGAGAGTCCTGTGATCTTAACTAAATGTTGGATGGTCACTCGTCGGTCATCTAGCACGATGTCTTCGATTTTGTTCATATTATCCTCGGTGCGGGATGTAGATGGACGCCCGGAGCGATGTTCGTTTTCAGTCGACGTTCTGTCCAGTTTGAACTCCTTACTGCAACTGTGGAATATAGAGGAGGAGCAGAGTCGCCCAATGTTTCCACTAAGTCAGCGTGAATTTCTTTCGTAGACATTTTTTTCAGGCAGAGGTACTTAATGACGGCTCCTACTTAATTTTTCTCCATTTTGATGTGATCTCTTCGACTGCTCGTGTTTGAATGAAAACCTTCCAGAAAAGGTGAACTATTGATTTATGATTTTTTTGCTCGCTACTAGTGAGAGTATACGTGAGTGAAAACAATAGATTTCACGTAATTAGGCTTGCAATAATACCCGTTTATTGTTACTTTTTGATCGCCCTTCGTAAAAGGAATTTATTGTAGCTGGATTGTTCTAACGTGTTCATTATTTTATGATTGATATTTATTATGATTGATACTTTGTTATTTATTTCTTTTCCGTCTCCTAATTAATTGAAATATAAACCAGTATTATTTCGTAAGTCTTTTATTCGAACGTTTTCTGCTGTAATCTGCCCGATGAGCGATATCCTGGAAAATATGTTTTCACATTAGCTTTATTAAATTTCTGTTTTTTGTTTTGAATATTTACTACTAGATGGTCAGCGTGAACTTCAGAAATAGAAAAAGGACCTTTATATTGTAAGTACATTTCAGTTTTCTTTTTCTTTAGTTCTTTACTAGTACCTTTTCACTTATTTTATATTCTTTTCGTTTCCCAATTTCCCTATCTAAGCTTAGATTTTTCTATTGTATGTTTCCCTGAATGTCGAAAATATTTACTTTTTATTCATTCACATAGTCATAAAGTGGTTTCGTTCACCTTATAAACCCCGCTAGGTCTGTTTGCCTCAACACTGAAAACAACTTCATATGACGTGTATTCTGTGCTATTATAACAGAAACTTGCATAAGCCTATGCCAATCTTATAATTGGCTTAGCTCCTTTCCTGTTGTCTTAAGGACTTAAGGTATTCCAATAAACTACAATGTGCTCTTCTCGACGCTCCCATTAGTTTTTGGATAAGCTACACTGGTTGTTATGTGTTTTATCTCCAATAGTTCCTCCAAAATTTCACAAAAAGGAAATTTGCGAAACTCTGTACCGTTCATCGTATAGGATTAATTTTAGCATTCCTCGCGCCACTGTTTCCATATCTTTATTTTTAAGCGGAATAATTTTAATGAACTTCGAAAATTCGTCCTATATGGTTAATACGAATTTAAGTCCTTCTTTTGTTTCCTCCATCGATCATGATTTTCTCCAAGACTCTGTTAGCTGAGCTAACAGTCGTCATTTGATTTCTCGTAGGGGCTCTTTTAACTTTCTCAGTTTGACATTGCGGACAGTATCTTCGATTTCCTTTTGCATTCCTTTTCATAGGTAATACCGTCGAACTTTCGCGTATGTAGCCTTTTGACCCGTGATTTTCCTCAATTATAGCTAATATTTTTTCAGTCTTATTAGCCTGCTCTAACTGTCTGGAGTTTTCATTCTCGTTTCGCCTTTCCTGATGATGCTCAAAATCCTCTATCACTGAGTCTTCTACTCTTATTTCCTATATACTTGTACTTACTAAGTTTTCCTTATTCTCATTATTTACCTCAGTGCCTTCTTCTTCTAATAGACTCAAGTCCTGCCATGTCTCTTTACTTTCTTGGTCTGTTATTCTAACAATTCTACTGCGGTCGCCGTCTACTACATTTTCCTTACCTTTCTCAATGGTATAGTCAAACTCAAATTCGAGGCGCCATCTTACAAGTCTGCTTAACCTTAAAGAGCCATGTCAAAATTGGTACCATAAATGTAGGATCTAAATTGTTTAGTTGCCCATACGATGGCCAAGCATTCCTTTTCTGTGGTTGTGTATGATTTCTACTTTGTTAAGGGTCCGACATGTATTGGAAGATCTTTGCCGTTATGTTCTCGTCTGAATACACCTCCAATGCCTCGATTGGAGGCGTTAGTGGTAATCACAAATGGTTTATTAAAATCCGGATATTGCAGTAAAGGGTGAATAGTAATTAATTCCTTTAGTTTAGTGAACCTTCCTTGCTATTCTGAACCCTAAATAAACGGAACATCCTTTTTTAATAGTTTATAAGAAAAACCAAATCAAAATAAGAACAATAAAATTCTTTCCCTTTAATTTCAAAACCGTATAAAAGCGAACACGTCTAATAATGAAACCACAGTAAATTAAGTAAAATGAGTACACGTAAATTAGAAAACGTTTATTTGGCATAGTTAGGCTTGAAATGCTGCGAATATAACAGATATTTGCCAGAAAACATCGCGATTGCTGATTGAATACGTGACCCGACCAAAATATATAGATATACTACCAGCCTTTTTAGCGTTGGCGGCAATAAACGCAAACAAAAGGGCCTAGAAAGGACGAAGAGGCTTAAGTGCATTTTTTTGTACACTAGTTTCAGTTTTTCCGAATGACCTGACCAAATTCTTTTAAATACAATCTCAGAGTTTCATTTATTAACTTCTTATTAAAATTTTATAATGAGGAAATGAATTGATATTTAACTGAGGGAACTTAGCGGACTGTTCTATAAGAAACATTATCCAGTAGGAAAAATTACCTCATAGTTTTTTTTAATGCGTCCGATATCCCAAAGTTCCCGTCCGGGTGTCCAATAGGGTGATTCTAAAATAGTAATTTATTAGTGAGACTGTTTATGGTTGATATGTCTGAAGTTTAACCTGGTCTCAAGCTTTCAAAAAAGCTTTTTTTAGGCCCAATTTCCTAAAATTAATATCATTTTTTTTTTGGAACATAGAATACATATAAATCCCTTTACCTTTCTGGCTTGGCTGCAACAATCCTTTCTGAATGAGATGTTGTTATGAATTTTTTTTATAAAAGTATTTGTATATTTCGACCTGCAAAACAAATAAAAAAAGGGGGAGAAGGTGAGAAGATTTTATAATTCATTAAGAAGAACTCCTTAGCTAAATAAAACAATAAAAGTTGTAGGTAATCTCAATGAATGGTTTTGATTTTTTTTATTCAATTTGATTTATAAGCTTAATACAAGCCCTAACAAAAAAAATGCAATATAAAAGCAACAACTAGATGCTTGATCAATCGAGTCAACAACATCCCCGTCATTAAAAAAATATTTAAGCCTCAACTGAGTTGGCTGAATTTGAAACAATGGAACAAAAATAAAAGTTGTGACACAATTTGTCAATAGAACAGGAAAGTATCCAAGGTACTTATTGCTACGGCGGCGTAATGACAATTGAGTCCCGCGCTCATATAGTTTTTGCTTTTAAAGAATTCAACGAATCGTTCCTTCACTATTCGAACCTTATTTTTTATTCAAAATGAATAAATAATATTGATATATATGATGCAAAAAACAAGAATTAAGAGCCGGGACCTTCTCTTGTCAAAACTGTTGACTACTATTATACCTATCCACATTTTCTAGAATTGATAATTTTTTCATTAAATCACTTACCATTGCTTGCGAAGGGAGAGAGCTCTCCCATAAATCACGCAGGGGTCTGTTGAATTTGAACCACCCAGTAATAAGGAATGGTTTTAAATGTTCCTGGTTCAAAATATGTAGAATATATAAAAATGTTCTAGATAGATAGATAGATATTTATTTCGTATGTAAAATTTACAATGGTTTGCTACCGCACATTTTACAACACAGGGATTTGATAATTATTTTATATCTTTCCACTGAAAATTTTTGATATTTTGAATAAAGGAAAAAAACCAAAAGACAAAATAACAATATGCTTTAGAAGTAAAATACGACAAAAACCTTCTATACAACAAATAAAAATGTTCTAGTTTTTCCCTAGAAATTTAGATACATCCCCATCCAACAAATGTCAGTGCAAGAAATTTCTTGCTTTAATTTAGAAAGAAAAAATTTCTTCTTTTTAACTGGCACCTGTTGATAGTTTTCTACGCTTCTACTAAGGTAGTTTGTAGAGAATGAGTTTATAAAACCCTTCATATGTTTCGAACTAACCCCTCCTAGCATTCTCCAGCTTGTAGGTTCAAAGTGCAATAGAAAACCAATTTGATGTTCCACTTTCCACTTTCTACGAGTTTCAGATTTCTCTATTTTCTATCACAATCTCTCCTATCGTCACAATTGTTTATTAACTCTACACAGGACACATTATGTGTCCTAAGTATTCGAGTTTTCTTTTCTTGAGTTATTTCCTTTTTTTCATCCAACTCGTCTTAAAACTTCCATGTCCATGAGACCCGTAAGATTCGTCTGAATATCCACATTTCGAAGGCTTCTATTTTCCTTTTGTTGCTCTTTTTAATGTCTCATGTCTCTGCTCCGTATAATAAAACCGACCAAACGTAGCATTTAACAAATCTTACTTTGAGATTGAAATTTATTTCTCTACTTAGTAACACTTTCTTTACTTTGCAGAACGCTGCCCTTCCTTGTTCTATTCTGCACTCGATTTCTTTGGAGGGGTTTGCATTGCTACTAATTAATGTTCCCAGATATTTATAGGTGATTATTACTCTTTCTATTTGAACGTTGTTAATTTTAAATTCATAATCTTGAGTTTCATGGCTTCTTTTAAACACCATGAATTTCGTTTTGCTTGTATTTATTTTTAATCCGAATTTATTACTTTCCACGTTTAGTATATTCATCATTGTGTTTAATTCATTTATACTATTTGACATTATTACCGCGTCATCTGCATATCTGATGTTGTTCATTAGGACTCCATTAATTTTGATTCCTCTGTTTGAGCCTATTAATGAGTTTCTAAAGATTTCCTCAGAGTACATATTAAAAAGGAGCGGTGAAAGTATGCAACCTTGTCTGACTCCTTTGCAGATCTCTATCTCCTCTGATTCTTCTCCTTCTATAGCTATTTTTGCTTTTTGATTCCAATAGAGATTTTCTATGACCCTGACATCACTTCTGTCTATGTTTCTGCTTCTTAGTATATCCGCCAACTTATTGTGTTGCACCTTGTCGAATGCTTTTTCATAGTCGACGAAGCATATAAAGACTGTTTTGTTCATCTCTAGGCTTCGCTGGATTAGCATGTTGGGCGCAAATAGTGCCTCTCGTGTCCCGAAACCATTTCTAAATCCGAATTGAGATTCGCTTATACCTTCTTCGAGCTTGTTGTAGATCCTTTTATGTATTATTTTCAGAAAGATTTTTAATGTGTGGCTCATCAAGCTTATTGTTCTGTAATCAGAACACTTTGTTGCTTTATTCTTTTCCGGTAGTGTAACAAATGTTGATCTCAACCACTCATCTGGAATTTTGCCGTGTTTGTAGATAGCGTTGAAGAGCTCTACTAATATTTGTATGTTTTCGTCCTCTTTTTTTTCGCTTCTTTTAACGCCTCTTCGACCTCTTCTTTTACTATATCTGGTCCTTCCGGTCCATTATATGGCTCTAGTTGGTCTTTTTCTTCCCAAAAGGTGTATTCCTTCCACTGTTTTAATCTTTCCCTCGTACTTACCAAAAATCGTCCTTCATTGTTTTTTAGAGTGCTAGACACCGTTTTGTTTTCTGCACCGGAGATTTCTTTTACTTTTTTTGCAAGTTTTTATGCAAGTTGAAACTATCGTTATTTCTGTTGTGCTGCTCTAATTCTTCTGTTGTTGTAGGTAACGGTTTTTGGCTTCTCTAATTTTGTTCTGGATTAATCTATCTAGTTCTATATATCTGCTTTGGATTATTTTGGCTTTTCTTCATTGGTCCATTAGAGATAAGATTTCGTCAGTCATCAATTCTTTTTTCGGTTGCTGGTTCCCATTGTTGAGATGCTTTTTGCTCGTTTCTATTATAATTTCTTTGATCTCTGTTGAATTGAATTAATATTTTCTTCGATTATTCGGCTTCTGTTTAATTGATTGAGTTTTCTTTGTGAGGAACTTTTTTGGACCTTTTTCATTTTTACATTGACTTTCGCTATAACTGGATTGTGATCAGGCCCTGTGTCAGCACCTGGATAGCATTTTATTGATTTCACTGAGTTTCTGTATCTTTTATTAATGATGATGTAGTCAATTTGATTCCTGACTATTGAGCTAGAGGTGTGCCTTGGGGATGTCCAGGTATATAATCTCCTTGGTGGAAGCTTGAACCAGGTGTTCATTATTGTTAGCCCATGTAATTGGCAGAATTCTATTAGTCTTTGACCTCTTCCATTTTTTGTTCCTACTCCGTAATCTCCTACAACATCTTCAATTCTTCCGCTCCCTACTTTGGCATTTCAATCCCCTAAAATGAACGTAATTTCTTTCGTTTTTGTTATTTTGACTGCTTGTTCAACTTGGTAGTAAAATTCTTCGATAACTTCTTCTTCGCAATCACTTGTTGGTGCATACACTTGGATGATGTTCATTATTGTATTTTCTGCATAGGCATTACTCTTTCTGATAAATTCAGCACTCCTATTATTGCTTTCTTAATTTTTTCTGAAATGAGTAATCCTACGCCGTATCTATATTGGGTTGCATCCAAGCATGAGTAATAAAATTCATATCCGTTCATTGTTACCATACCATTTCCTTTCCATTGCACATCTGCGACTCCCATAATATCTATCTATATATATAATACGCCAGTGAAGACGCTTCTCCTCCTAAACTAAAAGTCGCACAATTAAGTGCGATACACCGTTGGAAAGGTATTTGTCTGAAGTGGTGCACTATGTAATAAAATTTAGCAAAAACTTAATGCTGGAGTGATTTAAACCGGATTTAATTAAATATTCCTTTATGTAGTTTATTTTATATTCCGTCAAATACATGAACCACATTGACCACTAAACCCAATTCCCCAACCGCCAATTGATTGTTGCATTGCATATTTTTAGGAGTTAATCGCCATCTAGATAAATTGAAAAAGGATACATACAGCCACTATCCTATTAGCAATACTATTTGGTGTATCTAGAAAACTGGGCCGAAATTGCAAAATATTTTAGTTTTTCCTTGATTTATACACTAAACACTAATTGTATTCTAAATTTCAAGCTTCTATGTCTGCTAGTTTTTAATATATTTGTTTCTTTTATAAGGTTTTCAAGCTTGCCTGCTTGATATAGACCTCGAGCATTCCATGTTCCCATTTTCAAGTACCCGCCGGGGATTCTTAGCACCCTCTGACCATTTAAGATCTGCCGGGGACTGAGGGCCATGTGATTTGTTTGATTCTGCATAATGATTTTACTAGGGATTCAATTTTTATTTCATTACTTAGGGGAGGTGGTTTCCCGTTGCCTTCCTCTCCTTCTATTATTTGCTATACTATTTAATTCTAATTGAAATTCGAATTCAATATTTTCTTGTTTTATCCTTATCTATTTTATTTCATGTCATTCATATTCATTAACCTTGTTCTTGCCTTGTCTATTACCGTGGTATCCTCCTTGTAGTGTCGGGAAATGTTGTTTTAAGTCACAATCCTTGTTGTTGATAAGTCGTTCTCCCAATTGTATTCTATCCTTCTTCTTTTACTGTTTGAGCGTTTTTGTTTTTTGTTGTTATTTAGTTGATCCATTATAATGGGTCCGCCAAATAACTTTTTTTTTTTTTGAAAATGCTATAAAAAAAACTACTGAATATTTTCTCAAATTTCTTTTTTTATTTGAAAGTACAATCCTTCCGGTTAATAATGGGAAATAATTTCATTCAAATGGCTGCCTCGGCTGGCCATGCAGTAGCCTACACGATCGGTCCAATTTTTAAGCACATTATCGATTGTGTGCAGCTGTATTTCACCAATGGCTTCACGAATATTGTCCTTTAAAGCGTCAATTGTCTCTGGCTTTTCGGCGTAACACTTATCTTTGACGGCACCCCACAATTAATAGTCCAACGGTGTCAAATCGCAGCTCCGAGGTGGCCAAACGACATCAGCTCTGCGGCTGATAATGCGATCTTCAAAAACAGGGCGCAAAACATCGAGTGTAGCTTCAGCTGTGTGGCACGTAGCGCCGTCCTGTTGAAACCAAATGTTGCCAATATCCTCCTCTTCAATTTTTGTGAACAAAAATTCGTTCAACATGGCCCGATAACGATCGCCATTGACTGTAACGGCCACTCCTTGCTCATTTTCGAAGAAAAATGGCCCAATTATGCCTCTGGACCAAAATCCGCACCAAACAGTGGCTCGTTTTGGGTGCACCGGCTTTTCAATGTATGCGTGTGGGTTTTCTGTGCCCCAAATGCGACAATTTTGCTTGTTTACATACCCGCCAAGATCAAAATGAACTTCATCTGAAAAGATGATTTTCTTGGCAAAATCGGCATCTTCTGTAAGTCGATCGCAGGCCCACTTAGCGAAGCGTTGTTCAAGCATATACACAACCATATTCGTTCAGCGGAAGGATAAAACTAATTATCTATCAAATCAGACATGAGCTAAGTGTTACCATTCACGAAATAAGCACTACTTGAAAAAAAAAACGTTAGATGGCGGACCCTATACTTTCTTTTGGGTTCTTGATTTCTCTTTGTTTTTGTTCTGGGGACCGATTTCTTTTTTGTATTTTCTCATTATCATTATCATGATAACCCTGTTTCATCTTGGTTAGATCAACTTCTTTCCCATCAACAAATATTTTGTTTCTTTTAATCTCTGCAGCTATTCCTTTATTCCTCAGTTCCTGTGCGGTACTATATATTTATTTTCTTTTTGTTCTCTCTATTATCGATGTATCGTTTTTTATATATAGACTAGTGCATTTTAGTTTCGATTTAGCCTCTCTGTCTTTTTGTCAATCTATTTATATTTTATTAATTGTAGGTATGGATGTTATTCATTTTAAATCTACTCTTTGGAACTTTAAATCTACTTATTGGAATTTTGTTTGCTAGAATTAACCTGTCGGGGTTAATTTGATTTTGGTGGGGGCTATACCCCCATTTTATTGTGCTTAATTCAAGCTACATACTTAATTTAACTTACGATCTAAGAAAGATGGCGATTGAGATGGAGTTTTAGACAAGGAGTGCTAATGTTAAAGTCGAAACAGTTTTTCGCATTAACATTCTGCAGCATACGACAGATAGGTTCATTAGAACCATAGGAGGTACGAGAGGCGGGTACATAGAAGAGACGTGGATTTCGTGTATTACGACGGTTAGTGTTAAAAAAGATAGAGTTATAAAGGGACGCGCAGTCGATGGTACCTGAGAGGAGTCGGTGAATGAAAAGGATGTCGGATATCTCTCTTCGTTCTTCCAGCGAGTTCAAATTAATAAGTTTTAGGCGGTCTTGATAGGGAGGTAGGATCAGAGGATTGTCCCAGGGTAAGCCGCGAAGAGCAAAATGGAGAAAGCGACGTTGGACACTCTCAATTCTGGAAATGTGTGAATGATAGTAAGGAGACCACACTTGAGACGCGTATTCGAGAATAGGGCGAACAAAGGTTATGTAAAGAGACCGAGTGACGTAGGGATTGGAAAATTCTTTAGACCATCGTTTCACGAAGCCGAGTGCAGAATTGGCCTTAAGAATTATATCGCTGATATGTGCAAGGAAATTGAGTTCCTGGTCGCATAATACACCAAGATCACGGATCACTTTGACGGTGGAAAGGGGTTGATTATGGAGAAAGTAGAGGCGGGGAGGAGGTTTGTTGCGTTTGCGGGAAAAAGTAATGGATTGACACTTTGAAATGTTTAGGCCGAGGCAGTTCTTGGAGCACCAGGTGGAAAAGCTGTTGAGGTCCGATTGAATAAGGGAGGAGTCAAGTTTTGAGGAAATGATCTTAAAAAGTTTAGCATCGTCGGCATATAGGGAGATGTGGGAATGTTTGATAACCATATCAATATCATTTATGGTGAGGATAAAAAGAATCGGGCCTAAATGGCTGCCTTGGGGGATACCGGAAGAAGCAAGGAAGGGGTTAGAGAGGGCAGATCTAAAGCGGTCGCTGTAGTTGCGATTTTCCAAGTATGAGGAAATCCACTTTAATAAGATGGGCTCAAAGCCAAGAGAAGACAGTTTGAAGAGTATTAGTCTGTGTGAAATTTTATCGAAGGCCTTACTGAAGTCAGTTGAGATAACATCAACTTCCTTGCCATTTTCTAAGGCTGAGAGGGTGAAGGAAACGAATTCAATAAGGTTTGTGGTTGTCGGCCTGCCTTTAAGGAAGCCGTCTGGGGGAAATCAAAGACTTGCATTGAAAACTTAAATTATCATACAAAATACTTTCGAAGATTTTGGGTATATGAGAGAGTTTGGCAATGGGACGGTAATTGTTAATGTCATTCTTCGGACCACTTTTGTGTATAGGTGTTATAAAAGAGGTTTTCCATATATGGGGAAATTCACCTTGGGAAAGGGATAGGCTGAAGATTTTTGAAAGAGGTAGAGAAAGGGAGGAGAAACATTTTTTCAAAAATATAGCTGGGAGGCCGTCGGGGCCAGGGGTGAATTCATCGTTAAGTTGCTTTAATCTTTCTTCGATGATAATCGGGTCGACACTACGAGGGAGCAATGGTCCAGAGGAGAAATCAGGTAAATAGTTGAAATAGGTATGATCGGGTGCAAAGGAATCATGGGTAAAAGATTGATTGAAAAATGTGGCAAAAAGGTTGGCGATGTAATGAGGATCATTGGAAGTTTCATTATTGAAGGAGAGTGAGTTTGGGTAGCCATCAGATTTTCTTTTGTGGTTAACGAATTGAAAGAAGGACTTGGGATTATTTATAAGGTTGGTTTGCGTCTCAACTAGGTACTGTTGATAGAGGGATTTATAAAGCTCTACAAAATGCAGGTAAGTACCTAAATAGTTAGAGAAGTCATTTGGGGATTGAGTACGAAGGAAAGTTGACCACAGCTTGTTTCGTTTGTTTCTCAAAGAACGGAGCCTGCGGTTATACCATGGTGGGGAGGTGGATGAGGTTTTTTGTCGAGAAAGGGGTACATAAAGGGAGAAGGAATTAAATATTTCTTTGTAGAATATAGATATGGCATCATTTACGGTAAGGTCGTTGAAATTAAAAGGGGCATTGATTTGACGAAAGTTGGCTTTGTGAAAATCGTGAGAGATTCGAACAGTGGGGGGAGAGTTGTGAAAGAACGAGAGGAGAAGGGGAGGGTGGTAGTTGTCGACGGTTGATAGGGACAGCGGAGAAGCTGAAACTGAGGAGTTGAAGGGGTCACTTGTGAAAATTAGGTCGAGTTGCCTGCCCATGAAGTTCAAATTGCCGCTAACTTGGTTAAGGCTGGAATCAGCTAGGCGGTCAGAGAGGAGGCATTCTTTGGCTGCAGTAGGATTAGAGGCAATGTAAAACGATTGGTCGTCTGAAGGGATCCACTTAAGGTGAGGAAGGTTGAAGTCACCGAAAACGAGGATCTCGTCTTGGGGATCTCGTAATTCAATTAAATTATCGATTGTATCAATGGCACAGTTATATGTAGCTAGAAGAACACCGCGGCATGGACAACCATCAGAAGGTCGGTTAACATCATCGCGATAGACGTTAAAGTTGGATGGGAATAGTTCAAGGTTGTTTATGCTAGGGATTAAGTTCGTTTCGGTTAAGGCAAATATTTCAAAAGGTAACGCATGAGATTGCTGCAGGACAGCCTGAGTTTTAGAGCGCAGGCCTCTTATATTCTGATAATAAAAGGTAAGAGGAAGGTTTTCGGGGGGCGTTAGTGTGGCAGGGAGGGTGAGATTTTTAGGACCGAAAAAACATATTATGGTCAGCTCTGCTGCGCTGAAGGTGCGATATGCGCTTTGAATGTATATATTGTCTGAAGGTATCAAGATCGTTTGTTACTTTTTTGGGTGAGATATTGAAAAACTCGTGGTATTTAATGAAAAGATTCTTGAGGGTAGTGAAATCGGTGGGGAGACCTTCTTGTTGAATTGAAACCATTACGCTGGTGTTTGTTTTACCTTCATAGCAAACCGAATTTGATTTGTCGTGAAGATAAGCCAAGAAGAGTCGAATGTTCTCATAGATTTTTTTGTCTCTTAACCTGGAGAGTGCGTATCGAGATTCGTTGGGGTCAATAGATTGCTGAGTAAGTTTGACTGAAGGTGGCACTAGGGGATCAACGAAAGATTTGGAGGAGACTGAAATCGAAGGAAGTTGGTTTGAAGATTGTGAGAGAGATGAGGATCTGGCTGTAGCTGAGGTGTTAGATGGGGCGGGTGTAGAGGGATTAAGGATGTGGGAGCTTCGAAAGTTAGTATACTTGGCTCCGGATTTAAGGTCGAATTTTGGGAATGAGTTTGGATCCGGGTCGTATACTAGGGTTGAAGGTGGTAAGGGTGTATTGGCAGGAGAACTAGTTGGATTCAGATTAAAGCTGACCCGTTGGCTTTGAGGTTTTGGTAGAACTGAGGAAGAAGACTGTAAATGGGAAATTGATGGGTGGTTAAAAATTGGGAAGAGTTTAGTTTTGTAGCTCCATTTATCGTGGGATTTGGATGGGGGCTTGGAGTGCTTTTTACTTATATTATTCTTATTACTACGTTTATGTTGAGGTTTTGTAGTAGAATTAGGGTGAGAATCAAACTTTTCGCTCCATTTGGTAAATGTTGTTCTACCTAAAGTGAGTGGGCGGCCGGAATTAAGAAATAGCCAGGCATATTTCGTTGCGATGGAGAGCTTTAGTTTGTTCGGTCCGAGATGTTGAAGCATTTGGCAGCTGAGTGTTGGGATTTTGTAGTGCTTCGTAAATTTTTGTATCCATTGTTCCTCAGAGATTGGGTCCTGTCCTTCAACCAAAAAAGTAGTGGTATCCTCGTTGCTGCTGCGAAGCTTTTGGAGGCGCTGATTCCATTCACGTATACTCCATATTTGGCCAAAGCGTTCAATACTGGTTTCCTCGGCTGACTCTTCTACTTCAAGGAGTTGGTTTGTTTGGGTGTAGACAGACGACGTTGTTTGGGGTGGTGGTGGAGATGCACGAATTAACGGTGTGGAAAGGTTGGCTTCAAGTAGTTCGTCGCGTAACGAGGCGTTGCCAAATGATGGATTATTATGATACTGGCCGGGGAAGTGGATGTCATCAATTTTGTGAGCCGCTGTTCTTAATTCCTCGACTAGTTCATTTAAGGTGAACCTAGTAGAGGTAAGCTCACTGCTAACATCATTCAATTTGTTAGCCATAGCTTCAAGCAGTGGGTCAGGTTGATATGGGGGAGATATACTTTTTTTCGATGAGTGACTGCAGGAATTTAAGTTTTCGTTCATTTTCTTGAACAGAACAGGGTTAAGGTGCGTGTTGAGAGTTGAGACCAAGTCACGTTTTAGTTCGGCGTTCCGGCTATTAGGGGAGTTAGGTTCGGAGATATCATTGACGAGTTTTATCAGGCTAGATAATTGTTTTTCCATAGAGTTAAATTTGGAAAGGATCGAGCACTCCACTAGGTTGTTTAGATCTTCAACACATTTGGGAATAAGGTCGAACTTCGCTGATAATTTTTTTAGCACTAGGTTGTTGTTGTTGAAGGCAGTGTTTATATTATCATTATTGCATTTGATAGCGAACAAGACATCGGCGAGGAAGAGTAGTAAGGAATAAGATTAGACACTTACAAGAGCAATGTGAAGAACTAGAGACACATGAGAGAAATCACGGCAGCTTTAACGTACATAAAAAGATAAAGGAAATTTGCTGGCACCGGAAGAAAAAAACAACTTGGCGTATTAAAAGATAAGGAAGGAAAGATGTTAGTGGGAGCAAAAGACAAGCTAAAAAGATGGAAAGAATACATCGAAGAACTTTTTAGAGAGGAAAGGCACCAAACGGAACCCCTGCATGGATCTGAGGGACCAGAAATAATGAAAGAGGAGGTCGTAAAAGTGCTAAAAGAGGCCAAAAATAAAAAAGCAATATGTCCAGATGGATTGCCTAATGAACTCCTGAAGCTTATTGACAATGAGAGTATCCCGGTACTAGTCAACCTATTCAACGCAATTTATAGGTATGGCAAGATCCCAAAAGATTGGTAACAAACTACCTTCATAACACCTCCGAAGAAAAGTAAAGCTGTAAAAAGCAGTCACTACAGAACCATCAGCCTAATGAGCCATGCGCTAAAGATCTTCCTAAAAATAATTCACAAGAGAATACACAACAAACTTGAATATGATGTAAGCGCCTCTCAATTTGGTTTCAGAAATGGCTTTGGCATCCGCGAAACACTGTTCACTTTCAACGTACTAGTCCTAGCACTAGAAATGAACAAAGACGTTTATGAGTGCTTCGTAGACTACGAAAAGCCCTTTGATAGAGTACAACACAGGAAAATGATGAAGATTCTTGAAAGTAAGGGTATTGACATGAACGACATGAGAGGATTAGAAACCTGTACTGGGGTCAGAAAGCAAAAATAGTAATGGAAGAAGAAGAATCAGAAGTAATTGAGATTCAAAGAGGAGTACGACAAGGCTGTATTCTCTCACCATTACTCTCCAATATATACTTCGAAGAATTTTTTTAAAAGCAATTGAAGAGAATGATGGTGGATTAAAGGTAAAAGGAGTCCACATCAACAACTTAAGATATGCGGATGATGCCATCATAAGAGCAAGCGACATAAGCAATTTAAGTATCATGACGAACAAGCCGAACAATGTGAGCAATAACTACGGATTAAGCATGAACACAGCCATAACAAAGTTCATGGTTTTAACAAAAGACAAGAAACACCGAATCTTGAGCTAAAAATAGACACTAAAATCATCAAAAGAGTCAGCAGTTTCAAGTATTTGGGAACAATAATTGAAGCAACGTCAACCCTAATAAAGAAATAGAAAGCAGTATAGGGCAAGCGAGGGCGGTCTTCTGCAAAATGAAAAAAGTATTTTGCAGCAGAGAGATAGACTTAAATATAAAAGCAAGAATGGTGAAATGCTATATTTGGTCGATTCTGTTATACGGAGTAGAAACCTGGACGTTAAAAAGAGTAATGGTTCATTCGCAAGAAGAACATTTTGACGATCACATTTCCACTTTGGACGCAATAGTTAATAGATTCAGGAATCAAATAATTTTCGTAGAAAGAAAAGTAAAAGAATACGAAGTTGTTTTTGGTCATAAAAGAATATACATTGATAGGAGAGATATGGAAAGTAATTGTGTTTTTGATGTAATAAGAAGGAACTTTAATGGTGGACAAGTGGCGATATATACCGATCTGAGCGATCACGAGTATAATAAACTGCAACAAGAATTAAGAAAATTGTTTCCCAATAGCTCTAGTTATAAGTTTATAAAACGTACCTTTTTCGCCTCTGAGATAGAAGATGAGGAGAAGTTAAAAAAGCACAAGGCATTGTTTCATAAACTTGAAACTGTTCACTCAGCTATTATTCCTACATACAAAGGGATGAAGATAAAGGTGTTCCACCCCCGGTTACAAACTTTCATTTGCCAATAAAAAATAAGTTCTCTTTAAGCGAAACTCGATCAACGGTAAATGAGATCGTTCACGTTGATACTTATGTGAACAGTAAATAAAATTTTGTTCTCTTCATCGACAAGTTTTCAACATTTGTTACTTGCAAATAGAAGACAACAATAGTCGTTCGTTAGTCGAAAAACTCAAATTATTTATATCCATTAAAGGAAAACTTAAACGGTTTATCTTCGATAACGAGTTTAATTGCAATAATATCAGAGAATTTTGCATTTCACCTGACGAAACCGAATAATCACACAGGGAATGCAAATGTTGGACCATAAATAACACTATTACAGAGAAGTTAAGAGCCTTGAACAATAATTCTATATAACATTTCATATCATAGTACAATTAAATGTAGCTCAGCTGACGTAGCTAATAATAAGATAGATATAGAAATAATAAAACAGAGAATAAGATAAAAAGGAGAAGATCATTATTAAGAGGAAAAACAATAGGGAAAACTCGTACAACTGGTTTTATAAAAAAATTATACAGCTCTTAGGTATAGAAATGAATCTCAATTTAGCAAATTTAAGTTAGAAAATGTTCATGATAGTAACATAAAGCGTCCTTTTGAGTTTATATGTAAACTTACTACTAATCAGCCTGATTATGGTCATGGTACTCCCAGTACAAGCAAGACTTGTCATTGATAAAGTTCAATTGAAATAGACAAAGTTCTAATAGCCAATAAGTTCGACACTGTTCTACACTATTCTATCATTCATCCTCAAGAACTTTTAAACATTGTTTTAAAATTTTTTTTAGCAAATTGCCCCTCCCGGCTGAACGGGGGGGAATAGACCCCCACCCTTCCGTACGATTTTTTTCTTGTCTACTTGTCTAGACCAGACCTACACGCTCTAGCTTTTTGGCACACTGCTCGTGGGACACCCTGTATATCTTTCGGTAATTGTGCAGTAATCGTGATACTGTTTCGTTATCTATAAAGTTTGTCGATGACGTAGCCATGACGTTGGTGTTACGTCATTGAGTAATATAAACGTTTCTTTAATCACACCTTGATAGCGTTAAATGGAGAGCTCGCAATCGTTTTAAAAAACCCTGGATGAATTATGATGAAGCACTGTGCAAAATGCAACAACCTTGTTTTTACCCAACTTATTACAAAATTGTTTAACCATTGTATATAATTTGCCATATCTTCAGTTTCTAGGATACTTTCAACCCGACCAGATCGGTTATTCAAATATCGTAAGCCAAATTATTTAATTATAGCGAGACATCAATGAAGTGTTCATTGGAGCAGAAACGGCTAAAATTGGTCTTTGGGTGTATGAGGCTAAAACCATATAAATGCTGTCATCCAAAAAAGACGCGCAACACCGACGTTGGCCAGAACGTCATAATTGACGGCTACAAATTTGAAGTGGTCAAGGACTTCGTCTGCCTTGGCTCATAGTGACAACGCCAGCGCTGAGATCAAACGAAGAAGTACTCTTACCAACCGCTGCTTCTTTGGGCTGAGTAGAGTTGAGAAGTAGAACCAAGATAGCGATATATAAATCACTGAACATCCCAGTCCTATTTTACGGTGAAGAGACCTGGACCTTAACGAAAACGAATGAGTATGCCCTTGGCCGCTTTGAAAGGAAAATTCTGCGTACAATCTATGGTGCCATTTATGGGGAGTGGAGGAGAAAATAAAACGACGAACTGTACGACATCTTCGGATTCAAAGTCTAAGATGGCTAGGCCATATAGAGCGAATGGACAACACAGCCCCGGCCTGAAGAGTCTTCGAATCCAAACCCGAAGCAGAGGACGACCGGCAGAGGAGCCGCACATAGGTGGAAGGGAACCTTAACCAACTGGAAGTGCGGTACAGGAAACAACTGGCAAAAGACCGTGCCAACTGGAGACGCTCGTTGGTTGAGGCCTAGGTTCGCACCAGACTGTAGCGCCATCTGAGAAAAAGAACAAGTTACAAATTAAAGTCTAATTACACTTTAATCTGAGATATTTTGCACAAGTACTTCTCTGAACCAGTCTGCATTTTCACCACATCCATGGGGATTGAAATGTTATACTAATTACCTTGCGGGATATTACACTATATTAATGAACGTGACACTGTCTCTCAAATAGGCTTAAAGAAAAAATAGTAAGGGAACCTGGTTCAAACCGAAAGTGGAAGAAATATTCATAACATGCATATTCGAAACTCAAATTCGTACGAGTACTACTTATTTTTTAATGCATTTTCATTTTCATTTTTATATATCTAATTCAAAAAAAAGCACGTTCTAAAAACTTAAAATGAATTTAATAAAAATACAATATATGAATAATTAAGCTAAGAAAATTTGCAAAGGAAAGCATCTGATCAGTAAAAACTCTTACCACTTTATTTATTTTGCCAGAATTTTCATTATAAAATTAGGTTGCGGTTCACTGAGCAAGCAAATTATTATAGAAATTGGCACAGCAAGATTCAAACTTTAAATCTTGAATTGATTTACGTTATACTATAAATTGAAATCCTTGTGAGCATATCTTATCGTGTTTTCTGCTCCGACAATCTTTTTTCACTTATGTTGATGCACACACCATCTTTTATTATTCTAATCACATTCTACTTATAACAATTCTTCTAAGTTTCACTACAATAAATTGAATACTTTGTAATTTTTCAACGATCGCAACCCAAGTCTTACCTTTCTTGAAAGTTCAAACTTGATTGGTCTCCTTTGAATGAATGACTGATGCAGTCGCTGTGCAAGTATTTATATAGTGTTTGGTTATCCTGTAATCTAAAAGTTCTGTTAATCGTGCAGGCGTTGGTTTATCCAGTGGAGTACAAGAAGTGGGCATAAATCCTCTTTTTCTAGTACTCCTCCTGGGCGACCGCTGGAAATAACTAATCACCGGTTAGTGTCAGCTAAGGTCTTACTCGCATGCATCAATCGTGAGCAGTGGACCATTGAGAAAGAGGTCACAAAAGATACCTAGCTCCCTGGTGGTGTGAGCGAAGAACCGTGTTGAGGGATGGAAGGCTGGGGGGTAAACCAGAGGGTTAACGAGGTCATTTGGGTGCTTTGGCAAGGCCCATAGTATTCATGCCTTACCACAGTAGAACCGGCAATGCTGTGGTGGACCCTTTCTGCACCGGCTTATTCGTGGAATCTAAATAGAGATCAAGAAAAATGGCCACAAAAACCAAAAACGCTTGGGGATAACCCCCCAAAATACTTTGAAGACTGAGAATAAAAACGCTTTCCCGACAACGACATCAGCCCCAATCAATTACAGAACCAGCACGGCGGCCTTTAGGAAGAGACGTGCTGCTTTTCAAGTACTTGGCCGACTAGAAAAAAAGGCAAGTACAATTGGGACGAGAAGGACGGAGCCTCGTACCAATGGGTTTCAGAAACCATAGAAAGGGATCTTCCGCATCAGCTTCCAAAGTCAAAAGAAGTGACAAGAAAAAGGCCTCGATCTCACCATCAAACTACAAAGAAGTATAGGAGCGCCGCTACGGCACCCACTCTCAATGAAGTGGTGATCATCAGAAGGACCATATTACTCATGAGCACTGGAAAATCCTTGAAGGCAAGATTATCCTCAGCCTTCTCTCTATGTGGAAAAATAGCCCAGAAAAAAAACTTCTTGGTTTCAGCGATAGGGGTTGGCTCCATCGGTATTACAAACTTATTTCCTGCGACAATGACAGCGCTGCATCCTTTCTTAGGGCTGTAGCGGACAGTTTGTGAAAAGGTTTCAAGCCGGAAGTTGTGAGAAAAGACGAGATCCCGCGCAGGCCAAGTGCCCGCGCCTGTATACCCTGGAACCCAGTGACCCACAAAATATTTTGCTTCTATTGCAGAGGCAAAATCCCGATCTTCCGACTACCAACTTGGAGGTCATTAAGACGGAAGTTGAAAAGGACTCGGATAGAACAGTTACTCTGCTGCTGAATAGAGATTCCCTCCCTCCACTAAAAGCGAAGGAAGGTACAGGCTAGGTTGATGGTATACGAACAGGACGAGAAGCAGGTAATGGCCATGATTCCCACCACTTCAACCTCCTTCAGAACTCGGCAGCAATCCGATACCCTATCCTCTGATTCAGAGGATCTGGATGCTACTGTGATAGAGGCATCCGGCTTAAGCGATACCTTTAATGCTACGTGTAACCCTGATAAACCTCCAACACAGTAAGGTTGCTTCTGCCTTCTGGACCTTGAAAAAAGTGGAGACGAGATAGTCCTTATCCAGGAGCCAAGGATAATTACATTGCAGGGCTAAGGACAAAGCAGTACAAACTGCTATGGCATAAAGTATTCCTACTTGCCGTTTTATAATTGGTCTATTTTAAGTTTTCTGGTATTTTCTACAAACGTGTTAATAATCTGCCCTATTTCTTTGATGTTAATAATGTGTAATATTTAGTCTGTTCAATGACGCTGTTCTGGACTGTTCCGGACAGAGAAGTATACCTTTTGCTGTTCAGTGACAAAAATTTCTGTCCGAAAGTGTTCTGCTTGGTGTTCAGTGACGGTGTTTCCGACACTTCAGAACACGATTTTCTGCACCTACTCTGGAGTCAGAACAGATTCGTGAAAAGTGTCAAAAGCAGCTGTCAGCTAAAGTGTACGCTAAAACATACATATCATCACAGAAAAAAGTTGTTGACGAGCCACTAATCACAGTAATTTCACTATCAGTGCTCACCACAACTCTTCTAAAGCATTTTTATGTGAATTCACTTTTGTTTATTATTTAATTCTAAAACATGTTTATTACAATCTGACATATAAGATGTTTTCCGCTTTTTGATAATTAACATGTGGCTGTACTTTTCGGTTCTAACTTGATCTGACACTTTTCACGAATCTGTGCTGTCCTGATCTGATCTGACCTTTTCGTCATTGAACAAAGCTACTAATATATTTATTTTAAGTAACTATAGCACCTGTGACCTCGCTACTGCCAGAGTAGGAGCCCCCCGTGAGGAAAGCTTATTATATTACCATCCACAACAATTAGAAGGATGGTCAGGAGGCAGAACGGACAAAAACACCGGTCTTGACAGGATGCGACGCGAATGCCCACCACACTATTTGGGCCAGTAGCGATGTCAACAAAAGAGGTGAAGTATTGTATTACTTACTTATATTATTGAAACAGACATTTTTATTTGCAATTGGGGCAATAGGCTAACCTTCTTAACAAGAAATAGGCAGGAAGTTTGAGATATAACTTTGGTATATAATTCTTCCAATATCTTGGTTGCAAACTGGTAGGTATCGGAAAAGAACTCCTTTTCTCTGATCACGTACATTCGCTTCCATCTCAACTGTGAGATCCCAACTAAAAAATCCTTTAGTAATCCTGAGCGGACCAACTGGGGTAAATAAGAGGCTAACCTTAAAGGCGCCCTTCACCCCGCACAATTAAGTGACCCCAAGTCGCATGCAGACATTGAACGTCTGACGACTAAAGTTGGAGGAGCTATGAACAAATCCCTCCTTAAGTCTTGCCTAAGTAGCAGACCAACAAAGGGAACCAAATCTCCATGGTGGTCTGCTGATCTTGGTACCCTTAGGAAGGAAAGCAGACGGCTTTTCAAAGAAGCAAAAAAAACAAAATAGAACAGAGGACTGGAATCGCTACAAGAACATCCTCAGACTATATAAAAGTGAGATAAGAAAGGTGCAAAGGACATCCTGGCGTAGTTTCTGCTCTGAAATAGAAGAGAATAATGAGGCCAGTAGAGTGAGGAAGATACTGTTAAAGGCACCCACTATACCCGCCCTAATTAACAAACCCGATGGCACCGCGATGGTGACTAGTGAAGAGTCACTAGACCTCTTGCTCAGTACATACTTTCCCGACAACGCAGAGGCTAGTGACTATAATTTTGAACAACTCATACCGAGTCCTCCGTTCATTTGAAAGGAAATAATAAGCAAACAGAAACTCCAATGGGTAGTAAATAGTTTCTTTCCATTATTATTATTATTATAAGCTTCATTAATCCATTTTTTATTTTTTTTTTCTGTTTTTTTTTTTCTTAGTGACTAGAAGTATAATTCGTTATACAATATACAGGGTGTCCCACGAGCAGTGTGCCAAAAAGCTAGAGCGTGTAGGTCTGGTCAAGACAAGAAAAAAATCGTAAGGGAAGGGGAGGTCTATTCCCCCCCGTTTAGCCGGGAGGGGCAATTTTCTAAAAAAATTGACTTAATTTGGAAAAAAAAATTATTAAAAATCAACAGTTACATCCACAATGCCGTGATATATTTTTTGGAAAGCCAGAAACTTCTTCTTTCATCCTGTTATTAAATGAAGCTGTTTTAAGGAATAGTTTTGGAGAAATTAATTTTCAAACTCAAAATTTTGAAAAAAAAAATGAAAAAAAACTTTCGAACTATTTTTTTTCAAAATTGTATGTAATTAAGTACTATTTTTTTTCCAAAAATTCAATTCTCTTATTAGTTTTTAGTTAAAAACAGAAAACCGGATGCAAAAATGTCTTGTAGTTTTTGAGAAATTAAAAAAAAAACCGAACCATTTTTTTCTAAGAAAAAACTTTTTTTTGGTTTTAACGCGGCTATTATTTTTAAAAAAATCGGAGTTTTATTATAATACATTTTCAATATGATCCCCATTTTTTAGAAGGCAAAGATTATATCTCCTTCTAATGGCTGCACATAAGTATATGCTTGACAAATTTTCCTGCAAGCGACTTCAATCCGTTCTTTCAGTTGTTCCAAAGATACTATTTCCACTTCGTAAACATAATTCTTCATGAATCCTCACACATAAAAATTTTAGAGGAGTTAAATCTGGTGATCTAGGTGGCCATTCCGTGGGGCCCCTTCTTCCGATCCAACGGTCACTAAAATGATCATCCAGCCAGTTTCTAACCCGTAAGCTGTAGTGTGCTGGTGCTCCATCTTGCTGGTAGATTAAATTTTCTCAAAAACTATTCCTTAAAACAGCTTCGTTTAAAAACAAGATGAAAGAAGAGGTTTCTGGCTTTACAAAAAAGTATATCGCGGCATTGTGGATGTAACTGTTGATTTTTAATATTTTTTTTTCCAAATTAAGTAATTTTTTTTAGAAAATTGCCGTCCCGGCTAAACGGGGGGGAATAGACTCCCCCTCCCATACGATTTTTTTCTTGTCTTGACCAGACCTACACGCTCTAGCTTCTTGGCACACTGCTCGTGGGACGCCCTGTATAAACATTTAATAATATGTGTATATAGATTTCATTAAGTTTTAATTTCTTGGGATCCATATTGTTGCTTTAGAGATCCAACGGTTATCTTTCATCCTTGCTATATGTCCAGCCCAGGTCGCAGTCACGACCGCATCTGAGAAATTCCTCATATTTCTGATGGTTTCATTTCGTATTCGTTGTCTTCTGGTTATTTTTAAAATAAATCTTTCCATCGCTCTTTGAGTTGTTCTCAGTTTTTGAGTTGATTTGGCAGATAGACTCCAAGTTTGGGAGCCGTAAGTCATAACTGAGTCGAAGGTGAATCGAGGATATGTTTATGCCTCCAAAATTGCTTCCAGCTATTTGATTTCCTTCGGCCTATTTCTTTTTCTTCTCTGTTTTCGAATGAGATTAGCTGCCCTAGGTAAACATATTCTTCAACATATTCTATTGTTTTATTATTTACAATGATTTCTTGTTGTTCGCCTTTGCTCATTAGTTTTGTTTTTTCGGCATTCATTGTTAGACCTACAGTGGCGCATCCTTTTTCTAAATCTTGTATCATCTGTTTTATGACTTCTAGTGTTTTTGCCATAAGTACAATATCATCCACAAATCTTAGATTGTTCAGGTATTCACTGTCTAATTGAAGTCCTAATAAATCGCAGTCCATTGAACGAAAAATATCTTCTAGGACGGCGGAGAAAAATGCAGGTGAAAATGTGTCTCCTTGTCTAACTCCTCGACCTATGGGGTTCACGTCAAGCGGACAAGGAAAAAAAAGTGAGGTTCTGAAATTTGTTCATATTAGGTCCAGTTGTACTTCTAGTAGATATGAATACGAACACATAATATTTTTTTTATGTGATGTGTATTTGTCAAGTTATGGGCTTCTAAAGAATGGTCTATATCAAAATTTGTATATTTTGAAAGAATTTGTTCGTATTGAAAAAAATTACAATAAATTTTCAAATTACCCGATTTGCATCAAAAGTTTCCTGCTCTTTTTAAATCAATTTTGAAAAAAAAAAAAATTTTAATGTTCAAAACCGGAAGTAAACATTTCGAAACTACATTTTGGAAACTTCGGCCAATTTTATTATTATTTTTCTTATTTCAAAATATAGCTTAGAGTATATATATGTATAATACACCAGAAGTTTTGAAATGGGATCTGCATTAGTTAAGGAGGTAGGTAAATTAATGTATGTACATGTAGCAGTAAGTATGATGTTAGGCGTTTGTGTATGTCGGCCGGTTGGTGCGAATAGAGTTAGTATTATTGTGGTTTGTATAGTATTTAGTATGTATAATAGTATTAGTAGAAATTAGCATATAGTATTAGTATAATTAGTATTTTAGTGTTAATATTATAAAGAAATAATGTTTGTTTGTTAGTTTCTAAGTTAGGGTACCCCTACCCTAACCTATCTCCGGAACTACTAAAAACGACTACTACTACTACTTAAAACTGCTGTGAAATTAAATAATCATGTAATGAAATAACGTAAGAATAAATTCAGAACGATTTTACTTTATAATTTTTACAATTATACCTTGAGCATCTATGCAACTGGTTCTTTTTACAAGAATACCTTACGTTGTCGGAATGAAGGCATGCAATTTTTTAGTTCCTGAAATGGTTATTGCAGAATCAAACCGGGGTTGTAAAAAAATATCTTTGAAGATTAATATCATCTTTGGAGCAGTAATAAATCGCTGTTTGTTTTAAAGATGATTTTGCCCATTTATATAGCTGCATTGGTGAAACGATTGATTTACTTGCAGGTAATTGTAGACTTGCACGCGTCGCTAAACGTTTGAGGTTTCCCCCAAGACCATCACATGGCCCCTTTCCATGAGACGTTGCGTGAAAATGTAACTCTGCATTCGTATTAAAATCATGTTTATATTGTAATAAAATAAATTCACAACATTGAATCTATTTTTAAAATGTTGAGAGGCAAAATCGGTTATATATATAATTTTAGACACAACTATTGCTTTTTCAAAAAGGTCTTTGTGTAGTATTTTTTGGTAAGCGTAAAAAGTGGCTGTATCATATTTTAAGTCATCTGAAATCATAACAATGCTGCCATGTTTTATTTCAATTCCGTCTCTATAATAAAACACCGAAGTCAGAAGTGTTGCTTGGTCGTTATTCCAATGAAAAGATTGGGCAGAATCTTGGACAACAAAACTATAATTTTCTGCAAAATCACATTGTAGGAGTATTTCTCCTTCATTGATAGTTTTCTTAAGATTTTTAAAATAAAGCGCCTGTGTCTCTGCAATATAAGCATGAGGTTTCAGAGTATCCAAGGCATCACACAAGCTATCTACAAAATCATCAGAAGATAGTACTAGAGTAGATAATGTGAATCGGTCTGTGCCAAGCCACTTTCTAAACTGCACTTCTGTCACTTGATTGTTATCGAATATGATTTTCAAATTATCACGAATTGCACGTAAGCCAGGACAAGACAACATTCCATTGGCGGTGTTTTTGCAGTCATTAAATGACACGTCTCTGTTGGATTCGGACACATCATCTTGCGAAGGCAATCCTTATAAAATGAAAGTTCCATAGCAGTTCCAGCTGTAAGATTAGCTATGTCTCCACTATTCAACATTAGCTTTACATTTTGGTGGTAAGTACAAACACATACCATATGTGTTCCAGGGTCGCCAGCGAGGATACATTGTTTGGGCCTTAGAGTAAAAAACTTTGTTAAACCTACTTGTACGTCTGGATATTCTTCCTTGAACTTCTGAAGAAGTTCATCAATATTGCACATCAGAAGTTGTTTTGGTATGTGAGTTATTTTTCCGTCATCCTGTTTAACAGATATAAAATCTTTTTACCGGGCATTATTCGGCTAATGTCTTCTCGGAGATAAAATTTTTTAACCAAGTTTTCGGGTAGTAGTTTACGACCACCACGTGGGTTCGGGGATGACAAAATACCAAACTGATCTACAAGCTGCTTTGCTTTTTTCGCTTGTCGCCTGGATGTTTCAAACTCTTCTGCAAGTCTATTTTCACTCCAGGACTAAGGTGCTATGGTCAGAATCATAGTTTTCATAGAAGCAGAAGTAGATGGATCATTAAATTTCTCCTTTAGCTGCTTCAAAATGTCTTGGTTATCTATTACTGTGTCAGTTTGAATTGAATTATGTTTGAATTTGTCTTCGAGAATGAATGGTTCGTCTTGGATGTTTTGTGAAAGTTCACTCGATGTTGGACTGCAGGGCACTTCTTTATTTTCGTAAGCTACTGGCGGTCTTTCGTTAAAAAAGCGTTTCCTGCAAGATGCACATACGTAAACGTTTGCTGAAAATCCCCAATTTTGCACTAAATATGTAGAAATTATTCTTATACTTTTAAACTTTCGATGATTCACCAAACGAAATGGATTAAAACATCGATCACCGTACGGAGCCATTATAAATTGTCTCTGTCAAGCACCAGTCACTAAGAGGTCAGAGCAACAATTAAATAATAACGGAAATTCAAAATGATACATAAGTAATTAATTCTAAAAGATAGGGCAGATAAGAGAGTAGAAATCGGACTACAATATAATGATAATTATGAAGATAATAAACTTGTAATTAAGTTAAAATTATTATACATTTAGTAACTAAATAATTAATCCTTTATTAATTGAATAAATAAACTTTTTGACAAACTACAGGTAAAATTATTTTTTATTTCTTCCTACTAATATTTCTACAATATTTAAATGAATTTTGTCAAGGTATTACAATCATTTTTTTTTATCTAAAAGTAACTACCCCTATTTATTGTTAGAGCTTCAACATAAATGAACAGGATGATAAATGTTAATACTGTCGTATTTTAATTTCATAATTCGCATATTAACCGACATAAACAAACGCCTAACATCATACTTACTGCTACATGTACATACATTAATTTACCTACCTCCTTAACTAATGCAGATCCCATTTCAAAACTTCTGGTGTATTATATATACATATACTCTAAGCTATATTTTGAAATAAGAAAAATAAAAATAAAATTCGTCGAAGTTTCCAAAATGTTGTTTCGAAATGTTTACTACCGGTTTTGAACATTAAATTTTTTTTTTTTTTCGAAAGTGATTTCTTTTTTAAAAAGAGCAGGAAACTTTTGATGCAAATCGGGTAAATTGAAAATTTATTGTAATTTGTTTCAATACGAAAAAATTCTTCCAAAATATACGAATTTTGATATAGACGATTCTTTAGAAGCCCATAACTTGACAAATACACATCATATAAAAAAAATATTATGTGTTCGTATTCATATCTACTAGAAGTACAACTGGACCTAATATGAACAAATTGTAGCATGTTCTACGACAGCTACGAAAGATTGTAGCATGTGTATCGAAAGCTTTAGTAAAGTCAATAAAAGCTAATACTAAATTTTATTGGTATTCGTTACTTTTTCCAATGATTTGGTTGACTGTTTGTAAGTGGTCTGTTGTGCTGAAACCTTGGCGAAAGCCGGCTTGTTCTCTTGGTTGTTGTTCATCTAGGATTTTACGTATGCGTCGGAAGATACATTTTGCAAAGACTTTATATATAACTGTTATTAGGTCGAGAACATCCGCATTTTTGCTCTAGATCATCACGATACAATTGAATGCTTTCGTCTAGAGTTTTTGGAATATCTCTTAATGGCTCCTGTTTATGGTATTGTTTGCTTTTATGGTTGATTTTAAATGTGCCTCTTACAAGTCGGTGGTCGCTGTCATATTCAAATTTATTTATGACTGAGGCGGCTTTGAGAAATGATGACAATAAAATCAATTTCGTTTTTAACAAGTCCGTTGGGTGATTGCCATGTCCATTTCTTATTCTTATTTTTTGGAAATAAGCTGTTTCCGACGCATAGTTTATGTTGCCATATCCAGGTTATTCGTTTTTCACCTCTTTCATTTCTTTCACCATATCCGTATTTGCCCATTATTATTGTAGTTCTTCATTTTCTTTTCTCAACCCTATTTACGCATTCAAGTCGCCAATTATGCACATAAACTCAGATTTATCTTTTTTGTATGCTGATTCTAAATTATTATAAAATGCTTCTAGTACTTCAGTTGATGCTGACTCTGTTGGCGCATAGACTTGGATTATCGAGAATTTTGAGTTTGCAATTTTCAATTGTAGAGCTGCTACTCTTCCATTATAGAAAGTTATCTTCATGATTTTATTTCCATAGAGGCCTTTTGTTTCACCTTTGTAACCAAAGAGGTTTCCATTTTTCTTTTCAATAAGCTTTTCTCCATATATTCTTGTCTCTGATAGACCTCGAGTGCTTTTTCTAATTCAATCTGACGGTCTTCCTCTTTAAGGTGCTTACATTAAATGTGCAAACGTGTATTTCATTGTTTTGTTTTGTTTTATCGGTTGCTTCTTTCCATGCAAATCTGCAAGTCCGGACAGAATCTACCCGGTAGAGATGCAACGTATGTTACGGCATTCTCGAACCTTGATTTTTGTTATTTTTCTCATCCAGTCTAGATTGCGGCTGAATAGCACTATTATGGATGGAAATTAATGTTACATTTATACCAAAAGTAGGAGAAACCTCCCACACAACTGCACAAGACGATAGACCTATCAGTCTCTCCTCCTATCTTCTTAAGACACTTGAGAGGCTGGTGGACCTGTACATTCGCGAAAGGCTACACAAAAGTATACTTTCGAAATCGCAATATGCTTACCGTAAGGGAAAATCAGTAGATACAGCTCTACACACGATAGTTGGAACCGTTGAAAAATCACTTTCCAACAAAGAATTCACTATGGTTGCCTTCCTCGATATTGAAGGAGCCTTCAACAACATAAAACCACTAGCCATCATCAATGCATTACGCAAACTATAGGTTAATGGTAAAATAATACTTTGGATCAAACAAATGTTTTCATGCAGGTTGATTCATTCGAAATTCGGCTGCTACCACACAAAAAAGGCAGTTAAACGTGGCACACGTCAAGGGGGAGTATTATCGCCACAATTGTGGGTGCTGGTTGTTAACGAAATACTCCTATCCCTGAAGGACGTGCAAAGTTATTGTGCATGCAGACGATACTGCACTAGCACTCAGCGGGAAGCATCTCCCAACAATCAGAGATTTGATGGAAACAGGCCTAGGCAAACTAGGCCAAAACGGAGCTAGTTGTATTTACAAGAATATGGCAGATTCGTCAAACTACTCTACCAAAACTCAATGGGACTCACCTAAGATTCGCAGACCACGCCAGATACCTTCGCGTGATACTCGACAGGTTGCTCAACTGGAAATTGTATGCGGAAAAACGCATCAAAACAGTAGCAACTACGCTATTCACCTGCAAAAGCGTCTTGGGCATCAGATGGGGTATCGAACCCCACATTACACACTGGCTGTGTACCACAGTTGTTAGACCTCTGCTAATGTACGGCTGCCTTGTCTGGTGGACGGCACTATGTAGATCTGCACCTGCGTGCACCTCTCGAAAAGATGCTTCACCTACTCCCCTTGGATCTTTTTGGCAAGGAAAAGGTAAAGATATCGGCGCTGCGACTTAGGCAATCCCCTCATTGGAAGTTCTCCGAAATAGAGCACGCTGGTATTCTATGCCAAAGCAATGATCTAAGTGAAGTCACGGACTACCGACGACAATGGGATGAATTTCCAATAAAAGGCACTGCACCTGAAATATACATAGACGGATCCAGGACAGACAATCGTCCGTGCCTGGCAATGGTGGGTGCCGGTGCCTATGCACCGACCCTAAAAATCAGCCAATCCTTTAGACTATCGAACCACTGTAGTATATTCCAAGCTTAATTAACGGCAATTCGAGAAGCCGCCGACTGGATGTATGTGAGATCGATGAACAACAGAGATATCATAATCTATACATCACTTAAACATTAAATTAAAA
Organism: Merodon equestris; assembly: GCA_958301585.1. Taxonomy (NCBI): domain Eukaryota; kingdom Metazoa; phylum Arthropoda; class Insecta; order Diptera; family Syrphidae; genus Merodon; species Merodon equestris. The sequence goes on from OY284413.1 coordinate 108,453,415, forward strand.
TGTCGTGTAAAAAGTGTGATAATAAAGTGGAGCGCACTTAACTGAAGATAGTGTGTCATGATTGTAGTATTTCATAGATATGAGGATGTTAACTCCCCCCTCTCTTAAGTGAATCGTCACGATTCTCATGAAACATTAGTTAGTTTTAATATTTTGTCATTAATTTCTTTAAATATTACATCGTTTTGGTTGGTCTCTTTTTTTTTAATTAACAATGTTGAAACATATGGGGTTAACTTATATAATAAAAGGATTATGATTATAATCATTATGACAATTGTGATGGATAAATGATTACTTTGCAAACTTATTACAATTTCATTTAATATATTAGTATTTTCTAGCGTCAACTCTGAGTCATTTGATTTTACATAATTTATTACAACATAATCATTGAAGTTGTGATTCTTTATATAATTTAATAATTTTTCTTTTTCGTTAATATAAGTTTTGTTGTTAATGGTAATTGAGTTTTTAAAAGTTATCAGGTAATTTCCTGTTATCAGGGTTTCATTAACAATCTTTTCTCCAGATATAAATATTGCTCCGTTACTTATTTCGTCTATCCTTTTATTTTTTTCTGCAAGACTTCTCCTTGACCAATACAAAATCTTCATTCGAGTAGTTTATAATATCGGATAATATAAACCGTATGAAACAGACCATATAAAGTGAGCAAACTGCCGACATTTCTGAATTATACGATTTCTATTATTTATTCTTACTGTGTTGCCCAAATCTTCTTTAACTACTTGTTTTTTATACCGAGGCTCTAATTTATTTCGCTCGCCAAATATTTTTTCATATATAACTTCACCAACATGATAACTTTTACTAATTCTTTTCTTGTTATGGTAAGACCTAAGTTTTTCTTGAACAATTTGTAATTTCTGGGGTATCTCTTCATGATTTTTCTTATTAAATAATATTTCAACCGGTTTCATTCGAGTTGCCGAGTGTACTGTCTTATTATATTCTCTTGCTGCTCTTATTACAATTTCTGAGTAATCTAATAAATTATATTCTTCTTTGATGCATCTTCCTATTTCGATAATTGTAGAGTGGACTCTTTCTACTTGACCGTTACTAAGACTGTGTCTAGGTTCTGTGTAATGAAGTTTTAAATTTGAACGATTCATAAGGGATTTAAATTGTGCGGAAGTAAAGGTAGGTTCGTTGTCTACCATTAAGGTTTTAGCGTTAGGAAAAACTTGTAGCATCTCTAAGGCCCGGTGCACACGAGCGTTTTTTTCACGCTGCGGCGTATCTGTTCAATGCACACGTGCGGGATTTTGCCGCTTGATATAATCTTCAGTACATATTTAGTTTCCAGAGATGGATGTTTATAAAAAAAACGAATAGTTTTCGCATATCTTGTGTACAAAACAAATATTCTAAAAAATAAACGCCTAACAAAAGGATTATTTCATACGTCTTTTAATAGTTTAAGAGAAAATCCGAATAAATTCGATTGTAGATGCAAAATATACCTTTATTTATATTGACGTTGGTTCCTTTGGAAAAGATTCGGACAGCACTATATTCGAAAAGACTACTTTCTATGCAAAACTTCAAAACAATGAATTAAATATTCCAAGAGGCCAACCTCTACCTGACACTGTTGGTCCAAATAAACTTTCACAAAACATAATGAAACCTTTCAGAAGCAAAGTTTTGTCAGATAAAAAAAGAATATTTAACTACAGGTTATCTCGTGCCGGTAGGTATGTCGAATGTCCATTTGGAATACTATCTAATAAATGGAAAATCTTTCATAAACTGATCAACGGAAATTTGCTTTCTTTATTTTCTATATAATTTTTGCGGCAAATAACCGCTCGTGTGCACACTTCAATATAAAACAATGTACTTTAGACCGCAAAAAATTTTGCGGTACCGCAGCGTTGCCGCAAAAACCTGCGGCACAAAATCGAACGCAAGTTGCCGCTGCGGCACCGCTACGGCTACGCGGCACGTGTGCATGTATCGATATATTAGGTTATCGAAAAAGTCTTTTCGTATTTCTAATCAAACTTCAACTCATTTTTTTTTATATTTATAATGAACTTTATTGAACCAAATATGTACCATTTTGGTCGACCACCTTTTGCCATTTTTCCGCTAGAGACATTTTTCCATCAGTGTAAAACTTTTGTGGTTTCTCGGTGAAAAACTGCGACAAGTAATTTTCACAGGCTTCTCTTGAAGCCAACTTTACTCCATTAAGGGAGTTCTGTATTGACCGAAACAAATGGTAGTCCGATGGTGCAAGGTCAGGGCTATATGGTGGATGCATCAAAACTTCCCAGTCAAGCTCTCCCAGTTTTTGCCGAGTCACCAAAGATGTGTGTGGTCTAGCGTTGTCGTGATTTAAGACGACACCCTTTCTATTGATCAGTTCTGGCCGTTTTTTTTCGATTGCTTGCTTCAATCTCATCAGTTGTTGACAGTAAAGTGTAGAATCAATCGTTCGACCAGGCTGGAGCAGCTCATAGTGGATGATTCCTTTCCAATCCCACCAAACACTCAGCATAACCTTTCGAAGCGTCAATCCTGGCTTTGCGGCCATTTGTTGAGCTTCACCACGCTTGCACCATGATCTTTTTCGCAAATTATTGTCGTATTTGATCCACTTTTCGTCTCCTGTTACCATTCGCTTCAGAAATGGTTCGATTTCATTTCGCTTCAGCAAAGAATCGCAGATGTTAATTCGGTCCATTAAATTTTTCACAGACAATTCATGTGGTACCCAAACATCGAGCTTCTTTTTGTAGCCAGCCTTTTTTAAATTGTTCAAAACCGTCTGATGATGAATGTTTAGTTCCTTGGCGATGTCATGGCTGCTTATGTGACGGTCCTGGTCAATCTTTTCCATAATTTCATCGACTTTTTCAACGATAGGTCGACCAGAGCGAGGTGCATCTTTCACATCGAAATTTCCAGAACGGAAGCGGGCGAACCATTGTTTTGCTACACGAACTGATACAGCATCGTCTCCGTAAACTTCACAAATTTCATTGGTGGCTTGCGTGGTATTCTTCCCTTTTTTATACAAAAATTTCAAAATATAGCGACTTTCTTCATTATTTTCACTCATTTTTTAACAGCTGTAACTTTTGTTTCAACTTCTCCGAATTTAATTTTGTTTTTGCTTAAATGAAGTTTAAAATGTCACCTTTCCAACACCATATGGTATGACACAATGTGATTGGTAGCCTTGGAGATAGACGACTCCAACGACATCTGTTGACAAAATACGAAAAGACTTTTTCGACAACCTAATATTTAGTTGTGAGTACTACAGAACGCAAAAGCGGTACCGCAGCGTGAAAAAACGCTCGTGTGCACCGGGCCTAATACTGTTATTTCTATTTCTGACTTATTTTTTATTTCTCTGACTACTAGATATTTGGAATACGCGCCTATACATGTTATGAAACTTAGTTTATGTGCATAAAATATATCTATATGAAGGTTTTCTCCTTCTTTTTCGGGAATAGGTGCTGCCAAAATCGGAATCTGTTCAGGTCGTCTATCATATTTATTTCTTCTACATATTTCGGAATTTGTTATAAATTGTTTTAACTTTTTGCACAGGTTAGGCCAATAATATGATTTTGAAATTTGTTTGAAATTTTCGTCGAAGCCTCTATGAGCCCGACTATGGGTCTCTTCTATTATGATCACTTATTCATCTGCATTTATTATGTCTAAAACAAACCTTTTTGTGAATAAGAATTTATTTGAAAATGTTTTCTTAATTTGTTCTCGGATCTCATATAAATCTTCTACAGTACACTGAATGGCTGTAACTAACTTCGGATCTAAATATTCTTTAAGGATCGTTATTAGATTTTCAACCATATCATATTCTATTATGTGCCTTTTGTTATTAAAAATGTTTATGATTTCGTGAATAGTAAATTTATTTTTTGAAATTAATAATTGTTGTTTAAATTGGTTTAGTGGTTTTTTTGTTTCAGGAATAACTGTTTGGTAGCTACTTTGAGCCGAATGGATTGTACCATCGTCTGATGAACCGTCATTAGCTAATTGGTCTTGTGTAATATTATTTATTTGAATACGTGAGAATTCGTCCGCGACTACATTTGTGGCTCCTGGTTTATATATAATTTTTGGAGAGAATTCTTCTATAAACGTATGCCATCTCTTCATTTTTGAATTGGGATTCTTGTCGGACATTGCAAATGATAACGGCTGATGATCGGTATGAATTTCTAAGCCTGTAACACCATATAAATAATTTTTTAAAGTTTTTAATGCCCAAACTATTGCGAGTAATTCTCTTTCGTTGGTTGCATAATTTTGTTCTGTCTTAGTTAACGTTTTGAAAATAAACGTAATTGGTTTACCCTCTTGAGAAAGTACTGCTCTTATTGCTATCTCTGATGCGTCCGTTGTTAATAGGAACTTCTTTGAGTAGTCTGGTGGATTTAGTGAGATTTGTGAAACTAGTTGCTCTTATAAATTTTTAAAAGCTTTAATCGCATCATCATCTAAGTGAAGTAATACTTTTTTTGACATTCGTTTTGATATTTTTCCATTATTTCCCTGCAATAATTTAGTCAATGGTTTTGCTATACCAGCATAATTTTGTATGAACTTTCGATAATTTCCTGTCAACCCTAAAAATCCCCTTAATTCTCTTACATTTTTCGGAATCGGATATCGCACAATAGTTTCTATTTTTGCTGGGTCTGTTTTAATTATTTTGTGTGCAACAATATATCCCAAAAATTCTATTTCTTTTTTAAAGAATTTCGATTTTTCCAATGAAATTTTCATATTTGATTTTTGGAGTATATCAACTACTAGTGCTAGGTCTTTATAATGCTGTTCTAACGTTTCTGAAAATACGATAATATCGTCGATGTATATATGGCAAATTTTACCTATTTGTTCCCTAAGTATATTATATATGGCCCTTTGAAAAAATCTGGGTGAATTTGTTAAACCGAAGGGTAAACGAATAAATTCATATTTGCCATTATAAACCGAGAATGCAGTTTTTTCTATATCTTTTTCATTCATTAAAATTCATTTAAAATTTCTTCTTTTCATTCATTAAAATACTTCGCTTTTCCTAAATTTGAGAAAATTGTTGCTGCATCCGGCATTGGATATCTGTCCGGAATCGTATTACTATTAAGTTTTTTGTAATCAATGACTAATCTAAGTTTTTGGCTGCCATCTGGGTTAGTACCATTTTTGTCGACTACGACCACTGGAGAGTTGTATGGACTCTTACTTGGTCTAATAATCTTTTCATCCAGCATTCGTTTTACATCTTGAGTAATAAATGTTTGCGCTGAAAATGGCAAAGGATATTGTTTGGAGTAGATTGCGCATTCGTCTATTGTGCGTATTTCTCCTCTTACATCGGTCCTAAATGGTAGACTTGTTTTTACTTGCGCGTGCTTATATTCTATTTCTTTGATTATATCATCTCGCAACTGTTGAAGATCCTTGTCTTCAATTTCTAATTTAGCGGAAGATTTCCTATCACTTTCTTCTTCCACTATCTGACTTATTATTTTCTTTGTAATTTTGCTTCTTTTTAAATTGCTTTTTTTTCTTATGGTTACATAAGGAGGACTCTATCTCATTGGATGAATCACTTGATTCTGACAATTGGAATCTAGATAAACTGTCCCCGGTCTCAGTTGGATTATTGACAGCAGTGCTGTCAGAAGTATTTTGCTCCAAGTTTGCTTCTATGATAGGAAGCATTTGTTTATTTGACCATCATAAATTTTAGTTTCGCCTCCTATATATTGTAATAATCCCTCTGTTAAGATTTATATTCTCACGCATTCTACTGCGTTGACACTAATTGTAAGTGTGCGAACGGTCATTACTAGGTCGCTCATGAATATCAGATTCCGAGCGACGGTACTGCCTGTTCCCACACTCGAATTCAATTCATTTGTGAAATTCGAGTGTTTACGAATTTGAATTTATTCGTGAGCACTCGAGTTCCGTTGCTAAAAATTAAAATTTGTCACATTAGTCTTAAGTGAACTATCGGTCAGAGTGGACTCAAAATAATAAACTGTGTTGTCGTGATTTTGTACAATTTTGTCCCTTATTATCGAACAAAAATTGGCGACCGTGACAGGACTTCTTTTGCTAACGTTTGGCAATACCTGTGAAAATAGTGCAGTGAGATAAAGATAAAAATAAAAAATGTCATCAATTGAAGAGTACGCAAGCCAACAAGAAAGGGTCGGTGAGGAACTCTGTCGACTGGCGCGCAACTATGGGAAGGATTCAGATCTGAGAAAGACTCCACTATACTTGGCTGAGCGCTTGACAGCGTTGGAAAATCTCTAGAAAGAATTTGATGACACTGATAGTAAGATTCGGGAAGAATTTCCTGCTGAACTGGAACACCCGTACTTCAAGAAGGACTATTATGAAGCAGTGCGAAAGGTAACGGATCGCATGCAAAGCGATATCGAGCGGCGACTCACACCGCAATCGAAGGATCGGTCAACATTCGAGGAAGATCGGGAAGTATCTGGTGCAGCAAGTGATTCAACCACAATGGGCGAAGCCAAGCAGCAGGGTACTGTTTCCAAGCAGAAACATGCATTACCAACCGCTAACCCGCTTCCAACACAGTGTTTGACAGAAGGTCTAATGAAGCATAAGGATAGGTTCCAATTGCTGATGAAAATCCTAAAAAGATCATTAGACAAGTGCGTAGGTGCGTACAGAGCATTTTTACCAAATAAAATTAAGAACCATTCAACAGAACTGGGATGAGATAACGTGTCTCTACAGAAAGGTTGAAGAGCAGTTAACCGTTGAAGAACTCGAGTGTTATTTCAGAACACAAGAGCGAGTGGAAGAAGTTCTACTAATCTTGTTTGAAGGTGGGGCTCATGCACATCGTCCACAGCAGACGGAAGCATCGGTTAATCCCACAATGAGACTACCAAAAATAGAACTCCCCAAGTTTGACGGCAGCTATCTTAACTGGCGCCAATTCTACGACCTGTTCAAGCAATTAATTCATGACCAGCCGATACCAGCCGCTCAAAAGCTATATTTTCTGAGAGCCAATGTTACTGAAGAGGCGCACAACCTTATCCAGCATTTCCAAGCTACCAACAGTAACTACGACATTGCTTGGAAAACCCTAGTGGAGCGATACGATAATAACAGGCTGTTGCTTACTGCTCAACTTAACCGGCTTCTTTCGCAACCTATAACAACTGGCACCGCAGCTAGCCTCAGAAAGTTACACGACACCACAAAGGAAAGTATGCAGGCGATTACTAGTTTGGGTTTCAACGTCAGCAGCTGGGACCCACTGGTGGTTCACTTAATGCTGCAGAGAATGGACAAAGACAGCAGAATGCTCTTCGAACAGTCTCTAAGTGACCCAAGGAGCAGCCCCTCCCTAGGAGAGTTCCTAAAATTCGTAGAGCTCAGATTCCAAACCCTGGAGGCCATCAGTAGACCAGGCAAGGGCAGAAAGACGGCCACTGTTGCAACACGCCCAGATTGCATCAATTGCTACATGTGCAACTCAGGTAAGCACAAGATTTTCAGTTGCTCAAACTTTCTTAATCTTTCAGGTGAAGATCGTGAAAGGGCGGTGCGACGACTAGAGCTATGCAGGAACTGCCTGAAACCGGGCCACTTCTCCCAATCATGCCAGTCCCGAGGATGCCAAAATTGTGGCAGCAAACATAACACACTTCTTCATCAAAAGCAGCATCATCAGAAGACAAAATCCAACCGACAGCAAGAACTCACTCAGCAAGCAAGTCATCATCAACAAGTTCAAGAGTCAAGTCAGATGCGGCAACATCAACTCAACAAAAAGGATGACCAAGAACATCAGCCTGGTAAGCCTAATAATGTTAAGGTTTATGCAAGTCAGTCGTCGAGCTATTCTGCCAATGCAGCAATAGGTCGCCAGCCGAGAAACCGTGAAGTTTATCTCGCCACAGCAATCGTCAATGTCATTTCTGCGTGTGGGTCCCGTACTCCTTGCCGTGCCCTATTAGATTCTGGCTCACAACTAAATTTCATAACGACAAGGTTTGCTCACGAGTTAGGCCATAGGAAGCGTCGAATGGATATACCAATCAGTGGTATAGGAGGTAGGGAATGCAAGGCTGAATACGTCACTAGTGTGACAATTGAATCCAGGACCTCATCATATAGGTCAATAATTGAGGCAAGCATCATGCCTCGTATCAGTGAATACCAACCTACTCAAGAAATAGACATAATGCATTGGAATTTACCGCCGCATGTGCAACTTGCGGATCCCATGTGTTTCAAGGCCCAACGCATTAATGTGCTCTTGGGAGCAGAAGTATTTTTCGACTTGTTCATACCAGGAGATATCCAAATATCAAACAATCTACCAGTCCTACGCAACACGAAATTGGGTTGGATTGTGGCTGGAAGTGCCTCACCGACAAATACCCCAGCTCATTGTCACCTAGCGACAAGGCCCTCATTCGCATCACTGGACAGATTAGTGCGCAAGTTCTGGAAGACGGAATCGCATGACAACCCCACTAATGTCCTAAGTGAAGAGGAACACCAATGCGAGAGACATTTCACAACGCATACTAAGATATTACCAGGTGGACGGTTTTCAGTAAGATTGCCTTTCAAACGTGAACCATATCTCCTACTTGGGGAATCATGGGAGTCAGCAAAAAGGCGATTCTTCTCCTTAGAGAAAAGATTGGAAAAAAATGCGCTATTGAAAGAATCATATGTAAGGTTCATGGATGAGTACGAATCTTTGGGTCATATGAGCCCAGTATCTGCCGAAGAAATTCCAAAAACACACTACTTTATCCCTCATCATTGTATTGTCAAGCCAGAAAGCTCGTCCACCAAGCTTCGAGTGGTGTTTGATGCATCTGCCAAAAGCACTTCCGGGCACTGGCTCAAGGATTTATTAAAGGTTGGTCCAACAGTCCAACCAGATCTATTTTCCATTATAACTAACTTTCGATCACATAGGTATGTTTTTACTGGAGACATAAGCAAGATGTACCGACAAATATTAGTAGATTCTAAGGATAGAAGGATGCAATTAATCTTGTGGAGATCACAACATGACAGCCCATTGCAAACATATCAGCTTAATACTGTAACGTATGGCACAGCATCCGCATCATATCTAGCTACGAAATGTTTGATGAAGTTGGCAGATGATAACAAAGGTGAATACCCCCGTGCTGCCGAGGCATTAAAATCGTGTTTTTACGTGGATGATTGCCTTACGGGCGCAGAGAGTGTAGAAGATGCCGAAAAATTGTTGACTGAAATCCGTCATCTTTTGAAACTGGGAGGCTTCGAGTTAAGAAAGTTTTGCGCCAACCACCCCAGAATACAAGAAAAAATCCCGGAAGAACATAAAGAACAACTTGTTGGGTTTCATCAATGCGAAGTGATTAAAACGTTGGGACTAATTTGGGACCCGTCCTCCGATGCATTTAAGTTTAAGTTTGATTATGAGAGAGTGTACGGACCTGTGTGCAAACGAACTGTACTCGCCGATCTTGCCCGGTTATTTGATCCGTTGGGATTACTTGGACCTGCAATAGTCCTCGGGAAGCTTTTTCTGCAAGAACTTTGGAAAACAAAGTTATCCTGGGATGATCAACTTCCGGAAGAGCAAGCTAATAAATGGCATAAGTACCTGAAAGAATTCTCCACGTTGAACGAGCTAAGCATCCCACGATATGCTTCCCGTCCTTGCAGCGATAATGAACTGCACGCATTTTCGGACAGTAGCCTGAGTGCCTTTGGGGCATGCGTATATCTTAGATCTGTTGATGACAGTGGATGCATCTACTCACAATTGCTATGTTCGAAGTCGAGAATTGGGCCCCTCAAAGCAACATCCATAGCACGATTGGAATTGCAGGGCGCTGTGCTCATGGTGGAACTGGTAACAAGACTACTGCAATTGCTAACTGTTAAAATAAACAAAGTGCGTTATTACACCGACTCCACGACAGTACTAGCATGGATTAGATTAGGAGACCTACGTCGCAAATAGGGTGGCTAAAATCCAAGCAAACACGGATATACAACAATGGAACTACATAAAGGGAAGCGTCAATCCGGCTGATATGGTCTCTAGAGGGATGGGATTACAAATGCTTCTTAAAACGCCCGCCTGGTTCAATGGTCCTGACTTTCTTTCCGAAGATGAGAGTTTATGGGAAGCAATGCAGCATGTTATTCCAGAAGATGTTCCAGAACGTCGTAAGAAGAAGTCCGTTTTAGCAGCGACAACAGTTAGCAACGAAATATTGGTTGAAGAAGTTAATCATAAAAATTCCTTTTTTACATTACAAAAGATATTTGCATACTGTTTTCGATTTTATAGTAATTGCAGAAAGAACAAGTCACTGAGAAATATAGGACAGTTAACAGTGGACGAACTTTATCGGGACTAATTTTATTTGGGTATGTGTGCAAAGAAGAGAATTTCCGGATGACTATCGCTCTTTGCAGAGGAATGCAAATGTGCATAAAGGTTCCAACATAGCGCCGTTGTCGCCATTCTTCGATGAAAAAACTAAACTAATTAGAGTGGGTGGAAGGTTAAAAAATTCATCTATTGTAGTTGATGCCAAACATCAGATCTTGCTACCGAAAAATAATTGCAAAACAAAACTACTTCTAGCATATTTGCATCAATCACACATGCACGCAGCACCTCGAGCGTTGATTGCAATTTCAAGGCAGAAATATTGGATTCTAAGTGTAGGAAGAATGGCGCGACAAATAGCCTCCAGTTGCATAAAATGCTTTCGTTCAAATCCCAGGCCTGTCGCACAAATGATGGGCAACTTGCCGAAGGAGAGAGTCACTCCCTCTCGCCCCTTTTATTACTGTGGAGTGGATTTATGTGGTCCTATAAAAACGCACTATAAGGTCAGAGGTAAGACTCCTACAAAGTCATACCTAGCGATGTTTGTATGCTTTTCGACAAAGACAGTTCACATAGAAGTGGTGGGCGATCTCTCTGCGGAGGCATTTATCCACGCTTTGAAAAGATTTGTCGGTAGAAGAGGTATATGCCATACCATATTTTGTGACAACGCCACCAATTTTGTGGGTGCAAAAGCCGAACTTATAGACTTAAAAAAAGCGTTTGAATCCGAAAGCCAACAAACGGTTATCAATCGTATGTGTTTGGAAAATGGTATAAATTGGAAATATATTCCGCCGCGTGCACCGCATTTTGGAGGACTTTGGGAGGCTGCAGTTAAGTCCGCAAAGAGTCTGTTAATACGCTTTCTTCGTGAAACATCATTGACATACGACGAGTTGCTAACAGTGGTTATACAAACAGAAGCGATTTTAAATTCACGCCCTCTCACGCCAATCACATCTGATCCAAATGACTTAGAGGCATTGACACCTGGGCATTTCCTAATCAGAGAACCACTTACAACATTGCCCGAGCCAAACGTTTTGGACAGCAACATTAACAGTGTTAAAAAATTCCGCCAAATACAACACATCCAACAGCATTTCTGGAAAAGATGGTCATGTGAATACTTACATCTCCTACAACAAAGATCGAAATGGACCCAGCCATCACCCAATTTGGTGCCTGGAACGTTGGTGGTACTCAAGGAAGCAAATGTTCCGCCTATGAAATGGAAACTAGGACGTATAGAGGAGGTTATAAAGGGTAATGATGATTTAATTCGGGTGGCCACCGTCAAAAGGCAAAACGGCATCTTTAAACGAGCAATACACAACCTGTGCCCGCTACCTATACCAACAGAGACGAATACGGTGAATGGACCAGAAAACTTGAAAACTAACAGCCAAATCACTAAGGGTACTTTCCAAACTAATTGCCTTGAGAAATCAACGCCACTGTTGTCGATTGCTCTCATGGTGTGTTTAAGCTTCCCTTTCTCAATAGCTCAAAAAACAGACCGAGTAAAGATAAATCCACTAGATGAAACGGTTGGTATATATTTCGAAGACATTGGAAAAATACAAATTATTAATAGCTACTGGAATATATACGTATATTATAACCTTACAGCCTATTTCTTGGAATTGCGTGAAATTGAGTCGTGTCTTCAGCGAATAGAAGAATTTTGTGCGCAGGAAAACATTCACAAGGTAAATTGCAAACCAACGATCGATGCAATAACACACAGGTTCACAGCCATAAATCACAACAACGAGATTCTGTACAACTACAATATGGGAGGTCAGGAAAGGACTCGAGTAGCAAGATCCCCTCTGGATATTGTGGGAAAAGTGGCTAATAGCCTATTCGGGGTTCTTGATCAGGATGATGCCAAGCATATTGAGAGTCAAATATACAAGGCCAAGCAAAACCAGCAGCATCTGATGGAACTCATCCAAAAACAAAGTTCCATCGCCGATTCTACGTCAAATCTTCTAAAGCGTAGTGTAATTCAAATTAATCAGCAATCTCAGGCTCTAAATGCCTACTTGGCCAAAATCGCAAACGCAATTCAAGAAAAACAGGTGGAAAATGATGTGAAACAAAATATCGCCTCTCTAACTTCATACTTGATCCTGGCAATTTCAAATCTCGAAAAGATTCAAGAACTATTCTTAGATGTACTTTTAGATTTGAATCATGCAAGGATTAATCCTCAAATAATAACACCTCACCAACTTACCGAACAGATCATGCTAATAAAGGCACATCTACCGCCTACACTAACACCAGCGAAGGGATCAACAATGGACCTGTACAAAATGGCCTCGGTGAAGGGACGAGTTTTGAAAGAGGCGGTTGTTTTTGAAATGCGGCTCCCACTTGCCGATAGCGCGGAATTTCAATTGTTTAATCTACTTCCTATTCCCATTCTACAACAGTCGTACAGTTATCTAGTGGAAACGTCTTCACAATTGTTGGCTATTTCACCAACAAGGGATGAATTCTTTTTGCTCTCCGAATTCGAATTAAGTTTGTGCAAGGAATTATCGTCGCAACATTTTCTCTGTAAAAAAGTACATCCCACTTACACCAAACAAGCTGCCACGAGCAGCTGCGAAATAGCACTCTTGAATCATAAGAAAAATGCCCTTCACGAGTGCACGTTAAAAAAAATCCCCGATGGAGATTACTGGAAGGCATTGAAGGGTTCTAATCGGTGGATATTCTCTACAAGATCTCGGGTAACAGGCCATCTAATATGCAACGAAATCACGGAAGGTCTAACGGTGGTCGGAAATGGCTTGCTTGAATTTAAGGAACCTTGTATGCTCAAAATGCCTACCATGTCTATCAGGGGAATATGGGAGTACAATAATACTGTCACCATCAAAAACTCATTCATTCCAAACACCAACATAAGCACTTGGATCCTAAAGCCTTCAAAACCAAGTACCAGTGACCTCCCGCAGATACATGACATTGATGAAGTGGAATTTGTAAAAATAAAGGATCAAATCAACACAGTAATACAGCAGTCCGAGGAACTACCGGAAAAAATTAACTGGCATGACTATCATCACTACGGATTAGGCTATCTATTACTGGCTGGCATGATTGGGGCGGTGGTCACATATTGCTGTCATCGACGACGGAAGCCTAAGCCGGCTCCCAGATCCTCTCGTTTTCAAGTGAATGTCTAGGTCACTATTTTAATTTTTTTTATTGTATGCGAAATTGGCACGTTGGTGGTTTGATTCCAATTCCTGTGCTTTGGCTAAGGCGTTTGGTAAGTTTTCTGGCTTAAGGGAGAACAGTATTTCATTTAATGAACCATTAAGTCCTGTTATGAATATTCTAAGCGCATTGTCTCTATTCTTTTTATTTAATTCGTTAGTTATTGTCGTATTATTACCGTAAGTCATTATGGTCTTATTAATTAAAAGTGTTAATTTTTTATTAACTAAATTATAATATTCTAACACCGTTAACTTTCCTTGGGTGAGGATACTGAGTTCCTGCTCTATTATATAAATGGGTCGTTTATCGCTGTAAGCGAAATCTAGACGCGAAAGAATAGCTTCAAAATTAAGAACCGTGCCGTGATTTGTTAACGTATCATTAGCCCTATCAGTAATTTTGTTTCGTAGGATAGTTAACGCAGCTACATATCTGCGGCTGTTTTTTTTATATAAATTCATTGCACAAACAGCGGCTTCGCGCCAGCTGACGTAGGAATTATATTTTCCTGAAAACTCTGGCAATGATTTAATTGGATCAAATGATGCATTGCACTCAATGCTATCATTAATAATAGCTGGTTTGAACTCTTCAACAGTGTTCGTAGAGACTACTAGTTGAGCTTTTAATTCGGCAATTTCGCCTTTTAAAGCATTTGTGTGTGTTGCAATAAGTTGCGCCACCAAATCGGCTGTCAGACCCTCGTGTGACATTTTTAGTCTTGAGAATTCTTTTATTATTTCTTCCAGGTTTTCTTAAAATTTAAACTACCAACAGTTTTTTTGTTTTTATAAATATTAGGGGGAAGAGGAAAAAAAGTAAATAAACGGCTCACTTTGCTCGTGAATTTTTTCCTTGTTGAATATCCTTGTTGTTCCCCGGATATTGTTGTCTTCCCAATCTTCCTGTGTCAGTTCAATCTTCCTGTGTCAGTTCAATCTTCCTGTGTCAGTTCACAACTTTGCCGATTTTATATTGTTCTTCACCCTTTCGGCTGTCACTTTTTAATTACTGTTTTTGCTCCTAAGCTTTATTTTTGCACTATTGCATTGTACCTTTGTAGGATACGTACTGCCTGTTCATTTTACTTAACACTACCGGAAAATTTTTTTTTTTGATTTACACGTGTTGAACTTTTTTAGCAGTGCTGCACGTTGGGCGCCAATTAAATACTCTATTTATTCAGTGGAGTTTTTTATTAAAGAATAAGTTTATTTCATTAAAAGTACAATAAATTTACAATGATATGCTCTTTTGCGAGCTAGTGACCGTTCCGTTCAATACCGGGTACAAAAACACACTCCCGCTAAACTCTACTCTCGATCCTTATATATCTCCGAGTTAACATCTTCATAACTATTTGATTCCCATGGAAAATTTTATAAGTGGTTTTGCTCACACCAAAGATTATCAAATGTTTACATTTAGATTACGTTTTCTTGGCTTATGTTTAGATTACATATGCTGAGAGTTGCATTCTTGAGGGTTGCGTTTGCTTAAGGCGCAGTAAATCATTGTTTTGAAGATTGTGTTAAAATTCTTATCTTTTTTCATAGATATGAGGATGTTAACTCGCACTCTTGAAGGTTGCATTTGCTTAAGGCGCAGTAAATCATTGTTTTGAAGATTGTGTTAGAATTCTTATCTTTCTTCATAGATATGAGGATGTTAACTTACATGCGGAAGTCTTACGTTCCGTCTCCGTGCAGGGACGGGTTAAGAATATCCCTGCAGCGATACCTCTCGCTTGTCGTAAAAGGCGACTAAAACAAAGGTAAACAAAAATCACATCTAGGCAATTTAGAAAAAACCAAGGTGGACCTAGGGACACATATACCACCATTAAACTGCCCCACAAGTGTATATGCAAATCAGTGGGTTGACACGACTGGAGATCACCAGTGTTGTAAGAGTAAGATCAAACAAAAAAAAATCTGAAGCATGCCGTGTCAAAAAAAAAGGCAGGCCGAAAAACAATTGGTGCAAACAAATGCAAAAACACCAGCATTTGATTGGCCTCAGCGATGAAGTAATCCCAAACCGGGAAGCCTGCCGCTACTTTCTGAGGTCAAACCGGCGGACTCCACAAGCGGACCAGTAGGAATGCAGTTAAGTGGGAAAGTTATGGTCCTACACTTCTGACCATAACAACGCCGGAAAAAGGAAAAGAAAAACTTACATGCGGAAGAAGGAGGGCGATAATTTAGTAAGAGATAGATAGATAGAACTTTATTTCGTACAAGTATTATACATTATAATAGTATGACATCGCACATTGTACAGAGATATGATAACGTATTTTATCTTTCAACTGAAACATTATTCTCCTTGATGAACATTTTACGGTTACGAAAAAGAATATCTTAGAAGGAAAAAACGAAAAAAAAACCTTCTATACAAAATAAAGCTTAGTAAGAGTAACTTGTGCTGATATATTAAATAATTTATGAATAGTTCTCTTGACCTTGTTCCGTTCTCAGCCCCAAATACATATAATTACCTTGTCAACTCTCTTAATTCTATCGACATTGTTTGTTTACACCAAAATATACGAAGCGCTAGGAAGAACTTTACAGCCCTGGTAGCACATTTAGAGTCGTTAAAGAATTTACCTGTTGCCATTGTTTTAAGCGAAATTTGGCTTTATGAGAATGAGTTACATTTGTATGACATTGTCGGATATACTCTGTTCGGTAAATGTAACGAAACATATTCAGCTGGTGGTGTAGCAGTTTATGTAAAAAAATGGTTTTGCACTTGATTGTCTTAAATTAAATGTTACTAATGCCGATGTCTTAAAGTTGTCTTTTAACTTCTTGAAGGAAAATTATGGAATGTTATGTGTTTACAGATTACACAGAGTCTCTAAAGGTATCTTCATTGATGAATTAAACAACATACTAAGTTCTTGTAGAGAGAAAAACTTGACAGTAATTGGCGATATCAATATTGATATTTTAAATGAATCGGATAGAGATACTGAATGTTATTTGTTCCTTATGGCGTCTTATGACTTAAAGAGTTTAATTAATGAACCTACTCGTGTAACAGACTCCACTGAAACCTGCACCCAAAAAAATAACGAAAATAAGGTCTAACAACTGTGGTATACAGCCAGTGTGTAATGTGGGCTTCGATACCCCATCTGATTACCAAGACTCTTTTGCAAGTGATTAGCGTAGTTGCTGCTGTTTTGGTGCTATGTTTGACTACAAATTAACCGATCATTTTATGATTGCTCTAAATGTTTGTCACAGTACTAATGATTCTGGTTGTAACATGTCACATATAAAAAAGAGGTGTTACATTAACTATAATGATTTAAAGGAACGCTTAATATATGAATTCTGGGAACCAGTATATGTCGAACCCAATCCATCAATTGCCTTTGATATCTTCCTTAAAATTTTAAAAAATCATGTTATGTCCTGTACATCCGATTCCGTTTTTAACTCCAACAAAAATACTTTCCTAAAGCCGTGGATGACACATAAGCTTTTGCGGCAGATAAAAAGAAAAAACAAAATATCGAAAAAAGTTAATAAACATCCCCTTAACGAACAACTTAAAAAATACTACGTTACCTTATGCAAGAGGGTGCGCAAAAACATCGAAGAAACGCGTAACTATTACACTGATTCTTTTGAACGAGCCAGAGGGAATGAGAGAGAAGAATGGAAGGTGGTTGATAAGATTTTAGGTAAATGTAGACAACCAATAAGTATTAGTAATTTGGAAATAGATGCAATTAGTTACTCGATTCCAAAAAGAATGTCCAATAAGGTAAATGAATACTTTACTGCAATTTCTGAAAAACTGAAACCGTCCATATAGATTTCAGCTGACTGCAATTGTTCTGGTGTATCCCTGACTAACATGCAACCAAACAGTTTTGTCTTCCAACCCCTTACTACAAGGGAAATCCTAAGGGTTATATTGACATTAAATAACAAAAGTTCGTGTACTAGTGATGGTATATCGAGTATGTTGTTGAAGAAAATTTGTTTTTATGTAGTGGATGTTCTATGTTACTTGTTCAATCGAAGTGTCGGAAACGGTTGTTTCCCTGAGCATGTTAAATGCGCTGAAGTTATACCTATCTTTAAGAAAGGTAATAAAAGCAAGGTGTCAAATTATAGACCTATTTCCCTACTACCAACATTCTCAAAGATTATCGAAAAACTTATAAATCTCGAATATTATCGTTTTTGGAACAAAATAAATTTTTCAGTAGTAGTCAGTTTGGATTTAGAAAATCTTTGTCTACCGAGGATGCAATCTTGAGAGTGTGCAGCCAACTATATGAAAGTATTCATTGTAATAAATCCACAATGGCGCTCTTTATTGATATGACGAAAGCATTTGACATGGTTGACCATAACATACTACTAAAAAAACTATACAATGCTGGTTTTAGAGGAGTAATCCATAATTGGTTTACTTATTATTTAAAAGACAGAAAACAAACGGTCTTTGAACTAAACTTGAATGGGATGTCAACGGCCTTCGCAGACGACATTGTTTTCACTCATCAGTTAAGTACTGAATTCGATGGCGTGGCAAAAATATCGGATGATTTACAAAATCTAAGACTGTGGTTTACGTTACACAAATTAATCATTAGCGAAAAAACAAAACTTATGTATGTCCTTCAAATTATCGAATAATGTCATAAAAGAGTATAATTTGTGGTTCCATGCTCACGATTGTAAAAAATTCTGTATTCCTGTGCAAAGTTGTAGTAAATGTAATTATAATGATAGTTCCCCTTGCTCTAATAAATGTTTTCACATCGAAACGGTACATAACTTCAAATATCTTGGAGCAGTAATCGACCAAAACCTAAACTGGAAAAAGCATATACAAACCATAAAATCGCATTTGCTATTAGTTACACGTAAAGTGTATCTCGTCAAACAACATTGTTCTACTAAAGTTTTAAAAACAATCTACCATGGTCTTGCTCATTCAAAATTGTAGTATGGTATTTCAAGTTGGGGTGGTTCTTATAACATCTCTTTCAAGCCGTTGCTAACAGCCCAGAAACACCCACTGAGAATTATCTGTAAAAAAAATCGTCTTACTCCGAGTTGGCCTTTATTTCAAGAACTGAGTATCTTACCGATGAGGCACCTTTATGTTTTCAAAATATTAAAAGAATTTTTTAAAAAAAGTGGTAACATTCCTAGTAGAAGTAATCTGTCTTATAGTCTTCGTACAAATACAATGCATCTTGTCAATGTCCCAAACGTCTGCAAACTCACTTTACTAAATTTTACACTGTTACAGCTCCTTTAATGTTCAATAAATTGCCTTTTGCTATTAGAACGACTAAACATCTAAATTCCTTTTTAAAAAAAGTTAAAGACTGGTTATTTACCATAAGTTATAATGTTCTTGAATCGCTACGCAAAATTGATTGACTATCCTAATACCAGCACAAGTTAATATCACAATAATTATTGAATTATGTTTATATTAAATTGAATTTTGTAATTGAATTTCATTAACTTCTTTAAAATCTTTAACTTTAACTTTAACTTCTTTAAAATCTTAAGCTGAAATCCATGTATCTTCTTGTTATAACCAATGTTAACCCCCACACCACACTTGCGTTATCTTTGTTATCAATTTATTGTATCATTCCATACTAACCATTGAGTTAAGGATTGACAAAAAAAAAATAAAAAATAATAAAAAAAAAATAGAAAAATCGACACAAATAGCCAAGCGGCAACAAAAGCACTCGAATTATCAATAATAAGATCAGAATAGGTCAGACGCGGCCGCATGTCTCTAAATGAGATATCGACCAGATGCGGTGTAACATTGTGCTTAGTACTTGGGCATTGAGATATACTGGGCAATTGTGAAGCAGACGAACTAGCCAAAATAGGCACCAAACTGGAGCTCTCGACTGTTAAAATCCACGACTGTTGAAATCCACCCATCAATGGAAACGCAAAAATATAAAATTTCGAAAAATGCCCTGCAACAGGCAAATGAGAGATGGTGTGACCTTGAAACATGCAACTACGCGAGAAAAACCTGGGCCAGATATTGTCAACGTAAAACCACAAGCCTACTAAAAATACGCAGGCGGAATATAAGCAGCCTAATGGGAATGCTAACAGGACATTGCGCCCTTCTCCTATGTAATTGCTCTGTTCTAGCCGCCTCAAGAAAACGATTTCTGGAGAATATTTCCCTAATGAACTAACGGATCTATCCGAAACGGAGATCTTCAAATATCGAATATCCAAGAGTAGCGGTGACCAAGCAGACTTAAGTGGTAGCACAATGGATCGATTTTGGTCTAAGTGATCCCAAACTTTTTACGGAGAGAAGCCACCTAACCTAACCTAACCTGCACTGGCCTTTTCCTAAGCCTATTCATCCTGAACAAGAACGTTTGCATTATTTTTTTGCTATAGTTGTAGGTATTTACTTGGGTATTATTTAGCTTGCCTGTTATTTCCCGCCGCCGAATTCTGAAGGCAACATCGTTGATCCGTGTGACCATTTTATTAGGCCCCTTTCAGTCCTGCTGCAGTTATGACTCGCTTGTCATTGTCCTCACATTATAATTGGTCTTCATGCAATTATTGGCTATCCTGATCTTCGCCCAAGTTCTTTCGTATATATCACTGATTATTTGTCTTTTTTCTCTTTCCTATTTTGACTCTTCCATGAAGGGATCTGAATTTCTCCGACCAAAAGGAATTTCGGACGGAGTGCGCCCCGTTGAAATGTGAATTTTGAACTGAGGTGAATTCCGTTGTGCCCAGTATGCTTGAAGAGTAAGGTTTTCATCAGAGACGCTTTGACAATCAGCATGCTTCATTCCCGGCCAATATTGGTTTTATGTCCGAATCTTCTTTCTGAGCATTCGGTATTTCTTTTGTATTCCAAACGGTGTTCGGTTCTAACTACAAATTCTTTCTCCTCTTACCGCACACAGTGTTTGAAACTAACTTTCTAGGGTCACATGCTAAGTTTTCAAAATAAAACAATTTTCTTAGCTTAAGATATGATAAGCAGTTGACCTTTGAATTTCATTTCCATTCCATCAAATCTCTTGTGAGATTTTTTGAGTTGTTGGTCGAACTTGACATCGATGGTGTCGAATTCATTTTCGAGATTACCGAAAGATATGGATTTGCCAATGACTGCCTCACTGATTCATTCAAGTGAAACCAATGAGTGAACTTTCAAGAAGAGTTAGGGTTATTAGGTTGGGGTTAGGTTCTTTGAAGATTTCAAGTCTTGAATTTTTATTGTTGTTGAGCTTAAAAGAATTGTGGTTGTTAATTGTGTATTGAAAAGAGAGAAAAACAGTTTTATTATTTGGCGAACGAACAAACAAGCCATATTGGGTATCAGAAATGGGATAAAACTTTTTCGAAGTAGTAAACGATGTGGTTTTGGTGGACAGAATGGTTATTAGTGAAAATATAAAGTGTAATAAAGTGCGATATTTATGGGTTGCAAGTTGGAACATCCACCCTGGTCCGGCTCAAAGCACAACTGGAAAGGAGGAACCTTCCGGCGATTGAATTGAAAAAGGACTGTCATCTTCCTCCACGCGTCCTATGAGGCTGACTTATGTGAACTTCATGAAAACGCATAAGATCGTTTTGGATATCCGGATGCAAGTATTGAAAACGCTGAAATGCATGAAAATAAAGTAAATCTTAGGATAACAAGGATGAAGTTTCTCACAGTCTCCACAGACAGCAATCTTGGCGAATCTCGAGGGTGATGATCCTGGGAATACTAATTCTACCTTATTGAGCCAGAAATCCGGAAGAGCTCTTCAAACTAGAACGTTGGGAAAATACTACAGGAGCCAAAGAATAATATGGTACTGGTACCATGATTTCTAAAACTGCACTGTACTACTGGTAGGCTTATGAATCTTAAAACTGTACAATTTAAATGATTACGAAATACTTCGCAATTTCTATGATCGTAACAGTTACTAAAAAGGAGCTTGCGATCACTGTTCCGTCATACAGATTGGCAGAACTACAGAAAACATTGTAAAATAAATCAGGAGCAAACCACGGCAGCGGATCGACTTGGTGGGTTTGCTGATATATTCGATTCACACGACGGAGACCACGGCCGGACATATCTAGTACCTCACCGCATAAGCATTTACGATGTCAGGCCGATTGACAGCCTGCAAAATGTCTCCTATGAGTAAAGGAGGCTAAGATTTCGGAGATTGTATCGTTGATGGAATTATTGAAAACTCCCGCAGCATTCGATTTCGGGTGAACTACCAAAGGTATCACCGACAAACTGAACTGTGCGGACAACTTAAAGAAAGTCATCAAAATTATATGTTATATGCAAAACTCAGTAGGACGAAAAAGATATTGAGCAGGTTCTAGCTTGAGCGAAAAACATGGCAAAACCAATTCGTCGGGCATCTCTGATGGAAGTTCTACCTTCAAGGTATATTGGCACAAAGGACTGAGATACATGTACAGGATTGATTATAAGAAATGCCAAATTTTAAAGTGCAAGACGCGGCATCGAGAGGTTGTGCGTCGCAAAAAACCAAAAGTGAATACATGGGGAAAAACGCAGGACAAAAAGTGGGCGCGCCCTTTGAACGAATTGTTGGCGACATTGAGGAGTCGTTTCCGGAAACCGATATATTTTAGTTTCATAGACTACTTTAGCAAGAGGCCTGAGGTCTTTGAAATTCTCTGTTAGGAAACTTAGACCATTGTGGATCAGATCGTCTACACTTGGGTGAAATGGTTTGATGTATCCAAGTAACAGAAAAAGAACATTTGAGTCCAAAATATTCTAGGAAGCACGTCAACTACTCGAAAAAAAAGCAAAAAATACCGAAGTCTGACTGGATCGAGAAACAATTCAACAAAACATTGAATGAATAGCTCCGCCCTAACTAGGTTAAGTATTTTTAATAACTTAAAAATACCGGCACTCTACAATATATAGGACTTTAAGATTAACCTTAATTAAAATAACTAAAATTGTAGCATATGTATATGCTAAGAAAATGTTAAAAAAATAAAGTTTTGCTTTTGTTTTATTTTATGTTAAACTTGCAACTAACTATTATAAACTTAGTTTATGTTAATTATATGTACAATATGTCTTTTTTTTATTTCGTGTTTTACTATTTTTTATTGTTTTGTCTGTATCGTTTTTTTCTCATTTGTTTTTTTTTTCAAGTTTTATTAACTCTTTAATTTTTTTTATTTAAACAAAAAGTTACATTAGACTTAAGACCACGCAACTCCTTAGCATTCTCACTTTGCCAGACAGCTGGCAAGGCGTAGCCCTATTGAAATCTTAGTATAGCATGCAATTTCCGCTGTCATGTACGACGGTCCGTAGACAGTTAGCAGATCATTGATTGTGTCAGTCAGTGATAAAATAAACACTTTAGTCTTGCTTTTTATTTTTTGTTATTAATATTAGATTTCTCAACCGCAATTCTGGAGAGTTCAAAATGGAGTGAGTGAAAAAGGGAAAATGAAAAAGGGGGGTGATTTAAAGAGGGAACATACATATATGATGGGGAATATAAGATCAACGGGATTTCTACATGTTATTTTGAATAATCGACATATATATTGCTCTCTAACAGTCCTTCTCAAGATGAACGTCGCTGCAAACCATTACACTTGACCAATCTCAAGCCTTTTAAGCCCTGTTAATGGATTCGTCAGTACATCTTATCCCAACCTTCACCGGGAACTATCGAGAATTAGACTCATTCATAAAAATAATAGAAATAATAGACAAGACCCTACAGTCCAATTCAAAGCAAGATTTGATAGAATTCGCTTATCACATAAAACTGAGTCCAAATGTAAAGACAGCCTTAAATTCTGTTGAAGAACCTAAAACATTGAAAGATTTACGGACATTACTTGAAGAACGGTTCAAAACAAATAAAACAATACCGCAATTACATACAGAACTGTTTCACCTTACACAGAGAGGAAACATAACAAACTACAAGGACAAAATACTGACTATGATATTAGAACTAAACAAACATATAAAAGACCTAGGCACAGAATGTACAACAGAACAGAAAATTACCATAACTAAAATCAACGACACTTACGCACTTACAGTTTTCAAGAACGTCGTCAACGAAGACTACAGACAAACAATTTTCGCGGCACAACCAAAGACATTTTCTGACGCAATAACTCTTGCACTTGAACTTGAACAAACGAGAAACCAAAACCCAGCTCAAATATCATACATTCAAAACAGAAACCCAAACGACGCCTCACGAAGACGTAACCAGACTTACCACACATACGGCATGAGACAGAATAAAAACCAAGGGTACAATAACAACCCAAGATACAATAACAACTACAATAATTATTACAATAACAATTACAACAGATACAACAACAACACCAACTCAAGACAAAACAACAACAACACCAACTCAAGACAAAACAACAACAACACCTATCAAAACAACAGAAACAGAAACTACACCAGCTACAACAGAACCAATAATAACAACCAAAACAGATCGAATTCGACAAACCCAAATTCCCAGAATCGACCAAACCCCAACAGACGGAACCAAAATTCAAGACACATTAATGTAATTAGCGATCAGGGAAACGAGTTAACCCAGGTGGCAGAAAATTGAACCACCGAAGGGCAAAGAAACTGAAAATTTATAATATATCCAAGAATTTAACAAACTATGTAATCATATATATAAATAACACTAATTTAAAATTATTAATCGATACTGGCGCTGACATATCAATTATTAAAGAAAAAACAATTGATATAAAATATCTGGCAACACATGAAAGTTGCAGACTAACAGGAATCACAAATGAAGAAATGTTATCACTTGGCACATCAGATATACCTTTCAAAATATCAAATCATGAAATTATTCATAATTTCCATATTGTAGATGAGAATTTTCCGATACAAACAGACGGAATATTAGGAAGAGATTTTTTAGAAAAATACTCCTGTAGAATAGACTACGAAACGTATACACTAAGCGTATACATAAAGGAATCAGAAATAATAATACCAATACAGAATAGGACCCAATGAATAAAATTAGCTCCAAGGTCAGAATTTATACACGCAATAAATATAAACATAGACGAAGACAGCGTAATCCTCAATAAAGAGATAAAACAAGGCGTATATATCAAACTCGATTATACAAGCAAAAGGGTTTCATCTCATAAAAATACTTAACACACGTGATGAAGAGATTACTATAGAAAATTTTGACGTAGATATTGAACCACTAAGAAATTATGAAATACTCTATATTAGCAAAAGCAGAACTATTAAAAATTCTGAAAGATTTTCAAGACATTTTTCACTTAGAAGGAGAAACCCTAACAGCTAAGAATTTCTATACCCAATCCATTTCAACAATAGATAACACCCCAGTATATATAAAAAATTTCAGATTACCTCACGCTCATACCAAAGAAATACAAAACCAAGTACAAAAATTACTAGATGACGACATAATAGAACCCTCAGTCAGTCCATACAACTCACGATTATTAATAGTAACAAAAAAAGGGGCTCTGAAGGCAAAAAGAATTGGAGATTAGTAGTAGATTTCAGGAAACTAAACGAAATAATTGTCAATGATAAATTCACACTCACTCGATTAGAAGATGTATTAGACAGATTAGGCAGAGCAAAATATTTTTCAACTTTAGACATGACAAGTTCATTTCATCAAATTAAATTAGACCCAAAATCAAAACCTTTAACTGCATTTTCCACTATGGATGGACACTATCACTTTAAAAGACTACCATTTGGCTTAAAAATTTCTTCCAACAGTTTTCAAATAATGCTCACAATAGCCTTAACTGGACTAGAATCAGACGCTTTTCTATACGTAGATGACATCATAGTATTTGGTTGCACTTTGCGACATCACAATCAAACTAATACATCCACCGATACTACAATATCCACGGTTTGACAAACCATTCATACTTACAACAGACGCCTCAGATTTCGCTCTAGGAGCAGTTCTTTCGCAAGGCGAAATAGGTCATGACTTGCCAATCTCATATGCAAGTAAATCACTTTCGAAACACGACATAAATAAAGCAGTAAAAGAAAAAGAATTACTAGCAATTCATTGGGGAATCAATTTCTTCAAACCATATCTCTTTGGAAGAAAATTCATAGCAGTAACAGATCATAGACCTTTAGTTTCTTCTTTCCTTCGTCAAAAATTACAAGAATTAGAATGGATTTAGCGGACTACGAATTTGAAATTGTATATAAACCAGGTTCGATAAATACAAATGCTGACACTTCTGAATATGCTGACATCTCGAATAAAAGTAGATTCAGACGCACTCAAAAGAATGATTCCTAACAGAATAGAAACGAAAGAAAACATTAAGATAGTAACAAGGGGTATGAAAAGAAAAGAAAAAACTGATAGTAACAAAGAAGAAAGTAGAAATAGGGCAACATCAAAGGAGAAATGTATATCTCATTCGAAGACTGATCACCTTCACATATGGGAATGCACGTCCTTAACTGACGTAAATAAAATTAAGAAATTAGAATTCAAATTTGAGGCAACTAATAAATCCATGGTAAAAGTAGAAATAAATGATAAAGTGATTGTTAGATGCAGTGATAATCCTCCGAATTACGATTCGATTATGGAGAAACTGGCATTTGTGTTGGAAAAGAAAAATATATTACAAGTAGGCCTACAAAAAGAAGATGAAATATTTAAGAGAATAGAAGAAAAAGAATTTAGAAAAATATTCAATGAGTTGCAACAGAAGAGAATGAATAAAAATACCTCTATATTGAAGATAATACTTTACAAAGCCCCTAGAAGAGTTACAGACGATTTAGAGAAATATAAATTGATAGATGAATACCATAATACACCACAGGGAGGACACTTAGGAATCAGAAAAACACTCTTAAAACTCAAACAACGATATATATGGAAAAATATGAACAAGATGATTAAGAAAACAATTGTGATTCATGCGGCATAAAAAAAAAAACAAACTAGACACATAAGAGAAAATCAGATAATTACAGGTACTCCAAGCACGAGCTTTGAAACAATAGTTATCGACACAGTAGGACCTTTAAGACTATCCAACGGATACAGATACATTTTGACAATGCAATGCGAATTAACAAAATACATCATTGCACACCCAATACCCACTAAAGACGCTTTAACAGTAACAAAAACAATTGTAGAGCAGTTAATCTTAAAATTTGGACATTTCAAGACCTTAAAATCTGACAGAGGTACAGAGTTCACCAACGACTTATTAAAAAACATATGCGACACATTAAAAATAAGACAGATTTGTTCAACTCCTTACCATCATCAAACATTAGGTTCAGTAGAAAGAAACCACCGAGTGTTAAACGAATTTCTATTAAATCTAGCAGAATACTATGAATGGGACACATGGTTACCATATTACATGTTTGCCTATAACACAACACCTCATGTCACAACACACTACTCGCCACACGAACTGATTTCGGAAAATTACTCCAATTACCAACTGACACATTTAAAAACACAACGATGAACATTGACGACTACGCGAACAAACTGAAGATCAGGTTACGAATCTCGATCGAGACAGCAAAAAAAAATACATAAGAGAAGAAAAACAAAACCGATATTCCAAAGAAACCAATAAAAATGTGAACCCATTAAACTTACAAGTAGGAGACTTAGTATTAATTAAAGTAGAAAATAGAAAAAAATACATTAGTCCATACAAAGGCCCATATAAAATCATAGAAAGAAAGGGCATACATTCAATTATAGATATAGATGGCACGAATAAGGAATTGCACAACAACTTACTAAAACCATATATATTAGGAGAATCATAAATTTTACTAGATTAACATTAAATAAGAATATATTAAGAAAAATATAATAATAATATACTAAGAAAAAAATAGCTACCTGTAAATTTCACTTTTTAATTTCGCACGCTCTGAAAAATTCTATTTTCGATATCATTTTTCTCTTAAGGATGAGGGTGTTATGTGACCGCACATTACCCTATTATGTGACCGCACATTACCCGCGATCCGCTATTGCACTCAACAGCAAGTGCCTTTGAATATGTCATAAACACTTCCTGCTGAGCATGCACTTATGAGTGCATTTGCCTGGTGACCTACATACGCCAGCGCAAGCAGCTTAAGTAAAACGAAAATAAAAACAACGAAAACGACAAACATTTCACTTGGGATAAGTAACGCCCAATCGAATAGAACTTACTCCAATTGGCCAAGCCCAAATTCGTAACATTGAGTGGAAATCGAGTTGAAGCGAAATTGGAAGGAGAAAAGAAGTATTGTAGATTTTAGGATAAGTTAGAATAGTAATAATATATTTTTCAAATATTGTCACTATGTTTACACTTAAAAAGTTAATGGACTACTCGGGATATAAAAACCCATGCAGTCCACAATAAAAATCAGAATTAATTAGACAGCCAAACAAATATCGGCAGTTTTAATTCTCTTGCCTTCAAACGGCAAGTGTAAAATAGGAAAACCCTTCTTAAGGAGGACACATATTTTGAGGTCGACCTTTCTCTCTGGCAAGTTTTTCCTTCAGCACGTATGAAAGTTACATAACACTGTAAATTGTGCTGATCTCGATACTGTATTAGCAATATCTGGACGGGAGGCTACTGAGAAATACATGAGTACCAATTAATTCACGATATGGATGATTTTCATGAATGTCGCCACCATCTGCATCATCAAAACCTACATTGACTTCTGAAGGAGAAGTTATAGAGTTAGGTGCCCGCATTTTGAATTGCTTAAGTGGCGCGAGAGTATATTCGTTTTGGAAAACTGGGCTTCAATCTCATAATCAAAAGTTTTACACGAAGTTTCTCGTACCTCTGACAATCTGATTGTCGTAGCCCATACAGCACAGTACAGAATTGGAAACTTTCCATTCAAAGAAGTAACTCCCTTATACATCTGAAATAACAAATATTGTTAGTCCACATCAGTTCTATAACCGTAAAACGGAATGGGACACCTTTCGACACATCGTTAACAAAATACTACTAACTAACTTGCCATTAAAATCGCAAAACGACGTTGAACGTGCAATAATCAACTTTAACAAAACATTTACTGATGCCGCTATTAAAACGACGCCAGTAATTAGTTAAGAAGAATATAGATTCTTTACACCATCTAACATACGACGACAAATACAAGATAAAAGGAAACTTAGAAAACAATGACAGTCCAGCAGAGTACCAGAGGACAAAAAGAAATACAACAAAGCAATAAAATAACTAAAAGCAAGTCTGAAACTAATTCAAAATGCACAAAAAGCCGACTATTTAAAAAATCTCTTCTCGATATCGTCGGATAATGCATAACGCGAATAGTTCTCGTAAAAAGGACTCTAGTAATAACTACTGGAGTCCACTACAATTTCTACCTGATAGTGACAACAATGAAGATATGGACGAAATAGTCGCGGTTAGTGAAAAAAAAGTGTATGTACCACCGATCAAACTCCTTCAAATATCGAGTGATTATGTACACAGTGTTATGAAATCACTAAACATCTCCGACTACTGCATAAAAAGAATATCCATCGGCATAAAAATTATTTGTGAGTCCCTAACTTCTCATAAAGCAGTGTTCGACAAGTTATAATAACTGTCAGTTCTTCTCACACAAATCTCCGCAGAAACATACGAAAGACATGGTGATATTTTCTATTTAGTTTCGCTAGAAATAGGTTCAATCAAATTATTTGATTTAAAAAAAACATTATCGGTCCATCCTACACACGCAGGTGAACTGGCGTATTCAAAGAAAACTCAAGGGCAAGCTGACCCAATGTCACAACTGCCAAATGTTCGGGCATAGTGAGCGAAATTGCAATGTTAAAGCGTACTGTGCCATTTGTGCTGTCCAACAGAAAACTACCTCATGCGATAATGTTGCTGTAAATAAATGTGCTAACCTCATAAATCTACGGATCCAACCTGAGTGAATAGAATAAAGTATTCCGAGATGAAAGAAAGAACTTTAAAACAAAAACCAAAATCACTTAACAACAACACATCGCAATTCTCCGGTCGTGCTCACTAAACTGCTACGCACTCACAGAAACATCTTTCCTTCACTTCTATGTCCGAATTTCCTATGCTGCCGCAGCCGCATCATCTTCGACAAGAGAGCAGTACTTATGCTGGCACTAGCTGTTACTCTCACTCCCAAGTACAGGGTGTACCGCAAAATGTGTGGATGAAGAAAAACATGAATGAGAGCAGCTCTTCCAACAATACTTCCAGCAAAATTTCAAGCAACATTTCTAATCAGCATACACTGTTCACAATTGAGGAAATCAACTCTTTAGCGATGGAAATGATTGCAAGCTTATCTACATGTAAATCCAAATCAGAACAATTTCAAGTTATTGTACATTTAGCAGCTATGTTTCTATATAGTAATGATAGGTAATATGATAGATACATTAAAATTGTTACTTGGAATGCGAGAGGGATTCGAAGCAAAACTTTAGAGTTTCTAAATTTTTTAAGTAACAACAACATTGATGTTGCTTTGGTTACTGAGACTTGGCTCAAACAAGGTATACATTTATCAACACCTGAATTTAAATGCTATCGTAATGATAGGATCGATTTGACTGGTGGCGGCGTTGCGATTCTCATCAGAAGATCAATTCAACATTCGCTCTAACTTTTTATGAGAACGCGTTGAGAATGTGGGGATAGAAATAAAATTAAGGAATCAAAGGTTAGTTAAGATTTTTTGTGTATGTTTTCCGGGTAAAGCTTAATAATATTATCATGAATATTGACGGCATATCAACTAAACAAGATGTCGATTGTCTTGTAAACAACTTTACAGAATATGTTCTCAGATCGGTCGATGAAAGTATTCAAAAAGGTCCCAAAAAGAACTACTCCTTAAAGTTACCTTCTTATATTCTGCACTTAATTAAACTGAGAAATATTTGTAGACGTAATTGGCAACGGTATCGCCTACTAAACGACATACCTGAATAATCAAATTCCGTAACATAGAGTGGAATAAAAAATTTAACATACTTGATAAAAACGGAAACCCCTTCTGGAACATCGTCAAAACAAAAGCAGACAATTACCTTTTCTAAAAAAACGCGTCGGGCACATATCCTACCGATGTAGAAAAAGCCAATGTACTTGCCGCAAATTTTTCGAAGAATCATATTGTTTCACAAAACTTAGGTGACGCGCACACCAACACTCTTGTAAGCTACATCATTCAATTTTTTTTAGAAGAAAGATCAAATAATTCTTCTTCCACTACTTTTGTTAACGAAAAAGATATACAATTTATATTAAATAACCTTCGGCCTAGGAAAACAGGAGCACTTGACATGTGAAGAAACATTTATTTAAAGCAATGGCCCATAGCAGGTATAAAATACATAGTATTCATCATAAACGCATGTCTAAAAATGGAATACTTTCCTAACATATGGAAACTTGCAAAAGTGGTACCCATATTAAAAGCTGGTAAACCTCCGGAAAGTCTGGAAAGTTATAGACCTATCAGCCTACTAAGCAACCTTAGTAAAGCATAGGAAAAGGTATTAAAAGAAAAAATCTTAAAGTGCACAGATGTTCATAAAATGTTTGCCCACGAGCAGTTTGGTTTTAGACGTCACCACAGTACATCCCATGAAGCACAGAGGATATGCAACTGTATCAAAAGAAAACGGTCAGAAGGAAAATCTACTGGAATGGTTTTATTAGACATTGAAAAGGCATTCGACTCTGTTTGTGATACAGCTGTATTTGCAGGTGATACTGCAATATTTTCATCTCATGAATTCGCTCTCAATATTGAGAGGAATCTCAAAAATGGAATGGAAATATTAAAAAAAATATTACCACAACTGGAAAATAAAACTTAATGAAGGAAAAACGAAGGCTATTTTTTTCTCGGAAAAGAAAGTCGTGCTTTCTTCCTAGCTCTCAACTTCAACTGAATGGAAGCTATATAAATTGGGAACCGTCTTTCAGATTTCTAGGCATTTATTTAGATACCAAGCTTACATTTAAAGACCATATCGCTAAAACTATAAAGAAAATAGGAATAGCAATACAGATGCTATACCCATTTATTAATAGAAAATCATTACTTTCCACTGACAATAAAATTGTATTGTACAAGGTAATCTTCCAAGCGATTCTTCTATATATATGGATGCCAGATGGGGCGACGCTACAACTTGCCACATAAACAAATTGCAGGTCTCACAAAATTAGCTCTTGAAAATGATGCTAGATCTACCTTGGCATCAATCAACTCGTGATATTCATGTAAGGGCGAATGTTGAAATGAAAAGAATCCTTAAACTTAATAATATGTTTAAAACAAGATGTAGTTTTGCTGATAATCCGCTTATAAATGAATTATGTTCTTATAATTGATAATTGTTGAACATACATATTGTTCGTATATGTATACATATGTATATGTATGTGTTATTGTATTTCTTTTTTTTTTGTCTTTTAAATATAATCTAGTCATTTTTGTTTCTTTATTATTTATTTATTTATTTATCAATTTATCTACTTATTATCTATTTTCATATTTTTTATTTTAGTTATTATTTATTTATTTATTTATGTATTTATTATTTATTTATTTATATACCCATTTATATTTTTAATTATTATTTATTTATTTACTTCTTATTTACTTATTCATGGTTTGTTTATTTATTTACACATACATATTTATGTGTTTTTCATTGTTTTACGTACGTACATATTCTTGTATGTATATACGAATATATACGCATATCCTTCTTTGTTTTTTTTTTCGTTTTCCTTCAAATTTTTCAATTGGTTTTTTTCTGTTCCTCCGCACACTCTTAATAAAATTAAAAACGATGATAATATATCAAATTATCAAATCTCTGTAAAATGTGCAATAACAAAAAATTCGGTAAAATATTTGTATACGAAATAAAAAATATCTATCTCTTCTCGACATCAGAAACAAATCACTCACTATGGAAAGCTACGAAGAAACTTAGAAACAGGATATCTCATGAACCATCACGTAAGAAACCAGATGGATCGCACTTTGAACAAGCCTTCACAAATGCAAAGGACGGCGTGGATATCCCACAGCATCCTGACATCAACTCCAGCAACCTAAGGATAAAGAAAGTAAAGATAACAGAAATTGAAAACTGCATTAAAAAAAGACTAGACCACAAAAAAGCTCCACGTTATGACTCCTTAAATGGTAAAAACTAAATGAACTACTCAGAAAAACCTTAAAGTACCTTAGAAACGTCTTCAATACATTAATCCGACTAAAACACTTGCCCAGGACTTGGAAGGTTGCTTAAAACATTACAGTGTTAAAACCTGGTAAGGATGCAATATACACGCCATCCTATAGACCAATGAGCCTGCTCCCAATACTAGGAACAGTTTTTGAGAAATGCCTATACGTTCGGCTGGTTCCAATCTTGACTAACAACAATTCAATACCTTGCCATCAATTTGGTTTCCGCAGTCAGCATTCAACTATTCAGCAAGTCTCCAGGGTAGTAAAAAAAAAAAACAACTAATTTTGAGGAAAAGAGGTACTACATTCGACATGGTTTGAAGTTCGACATGGTTTGGCATAAGGGACTATTACATAAACTTCAAACCCTACTTCCACCAGGTTATTACCTTTTAATGAAAAGCTACTTATCAGACAGCCATTTCTGCGTAAAGTTTAATATATACCGTCAAACATATACCCATCGAAGAGCAGACTAATGTTATATGTTCTCTATACTGCTGATATTTCTTCTCCAAGAGGCTGTTCTTCGATGATTGTTTACTTTTGCTGATGATACTATCCTGATGCCTTCGAACGAGAACCTTGAAGTAGCAACAGCTCAAGCTCAACAGATATTTGATAACACAATAAAATGGTTTGACAAATGGAGTATTAAAATCAACGAGGACAAAACCCAACAAGTGATATTCACAACAAAACTGAACTAAACTCGAATTCCATTCAAGATAAAGGAAAAAACTAAAACTATACTGATTGACAAATCAGCCAAATACTTGGGTGTACACTTAGACAACAAGCTTACCTGGAAATAACACATACAAAAGAAGAGGGATCAAATAAAAGAAAATGTACACAAATTTCATGGCTCCTTTACAGGAACTCTAAACTATCTACAAATAACAATTTGTTGTTATATAAGACGACCATAAAACCAATCTGGGCGTACGGAATCCAACTCTGGGGGACGTCGGAGAAAACAAACATCGCAAATATTCACAGGCAGCAATCTAAAATCCTATGATGTATTATCAATGCGGACTGGTATATTTCCAACTACCATATCCATCGAGACCTTCAAATGTTAGTTCATCCGAACGACGAGGTTAGCTCACTACCACGGAAAGGGATACTCGGAAGAAGAAGACTGAAAGAACCATCCCATCGGTGGATTTCCAATTAAATTTTCTCCGACGGTAACACCAGCATTCCCCGAACCCGGAATACAAAGCTGGCCCGACGAGGGATCCTCGCTAGAGTCTTTTTCTTTATTGTGTTAAAAACGACGGCATAACACATTTTCTGGTGGCAGCGGTGGGATTCACCGAGGATCAACAAGTAATCAGAAGTTCATCGATGGAATCCATCTTATGTACTATATTGTGAGTAATTTTCCTTTATTGTAAAGCAATTATTTCCTATACATTCGTACATATAAAATTAATAATAGTGCTCTAAATGTTCTCAACCTTCCGCGGTTCACTTAATTCCCCGCGCAATAGTAATAATATCGAAAACGAAAGCGAGAATAGTACAGATAGTGATAGCGAAATTAATAACGGTAGTGGTTCAATCCCGAGAATGACTGAGATTCCCATAAACGTCCTGATCAACTTCATCTCTACCTTTAACGGTACAAGCAACGAAGTTTTTACCTTTATTGATTCATGCAATGATGCTATCCAATTAGCGTCTCCCCCTCAAAAAAAATGTTCTTTATAAGTTTTTCAAAACAAAGATTCGTGGTAATGCTACCACAATTTTAATGAATAAGGAAATCAGCATTACAGCTTCATAGGGAACTAATTTCTATTAGGCAAAATAGGGACGGGTCTGTTGTTCACTACCAGCAAAGAGTCGAAACCCTGCAGCGACGGCTGTTATAAAGTAAGCTCGCTGACGCAAAGGAAGAACATAGAGATGGGCAACTGGAATACATCCAAAATGAAACCTTAACGGTTTTCATAAACGGGTTGCGGGAAAGATTGTCGACGTATGTAATAACACAACGCTCGAAAACGATAGCCGAAGCGGCCCAATTGGCGTCTGAAGAAGAGCAACGCATTAATATGTTTAGAACCAACACTCAAAAAGACTACACTTCCAGAAATTTAGCTAAGATCAACTTCCAAATCATAAGATGTTACAATTGTGGCAAACCTGGACATGTCGCGAAAAACTGTCGACTTCCAAAAAGAGATCAAAATGGAACCTATAGAAACCCATTTAAACAGAACGCGAATCAACCATCCACTCCAGCCGAAGCACAATTCAAAGAGAGAAATTTTCGGTAAGCTGCATGGCGAGTGAGGCACCATTGCAGTTAAGGGCTTTGGACAGCTCTGAAAGTCATCATATTTCGGGAATAGTTAATGGCGAAATAAAAAGGTTTATAATAGATACGGGAGCCGAGATCTCCCTTATCAAAGCAAATTGCGTATATAAAGACGAGGTAAATGCATTCTGTTGTGAGGTTGGCAAATTAAAGCCAAATGTGATTAAATTCCATGTCATTGAAAACGGTCTATTAGGAGAATATGATGGAATAATTGAGAATCATTTCCTAAGGGAAGGCGGTCTAACTATTGATTACATAGAGAATGTAATAGTAGGTAGTTTCGGAGAGATTCCACTAAGGTATTTGAACGAAGAACACATTATTATAGGAAGAACTGAGGTATTCAGAACTGTTAAGATAAAGGGCAATCTAGATACAGAGATCGTGATACCAAAACAGGAAATTACCGATGGTATCATCATTCCAGGTTGTGTAACCGAGAACAAACAAGGAAAATGCCTAGTATCAATTGTAAACACAACGGACATACCGTTCAATTTGAAGGATGTATCCATACAAGGAGCTAATTTGAGCGATTTTAATATTGCAGAAAATAGAGTTCAGAGGGTGGCCAAGAATGTTCGCACTGATCACCTGAACAAAGAGGAAAAGGAAAGCCTAATGGAGATTATTAAAAAATTCAGTGACTTATTCAGTACAGATAACGAAAAGCTGTTACACACATCGGTTGTGAAACATAAGATACGTACTTTACCTGGTTCGGAACCTGTATTCACCAAAAGTTATAGATACCCAAAAGTTCACGAGGAGGAAGTTCGTGAACAGGTAAAGAAATTAAAAGATGACGGTTTAATACGTGATAGTAACTCCCCTTGGAGTTCACCACTATGGATAGTCCCGAAAAAGGCTGACGCAAGTGGGAAAAAGAAATGGCGTATGATTATCGATTACCGCAGAGTAAATAATTTGACTATCACAGACAATTATCCTCTGCCCAACATCGCAGAAATTTTAGACCAATTGAGAAAAGCCAAATACTTTTCCACTTTGGACTTAACGTCCGGATTCCACCAAATTCCAATGGCAGAAGTAGACATAGAGAAGACAGCATTTAGTACTCCATATGGGCATTTCGAGTATACCAGAATGCCGTTTGGATTGAAAAATGCTCCAGCATGTTTCCAGAGACTCATGAACACAGTTCTGGCAGGATTACAGGGCATCAAGTGTTTTGTCTATCTAGACGACATCGTCGTATATGGACAAAATTTGAAAGAACACAATGAAAAATTAGTAGAAGTACTTGAACAGCTAAGGAAGGCAAATCTCAAACTTCAACCCGACAAGTGCGAGTTTTTGAGAAAGGAAGTCTCCTACCTGGGTCATGTTATAACGGACGAAGGCGTTAAACCAGATCCTAGAAAGATTAGAAGTATCATCAATATGGAAGCACCTATAAATCCTAAGGGAATAAAATCTTTTCTCGGCATGATTGGGTACTATAGGAAATTCGTAAAGAATTTCAGTAATATTGCCGAACCTTTAAATAGACTACTAAAAAAGGATGCTCCGTTTATTTGGGGTCCAGAACAGCAAGAAAGTTTCACTAAACTAAAGGAATTAATTACTACTCATCCTATACTACAATATCCTGATTTTAGTAAACCATTTGTGATTACCACTGACGCTTCCAATTGAGGCATTGGAGCCGTACTCAGTCAAGAACATAACGGCAAGGAACTTCCAATACACTACGCAAGCCGGACTCTTAACTAAGCAGAAATCAACTATACAACCACAGAAAAGGAATGCCTGGCCATCGTATGGGCAACTAAACAATTTAGACCATATATTTATGGTACCAAATTCGTTATCCAAACTGATCACAGACCTCTGACATGGCTCTTTAAGGTTAAAGATCCAGGGAGCAGACTAGTAAGATGGCGCCTCAAACTTGAAGAGTTTGATTATACCATTAGTTATAAGAAAGGTAAGGAGAACGTGGTTGCCGATGAACTCAGTAGAAATGTCAGAATAACCGAGCAAGAAAGGGAAGAGACATGGCAAGACTTAATGAGTCTATTAGAGGAAGAAGGTGTTAATGTAAATAATGAGAATGAGGAAAATTTAGCAAGTACAAGTAGAAAAGAAATAGAAGCAGAAGACTTAGTAATAGACGATTTTGAGCATCATCAGGAAGCCGAAACGAAGAATGAAAATTCTAGAATGTTAGAACAGGTTGATAATCCGGATAGAAGATTAGCTATAA
The DNA here is from genome assembly GCA_958301585.1 of Merodon equestris. Lineage (NCBI taxonomy): Eukaryota > Metazoa > Arthropoda > Insecta > Diptera > Syrphidae > Merodon > Merodon equestris. The sequence continues at coordinate 108,491,083 of OY284413.1, forward strand.
TTAAGGAATATCATAAGGGTCTTATAGGGGGTCATACAGGTCAGAAGGCTACTTCCGCTAAGGTTCGAAAGAAATACATATGGAAAGGAATGCAAAAAGAAATCCAAGATTATATCAGAAATTGTCCCCAATGTCAAACTGAGAAAATAAATAGAGTCCCCACGAGAAATCCAATGACAATTGTCAGCTCAGCTAACAGAGCCCTGGAGAAAATTATGATCGACCTTATCGGACCAATGGACGAAACGGAAGAAGGATTTAAATTCGGTTTAACCATGCAAGACGACCTTTCGAAGTTCATTAAATTTAATCCACTTAAAAATAAGAATATGGAAACAGTGGCGCGAGCCATTATGGAAAAATGGGTTATGAATTTTGGAATGCCAAAATTAATCCTATCCGATAACGGCACAGAGTTTTGCAATTCCTTTTTTGAGGAATTCTGCAAACTATTAGGGATAAAACACATAACAACCAGTGTAGCTCATCCACAAGCTAATGGGAGCGTAGAGAGAGCACATTGCAGGTTATTGGAATACCTTAAGACAACAGGCAAGGAATTAAACCAATTAAAGGATTGGCATATGCGAATGCCCTATGCAAGTTTCTGTTATAACAGCACAACCCACAATACAACAGGATACACGCCATATGAAGTTGTTTTCGGTGTTGAGGCAAATAGACCTAGTGAGGTGGATATTGTGAACCAAACCACGATTTATGACTATATAGATGAACTCAAAGCAAATCTTTTCGACATTCAGGAAAACGTTAAAAAAACATACCAGAGAATGTAGGGAGAAATCTAAGCTTAGGTATGATAGGAAGATTGGGAAAAGAATAGAATATAAAGTAGGTGAAAAGGTACTAGTAAAGAATGAAAGAAAAGGAAAACTGAAAAGTACTTATGAGGGTCCTTTTTCGATTTCGGAAGTTCACGATGATCATCTAGTAGTAAATCTTCAAAACAAAAAACAAAAATTCAATAGAGCTAACGTGAAACCTTATTTTACAGGATCTCGCTCATCGCCCAGATTACCGCAGAGAACGTCCGAATAAAAGACCTACAAAATAATACTGGTTTATATTTCAATCACTTATTAGCCGGGAAAGAAATAAATAATAAAGTATCAACCATAATAAATTTAGACATAAACACGTTAGAACATTCCAGCTCGAATATCCGAACTATTATAAATTCAATAGATAATATTTGCCTAGAATCTAGAATAGGATGTAAAGAGTTTCAACAAACAGCTAAGCGGGAAATAATTAAGATAGACCATAAAATCGGAACAGTTTTGGGAATAATTGGTAAACCAAATAGGGAAAAACGCGGCTTAATTAACGTAATTGGTTCAGGTTTTAAAGTTCTTTTTGGAACCATGGACAATGAGGATGCCGAATACTATCATACGGCAATCCAAAGCGTATCTGAAAACGAGCAGCGTATTAAAGACGGTATGGAGGAAAACATAAAAATGTTGAGTTATTTAAATAAAGAGGTATTAGAAGGTGTAAAGAACAGTAAAATTACTATGAACAAAATTAACAACGTTATAACCGAACTTAATAAAATTAATAATGACAAAGCCAATCTCAATCGAACCATCCTTATTAATTCGTATTTTGAAGACATATCAAATAAAGTTAACCATAAATTAATGCAATTAGAATTAGAAGTAGAAAAGATTGTAGATAGCCTCTTATTCATTCAAGCAAGTATTTTACATCCTCGAATAATTGAACCGACCGACCTACTAAATGAATTAAGAGATCTAGAACATAATAGAATCCTTGCAATAGAACCAAATACGGAAAACTATTCGCAAATCCTAAAACTCATAGAATTAAAGGCGTTTACTAAAGAGCAAAACATAATTATTGTCGTTAGTGTACCAACAGTAACAAAAATCAATTACGATATGTATGAAATAATTGCTATTCCTAAAATTGTTACAAACGGAATATTGACTGTAGCTTTAAATTATAAGTATTTAATTATTGATCAAATGAGAGAAGAATATAACATAAAGCATAATCTAGAAGATTGTAAATTTGTTAACCAATTATTTGTTTGTAAACCACAACTACTTAAAAGCACCATAAGTGATTCAAATTGTGAAGTAAATATCTTTATGAGCCTACAACTGTGACATTAAATTGATAAATTCAAAGGTAGAAATCTATCACCAAATTAAAAGTAACGCATTTCTATATACAATTACCGATGAAACTAGTTTTAAATGTAAATGTAATAATAACACAGAAACAGGAAAACTTTTTGGCACAGGTATAATAACCTTAAGTGAAAACTGTAAACTAGAAACATATGATACTACTATTAGAACATCGAACAAAAACACTGACGTATTGCTGAGAGACAAATAATCCTATGGAAAATTAGACGACTGCTGTATAAATGCCAAACTAAGAAACATTAAGATCTTCCAAGAACCAATGTCCAAAATTACAGCGAAGGACATACATGAACTACAGGACTTATCAGTGGAAATACAACAACAAATAAGTTTCTGGTCAAAAGCTCTAGAAAAGATTCCCAAAACTTCACAGGGTGTACTTATCTCAATATCAGGAGTTTTTAGCGTGCTGCTCATAGCCTATATGATGTGGAAATGCAACTCCAAAAAAAAAACAACTTTAGCTCTGTTTAACAGATGTTTTAATAAAAGAAACCAAGTAAATCCCGAAATAACCCTTAGAGTGGACAGCACACCTGAACAACGAACAGAAAACTTCGAGATGCAGACACCAAAATCCAATCTAAGGATAAGGTATCCCTAGATGTGTTTAAAGGGGGGAGGTGTTATGCAGGCAGCAAAAAAAAAAAAAAAAAAGAAGAAAAACAAAAGGGAACGGCTAAACACCGCACGCATACCGACTCAGCACCTTTTCATTCTTACTCTCTTTGATTGACCCAATTCGTACATCAGCAATAAATTGAAATAAGGAAATCACTTATTGACCCAATTCGTACATCAGCAATAAATTGAAATAAGGAAATCACTTATTGACCCAATTTGTAATATATCAAATGTCAGCAATAATTAGACTATAAGTACATCGGAAAATTGTAACCTTCAGAAGTCGATTTTTAGTGATTGTAGTGCTGTAGTCACTGTGGTTTTTGAATAAAAAACATATGTAAAAGTTTAACATCAGTGCCCCTTGTTTTATTTTCGCTATCGCCTTGGTTGTCATTCAACCATCCCATCGGTGGATTTCCAATTACATTTTCTCCGACGGTAACACCAGCATTCCCCGAACCCGGAATACAAAGCTGGCCCGACGAGGGATCCTCGCTAGAGTTAAAAACGACGGCATAACAATATATAGGGTCCGCCAAATAACTTTTTTTTTTTTTTGAAAATGCTATAAAAAAAACTACTCAATATTTTCTCAAATTTCTTTTTTTATTTGAAAGTACAATCCTTCCGGTTAATAATGGAAAATAATTTCATTCAAATGGCTGCCTCGGCTGGCCATGCAGTAGCCTACACGATCGGTCCAATTTTTAAGCACATTATCGATTGTGTGCAGCTGTATTTCACCAATGGCTTCACGAATATTGTCCTTTAAAGCGTCAATTGTCTCTGGCTTGTCGGCGTAACACTTATCTTTGACGGCACCCCACAAATAATAGTCCAACGGTGTCAAATCGCAGCTCCGAGTTGGCCAAACGACATCAGCTCTGCGGCTGATAATGCGATCTTCAAAAACAGGGCGCAAAACATCGAGTGTAGCTTCGGCTGTGTGGCACGCAGCGCCTTCCTGTTGAAACCAAATGTTGCCAATATCCTCCTCTTCAATTTTTGTGAACAAAAATTCGTTCAACATGGCCCGATAACGATCGCCATTGACTGTAACGGCCACTCCTTGCTCATTTTCGAAGAAAAATGGCCCAATTATGCCTCTGGACCAAAATCCGCACCAAACAGTGGCTCATTTTGGGTGCACCGGCTTTTCAATGTATGCGTGCGGGTTTTCTGTGCCCCAAATGCGACAATTTTGCTTGTTTACATACCCGCCAAGATCAAAATGAGCTTCATCTGAAAAGATGATTTTTTTGGCAAAATCGGCATCTTCTGTAAGTCGATCGCAGGCCCACTTAGCGAAGCGTTGTTCAACCATATTCGTTCAGCGGAAGGATAAAACTAATTATCTGTCAAATCAGACATGAGCTAAGTGTTACCATTCACGAAATAAGCACTACTTGAAAAAAAAAACGTTAGATGGCGGACCCTTTATATATTTGACTGTACCCCTTTGCCACAAGTCGAGCTTTATGTCGCTTGATGCTACCATTAGCAGCATGTGCATCTAACGGCGCGATTACTATTATCCTTCGACATCGTATTTATTTTCCATGTATCACTTTTTGAAATACTTACAACCCCGACTATATGGCGTTCTTCCATTCCTCGGTGTCACTGCTGTTCAAGGCATATGCAACAGTAACTTCCGCAAATATATCTTCGTCTCTGTCAATGTCCTCAGTTTCATGTTGAGTAGACGTTGTCTTCGTTGTTGACCGAAACAGTTCCCTCGGTCGCCCTCTAACGTAACTTCCATGATAATTCAGAAGGCTGTTTTTCTTCTTTGATACTTTTTGTTGTATTTTGCTGCTCTCCAGAAGTAAACACAGTTTTTAAAGGAAACAGCGAGAACTCAAAAACTTTTGGATTGCGTATGTTATCCAATGCCTTCGATATGGGCTCTAATATTGTAGTTCATAATGGGGAACTATTGTTTCCGGTGTATTATTTGTTTCCTCTTTCAAAAATTACACATCCCGTGCATGAACCATCTGATGCTATTTGGCAGCCATACTCGATACCCTTTTCGGTCTCTAGGATATCCAGCAAAAACACCTTCAATAGATCTTCGTGCAAGCTTGTCTTTCATAGTGTCCTTACTGAGTAGAAGAAGCACTCTTAACCAAGCACCTCCAGATAATTCAAGTTAACATTTTTTCCATTCCATCTTTCAAACTGTTTGTTGGACACCGATTCCGGATATGATATGCAGTAGCAACTGCTTCCGACCATCTGGCCATATCAACAGCGTTCGATTCTTTCGTTCTGCTACTCCATTCAACCTTCTATTTATAACTTGGCTAAACAAATACTTATCAAATTCTCCATTGCAATACTCACGACCATTGTCAGACTGCAAACATTTTATTTTAAATAGAGTTTAAAAGTTTCAAGAACACCGCTTTTCTGTTTCAAGAAATAAACTTCACACCACCTTGTACAAGCGTCGATAAACGTGACAAAATATTTGATATGTCAAGCTGATTCTGCTCGGAATGGACCAACTACATATGTATATCAAAATGTATAATTTTTAATACTTCTCTACACGGTTCCCGAAGTTTTGAAAAAGGTACAGCTGTCATCTTCCCTTTCAAACACACTGCATACTTCGTTAGTTGTTTAATGTTTTTTTTTTTAAATCAACCGTACGTACACAACCGCCGCGAACCCTCTTAACCATGTCTTTTGTGTTAAGATGACCCAAACGTTCGTGCAACCTCGACAGTTCGAAACACTCAAGCTGATCTACCACTTTTGCACCCTCAGAATTTTCTCGCATAAAATAAAATCCACCTCGAAGATCTGCAATTAGAAGTACGTTACCATCTCCATCATGAACAACTACCGACAAAACCCTTATCCTTCACATCGGCCGAAGACGTACTTGCAAGGCTTAACTTTGTTTTGATAGAATCCTCCATGGATTTGAATATATGTATGTATATTCATCGCCGCACAAGTGTGAGTAGCATCCACTACCAAGAATCCATGCTTTCATTAGTAGTCGAAAGACATAGCTTTAAGTTGTACTGGCGTGTCGTGGCGTCTATATAACCCGATTCCTAACGAGTTACCTCTTAAAATTATAACTTTCAACAATGTTGAACATTCTACCCTACCTATCTAGCAGTCAACCACTGCCAAAACCAAAGCAAAGAAAAGTAACTCGAAATACGTCGGGTTATAAAATTTCTCGCTGGATAGAACAAATTTGTTTTCTTTCCTTTTTTTCCTTTAGCAGTCGCGGTGTTTACTGCTCAATACACACTTTTTTATCCATAAATAATAACGCTTTTCTCCGACTTATTTGGTGGGTGAATGTTGTGTGTATCCCTTTGCGCTGCTGTTTTTAGATTATTGAGCAGGTCCGGTCTGTTTTTGTTGGAAAATTCAGTTATTAAGCAGATTGCGATGTGTAGCATGATGTGCATTTATGTGGTGTTGTGAAACTAATAAGAAAAATTCAAACTACTTGAATTCTATTCTATATTGTCTGTTATTCTTGAGTTCAAGCATAATTTTATTTGCACCAGGATGGTATTCATCCCTTGGTATGTTAATGCTCTCCTATGATGCGATTCAAATGGTATTTAACTGATTTAACTCCCAGAGCTTCCCAGAGTTCACCAAAATTTGGCGCTCCCGGTGAAATGCAACTGGTTCAACTTCTAGGTTACGATGCGGTTTTTGAGTTTTGGAGCGCTGTTGCAACTATGTCAAAAATTCATTATGCCATCGATTCCAGAAACCATTAAATATTGCCTGTAAGAGAGACCAATTAGATATACTCGTATACGCCCATTAAGAAATGAGAGGGTGTCAGAAGTTTGCCATAAAGATCGAGAGTTTAGCAAGGCCTCTATTTTTGAGAGAAAGGTGTACATTTCCTCGTAGGTGAGCTTCGTATCTCCTATTACTCGTTTGAGGTGTAACTTTACACATCGTACACCAAACTCCCATGAAAGATGCGGTGAAAAGGGTGGTATAAACTTCCATTCAATATCGAATATCCTTTGCTAAATGATCAAGGATTGTTGACTGCAAAGATGCTTGTATAACTCGTTCAATAGTCGCTTAGCTCCATGGAAATTGGTCCCGTTATCGTTCCAAATTTCAACTGGTTTGTCACGACGAGCAGTAAAGCGATCCAGGGCCAAAAGAAACGATGCGGAAGAGAGGTCACCAACGAGCTCTATATGAAGAGCCTTTGTCACGAAACAAACGAATAATGCAATATACACCTTTTCGAATTTTGGATTTCTTCCCCGCTTAAGACGCAGTGTAATTGGGCCAGCATAATCGCAACCGACTTTACTGAATGGGCGCGAGTATGTAACGCGTTCGTTTGGAAGATTTCCCATAAGTTGCTTGGTTGTAAATTGGCATTGTCGGAAAACATGTTACACAACTATGAACGATCTTTCGGCACAGATTTCTGCCGCTCCAAATATAGAAGGTTTCTTTAGATAAAGCAAATAACAATGATACACCCGCGTGTCTTTCTTATGTAATGTTTATGAGACTTGCATAAAACTATTGGATGCCTTTCGGAATATCTTAAGTTCGAGTTTTCTATGCGACCACCGACACGAAGAAGACCAAGGGAACAATAAAGGGACTTAAGGACAATAATTTGTTTATCGAGGGTAATTCAGATTTATTTCTCCATGCCTTGATTTCATCCTTAAAAAGGGAATTTTGAGCACTTTAAAAGATGGATTTTGCAAGTTCCATGGTTTGTAGAGCTTGAAACAGGTGAGTATGTGGGGGTAAATGACAGTTTTTTGAGAACCGAAGAACAAATGAAATTACGCGCATTGACATACCAACTTGAAGAATTAACTATGACGCCTTCAAGTACGTTCATTGTTACTGCAGTTGAAATGAATGCCTTCGGTGTGCATACCTTCCTCTCTTCTAGTAGGGTAGTTTCGATTTCTTCCGGTTGGCAGCACGATTTAGGCCATTGGTTCACTTCTTCGCTCAGCCATTGGGGTCCCTTCCACCATAAATCCGTTTTCGATAGGGTCGAAGGCGGTATTCCTCTTGTTGCTACGTCTACAGGATTAGAAACAGAGCGAAAATCAGAGTGGTTTCAGGGATTGATAGGTATTGAAGAGAGTAATTCTGATGTTCTGTTTCCGATAAATACCTACCATTTTTTTGGAGTTGATGATAGCCAACGGAGAACGATGGCAGAGTCGGTACACGCGAAGATTTTAAAGTTAGGTTTCTGTAAAGAGATCATGATCTTATTAAGAAGTCGAATAGGCAGAAGTTTCCCACATAGTTCCAGTCTTGGAAGTAGTAAGATTTTCAAAGGGCGACCCTTGTCTTCGCTGCAAATAGGGTAACTGAAATGGAGTTGTCTATATTTGTGCTTCTACAATAGACAACTGCACCATATGCAGATGCCTCACAGAAGCCATGCAATTCCCAGGTTTCCTTGCAAGTGATCATTAATCTAGGAATAATTCATTTCGAATAGTTGTCCATTGCTGTTTCAAAATATCCAGTAGTTCTTTGTCCCATTTAAGATCCTCTCGCCACAGTTCCTTAAACATGATCTTAATTGCTATCACGACTGGAGATAGAAATCCTAAAGGGTCAAAAATTCGAGAAGCATCTGATAAGATTTTTCTTTTTGTACATGTTTTTAAGTCCGATAATTTGACCTTTTAGGAGAAGCATTCCCGCGATCGGCACCATTGCAAACCGAGCATTTTAACAGAATTAGACTCTTCGAAGTCGATGGAGGATAGCTCTAATTGGTTTTCAGGTAGGAAAACTAGAAGAGGCCAACAGTTTGTTGCCCACTTCTGCAAATTAAAACCTGCCATTTTTAAAGCATCAACTAACTCCGAACGAAGAGCACTGACTTCATTAATGCTGTCTGCAACCGTCACAACGTCGGCGTAAAAGAATATTAGCCTCGTTGATGTGTATTTACCACGTCTGTGGCTAACTGCTGTAAAACTCGTACAGCAAGAAACGGCGCAGCAGAAGTTCCATATGTTACAGTGAGAAGTCGATAGTGTCGTAAAGTATCTTCCGGATTTTTACGCCAAAGAATTCTTTGATACTCAGTATGGTGACGTGAGACCCAAATCTGTCGATATATCTTTTCTATGTCACCTGCAATTAAATATATATGCCTCCGAGATCTTAGACAGATTGTAAATATATTGTGTTGAATAGTAGAACCAACAAGTAATGTGTCATTCAAGGAGGTCGAGTTATTTGATTTTGCGGTTACATCAAAAACCACCCGTATCTTAATGGTGCTACTATCACTTTTAAATACCGCAATGGTGTGGGAGATGTTTGATGTAATACACTCGGAGGAATTTTTTCCATATGTCCAAGTGATAGATACTCATCGATAAAGAACAATTATTGCTCTTTAGAAGATAGTCTGAGTAAAGTTTGCGCTCCATTGAATAAATTCGGCGAAGTGCTGTTCGAAACAAATCTCCAAAATTGAGTTCTCTACAAGGTTTGAAGAGCAATAGCACCTCGTATTTCCCATCAGCCCGGCGAATATGTGTTTTGACGAAATATTCTTCAGCAAGTTTTTCATCTGGTGATGTCGGTAGATCACTCGGTATTTCTTCTAACCTCCAAAAATGTTCTAAATCGAATTCCTGGCTGCGGTCAAGGTCAAATACAAAAATTGTTGGTATTGAAATTAGGCCTCCAGCAGCTTCAGATTTTCCTGCGCTCCTTATAATGCTAAAAAATTGATTAGCACCTAAAAGAATATCAATAGGACCAGTCGAGCAGAAATTAAGATCTGCGAGGTTCACAGGGAATGAATCGATAGGTGAAGGGCCAAAGGCGAATGGTGGAAGAGAGCAAGATAATTCCGAATCGTAGCGAGAATTCATCCTAGGATTTATCAATCCATTGGTTACTGCAGTTGATGTAGAAGCGATTCTAAGTATGGGGACACGACATCGTTTTCGAGGTAATCGCAAGCGGTTATGAATGATCCTTGGGATCAGTAAAATTCCTTGGGAAAGTAAAATTCTAACAGTCAGATTGTTTCCTTGACTGTCCTGAATTTGGAGAAGCGGGGTTGGCAGGATAGCTGAGATATGACGATTGGATAAGGCTTGAGTGGCGAAGAAAGATGTTTCCGAGGGTGATTGCGAGAGGACATCTTTAGCTTGTGAGATAGAATTGATTCTGTTAAGTGTTGTTGTAGGATGCACCAGAGTATGATGTCGGGAGTTGCATTCACGACAGCGAAAGTTCGAGCGGCATTTGTTGGATGAATGCCCCTGACGCAGGCAATTGAAGCAAAGAGATTTTGTTTTCACGAATTCGCGACGACCTGTGGTAGAAAGCAATTTAAATTGTTTACAGTGAGAAAAAGTATGGTCAGATTTGCATTTCGGGCAACCATGCATATTCCCTACTAAATGTTTATGAACGGCCTCCTTTATTGCGATTAGTGTTTATTCGAGTGGTTCATATGCAAAACTCAAGACAAGTACAACGTTTCTGAAGAAAATATTGGAGCTTATTAATGTTGCAGTTCTTGAACCTATTTCCTCTGCCCAAGCTTGTTTTATCTCATGATCTAATTTTTGCATTAAAAGAAATAAGAGCCATGGATCACGGTCATTAGACTCTAAAGCATTAAGCCCACGTAAAACCGCATCTGCTTCATCCGAAATTTTGCGGAGCATGCAAATTTTAGGGATAGTGCACGATAGGAGAGATAGCATTCCAGTCGGTCCCAAGCCTCAATGTAGTTTTGATCTGAGCACGAAATATCTTTTATTAACTTTGCAGCTGACACACAGAAAAGATTTAAGGTAGTACAGTTTTTGAGTACACGTGATGGTTGCATTAGAATCGATGAAAGGCGGGTCAATAGTTGTAATCTCCGTCGAAACAAGGAACATATATTTTAGGCAACTGTACCGAATTTCGAAAGTTTAGTTTAGACACATCTTTCACCGATGAAGAACTTTGGCTATCTTCGCGACCTTCGAAATGTTGACCACCCTTCAGGCGATTTATTCCGTCACAAAAAATGGAATGAGCAAGGAAGTATTTCTCCTCATACTCCAAAAACTCGGGTTTGCGATCAATGTATTGGGAGGAATCGAGGAAGTTTAAAAATCCATCTTGTAGGCTAACAAATTCTTGAAATGCTTCCATAAGCTTTTGTAAACGAAATTCGAGTGTTGACAGCGACATACTTTTGTCAATTGTCTCAGCAAATGTTGCCACAGATGTGATGCAACATTTCACACGTCCGCGTTTTGCCCCTACCTTATTTATTTATATAAAAAAAAAAAATAAAAACATATACCAATTGAAATTCCAAAAAAAAAAAAGTTTAAATTTAGTTGATTTTTTTTAAATACCAATGAATGCAAATGTTATATCAATTGTTTTATACAATATTTTAGCTTGTTCAATTATTCCACCTTAAACAAAACGCCTGATCTTGCGTGTTATATACAACTGAACTGGCAACTCGCTGGCTGAATCACGAATGCCCTGAAGCGGCAATCCTCCAGCGAATCGGAACTAGTGAGAGAGAGTCAAAAGGGTTACAATGCAATTCAAACACAATAAGAGTAGTAAGAATAAAAAAGAGAAGCAAGTGTAATTGATAATGATAATGAAAGCAATAGTGTAATGTTGTGAATGTTGGGTGACTACGATTTTTTTAACTCTATATTTTCAAACAATCGAAGACTCGTTGGCATTACCGTTCGCGAATAATTAACGTTATTTTTAACTGTAGATTAGATATTATTGATACTTTTAATCAGATATTAGATAACCCGATGAATGGGATAATGCTGCGCTATCTATGGCCGAGAGTTTGTTACTTAAATTAGAGGGCAAAGATTTTTGTTTTTTACTTAGTACATTATCCGAAATTTTTTGTAAGACTGATGTATTGTTTATTAATTTTTTTTTAATTTAATACAATATAGACAAACGGATGTTTAAATCTCTAAGCTATCCATTCGGGAAGTGGTTAGAATATACCCGAGGTAAGGCATGCCTGTCGTAAGAGGCGACTAAAATGGCTGGATTAAGGTGTAACGCGACCCAGTCTAAAAAATAGCTCAATCAATAACGGAGCATCGGGATACCTGGCGACCTCCGAATCAGCGAGCCTTATCTGTCTACTGCGGATCTCTGGACAGACGGACCACCCTTTCTCCGCTAGTCGTGGGAACATAATGAATTCCAATAAATTTAGTGTATTAGACCCTTTTCAGAGAAGTAAGAGAATACCAAGATCCCCACCGACGGGATCAGCGATAAAAGCGTGCGACGCTAATTCTTCAGAACCGGCAGTTCCGCTCAATAAATAAACTTCGACGAAACTACAAAGCCTCGAAGAGGAAAACAGAAACCTACGTGCTAGATTTCGTAACACGAAGCTACTTTGCGCCGAACTAAAGATGGAGCTAGATATGCTCAAATTGCGGATTGCGACCACGTCAGTTCCGCCTCCTAGCCGCACGGAGACACGGGTTATCACACGGACGAAGAAGAACTAAGTCGTGAAACGGACTGGATTTTAAGAAAAAAACGAGTGGGGAAAAAACGAGTGGGGAAAAAACGGAAGGCGGAGTCATCGTCCGAAGTAATACGAACAGAAGAACGCAATTCAATAGCAGTGTCAAACGGCGAAGTACAACCTTTGATTTGATGGCTTGGAACTTTGGACATCCCCGATACTTTGCAGCGTGTCCCCGGCTCCTACAGAGCATTCACTCGAGCTGCTCCATGCCCGCGACTTTGTCTTGGGTCAGATCGCATTCCTCGTTGATGTGGTTCTTTGCACACTTAACAGTTCGACGTAGCGTGCCCGAATCTTTGAAAGCGGATAAATTGTAAAATTTTTCCGTGTCTTCTTAACTTTTCTCATTTTACAGTCTGGGATGCTAAGGAAGTGATGATCCTTAGCCTCTCCAGTTTGCTACTGGGTCCTAGCTGGACCAGAAAAAAGGTTAACACACGCTTCTCCCGTTTGGCCCGCGCCGTGGTGAATGACTTGACTCCCACGAATTTGAGGTACCCGCTGTCGAACTCTTTTAACTCTGAGACGATTTCCTCGGGGTCAGTAATCAAGTACACGCCTTTGAGGAGTAAACGAAAAGAACTCAGTTGTGGTCTCTTTTAATAGGTCTTTGACCCACTTATCATCCTCCAGTGTGTTACATTGGATAGCATAGTGGTTCCCTATTCTTATACCTTTAAAGACAAAATTGCAAATACCAATAAAGTACATAACTTACATAAGTCTATTGTCTCGCGTACGGCCGTGGTGTGAGTAAGGATGGGTGGCACATTCTCTTTGGGAAGTTGCTGCTTCTTCTGTTGTTGCGGATGCGGTTGCCGCTTCTGTTGCTTCGGCTGTTGTTGCTGGTTCTGTTGTTGTTGCTGGTTCCGTTGTTGTTGCTGGTCCTGTCGTTGTTGCTGGTTCTGTTGTTGTTGCTGCTGACCTTGTTGTTGTTTCTACTGCGGCTGTTGATGTTGTTGTTATGGCTGCTTTTGTTTCTGCGGCTGTTGTTGTTGTTGCTTCTGTTTCTGCTGCTGTTGTTGTTGCTGCTTCTGTTCCTGTGGCTGTTGCTGGGACTGCTTTGATTGTTGTTGATGCGGTTGATGTTGGAAGATTGTTGCATGCTCCCTCTCCTTCTGCCACTTCTCCGAGAGTCTATCTACTACGGCCCTTAACATGGCACGAAGTACGCGCTCTTCCTCCTCGAGTTCACTAAGCTCTTCTTCCGTAGAGGAACTTGCAAGGACGGCCCCCAGTGTAGCGACCTTCCTACCCTCAGAAAGGTAGGTAGCTTCCACTTCCAAGGGGATACCGATTTTTGCTGTTTCTATTGTTATTGCTGAGCTGCCTTTGATGTTGACGATGACGGTGATAACGCCCCTTTCCTTTCTTCGACTAGCAGCTTTTCAGTCGAAGGAGCGAGGGAGGGGCGTTTAAATGAGTGTGGCTTTGCGCTAACCCTTTTGCCCCTTTTCATTTTGGATGATAAATCATCCTATTCCGACTCCGGGATTTCCACCGGCGTCTACCGACATCTCTCCTTGCTACTTCGTATTTACTTTAGAAGCAGCAGAAAGAACACGGAAAATAAAAAAAACATGAAAAACTACTTTTTACCGACTCGAACCGACGACCTTGCGACTTCGAGTCGGGCGCTTTAACACTGCGTTAATTCGGGTTCCGCGAAGATTTCGTTCAAATGCGCACTTATATAGTTTGTATTTATTTTCTTTCATACTACACAAGTTGACACTACCTACTCCTTCACTGGTGGTGGTGGGCGTGGTGCAATGGTAATCATCACCGACTGTTGAGCCGAAGTTAGTTCAAGTCCGGCCATAGCCAAGAACAATTCCTATACGGAAGAACTGTGCAACAACATCAGTTGTGAATGAGAGATGGTCAAATGAAGGCATAACACTCGCAGCATAGCATCACTTCAAAATTCATACTCTGTGTGTGCATTTCCAATATAACAACTTAATGACATGGAAACAAACGAGTTACTGTGAACTACAATACAACTAACGCAAATTCAGTCGAATCTCTCAAATCCTAATTAGGACAACCACCCCCGGAGAGTGGTGAACGAACATTCCAATATTAATTTGATAGACATGGTTGGCATTTTCAGCATACTCCTTAAATTGAAGCAAGTAATTTCCGACCATTGTTAGACCTGACTTCGTTGCATATTAAATGGCCTGTTATAAGGGATCCTGTAGAGAATATTCACCGATTAGAACCCCTCAATGATTTCCATTAATCTCCAGCGGATATTTTTTTTAGGTTACAATCGTGAAAGGCATTGTTTTTATGATTCAGTGCTATTTTGCAGCTGCTAGCGGTAGCTTGTTTGGTGTAAGTCGGATTTCATTTTTCATTTTTGGGAAATATTGCGATGTTAACTGCTTGCATGAACTTAATTCGAATTCGGAGAGCAAAATTTATTTATTTATTTCATCTATCGAGTAAACTCTTACAGATTACAAGTACATTTAGAATTTCAACAATTTATATTTATCTTATATTATCCAACAGCATTCCTTTAAACGTTTGTCTATTAAGAGTTAAATCACAAAAAGTGTAATATTCATTAAATAATTTAATACATCGAGTAATTGGTTCATTATCACCATAATTGTAAGTATGTCTTGGAACGTATAAAAAATTTCGTGCCCGGATATGTCTTTCTGGTACATATATAGGTAACAGTTCAAGAATATCAGAACATTTAACCCGATTTGAAAAAGTATCATATACAAACATTATACAATGAACAATACGTCGTTTATGAAGAGTATCTAATCCAATGAAAGCACACCTAGTAGAATAAGATGGTAATGCATTGAGATTCCAACGTAATTGTTTTACTAAGTATCTAGTAAAAGATTTTTGAAACCTTTCAATACGATTTTTAGCATTAGTATAGGTTGGTTCCCAAACAATAGAGGCATATTCAAGAATGGGACGTACCAGGGACACATAAATAGATTTCATTGTATAAGGATTTGAGAAATCTATGCAGTTTCTTTTCAGAAATCCGAGCATGGAGTTTGCTCTTGCAATTACATAATCTATATGAGAGGAAAATGTGACTCTAGTGTCGAATATGACTCCTAGATTTTTAACTTCTGATTCTCTGCTTATGTTTAGATCGTGAATTGAATAGTTATAAAGAACAGGAGTTGTCGTACGAGTAGCTGTAAAAATATGGCATTTACGTATATTCAAATCAAGATAATTTTCCCCGCACCATTTAACGATACTATCTAAATCGATTTGAACATTAAGGCAATCATTTAGGTTACTAATACGGGTGAACATTTTGAAATCGTCTGCAAAAATCAGGCATTTTGTATGACGAAGCAATAACGGAATTTCATTTATAAACAAGATAAAAAACAACGGTCCAAGATGACTGCCTTGAGGGACTCCGGAAGTCACAGATATAGCTCTTGACGAAACATCAGATATTTTAACAATCTGCTTTCTGTTACATAAGTAGCTTGAGATCCATTTCAAAAGATAACCATGGATTCCAAAACAACGAATTTTTTGAATTAGAATTTGTTGGCAGACAGTATCAAATGCTTTTGTGAAGACAGTATAGATTGTATCTACTTGAAAACCGGCTTCAAAGGAATCAAAAATATATTTGGTAAACAAAACGAGATTCGTTGTAGTAGATTTACCACGCATGAACCCATGTTGATAAGGGGAGATATATTCTTTAAGGTGAAAATATAATTTTTCTTTAACGATCAGTTCGAAGAGTTTCGGTATTGCAGATATTTTAGAAATACAACGGTAATTTTCTACCTTATGTCTTCGACCGGATTTATAAATAGGGGTAACGTATGATAGCTTCCATTCATCCAAGAAAGTACCCGTTGATAAAGACAAGTTAAACAATATTTGAAGCGGCATAGACAGCGATTGGCTGCATCGTTTAAGTACAAATGAAGAAATATGATCTGGACCAGCATTTATACTCTGATTTAGCGAAGATATACCCTCAGAAACATCCTCTAATGAGAGATACAAAGAATCAACATTTTGAATAGTATTCACAGGATCAGCGTGAAAAGGAAGATCAATATTTGAATGATCTTTGTATACAGATTCAAAAAATTATGCAAAAAGTTCACATGTATTCGTTAAATCAGTAGAAATTTGACCATTATATTGCATATTATTAAAAACAGATTCCGACTTCTTTTTTCCATTCAGATAAGACCAAAACCTTTTGGGATTATTTTTTATTTGCGACTCAACTTTCATTATATAATGTTTGTATAGAAACTTATTTAGAAATTCAAATTCTCTTCTAAGTTGCATATAACGATATTTATATAACTCAGTATTTGATTTTCTAAACAATTTAAACGCTTTACGTTTTACATTTTTTAGATTTATAAGTTGTTTGTTATACCACGGTGGTCTAACAGAGGACGATAAACATTTATGTGGAACAAATTTTAAAAACCCATTATATAACTGTTGCAATAGGATTATGTAAACTTCCTGAACATTGATACCAGAAATAATATTATCCCAATCAATAGATTGAAAATAGTTATTAAGTGCGTCATAATTGGCTTTAGCAAAATTAAACGTTTTTTTATAACTAGATTTTGATATATTCTTTACAGAATTTAGATGAAACGTAAACTTAGTACATATAGCTTTATGGTGAAGCGAATTTTTTAATAAAGGACACAGTACTTCATTAACTTCATGTATAACATTATTATAAATAAAAATAAGATCGAGAGATCTATGCAAGAAGTTCACAATGTGGCTTATTTGAACTAAATCAAGCGAGAGCATTGAATCTATAAAAATAATATCACATTCTCTTTTGATATTATACGGAATGAAACACTTGTCGTCATCCGAATAAGACCAGTTTACATCGCTCATATTAAAATCACCTAAAATACATGGGTACTGATTATCGGAAAGATGATTTAATACAAATTCAATATTTTGTACGTGCATATCATACACTAAATTAGAACTATTTGGGGGTATATAACTTACAATAAAAACAAACTGCACAAGTCCATCAAACATATTCACCTTTACAGCCAGCTGTTCAAGTTGATCAGATGTATTCGGAAGATCTATCACTAGACTATAATATGATGAACGAACAGCAACAAGAACACCGCCTCCTCGTGAAAATCCAGTATTGGGGGGGCGATCCAAATGGTAAACGTTGTAAAATTTGTCGAACAGCTCAGCTGATTGAATATTTTCATGAAGCCAGGTTTCGGTAAATACGATGACATCATATTCATGCATGGACGCAGCCAGAAAAACTTCATTTGTTTTGGTTCTGATGCCGCCAACATTTTGATAGTAAACATTAATAAAGTTGGAGCGAGCAAGAGCCAAATTTGAAGATAAAGACAAAGAGTGCGAGGCATTGATGATGTTGGTGTTAGCAAGGCCAATGTATTTACGTGTTGGTGTTTGTTAATTGGTTGTTCTCGTTTTTTTGTATAAAACGAAAATGTCTCACAAACACGTTAACAGGCCAATTTTCTGCTTTTAGCGCTTCTCCCATTAATATTGAAGGAACCGCTAAACGAAAATTTACAAATTTCAATAGAGACACATTTGTTTCTCTCTTGATGAGTGGAAAACATTGCAGTTGATCAGCTGATACATTTAATTTGATCTGCTGTAGTGTTTGGTGAAAAACGAGACAGATGGAGCCATTTCCGAGATGGAATAACATTTAGCGCCGTCGATGTTGAGTTTCTCCCAGCAATACGTTAACCTTTAGCGTTTCCTCGTCTTTCTCTGTTTGTTTCTAAGAGAGGACGGTTTTTAATTTCCGATGCATTTTTAGCATTACCACTATAACTGGGGTCAGTGGCCTCTGCACGTACACGGTCGATCGGAATACTTGAGGATTTTTTTTCGGTATCACTTATGACCTTGGCTAATGACTGTTTATCTTTTTTTAATGGTTTTACATTATCTGTAAGCTTTTCTGTTTTTTCTACAACACTATCACTTCCTTTAAGTGCCATAATATCACTTTTAAGTTGGATGACAAGTTTGTTTAGTTCATTGAGTTTAGAAACTATTGCAAGGGCAGAATTGCTTGAGCACGCACTACATTTCCACGATAGGCTTATGTTCGATTTCAAAATGTTTAAAGTACTATCCGACAGTAAGGTGCATTTATCATGAAATTTATGACAACACAACCCAGCACAAATAACAAAGTCTTTATTGACAATTTTATCGCACTTTGCACATTTTTCCGCCATGATAAAAGAAAGGTTTAATAAAAATTTAGAGAGCAAACAAAAACACGTCTTTACTAGCTGACTTTCAAGAGGTTGAATAATGAAAATGTGGGAGTAGTGCCTTTATTTGCATAATTTGTTCGGTAAGTTGGTGAGTCGTTATTATTTGAGGATTAATCCTTGCATGATTTAAATCTAAAAGTACATCCAGGAGTAGTTCTTGAATCTTTTCAAAATTTGAAATCATCAGATTTAAATATGAAGTTAGAGATTTGCCTCGTGTTTTTCTTGAATTACATTTGGAATTTGTGATTTATAGCTGTGAGCCTGTGGGTTACTGTATCGATCGTTCTTCTTCTTCTTCTTTTCCTTTTTTTTTCCGGCGTCGTTATGGTCGGAAGTGTAGGACCATAACCTATCCACTTAACTGCATTCCTACTGGTCCGCTTGTGGGGTCCGCCGGTTTGACCTCAGAAAGTAGCGGCAGGCTTCCCGGTTTGGGATTACTTCATCGCTGAGGCCAATCAAATGCCGGTGTTTTTGCATTTGTTTGCACCAATTGTTTTTCGGCCTGCCTTTTTTGCGTGTTGAAATTGGAACGTTGATTGATATTGCCTTTTGGACGGGGTTCAAAGGATCTCTCCTTTGAACATGGCAATACCAACTGAGTCGGTCGCGCTCTATCTTTATCTATCTTGCTTCCTCGGATCTTTGAACTTCTAATTCTGTCACGCTTTGTTACTCCCGCTGTCATGCGAAGCATCTTCATCTCAGCTGCCGTTAATTTGCTCTCATACTTTTTGTGCATTGTCCAGCATTGTGAACCGTATGTGAGCGCCGGACGTACAACTGAAGTGTAGAGCCTTCCTTTCAGCTTAGGGGGCATTTTTCGATCACAGAAGATGGCGGAGTTTTCCCGCCACTTCATCCACCCTACGCTTACGCGATGTTTGATGTCGTCATCACAAGTTGCTTCTTTATTAATCAAAGATCCCAGATATTTAAACTTTTCACACTTGGGAAGCACTCTTCCATTCAAGTAAATGTCTGGAATAGGCCGATGAGGGTCAGAGAACCGGCAGCGCTCTGTCTTCTTTGAACTAATACGATACCCGTGTCCCTCAAAAATGTCCACCCACACATCAAGTGCTCGTTGTAGGGACGCCTGATCATCACTTATAATGGCCCCATCGTCAGCAAAGAATAGCTGGTGCACATTGTGGTCCGTCACTTTTCCTTCAAGCAAGCAATCAAGGACTGCTATAAAGAGCAGTGGGCTGAGGACGCTCCCTTGTGGTACACCGACTTTGATTGCGAACTCTTCGGTGACTCCTGCGGTGCATCTTACTCTTGCCGTTGCTCTATTGTACATGTCCATGATCACTCGCACGTAGGTTTCTGGAACTCCTTTTTGTCTTAGCGCTACCCATAAAAGATCTCTTGGTTGCCGGTCAAAGGCCTTCTCGAAATCAACCAACACCATATGCAAGTCCTTTGACGAATCACGATGCTTTTCCATCATGACCCTTATACTTTGGATTGCATCTGTTGTTGATTTACCCGAGACAAACCCGCACTGGTCAGATATTCGTATTATTTTCCGCAGTCGGCTATCTAATACCCGTTCAACGATCTTCATGATGTGCGACATCAGCTTGACAGAACGGTAGTTATCACAATTTCACGTATCACCCTTTCCTTTGTGCAAAGGAAGGAGATAGCTTTCCCTCCATTGATAAGGCATAGTGTCGCCTCTCATAAGTTTGGAGATAAGAACCATGAGCCATCTA
Source organism: Merodon equestris (assembly GCA_958301585.1). NCBI lineage: Eukaryota > Metazoa > Arthropoda > Insecta > Diptera > Syrphidae > Merodon > Merodon equestris. Next base: position 108,511,526 of record OY284413.1, read on the forward strand.
GACCTGATGTCTCCCATCTTTTTCCAGAACTCAGAGGGTATCCCGTCCGGCCCAAGAGCTTTTCTTTTCTTGGAGTTTTTAACCGCGTACCGAACTTCTTCGATGTGATGTCGGATATTTCGGCATAATTCGGGGCGGCTCTTGGAAAGTACACTCGGGGAAACTGTTCGTTCAGAAGTTCCTCGCAATACTGTCGCCATCTGTGGAGAATTTTTTCGTCTTCCACAAGGTGTTGGCCTTCAGCATTGTTAATAAACTTTGGGAAACGAATCTCCTGAGCATTTCTTCTTCTCTGGGCGGCTATATTAAAGATATTTGCTCCTTTGTTCATATTGCTTTGTCGAAGCTCCTGGGTAGCCTGGTTTCTGTCAGACGCGGAAGACGATATTTCTTCCAACTCCTGATATAGGCCTTCCATGCTTTTCGCTTTGAATTCGGCGCACTTTTTCTTCGCGATACCTTTGCAATATCTATATACCTTTTCAGGGCGAGCTTTTTCCTCTCTATTAGTAGAAGAGCACTTTGACCAAGCTTGGAAAGCCATTTTCTTTTCGTGTATCACTGCTTTGGCTTCGTCTGTCCACCACCAGGTTTCTTTTGCGTGTTGGCAGGGGCCTTTAGATGTTCCGAGCAGTGATTTGGCTTTCTCCAGGCCAGATTGTTGTAGGGAATCCCATATGTCTTGTGATCTGCACTCCTCATTACCGACCTCATCGATAATGGAAGAGAGGTAGTTTTTCATGTTGGTAATAAAAGCTTCGCCTTTTCCTTTATCCAGCTTATACCACTTGATTCTCTCAGACACCTTCGTTTGCTGCTTTGACTTCTTACTCGCCTCCATAAAAAATTCAGTCAGGAGGAGACGGTGTTCAGGGGCGATCGCGTCTCCCATGATCACTTTGCAATCTTTAACTCGTGGCTTCATGAAACTGGATACCAAATGACAGTCTATTTGAGTTTCATTTCCACCGCTGTTATAAGTGATCAGGTGCCGGCTTTGTTTGACGAACATGATATTTAGCACTATAAGACCGTACGACTTGCACATGTTTAGGATATCTTCACCTGAAGAGTTCCTGGTGCCGTATCCCAGCCCTCCGTGGTAGTCTTCATAGGCTTCGCTTGTCTTCCAGACATGTCCGTTTAAATCTCCCCCAACAAACAAAAGCTCTTCCTTTGGGATGATTTTGACAAGGTTGTGGAAATCTAGCCAGAATGCATCTTTTTCTTTTTGTTCGCATCCTACTTGAGGGGCATATGCGCTTACGATGTTCCACACCTCACCATGCATCACCAATTTGAGAGCCATCAAACGGTCACTGGACTTTGAAATGGTTAAGACGTTGCCAAGTAGCTCTGCCGCAAGGATGATGGCGATTCCGTTTTTTCCTTGTTCCAATCCATAGTAAAACATCTTGTAGGCTTTTGTTTTAACGTCCAAGAAACGTGCCCGATTACCGGTGTTTCGCCATTTCGTCTCTTGTACGCACAGGATGTCTACTCGCCTTTTAACCATCATTTCTTCAAGCTCATAGCTGCGACCACTGATGCTTCCAACGTTCCAACTCGCGACTCTAAGTGTGGCTTACGCCGTTGCATTACTTTGCTATCCCCCGGAAATCCTATAGCTCTGACCCGAGCATTGCTGCTCGTCCCAGGATCACGACCATTTGTAGTGCCTGGCGGGGTAGTGCTTTTCCTTTTAGCGTTCTTTTCCATAATGCTACGGTTTGACCGTTTTCTTTCTTCTCCTCCTTTTTTTGACACGGGCATGCTCCAAATTTTTTTTTTTTTGTTTGATCTTACTCTTACAACACCGGTGATCTCCAGTCGTGTCAACCCACTGATTTGCATGCACACTTGTGGGGCAGTTTAATGGTGGTATATGTGTCCCTAGGCTCACCTTGGTGTTCTCCAAACTGCCCAGATGTGATCCTTGTTTACCTTTGTTTTACTCGCCTTTTACGACAAGCGACAGGTATCGCTGCAGGGATATTCTTAACCCGTTCCTGCACAGGTACTGTATCGATCGTTGGTTTGCAATATACTTCGTGAATGTTTTCCTGCGCACAAAATTCTTCCATTCGCTGAGGATAGGAATCAAATTCACGTAATTCCAAGAAATAGGCTGTAAGGTTGTAATACTGTATTCCAGTGGCTATTAACGGTTCGTATTTTTCCAGTGTATTGGAAATATATACCAACTGCTTCATCTAGTCGATTTATCTTAACTCGTTCTGTTGTTTGGGCCATTGACGAGTGGAAACTAAAGCACACCATGAGAACAAACGACAGCAGTGATGTAACAATCTTTTTGCGTTTAGGCATTGATTTCTCAGGGCAATTAGTCCTTAGGAATTCGGCTGTTGGTTCTCAATTCAGCTGGTCCATTAACCGTATTCGCTCTGCTGGTATAGGAAATGGGCACAGGTTGTGTATAGCTCGTTTAAAGATGCCGTTTTGGGTTTTAACGGTTGCCACCCGAATTAAAGAATCATTACCCTTTATAACTTACTTTACACGTCCTAGTTTCCATTTCATTGGCAAAACATTTGCTTCCTAGAGTACCACCATCGTTCTAGGGACCAAATCGGGTGAGGGCTGGGTCCATTTCGATCTTTCTTGTAGGAGATGTAAGTATTCACATGACCATCTTTTCCCGAAATGCTGTTGATGTTATGTATTTGACGAAATTTTTTAAGACTGTTAATGTCCAAAAGGTCTGGCTTAGGCAAAGTTGTAATTGATTCTCCGATTAAGAAATGCCCAGGCCTCAAGGCCTTTAAGTCATTTGGATCAGATGTGATTGGAATGAGAGGGCGTGAGTTTAAAATAGCTTCAATTTGTATAACTAATGTTAGCCACTCCTCGTATGTTAATGATGCTTCACTAAGAAAGCGTATTAAGAGACTATTTACGGATCAAAGCTCTCCAGTGCACGCGAATTCAAACGCGTTTTTTAAGTCTATAAGATCAGCTTTCGCTGACAATTTATGACATTGTCACCTCTTCTACCGAGAAATTTTTCAAAGCGAAGATATAATAAATGCCTCCGCAGACAGATTGCCCACTACTTCTATGTGACCTGCTTTAGTCGAAAAGCGTACAAATATCGCTAGGCATAACTCTTACTTCTGACCTTGTAGTGAGTTTTTACAGAACCACAGAAATCCACACCACAGTAATAAAATGGACGAGAGGGAGCAACTGTCTCCTTCGACAGGTTGCCCAACATCCGTGCGATAGACCTGGGATTTTAACGAATGCATTTTATGCAACTGGAGGTTATTAATCGCGTTATTCGTCCTACACTTAGAATCCAATACTTCTGCTTTGAAATTGTAATCAACACTCGAGGTGCTGGGTTCATGTATGTATGTTTGATGCTAATATGTTAGAAGAAGTTTCGTTATATAATTATTTTTCGATAACAAGGCCTGATATTTGACGTCAACTATAATGGATTAATTTTTTAATCTTTCACCCACTCTAATGAATTTAGTTTTTTCATCAAAGAATGGCGACAACCACGCTATATTGGAACCTTTATATACATTTGCACTCCTCTGCAGAGAACGATAATCATTCGGAAATTCTCTTCTTTGCACACATAGCCAAATAAAGTCAGCCCCGCGTTGAATTTTATTCACTATTATCTGCCCCCTATTTCTCAGTGATCTGTTCTTTCTGCAATCGAAAACAATATGCAAATATCTTTTGTAATATAAAATCTTCAATTAAGATTTCGTTTCTAACTGTTGTCGCTGCTAAAACGGACTTCTTCTTACGACGTTCTGTAACGTCGTCTGGACAACACATTGCATTGTTTCCCACCTCGCGGAAAAAAGGTGTTTGGAAAAAGTCATATGTAGCATTTTAAGTTTTATGTCTAATTACACTTATAAAACTCAAGCATATGATTTCAAAGAATTTTTTTAATATGTATATTTTATGTACTTATTTACATGTTCTCAAAGTTGACAAAAAAAAATATTCAAGCCGCGTACCTTACTTCAACAAACTTATAAATGTTTTTTTCCGAAGTCCCTTAACTTATATTCTATGGATTTATATATAATTTTATTGATATATTGAGTATCTAAAATTAAAAAAAAAATAAAAGTAATAAAAATAAAACTAAGAAAATGGTTTGATGAAAACTTTTTGAGATTTGAATTTAGCTACACCTGCCTACACGTGATGACATATATATGCTCCATACTTTCAAGTTAGAGCACGGAAAAAATAAATTCAGATAGCTGCATAATTCGGAGTTATATTCAAATTTGTCTCACTGAATTGGGTATAGGGTGCTAAAGGGGTAGTCTACGCGAACATACGAAGGCACAAACGCCGACACTCCAGCCTTTGTCTACCAACTTCTACTCTCACCTCTACGCGGTGGCTCCTGGGTGCCTAGTAACCGTAGATCGGGTAGACCTCTTTGTGAAGTTGTTGCAGCAAGCAAGAGACGGAGGGAGTCTGAGCCGCCACCAGGGTTCAGCTCATTCTGCGGGACGGCGGCGGAAGAATTCTCAGGATGTAGTCAACGGCGGCGGCGACAGTTTGAGCGAGAAGAACTACCTGGTGAACACCTTATTTCGGGCTACTACAACATATAGGTGTTCAGGCCGATAAGGAACGGCACAGCCGGCGCTTTGTTCTTAGGGTAAGTAACCCCAAACCTAGAAAGGGTTGCGCCTAGGGTTAACATCCCTTTCGCATAAAATAAACACTTGTTCAGAGACAATAGCCTCGGATAAGGACGGATTACATGTTGACGATCCCCGCAAACGTCTAAAAGGAAACGAATTCCGGATCTGCACCTGGAACGTTAGGTCCCTTCTTAACAGACCAGGTGCGGCCGGACAACTTGTCAAATCTCTAGACTGCTGTAAGCAGACATTACCGCACTCCAAAAAGTGCGATGGGATGGACCAGATGAAAAACTCTGATATCTACTACGAAAACTGGTACAGAGAAAATAAACAACGCTTATTCGGATGCGGATTTGTGATTCGAGGCAGACTCAGGCAAAAAGTCTTTGTTTTGGATCTAAAGATTACCGATCATTCTATGACAGGTTTGATAATTAGCTGCCTTAGCGTAAAAAAGGGACTCTCAAAGATATATATTAAGCAGACGCACATAAATCATACCATGTTAAATTCAAAACTCCTTAATGAAAACTGGGTTGATGTGCTTTCTGAGGAAAATGCCTCTTTAGCCTATGAACGGTTTTCAAAAACATTAAGTAAGCACATCAAGAGCTCCAGCAACTCTTTTGTAAAAAAAAATGATGCAAAATTAAAACCTTGGATGAATTTTTCACTTCTAAAGCAAATCAAACTTAAACACAAATTACGCCTCAAGGTCTATAAACATCCCGCAAATACTGCTTTAAAAAACCGCTACATCAATTTATGTAAAGAAACTGATAAAAATGTAAAATTCTGTCGGGATAGCTACTTTAAAAATAAACTACGTAATGCAATCTAAAAAATGTAATGTAATCTAAAAAAAGTATGGAATACAGTAAACGACATTCTGAATCGAAATCAAAAATATCATACTGAATCACCTAAGCTCATCGATAACAATATATGCATTTCAGACCCTACAGCTGTCGCAGAAATATTTAATGAGTATTTTACCTCTGTAGCACGGACGTCTTTCCTCCCTTGCTGGACGATATCTTGTGGGAACTGCTCTGTGAGTTTATCCCAAGCAAGACATTTCTGTGATAAAAGTTTTGTTTTCAATCCGATCTCAGGATTCGAACTTTTAAAAATTATCAATTCACTAAACACCTCCAGCTCGTGTGGGAATGACGGTTTATCAAATGAAGTTATAAAAAGAATCGCTTTAAACGTGGTTGATATATTGGCCTATATATTCAATTTAAGTGTCTACACAGGTGTATTTCCGGATGCGCTTAAATGTGCGAACGTGATACCTATTCACAAAAAAGGAGATAAAAACCTTAAAACAAACTACAGACCAATTTCACTGCTCCCGGTCGTATCTAAAATCTTTGAAAAAGCTATGAAATGTCGAATATTTAAAAACTATAAACTTTTTAAGTACAAAACAATTTGGCTTCAGAGAAAACTGCTCAACCGAAGATGCACTTCTTGACTTTTGTCAGTGCATCTACAAGGGCCTAGATATCAAAAACTGCTGCGCTGGATTATTTGTAGATATAACCAAAGCTTTTGACATGGTCAACCACGAAATTCTCCTAGATAAATTATACTGTGCAGGGTTCCGCGGCTTCGTATTGAAATGGTTTACTTCTTATCTCAAGGATAGAAGACAAAAAGTGAAAATAGGGGATTCTTCTAGTGGGGTCGAGATCATCAACATCGGCGTTCCTCAAGGTTCTGTCCTTGGCCCCCTGTTGTTTTTAATTTATGTTAATTCCGTTTTTTGCCTTCCATTCATCGGAAAGTTAAGGGCTTTTGCTGATGACTTTGCATTTGCGTATGGGTCATCCAATCTCTTTACGCTAGTGGCCGACATTAATCATGACATCCATCTCATAAGACTTTGGTTTGCATATCACAAGCTCATCGTGAGTAGTAAGACCAAATTAATGTTTTTTAGCTTAACATCTATTTAGACTCCGAATGTTGATATTTTATTCCATTCAGCATGTTGTGAAAAATTCAGCTTGATAGAGTGCGCGTGTAAAGCCTCTTTTAATGATACCATTAAATGTAATGCAAGCTGTTTTGGTATAGAAATAGTTAAACAATATAAGTATCTTGGTGTCATCATCGACCAAAATTTGAACTGGCATGATCATATCACCCACTTGAGAAATTACTTACTTTCGACTCTACGCAACTTCTACAAACTTAGAAAGTACTGTTCCTCCAGTGTCTTAAAGAATATTTACTACGGTCTATTTCACTCGAAACAACAATATGGAATTATATGCTGGGGAAGCGCCTATGCTAGCAAAATCAAACCCCTGTTAATATTACAAAAATACGTCATAAGAAAAGTATGTCATGCAAATCGACTAACTAATACTTTTATGCTATTCAACAGATTGAAAATTCTACCAGTAAGACACCTCTATTATTTTAAAGTACTAAAAATATTTTTTATAAGGGGAGGTTACCTGCAAAGCCCAATAAATGACCACCACAATCTGCGTAGTAATTTTAGTCCTCTGGTCAATATCCCAACCTTCCACACCTCAAGTTACAGAAACTTTTACTCCATCGTGTCTCACAAACTCTATAATACACTCCCTGAGAATATCCGAGTCATTAGAACCTTAAAAATCTTTTTAGCTACAGTAAAAAGTTGGCTTTTGGGCTTAAGACTCAATGAAATCGAAATTCTTGTGCGCTACACCATGTAGTCTTATGAGTTCTCTTGGAAACAATGTGTTCTCTTCTTAAGCAATGTGTATATATGTAGTTAGATAGGAATAATGAATTAGTTCACCCCACAACAACTATGAATTGCAATAATTATGTTAAATAAAGTGGCATTAATCTCTATTTTGTATAAATAATAAATGTCACTACTGTTCTCAAAATGAATAGAATTGTAATTAATTGTATGTATATGTAAGTAATGTTATGAGAATTAGGAATAATAAAAAAAAAAAAAAAAAAAAAAAGTCTTAAGCTTCCGGCATGTAAGCGAACGCCTCATAACTATCCGCATTAAAGCCAATTTCGGCAATATAAGTTTAATATGTGTCCACGCCCCCACAGAAGAGAAAGACGACCGACATAAAGATGACTTCTATGATCGTCAGACAGAACATATGCCCAATGTCCCAGCTATGACACCAAAATCGTTCTAGGAGATTTCAATGCAAAGCTGGGTAAGGAAGCTATCTTTGAACGAGTCGTAGGAAAGCACAGTCTACATAACACCATGTCAGAAAACGGCTAAGGCTAGTGGACTTTATGGTGGGACGTAATCTCGTAGTAGCAAGTGCACGATTCCCATACCTCAACATCCATAAGGAGACCTGGCGGTCTTCCGATCAAACGATAACCAATCCAACTGATCACATTGCGATCGACGGCAGACACTCCACCAGCATCCTAGATATTTGAACCTTTCGAGTAGCCAACATTGACTTGAATCATTACCTGGTTGCAGCTAAGGTACGGATTTAACGTCCGAATGGCAAGAGACCACCAGGATCTTCGCCGATCAAGTCTCCCTCAAGCTCTTTCAAGACCCGATGCAATCTGCACAAACTATAGAACAGCAATGTAGACGTTATCAGAATGCCATCAGAGTGGCCGTCTCAGATGTACTCGGTTTCAAGCCACCAGAGCTGCCCGTGAGCTCTATGAACATAATAGGAGGGAGAAGCATGCCCTCCTGAGAAGAAAAAGGAAGGAGCACGAGAAGCGCGAGATCGACGAGATGGAGAGATGCTATTGCAGGAACGATGTTCGAAAGTATTACCAGAAAGTAAAACGAACATGCCAAGGTTATAAAGCCAAAGCGGAAGCCTGCAGGAATGAACACGGACAACTAATATTGGAGTCATAGTCGATGCTAAGACTGTGGAAAAACCACTTCTGCACCAAGACGATGTTAAACTAGCGATATCGAAACTTAAGTCTTATAAAGCTATTAGAGCAAATCTACTCCCCGCTGAGCTATCTATAGTAGCTGGCGATGAGCTGGTCAGGAACATATACCATCTGCAAGATATGGTCGGAGGAAAGCATGCATGTCCATAAGAAAGGAGACTGCGCCAATTACAAAGGGATAAGTCTCCTTAAAATTGCGTACAAGATCCTCTCTGCCGTACTGTGTAAGCGCCTGAAACGTTCGTGGAAAATCTGGTAGGTTCTTACCAGTGTGGTTTCAGGCCAGGCAAATCCACGATAGACCAAATATTTACTCTACGGCAGATCTTGGAGAAGACCCATGAATTTCACGTCGACACGCATCACCTCTTTGTTGATTTTAAAGCCGGATATCACAGTATTTTTAGAGACAAACTATACGGAGCCATGTCATGTCAGCATCCCAGCCAAACTCCTCAGACTGTGCAGGATGATTAGGGAAAATTCTCGATGCTCCATTGAGGTCCGATGTGAACTAATCGAGACTTTCGATGTTAAAAAAGGATTTAAACAGGGTGACACATTGTCATGTGATTTCTTTAAAATCGTACTTGAAAAGATCGTGCGGAACTCTACGGCCGATATAAGAGGTACGATCTACTTCAAGTCTATACAATTGCTTGCCTATGCAGATGACATTGGCGTTATTGGATGGACAAAGCGAGACGTCAATGAGGCGGTTGCAATCATTGAAGCAGAAGCGGCTAAAGTGATAAAACGCAGAGAGATAAAATGCAGAATAACTCTTGCCAACCGCTGCTTCTTTGGACTCAAGGGCGTTTCGAGAAGAAAAATTCTGCGTGCAATCTTTGGTCCCCTTTGTGTAAACGGGGAGTGTAGGGAAAGATTCAACCAAGAACTGTACAGCGACATCGGCCTGTCTACCAATCCAACGTCTAGGATGGCTGGTCCATGTAGAGCGGATGGACATCATCGCTCCGGCCCGAAAAGTCTTCGACTACAATCCCGAGGGACGACTAAGCAGAGGACGACCGCATTTTAGATGACGCGCACAGATTGGAAGGGACCTCAACCAACTGGGCGTGCGGCACTGGAAGCAGCTGGCCAAAGATCGTGCCGTCGTATAGGCCTTGGTTCACCCCGAACTGTAGCACACTCTAACTAAATAAGTAAGAATCGGGTTTCAAAAAACTCAGTCTTGACTGTGGTGTATATCAAAAAGTTATAATTTCTTTGGTACTAATTGTCAGAACGATTTGGTTAAGCTCTTTATTTTTAGAAAAAAAAAATGCGTACCTTCATTTTAACAATAAACTAAAATCAATAAATTGACAGATCTGAGAAATTCGTTTTTTTGCGAAAGAATTTATTTCTGCCTGCCAAAATTTTCAACTTTCAATTCAATTTTCATAGTTTTTATGATAGTATAAATACAACAGATAGTGAAGTGATAGTAAATAATTGAATCCGGGTTGTTCGAGCAATATCATCTCCCCATCAAAATGATTTCAATCTCAATTCCTTTTTCGGCGTTGTGTAGCGAACTTTGGACTAATGGTCGTAATGTACCAAATCTACGACCATACGATAAGGATTACCCCAACTTAGCTTCTGATCAAATAGATATAGTGATATCAGAAGTACAGAAAGGTTTTTTTTTTCTCAATTTTCAAATCGGTGGATCACAGTTCATAGAATCAAAAGCAATTTAAAAAAAAAAATACATGTATTCCCTCGAAGGAATTTTCGAAGTCGAATTCACCAAAAATGTACTGTCTGAAAGGCCAACTAATAATAAAAGACCGCGAAAGAGTTTTGAAGAATGCTGTGATCGAGCTAAAAAATATAAAAGAAACCAAATTAGGAATATATCTCCTCAAGAAGATATAAACTATGCAGCAACATTAGAAAGTTTTTCCTCTTCACATTTTCATCCAGATAAGGCTCTTGCATTATTTATGCAAGCAGAATTGTCGAAACACCAATATGAAGTATTGAAACATGCCTTCAAAGATTATGAACATGATGTTTTTCTACCTTATGATAAATTGATGGAGGCAAAGAAAAGGTGATATCCTTTAGATATACTCGTACATATTACGGAAAGCTCAGCAAGTGTGAAACTGCAAAATTTGTTAGACCACACTTCAACAAGGTTGTTAGAAAGAAAAACAGCAGAAGAGATAACCACAATTGAAGGAGAATCTTTGACACTATATATTAAATGGGGATAGTGCCTCAGGACAATCCCAGTTCAATAAAAAAGTTGACTATGAAGAAACTTTGGACTCTAATATGTTTATGACATCTTTGGTACCAATTCAAATGAATATGAGGCATAATAAAGATATTATTGTGTGGAATAACGATCGACCATTCTCTACAACATACATATTGCAGAGCCATTCAATTTTCTTTCCTTAAAGAATCAGTAGAAATTATACGAGATGAGAAACAAAGAATTGACACCGAAATCAGTTATTTATTTCAGACGATAATTCAAATGGGCAGTTGTCAGTTCATAGTCAACCATGAACCCATGTTCACAATGTTGGACGGGAAGACAGCCCAATCTGTAACAGGAACTCCTGCAGCTTCTTTCTGTTTTATAATTTATTATTAATAAAAAAACAATTATATATTATTAATAAAGAAATAAAAAAAATTAATAAAAAATAAATCTGTAAACAGGGAAGCTTTGAAAGTTGGAATGTCCCTTCTTCACTCTCTTATAAAATCTATGGAGTGCATCCTCCTTGTTGCCTACAATTTGCCATTTAAAACATGGAGAAGTAACAATAAGACCCGACAAATTAGAGATGCTCAGAAGGGAAAAGTTCAGCAGGAATTTCGTGAAAAACTGGATATCATTGCTGGTGTTGTAAGACAGGGTACGGGGAAAAAATGACGATAACACATCCAGGAGATTCTTTACCGACTCAACCATAACTTCAGAAATCACTGGAATCAGTGAAGACCTAATACGGCGATTTGCTGTTATTCTTGAAGTAATTACATCGAATGAAAAAGTAGATTTCACAAAATATGCAGAGTACGAGTGGAACACTGCACAAATTTTTGTCGGGAATTATAAATGGTACAACATGCCAGAAAACGTACATAAAGTTTTGATCCATGGAGAAGAAATTATTAAAAATTGTGCATTTCTTGTTGGATCTCTCTCTGATGAAGCCAAGAATGTAGAAATAAGGATTATAAAACGCAGGTTTAATTCGAGAAAATGTAGCCGAATTGCGACGAATGAAGATGTGCTGCATCGTATCCTCTATCCTCAGATCCACTAATAAAAGTCTTAAGGCCACAAGCAAAAAAGTCCCCTTCGGGTAGGGGTTAGAATATACCTGAGGTAAGGCGTGCATATATTAAGAGGCGACTAAAATCCATCGTTAATTTTGCTAACATCTGGCTTGGATTAAGGTGTACCCCAATCCGTGCAGAGAATCAGCTTCTTTGGGGGTCTAGTCTAAGAAATAGCTCAATCTATAACGGAGTATCCGGATACCTGGCGACCTTCGGATCAGCGAACCTTATCTGCCTACTGCGGATCTCTGGACAGACGGACCACCCTTTCTCCGTTACTCGTGGGAATATAATGAATTCCAATAAATTTCGTGTATTAGATCCTTTTCAGAGAAGCAAGAGAATACCAAGATCCCCACCGACGGGATCAGCGATAAAAGCGTGCGACACTAATTCTTCAGAATCGGCAGTTCCGGTCAATAAACAAACTTCGACAAAACTACAAAGCCTGAAAGAGCAAAACAGCAACCTACGTGCTGGATTGCATAACACGGAGCTACTTTGCGCCGAACTAAAGAAGGAGCTAGATATGCTCAAATAGCGGATTGCGACCACGTCATTTTCGCCTCCTAGCCGCCCGGATATTACAATATATCACACGGACGAAGAAGTCGTGAAACGAAACGGATTTTAAGAAAAAAACGAGCTGCAAAAAACGGAAGGCGGAGTCATCACCCGCAGTTATACGCACCCAAGTACGCAATTCAATAGCAGTGTCAAACGGCGAAGTACGACCTAAGCTATCGCCTGGTACGTGCAGCAGTCAAATTCCCAAGCAAATAAAATCCAAGCAACCCTCACTGCCACCGATAAATGTGTTCGGAATTGCGGATCATTATAAATTGCACGCAATTTTGCAATCACTACCATCGAGTGATTATCGAATAATGTCGCGAAATAATAACACGTGGACTATTAAAGTCAACGAGCTGGATAGCTATAGGCCCGTTTCTCAAAAGCTTAATACAGAGAAAATGCAATGGTACACGTCCAAAAATAAGCTTGACCGACGCATCCGAGTAGTAGTTAGGGGTCTGCACCCCTCTTGCACAAAGGAAGATATTATCGCGGACCTGAAAACCAAGGGTTTCAAAATAACAGATGCGGTAAACATTCTTGCACATGAAAAGCACCAGATCAACGGGGAAGAATCCGGCGGGCTTCCCTTATTCAGACTAACTTTCGACAAAATCGAAGATCGGGAGAAAATTTACGATATTAAATATTGTAGTTAAAATCGAACCATCTCGAGAGAATAACCAATTAACCATACGCAAACATATTGCAAGAGAGATCCACGTTGCGTAACGTGGGCCGGTCAACATTTGACCCAAGAGTGTACCGTTTCGAGGCAATCCCCTGCAATAAGTCACAAGCCGCGAAAACAAAAACTCCTGATCTAGCGAATGCAACCAGTCACGAAATAGATCAAAAGAAAGCTGCGGTCTCGAAACCGATTGGCCAGAAGACGGAAACTAAAGCTCAATTGGCTGTATCGGGAACCAGTCAGAAAACACTGACAAAGAAAACACCACCGCCCAAATTACGGCGCCCTAATTTACCATATGTGCCGAAAAATTAGACCCTGTGGTAAACGTTTTTTGATTATTCTTGCGAGGCTCGAAGAACAAAGCCAAACGAATCGACTTATTTTCGAGCGACTACTTAACCTCGAAAGACCGTTAGTTGCGACTCGTTGGTGAGCGTTGTAAATTTTAAAATATGAATAAAATGTTAAAAAATTCTTTCCCGGACTTACAAACAAAATGAATGAAAGACATTTCATTTTCATTTCATTTCATTTATTGATTAAATCTTTTACAATGGACTACTGAGCCTTTGATTAGTAAAAGTTAGATTACATATATAATTAAATTATTGTATATTTGAGTTACTTTTAAAAATAGAAAAAAAAAAATAAAGAAACAATACAAAAAGACAAGGGTTACATAATATACTTAATCTTTACATTCCGGATTTCAATTTAAACAATAAGTAAAAAACAGAACAATGAAAAACCATAATTTTACATTTACTTTAATGCCATGTATTTAAATAAAATTGCCTCAAGCTGAGAGGTACCACGATGTTTTCTGATAGAAATGGGTAATTTGTTCCACTGCCTTATAGCATAGACGAAAAACTGATTTTCGGAATTTCGGCAACTGAAGTTGGGTTGTAATTGTGTTAAAGACCGAAACGAGTTAGGAAACTTAATTTTTTCAAAAAGATATGTAGGTATTTTGTTCATAATTATTTTGTTAAGTGTTTTCAAGGACAAGTATTTCAAATATGTGTGTATAGTGCAACCTAGAATGTTACTTGAGAAGTTTGAAATGTGATCATATCTTTTAAGATTATATATGTATAGTCCACGTACACACCCCCAAATATGATGAAAATACATAAATATCGTCATGAAATAAAAAAAATAAATGACCAAAGTGTATTACTAGCATATATGTATTTAATACATTTAGAGAAAGATTTTCAAACTTAATCAACCGAAAAAATTATACAACACATGAAAAACAAAAAGTAGTTCAATAAAATAGAACAAAAATGTACGTACACCTTAAGTAGAACACATGAAGATAGATAGATAGGGATTTTATTTCGTATATAAATTTACAATGAAGTTGTCACCCAATTTACATACAGAGATTCGATAACTTATTGTATATCTTTCAGCTGAAACATTATCTTTTAAAACAATAACTAAAGTGGAGGAAAATAATATTGACTTTGAAGGAAACTACGATAAAAACCTTCATAGTAAGTGAGGTACATGAGAAATAAGTTAATAAATAACAAATGAATAAATAAATAAATAAATAAATAAATATAAATAAATATATAAATAAATAAATAAATAAATAAATAAATAAATAAATAAATAAATAAATAAATATGAATAAATAAATAAATATAAATAAATATATAAATAAATAAATAATAAAACAATTGAATAAATAAGTTAGTAAATAAATAAATATATATAAATAAATGAACAAAATAATTAGCTAAGAAATAAATAAATAAATATAATAAATCACTAAATAAATAAGTACAGAAAAAAATAAATAATCAGTTAAATAGAACGAAAATATGTACAGAGATATTGATTAAGTATTTAGCTGGTTTATGAGAGGGTTGTCTGGAATAACAAGGTTTCGCAAAAAGGGGACGTCAACTTAGTGATTCTGTCGGAGATCAATTCAACATTCGATCGGAGATGAAGATCAGTGGTAGAATGGTATCCAAGATACAAAGATGGGAAGTAGTCTTGATCAAGTGGGGTCTCATAAATAATTAAACATTTTGATTTTTTTGGATTGAGATTTAAGCAATTAGTCTGAGACCACTGCAGTATTCTACTAAAGTCAGTATTAAGTTTGTTAGCCCCGTCTTCAATCATTCCAAGCTTACAACTTAATTGAACTTGAGCGTCATCAGCGTACAAATCTATGGATGAGGGATTTGCTTGTATTGGGAGATCATTAATAAACATTGAGAACAACAGTGGACCAAGAATCAATCCCTGTGGAACGCCTGAAAAAAGAT
The DNA here is from genome assembly GCA_958301585.1 of Merodon equestris. Lineage (NCBI taxonomy): Eukaryota > Metazoa > Arthropoda > Insecta > Diptera > Syrphidae > Merodon > Merodon equestris. The sequence goes on from OY284413.1 coordinate 108,526,990, forward strand.
TGAGGGGGCGAGAATTTTGATCATCAATGACAACGGCCTGACTCCGACCAACAAGATACGATGAGATTAGGCTGGCTGAACCATCTGAACATTTAAACTGTTTTTTTAGTTTATTGTAATAATAAGCTTTTTATGGTTGACATAATCAAATGCTTTAGAGAAATTTAGTAAAACTAAAAACGTTACCAAATCTTTATCGATTGCATTGCGAATGTCCTCTGAAACTTTTAAAGTCGCTGTCACGCAGCTGTGTCCTTTCCTTAAACCAGATTGTTCATCGGTTAAGAGCTTATTTGCGCTCAGGAATTTGCTTATTTGTTCATAAAGCAATTTTTCTAATACCTTTGATAGGAACGATAGTATTGAAATCGGTCGGAACTCTTTTGGCGATGAACAAGTTTTAGTCTTTTTAAGAACAGTTCTAATTTTTGCGGTTTTCCAGGTGTTAGGAAAAGATGATGTCATTATAATTGAGTTAAAGATGTGCGTGAGTGCTGGGAGAATGTGAGGTAAGATCATCTTAATGAAAAACGGGTGAATTCCATCTAGACCTATGGCCGATGATTTGATTTTAAGTATAGCACTAAGGACTTCCACCTCATCTACCCTTATAAATCCAAAGCAATTTCGGTTATCGTGAACAATCGGAAGCTCAGACGGGCCATCAAGAACTTCATTATTAACAGAAATATCTCTATTGCTTTGAACTTTTGCAAACTCTTCATTGTGATAATGGGGACATATATCCTTGTTACAATGTTCCTTTTGTTTACCAACGCCAAGCTCTCGTATGTTCTTCCATAGTGTTTTTGAAGACATATTTTTATTAAGACGCTCTGAATACAGCTTAACTTTAGCTTCTCGTATTTTTTTGCACACCCTATTTCTCAACGATTGAAATGTCGATAGCAACTCAGGAATACGCAACCGTTTCCATCGTTTGTATGCCTGATCACGTTGTTTCATAAGGTTGAGGATTTCGGATGTAAACCATGAGTTCCTCGCAACATTTATTAGTTTGGTTCTAAGAGGAATATGTTTGTCAAAAAGTTGAGATATGGAGTTTTGAAAGAAATTAATTTGGTTATCTGGCGAGGGAAGAGAATATATTGTCTGCCAGTTAATTTCCCGGATGTTATTTTCAAGCTCTTCAGGTTTAACATCTTTGAAATCCTTATATCTGTGAAGTGTTGGTTTGCAAGGTGGATTAAATTTAAGAGTGGCAAACAGAAGGTCATGCTTAGAGAAGGCAGGGGCGTCAAGTTGCGAATAAAGTAATATCTCAGAGGGTTTGTTTGCAGTCAATATATCTAAAAGCGTTGAACTAGTTGTTGTGAGTGAGTTGGATTTGTAGTGTTAATCGGGTACAGACCATATGTTTCAAAATTATACAGAAAACTTTTTGAATTCTTAGTGTCAAGTAAGTTGCAGTTAAAATCACAACATATGATTATTTCCGAGTATAAGGGTGACCGTCGTTCAATTTCTGAAAAAAAGATTTGTGAAATCAATGTTTCTAGTAGGACGAGCGATTTGTACCATTAGGAATCTCTACAAAAACAAATTCGATTTGTGATGACGAGGCAGGTTCGGACTTTGTAACCACTTTAAATTCTATTGAGTTTCGAATGTAGATAGCAGTACCACCACCACCTCGATAACATCGGTTAGCACGAATTAAATTTTAACCCAATAATTCAATACAGAAGGTTGAAACCATGTTTCCGAAACACATATTATGTCAATACTTGACCTTACAAACACATGTCTAAATTCATCCATCTTAGAATGTAGACTTTGTGCGTTTAAATGATAGATTTTAAGACCCCTTGCACAAAATTCCTAACATACACCGAAGTTTGTCATCTCTGCCAAAAGCGTGAGAACAATAATTATATAATAGAGGGCTGCTCATTATGATACAATATGAAGGGGGGTGCATAACTACCTATCAGAAAACTAGTACCACAGTAATAAGAAGCACATAGACAAACCAACAAACAAAATAAAAACAATATCAATAGGAATGTAAAGACAAATTAAAGAAGTGTAAGTTAAGATTGGAGAAATATTAAAAAAGAAATAGATAAATTTGTGGAAAAAGGAAAACAAGAGGAGTTGCGAAAAAAGTTCTTTCTTGAGAGACTGCTCACGATCCGCCTTCATTTTCGTCTTCCTTATTGATTACACCAGCAGTTCGATTTAAGCTTTCAGTCGTTGTCACTAAAAGTGATTTGTCTTCTGCGGCTCTTCCCAGAGCTTTAACAAAAACTCTACCATTGCGAGTATAAACACTGAGAAACTTTTTTGTTCGCTTCAGATGTAGAGCTTTACGACGAATCATATGGTTATATGACGTTAAGCTTTGATTAACATAGATTCGGCTATCAGATGGTATATCAACGTCACGCAAGCATGTGGGTTTTTTTGTTGATTTCCAGCATTGATGTATCGATGAAAATAGAGTATTTTTTTCTGCGAGACTGTTTTCAACTTGATTACTATTGCAGTTTCGGTTTTTGTTCCTGACTATGAAAATGTTTATTGTTTCCGGTGCAGGTGAGCAATCAACAGAGGCACACAATTTATTAAGCAAATTATGTAGATCTTCTTCATTATATTTAGGTATACCAACTAAAATTGCATCAGCGGACATGTTTTCTCGCTCTAGATCATCAATGCGTTGTGCGAGCAAAAGAGTAGGTTCAACCGCAGCAGGCTGCACATTTGTCATCTCAAGCCGCTCAATTCTTGTTGACAGGTCGATCAAGGTTTGATCAACCATAGCGTTCTTACAATGTTAATAAGTTTTTCAGTTAACTTACAATTTTCTTTGAGAATGAACTCCTTTAAACTTTTTATTTGTTTTGCAATCAGTAGTTCAATTGATTTATGATCGATTCATGATTTGATCTCCGATGTGTTTGTTGCAGTCACACTTGTCTTTTGTTGTAGACCTCCACTACGTGTTGATGGTTTTGTGCCATGCGATTGGGGTGTATTTAATTGTGACATGTTGTGTGAAGTTAATATTCGGATTAAAACACAAATAAAAGAAAATTGAAATTTTTGTTGGGCGAAACTTGATTATCAATGACAACTGAACAGTGCAAATGCACTTTTACGATTTTAAGAATAGTTATTTATAAGAAACTTAAAAAGAAACTTGCACTATGAAACTAATACGTCTAGCTTGACATTTGTCACATTTGACAGTTTCGTTCGCGAAAAAATATTGACATATACTTGATTTCTAAAATCCACCTGATGATGCAGTCGTGTATAAAACTAAAAAGCTATTGTGCCTACCACGCGTTTCACCCATCAGGAAGGACAAGGGGCGGATCAACCTTGTTTATAAAAGAGAATATTGATCATTCCACGGAAATCAGTAAAGAACTTGAAAGGATGCAAATTTGTTCGGGTACGCGTTAGAAATAGAAATTATTCGTTCAATATTTCATCAATCTATTGCCAACCGCGTTTCAGTTAAGATAAAAGCGAATTTTTAAGTTTGTTTAACTCTCTTGCGCCGATCTTTATTATAACGCTAAACATACCTTTTGGGGCTCACGATGTCTCGCAAAAAGGTAGAGCACTTTACCAAGCTGGTATGGAAAATGCCTGCGAGTTTCATTCAACGGGAAAGCCGACGTACTGGTCATCAGATGTCGCAAAAACTCTCCAGTTATACTAACGATGAGCGCAGCTCTAATTAAAAGAAAATACCACCTAGATTAACTAGTAGGATAACCAACTGGGAAAGGTTCAAAATCTACATTGAGAAAAGCACTGAACTCAAAGTACCGCTAAGAACACCCTATGAATTAGAAGTCGAAGTCGAACAGTACTCCACACCAAGACCAAATTCTGGTCAGACTAAATGTAAACGAAAAACGGAAAGTGCGGAAGCGGTGGCAACAAACTCGCACGCCACTGGATAAAACCTGATTAAACCATTTGTGTAATTCGCTCAAAAGAGCAATTAAAGACTACAATAATGAGCGTATCGGCATTTACCTACAAAACTTGACTTCAGAGAAAGAATAAAATTACTCGCTTTGGAGAGCTGTAAAAGGTATTAAAAAGCTGCAAATCCAGACACCACCAATAAGAAAAGGTCAGGGCGAATGGGCAAAGGAAGATAAGAAAAAAGCAGACATTTTCACCGGTTACCTTGAAGATACTTTTAAACCCTTCCAGGCCCAACCGCTGCAGGACAACTACAATCGCTTGAATAAAGAAACGGACTACCGAGTACCAGCTGCAACGCTCTCGGAACTTAAAAAAGTAGTAAAATCGTTAAGGTCGATAGCGGCCGGTGTACCGCAGGGTAGTGTTTTAGGCCCGCTGTTATACTTACTTTATACTCGTGACATACCACAGACAGCTAGCAACGTTTGCCGATGATACTGCCATCCTGCACCCTGGCAACTGGTAAGACGGTTGAAGAAGCAAATGTCAAACTACAGTGCGCACTACAGATCGTGTAAATAATTTGACAAAGGCGCTCAATGAAACAAAATCTGTCCACGTTAACTTTACCTATAGAAAAATAAATAAATTAACAGTTTTATAAACGCTGCTCAAATTCCGTTCGCAAACGAGGCGAAGTATCTCGGAATGACACTTGATACGAAATTAAAATGGAAAGCACATGTTAAGAAAAAACGAGGAGAGCTGGAACATAGGGATTCGGAATTGTACTGGCTATTAGGAAAGTACTCCAAGCTCAGTTTTTATAACAAACTCCTTATATATAAGCAAGTGCTAAAACCCATATGGACTTATGGTATACAACTATGGGGTTGTACCAAAAAAAGTAATGCTACTTTTTACTTTAAAGTATTACGGGCGATTGTTAATGCGCCGTGGTATCGGCGAAATGACGATATCCATAGAGATCTCGGAACAATATATACCGTAATTAGAGATTTTGCTCGTAGACATAAACGACGACTAGAAGAACATGTTAACAACGCTGTACTTCCAATCTTAGAAGAAGATAATATATTACGCCGTCTACAAAGAACCAAACCGTTCGATTTAGCGCGATAATAAATAATAAATAACTCGTGTGAACCGGCAAGCTTTGAAGGAACGATCGCTGGAAGGTGACCTGCCACATTTTAATTTATGTAATATTTCTTTTTCTGATTTGAATAAAGAACTGCTGGATGAGTGCAAGAACTCAGTAGTAGTCTAAACATTAAAATACGTTTGAAGGGAGGTGTTTTTAGTGAGTAAGAATCCCACACTACTATGAGCACACGCTGTCGATTCTCATAGTGTCTTTTGATGATTTTCACCTACCCTCGTAAAAAAAAAAGAAAAAAAAAATTGCTAAGGAAGAAATCGAATGTTTTGAGTCTTGGCTTTGCTATGAATTTCTCAACAAATAAGAATCAATTTCTCAAAGCTTATGCGATTGTGGGAAAACGCCGATTATTTGACTTCGATTTGAAAACACATTATAAGCGCATTTTTGTAGAAATAAAGGACAATATTATAAGCTGTTCATTCAATGTACGAATGATGTGTGGTTCTGACGAAATGAATTTTATTTTCCCATAATACTGCTTAAATAGTATTGTATAATTTTGCTTATTTTACAATAAATAAGATATTACAAATTTGCTTATTCTAAGAAAGATATATGAGCCGAAAGAGGTGGAAACAGAGTATACAATTTTGCTGATTAATGTTTTTGACACCGTCTGGCGTCAAGTGTCAGTAATTGTTGTGGTTGAACACAACATAAACCAACTCAAGATAAGATTTATATCTTATTTATTTATTCAGCTAATTAATTTTTTTGAATTTACTGAATAAATCGAAATATGACCGTTTTGCGCTATCAAATTCAGATGAAAAAATATCTTCCTTGATGAACTTTTTCCTTGAGTTTTCGATTTTACAGCTTTGAAAAATGAACTAAAAGTTTTATATACAACTTCCTCACTTATAGTGGAATATTACCTGACACATTTTCCCAAATTTTAAATTTAAATGGTCTATTTGTAACACTTCCAATAACTGTTGCCTCCGTGGAGCGATCTTTTTCAGCTTAAAAAAGAATACATACGTATTTAAGAAATTCTCAAGTAAACAGACTCTCCGATTTAGCACTTCTATCGATAGAAAAGCGACTTCTTTTCAAAATTAAAAGTAGACCTGATTTTTATGAAAGAGTTCAAGCAGAATATGTTATTGTAAAAAAAGACCGTAGAATAGCCCTAGAATACAAGTAAGAAGAGAGCACTATTTTTTTAATATTATTTATTTTTAACTTTGTTACAAATTTATTTTCCAAACCTTTCATTTATTGATATTTTTTGTATAGGAGTTTTTAAATTTATTTATTTAATAGAAAACATTTGTGAAGGTTCTATTTTTTATTACTTAAAATTTTCCTTATTTTGCATTTGCATCTTCCAAAAACGGTTCCTTTCGAAGTCAATTTTATTGTGAGTTGAGCTCATTGTAAATTTAAACTTTAATGACTTGATGTATAAAAATTTGGCTTGAATTGCTCTACCTCTATGGTCTGAAAAGCAGATCTGCAATACACGACATAATTTTAGGTAGACATCCGTAATTAACGTTTGCGGGTGATTAATTTCTCTTCGACTTCCCTTCTGAAATTATTCAGGCCACACCACTGATATGTATGTACAACCGACTTGGATTCTTTTTTTTTATGTTTTAATTTATTTTGATTTTTTTTTTTTGGTAGACGATCAAACACAACTAAATCACTAGGAAAAAAAACGTTCTGGACCCATAACCTGATAAAATAAACATTATAGTCTTGCTTTTTATATTTTATTATGAATATTTTGATATCATTCATCAATTCATAACCGCACTTCTGGAGAGTTCAAAATGGAGTGGAAATTTAAGGACAAAACATATATGATTGGGAATACTCGTACAAGACCAAAAGGATGTATACATGTCATTTTGAATAATCCACGTACATATTGATCCCTAGCGGTCAGTCTCAGTCGAGAGTCCGATAGGAGCCGCGGATAAGGCGGACTATCCGAAGGAAAATTTCATTTGCTACGTATTTTCCCATAAAGAAAGGAAGAAAATAAATTTTTCTTTTACACAAGCGGGGAGTCAAACGAAGCCCCAACCTAAACAAAAAAATTACTCACACGGAAACGGTGACGGTTTGCTTTTTTTATACTCGGGCTCGTATTTTTCTGGTGACAAATCATGATGAACTGTTTCATAATTCACTTCTTCACACACTTTTTACTTTTATTCAATATTCAATTTATTTTTATTCAATAATTCAAATATCGTTTGATACAATTAACATTGCATCTTCAGGTCTCATAAACGAAGGCTTAAATGCAATTAAATTGTTTTCGAAAAGAAGATCTTCATAATATGTTATTGCATTTTTCAATAATATTTATTTATTTATCTATTTATTTATTTATTTATTTAGTCAATAAAGTACATAGACTTTCTTAGACCTATAATATATAATATATAATAAATACAATAACTTTGAGCTAACAATTATGTCTGGAAATGGTTAATTAAATTAGCTTTAATGGATGGTATCGACATATTAAAGTCGATTGACGACGCGCATTCATTATATAATAACAGCAAGCCATTTAAAGACGAGGACTGGTCGTAGTTAGTATGATAGTGGGTTATGAAGAAAAATCGATTGATACGAAAGTTGACGGATGGAACGTTAATATTCAAGAGACCCAATATTTCAGGACAGTCTATCTCACCAATAAGGATTCTGTGTAAAAAAATTATTCTTGACACCTTTCTCCTCGTTTCGAGTAAATCGAGTCCAATAAGTTTCAATCGATCTTGATATGGAGGCAAATTATTAAAATTTGACCAAGGAAGTCGCCTGAGAGAAAACCTTAAAAATCGTTTTTGTATCGATTCTAATCTCGCAATATGAATGTGGTAGTAGGGACACCAAACGATGTATAAAGATGATTTAGAAATTGTATTTTCACTTAATGAGGAGCCAGGAAGAATTTCGCTTGTCTTTTTCCAAAATAAATCCATTTGAAATTATAAATGACACAAAGAAAAAAACACGACTGTACATTTTACAATCATTAAAATCAGAAACCATCAATGAGACGTTCCACTTAAAATGGCTGCCGACGTTTGCGTACAAGCTGCAGCAAGCACATGGGAACCCAGGGTTCTGTCAAAATTATGTAAACAATCACGCACATTGTTATAATTCTATAATTATAGAGTGTGTGTGGCGGGAGTACACTGCAGTGAAATGAAATGAGCTCACACGTATTCACGAATAGAGTTTGTTTGTAACGGGTTTTGTCGCTTCGAACCTGGACTTCATTCAAAATTTCAGGGTGTCACGGGGCAGGACGTACGAAGAACGCACGTCTCGTTCTGTTTTCTGATTGAAATGTGGGAGACGAAATCCAATGACGTTTCAGGTACAGATGCTCAATTGACCCTTTTTCTATTGCGTGAAGTTTTGTATAGACTCTATACTAGAGGCTGCGGGGGTCACAACAACATATTTATGCGATGGAACTTGACCGGGCGGTGGAATCACATTCATCGAATTCGCATTCACTGCCGGGATATTTAGGTGTGAACCCACACAGAAATAAAGTAAGGTAATCAAAGTTGTAGAATGACTTGAGGGATCCCCATATAGTGGTTACAACAACCAACGATATTGACTGTAGATATCGCCTGTAGACTGACTATAGACTTAAGCGGCATCACCATCATTGCGCCATTAGCGCAGGTTTTTTAATTTGTGCCTACAAAATAGCTCGATTGTAACTAAGTATGCTTAAATTGTGGGAATAATAAAGAGTTGTGAATCATTAAATTTAGAGAGCATAACAAATATACTCGTAATCAGTTAGAGCCGGAAATTAATAAAGAATATGTTGCAGAAAAGAAAACTTTTATATTTGAAACTGAAGATATGCTAAAAAATGCCCAACATAAAGACATCACTTAATATAATTTTTTTTACTCATCATTAAAACATATTGGTGAACCGTATAAACGTATTATGGTGAAATTATTGTAATGGTTAAATTATTATTGGGGCTAGTCGAAGATGCTACTGGAATCTTTAGAAAACCTCAATTTAGTGTTACTCAATAAGGTAAATAAGTTTGATTTAAACGATGGCAGATTCGGTTAAATATACCTATAATACTAGACTTTCGAAAGGTGATCTATAGCACGAAGGTCTCAGGCTTTTACCTAAACCATTTGTTCCGTACACAAAGTAGTAACTTTGGCGCGCGGCGAAAGTCTCTATTCCCAAAATAGGGAAAGAAGATTACTCCCTCGCCAAGAGTTTTAGACCAATCAGTGTAACGTCCGTATTGCCGAAAAGCATGGAGAGACTTGTAGAGTTGTATGTGCGCAAAGTTGCCCTTCGAATACATCCTCTTTCGGAGATGCAACCAGCTTATCTTCGCGGAAAATCCTGCGAGACTGCGATCCACAACCAAGTTGGGAGAATTGAATGCGCACTCCAAAGGAAAGAGTACGTACTGGTCATTTTTATCGACATTGAGGGAGCTTTTGATAACGCTACACTCGGCAGCATGTGCAACATTGCTAGACGGCATGGCGTAGATGAAGCACTGGTTTTGTGGATCAAAGCAATGTTTGTGCGCAGGAAATTGATCGCTGATGCAGGCCTCGAACAATGTGTCAAGTTTCGCGTAAACAGGGGCTGCCCGCATGGTGGTCGACTCTCTGCTCGATGCTCTCAATGCCTCTAGAATCTATGCTGTCGGCTCATGTTTAGCGACTGTCTGTCTCAAAGCATAGGCGGCGCTAAATGTGATCGAGGACTGGTGTACGAGTAATGGGCTGACGGATAATCCTCTTACGACTCAGCTGGTGTTAAATGACATTCCCATCTCGATATCCAAGGAAGCTAAATACTTGGGAGTCATCTTAGATAGCAAGCTTCTGTGGTAAAAACATTATTAGTCAAAAACCATCAAAGCGCTGTGAACTTTTTGGCAATGTAAAGGTGCTTTTGGCAAAACAAGGGGCTTATCGCCGAAAAGGGTCCCCTGGATTTACACGACAATTGTAAGGCCAATAATCTCATATGCATCGGTTGTCTGGTGGAACAGGTTAACACGCAAAACCATCGTGGCCTCTTTCACCAAACTCCAAAGAGCGGTTTGTCTCAGCAGTACGAAGGCTTTCCCCAGCATACCGGACGTTGGTCTAGATGCTATGATGGTGCGCTCTGAAAGCCATGTCTCGCCTCAAGAGAAATGGTTTTTGTTACCACTCGTACTGGAGTGACAATGTACTTGCGCGAGAGATATCCTACGACCCCTGTCTCTTGGATATGCCTTCCGACGCAATGACATCTGCGATCCTATTGCTCTTCAAATTTCCATTTCATCAGGACTAGCTCTGGCCAGATACTGAACCTGGAATGGACTTTTACAGATGGCCCCAAGACTGGGCGGGGGTCCGGTCCGCGAAAACATTCGACTGCACTTCTTGGAAAATATGCGTCTGTATTTCAATCAAAGATATACGCAATCCTATGGCCATGCACTATGTTGTGCAGCACAAGCGGAAAGAAAAAGCATCTGCGTCTACAGTGACAGCCAAGCTGCAGACAAAGCTGTGTCCAAGCCTCTATCCAGCTCCAAATTAGTGCATGAGCTCAAAACCTTTTTGAACAAAGTCGGAAGACTAAATTCACTAAGGCTTGTATGGGTCCCAGGTCACTCTGGGATCCCACGAAATGAGATCTCCGATGAACTCGCTAGAAAAGGCACAGAGGAGAGATTCTCAGGACCTGGACCCGCCTTAGGTCTATCTGCTTCCATGGTCCGACATCAATGATTGGGCCTTTAATGCACACAGTCGTAGATGGAGGGAATGTCCACGATGCAGGATGATTAAGCGCGTACGCCCTGATGTCTGGAAGAAGTTCGCAACATTCTTCTTATCCTTAAGGAGAAATGATTACAGAAGCCATTACGGGCCAATAAACTTTTGTCAAGCATCTCTACGTACTTGGCTCGCGCACATTTGGGGCCGATGTGGTGTCTGCCGAATCTCCTAGCCCCTCCTTACTTTTCTCCGGACAACGGGTAAAATACAATAAAGTGTCTGTCTGGTAGTACAATGGAACAGTATTTGCGTCTGAGTCCTCACACAGATAGTAGAAGCCTCCAACAAAAAAAAAGAAAAATAACTGGAGCAATAATGCAAGAAATAATACAATATGGAAACGTGACGACAAAAAACCAGTCTACAGTCCAGTCCAGTAGAATATCTAACCATTGAATCAAGGTAAGTGTGTTGTCAAGCAGGATCCCTATGGGCCCAAAAGTAAAAAAAAAATTGAATTTCAACAATACTACACATGTCTGGAAACAGGACATCTGTCATGGAAACCATAACAAAAGAGTGGACATAGAAAATGTAGGAACCATTTTCTATTAAATGAATCGGAAGAAGAGACTTATTAATTTTGGTTTTTGGAAATATAAGCTATGTATATACAGTCTGTCACAATTGTTTGCAAAAGGAAAAATTGTTTGCAATTTCATCTGAAATGTTAAAATTTATGGAAACCCATTGCTTTGGTATTTTTTTCTCCTCATAACTTTATTAATAATCTTATTCTCAATGACTAGAATAAAAACAAATTACCAAAGTTCAAACAAGAATGCATGAAAATAGCAAAAATAAAAACATCTTCATATTTCAATCTGTCAAATAATTGTTTGCAAAATGCAAACATAACATAACGAGAACGAAAAAACAAAAATTGTCCTCATATTTAGTGTGCCCACCATTGGTATCAATAACGGCTTGTTGCCTTCTTGGCATTGATCCAATTAGGTGCTCCATATCGTAACAGTCCGGTAGCTTTTTCCACTCTTTCTGGATTATTATAACTAGTTCGCATTGTGATGTGGAAACCCGCTTTGCAACCCTCTTTTTGAAAAATGCCCACAAATTTTCAATAGGGTTTATATCGGGACTTTGCGCGGGTGTATCGAGCACTTTGCTGCAGTTGTAAAGTCACCAGCTCCTGCACAAGAGTGACTTGGGCTTCAGGTCATTATCCTGGTATTGAGGGTTTTGGGGATTAACAAACCCGAAACTTGCAGCACTTGGACAGTTCAATTTGGAGTATGTCCAAGTAATACTCCTTGGTCATTGTATTGGTGAAAAACCTCAATTCTCCGACGCCCTTGGATGAAATGCATTCCTATATTATGACGGATAGTTTGCCAAACTTTATTGTGGGGATAGTATTTTTGTTTTTCAAAGCTGTATTTGGTTTCCGCCTTACAGTTTGAGATCCTTCGTTGTAATGCAACATAATTTTTGTTTCATCACAAAAAATTACATCATTCCAGTACTCTGGGGGCTGTGCAATGTAATGCAGTGCAAAAGCCAGCCTTTCATTCACATTTGTCTCGGAGAGTAACGGTTTCTTGCGTGCTATTGGCGACGATTTTCACTAATACAATGACCAAGGAGTATTACTTGGACATACTCCAAAATGAACTGTCCAAAAGTGCTGCAAGTTTCGGGTTTGTTAATCCCCAAAACCCTCAATAGCAGCAATAAAAATATACCAGGATAATGACCCGAAGCCCAAGTCACTCTTGTGCAGGACCTGGTGACTTTACAACTGCAGCAAAGTGCTCGATACACCCGCGCAAAGTCCCGTTATAAAGCCTATTGAAAATTTGTGGGCGTTTTTCAAAAAGCGGGTTGCAAAGCGGGCTTCCACATCACAATGCGAACTAGTTAGAATAATCCAGAAAGAGTGAAAAAAGCTACCGGACTGTTACGATATGGAACACCTAATTGTATCAATGCCAAGAAGGCAACAAGCCGTTATTGATGCCAATGGTGGGCACACTAAATATTAGGACAATTTTTGTTTTTTCGTTCTCTTTATGTTATGTTTGCATTTTGCAAACAATTATTTGACAGATTGAAATATGAAGATGTTTTTATTTTTGCTATTTTCGTGCATTCTTGTTTGAACTTTGGTAATTTTTTTTTATGAAAAGAAACAATTATCCGGAAAATAGAAAAAAATCGGGAAAAAACTAGATGTTTTTTTTCCGTTGGGATTTTTGTATTAACTCGCGGCCATAACTATCGAACAACCTTTCGAAGAACTATGCTATGGCCAAAGTTTTGCAACAATGCAGATTGATATTTTGGGAGAAATGTACCATGGCGCATGAAAAGTTTATGTAGAACGATACGAAAACTAAGAAACAATAAAAACTGGTTTAGTGGTGCGATGAATCTGCTGGTAGTGATTGCATGGTCAACACCACCCAATGAACTTATTCCATGTTTAAAGGGTGTCGAGTTGGAGAACGATCAATCTGGAGAATTTTTTTCTCAAAAAAAATAAAGAAGTTTCCGTCGACATTTTCGCTACCAGCATTATATTTTCTGCCGATTGATGCCACTTCACCGAATTAAAGATCGAGTTCATTCGAAAGGTGTTCATCATCATCGGAAAACCCACTCTTAGTTACAACGGAATGGTCATGAATGAAATGTAAATAAAACAGGTTGATATCAAATTTAGTAGAAGAAAATAAATCGTTTGGTTGATGTATTTTTCTTGTATTTACTTTATTTACACTATTCCAAAAGCTGTTTACAAATTCACAAAGCTATCACAAACAAGGCATCTGATAGTTAATAAAACAGACTATTTCTCAGCAAGATATGAAAAAAGTGATTCATTTTAAATTCAGAAAATTGAACATACGAGTATACCAAAAACCAAAACAATAATAAATTTAACATAATTTATTAGGTAACCGTGTAACGGCCACATTATTGGTTATACAAATTTTTCAGTGGCTGCCGCAATTTTTAATTTTAGGTCCTGCATATTAGAACATTCATATATAAAGTTTATTTCAGATGCTGTTTTATCTCTCATTAGGTTAATTGGGAAATTATAAAAAAGCCAAGAGGGATTTACTTCGCTTCATTATCTTTTTGGAATTAAAGAACTCTATGGTGTTTTCTATGAATTAGAAGTTTCGCCAGCCACATGAAGCCATGCAAACCCATACAACTTCCTCCGTGTTTTGTGGATGACTTGATGTTTTTTGCTTTGCTTTATTTGGTATCCTCCAAGCAACCTTTTTACCATCTAATCCAAATAAGTCAATTTCTCTTTTAACCGAAAACATTACATATGATGACGACACATTACAAGTGATTTACAGATTTCCTAACAAATTCTTATCGGATGTTTCTTATTTACTGGAGAAATGTGTGAGTTTCTTCGGAGGTAAATTAGAGGAATATTCTCAAGAAAATCAATTATTAAAAAAACAATCTCTAGGTTTAAAGATCAATTAATTTTAACAGCAGAGTTGATCGCCACAAAACAATTTTTTTTGACAGGCTAACAAAGAAGAAGATTCACATTCGCCAAAGAGTAAGGGTCTTTTAACAAGACTCTTGACTTTTGTGAAAACGTTATTTTTAGTGACAAAAGCAGGTGTAACTTGTTTGGTAATGACGGGAAACAAATTGTTTGCCGGAAACTTAATACTGAGCGGAAAGAAGCTTATGTTCAAGCGACTAAGAATGCACCTATAGCACTACTTCAATATCCTAAAAAGAAATCTCTAGAAAACCTCAACTAAAATAGGTGTAGGGTCAAATTATGTCCTTCAACAAGACCACGACCCAAAGCACACTACTCGCAATGTTAAAATGCAGCTGCTTTTAGTACTCGCTCGAAATTTAAAACGTTTCCAAAGTTGCCCGACATTAATTCCATTAAGCATTCATGGACCGTATTTGAAAAATAAAAAACTTTAGAAATCGAGTTACCAGCATCAAAGCCTCTCTTCTAAACTTCTCTGGTAAACCACTAAACATTCCTATTCACTGAGACGAACCATCCTTTGATGCCATAATCTCATCGAACTATTATTTTCATGTGCCAGAATCAATATATACGTGGATGAATTATGATGCCGTGAAATAACGCCGAACGAAATAACGCCGAATTTGAGAATTCGGCGTTATTTCGCGTTGATAGTTGGAAATAAAGCCGAATGTTATGATTCGGCGTTATTTCGCTTTCAAGTGTGAAATAAAGGCGAGTCGGCTTTATTTCGCTTTGATTTGAACGTTTGTTTTGTTATATTTTGACTGTTGATATAGGCGCCTGCCTGACGTAAAGCACCTACCCCGAGCGGAGCAACGAAGTTGCGTGAGCGGGACCTGCCGCATATGAAAAGAGAGTTCAAATCCCTTAGTCCCGCGAAGCGGGCCGCTCAAGTACTGTTAAAATTCATTAAAATCTGTCCAGCGGTATCTATATTGTATATACATATATTGTTTTATATATTGTATATTATTTGGTATATATTGCTTTATTTGGTATCCTCCAAGCAACCTTTTTACCATCTAATCCAAATAAGTCAATTTCTCTTTTAACCGAAAACATTACATATGATGACGACACATTACAAGTGATTTACAGATTTCCTAACAAATTCTTATCGGATGTTTCTTATTTACTGGAGAAATGTGTGAGTTTCTTCGGAGGTAAATTAGAGGAATATTCTCAAGAAAATCAATTATTAAAAAAACAATCTCTAGGTTTAAAGATCAATTAATTTTAACAGCAGAGTTGATCGCCACAAAACAATTTTTTTTGACAGGCTAACAAAGAAGAAGATTCACATTCGCCAAAGAGTAAGGGTCTTTTAACAAGACTCTTGACTTTTGTGAAAACGTTATTTTTAGTGACAAAAGCAGGTGTAACTTGTTTGGTAATGACGGGAAACAAATTGTTTGCCGGAAACTTAATACTGAGCGGAAAGAAGCTTATGTTCAAGCGACTAAGAATGCACCTATAGCACTACTTCAATATCCTAAAAAGAAATCTCTAGAAAACCTCAACTAAAATAGGTGTAGGGTCAAATTATGTCCTTCAACAAGACCACGACCCAAAGCACACTACTCGCAATGTTAAAATGCAGCTGCTTTTAGTACTCGCTCGAAATTTAAAACGTTTCCAAAGTTGCCCGACATTAATTCCATTAAGCATTCATGGACCGTATTTGAAAAATAAAAAACTTTAGAAATCGAGTTACCAGCATCAAAGCCTCTCTTCTAAACTTCTCTGGTAAACCACTAAACATTCCTATTCACTGAGACGAACCATCCTTTGATGCCATAATCTCATCGAACTATTATTTTCATGTGCCAGAATCAATATATACGTGGATGAATTATGATGCCGTGAAATAACGCCGAGCGAAATATAGCCGAATTTGAGAATTCGGCGTTATTTCGCGTTGATAGTTGGAAATAAAGCCGAATGTTATGATTCGGCGTTATTTCGCTTTCAAGTGTGAAATAAAGGCGAGTCGGCTTTATTTCGCTTTGATTTGAACGTTTGTTTTGTTATATTTTGACTGTTGATATAGGCGCCTGCCTGACGTAAAGCACCTACCCCGAGCGGAGCAACGAAGTTGCGTGAGCGGGACCTGCCGCATACGAAAAGAGAGTTTAAATCCCTTAATCCCGCGAAGCGGGCCACCCAGGTACTGTTAAAATTCATTAAAATCTGTCCAGCGGTTTTCACGCCATTAGGTAACAGATAAAAAACAGAAAAAAAAAACCCGAAAATAGTTGAACAAATAGCAACATATAACCGTACAGTCAAAATATAACCGTATTAAAAATTCGTTTTTTTTTCTAACTACTTCATTTATTTTTTAGATATGTTGTAAAATATAACATTTATATTTGTCAACAGAAAGATATAAATTCTAAGTATTTCAGAAGACATTCGCTTTATCTCAGAAATTCGGCTTTATTTCACAAACAATGCTCGGCTTTATTTCTCTATATGAAAGCGAAATAAAGCCAAATTTGAAAGTCGGTCTTATTTCGCTTTCATAAAGTGATATAAGGCCGAATTTGAGAATTCGGTGTTATTTCGCTCGGCGTTATTTCACGGCACCTTGGTTTATAGTTTCGCCTGAACAGTGTAAAATACAACCTTTAAGATACTACCAGAGCTTACTGAGATGGCTTTTTCATCTATATTTATAAAAATATTTTAGCAATGAAAAAATATAGGGCATATTTCTATACCCGCCGGGGGGAACATTTCGTACGTTCGCATTTCTATACCCGTCGGGGGGAATAAATAACGTCAGTGAAATGAACTTCCTAATCGACGTGAATCGTTCACGTTCGGTAATGTAAATGGGGATTCCAGTAGTCGTTCGAATCGAATTTAACTGTCATATTCTGTCCGCTGCTATTCAATCGCGCCAAATTTTTTTTTAAGCATGTAAGTAATATTTAAATGGATTGGTGGTTTTTTCAGGGATTCCATTTTTTACAGGAAAAAAACAAGTAACCGGGAGCAGTTTTCATGCTCAATTGTACTGTTTTCATGTACCTTGTGTACTAACAGGCGAATTGTTCCATATTAAGGAGTCATGTATACTTCCCGGGTAACGCGCATCTACAAAACGAATCGCTTGTTTATGTTCACAAATCTAAAAATCTAAATCTTTCGTAAATTATACCCCCAAATCCACAAAAACTCAAATAAAATTCCGGTAATTTCAAATTTAATACGAATTAAATGTCAAATAAGGAAAGGGAGTTCGAACGATTCGCGAACGATAAAGTAGTGCTCCCGGCGGATATAGGAATGGCAAGGGAGTGCGAAAGTGAATCGAATGTTGAATCACTAACAGAGAAGCTGCTGAGGAAATTGGCATATCAGTTGGCCCATAAGGTGACATTATTTCAGATATTTTGGGCATGAAAAGTGTGTCAGCGGAATCTATCTCGAAGTTATTAAATTTTGACCAAAAGGATAGTGAATGATGACCCCGATTTAATGAAAAGGGTTCCGCCCGAAAGTTTGTACGGTTAATAAGAAATATTAACTTGAAGGTATGCACTCGTTGTATGAAGCAATATGGAGGTTTGTGGTAAAAAAATGCATGGCTTGAATTTGTTGAATCACGGTAACGCACTGTTCACTTATCGATAAAATAATTTTTTTTTTAAACCAAAAACAATAACGTTATCGTGCCCCAGCCACCGTATTTACCGGCTTTGGAGCCCTGCGACTTTTTTCTCTTTCAAAAACTGAAAAAAGAAACCACAAAAGAACGGAGATTTGCAACGATTGAGGAGATTGAAACCCATCCCTATAAGAGATCAAGATTATATGTATATTATATGGGACAAAATAGATATTGATGATTAAATAAATATTTTCAAGAAAATTAAGAAGTCACCTTATTTTGTATACCGTTTGTTAAATAACTTAGAATAAGAGTACTTCCCACAGTGATTTTATCGAGAAAAGTGCGAAGTAGCTCCGGAGACAAGGAGGCAAAACGCTAGGCGATGCACACGCTTAAATGCATACGTCTTTGTTACTATAACGCAGTCTAGTTCTGTCTTTGGCGCCGCATTGAGCTTTTTTTGCTTTTTCTATATTTAAGTAGCATATGCCATTTAAATGGAAATGAGTAACCTCTATTTTGCAGCTTGTGTATAAAACTGAGTCAATTGGCTATTCCCCTTTTTCTTCCGTCCACTCGCATCTAAGTCTTCTGCCTAATATCCACCTACGGGCATTTACTTCGATCTTCATATTGATAATGCGCTTAAACTCCTTCGCAGGTTTCAGATATATTGGAAAAATTATTTTTCTTTTACCAGTGAACTGCTTCTCGATTTATTGCTAAGAGCTGTTGCTGTTGATTATCTGTATCCTGTTGTCGTTGTGTTATTCCGCAAATGTGGCCAGTTATTCTCGGGGATTGCTTGCGTTTGTGGCTTCCAAGAAGCAAAGTTTCTCCATTAATGGCTTGGACACATATTAGCATAATTGTGTTAATTAGCTTCTGATGTTGGGGCTCCGCGAAGAAACTACATATGAATGAATGTTTTTAGCAGGAAATTTTACAAAATATCAAAATCTTACTATGTTATTAAATGTTTGACAAATGCAATAATAGGTTGATAACGCATGAAGGAATATCAGTGATTTGCGAGTATTTGTCACTTGTTGAAAGCCTTATTTTGTCTTTTTTCTCGAGTCGAGTAAAGGGAAATCCAGTTGTAGCACTGTCTATATTCAGCTATCATTGCAAAAACTGCTGATGAGAAATATAAATTGACTCGCACAACGTCTTGAAATATTGGGACTTTTATTACCTAAGTTCTTACTGTTTTTGTGAAATTAATGTTCCACGATTATCAAGGCACGTTTTAAAAAACATATCGTTTAAAGTATTTTCCATCAATTACAAGCATATGAATTACACGTTGAAAAAACTACATATACATTGAGTCAAAAAAGTCTCCATACATTTCGAGCAAAAATATTTGAATTCTTTTATTTCTTTAGCGGATGAATATTTGTATAACAACTATTCAGTCAGTCATTCATTAGGACTGCGTAAATATTATTAGCAACATTGCCATTTACTGCCACTCATGGCAAAAAGTGCAGCTACAACCAACCCCTTAGTGCATGCACATAGGTGAGCAGACACAGATAAACATATTTTTTGAATGAAGCCGCAATCGGTCACAACAACTCAACTGCTTTGCATACAGGAGGCAAGAAACATAGAAGACGATGACTGATGAAATAGAGGATGATGAATGATCAAATAGAGGACAATGAATGACGAAAGGATGGATGAGACACTTCTTGTCGAAAGTTGAGTTGAGAAAGGTGCTTGAATAAACTGCCGCTAAATATATAAGAAGTTCAAGCGTTTTTTTTATTTTGTTTCTTATTCAATTCAATGTGAAATTTCTAACAATATATATGTATGTGCACTCAAATGTACATATTACAAATTACGTAAGCCGTAATTCGAGTGAAATTCGCAAAAGCGTCTGAATCAAAAGTAAAAAAAGTTTCCATACACTCTGTTGGACATAGGCATTTACAGTTATCAATGCATTCCGTGAACAGTAAACGATTTCGTTGTCGTTTTTGATCAGTCTTGATTATCTCTCATTCCTGACAATAGTGTTGCTGGCATTCTTCCTGCGTAAAATGGAAGTTTCTCAAAATATCCGTAAATCATTGCGTGCAATAGGAAAAATTGTTGGCATAACCCATGCAACTATACAATACATCATTAATCCATATAATGAAATGAACAGTTGCGACAATAGACCTCGTTCAGGACGCCCAAGGAAATTGGAAAGAAATCATCGCCTTTTGAAGAAAGTTAGAGAAAGACCAATGACCAGTGCACCAACGTTAAAGGTATGATTTCAGAATTGTACAAAATTGATGTTGTTTCTGAAACAGTGCGAAATGTATTAAGGGTAACAATGGTAACAATGGCCGAGTGCCGAGAAAAACGCCATTGATTAGCAAGGCATACAAAAAAAGACGGTTAGAATTTGCAAAAACTCATCTTAACAAGCCACAACATTTCTGGGATAGCGTTATTTTCAGTGATGAATTTTAAATTAATATTTTTGCTTCGGACGGAAGGGCTTGTGTGTTGAAAAGGCCAAACGAACAGCTAAACTTAAAGAACTTGATCAAAATTCTAAAACATGGTGGTGGAAGTGTATTCGTTTGGGGTTTTATGAGTGCATCCAATGTTGGCAATTTGGTTTTTATCGATGGTATTATGGACCAGCACATGTACCTAGACATTCTCAAAAATATTTAAGGAAGAGTGCGGACAAACTTGGACTAACAGGGTCATTTCTATTGCAACAAGACAATGACCCCAAGCACACTGCTAGGCTTGTAAAGGAATGGCTAATCTACAACATCGCGAAATAGCTTCATACACCCCTTCAATCGCCCGACTTAAACCCTATAGAACATAAGTGGGATGAAATAGGAAGGCGACTATTAAAATACGACATTGTCAACAAAAATGCACTTAGAGGCTATCCTTTCAGAGTGGAATTCAATTAAGCCAGATGTCGCAAAGAAACTTGTTGGAAGTATGAAAAATCGTTTTTATTAACTATTAAACATACCATATTGTGTTACCTTGAATTTTTTCTCTCACTGTATGCAAACTTCTTCGACATTGCATTGTGAAATACTAAGCTATTTTTTTTTGGTTTTATGATTTATTTTGTTCTTTTGTGTATATGGAAAATTTATAAGTTACTTCAATAAAATTATTTTCTTGTCATAAGAAATTATAAATAATATGAAAGAAATTATAACTAGGAATTCAATGCAAAATGCTGCTTTGAAAAAATTGAGCTGAGCGAACCCTTTTGTCTCACTGTTTAATTTCGATTTATATCACCTGTTTACTGTGCACCTGAACACTTAGCTAAGGCCGCGTGCTCCCTCCAAACTGTGCATAAAACACTAGTGCTTAGTAGTCATCGCACCTTATGACCTTTAAATGTTCACATCTTGAAATTGGAAGCAGAGAGATGACGGAGTTCATTGGATACCAAGCTGGTTAACCATAGCAAGAAGCTCACAACGCTGTTGGTACCAGTAAGCTGAAGTGCCTCGGATCTTTGCACCCCAAGACAGAATACGTTTAATGAGAGTTGGCTGTTGCTGAACTTTCTGAGCAAGTTGTTGGATATTTTGAACGTTTTGAAGGTCACTCGTCTTGGCTAGTACACCGCTCTCTCTACAAGCGTCGTGGCGTTGCATAGTATTTAGGCAAAAAAACGGAATTGAGGGTCTTGTGCAAATCGTTGGTCACGGAATCTCATGAGATGTTCACACCACTCTCGAAAAGTTACTTTGAAACCACGACTGAAGTCAAGAAAATCGCATTTACCAGTGGGGAAAAGGTGAAGAAAAGCTTGCATAATGTAACCACTCTGACGGAATTCGTTAATGGGATCACTGTTTGCTGTAGGCCAATTTAACGTACATAGCTTGAACTGCTATTTCTTGACCTGATCTTGGAGCAAACGTGACAACATTCTCTTCTATAGTTACAACTTCAGGTTCATTTTCTAGAATTTCTCCATCTTCAGTGAACGGTAAATCATTCGCAATATTACCATCATCAGGTAAACTTGAAATTCGATCTTGGTCAATTACCACATCAGCAGAAAAAGGATTGATTCGTTGAAGACATTTCAATGCATTGAGAACAACATGTTTTCAAACTCTGAAATCAGTAAAACCATCCATACCAGCACATCTGACGATCACTATACCTAAATTATCTAGTCTATCAGAACGATTTTCGAAAATATCTCAGTTGTTATAACATCAATTTCTAATTATCTTATACGAAAAAGTTGCCCCAATATTTATGATTATTTTTTGAAAATAAAAAGACGAAAAATGTCCGAAAGTTCTGAAAAAATTGAGTTCCAATCGAGAGGTGCGCAGCGCAAACTGGCAAGGGCTTCGCCGTTTTTAAACAATCCGTAGAATCTTTTTCCCTCCGGGAAATTCGATTTTGCGCGTGACATTTTTCCCATAGACATCAATTGAGAATTAGTTTTTCGGTGACTATTTCCCGATAGTGAGTCTGATCTTAACATGGTGATTATTCCTCAATAATAAGTCGGATTTGAAAAAACAAAACGTACGGACACTCAGCGATGTCGACATGATCACCTTGGTAAGTTTAGTCAAATTCACTTGAATGGCTTCGGAGGAGTATTTGTAGGAAGAAACGGCTGTCCCGTGTATAAGAGCTTCGCTCGCCTTCGGCTCACTCAATAAATATGAAAAATTTGTTAACTCAGTGTATAAGATAACAAGTGTATATAAAGCGATCCACTAATCGGTCCAACTTTAGATTCATCGAAAAAGCGTTACCACCAGGCCATGCGTTACCGTTCGGAACAATTTCCTTTCCTTTTTTGCCGTTGAAGGAGCAATTCACTCATCAATAATTGACAAACGGTGACTTTCGGCTTCCTCAGTCTTCATAAAGTAATACCTTCAATTCTTCGTCTTCAATTTTTTTCGGTGCGCCACACACTGGTCGATAATGTGATCGCTAGCTGGACTTAAATTTTGAATGAAATTTTTTTAATTCTTTCAATACAAAATTTATTTAAAATTTTAATTTATGTTACGTTAGTAACATGTCTAATGCTTCAGTTGGTAAAGTTTTACAATTTTTTTTTAGAAGATATCTTATGTCACTTATAATGGGATCTGAAGAAATTACTAAGTTATGAAGTACGTCCTCGTTGGTAGAGATTCGTGACATCTTTCTTGAGAAGTGTTCCCTGTACACCTTGTAATCTTTTGACAGGCTTCCAGAACGTCTTCCGAGAGTTGGCCGATAGGCATAGCAAAGTTCTCGATAACATCAGAACCATGCAAAAGGATTTTGTTTACGGTCACGGGCATTTTGTACCAATTGTATTTGCTGACAAATACCTTAGCCCTATCGAAGCAATACTTTCGGAATCCGGTTCCATCAATTTTCAACACAGATGAAAGAGATTTAAGTATTACTGAAAAACGCAATGTACAAGTTCAGGCTTTATTCCAATTATGCCTGCTGTTTTTGCCGGGTCCTTGAAAAATGTACGAACAGTGTTTCCATTATTCGTATTACCCCCTCCTGGCTTTGGAAAATCAATCAATATTGCCAACTCATTTCTGAGCTGGCTTTGTAAATAGGGTTTTCTATCTTGAACCAGTTTTTTGGCTTCCTCCGAACTTGCCTGCCAAAATTTGTCATCAAGTTTGTATGATATATGCAGTAAAGATTTCATAAATCGTATTTGTGCGTGAAGAGTTTGTAAGATATGAGCAAATGTGATAGTATCGCATGGTTTTTTTTAAACATTTCTCTAAGTCATTCATATCACTTGGAGATACTTTGCAGATGTAGCAAACTGGGCTAGCTTTATTTTTCATAATAGCATTGCATGTCTTACCGTCAACTTTGTCTTCCACAGCACATGAGATACGTTGATGGTTTTGTCGAATTCAAACAATATCATCGGCAGTATCTCGGCGATGAAGTTCTTGAATTAATCCATAATTTCATGCATTCATTTTCAGATTTCTTCTTGATTTCTAAGGGCACAATGCACGTCAACAGGATGTCACTTACAGCAGGATTTATTAAAAAATTTTGCTTATAGCGAGAGTGTCCCCCACTTCCGTCACATCCCCATTTCCAACTGCATTCAAGATTATCACTATTTTCGTATCGAAAATATTTCACTCTGTGCCTCTGAAATTCGGTGTATAGTAAAGTCTAGTAAAGGCTGAAGCTTGTTTTTAGTTGAAATTTCTGTAATTGTTATGGTGGAATTTGGTGGATAACACTTTTTTTTGTTTCAAGAATAACGTCGTAGCTGAGGTATATATTCGCATTTCTTTCTTTTGCACTTTTTTGAAAACGCTTATATTGATATTTGGTTAAATTTAGTTCAGTTATCAAAGCTGGAGCTTCTTCTGGTGTATATTCAATTCCTTCAAACTTTTGGGTGAGCAGACAATACCTTTTTAATAACCTCGGCCATATAACGTTTTCCTTCTTGTCTAAGCTTTGATTCCATAGCAAGAGACAGTTCTTCTGAAGACTTTTTCATCAGCTACTGGATTTTCCTTTTTTTAGCCTTGGTTCCACTTTGTTTAAAGGTTTTCTCTGGTCTTCCACATTGGAACTGTGCGTGATTCCTTCTGTTAATTGTATGGGAATTAGAAATTACTTGCAAAACCAAGACTCTTCTGATTTAAAAAAAAATATGCAGCGTACGCTTTTTTGCCGCCCACTTTTTAAAAATTGGTTATACAAACGGTTTGGTGTAAGTTTGAGTAAGTTTGCCTCTCTGTCGGAGGAGCATTGCTACCTTTAAAAAGAAGAAAAAATACATTTAATCAAAGTGTGTAATTGATATTTGATGAAAAAATAATTCTCGCCATCATACCATGTCGTATTTTTTTTAACCTCTCTTTATACAAGTTAATTTATTAATTAGGTTATCACTAAATTAATTAATATTTAGTACTATATTTTCTTGGAATCTTTATACCTACCAACCACTTTTTTTTTCTCTATTGTACTTAGAATGAAGAGTTTGGGATATATTTGGCTTTCTTAATTTTTCTTTAAAATTAATATGAACTTGCACTTACGCGGACGAAGTAAATTCTCAACTGACACAGAAAAGAACAAACTGAGCTTGAGTTGCAACATAGGGAAGTTTGTACCGTTTGAAATTCGAGTATTGGACAAATTTGTTGGTTTGACCTTGTTGATTGTACAGTGCTCTCTAGATTTAACGGTAAAACAAAACAAAAATGCACATTTTTCATTTATGACCAGCTGTTGATGTACTAAATCGACCAGTGTGCGCCACAGCGTTCTTTACCTTTAATATCAAAATCATTATTTTTATATCTCGGTTTAACTTTCCCGCTGGCCATTCTCCCTGTAAATCTCTAAAAGAATTCTGTTTGCTTTAGCAAATACTCTATTCAAAGAAAAGTTGTTTGCAGTTCGACGAACTAACCTACACTGAAGTAGAAGTAGTTGTTCTGGTAAAGTTATATGTTATATACATATGTAAATAGTGAAACTTCACTACAAATTTCTAAGAATATCGTGCAACGCTTACACTGCTGTTGTAATGCTTTTAATCATCATTGATCAACTACTCTGAATTACTGAATTTAATCATTAAATTTGAGCATTTCGGACAAGTTTGAGAGCGGCGTGGGTAGCGCAGTGGGTAATGTGTCGGCCGCTGACGCTCGATGAACGAGTTCGGATCCCCATAACACCAACGCTAGCGAATGTTAATTTCGCGTTTGCTCTTCTTGGCCGGGTACTGGCAAAACCCCCCGCAGTACACTTGCCTTGAAAAAGCGTCTCAGCTCTCGCCGTTCGGAATCGGCGCTTGTGTGGAAAACAAATGAAAAAAAAAAAACAAAACAAAACACAACATAAGTGAATGAGAGAAGCCTTGACTCTGGCTGGCCAAAAGCTGTAACGCCATCTAAGAAGAAAAGAAGAATTTTGGACAAGTTAGTTATGTCTGCATTCGGCAAAGTTTGAAAAAAAAAATGTTGCCGCCGCGGGTAAGGATGCGACTTAAGACCATTCAGCATAAAGATCTTAATTTACTTGCTTATAATGCATACAAGTTTCAGCTCCAGTTTACATTTTTTACACAACATTATTCTGAATGATGAGGTTCATATCCATTTTTTGGGTCTTTTAACCAAAGAGTATCGGGGGAACCTCATTTGTATGATGTAACTTAGGTCCAGCAGTGTTAATGGATCATCTTTGTCTTCAAAAGGCTGGTACTATAATTTGAGTGAATGTATTGCGTTAATATTGTAAGTAATATTGACTGACTTTATCTTGCCTTGGTGCTATGAGTATGGACGCCATGAGAACGCTGGTCAAATAATGAGTATTTTATGGAAAATTTCCTGGATATGTGATTTCTAAAACTGGATGTTTTAAGGCCGTCAGGATTGAGGATTGTGTTTAAGAGCTGAATAAAAAAATTACTACTTTTCATACAAATGTTCCATTTTTCTACTGAAATAAACCAAACACATCAGTTGTTAAATACAGCTGCGGTAAAAAAATAACACCACGATCGTACTACCACAAACTCTAAGAATTTCTTTTTTTTCATACTTTACTGTTTTAAACAGTTACCTAAAGTAAACTCATAAGCTCAGTCAAGTAAACTCATAAGGTAGTCGCAAAAAAAATATATTTTTTTCCAATTATTGAGCGAAAAGTTTTTTCGAGGTAAATTTACTGGGTTATACCACAGAATAAATAGTATACAGAAGTCGCATCTCGGCCTGCGATGATTTTTCACTTTAGGGTGCGGGCGGAACAACTGAAGGGAAGATCAAGCAACGAGAGAGCAAGCATGATCAGAGAGTAACAACCAGAGAGCAGCCACGATCAGAGAGAATCAACGAGAGAGCAATCTTAAAATGTTTATGTGTGTGTGTGTGTATTGTGTTGCTATCCAACGTCGTGAATGCACGTGGTGTTGACAAAATTTTGTTTCAAGTTTTAGATTTCTATATTTAGTTTTCTTCAGTTGAAAGTTGCGCTTGGTATTCGTACGCGTACTTTTTCGATGTAAACTAAAAGGGCCGGGTAACACCAATTAACGTTATTCCATTATTTGGGATTTTTGTGCAAATTTCAATTTGATATATGTAGGGAAGAATAACCCAAAAATTTTAGTGCGACAGGATTTTAAGTTTGCGGACTTTAGTAAAATTTTTTTTCTCTGAAGCCCACGAGCAATGCTTCCTCAAGAGTACTAAGATCATGAAGTCCATTATTATTTCCTTATGATCAGAACATGTGGAAAACCATTGCGGTGTGGCATTTTTGCATTTGGATTTTATCAAGTTTTTTATACCAACAGTTTGTGGTTGTGTGTCAAAAATATTGCTGAACACTGTAATATGTTTCTTGCTAATTTCCAAGAAAATTTGTGAAGGAGCAACGAGGTTACCAAAATCTTTAAGAGAATTGTAATTTTTATGAAATATGAAAAGTTCACTAGGAACTGTTAAAACTATGATGCCAAATGAATTATGATGAACTATGATGCCAAAACTTTCAAAATTGCTAAATTTCGTAATATTATCTTTTTTAGTAAATCGGCAGAAAGTCCATTTTTTGAAACAAAGTATTTAAATGTAAGCGCCCAGTTGGAAAACATTGATTTAATCATAAAAACGCACAATTGTTTACCAATCTGGTTCGTTCTTTCAACCCCATTTTCCTCAAATCCATCCACTAAATCTAATTTGGAATTGTATCGCAATTCCCTTCTAATCGCCATTTCATCCATCAGCAGAATCATATTATTCTTTTCGTACTGGTTCAAATCTAAGCACTTCTTTTTTATTAACTCTAAACCGTTATTTTTAAAACCTGGTTGTAGGGAATTTACAGGGGCCCATCGATAAACAGTAGAGATATGTGGCAAATTTAGATGCAATTTATTCTTCAAAAATGTGTGCGTTGACTGTGAGACATAATAAATGTTTTGAACCAAATCTTTTACATCTTGCTTATATTCTTTAGGTCGTGGACTAAGAAGAAGTTTGCAAAATGTTTTTGACTCCTTGCTTATTTGAAAAGAGTCGATGGTTTGAAATACGCTTGATTTTGTTGCTATTTTTTTGCAGCTTTGGAGATTTTTATATTTTGCTAAAATGTCGTAATATTTTTTCTGTAAAAATTAGCTGATTTCAGATATTTTTCACAGTCATTACAACATCCATCTACGGAGTCACTTGTTCGGCTCTTTTTAGCTGGACAATCAAGCTCCAACGACTTGTAATCTTCCTCAATAACTTCTAAGTTAAATACCGGAACAGCTTCGAATTTCAACTTTTTTTTACCAATGTCAGAACTTGAGAAGTGATTGGCGCAAATCAACAATTTTTTTGTGTAATCTTTTGTTGGAATATTACATTTTTCTCGCCAAATTTGACCCCTAGCTGAGTCATAGGGAGGAAACTTAAACATTCTTATCTTTTCACCATATCGCCTAGATTTACCGCATGTTTTTATGCAGCATCGAATGCCGGACTTTTGGAAAATTTTACCAACAGCCGGTACAGAATCCATTTTTCCTATTCAAAATCGTATGACAACCCCTCAACAATCAATATATAATTATAAGTCCAAAGAATAATCCAAATCGTATGCAAAGTTGTCAACAATTATAAAAGCAACAATTCAAAATCAAAAATAGAGTTAAATATCAAAATACAAAGTAAAAATGGAGTCGATATATAAGCGCAGGAAAACACAACCATTCGCATGAAAGTACAATTCCCAAGTGATTTCGAATCCAATCCACACAATCGAAAACAAGAGAAGCAATACAACTCCATGCAAGCTTACGATAGAAGAAGCTATCAATGCATACACACGCACACACACTTGCATACACATCGTAAGCTGCTTTTCTCTCGTAAAAACAAAACCACTGAAAACTCACATGCTACTCTCTTTCGCTCGCACCAGCTTCTCAATTTTTTGTATACTCTCCTGCATGTTCTCATGCTTGTACTCTCTGTTCAATAGGGTGCCAATATTGGAACCCTAGAACAAAATTTGCTTTGTATGAGATGCAACTTCTGTATACTATTTATTCTGTGGTTATACTTACTTTCTACTTGAAAAAAAATATCAATGTTGTTTTTTTGTAATTATGGGTCGTAAGCACTGTAGTTCAGAAAACAGAAATGCTATCAAAAAATAAATTTTTGATGGATGGATGCTGTAACAAAATGATTCGAAACGCAGTTCGAGTAATTTATCCAATATATGATGTTTGTCTTACTGCCCGAAAAGTTTCCTAGCATTTCTTATGTCCTGGATCACCAACTTTACGATCGTTGCAGGTGCCCTCCCCTGTTTCTGTTTCTTCGCTCTCATAGTCTATCGTCGAGAAGGACTCAGCCATAGATTCTACTGGATTCTACTCCTAATCTGGTAGTCGCAGTCATCAGGACTAAATTCTCGTAGTGTGTCAACTCCTGGGTTATGATAGTCCAATGTACCCCTTAGGATGGAATATTGTTATTATTTCCATAACATTCCTTACTGAGTAAATGTGACAGCATCTTACTCTGATCTCAGCATCAAATTTGCTCTTGTGGAGGCATCTTAACACTTCCTTTGAATCAGTCGTCTGTTTTCTTAGCTTATTATATTATACATATATTATATTTGAGTGAAGCTCTCATACGGGTGACTCCAATTGCACTCTTTGTACAATTGTTTCTTGGTAACTACTGGTCCGCAGGTTAATACGGAGCCGAAATTTTAATTTTCCATTCACAAAAATAAATTGTATTAAAAAAACTAAAAACAATGTTAACTCTATGGGAAAAAAATTCGCGCGCGCTTTTCATCTTTTTCGAAAGAGAAAATTCTGCGGTTGATTTTTATAAACATTTCAATTAAATTTAATTAAATCTCATATAATTCAAGCAAATATTTGCACTCTTTGCTGTGCGAAGCTCGCGTAGCGAGCGGAGTTCTCATACTGGTGACTCCTATAAAAACTACTGCTAATTAGAAATTTGTTACATTGAAGCTTCGCTCAATTTACGCCGCCGCGCACAGTCATGGGCGCCAAGCAGCACCTAGTATATTATAAGGTAAATTCTAAGTGTATATATAGTAGTCAAAAGACATATAATAGATTTAAGTTGTACTGTTTAGTTTAGAGTGTCCGCATAGGGCCAATAACATATTTAAATTAGTTAAGACAGTTTGAGGCATTTTGTCTAACAACGTTCGCATCAGCAGAAGCCTCAACAGCAAAAACCGCAGCAGCAACAACAACGGCAGCAGCAACAGCCGCGACAACAGAAGCCTCTGCCTCTCCGGGCAAGGCGGTAGAGAGCCACTTAAAGATTCTCTCGGTGAATGTGAATTCATTGAATAGGATTGAGCGAAAAGCTATGCTTTTCAATCTGTTGAAGGATGAAAGCAACGATGTACTTTTGGTTAGCGAAACAATGCTAAACCGGTTCCGCCTCCGGTCTAATAGGGTAATTCGAAGATACCACCCAAATTATATATAGCGGTGAAGTGCGGAGGTTCCAGGTGCTAGAGATCTCTACTGTGTGTATTCCTCACACCTTAAATACCTCAACTTCATCGTAGAGCTAGATACACCTTTTCGATTTCTGCATGTAAACTTGGTAGAAAACTTCTATATTCTGGCCGACGACTAAAATGCCAAGCATAATGATTGTTTAAATAACATTCCCAACACTAGGGAGAGACTACTAACCCATTGGTGGGTTCTGCAGAGCATAAAATACAGGCTGAATTTACTCGCAGCGGAAAGTACATCGTATCCTAGCAGCGGCTCCTATCTGGATCTCATGCTGCTTGACTCTCGACACTGAATTGACTAACAACAGCCTGTTCATTTCGACAGAGGATCTGCAAATGATCTTGTAGCCATTGAAGAGAAGAAAATCTTCAGAAACCGACGGTATATCCAATGTAGTCCTCAGGCACGCCCCAGCAGTAACCGTAGAGACGTACACTATAATGTATAATGCATATATCCCGTACATTGGAAGACAGCAGTGGTGCAACTAATCCCCTCCAAGAGGGTAAAAAACACTTCCACCCTAAAAATCTCCTGTCGATAAGTCTTCTTCCGAGTATCAGCAAGGTCTTCGAGAAAGTCGTTCATAGAGCCCTGTCAATGGAATGAAGCAAATCATTCCAGATAAATAAAATGGTTTCAGAGCGGTGCATGACACTGTTCATTTTTGTTATTATTATCGGCCAATTGGAACTCGGAGCATTAAAGCCTCGTTGACCACTCTTCACCAAGCCGCCCTGACAATAGTCATGCTGTGTCGAATCTCGTATCAATGGAACAAATGCACGGATGCCTGCCCGATTGACTTGGAAAAACTTTCTATACTGTATGGTTAAAAGGTTTTTATTACAAGCTCAGCCGACTGGGAATAAGTAAACCGCTAATATATGCATATGATTTTTAACATGCTAACTGGTAGAAAGTAATGGTTCCGCGGTTCCGCTTATCTTCCACGTAGTCCACATTTCCGTGGAGTTGAGGTTTCCTGGCAAATGTTGTCGCGCTTCGTAGGCCCGGGAGCATCGGATTCAGTAGTTCGATTTCACGCCGAGGTCGAGGGAACGTTGTCCGACAGCATCAACTCTTTTGGTGGCTGGAGTGAACTAAGGTAGGTTAGGGTAATTTAGGGTATGTTAGGGTAGGTTAGGTTAGGTTGAGGTAGGTAGGGTAAGCAAATTTTATAAAATATATAAAAAAGAATAAAAAAACAAAACAACAAAAACATTACAAAAATTGCAAAGCATTTACAATAAGTATAGATATAAGAATTAATTCACTTTACTTCAGATTTATTTATCCGACAAAGGGACGACCTAACCCGCTGCCCTCTAAAAACCACCTCTTTCGTCATCTTATCTGCCTACCAGTCTTTCTCTCCCGTGCCATCGCACCACCATATCCACGAAAACCAACGTACTCTGGAATGAACCCGGAAATCGATTATGGTGCAGACAGATCAGTAACGATTGGAAAAATGTCGTCCGCATTGTAAGATATTGAAATTAACATCCCGCCACCAGAGCCATTACGCTTCTTAGTTTCTCGAACGGAAAGTGGCTCTACACATTTCCTGTCCAACACCCAAGAATACAATAGTTGTTTCCAAATGACGTCATTCGGCGCAATGCATATTGTACAAGACAATTTCATGTCTACTTTCAAGATAAATGCAAAAAGTGGTCTTCGTAACATTCCAGACACCATTGCAGATTCAAGGACAAATTTATCATTTAGCAGGAGCCAAATCTATTTTATGGGCAATTCTTCTACGGAAGTTAATAAGTGTCACAATCCGATAACAAAACGAGCCATTGTAAGAGAATTGCAAACATTTCTTCACAACGAAGTGAAACGCTTTTCTGAAGCGCTGTCATTTTAAGAAAAGAGCTGCAATATTCTTGGACATTTATCTTATGATTCTAATGGCGCGACTATCTTTAAAATAATTTTCTACAGATGGTAAAATAGCTAACCATCGTGTTTTGAATTTTTATTCGATGTCTGCGCTTTCACGAAAACCTTTAAACTTTCAACACAAAGAGTATATTGTAAAACTAAAGCAACTTTTAATATTCGACCGCACTACTTTGCTTACTAAATAAAATACTATGAGAAGTTATTTCTACATACTCGTACAAATTTTTCATCAAAACAGCACTAAAAATATTGTTTATTTAAAAATATCAATTTTCTATTTACTTTAATTTTTTTTAAACATCCAAAATAATTAAAATACAAGTCCATTTATCAAATATGACTTTGACAAAACTTAAGCAACTCTGACTGAACTGGAAATTCTCGGGAAAAAATCAAAAGTGTGCGCACATTTCGGGACCGTAAGGTCACATTCCGTTAAATAATGCTTGCTGTTTTCCGTTTACGTCTTCCATTCATTTTATTCCTTTCTCGTTGTAAAGTTATTGCAGAAAGAAGTGAAGTTTAAATTTCGAGATTTATTTTAAATACAATGGCCAGAAACAAGTTTGGAAATGAACATACAAAAAAATATATTGAAGATTTTCGTAGTGGAATAAGGCAAAAAGATATTTGTTCCAAATTTTCTATGGAGAAATCAGTTATTTCTCGTTTAATTGAACGATTTCAACAGAAAGGATAGTAGAAACTATTCATCACCCCGATAAACAACAGCAAGACAAGTTCATTTAATACTACGAGAGTTCAAAAAGATCCAAGAACATCTTCAAATTTGTTCACGACTTAAGACTCCACATCCACCCAAGAACGGCAAACAAGAGGTGTGACCAGGTGGGTATTAAGTATTTTAGGGTTGCAAAAAAGCAATTTATATCGAAGAAGAACAGAATAGCACGGATAAAATTTGCCAAAGAACACGTTAAACACGGTGGGGGTAATGTCATGGTATGGGGTTGTTTCTCCGACCAGGGAATGGGGCCTATCCACAAATTACGAATATTTTAAATGGTCAAGGATAGAAAGACATCACGAAGGAAATTATATATCCATACGCATATGATAACATGCCCTTGCGCTAGATATTGCAGCATGACAATGACCCCAAGCACAAGTCTAAGCATGTGGTGGTTAAATACAGCAAGAGTGTGTGCTCTGGAACGGCCAGCGCAATCACCCGATCTCAACCCCATAAAGAATCTATGGGAATTTTTTTTAGTATTGTTTAGAATTTCGCACTACCTACTCGAATAATTTTTTCTAAACAATTGTGCGTAAGTCTCGTAAAAACGTTATTGATGCCTCTTATAGCTTTTCCACCGAAATTTAATTATCCTTTCTTAAAATGGTACTTATGGAATCAAAAATTATTTGCGATTTTTAACCCGGTATGAGTACAGCTTCTCCTTTTGGTTTCCCGGTGAGAATTGTTGCTTCGATCAAATTAGGCATTAATTTTTCACGGAAAGTCTCGTTTAATTGCAAAGTTTTGGTGAATTGAAATTTCGAAGAAGTATTATCGATGAACCAACTTTTAAATTCAAACGATGCGGTGGCATACCAAAGGTGGTTCCAAAGAATTCAAAAATTCAATCGGATAATTTACCACGACTTTTTTATCCGTAGCGGTATCAATCGATTTGTATTATACCAAGTCACCTGGCAATTTCTGTTCAATCTAAAAATTGGTGTCATTAATATTTGCATATTATGATGCTAAAATTCAGCGTTCTCTTAACCAAACATGATTTTTATAGTTTTGAACAAGGTTTAGAAAAACGCGATCAATTAGTCCTTCTTTTGATGTTAAAATTGTGCAAAAGTTATTTGGTAACGTGATAAAGCCATTTAAATCACTTACAATTTTGCCATCGCCAATCTGCTGCAATTTCATTGAAAACTCACGTGCTGATGGATGATTTTGAAGACGCACACGCATATTTATGTCAAGCGATAACTTCTGTACATTTCCCCAAAGAAACGAATTTTTTAAACATGCATTAATCTCATCAACTGGGGTTGATATGGGAATGACGGGCAACGTTTGCCGAAAATCACCAGATAGCAATATTAATGCACCGCCGAACAACTGTTGATTTCCACGTAGATCCTGTAATGTTCGATTCAATGCTTCCAAAGATTTTTTATGGGCCATTGGACATTCATCCCATAGAATAATTGCTGCTTCTTGCAAAACTTACTGATGGAAAAATCTTTGCAGCTCACTCACGATTTCTTTTCTTGCATTTGAAGCAATTACACAACGCTGATTCAATTGACTGTTTTCATTACCAATGAAATATATTTGCAACAACTGATGATCAGCATCTGGGAATGTCAACAATGACCCACCTCTATGGTATATCTGACCTTGAATTTGTAATATTTTTGAAATACATTTGGATGACGAATCTGAATTTTTGAAGACATCTGTGAAGGAAAATTTTCCTAAAATAAAGAAATGAATATATTCAAATTTTCCTTTACATATCTTTTTACTTTCCTCTGCACAAGAAAAGGGCTCAGCATCCAGCCACCAGGTCACAAACATTCAACCACGAACACAAGATACGCGAATTAAATACAAAACAGATCAAAATAAACATAAAATAAACACAACACCCAAAATCAAAAGTAATAAAACACAAAACAAAAAATGTTTCAAATCATACATATTGATGTATTGTCCAAGACCACTGAGGTCAACGACACTAAACATAACGGCAACGGCTACAGTCACCGTTGATAGATCCCGTAAACAGGGGAAATGCCAACGACGACTGGAAAGACACCATTCACATCGCCACCCAGCCTAGCCCTATAAAAGGCCGAGGTGATTGGCAGACGGGAATCAGTCCGCGAATAATAGTGGCGATCAGTCTACAAGTAAAGTGACATTCAGTATCAAAAAGTGACCAAGATAACAAAGGAAGACGAAAGTATCAAGGGAGAGGACCAACTCGTAAGAAGTTAAAGAGGTACGTCAACCCAGTGTAACATTCAGGTGACATCACAATCCATAAACACACGTAGGATAAGACATTATTATACGTAGACAATAAGAATAATAAAATCCACAGAAATGATTTTTTTTATTATTACGATAATACTAAAACTCGCAGAAGGAAATCATTTCTCTTATTATAACGATAATAATCGGGGTGGTAATTTCGACCTCGTCACCAAGGAGAAGGTACGAACGTGCGGGACTAGTTGGAGCGACCGCTCGACGGGTGCAGCGGCGAGTAGAATCTAATAGGGCGAAAATCGACTCTCCGACTCGGGTTTTAACCCAAAAGTGACCGACTAAGACCTGGCAGAATCTACTCCCGAGGGTCGGCGAACTGAGGCGTCGATTGTCAACGTGGATGACGGGGACGAAGCTTACACCAGCACAGGAGGAACGCCTGGCGGAGCTAGAGGCCCGTCACCGACGAGCGACAACCTCCAGCCCCGCCATCCAAGTACAGCCGCCGTCGCCAGGGAAACCTAGCGACAAGGACCCACTCAGGGGCTAAATTCTCTCGGAGAATATCCAGGCCCGGAACTCCGAGCCTCAACCAGCTACACCACCGGCCCGGTCAGTTACGCCACCGTGATTGACCAAGCCCGCAAATGGGCCGTAAAGTACAATGGTGGCAAGGAACCGATCGCGTTCCTGGAAAGGGTGGAAGAACTGGCCGAAGGATACGGGCTCCCGCTGGATCTCATACCACGGGCCATGCCTGAACTCCTCATCGACCGGGGGCTCATGTGGTATCGGAACAATAACCGCAAGTGGACCACATGGACGTCATTCAGGACGGACTTCCTGCAGTTCTTCCTTCCCAACTCATACCTGGAAGACCTCGAAGATAACATCCGGCGTAGGAGACAGCGTCCGAAGGAGCCCTACAAAGACTACATCCTGGCAATGCAGACCATCATGCGACAAGCGGGTTATACTCCGGAACAACAACTATCCCGGATATACAAGAATAGCCAAGCGGATTACCTGTTATACATCCGCCCAGGGGACTTCCGGACATTGGACGACCTGCTGAGACATGCGGAAAACTTCGAAAAAATCCAGAGAGAACGCGATCCTCCAACACGACCACCACCGCATCGACCAACGTTCGAGCAGCACAACATGGTCGCAAACAAGGAAAGCCCAATCGACCCGCGGAATGCATGTCGGAGATGTGGCCAAGAGGGCCACACGCAACCCGGCTGCCGGAACCCTCAGATCATCTTCTGCTGGGAGTGCGGGCGACGGGCTCGACGGACCATCGAATGCTGCCGACCACGAACGGGAAACGGAGAAAGGCCTCACTCGGACCGCGGGACAGTGGGGCCAAAACCAACATCACCTATCCGCAAAAACTAAACCCTCTGGCCCTGGAGGCCAATCGCATAACGGCCGTCGTTCTCTTATGCCAACAGCAAACGACGGCGATCCTTGACACAGGAGCCACGAGGAGCTTTCTGAATCAAACAGCCGCAATCAACTTCGCCAAGGAAGGAACGATAATCCGGATCGACAGCGAAGTAAAAATGGCCGACGGTTCCACTAGGCACATCGACAGGGCGCTGGAGGCAGACATCCAACTGGGCACGTCCGTAAGCCGGATCCCACTACTGATCCTCCCAGAAGCCATCGATCCCCTAGTCCTGGGGATAGACTTCCTCACCTCGGTCGGAACCACCATCGAATGCGGCAACGAGTCCATCACCCTCCGCAAGGAAAACAACAACGACAAAGACTCAAGAACATCCATGGGACGACTCATCGAACAATCCGACGGACGCAAGGCTGCATCATTCCAAGGACTACGAGCCGGTACCGATGGGTCACCAACGACACACACCAGCGAAGACCGCGACGAAGCCTCACGAACAAACCAACGAACGCGCCCACGACTCCGAAGCATCAGGACACCCCACGGACCCCGAAGTACCAAGTCACTCCGCAGAACGACTCATCGAGCAACCGACCGAACGCAAGGCTGCACTACTTAAGGAACCACAGCGTTGCCCAGGTGAGCCAACACGGCAGCGTACTACGGGAACTGAGAAGGGAAACTCTCCGGACATCAAGCGGGAGATCGACGAGGAGGAGGCGAGGGCCGTCGCAGCATTCCTGGAGGACGAGCTCCGAAAATTTGACCAGATCCAAGGGACATCAACCATCACGTCCCACAAGATCAATATGAAGGATGACCGGCCGATAAAGCAACGGTACTACCCGAAGAATCCGGCAATGCAGGCGATCATCAACAAGGAGATCGACGAGCTCCTGGAGAAGGGCTGTATAGAACCATCACATAGCCCCTACAGTGCTCCACTGGTGCTCGTCAAGAAAAAAACTGGTCAGTGGAGACTCTGCGTCGACTACCGGCAACTCAACACCCGATCTATCCCGGACGCATATCCACTACCAAGGATTCAGCACATCTTGGACCGACTGAGAGAGGCAAAATTCATCAACAGCCTCGACCTTAAGAACGGCTACTGGCAAATCCCCATGGAGGAGGACAGTAAGAAGTATACCGCATTCACGGTACCGCGAAGAGGTCTCTTCCAATGGCGAGTCATGCCATTCGGCCTACATTCAGCACCAGCCACGTTCCAGCGTGCACTTGATCAGGTGATAGGCCCCGAGATGGAACCACATGCGTTCGCGTACCTAGATGACATCATCGTTACTGGGAAGACACTGGAGGAGCACAAGAAGAATCTGCTAGAGGTCTTTAGGCGGTTGAGGGCTGCAAAGCTAAAAATCAACCGGGAGAAATGCGAATTTTTCAAACAGGACCTAAAATACCTCGGACATGTCGTGAGCCGTGAGGGGATACACACCTATCCCGACTAGGTGGCAGCGGTGAAAAGCCTAGACCCCCCAACGAACGTACGACAGGTAAGACAGTTCCTGGGTATCGCGTCCTGGTACCGAAGGTTCGTACCAGACTTCGCAAATCTGGCCATGCCTCTTACGAACCTACTGAAGAAAGGGAAACATTGGAAGTGGGGAAAGGACCAACAGGAAGCTTTCGAGACCATCAAGCAGAAACTCACAGAGGCCCCAATCTTAGCTAGCCCGGACTTCACCCAACGGTTCACCCTTCAGACGGACGCCAGCGACTACGGTCTGGGAGCGGTGCTAACCCAACACCTAGATGGCGCTGAGAGAGTAATCGCCTACGCCAGCCGTCGGCTCAACAAAGCGGAGGCGAACTACTCCCCCACAGAAAAGGAGTGCCTTGCCATCGTATGGGGAATACGGAGGATTGTGCATCCTGGAAGCTATGTGTGCCGAAACACGAGCGGGGAAGAGTCCTACGAGAGAACCACGGCGAGCCTTGTGCTGGACACCCTGGGATTAGGAAGACGATCGCCAAGGTCTGTAGCCGATATTACTGGCCAGGAATGTCTCGCGATATACTCCAGTACGTGCTACAGTGCGAGTCCTGTCAAAGATACAAGGCAACCCAACGTCAAGCCGCAGGTAAGATGTTAACACAGCTTGCCGAGGAACCTTGGGCAATTCTGTGCGCAGACTTCATAGGACCACTGCCACAACCCACACATGGCAATACGATGGTCCTAGTACTGTTCGATAAGTTCTCGAAGTGGACCGAAATCGTACCTCTTCGGAGAGCGACAGGGGAAACTCTCAAACGAGCTCTCCGAGAACGCATCATCAGTCGGTACGGAGTACCGAAAGTCATCACCACGGACAATGGACCACAATTCAGCAGTAAGGAGTTTCAGAAGTACCTGAACGAAATCGGGGTAAGGCAGCAGTTTACCGCGCCACATACGCCCCAAGAAAACCCGACGGAAAGGGCCAACAGAAACGTAAAGAGGATCATCTCCCAGTTCACCAAGGACAACCAACGAAAGTGGGATGACTCCCTCCCGGAGATTCAATTGGCCATCAACACCATGGTATCAGATACCACGGGTTATACCCCAGCATTCTTCACGCAAGGCAGGGAACCCCGTCTACCCCGAGCTCTCTTCGACGACCACGCACTGGGAACCGGGAACAACCCTCAAACCACCGAGAAACGCCCAAGACGGTTGAAGGAAATTTTCCTGATCGTCAGGAGAAACCAGGAAAGAGCAGCCAAGGACCAAGCCAGGCACTACAGTTTGCGGAAGCGAGCCTGGAAGCCACAAATAGGACAGTGGGTACTGGTCAAACAGCACCTACAGTCCAAGGCCGCCGACGACTTCAACGCCAAACTTGCGCCACGCTATATTGGCCCCTACCAAATCGTCGGATTCATATCACCCGTGATCTTACAGATTAAAGATCCTGTCGAAGGGAAAGTCCGCACTGTGTACATAGGACAGGTTCCTTAGTTCCACGCACAAACAGCGGAACCTGTTCTGGTCCACCAGACCCAGAATGTACACAACCATCCTCGACGGACTGTGAAACCACTATCCTCGCCGATGCAGGGTCAAAACCCTGTATCAACCCCACAACACCTACCACCGGGGAGGCCTATCAAGGTCACCCAAACAACCCAACCTTCCCCAGCAATCCAATAACCCAACCAAACGACAGCGGCAAGTCAAAACATCCCTCAAGACCCCGTAGAACCAGTCGGACGGGCAGGGAAACAGGACTAAGAACATTAAACCTTACCACAACTAATGGTATCTCTGTGTGTCCGTCCACCTCCCAAACACACACAAGACCCACTCACCCGTTCTTCCATTCACAGGAAGCCAGTACAATGCCGAGCCAATTGGGAGAGCAAGAACCGATCACCCTCTCGTCCGACGAAGAGGACGTCGACCAGGCTGGAGATCGACCACTCCTAACCTACCCAACGGGACCGGGCGGCATCGAGATTCGCGAAGGAGACTACCGCCGGCTAGAGGAAGGGAGGTTCCTGAACGACACAATTGTGGACCTCTACTTCCAGTGGGTCCTACGAGAGGTAGCGGACCCAGAACAACGAAAGAAGTGGCACATTTTCGGGTCCCACTTTCTCCCTCAACTCCTCAGCGATACGAGCGAGTCGTACGGTGGGCCAAAAACACCAACATTTTCGAGAAGAAATTCATCGCGATACCCGCCAGCCTGCAAAATCACTGGTATCTCTTCATCATCTGCCCCCCGGGGCTGGAGGGAGCCGAACAATCAGGATGTGGAACCGAGGAGATCCGGGAGATAAGACAGCCGACCATCATACAAGTGGAGTCGTTAGGGTTACGGCCGAGAGAGGACGTCGCCAGAGCCCTGCGGCAGTATTTGACTCTGGAATATCAGCGAGTCTACCGCCAAATACGGGTCTTCACCATCCCACTACGGTCATTAGAAGTGCTGCGTGAACGTATGACTGCGGTGTCCATCTCCTGCATTACGCCGAGTGAATGGTAACAAGTCTCCTGCGGGACGTGGAAGGCTCCATCAGGCCGGGCGCCCGATGGACCGACCCCCACGCAACGACTGGAAAGCGCCGCCGGGTAGCGGGACTCCTACGGTCACTGGCCGGCTCAGCAGACCGATTCCCAGCACTAAGAGTCGAGTCACGGACGGGATCCCCACCACCAACACGCACCAACGCGCAGGAAGGAGCGGATAGACCCACACCAGTCTTGGCGAAGTTCGAGACCCTAGAAGAGTTAGAGGGCCCAAGGGGCAGATACCTGCCCACGACAATGGTGGATGCCATCCGGCAGCGGTACCTCCACCTCATCACCAACCCTCGCAAGGGTAAAAAGAAAATGAAGTTCCAGCAGGCCGGATACCGCCTAGTCCTCAAACCGAGCGGCATCTCCATTATGGCGCAAATCCGCCCGAAGTAAGGGGGGGATGTGAAGGAAAATTTTCCTAAAATAAAGAAATGAATATATTCAAATTTTCCTTTACATATCTGTTTACTTTCCTCTGCACAAGAAAAGGGCTCAGCATCCAGCCACCAGGTCACAAACATTCGACCACGAACACAAGAAACGCGAATTAAATACAAAACAGATCAAAATAAACACAACACACAAAATCAAAAGTAATAAACACAAAACAAAAAATGTTTCAAATCATACATATTGATGCATTGTCCAAGACCACTGAGGTCAACGACACTAAACACAACGGCAACGGCTACCGTCACCGTTGACAGATCCCGTAAACGGGAATCAGTCCGCGAATAATAGTGGCGATCAGTCTACAAGTAAAGTGACATTCAGTATCAGGGAGTGACCAAGATAACAAAGGAAGACGAAAGTGTCAAGGCAGAGGACCAACTCGAAAGAAGTTAAAGAGGTACGTCAACCCAGTGTAACACTCAGGTGACATCACAATCCATAAACACACGTAGGATAAGACATTATTATACGTAGACAATAAGAATAATAAAATCCACAGAAATGATTTTTTTTATTATTACGATAATAATAAAACTCGCAGAAGGAAATCATTTCTCTTATTATTACGATAATAATCGGGGTGGTAACTTCGACCTCGTCACCAAGGAGAAGGGACGAACGTGCGGGACTAGTTGGAGCGACCGCTCGACGGGTGCAGCGGCGAGTAGAATCTAATAGGGCGAAAATCGACTCTCCGACTCGGGTTTTAACCCAAAAGTGACCGACTAAGACCTGGCAGAATCTACTCCCGAGGTAAGTGTCGTAAGGCCAGCTCCCCGACTTGGGTTCTAACCCGTAGGGGTTTGACCGGGCGGCACAGCTGCACTCAAGGGCACACGTCGACCCAAACTAGGGCCTCGACCGGGTTCATACCCAGACAGGTTACGCCTCGCACTGCTCTCGACTCAACCATCCGTCGGAACTCAGACTCGGGTTCCCACCCACTAAGGGATCGACGGGGTACTGTCTGCAGTACGGTTGGGGTGACAAGGTGTCACACTACGCCCTAGTGTCCCGACCGGGTCTCAACTCCGAGGGACAGCGTAGCGCACGAACACCAGTACGTCTGCCGGTGTCACAACTACAAATTTATCTGACAGATCCTGGTCCGGCGAGTATACCCCGGCCCAGAAAGCTCGTTACACATCAAATACGGGGACGGAATATAAATCAAATTTAATATAATTTCCTCCATTCGATGTAATTACCTTAAACGTCGACATAAATCCATCTCTTATAATATTTGTAGCTCCAAAAGATGCCATTGAATTGTACTATTGAATATTTGTTAAGAAATGCTTTGCTGAATTGCTATAAATTAATGAATGCAAAGTATCTGGTGGAGGTTCTAATAGAGGCAGTATAACTTTCCCAAATTTTAATGTATTACAATACACACCTTTTTTATTCATTTGGCCAATATAAGAATGCATACTGTAATTAATTGTGTTTTCATGATTAAAAGCTGCCAATTCCATTTGTCGTATGCTTTGAATTGAAGAACGCGTCACTCACAGCTATCCATGTATATATGGGCAAAATCAAATGTTGATATAAAAAGTCATAACTAATGAATGCGTCGACCAATTTCGTTCAAACTTTACATAAACCATACAACACGACCCTACAAACAACCCCTGAAAATTTGATCAAATTGGGTTTGGCCGTTCGTGAGTTATAACATTTCAACAGTTTTTTTTATATATATTTCTTATTTCTATACTATATTCACTACAATAATTAGTAAATAATGGGTAATATATTTTTACAGTACATTTAAAATAAGAAATGCAGATTTTTTCTAAAAAGCGAGATATTGTTTAAAATCGGCGGGACGCGTGATAGTCTTCCAAAAAACGGGACCCTCCGCCAAAATCCAGATGTTTGGCCTTCAGGACTTCAGCGCTAGAAGCCGAACATAGAGTTTAAATGTTCTAATGGTGATGGTAATCTCTTAGCGATCGAAGGAAATTATAAAATGAGAGGACTGGTTCAAAATATTGTTCGCTGACATTCATTCGCTTTTTAAATCTGTATTGGCAATATACCTTGACAGCGATAATAATTATCTCGGACAAAAAAGTGCAGACATAGGATGTTGTCAATGTAGCTACGTTTATGAAGTACTATATCATTAGATGCTTAAAGGTCAAGTATCTAATAAAGGGTCCGCCAAATAATTTTTATTTTTTTTGAAAATTCTATAAAAAAACTACTGAATATTTTCTCAAATTTCTTTTTTTATTTGAAAGTACAATCCTGGAAAAGTACAATAATGGAAAATAATTTCATTCAAATGGCTGCCTCGGCTGGCCATGCAGTAGCCTACACGATCGGTCCAATTTTTAAGCACATTATCGATTGTGTGCAGCTGTATTTCACCAATGGCTTCACGAATATTGTCCTTTAAAGCGTCAATTGTCTCTGGCTTGTCGGCGTAACACTTATCTTTGACGGCACCCCACAAATAATAGTCCAACGGTGTCAAATCGCAGCTCCGAGGTGGCCAAACGACATCAGCTCTGCGGCTGATAATG
Source organism: Merodon equestris (assembly GCA_958301585.1). Taxonomy (NCBI): domain Eukaryota; kingdom Metazoa; phylum Arthropoda; class Insecta; order Diptera; family Syrphidae; genus Merodon; species Merodon equestris. The sequence continues at coordinate 108,570,969 of OY284413.1, forward strand.
CGATCTTCAAAAACAGGGCGCAAAACATCGAGTGTAGCTTCGGCTGTGTGGCACGTAGCGCCGTCCTGTTGAAACCAAATGTTGCCGATATCCTCCTCTTCAATTTTTGTCAACAAAAATTCGTTCAACATGGCCCGATAATGATCGCCATTGACTGTAACGGCCACTCCTTGCTCATTTTCGAAGAAAAATGGCCCAATTATGCCTCTGGACCAAAATCCGCACCAAACAGTGGCTCGTTTTGAGTGCACCGGCTTTTCAATGTATGCGTGCGGGTTTTCTGTGCCCCAAATGCGACAATTTTGCTTGTTTACATACCCGCCAAGATCATACCAAGGTCTTTATGCAAAATTCGTCTCAATGATGTCTCCGAAATGTTCAATTGTTGAGAACGACGGTGAATTGATGTTGATGGCGCTTCACGCACACTTTCTGCCGCAGCAGCAATATTCTCGGGTGTACGCACTGTTTTTGGCTTTTCACGCTTTGGTTTATCGATGAGGATGCCAGATTCTTTCACTTTTTTCACAAGATAACGAACATACGGAGCTGACGATGCTTCTCTTCTTCCAAAATCCGTACGCAATTTTCGCACACATTCTGCAACATTACCATGATTTTCAAAGTAATGTCGCAATATTTCCCACCGTTGTTCAAGCGTATACACAACCATATTCGTTCAGCGGAAGGATAAAACTAATTATCTGTCAAATCAGACATGAGCTAAGTGTTACCATTCACGAAATAAGCACAACTTGAAAAAAAAAAGTTAGATGGCGGACCCTATATTTATATTGAAGTATATACTATACTTTAATTGAAGTATTTAATACAAATTAACTAATTAATGAAGAATATTAAGAACCTATGACAACCACAGTGTATTTAATCTTCAAAATAAGCTACAAGCCACTACAAGCGCACAAAATATGAACAATAAGAATATCAAATACTCGATTGCGACAAAACAGAGCTGTTTAAAACTCAATCTATCCAGACAAACAGATCTCACGGCAACGAACCTATGTACATAGTGTTGAATGAGCGTTACAGGCAATCTTATTAGTTATATGATAGACAGTCAAATAAAAGCAGAAGCCGAAATTATTACTCTTTTTTATAATTGTAAATTTCCGAACCTGAAATCTTACATTTTTTGTTGTTTGTGGAGCAAATACTGCACTGGTATAAGAAACGGCAATGGCAAATTGGAAGAATGTAAGGTGAAAAAGAAGAGAGTAATATATTGACGAATAAAGGCTACGGTTATACATATATGTATGTATGTACGAAAAGGATATCATCCTAGATTAGCGATGATGGAAAATGTTTTCGCGCAACGAAACAGTTGTAACCGAATGGATAAATTGCTTAATGCACATGTACAGCAGCAAGAATTCAGGTAGAACTGCCAAACATCGAGGAAATGAAAGACGTAATCTACCGATTTAAGAATAATAGGGCCGCAGAATCAATCTAATTGGAATTGATAAAACATGCTAAAGATGAATTGGCAGATACGCTATATCATATGGAAAAAGGAAACTATCCATCCAACTGTCCAGTCATCATTCCTATAAAGAGGGTGACCGAACACTAGCAACAATTATTATGGAAGAATATCAATGGAAATTACCCTTGGCAACAAAAAGTGTTTAATGGCGCCAACTGACGTTTCCAATTGAAAGTTGGACATTTTTAACAATAACTTTCTTCAGAAAATTTTATCATTTGCAAATTTTGTCTCAGCGAAAAAATGGAATTAACTCGTGAACATTTTCGTGCGATGATTTTTTACGATTTTCGACGTGGATTATTAACACAGGAGTGCATAAATTTTTGGCCACTGTGAAACACTGGTATAACGAATTTAATCGTGGTCGCAGGTCGCTCAGGGATGAAAGTCATTGAGATCGTCCAAAATGAATTGTTGTGTCAGAAACTTATCGTGAGATTGAGGCATCTTTGGGCATTAGTATGACGAGCATCAATAAGATATTGCATGAACATTTCGCTCTAAAAAAGAATTGTTCGCGTTGGATCCCGCATAATTTAACAAAGCTCAAAAAATGCTCGTGTTAATTGGTGCAAAGAAATGCTCAAGAAATACAATCTGTGTAAACATCTACACAGGTGACGAATCTTGGATCTATACGTATGAGGCCGAAACAAAACAGCAATCCACTTTATGGGTCTTCCAAGATGAGCAAAAGTGATTCGTGCGTGAAGCATTTCGAACAAAATGATAGTCTGTTTCTTCGGAATAACTGGACATGTGGCAACCGTGCCGTTAGAGCAACGTAGAACAGTGAATTCTGAATGGTACACAACCATCTGTTCGCCAGAAGTGTTTGGTGAAATACGAAAAAAGAAGGGTCAACGAAGGATCATCCTTTATCATGACAATGCACATCCACTGAAACAACCACCTATTTGACTGGCCAAAGTGCCGAGCTGATGGGTCATCTTCCATATAGCCCTGATTTGGCACCAAATGACTTCTTTTTATTCCCGCATGTCAAGAATAAATTGCGTGGCCAACGTTTTTCAGCGCCTGAAGAAGCCGTTGATGCATTTAAACCCATGTTTTAGAGGTACTTCAATCGGAGTGGAAAAAGTGATACGAATATTGGTTCGAGCGCATGCAAAAGTATATAAACATTAAATCCATTTTTGATAATAATTTACTGTTTTTTCATTCTTATGCTCAAAATATAAATTACAATTATGACTGAAGGAAAACAAAGAATGAGCTAAAGTATGAAACGCCTTATCCGATACATTCGAGATACATGAAGGTTTGAAATAATGAAATGCTTTGTCACCACTTCTCTTTAATTTGATACTGAAATTTGTGATGAATTCCCGACTAGGGAATAACCCTTAATGGGATCACACCCACTCTGACGAGAGGACCGGACCTTCTATGAGGTAGTGAGGAAACAATTAGAAGAAACGTAGAAAATCTTATTATGAAAGGAAAGGAAGTAGGTTAAGAAGTACATGAATAGAAAACAAATTTTACTCGTATATATGGCTATATCTGGAAATCATATTCGCTGCCGAAAGCGATATACTCGTAAAGATCGAGAAAAGGTCACATAAAATGCTGTAGATGGGCAATGAGTGCTTTTGGTATTATTATTATTCAAAACAATTCTTTTGTTTAAAACTTTAATAATACACTTGACAATAAGGATATGACTAAGAAGACTCTGACTCCAAGCCCAACTCGGTCACTTGGAACAAAAACGTTCAAAAGTAAAAATCTTTGAAATAAAGCAGTAAATGAAAAAAAAGTATTAAATATATATTTTTACAAATTCAATTTCTTATTCAAAACAGAAAACAAAAAAATAATCCACAAACAAAAATAACAGTTATTATATAAACATAACTTTAACTTCCAAAACTATGCACTGATGTATAGATATTGGCAACGCCGTGACTGGTCTCCTCTCCCTAACTCAGTGTGGAAGGAAGTCAAGAAGTCGTATTGTGACTGCGGTCGAATAAAGTTGTAAAAGCTGTAAAGAAGTTGATATAATAAATAAAGAAAACAGTAAAGTGACATTTAACAAATACATCATGACGCAGCCGGTCTAAAAAAAAAAAAAAAAACGACACAGTTAAACATCAAAACAGCTGCGGCAAGAGAAAGTATCGATGGATTACCAAAAGCCGGTCCATTGTCAATGGATCGTAATGTGAAAGAGAACTGGAGGAAATTTAAATCGATGTGGGACGTCTACACAGTAGCCACTAAAACGAACTGTGAAAGTCAACCTGTTCAAGTGGCAACATTTTTATCATGTGCTGGCCCACAGGCTATTGAAATTGTTGGTACATTGGGACTAACAGAGGACAACAAGAATTCAATCAAAGATGTAATCGACGCATTTCACGCATATTGTGTACCACGAAGTAATGTTGTGTATGATAGCTACCTGTTTTTTTCACGCCATCAGCATGATGGAGAACTTTGGTAAAAGCAAAGGAGATTTGTCGTGTGGCAGAAGAGACCGGAATGCAGGCAAAACGGATGGAGGATGAGAGAGCAGCGGTTGTGACAACACTTATGAACGCGGGTGATCGAGATGACAGGATATTGAATGTCAATACTATTCTAATTCTAATTCCAGACATGAGAAAAGGATAGGAGATCAGCAGAGACAAACGAGTTATCAAGCCAGTAGAAAGCCGAATACACCATGCTTTAAATGCAATTGTTTGCAGGGGTTAGGTAAATGTCCAGCTGAAGGCAAGAGATATTTGTCATGTGGAAAATTCAATCACTTCGCAATAGTGTGCAAGGAGCGGAAAAATATTAATGGTCGAAGGTTCGTTAACGATGTTAGTAATAATAATAATGAGCATATCGAAGACTATTTTGTTGGCCCGGAAGACAATTCGATGATGTATGTGAGTACTGTGAGTGTGTGTACTTTTGCCTCAAATTGTAAAAGAAGTTGGTTCCAAAAATTAAAAATTATGGATTTAAACATTGAGTTAAAATTGGATAGTGGTGCGGAAGTAAACATTATAACAAAAAACTTGGTAGAGAGATTGGGTAAAATTAGATCTATCCAGCCCGTCTCAACGAAATTGGAAGCTTACGGTCGCTTCCGAATACATACAGTGGGGTCAATAGAATTGCGTACAGAGCATAAAAATAAAGTAATTGATGTAGAATATCTTGTGGTTTCGGACTACTCGCCACCGATTTTAGGGTTGAAGTCCTGTATAGATTTTAACTTAATCTGCAGAATAGATGAAATAGAGGATAGGAAAAGGAGTGAGTTTTTAATTAAGAACAGAGACATATTTACAGGTACTGGCCGATTTCCTGAAGCATGTGAACTGTTATTAAAACCTGGTGCTATACCAGTTAATAGACCACCTCGTCGTTTACCAATAGGTCTTTATGATAGGGTAAAAAGTAAACTGAAGGAAATGGAGGAAAAGGGAATCATAAGTAAACGAGAGAAACCTCCAGAATGGTCTCATCATCTCGTAGTAGTCGAAAAACAAAACAAGTCATTGAGATTGTGTTTAGACCCGGGTGAACTGAACAGGCAACTAAAGGATGAACACTTTTTAATCCCCACAATAGATGACTTTCGCTATGCTATGAATGGGATGAAATACTTTTCTGTATTTGACCTAAAGGAAGGGTTTTGGCAGGTGGGGCTTTCAAGTGCATCTAAAGAATTAACGGTGTTCAGTACTCCTTTTGGCGCCTTTCAGTATAATGTACTGCTTTTTGGTGTCAAAGTAGCTCCGGAAAAGTTCCAGAAACTAAATATGAAGTATTTTGGAAGTCTTCCTGGTTGTTTTATTTATATTGATGATATTATTGTGGGGGGAAGGACATTAAGTGATCATAATACAAATGTACAAAGAGTTATTGACAGAGCACGAAAGATTAATGTTAAGTTTAATGAAGATAAACTTCAATACTGTACAGGCACCGTTAGATATTTAGGACACATCTTCACTGGGGGTACTATCTCACCTGATCCTGCCCGGATTGAAGCAATGCTCGAAATTAAGAACCCAAAGGATAAAAAGGAGCTGGAAAAAATTATCGGGACATTTAACTACTTGCGTACTTTTATTCCAAATTTTTCAGATTTAAACGCACCCCTTCGTGATCTATTAAGAAAAAATGTTGAATTTCAATGGACTGAGACTCATTCCAAAATATTAGACAAATTAAAAAATATTTTAAAATCGCATGCAGTCTTGCAAACATTTGACCTCCATTTGCCAACAATAAGCCAGTGGTGTATGCATCGAAAAGTCTCACTGAAACTGAAACTCGGTACGCTCAAATGGAAAAAGAGCTTCTAGCCATTGTTTATGCACGGTTAGATATTTAGGACACATCTTCACTGGGGGTACTATCTCACCTGATCCTGCCTGGATTGAAGCAATGCTCGAAATTAAGAACCCAAAGGATAAAAAGGAGCTGGAAAAAATTATCGGGACATTTAACTACTTGCGTACTTTTATTCCAAATTTTTCAGAATTAAACGCACCCCTTCGTGATGTATTAAGAAAAAATGTTGAATTTCAATGGACTGAGACTCATTCCAAAATATTAGACAAATTAAAAAATATTTTAAAATCGCATGCAGTCTTGCAAACATTTGACCTCCATTTGCCAACAATAAGCCAGTGGTGTATGCATCGAAAAGTCTCACTGAAACTGAAACTCGGTACGCTCAAATGGAAAAAGAGCTTCTAGCCATTGTTTATGCATGTGAGAAGTTTAATCGATATATATATGGGCGCAAAGTTATTGTGCATAGTGACCACAAGCCGTTGGTATCCATTATGAAGAAGGAGATCAATCAAATTCACTCACATAGATTACCGCGCATGAAACTTAAGTTAGCTAGATATCAGCTTAGTGTTATATATGTGCCTGGTAAATTTTTGCATGTTGCCGATCTTTTATCGAGAAATTCAACGCATGATGAAAGTATTGATACTGAAGGTTCTCTAAAAGAACTAATTCACAGCATAAGCATGAGCGACTCAAAGAAACAACTACTCGTATTTCAAGACAAGACAAAAACAGACGAAACGTTACAGAACTTATTAAAAATTTATAAGGAAGGTTGGCCAATGAGCAAAGACAAATTAAGCGATGATGTGAAACCCTTTTGGCAGTTTAAAGACAGAATTTACGAGGAAGATAACTTATTATTCTTTGATGATCGCGTGATAGTACTTCAGGAATTGGTTGAAGAAATGTTGATAATTTTGCATGAATCACATGTGGGCATAACCCGTACAATTAATAGGGCAAAAGAGATTATGTATTGGCGTCATATGAATGACGACATTCAGAAATTCATTGCAAAATGTCAAATTTGTGAGAAATATAGGTCGCAAAACAAAAAGCACGAATTCAGACCTCACGCAATACCAGCTCTACCATATCAGAAAATCGGAGTAGATATATTAGAATTTCGAGGCAAACCTTATTTTGTAGCTATTGACTACTACTCAAAATGGATAGAATTATTTAAAATCCAAGATAAGAGTGCAACTAGCGTGATCAAGGTCTTAAAGAAAATCTTCTCTACTCACGGTATACCCAAGACAATAATTTCTGATAACCAGCCTTTTAATTCTTTTGTGATGAGAAGTTTTGCCTCAGATATGAATTTCGATTTTATATACACTAGTCCACGATTCTCCCAATCGAACGGATTAGACGAGAAAGCAGTCCGTATTGTAAAAAATATGCTTAAAAGGATCAAAAGCGAAGAAAATCTAGAGTAAGCCTTGTTAGATTATAAGTCCATACCAATTCCAGGTATAGGTTTATCCCCGGCAGAACTGTTAAAACTCAGGAGTAGACCCCCGATTCATGAAAAACAATAGAAACAAATCACATGTAGTAATATACCTAGCCTTTTAGAACACAAACAGAATCGAATGGTGAAGCTTAATCGCCCAAGAAAGGAACTCGACCTAGGAAAAGGGGACAACGTGGTGTATAGAAATAACGACAAATGGGAACCGGGGCGCATAATCGCTCAGCATAATACACACACCTCGATCTTATTGGTTAAAAAATGAGAATAATAATATAATCCGACGCAATACAACCCACCTAAGGATGTCTTTGCATGAGCCTCAGGCCAAATTACCCTGTGGAGAAATATTCAATGAAAGGCTCTCTCCAAGAACTCAACAAAATTGTAATGCTAACGACCAACCCACTATCCGATCTGAAACTAATAAAGTTGATAATAATGATAACGAACAGAGGCAAGAAGTAACGCAGTCGACATACACTACTCGATATGGTCGCTTGGTAAGAAAGCCAGAGTTTTTCCAAGCCACAATGAAGTGATGGAATTAACATACCCAGATATAACAAATAAAAAAAAAAAAAAAAAAAACTAAGGATAGAGGATGATGTATAGATGCTGGCAACACCGTGACTGGTCTCCTCTCCCTAACTCAGTGTGGAAGGAAGTCAAGCAGTCGTATTGTGACCGCGGTCGAATAAAGTTGTAAAAGCTGTAAAGAAGTTGATATAATAAATAAAGAAAACAGTAAAGTGACATTTAACAAATACATCATGCACAAGCGAAACTCGCTCACTTTGCCTCAAACGCGACTAACTTCATATTTTACCAAATAACGACATTTATAATACTCAAACTTTTTTGACATTTACACCTTATTCTTGGTCATTTTCTGTGCAACAAAAACTGAGTTTTACAAATTTGGGAAGACAAAGTGGCCAAACTTCTCTAGATATTCGGGAATTAATCTTTCGAGATATATCGCGAGAAATATCGCGTATTGTAAATTCGAGAAATATCGCGTATTGTAAATAAAGGCTATGCAACTGTTCGTGGCATAATAAAACGTTATGTGATAACTGGAAAAGTGACGAATATAGAAAAACATACTCACAATAAAATTTTAGTAAAACGGCAAAAAGGGTATTTGGTATGCGAAATAACAAAAAAACTTTCTTAGTGCGCCAAAGCTTGCCGCTATTGGTGAAAAAGATTTGAGGAAATAAGCCAGTATTGCTACGATAAGAAACATTCTTCATAAAGTAAATTTCAATGGAAGGAAAAGTAGAAAAGACCCATTCATCAGCAAAGCAAGCAGAAGCAGAAGAGGTGTCAATTCGCTAAATAATATATGCATGAGGACTTCTCTTTCTGGAAAGACGTTTTGTTCACTGATGAAAGCAAATTTAATTTATGCTCATCAGACGGTAATCCATACGTTTGGAGGAAACCTGGCGAAGAGTTTCGTTCCAAAAATGTGCGGCTTACCCTAAAACATGGAGGTGGGTCTGGAGTGTCATGGATGGTTTGGGGTCCATTCTCGGCTGTTGGTCCAGGCACACTTCACTTTATTGAGTGAAATATAGACTTATATTTAGATATTTTATAACAAAATATTCGACAATGGAAGACAAAACTCGCGCTTGGGAACAATTGGCGGTTATTTCAAGAAAATGATCCCAAACACAAGGCATAAAAAGTTCTTATTTGGCTTTTGTACAATTGTCCCCATGTTATTCAAACTCCACCTCAAAGTCCGAATAATATCCTATAGAGAATTTATGGGAAATTCAAACAAAAAAACATAAAACTAAATTTTCAAATAAAAATGAGCTTAAGAGGTTGTTATTAGATGAGTGGCATAAAATCGAGTCTACATATTGCAAACGAATGGTCCAATCGATGGCGTCTAGGTTGAAAATCTATATATATGTATATAAAAAATAGTTGCAAGTTTTGGTGTGACTTTATAACTCACGAACGGCCCAACCGAATTTGATCAAATTTTCAGGGTTCGTATGTATGGTCGTGTAGATGGTTTATGTAAAGTTTGAAAAAAATCGCATTCGTGAGTTATGACTTTCAATAACAACATTTGATTTTGCCCATATAAAAAAAAGAAACAAATGGAATTGGCAGCTCTTAATTATGATAGCACAATTAATTACAGTATGCATTCTAATATTGGCCAAATAAATAAAAAAGGTGTGCATTGAAATGCATTCAAATTTATGAACGAAACGCGTGGCATGGGCTGTGCTGGTGTGAAAGTTATATTGCTTGTATTAGAACCTCCACCAGATAATTTGCATTCATTAACTTATGGCAATTCACCAACGTCAAAGCATTTCTTAACAAATATTCAAAAGTACAATTCATACCTACTTCCAAATGACATATTTTAGAGCTAGAAATATTATAAGAGATGGATTTATGCTGTCGTTTAAGGTAATTATATCGAATAGAGTAAATGATATTAAATTTGATTTATGTTCCGGCCCTCTATTTGATGTCTTCAAAAATTCATATTCGTCATCCAAATGTATTTCAAAAATATAACAGATTCAAGGTCAGATATATCATAGAGCTGGGTCATCGTTGCCATTCCCAGATGCTGATCATCAGTTGTTGCAAATATTCACAAATGAAAACAGTCAATTGAATCAGTGTTGTGCAATTGCTTCAAATACAAGAAGAGAAATCGTGAGCGAGCTGCAAAAGATTTTTCCATCAGCACAAAGAAATTGTTCAATGGCCAAACTTTTGCAAGAAGCAGCAATTATTCGATGGGATGAATGTCCGATGGCCCATAAAAAATCTTTGGAAGCATGAAATCGAACATTACAGGATCTACGTGGAAATCAACAGTTGTTCGGCGGTGCATTAATATTGCTATCTGGTGATTTTCGGCAAACGTTGTCCGTCATTCCCAGATCAACCCCAGTTGATGAGATTAATGCATGTTTGAAAAGTTCGTTTCGTTGGGGAAATATGTATACAGAAGTTATCGTTTGACATAAATATGCGTGTGCGTCTTCAAAATGATCCATTAGCACGTGAGTTTTTCAAGAAATTGCAGCAGGTTGGTGATAGCAAAATTGTAAGTGATTTAAATGGCTTTATCACGTTACCAAATAACTTTTGCACAATTTTAACATCAAAATAAGGACTAATTGATCGCGTTTTTCTAAACATTGTTCAGAACTATAAAAATTATGTTTGGTTAAGATAACGCGGAATTTTAGCACCAAAAAAAATAAAATTTTAATGACATCAATTTTCAGATTCAACAGAAATTGCCAGGTGATTTGGTAAAAAACAAATCAATTGATACCGCTACGAATAAAAAAGACGCGGTAAATTATCCGATTGAATTTTTGAATTCTTTGGAACCTTCCGGTATGCCACACATTAAAAGTTGGTTCATCGAACATACTTCTTCAAATAGAAAAAAATTAAAGAAACCAATGAATTTGATTCAATGTTAATATTCATGCGTAGCGAAGCACGCCGGGATCCTCCAGAAAGATATATGATTTTGATTTTTAACTATTATTGAACTTATTTCATTTTCAGTACTCTTCGTAAAAAACTGAATTGATTCTGAGGCGGAAAGAAGTTCGCCAAGTCAGCTAGTGATGTATAAAAATAAAGGACTTTACACAAAATAACCGAAGATAGAAAAGACTGAATATACATGAAATGCTGAAACAAAAGAAAGTGAGCGAGTTTCGCTTGTGCATAGTTTTGGAAGTTAAAGTTTTATTTATAAAATAACTCTTGTTTTTGTTTATGGATAGTTTTTCTTTTCTCTCTTTTGAATAAGAAATTGAATTTGTAAAAAAATATATTCAATACTTTTTTTTTCATCTGCTGCCAAGTTAGCGAGTATGGCTTGGAGCCGCTCTACCACAATAAAAATACAATAGTAAAATTAGAATTGAGAACTGCAATTAAAATCCATTTTTTTAAACAAATTGTACAATACAAAAGGCGACTTTTTCTAATGCAAACTTACCAGAAATTATTTTTGTTTAGCATAAAAAACAGCTTCATCTTTATATCAATAATATTATGATTTCAAGAAAATAAAACAAAAAACAGTTGACTTTTAAATTTGGCACTATTTAATTATTAAAATAATTTATGAATTCGGAGAAAACTTGATATTTAAACATTGAAGTAAAAAAGAGTATATTAAGTAAAAGGTATATGGGAGAAAGTTTCAGAATAATAATATCATTATTTTTAGTTAGTTAAAAGGTAAAAAGGTAAAACAGTATATTCACTAGCTTTTTAATTTATATGTATATGGCATCATTTTATGTTTTGAATTTCAGTTTTATCTAACGTTGTTTATGGCATTTTTCGTCCTTATTATAAGAAAAGACGTATATATGTATATAATATACGCATATAATATAAGAACGGTAAATACTTCTTATCCTTAATGTCTTGCTAATAGAAAGTATGGACTGTCGGTACTCAATGCCATTGATGCGACATCGACCCAGACCAAGAGAAGTGATCCATTTCTTCTTTATTTATTTATATTTTATCTAGCTGCATAAGCCACCGAAATTGTACGCGTTTATCGGGAGCAAACCCCTGTAGTATACTTATTGTACAGTTATATCTAAAAAAAACGTATACTTAAAGCTATACCTTTCGATGTTTCTCTGTTTTAATTTAACTTAGGTATTTGATTCAATTTAAGAAAATTATTTTTAATCTGTAGTCATTCCACTTTGTATGAAGTGTGGAAGACTAACGTCACCATTGATGTTTCCGATATTTATCATTGTATGTATATTAAGTTGTCAATAAAAAAATAACATAAAAATTGCAAAAGTATATAACATTTTTATTTGGGTTGCTAAATTAATGGTTGCCATTTAATTTTTAAAAATTATTTCCCGTAAATGTTTACCATGACTATGTTTTATCTGATCCATATGTAAAGTCTGATTTTCAGTCTGCTTATCGGGATAATATTCTCATACAGTTTAAAGGTGTCAAATCATACGATATAGCCGGCCAATTCACTGGTAAGAACCCCATGTCGAGCCGGTTCAGCTCGTGCATTTTGATAAAATAGTCGAAGTGTGCTGTAAACAGTATTTTGAATGTACCATAAGTTTGAATGTACTGCTGAGGTACTGACGTAGAAAATTCTTGAATACATATGAAATCTGTACGATTCGTTATATGAAATAACATGACGTTATACTGCGACAATATATTCACTATCCTCAAATGTTTGCGGATAGCTACTAACTTAATTAATTAAAATGGCACAAAGGGACTTTAATTTTGAAATGGAAAACCTTTTAAGGTGACGTACTGGCTTTGAAATCGGAAATAACCAGCTGTTACCAAACATCAAGAAGTCAAGTGTTCTGCTTCATCTTCTACATGTGCATAAGTAGCAAAACTAACGGTATCAATCGAAGGCTCGTAAGATAGACTAGAAAGAAGTCCTATGAAGCCATATTGACGATTCAAAGAGCGACAATGCACTCACACATCTTTTTAGTCGATCCACGGAAGGCATTAAGGCAGTGTCTCTCCTTTACCCAGGTTTTAGTTTTTTAAAGCGGTTACTCATATATGGCTTTCAACACATATTTGCTTCGAGAATCTGTTGCAGTACTATTTGAGAACTTCTACAAAAAAAAAATTAATTAATTACTGCATTTAAAATATTAATTTGTAGATTAGCATTTAAATAAGCAAACAAACGTTCAACTTCCAAGGCATTTATTAGTTCCCTTTAATATATTGTATAAACAACTCGCTTATGTCATCGTTTTTTAAGAGAGCAATCGATCCATTTTTTTACGCTATACGTTTTGAAAAATAATTTTTACTCGGTCCACCGAGAAAGCAAATCAAATTGATCGAATTTTTTTTCATAATCAATAATATAGTTTGGTAATTTGAAGGGATTCGGATTTCAAAAAATTCAGCCCTGATTCAAGAATTCATCAATTGCGATTAGCTATTATGAGCCTAGTACTTTCGGAGAAACAGTAAATGCATTTACGCAGATGTATGCGCATATAAAGAATAGAGATGTTTCCGAAATACCGTAGCGAATTTTACCCTGCTTTTGTTTAGGCACGCAACTAAATCTCAGAGCTGTAACATTGCCCACATGATTAGATATGTATTATTGCACCAAGAATCCAACGATTTCTTATAACCCCATATAAAACACGTGTCAGGGGTTTTGCGTTCATTCTATGTTCCCGTTTATATAACGTAGAGTGAAGAAGAATATACAACGACGAACTCTACGGGCTGTACAGCGAAATCGGCCTAATGCGACGTCTCCGGATCCAACGCCTAAGAAGGCTAGGCCATGAAGAGCGAATGAACAACACAGCTCCGGCTGGAAGAGTCTTCGAATCCAACCGTAAGGAACAACGCAGTAGAAGATGACCGAATCTAAGGTAACGCACACAGGTGTAAGGGAAACTTAACCAACTGGGAATGCAACATTGGAAACAACAGTAAATTTTGTACCAGCTGGAGACGCATGTTGGTTGAGGCCCAGACTCACACCGGATTTTAGCGGTCCTCACTTCGTGTAATATCTTTTCGTTGACATCTTTCGACGAGGTTTTAATTTCACCCATAACTTCGCTTACAGTAAATTTTTTGAAAACCATTTGGTTGCGAACTTTAAGGGAATATTTTTTCTATATTTCAGTTTTTGTTTGAATGCGATTGTTCTTTCAGAGCACTTTCGTCCAGAGCAATTTGTAATTTCAGGTTTTTTTTGGAAACCTTAAATCGCTCCCATGAAAAATGTGAAAAATAGATTTTAGCTGTTTTTTTCTTGCGACCCTAGATATGTATTACGTGTTAAATACGATTTTTCACGGTAATAATTAATCGATTTTCCTTATTCGGGAAAATTTACCAACCTGTTCGCGGTAATTATTGTTATAAAAAAAAAAAAGTTGCCTTCTTAAAACACAACAACCTCGTTTTTTATTATGCTTTCAATTAATTCAACAGTACAAAAAAGCTAATATGAAAGAAAAAGGATCAGAACGTGTGGAAGAGGAACAGTGTAGCAGATTACTCAGGTGCTGTCAATATTAACTCATGTCGTCGCTTACAACTCGGCCTTTCCTGCAATGTGCTCGTCCTCGACCGTGCGCCAGAAGCCTCGCTGTCCGCTTCCATGATACCTTCTAGATCAGCTGATGCTCTACACCACGGTTCATTTTGTCTGAAGCGTATACCGAAAAGAATTTACGATTTGTGTAAGCAGTTCCTTCGATACTCTCAACCAGATATCGATCATTGCCCAAAACTTTTGTCACTACGAATGATCCACGGTATTTTGGCTCTAACTTTCGTGAAATCCCAGTTGTGGACGGTTCATGTTCCAGAACGATTAGGTCATTCTCTGAATACTTCCTTGTCCCGACGTGTTTTCTGTCGTATCGCTCTTTCCACTTTATTCGTTTCTCGTTCAGGTTATTTAAAACTTGTTGGCATTTATCAATTGAGAGTGGATCATCCGCATCGCCCGGGGAAGTCTTCACGTTTTGGTAACGAACATCATCCAACTGCATAGCATGAATTAAATGATTCTTCGTGACATCTGTTTTATAATTTTCGAAACAAGAAAGGAAAAAAAAAATATCAAACAAAAGTATTTTTTTGGATTCGAAAAGGATTTAACAATTTATTTTTGGTGATGTTACCCGTGCAGCGATCGTCATCCAAGTGACCAGAAAATCACTCAGCAACATCCCATCAAACCACACACGCATGCTCACGAAAATCAATACCGAAATGCATGACGAGAGATGGGAACGACAAATACGCGAGTGGTTCAATGGGAGGCACTGTGAGAATATTTTGGGCCTCTCTGCAAATGCATCGAGATGCATGTACAGAGAGTCACAATGTACTTTTACAATAAACACAGTATAGAAAAATAATAGAAATCCAAGCAAAAATTTAAATATTCCTAAACAACATCCTTTAATTGAAAATTGAAAACTAGATTGTTCGGGCTAAATCCAGTGGTTTTATTCTTATGTGAGTTGATAGCCCACTGAATAGTTGAGAGGTTGTTGTCTCAGCTCGTTTCATTTCCACTTGTGGTACGCAAACTTGCCTATAAGGTGCAATTAAACCGTTCAGCCTGCCCGTTAGCCCTTGGAGTGCGTCCAGCTGTTTTCACATGTTGAATATGATATTGGTCACAGAACTTTTCAAATAGTTTCGAGGTGAATGCCGTACCTCGATCTGTTACAAGCTGACTAGGCAATCCGAAGTAAGTTGTCATATTATTTATTGTATTTAAAACCGGAATAGTTTTCGTATTCCGAACCGCCTTAATGATTACATATTTGCTGAATGCGTCGACAATGACTAAGATGTATTGGTTACTACGTTTGCTTTGGATGAACGGCCCAAGATGATCCATATGCATTGTGTGGAAAGGAATAGGTGTTATATTGCCCAGATGCATTTGTACATCAGTTTTTCCACCGCTCAGATTTTCGAATTCCTCCCAAAACAGCATGAACATCTTTCACCAACGGGTCCTGTAACTGAATTGTAAGAAGCCATTCGCCCTCGGCTTCAATAATGTTAAAGATGAAACCACGTGCAGCATTCGTTGTCCTGCTCGATGGTAGAATTCGCAATTATATTCGGCTAATTTTAGCCTCCAGCGTGCGATGCGTGGACTTAACTCCTTTTTTGCCTTTGTAGTTGTTATTGCATGACAGTCCGTCGCCACTCTAAACGGCTTTCCAAGCAAATAAACACGGAAACGTTCAAGTGACTCCACCACAGCTAAAACTTCCAGTTCGAAATTTGGATATTTTTGTTCAATATCAGTACACGAAAGACTGAAGTAAAATACCGGTTTCCAGACCTTTCCATCCGCCGACTGTAATAAGATACCAGCAAGACCCACATGACTGGCATCGGTGTGAACCTCGTGCTGGGACTCGTACAGATATAACGTTAAAAGAGGCTCACTAGTCAATTTCATTTTTAATTCCTCAAAAGCAACCTATTGCTTTTCCATCCATTGAAATGGCTGATTTTTCCGTAATAATGTAGTTAGGGGTTCGGTAATCATTGAATACTTTGGGACGTACTTGCGAAAAAAAACCGGTGAGTCCCAGAAATCTTCTTACTTCCGTCACGTTACGAGGGGTCATAAAATTGTTAATGGCGTCAGTCTTCCGACGTCCAGGTGTTATTTTTCCGGCTTTAATTCGATGTCCCAACAAATCAATCTCGGTAGACAGGAATACACACTTATCTAGACGTAGAGTAAGTCCATAAAATTCCACAATGTTCAAAAAGCTTTCTAGATAAACCAGCCCCACTTCGATAGTCACGCTCGCGATGACGAGGTCGTGCATGTAACACACGATATTGTCATTCTTCTTTTCGGAAAGTAGATGGTTCATTGTCTTTTGGATGACTGCTGGAACGTTGACAAGGCCAAATGGCTTCCTATTGTACTCGAAATGCCCTTCGGTGGTGACGAAAGCAGTACATTTTTGTGATTCTTCTTCCACTTCAATTTGGTGATAACCCATTCTTAGATCAAGTCTAGTAAAATAATTTTTACCAGATAATCGTTCGAGTAATTCGTCCACGTACGGCATTGGGAATGGCTCTTTGACAGTCACCTTATTGAGAAGTCGATAATCAACACATAGGCGTTTCTCGTTGTTTGCTTTTTCAACCAACAAAACTGGTGATGCATACTCTGAAGAAGATGGACGTACAGTGTTGTTTTCTAACAAATTATTTATAATCTCTCTAACAATTTCTCGTTTAGAAAAAGGAATTCGGTACGGCTTTTGGTTAACAGGAGTAGTCGTCGTTGTTTTTATTGCCATCTTTACTGTGGAACACTTTCCTAAGCCTTCGACGCTTTTCGAGAAATAGTTCGGATGTTTGGCAAGTACCTCGTGTAATTTCTGCTCTGGTTCAGCTGACAGAATAGTATTCGTTTCTTCAATCCAGCAATCAGCTCCTTCAATGATCAGAAATTTTTGCCCTGGCAGAGTACATCACGTCCCAAAAGAATGTCATTGGAGATGAACTCTTCGTTGACCATCAGAAGTTCCACGCGGTATGGTCTTTTGTCGATTTCGATGACCTTCTCAACCTTGAAGTCAGAATTATATTCGCCGCCGCAAAACCTTGCAACGTGACGCAGCATGGGATTTTCGTTTCCTCGTTTGTGACAAAGGACTTCTTAACAAGAGAATATGCATTCCCTGGGTCAAAGAAAGCAATCGCTTCACTTCCATCTACCGTGACCCCTTTCAGAACTGCTTCGTTGTTCTGCAAGATGTTATCGTTCGTTGTCCTATCGCCATCCGTTTCGTTGCAGACGTTTGTTGTTGACAACTCAGTCAAACCCGTTCCTGCGGTAATTTTGTGAACGTTTGGTTGTGTTTTCGTCGTTGCACCTTGTGTTTTAATTTCCTTTTTATAAGAACAATCTCCAGTTGAATGACCAGTACGGACAACGTCTTGAGATATGTCTTTCCCTCGAGCAATTAAAACACACAATCTTTTTGGCAGCATTCGTGTTCATGTTTGATGGTTTAAACTCACCTGATTTCCGAGGGACGTATGTGCTCGTCTCTCGGTTCCCTTTTTGAAGACGATCCAGATTTCCCATATACCGTAACACTGCTGTAAGAACCTCGTTGCAAGTAGTGAACGTCATCAGCGAGAGATTTGATTTTAAACTTTCATCTCCGATACCACGTATCAAATAATTGATTATGCTGGCTTTCGAAAACTCCCCTCTGCGACAAACTGCAAGCATTTTGTAGAAGTAGTCTTCAAACGAATCGGTAATTTGCAATTTCAAAACAGAAGCTTCTAGATGAACATCTGCCATGTCAAAGTCGCTTGGAAAATCTCTGCGAAATACCTCGGTAAATGCGATCCAGGTTGGAAAGATGAATGATTGACCCTCAGCCCAAATTTTCGGCTGCCCTCTTAGATTTGTCAAAACACGGAATATCGCCGTCTTATCACTCCACTGATATGTTGTTTTGAGCGACGTATATATTGCGGCGACGGTAAGGAGGAAGGAGATGTAGGATCGAAGACTGGTATTATATCGATCGCCTCTCTGACGTTGTTCTCTTTACTGCGGATCGTGGATGGTATCGGAATTTGTTCTCGTCCCATGTTGGTGTTCTCCGGCATTGGGACTGGTGAAGACAACGGGAAACATCTGATACAGAGGCGTATGAGATGTTGTATGCCATTGGTTCGTTGTTTGAGGGATGACTGTTTGAATTCAGACTTCTTGCGAAACTATTGTATGAATACGTGGAATTATACTCCGCAGTGGTGCGTGGCATTGTCAAGACGGTAGGAGCCCATACCTTCATGTCCTCCATGCGTGCATGTAGACAGCGTATTTCATCTTCAAGCTTTCGTATATGTTTCTCTTTCTCCTCTTGATGTTGCTGATGATACGTTTTTAGTGTCTGAATTAATTCCATCTTTTTTCCTTGGGAAGTAAGTCCTAATTCTTTGCGTCGTCGTTTTAGCTGCTCTGCGTTCAGATCGTTGAAATCCATGTTGTTCTTTTTTTTTTTTTTAGTTGCTGATTCCACTTCTGAAAATTGTGGGACCACAACAACCTCGTTTTTTATTACGTTTTCAATTAATTCAACAGTACAAAAAAGCAAGCTAATATGAAAGAAAAAGGAACAGAACGCGTGAAAGAGCAACAGTGTAGCAGATTACTCAGGTGCTGCCAATATTAACTCATATCATCGCTTACATTATAAATCGATTTCTCTTTTGATTTTCCACTTGCTTAAATGTTTTTTTTTATCTTTATTTTTTTATTAAATTGTTCACATTATTATCATTGAAAATCTAAAAGAAAAGTGTAAACCGAATGGCCGCACTTCCCAGTTAGTTGGTCGGATTAGAACTGGGCTTCTACAATAACTACAAATCCGAAATTAAACTATAAGAATGTTATCTTAGCAAAATTGTATTTTTTCTGCGTGTAAGTATTTATAATAATAAAGTGATGTGTTTTTTTTTGTGGGAGAGAAATACACTGTTTTACAAAAATTCATATTTCACTTGAATCAAATGAAATATGAATGCATTACTAATGAGAAAGGAAAAGGGTGTATCAATTGTGGATAGGTTTTGCTACCGTTATGGTTTTTGAAATACGGTTGGATAAAAAAAAGGGGTGTGGGGAATACCGGGTTTATGATTGAGGATGACGTTTAAGACCTAACCTCATGTTATTTTCAGTTTCAATGATATCCCCCTATAGGGAATATATAACATATTCCTATTTAACGATTGACCATCTGCGTGAATAGTATACATAGGTAGTAGACTCTCTCTGTCTCCTAGTCAATTTTCTTTTGCTGTCATTTAATAGACGACTTTTCCTTTCTTCATTTTTTTTTCATTAATATGGGTTAAGGAATTTTTTCGGCACAAGCAGAAAAATGAGAATTACAATTTTCCTTAAGAAAATACAAAATCCTTATAAAACAACATATTGATAATGTTGGTAACACAAAGAAATTGAGTAATGTGAAATATGAAATAATTGTTAAGTAAGTTTTTTAAAGTACAGTTTGAAAAATATAGCAAAACTATGTCAGAAAATGTTAACTTTAGACTATAAATGAAATACACAGTTGTCTTTCCGCACAGATTTATTAACTGAACATGGTAAACGATGTGTAGTCAGCGCATATGTATGCACATAAAACTAGATCAATATATTATATACATTTACTTTCAACAGTACCTACTGTTGAATAATAATTATACTCAAATTAAATCAAATATATACATTTATTTAGCCAAATTGTCCACCTGAACTATCAGTCAGTTCACCGTAGACTAACTTATGTACATTACGTTTTTATTTCACATGTAAATTAATCGAGTTTGAGTGTGGGAACAGACAATACTGTCACGCGAAATCCGATATTCTTGGCGACCTAGTAAAGTATGTTCGCACACTTAGTGCCAGTTCTGTGGAATGCGTGAAAAGTATAATACAATGCAAATCTTAACATACTCCCCTTCTTAGAGCTAACAGTTGAATAAAAAACATAATAATAATCATCATAATAAAAAAAAAAAACAGTGATCTAGACATTCACTTGGAAACGAAAAGGTTTGAGAGCCAACTTAGACTTCCGTCGTTGATGACAGCAATATGTGACAACTACCGCAATCATGTCAGCCAGCAATAAGAAGCTTAATCCGTAAGGGTGATAATCATGCCAGTTGGTTTTTTTCCGGTAGATCCTCGGACTACTGTATTACTGATTTGATCCTTTAATTTAACAAAGTCCATTCCATCAATGTCATGTAGTTGCGGCAGGTCACTGGTACTTCGTTTTGAAGGTGTTAGGACCCAAGGGCTTATGTTGGTGTTTGGAATAAATAAGTTCTTGATGATGACAGTATTATTGTGCTCCAATATTTTCCTTTATTATTTTCTTAATTTTAATTCATTTTTATTATTAATTTCATAAAACGCGTTAGACAAAAAAACTAATTCATAAATAACTTACTGGCCCTATACGGACACTCTAAAGTAAACAGAAAATATTAAATTATACCTTTCGGCCTTATAACAAAAAATATAATAATTAAAATAATTGAAAAAAAAATTTTTCTTTTATATGAAGGTTTTCTTCTTGGTTTTCCTTCCAATTTTTGAAATGATTTTTTAATTTCTCTGTAAAATGTGCAATAACAAGAATTCTGTAAAATAGTTGTATACGAAATAAAAAATATACATATTAAGCTATGAGAATATTTGTTTTATAAGAATATATATATATATATATATATATATATATATATATATATAAACGTCTTTTTAAGTTATATACAATATATAACTTAAAAAAGACGTTCCGATCGATTTCAAAAAAAACTTTATTTTCCAAACAAGATGTGTCGCCGTTACATTCAGAATAATAACTAACTCGGTGGAGTTCATCCACACTCTTATATCTATCGACCACTTTGCATTCTCAGTTTAACAGGTCACCATGGGACCACGTGAGCTGCTTTTTCAGCTTTTTCGGTAATTTGACGCGTCCGGTAAGTGATATGCACTGCTTCGGAAAATAAAGGAAAATGAAAATAATAAAGGAAAATAATGCAAGAATACAAAAATGACACAGGTGATTGCACCCGTGCATTACTTGGAAGATTACTTAACAGATTGATGCTTTGAAGAAGGTGTAGGTATGTAATCGAATGCTATGGGTGATTGCACCTGTGCATTATTTAGAAAACATAGACTGGCGCGTGGAGGAATGTGTAGAATATGTAACCTATATATATATAAGTTAACAGAAAATCGATCTTTCTGTATTGCACGCGCAATTCATTGACACGACCCAACGCACCTAACGACCAAACACCTGAGTAAAATAAATAATTAATAGTAAAAAAATCTTTCTTTAAATTTTATATTGGAATATTAGGAATTAGTTTTATTCATTATTTCAATAATTCAATTGTTAATAACTATTAGATAGTTTCCGCTTACTTTTATTTTTATATCATCACAATTATTGATCATCTCTTGATTTTGTAAATTTTTACTATCATCATTTCCTTTATTTCTATTAATTCATTTCGCTTTGTTTTACAATTTTTGCTTACAATACAGCTTTTAAGAGGTTTAAGATCTTTCACATATTGAAGATTATCTAGGGATTCATATTTTGTGTTATTTAGTTCAAAAAATAATGGTCTTCTTCTTCTATTTCTGTTTTATTGACTGTCGGTGTTGCTATTAATAATTTTATGTCTACTTGCTGGTGTCTATCTGGTATTTTTATTGCTAATACTAAGGTACCTACACTCTATTTAAGTAGTCCTACTTTTACATTTCTCAGTTTGTAGAAGTCAAGTCCCGTCTCGTTTATCTCTTCTGTCGTCAAAAAACTAGGGTGTATTAACTCGTGTTTAACTAAGGCTATATTATCAATTATTTGGTTTAACTTTTCTTCTCACTTTCTCAATTGTACTAACTGATCTAGTTTGAGCTGTTGTAGGAGAAATCTTCTTTCGTTCTGTTAATTCTACGTATGATCTGCTTAATTCCTTTCTTTCTGATTCTATTGCTGATTTAAGATGGGAAATGCTTTCATTTAGATGTAGGTTGATTTCTATTTGTTGATTAAGATGGCTTGCTACATTTTCCTGATTTTCTTCTACTACCTTGAGGTGATCTGTTATTTCTTGCCTGTCATTGTCGTCCATCTTCCCAAACAACCATTTTTGTCCTGTCCCTATAACGTTGACTAGTCCTCTTTTTTGTCTTTTTTCTTGTTCTATGGCATAAAGTATTCCTACTTGCCGTTTTATAATTGGTCTATTTTAAGTTTTCTGGTATTTTCTACAAACGTGTTAATAATCTGCCCTATTTCTTTGATGTTAATAATGTGTAATATATAGTCTGTTCAGTGACGCTGTTCTGGATTGTTTTGGACAGAAAAGTACAACTTTTGCTGTTCAGTGACAAAAATGTATGTCCGAAAGTGTTCTGATTTGTGTTCAGTGACGGTTTTCCCGACACTTCAGAACACGATTTTCTGCACCTACTCTGGAGTCAGAACAGATTCGTGAAAAGTGTCAAAAGCAGCTGTCAGCTAAAGTTCACGCTAAAACATACATATCATCACTGAAAAATGTTGTTGACGAGTCACTAATCACAGTAATTTCACTATTAGTGCCCACCACAACTCTTCCCAAGCATTTTTATGTGAATTCACTTTTGTTTATTATTTAATTCTAACACATGTTTATTACAATATGACATACAAGATGTTTTTCGCTTTTTGACAACTAACATACGGCTGTACTTTTCTGTTCTAACTTGATCTGACAGTTTTCACGAATCTGTGCTGTGCTGTCCTGTTCTGATCTGATATTTTCGTCACTGAACAGACTAATAGTCTTGGTGTTTTGAATTAATTCAGTCTGTCCCATGTTAATTATGGTATATCCGTTTCTTGTTGTCAATTGGTCAATTGTCAATGTCGGTAGGGTCTGTGCTGTCATTGTCGTGAGTATCAGATACACTGATACCGCAAATAAGCGTGGTCTTTTAATGTTTATCGGATGTTCTCTGTCCATTTTTTTAATCCTGTATTTAGGTTCGTTTTGGTAGTAATTCCTTTTGTAGTTCTTGACTGGTATGATCTCTCTTGTTTCTTTATATTCTTCCCTATTCTGATTTAGTTTCTGGGTTATTTTCTCTTTTCCTAACTGTACCTGCCTTACTAGAGTAGATGCGTCTGCATACATTGCTTCGTCTGTAGACATTTTTAAAGTGGAATGATACCTATTGTTATAATTACTAACTGTGAACTTTCTGAATAAGGGATAAATCTGAATTTCTCATGGTAACTGGTTTTTCTTGTAATATGGGGTGGAACCTTTATATATGTATCTCTGTTTCCTGTATGTGTGTTGGGTTTGGTAAAAGGTAATTCGACTTTTTGCTCGTTTAGAAATTCCTTAAAATTTTCTGATTTAAGCTCGTTGTTCGTTATTATTTTTGTTGGTTTGCCAAACTTCGAAAAATTTTCCTCCAGTACCTCTATCTTCTTAGTCCAGTTTTTATTGGGTAAATAGTAAGCGTATGCTTTCTTAGTAAGTTTGTCTATTAGCGTGAAGAATGGGTGTTAAATGAAATAGTAAATATCCATGCGAAGAGTCTCATTGGGCCTACGAGGCGTCTCGCTTATTTCGTACTTAAGTTTGATTGGATTTCGTTCGTATTTCGTTTCTAGGCATACTTTACAGTTGTTAATAATTTTGTGATTTCTTTAACTAATTTTGGGTAGTAAATTTTGTTCTTAAAATTATGATATGTTTCTATTATTCCACTGTGCATACTTTCCTTTGTGTGATATAGCGAGATTTTTTTATGGGCTTCCTCTAAAGTTCTAATTTCTCTGGCTCTTTGAGTTTTTTTTATAAATTTTATTTTACTATCGTGGTTGAACAATTCTATTAGCCGCTGTTGAATTTTATTGAACTCGGGGTATGATAGTTCGGTGTATATCCCGGTCAGAAATGGTTTTATGTATCTTTTTAGTAAGTGTGTCCAATTTTCTTTATATCTAGTCATATCAACAATTATTATTCTTCTATTGTGAAGAATTTCTATCTGCTTGTCGGCATCATTGACTAGTATTAATTGTGTTTTATATTTATTAACTATGGTTTCTTTTATGAAGATTTTGGTATGTGGTCTAGTAATTGCTGTTCCTGCGAGTGAGTCGTAGCGTTATCGGATAGGTTATTTACGGTTTGGGTGTTGGTTGGCAGAATGTAGGGGTATTTTAGTGCCGTTATTTAGTACGAGACACCTATTATCAAAATCAAGAGTTTGGACGATTTTCATAAGTATGTCCATACCAATAAGGACATCATAGGGTTTGTCTCCTAAATTTCTTTTGTACCATTTGATGGCACCGCTTGGGTTGTAATTGAATTCTTTTGGTATGTTTGTTGCTATTCTTTCTACTATCTCCGTTGTTACATTATTTATCGTCTGTAAACGCATTCTTATTTTGTCAATCAACTTATATTTACTACAGTCTACCTTGTCGGAATTTATTATACTCATTGTTGAACCCGTGTCGATTAGTGCTTTAAGCTTAATGTCGTCGATAGTTAAGTCAGTGAATATTTGGTCTCCGAGGCCTAGTTTATAAGAAAATCTGTTTCGATGTCATGAATTTCCTCGTGACTAGTTGGATCAATCGTCTGATTCGAGATCTGTCCGACAGACATTGGTGTTGGGTATTGGGCTGCATTTCGGATTTGTCCTGAAGGGTTAAAAGTCTGGTGCCCTACATGATTTTGATTTTGGTGGGGGCGTAACTTAACGCTAAGAGGTAACTTAACACTAAGGGGGAAGAATTGGGGTCAAGGGAGGTGATTAAGAAGGGGGAGTTTTAAACGGGGGGTACTGAGATTGAAGTCGAAATGGGGAGTCGAGTTAACACTCCGGAGCATACGCGTAATAGGTTCGTTGGAGCCATATGTGGTACGGGGGTGAATAGATAGAAGAGAGGTGGATTTCGCACGTGGCGAAGGTTGGTGTTAAGGAGAATAGAGTTGTAAAGGGCAGTCAATGGCACCTGTAAGGAGTCGATGAATAAAAAGAATGTCAAATACCCGTCTTTATTCTTCCACGGTGTTCAAGTTGATTAATGTACGGCGGTCATGGTAGGGAGGTAAGATCAAGGGATTGTTCCAGGACATACCTCGAAGGGCGAAACGTAGAAAACGACGTTGAATGCTCTCTATTCTGGAGGTGTGAATACGTTGGTAAGGGGACTACACTTGAGAGGCGTATTCAAGAAGAGGACGAGCGAGGGTTAAGTAGAGGGATCGGGTTACGTAGGGGTCGGAGAATTCCTTAGACCAGCGCTTAATAAAACCGAGTGCTGAGTTGGCTTTATTTATTATGTCACTATAATGAGAAAGAAAATTGAGCTCCTGGTCACATAATATGCCAAGGTCACGGGTAACTTGGACGGTGGGAATGGTTTAATTGTGAAGAAAGTAAAGACAGGGAGGAGATTTGATGCGTTTACGGGAGAAGGTGATTGATTGGCACTTAGAAATGTTGAGTTCCAAACAATTTTTGGAGCAACAGGTGGAGAAACTGTTGAGATCGGATTGGATAAGGAAAGAGTCGTGTGTCGAGGAGACAGTCTTGAAAATGTTGGTGTCATTGGCATATAGAGAGATGTGGGAATGTTTGGTGACCAATTCAGCACCGTTGATGGCAAGGGTGAAGAGAAGTGAACCTAAATGGCTGCCTTGGGGGACACCGGAAGGAGCTAGGAAGGGGCTAGAAAAGGCCCTTTCAATAAAATGGGTTCAAAGCCAAGGACAGACAATTTGGAGAGTATACGATTGTGGGAAATCTTGTCAAAGGCTTTACTGAAATCCGTTGAGATACCGTCAACTTCATTGCCGTTCTCTAACGCAGCAAGGGTGGAAGATATAAATTCGATGAGGTTTGTGGTTGTAGACCTGCATTTGAAGAAGCCGTGTTGTCTGGAGGAGATTAGAGAATTGGAATGAAAACCTAGGTTATCGTACAGAATGCTTTCGAAGATTTTGGTGTGTGACAGTTTGGTAATGGGGCGATAGTTATTAATGTCGTTCTTTTACTTTTTTTGTGAATGGGTGTGATAAAAGGGGTTTTCCAAATTTGGGGAAATTCACCACGAGATAGGGATAGGTTGAAGATTTTAGAGAGGGGTAAAGAGGGTGGAGGAGCATTTTTTTAGCAATATGGAGGGGAGACCGTCAGGACCAGGAATGAATTCATCAGTGAGTTGATTTAGTTTGTTTTCGATGATGTGGGATTCGACAATACGGGGGAGAAATGGACCAAGGGAAGTATTTGATAAGTAGTTGAAATAGGCCGGATCAGATACAAAGGAATCTTCGGCGAAAGATTCTTTGACAAATGTGGCAAAAAGGTTGGCCATGGTGTCGAGATCGTTTGAAGTTTCACTATTTAAGGAGAGGGAGTTTGGGTAGCTATCCGATTTTCTTTTGTAGTTGATAAACTGAAAGAAAGATTTAGGTTCGTTTATAAGGTTGGTTTGCATGTCGGTTAAATAGCTTTGATAAGGAAAGTTGTAAAGCTCGGTGAAATGTAGATAATCACCAAGATAGTTAGAAAAGTCGCAAAGTGAGTGAGTACGGAGAAAAGTTTCCCACAGCTTGTTTCTCTTGTTTCTCAGCGAACGGAGGTATAACCAAGGAGGCGAGGTAGACGAGGTTTTGTGTCGGGAGAACGGGACGTAAAGGGCGATGGAGCTAAATATTTCACTGTAAAACCTTGATATGGCATCGATTAGAATTAGGTTGTCAAAATTAAAGGGGGCTCTGTTGAGATATTCGTTGATTTGACGGAAATTGGCTTTGTGGAAGTCGTAAGAGGATAGAATTGTAGGGGTATTGTTTTGTGTGGGGGAATCGTGAAAGAATGAGAGGAGAAGGGGAGGAGAGATAGAGTTTTATCTTTGGTTTTAATTTTGATAAATTAGGGTTGGTCACACAACAACACAAAAATATTATTTTTGATAGCCGAAAGTTCCAATTGAATTTTTTAAAAGGAGAGAACACAGGAAAGAAAATAAGTTGTTTTGAGTTATTTCACTGAGATAGGGTTTCTACAATCTTGTTATCGTTGGTTTTTTTTTCGTGAAAGTATCTGATCAGGTAATATCTATGAAATGGGTCCGATGTCGAGTTTTCACTGATTTGTAGTTAAACTATTCCCCCGGTACTAGTTAATTTCATTTATTGTATTACTGTCACTTTTTTTTCACACGCGATTTATTGGTCCGTTCTCATATGGATCCTTCAAATATAGTAAGGATCCTACCGACTGCACCACTTAAAAAAGACGTTCCGATCGATTTCAAAAAAAAACTTTATTTTCCAAACATGTGTGTTTATTTTCCGAACAAAGATGTGTCGCCGTTACATTCAGATTAATAACTAACTCGGTGGAGTTCATCCACACTCTTATATCTATCGACCGCTTTGCATTCTCAGTTTACCAGGTCACCATGGGACCGCGTGAGCTGTTTATTCAGCTTTTTCGGTAATTTAACGCGTCCGGTAAGTGATATGCACTGCTCCGGAAAATAAAGGAAAATGAAAATGATAAAAGAAAAGAACGCAAGAATGCGAAAATGACACAAGTGATTGCACCCGTGCATTACTTGGAAGATTACTTGATAGATTGATGCTTTGAAGAAGGTGAAGGTATGTAATCGAATGCTACAGGTGATTGCACCCGTGCATTATTTAGAAAATATAGACTGGCGCGTTGAGGAATGTGTAGAATATGTAACCTATATATATATAAGTTAACAGAAAATCGATCTTTCTGTATTGCACGCGCAATTCATTGACACGACCCAACGCACCTAACGACCAAACACCTGAGTAAACTATGGAAGCGAGTGCAACATACACCTGTGTGAGCAACCGAAGCGATTGCAACATCTTTCTTGACCTTAACATTAAGTATCAATAAATGCATGTAAAATATTGAGTAGCTTTTAGTCTTAAGTTATAAGTCTTTAATTATGGTCAATAAAAGCTTGACAGTCTGCCTAGAGGAAAAATATCAGCATCTTTTTTCATAATTGGCGCCCGAGTACCAGGGACTGTTGAATAACGATAACCAAGTTAGATAAAGTGCGTGAGTGCGTGAAATCTTAGTTTATCTCAGTGCATTCGAGTAAAATCTAATCCGGTGCACGTAAAATCAGTCAGAAAAAAAGGAAAGACCTAACTAAGAACTAGTGTTTTGAAATTGAATTGAAAGTGGACCTCAAGCCACTGTGAAAAAAGTAACAAAGAAAAAAGGCAAAAGAGGCCCCTTAGTAGCCCTATATATGAAAAAAAAGGACAAAAAGGAATCCAGACATTGTGAACAGCCGCCCTATCCGACACCCAGCATTTCAACAGTTCCCGACACCCTAGAACCCGACAACCTGGTTCAGATAACAGCAACCACAGTCATCTTTTTGTAAGCCATACACTTTTTTAAACTTAATACTCACTTAAATTCATAATTAGTTGAATTTATTTTAATAACAAATTGTATGCTCAATAATTGAATTGTTACTATCAATATTAATTAATCAAACATTATCAAATTTTAATCGAATTTGAAACTATTAACTTATCATATCACCATTATATCTTTAATTATTTGTTATTATTCATTGCTACAACCAAATTTCTATTTTCGGTTGTCGACAAAACAAAAAAAAAATATATAAAAAATAGAAATGTTGTTACCGAAAAACCGCCCCCCTTCGCGCTATCGACCGTTCGTAGGTTAAGATGTTAATAGGGCGCCACGCGATTTTGCCTTATGGACGATTTACCCTAGTACCGGGAATCGCGCCTTGGTCCCACTCCTAATTTCAGGACCGTGAAGAGAAAATAATGAACACAACAAAAAATAAATAAAATAAAATAAACCCGTTCTTTCTGTCTTTTTCTTTTTCGTGTTTAATGCTAAATAGATTATTCAATGTTTAATGCTAAATATTCTTACGCTATCTTATTCTTATGCTATCTTAACTACCCTAGCTACCCTTAACTTAGCCCAAACCAACTTAAACCTATGGCACACAAGTAATCATAATATATACAATATATAAAAAAAATAATAAGAATAATAAAACTTTCAGCAAAATAAAAAAAAAGAAATAAAACAATACTGAATTCAATAAAGCAAAATGAAAGAAAAAAAAAAGAAAATCAAAACTGCACTCAGCTGCTGGTTTCGAACTCGGAACCTGGCTGGATTGTGTTGTCGCCGGCTTGATCACCTACGCCGTCGTCCCTCGATGGTAGGCTGGGTGATTTGATGCACTGCTTTACTCGCTCACTTTTTCTTTTCTCTTATTATAGCATTTCTCACTTATTTTTACTTATTTTGTTTCTTTTTCACTAGTTTATTTTGAATTTTATCTTTTTCTTTCTCTCTTTTTTTTCCCTTTGTTAACGGTACATATGATTCACTGTTCTCACAAATCTTGACTTTTTATTCCAAACTGAAAAGGCCTTAGTTGAGTCAGACGCGGCTAACAGATTCTCGCCCGTTACCGGAATAACCGTCCGTGTCTCTTTCCCTCCTCGAACTCCATTTTAACCCGAATTTAATTTATAAACCGAATTCGATTTATTAACGTTGATGCCTAGTTTGCCAATTTTAAAATCCAAAAAAAAAACGACCCAAAACCAATACCGCGCCCAACCTTGCGCTTTGACGTCCACGCTCAAACTCCCTCAGCTCCTGGCTGACCCTTCCCTCTGCCGTTCATCAAGCCGTTCATCAAGCCTCAACCATCCACTCGCTCCGCTAGATCCTCGATCGGAATACTTAACGGTTGGGTGGAACCTTTGGTGACGCAAAGGAAACAGCAATAAAACAATAGAAAAAAAAACAATACAACGACAAAAACACAAAAGGAAAATTCGCGCTCCCGACAGCATTTGAACCCAAAGCTCTCGGCTGGGAAGCATGGTTGCTACGTATTAGACTACGAAGCCAAGTAATGGATCAGCGCCACAACCGGAACTGATAGGACCTTCCCCGTATTTTTTCTTTATTTATTGGATCGAGTCCAAAGTATGTGGCTTAGCGAAGACCCTTACCAGGGCTAACCATAATATCTCCCCTTTCTTTCTAAAAGTTTCGCTAAGCCAATAGCCTCGACTTATTCCAAGTCAGTCCGATCCCGAAACACCTTCAGGTCTTTGGCATGCCATACCCCGGCAAGCTTCCCATTTAAGTCCTCAAGGTCGAAAGTCCATGGGGACAGCCTTTTCCTCACCCTAAACGGCCCTACATATTTAGGAGCTAGTTTGGCCATGAAATACCGCGCCGCATCCGAGGGAACAAAATTCTTCCGCAACACCAGATCATTCGGGTAAAACTGGACGTCCCTCTTCCTCGAGTCGGAGCGACCATATCCAGTGTCTTCTGTGCGGGCTTCGAATGTCGTCGTGGCAACGGCGTAAAATCTCTAACCGACTGTCCTTAGGAACTACTTTCTTCCACTGTTCCCCCTCGGTGGTAAGCTGTGGATAACGTGGAGTCATATGGGGCATTTCACGTCAAGCGGACAAGGAAAAAAAAGTGAGGTTCTGAAATTTGTTCATATTAGGTCCAGTTGTACTTCTAGTAGATATGAATACGAACACATAATATTTTTTTTATATGATGTGTATTTGTCAAGTTATGGGCTTCTAAAGAATTGTATCAAAATTCGTATATTTTGGAAGAATTTTTTCATATTGAAAAAAATTACAATACATTTTCAAATTACCCGATTTGCATCAAAAGTTTTCTGCTCTTTTTAAAAAAGGAATCAATTTCAAAAAAAAAAAATTTTAATGTTCAAAACCGGAAGTAAACATTTCGAAACAACATTTTGGAAACTTCGACCAATTTTATTTTTATTTTTCTTATTTCAAAATATAGCTTAGAGTATATATCCACTCTACAGGAGGTGGAAAAATAACAGACTGAACAAAACATATGAACTGGAGTACAAATCTTTCAGAAACAAACTGAATAAGGAAATATCGGCTCAAAAAGCGCTATTTTACAAAAACAAGTTCAATGAAGCCAGATCTAACCCCCGTAAAACATGGAGTCTTATAAACGAAATACTGGGAAGGAAAAAGCCTGGAGTGGACGAAATAATTACAAAGAATTTTTCTGGTAAAATGTGCCGGAATAACCTCGCTAGTGCATTTGCAAACAATTTTAGCACTCAGATAAAAAACATCATTCATCAATGCGACACTGTTACATCGACACATGTAAGCACAACATTGACCAGATCAGTATTCGTAAGAGAAACAAATTTATCGGAAATAGGAACAATAATTCACTCACTTAGCGATAGCAAATCGCTAGGTTTTGACGGAATAAGATCCGGAGATATAAGAAGACACGCAAACATATTTACCCCAATATTGTGCAATTTCGTTAATCTAAGCATAAATCAAACAAAAATACCTGCAACTTTGAAAACCGCTGTTGTCAGGCCAATATATAAAGGAGGAACCAAAAGTGAGATCAACAATTATAGGCCAATATCAATATTATCGATAATTGAAAAGTGCCTTGAAGAAGTTGTAATAAAGAGGCTGCAAGACTTCATTGCAAAAAATTCCCTCATACATAAAAGCCAGTACGGATTTCAGAAAAATAAGAGTACTGGGAAACTGCTAGGGGAATTTGCCAATTGTATTACCGAAAGCCTAAACAAAAGTCTCCACGTTCTAGTGCTATTCGTGGATTTCAGTAGAGCTTTTGATACGCTGAACCATGAAAAGCTAATAGAAGTACTGGAAAACATTGGCATAAGAGGTTTGATGGCAAATTGGTTAAAAGAATACCTAAGAAACAGGCAATTTTGTGTCAAAATCAATCAGACATATAGCCAAAAGGAACGCGTGCAATATGGGGTCCCTCAAGGATCAAAATTGGGTCCAATCCTATTTATTCTATACACTAACCAACTGCTCCAAGTATTCAAGCAAGCCATACCATTCGCGTATGCAGACGATACGGCGATAGTGGTGCGCCACCGGTCTTTGAATACGACAACGGCTATAATGTAGGAGGAGTTTGATAAGGCGGTTAAATGGTGCCATGACCACGGTCTAACGATCAACACTACAAAAACTAAGATGATGCACATACGAAGTCCGCAGTTCAAGGCTACTACACAACAAATATATTATAGAAATGATTCTTGCAGTAGCTCAATTAGCTGTCCCATCGACATAGTGGTGAGCTACAAATACCTTGGAATCACCATTGACAGTAATTTTCTGTGGGATACACATATTGATCTGATGCGGATGAATCTTAAAAAAGCTCTATACGCACTTTCCCATCTAAAGTTCCAGGCCCCAACGTCCGTATTAAGACAGATATACTATGCCCTAGTGGAATCAAAATTAAGGTATGGAATACTTGCGTGGGGTAATGCATCTGCCACACACATACAAAAACTTAAAAAAGTACAAAACACGGCATTGAAAGAAATACGAAATCGACAAAATGTTCCTGAACAAGAACGGTTTAAAGTCCTTTCAGTGGAAGATATTTTTAAGATGACCTTTATCCTGGAGTACTATGATGACAATCGGTTTATCGCGCCAATTCAGCATGAAATCAACACTAGAAGGCGGGCAAATGGTATGCTACAAGAACCCAGATTCTACAATAACTACGGGAGAAGACAACTAAAATGTAGTGTACTAGAAGTCCTCAATACACTTCCGCAAGAGCTCAAAAACATAGCAAACATAAAAACTAGAAAAAAGAACAAAAAGAACTTAAAGAACTTTTTTATAAACACAAATTCAAATATGTGATTCCATAAATTGTTATTTTTGTAATCATTAGTAAATTATATAAATTATTTTTTGAATTAAGTTAATGAACTACATCTATATTGGTATTTAAGCTCAGCTTACTATCTAAAATTTCAGTATAAAATTTGGAAACGCAATCTTCTGCAGGAAAGCCTTAACAAGGCTTCGCGGAAACATATAACCATTGTACAATATTTTCTGAACTAAATAAATTGTAAAATTGTAAAAAAAAAAAAAAAAAAAATATAATACACCAGAAGTTTGGAAATGGTTAAGGACGTAGGTAAATTAATGTATGTGCATGTAGCAGTAAGTATGATGTTAGGCGTTTGTGTATGTCGGCCGGTTGGTGCGAATAGAGTTAGTATTATTGTGGTTTGTATAGTATTTAGTATGTATAATAGCATTAGTAGAAATTAGCATATAGTATTAGTATAATTAGTATTTTAGTGTTAATATTATAAAGAAATAATTCATGTTGAGGTTTTCCCGAAGACTATCAAATGGCCCCTTTCCATGAGACGTTGCGTGAAAATGTACATAACTCTGCATTCGTATTAAAATCATGTTTATAATAAAATAAATTCACAAAATTGAATCTATTTTTAAAATGTTGAGACGCACCATCGGTTATATATATAATTTTAGACACAACTATTGCTTTTTCAAAAAGGTGTTTGTGTAGTATTTTTTGGTAAGCGTAAAAAGTGGCTGTATCATGTTTTAAGTCATCTGAAATCATAACAATGCTGCCATGTTTTATTTCAATTCCGTCTCTATAATAAAACACCGAAGTCAGAAGTGTTGCTTGGTCGTTATTCCAATGAAAAGATTGGGCAGCATCTTGGACAACGAAACTATAATTTGCTGCAAAATCACATTGTACGAGTATTTCTCCTTCATTGATAGTCTCCTTAAGATTTTTAAAATAAAGCGCCTGTGTCTCTGCAATATAAGCATGAGTTTTCAGAGTATCCAAGGCATCACACAACTATCTACAAAATCATCAGAAGATAGTACTAGAGTAGATAATGTGAATCGGTCTGTGCCAAACCACTTTCGAAACTGCACTTCTGTCACTTGATTGTTATCGAATATGATTTTCAAATTATCACTAATTGCACTTAAGCCAGGACAAGACTTACAACATTCAATTGGCGGTGTTTTTGCAGTCATTACACATCATCTTGCGAAGGCAATCCTTATAAGATGAAAGTTCCATAGCAGTTCCAGCTGTAAGATTAGCTATGTCTCCACTATTCAACATTAGCTTTACATTTTGGTGGTAAGTACAAACACATACCATATATGTTCCAGGGTCGCCAGCGAGGATACATTGTATGGGTCTTAGAGTAAAAAACTTTGTTAAACCTACTTGTACGTCTGGATATTCTTCCTTGAACTTCTGAAGAAGTTCATCAATATTGCACATCAGAAGTTGTTTTTGTATGTGAGTTCTTTTTCCGTCATCCTGTTTAACAGATATAAAATCTTTTTACCGGGCATTATTCGGCTAATGTCTTCTCGGAGATAAAATTTTTTAACCAAGTTTTCGGGTAGTAGTTTACGACCACCACGTGGGTTCGGAGATGACAAAATACCAAACTTTGCTTTGCTTTTTTCGCTTGTCGCCTGGATGTTTCAAACTCTTCTGCAAGTCTATTTTCACTCCAGGACTAAGGTGCTATGGTCAGAATCATAGTTTTCATAGAAGCAGAAGTAGATGGATCATTAAATTTCTCCTCTAGCTACTTCAAAATGTCTTGGTTATCTATTACTGTGTCAGTTTGAATTGAATTATGTTTGAATTTGTCTTCGAGAATGAATGGTTCGTCTTGGATGTTTTGTGAAAGTTCACTCGATGTTGGACTGCAGGGCACTTCTTTATTTTCGTAAGCTACTGGCGGTCTTTCGTTAAAAAAGCGTTTCTGCAAGATGCACATACGTAAACGTTTGCTGAAAATCCCCAATTTTGCACTAAATATGTAGAAATTATTCTTATACTTTTAAACTTTCGATGATTCACCAAGCGAAATGGATTAAAACATCGATCACCGTACGGAGCCATTATAAATTGTCTCTGTCAAGCACCAGTCACTAAGAGGTCAGAGCAACAATTAAATAATAACGGAAATTCAAAATGATACATAAGTAATTAATTCTAAAAGATAGGGCAGATAAGAGAGTGGAAATCGGACTACAATATAATGATAATTATGAAGATAATAAACTTGTAATTAAGTTAAAATTATTATACATTTAGTAACTAAATAATTAATCCTTTATTAATTGAATAAATAAACTTTTTGACAAACTACAGGCAAAATAATTTTTTATTTCTTCCTACTAATATTTCTACAATATTTAAATGAATTTTGTCAAGGTATTACAATAATTTTTTTTTATTTAAAAGTAACTACCCCTATTTATTGTTAGAGCTTCAACATAAATGAACAGGATGATAAATGTTAATACTGTCGTATTTTAATTTCATAATTCGCATATTAACCGACATAAACAAACGCCTAACATCATACTTACTGCTACATGTTCATACATTAATTTACCTACCTCCTTAACTAATGCAGATCCCATTTCAAAACTTCTGGTGTATTATATATACATATACTCTAAGCTATATTTTGAAATAAGAAAAATAAAAATAAAATTCGTCGAAGTTTCCAAAATGTTGTTTCGAAATGTTTACTTCCGGTTTTGAACATTAAAATTTTTTTTTTTTTCGAAAGTGATTTCTTTTTTAAAAAGAGCAGGAAACTTTTGATGCAAATCCTGTAATTTGAAAATTTATTGTAATTTGTTTCAATACGAAAAAATTCTTCCAAAATATACGAATTTTGATATAGACGATTCTTTAGAAGCCCATAACTTGACAAATACACATCATATAAAAAAAATATTATGTGTTCGTATTCATATCTACTAGAAGTACAACTGGACCTAATATGAACAAATTTCAGAAGCTCACTTTTTTTTTCCTTGTCCGCTTGACGTGAAATGCCCCATATGCCGATAAAGAACCCCGTCGATGATCTTCCAATCAGGATACTTTTCCGGAGTGTTCAAGACCTCGTTCTTCATGACAATATACCAAGGGTCCTGGACATCCACCGTTAAAACCTGTTGACCATCGGGTATTCTTGAGAGAGCATCGGGGACTACGTGTTCTTTCCCCTTCCGGTGAACGATGGTGAAATTGAACTGTTGGAGTCGTACTGCCCACCGGGCCAACCTGCTCTGCGGCTCCTTCATGTTGTTCAACCACACCAGGGAGTGATGATCCGTCACCAAAGTGAAAAAAACTTCCCTCCAAGGACGGCCTTAGTTTTTCGACGGCCCATAGTACTTCCGAGCATTCGCGCTCGGTTGTCGAGTAGTTCCTCTCCGTCCGGGAAAGTGTCCAACTGAGGTAACTGACTACCTTCTCTTCTCCATCCAGCTCCTGTGTGAGTAACACGCCTATTCCTACTCCGGACGCATCAGCATGGACCGTAAACGGGAGGTTGAAATCTGGGCATGTTAGAATGGGTGCCCGTACCAGTTTTTCCTTCAATGTTCGAAAGGACGCCTCACACTCCTCGCTCCACAGAAATTTCTTTTTCTTTTTAAGGAGCTCGGTAATCGGGGCAATAAGGGAGGTGAAATTCTCCACGAACCGACGATACCAAGAGACGGGCCCTATAAAATGTCGAACCCCCGACACCGTAGTTGGCCGCGGATACTCTACCATGGTTCGTACTTTATCCGGGTCCACCAGTAAGCCCTTCCCGTTTATGATGTACTCCAGGTACTTCAGTTCGGGTTTACAGAACTCGCGCTTTTCTCTGTTCAGGACAAGACCAGCCTTTTCAATGCGGTCAAGTACTTCCTGGAGAACGGTTAGATAGCGTTCAAAACTGCCGGACACAATGATGACATCATCGAGGTACACAAAAACGTTCGGTTCGAGGTCGGCTCCAATGACTGTATCAATGAACCGCTGCCAGGTCGCTGGAGCGTTATGCAACCCAAAAGGCATGCGACGGAATTGATACAGCCCTTTCTCGGGAATAGTGAAGGCTGTGCACTTCTTTGATGCCTCCGCCAATGGTATCTGCCAATACGCCGACTTAATGTCAAGTGTCGACAAGTACTTGGAATTCCGAAGCTTGTCGCGCAGACGTATGGAATAGGGTAAGCATCCCGCTCGGTGACTTGGTTTAGTTTCCGGAAGTCCACACAGAATCTAAATTTGCCGTCTTTTTTCTTAATGAGGAGAATCGGGGAGGACCAGGGTTCGACAAGCCTCGCCTTCAGCATGTCGTCTTATCTGTTTTTGGACCATGGAAGACACAGCACAGTAGCGTTGCTTAATACGGGCCGCCGTCGTTCGTATGACTTGCTCCACCAGCGAAGTACAGCCTATGCCCTTTCCCATCTTTGAAAACGCCGCCTCCACTACACTCTTCAATTGGTTCTACTGGTCCTTCGACAACCCGTCCCCTCCTTTAATTCCGCAAATCTCGTCTGAGAAATGACATTCTCTTTTCTTCAAGTCTGGGATTATAGAGAAGCGCCAGAAATCCGTATCCAAGATCAAAAGATTGGACAGCTTCGGAACCACCAATAGCTCCATCACCCGCACTACACCTTCCACCTCAATCGGAACGTTCTCCACCCCTATAACCTATGACCCGCCTGTCCTTGAGCTGCTGATCCGTTTCTCGACGTCCTTGGTGGGGAACATTGTGGGCATTGCTTTCTGGTTACGCCCACCCTATTACACCCATAACACCGCACCGGTTGGGGGCAACGCGCTGCGACGTGTCCTGTTTGCCGGCATCGAAAACATGTTATGGGTTTCGGACTAGGTTGGAGTGACAAAGCCTCCATTAGCTCCGAGCTCGGTTCCTCGGCCCTCACGTAAGCTAAGTCTGGCTCCAGAGCCGTTTGACCCCATCTTGGAGGAGGTGGAACGAAGCTTTCCACTAAATACCAAGTAGTCTCCATCTTCCTGCCTATCTCGACCAGTTGGTCAATGGAGTTAATCAAGGTCAATTGGGATTGGTAGAACAGACAAACGTTCCTTCGGATCCACTTCAGCTTTTCCGACTCTGAACACGGCTCGCTGAGTCGCGAGAATAGCCTAGCTGGTCTCCGGCCTTCCCTGAGTCCTATTGCGAATTTCCTCCCACAAGCGATCATAGTACCCTGGTGGCAAGAACTCGGCCCTAAGCCTGGACACAAGCTCACCCCAGCTCGACATTCGCGGCTTATTCGCCCTAACCATATAGCTGCCCTACCCTCCAACAAATCGTAAGCCCCCT
The DNA here is from genome assembly GCA_958301585.1 of Merodon equestris. Taxonomy (NCBI): domain Eukaryota; kingdom Metazoa; phylum Arthropoda; class Insecta; order Diptera; family Syrphidae; genus Merodon; species Merodon equestris. The sequence goes on from OY284413.1 coordinate 108,609,643, forward strand.
CATACACTTCCTCGACGGAGAAACACCTCTCTCGGCACAGATCTTCTACCTTTTCCAGGAAGCAGTTCAGGGATTGGCACTGGTCCCCGCTAAAACCTAGATCCCATTCCATAATCGGTACTCGCTTTAACGATAGAGAGAATGAATGTGCCCGCGGCTGCGGGACCCGCGATAGAACGTGCTCAGATCAACTCGCCTCGGTGGCTTGTCCTCTTCCTCCTCTGTCGACTCCCTCTCCACTTTGGAACCAAGTTGCACCAGCAGACTGGCAACCTTTTGCCTAGCGTCACCTACGAAGGCTCTCTCATCTGGAGTGGTAACCTCGGTCGTAAATAATCTCCTCAGAACCAATTCGTATTTGGCGACTATCTTTTTAAATTCCCCTGAGTGCTCCTGCCCGCAAAAGGCCTCAACTAGATTACCAATTTCTCCGAGCTTGTCAAAATCTTCCTGGGTGCTCTTCAGCTCTTCAGCGCTAAGTCTATTAATTTCCATCGTCCCCCTGTTAAATGACTGTGAATCTCGACTGTATCCTATCTGTTTTTCCCCCTGTTAAGCCCTCCGTTAATTACTTACTATTTGTTTTAACAAACTATCTTAAACCCCTCAAAACGAAAATAATGGAACTAATTCGTTCGCGCGCAATCAAGTATATAATTAAATATATATTGAAATTAAATATATAATTAAATATAAAATTAAAAGTTTCAAATGGATTCGTAATGGTTGGTTAGGGCTAACCATAATAATGTCAAATCCAAGTAACTTAATTGGACCACCTCGTTTACAAGCACCTCAAGAAGATACTGATCCTCCTCCTTCCACTTCTGTCCCGACAACCATACGAAACGATAATGACATGATACAACTAATAACTAGAATATTAACAGAGACGTTAAAAATACAGGACGGCAGATTTTTAACTCGATTATGAATCCCGCGTCTGACATAAGCAATTACATTGATAAAACCATTAATGTCGTTAACGATGCAACTATCTGACATGGATAAAATGGCATATTTTGTTAAAAGCCTCCGGGTGTTTTCGGGACAGACAGACTGAAGGCATTCGTGGAAAAAGAGTGTCGAGCGGATACTCAAAATGTACGACCACCTTAAAGGTACTCCCAAATACTACGGCATTTTATCAGTCATTAGAATCAAAATAATAGGCCATGCAGACATCGCTCTAGAATCCTATAACACCCCATCAAATTGGGAAATGATACCAAAATGCCTGACCCTACACTACGCCGACAAAGGAGACCTAGGTACCCTCGACCACCAGATGACAATTCTTGTAGAAGGACATAACACCATTCCTGAATTTTATCAAATGGTTCCATGAACATGAGCCAAGAATCGTTAAACAACATGACTCAGTGCTATCGCGATAAAGCTCTTGACACATTTGTCAGAGGGTTGAAAGGTGATCTACCACGACTTCTGAGCATACGAGCACATGCAGATCTACCACAAGCTTTGCATCTTTGCTTGAAGTTACAAAATGTGGATTGCATGCCAATAATAAACAGCCTTCCATCCGCAAAACCTTTCAAAACACACCACCTTCGGTTCCTCCCCGGAGAAATAACACACCCAATCCAACGTCGATTCCTGCACCTAGACGAGAATTCTATCCACAACTCCTTCACAACCCTCGTAATCCTTAACCACTCCAAATCAGTTTCAACAAAGGTATCAAAACGACAGTTACCACCTAACCAAAGGTCACTTTCCTCCAAGGCCGATGGACATCGACCATTCGGTTAAATCGCGAAATGTGAATTACCAAAATCGACCTCGAAATCCTCCAATCCCTCAGAAATGCCAACACTCTCAGCAAATTCATTAGTCTTACGAAATGCAACGGGCTTATCATATAGAATAATCCGATCAAAACAAACAGGATTCGGAAGAATATGAAAGCATGATAAGCCAAGAAGACCTAAACAATGAACAGACATCCGGACTTACCGCAACAACTAGACGACATTTATTTCTTAGACTGAAAATTTCTTCGCTTCCATACTTTGAGCAGGAGGAATTGAATTTGCAGGAGTTACCTTTAAAGCCCGTCTGTTCGCGGACGATATCGTGCTGCTGGCAAACTCACCGGAATCCCTGCAATCGACGATAAATCGTTTATATGAGTACTGCAAGCTATGGAGTTTAATCGTAAATTTGGAAAAATTAAAGATAATGGTTTTTAAAAAAGGGAGAGGTAGATCTGCATACAACGAAAAATGGAACTTCAATGGAGAAAGAATAGAAGTAGTAAAAGAGTTCAAGTACCTGGGAATCCTGTTATCAAGTAACCTTAGTATGAAGAAGCATCTACATGAAAAGCTTACGAAATCTAAGAACGCAACTAATGCAACGTGGAAGAACTGTTTCAACAATAAAAATATATACCACAGCAGCAAATTTAAGGTATTTGAAGCCGAATCTGAGGCAAAAATGCTATACGCGGCGCAGGTATGGGGATATAGGCCCTATGAAAAGGTAGAGAAACTACAACGGTTTTTCATTAAAAAAAAAAAATTTCCACCTCCCCCCTAATACGCCGAACTATATGCTTATGCTGGAAACAGGCTTATCTCCTCTATTTGTGAAAACACTTAAACTGCAAATCAACTACATATTAAGGGTGGGAAAAATGCCAGACAATCGACTTCCCAAGATAGTTGCTCTACTAGCAATTAGGAATAAATCCACATGGTACGAAGAGTGGTTGAAATTAGCAGGTGGGTGTGGAGTAGAGCTGAACGGGGAAGACAGGAACTGGGAAAATTCATTATATAAGTTAATAGAACAAGTCGACCTTCAGGCCAGAAAGAAGTTTTTAGAAGAAGCGGCGGGATTATTACATCGTAGTACATACAGCCGGCTAAATCACAACCTTGAGGGTAGAAACTATTTTAAAGACATTCATACTATACAAGAAATTTCAACAATGTTCAAACTTCGAGGAGAACTTCTAAGGCTCAATTTCGTGCCGCATAGGGAAGACCTGCCTATACTCTGTAGTATGTGCAATTTAAGGGAGAGGGAAGATACCTTACATTTCTTGGGCAAGTGCCCAGTCCTAAGAGAAACTAGGAGAAGTGTTTTCGAAAAGGACTTTTTATGGGAGAGGGATATGATATCACTTCTCAACGAAATCGATGTTAAGAAGCTATTTGCGTATTGCAGGATTGCTTTAAAATATAGAGAAAGCATATTAACAGAAGTCTTTGAAATCGCTTAAAATAATAGGAGCACTTAAAATTAGATGCGGAGCTATTAGTACAATTGTCAATCTGGCAGACTACTCGTGCAGGGACGGGTTAAGAATATCCCTGCAGCGATACCTATCGCTTGTCGTAAAAGGCGACTAAACAAAGGTAAACAAAACTCACATCTAGGCAATTTAGAAAACACCAAGGTGAGCCTAGGGACACATATACCACCATTAAACTGCCCCACAAGTGTGCATGCAAATCAGTGGGTTGACACGACTGGAGATCACCGGTGTTGTAAGAGTAAGATCAATCAAAAAATAAAAAAATAAAAAATCTGGAGCATGTCAAAAAGGAAGGGAAGAATGAAAACGGTCAAACCGTAGCATTATGGAAAAGAACGCTAAAAGGAAAAGCACTACCCCGCCAGGCACTACTAATGGTCGTGATCCTGGGACGAGCAGCAATGCTCGGGTCAGAGCTATAGGATTTCCGGGGGATAGCAAAGTAATGCAACGGCGTAAGCCACATTTAAGAGTCGCGAGTTGGAACGTTGGAAGCATGAGTGGGCGCAGCTATGAGCTTGAAGAAATGATGGTTAGAAGGCGAGTAGACATCCTGTGCGTACAAGAGACGAAATGGCGAAACACCGGTAATCGGGCACGTTTCTTGGACGTTAAAACAAAAGCCTACAAGATGTTTTACTATGGATTGGAACAAGGAAAAAACGGAATCGCCATCATCCTTGCGGCAGAGTTACTTGGCAACGTCTTAACCATTTCAAAGTCCAGTGACCGTTTGATGGCTCTCAAATTGGTGATGCATGGTGAGGTGTGGAACATCGTAAGCGCATATGCCCCTCAAGTAGGATGCGAACAAAAAGAAAAAGATGCATTCTGGCTAGATTTCCACAACCTTGTCAAAATCATCCCAAAGGAAGAGCTTTTGTTTGTTGGGGGAGATTTAAACGGACATGTCGGGAAGACAAGCGAAGACTATGAAGGCTACCACGGAGGGCTGGGATACGGCACCAGGAACTCTTCAGGTGAAGATATCCTAAACATGTGCAAGTCGTACGGTCTTATAGTGCTAAATACCATGTTCGTCAAACAAAGCCGGCACCTGATCACTTATAGCAGCGGCGGAAATTAAACTCAAATAGACTATCATTTGGTATCCAGTTTCATGAAGCCACGAGCTAAAGATTGCAAAGTGATCCTGGGAGACGCGATCGCCCCTCAACACCGTCTCCTCCTGACTGAATTTTTTATGGATGCGAGAAAGAAGTCAAAGCAGCAAACGAAGGTGTCTGAGAGAATCAAGTGGTATAAGCTGGATAAAGGAAAAGGCGAAGCTTTTATTACCATCATGGAAAACTACCTCTCTTCCATTATCGATGAGGTCGGTAATGAGGAGTGCAGAGCACAAGACATGTGGGATTCCCTACAACAATCTGGCCTGGAGAAAGCCAAATCACTGCTCGGAACATCTAAAGGCCCCTGCCAACACGCAAAAGAAACCTGGTGGTGGACAGACGAAGCCAAAGCAGTGATACACGAAAAGAAAATGGCTTTCCAAGCTTGGTCAAAGTGCTCTTCTACTAATAGAGAGGAAAAAGCTCGCCGTGAAAAGGTATATAGATGTTGCAAAGGTATCGCGAAGAAAAAATGCGCCGAATTCAAAGCGAAAAGCATGGAAGGCCTCTATCAGGAGTTGGAAGAAATATCGTCTTCCGCGTCTGACAGGAACCAGGCTACCCAGGAGCTTCGACAAAACAATTTGAACAAAGGAGCAAATATCTTTAAGATAGCCGCCCAGAGAAGAAGAAATGCTCAGGAGATTCGTTTCCCAAAGTTTATTAACAATGCTGAAGGCCAACTCCTTGTGGAAGACGAAAAAATTCTCCACAGATGGCGACAGTATTGCGAGGAACTTCTGAACGAACAGTTTCCCCGAGTGTACTTTCCAAGAGCCGCCCCGAATCATGCCGAAATACCCGACATCACAGTCGAAGAAGTTCGGTACGCGGTTAAAAACTCCAAGAAAAGAAAAGCTGTTGGGCCGGACGGGATACCCTCTGAGTTCTGGAAAAAGATGGGAGACATCGGGTCTAGATGGCTCATGGTTCTTATCTCTAAACTTATGAGAGGCGACACTATGCCTAATCAATGGAGGGAAAGCTATCTTCTTCCATTGCACAAAGGAAAGGGTGATACGCGAAATTGTGATAACTACCGTTCTGTCAAGCTGATGTCGCACACCATGAAGATCGTTGAACGGGTATTAGATAGCCGACTGCGGAAAATAATACGACTATCTGATGACCAGTGCGGGTTTGTCTCGGGTAAATCAACAACAGATGCAATCCAAAGTATAAGGATCATGATGGAAAAGCATCGTGATTCTTCAAAGGACTTGCATATGGTGTTGGTTGATTTCGAGAAGGCCTTTGACCGGCAACCAAGAGATCTTTTATGGGTAGCGCTAAGACAAAAAGGAGTTCCAGAAACCTACGTGCGAGTAATTATGGACATGTACGAGAGAGCAACGACAAGAGTAAGATGCACCGCAGGAGTCACCGAAGAGTTCGCAATCAAAGTCGGTGTACACCAAGGGTGCGTCCTCAGCCCACTGCTTTTTATAGCAGTCCTTGATTGCTTGCTTGAAGGAAAAGTGACGGACCCCAATGTGCACCAGCTATTCTTTGCTGACGATGGGGCCATTATAAGTGATGATCAGGCGTCCCTACAACGAGCACTTGATGTGTGGGTGGACATTTTTGAGGGACACGGGTATCGTATTAGTTCAAAGAAGACAGAGTATCTGTGCTGCCCGTTCTCTGACCCTCATCAGCCTATTCCAGACATTTACTTGAATGGAAGAGTGCTTCCCAAGTGTGAAAAGTTTAAATATCTGGGATCTATGATTAATAGAGAAGCAACTTGTGATGACGACATCAAACATCGCGTAAGCGTAGGGTGGATGAAGTGGCGGGAAAACTCCGCCATCTTCTGTGATCGAAAAATGCCCCCTAAGCTGAAAGGAAGGCTCTACACTTCAGTTGTACGTCCGGCGCTCACATACGGTTCACAATGCTGGACAATGCACAAAAAGTATGAGAGCAAATTAACGGCAACTGAGATGAAGATGCTTCGCATGACAGCGGGAGTAACAAAGCGTGACAGAATTAGAAGTTCAAAGATCCGAGGAAGCCTCCACGTAAAAGAAACCATCACAAGAAATATAGAGCGCGACCGACTCAGTTGGTATTGCCATGTTCAAAGGAGAGGGTACGAGGAGCGGACACGTACTTACATTTTTAATAGACATAGGATACAATTGAAACTATGTTCAACCCCTTTCACATTAGAAATCCTCTTCCGAATGAAAAAAACTCCTACGCTAATTCAGCAGGAGGAAACGTAGAAATAACGCATCATTGCTTTATTTAACTTTCGACCCACCCATAGATAAAATGAAATTTTATATCCTTCCTAGTCTTATATCGTTTGATGGCATTATTGGTAATACGTTTATTGGTATACGCGAAAGAAACTAGACGCTGTCATTCGTCAATGTTATATAATAATATAACTATAATAATATTACTAACTATAAATATATAATACAATAAATATATAACAGACGTGTTTACATCTCGTTAGGCAAAGTGTTTTTCTTTTGACCATTTTTAAGTAGTTTATTTCGTAGCCAAATGTGAAAAATAATAGTTTAGTGTTTCGCATATACTATTATAGGCATAGTTAAATTTTGTATAATCATTGACGGTTACTAAAAACAAGGAAACACAGAAATAGCAAAAATAACAACAACAAAACATCGCTGAACATCGTTGTACCAAACTTCCACTGCAAACCGCTGCAATCATGCCGTTTGAATCTTATTCAAGCTCCTCCGTGAACACCCGCTCCAAGAAGCAAGCCGTCTCCAATAATCCTGCAAAAACACCTCGACTGCTCAGCACACCAACACCTACAATAAAGAGGACAACACTCGCTGCGTCAGACCACTTCACCACTGCTGCACTTGAAGAGCATTTAACCCAACAGACAGAAGCCATTCTTGCACGCTTCTCTGCAGAAAGTAACACCTTACGCAACGATATTATGCAGCAGGTCGCCCTCTTGGAAGTGAATTGGATCAAACGTTTCAATGAATTAAAAACATCTCTAGGCAATTTAGTGCCTAGAGTGGAAAGAACGAACGCACAACATTAAATAACTAACGACGAACTCGCAGCCTTAAGTGCACATTGAGACGCACTTGGGAGAAATGAGTTGGCTATAGATGCCATTTTATTTGGAGTTCCTTTACTGCCAGATGAAAATTTAAAATCTATTTTTCACCAACTTTGTCATTCCATCGAATGCAAACCACCATTGAAGTCTATTTTTCGTACCCGGCAGCAAAGCGGTTCCACTGACCCACCAATAATTATTAAATTCGGGTCAAGACAAGAGCGCAACTCAGTCTTGAAGTCAGTGGCTCTACATCGTAAAACTCATGCTAGACAACTCTGCCTAAGTGATGTTGGTTTGGACTCAAACAAACACATCTACTTGAATGAAAGTCTCACAGCCACAAATCGCTCTCTGCTAAAACTTGCAACCCATATGAAACGTCGTGGTCAGCTGGGGACTGTGTTTACAAAACACGGGTCTATCTGTTACGACCAAGAACAATCACCCTATAATATAATTATGCTGTGTAAGCCACACCCAATCGTCCACCCGAAGATCCATATATGTAACACGATCCGTGGTCAATAACCACAAATAACCCAAATTACATTTTGCCGCATACTCAGTCATTCACCCCGAATCACTCCAAACAATATAAACATTAAAAATGAGGAAACACTTTACCGCATACTTTGTCATTCACCCCAAATCACTCCAAACTATATAAACATTAAAAATGAGGAAAAGCGCAAAGTCAAAACTGACCCACTTCTTTTACTAAGTAAACAAAGGCATTCCGTTGTTGCATTCCGTTGTTCCGAGTTCTTTTCCAATACGATCGATCACTTCGATCGGGATATAAAGGGTCCGCCATCTAACGTTTTTTTTTCAAGTAGTGCTTATTTCGTGAATGGTAACACTCAGCTCATGTCTGATTTGACAGATAATTAGTTTTATCCTTCCGCTGAACGAATATGGTTGTGTATACGCTTGAACAACGCTGGGAAATATTGCGACATTACTTTGAAAATCATGGTAATGTTGCAGAATGTGTGCGAAAATTGCGTACATCTTTTCAGATGAAGCTCATTTTGATCTTGGCGGGTATGTAAACAAGCAAAATTGTCGCATTTGGGGGACAGAAAACCCGCACGCATACATTGAAAAGCCGGTGCACTCAAAACGAGCCACTGTTTGGTGCGGATTTTGGTCCAGAGGCATAATTGAGCCATTTTTCTTCGAAAATGAGCAAGGAGTGGCCGTTACAGTCAATGGCGATCGTTATCGGGCCATGTTGAACGAATTTTTGTTCACAAAAATTGAAGAGGAGGATATTGGCAACATTTGGATTCAGCAGGACGGCACTACGTGCCACACAGCCGAAGCTACACTCGATGTTTTGCGCCCTGTTTTTGAAGATCGCATTATCAGCCGCAGAGCTGATGTCGTTTGGCCACCTCGGAGCTGCGATTTGACACCGTTGGACTATTATTTGTGGGGTGCCGTCAAAGATACGCCGACAAGCCAGAGACAATTGACGCTTTAAAGGACAATATTCGTGAAGCCATTGGTGAAATACAGCTGCACACAATCGATAATGTGCTTAAAAATTGGACCGATCGTGTAGGCTACTGCATGGCCAGCCGAGGCAGCCATTTGAATGAAATTATTTTCCATTATTAACCGGAAGGATTGTACTTTCAAATAAAAAAAGAAATTTGAGAAAATATTCAGTAGTTTTTTTTATAGCTTTTTCAAAAAAAAAGGAAGTTATTTGGCGGACCCTATATATAGTAGGAAACAAATATTATAATTTAGTCTTAAGAGAGATTCGAATAAAAGAAGACATACTTTTTCAATAGAAACAGTGTTTTTTCCTAACTTCTATCATCGTAAAGGAACTGAAAAACGGTAACAACATAATTATTAACGACAAAGAGATGCTGAGAGATGGTCACCAGCCAACGAAGAAGAGGAAACCAAAACAGAACAACTCTTCGTGTTGAGTATTTTCTATTTGCTCTGAGTGAGTTTTATACTGCAAATTATTATTTTGTTTATTTTTTATTTTTGTTTTTTTTGTGTATCATTCTTATTGTTGTTAATTTTCCACATGAGCACTTCCGTGAATTCAAGGGGCAGTTCCTCAGTTGAACCTAGGTTGCTACTAAAAATCTTAGGCAAACAAAAAAGTGGCACAATATATGCCATTTGAACGTGCAAAACTTAAAAAACAAGATCGATGACCTGCGGCATCCTCTAAATAACAGATCAATTGATGTTGTCTGTCTTTCAGAAACATGGTTAAAAACGGAAATGTGTTCAAATCTTTTTAAAGTCGCGGAGGTGTTGGAATGTACAAAGTGGTTAAAAAGTCTTCAGTAGATGATGTTTTTGAATACATTTTCGTTGAAGTTGTTCTAAGGGGTGGTAAAATGTTAGTTGGGTGCATCTATATGCCTCCACATGTGGCTAGTTCAACTCTTGTCTCTAATGTACTAGTGACGATAAACCCGTTTTATACTGATGTGATGGTGTGTGGAGATTTTAATCTTAACATATTAGACAATAATAACCGACAATTTAAAGAATCCATGGAATCACTTGACCTGCCATTCGCCAACACTACGCAACCCACACACTTTACTCCTAACTGCTCCCCAACTCTACTTAACATTTGCTTAACTTCCAATAAAAATCTCATACTGCTTTACGACCCACTTTCTGCACCTGCCTTTTCATTTCATGACTTAAAATTTATTGCTATAGACCTAAATTCACCTCCTGCCAAAGACAAAAATGTGCAGTTTTACAGCATTAAAGATATAAATGGAGGAGCTCTATTTAATGACTACCAATGTATTGACTGATCGCCACTGTATGTTACAAATGATGTTAGTGATCAAGTAAGATTTTTTAATAAACATATCACTAATTTGTTTAAAGCACATGTACTTTTAAGAATCAAAAAAAGAAAAACTTGTCTTCCTTGGGTAACACCGGAAGTTATACCTCTCATGAAATCTCGAGACTTACTATATTTGAGGTGGAAGAGATATAAATGTTCACAAATCTTCAATGAGTTCAAGAAAGTACGAAACGCTGTTACATCTCTTATACGTAAAAGCAAGATGCTCTATTACAAAACCCTTTTCAATAACTGTAATTCAAACCCCTGTTTTTGGAATAATATTCGTCAGATTGGTATTAACTCAAAGAAAAGGTTGATAACTGATGTAATTCATGTACATGAACTGAACTCCAACGTCGAACTATGTCCAGTAAATACGAATACATCAAATGTAACACCTACACCGCCCCCCTCTGTGTCCTTGTGCAATCAATCTAACCTTTTCTCTTTTTGTGGTGTTGATGAAATCTCCGTTGGTACGAGTATCCTAAATGAAAAATCAGATGGCATTCATCCATTCGTAAAAATACTTCCTTCGCTCGCGCTCCGTCATATCACCCACATATTCAACACTATTCTTACAATATCAACATTTTCTGATAGCTGGAAAATTGCAAAAGATATACCACTACCAAATGCATCTTCATCCCGAAATGTTGAATATCGTCCTATCGCACTACTTCAATTTCTAAGTAAAGTTTTTGAATGCATTGCAAGCCAACAAATTAAAAAACACCTTAATCGCTCGAAACTAATTACAGAACTCCAATCGGGTTTACGTTCTATGCATAACTGCACTACCGCTCTACTTAAAGTGTCTGATGACTACGTGCCGGTTTGGATGGTGATATGGTGGGTATTTTTGGACTTTTCAAAGGCCTTTGATTGTGTTGACCATAATATACTTCTTTCTACATTTAGAACGGAGTTTCGTTTCCAAAGTTCTTCTTCTAAACTCATTAGATCGTACCTCTCAAATCGTTCGCAATATGTGCCCTTCAATGGTACTTGTTCTACGTGTTTATCCTTTCAGACGTCCCACAAGGCTCTGTCCTAGGTCCCATCCTGTTTTCTTGTTTTATCAACGATATTTCAACATGTTTCTCATACTGTAACTACCACATTTATGCCGATGACGTCTAAATGTATTCTATGTTTCCAAGACACCAATGTTTTCAACAATAAATACATAGCTTAACTAGCGAGTTGAATAATGTTTATATGTAGTCTAAACTTAATAGCCTAGGCTTTAACCCATAAAAAACTAAAGCTTTAATCATCGACAGACGTAGGCAACCGCTCACATTTCCGCCACTTCATATGAATGGGTCTCCTATTGAATATGTTGAACATTACAAAAACCTGGGTATTTCTTTACATCGAATCTCAGCTGGAAGTTGCATATAAATAATGTTGTATCTAAAGTCTACGGCGCTCTCCGCGGACTTAGTCTCACAGTACACTTTCTACCAATAAATGTTAAGCGCAAACTTGTAAAGGCGTATATTTTATCAATAATATTATATGGCTGTGAGCTATTTTCGAATATGGACTACGATTCTGAAAGGAAATTGACAGTCGCTTATAACTGTTGTGCAAGGTACATACACGGTATCAGTAGAAATGAACACATTTCCCAATACACAAGACAGATAACAGATTGTTCTCTAAAGGAATTACTGAAATATCGCGCCATATTATTATTACACTAAATTATAACAACAAAAGAACCAGCGTATCTTTTTCGCAAGAGGTTACTGATCTTCACAGGTTATATTACCTAGATACAAATACATAACAACTGGCCGCCAGTATTTTGTATATACGGTTCGACTTTGGAATACATTACCCCTTAATATCAAGTTAACGAACTACATAAATATTTTTATGCCAATAACCGGTAGCAAAGAGAACACACACTATTTTGTATTTATTTTTGCTTTTATTTTTATTTTTGTCTTATTTTATTTACTTTTTGCTTTGTATTAACGTGAAATCATTTAATAAAGTTTGTACACACTTAAAAGACTTTTTGTCTTATATGTACAATATATTTGATAAATAAATAAATTAAATTAAATTCATACCAAGGAGAATTATATGACCATTTATTCGAATATAATCTTCCTCTCAAACAGCACTTAATCGAAACTGTTAACAATGTTAACATTAGAACTTCCCATCTTAACAAAAATAATCTACTAGCTTAATTCAAATCTTTAAGGAATATCCTAACCTCTTTTCCGATCCAGGCGAAACAACAATGCAACTACCGTCAAAGGAGAAATCCGAACCACAAACTCCGAACCAATTTATTCATAAACATATCCCTACCCTACATCCTTAAGGGAAGAAGTCAACAAGTAGATTGAGGATGGTATCATAAGACCATCTTAATCACCATACAACTCACATATTTGGATCGTCCCAAAGAAAATAGACGCTTCCATGGGAAAAAAATATCGTCTTGTCGTTGATTACAGGAAATTGAATTCTGTCGCTGTCGCGGACAGATATCCTATCCATCAAATTAAGGAAGTTCTCGCCAACCTCGGTAATAACAATTGGTTCACTATAATCGACTTAAAAAGCGGAATTCATCAGATACCACTTATGGAATCTGATATTGAAAAAACTGCCTTCTCGGTAAATAATGGAATATTCGAGTTCACGCGTCTTCCTTTCGGACTCAAGAACGCACCAGCAATTTTCCAACGAACTCTCGACGACATCTTAAGAAAGCACATATTTGCTGTGTTTATATTGACGATATTGTCCTCTTTGCCAAAAACAAAACCGAGCATGTAAACAACCTCAAAGCAGTTTTTGAAACATTAGAACGTGCCAACATTAAAATACAGTTGGATAAATTTGAATTCTTTCAAGAAGAAATTGAGTTCGGCGGATTTATTATAGGTAAAAATGGAATTAAGACAAATCCAAGGAAAGTACAGACCATTGTCAATATGCCAGTCCCTAAAACCCTGAAAGACCTTCGATCCTTTTACGCATATCAGGCTTTTATCGCCGCTTAATCAAAGACTACGCGAAAATAGCGAAACGCCTGACATCCCTTTTAAGAAGGGAAGACGGACGAGTGTACAAGTATCTTTACAAGAATAATATAATCGAATTTGACACAGATACATTAAATTCTTTCCAAAAGAAGTTCATTATCTTCCCAAGAAGTATTTTAACCTATCCCGATTTTAATAAAGAATTTGAACTGACCACTGACGCTTCAAATTACGCTAGAGGCGCTGTCTTACCCCAAGACAACAAGCCAATCACTTTTCCATCACGGACACTGATCACTACCGAAGAATATTATGCCACTAACGAGAAGGAGATGCTTGAAATCATTTGGGCTCTCAACTCACTTAGGTACTTCCTGTACGGATCAAAAAAGTAAAATTTTTATACGGACCACCAACCACTGACCTACGCACTTAGCAACGAGAAAGCCATCCTGGAAGAGTACAATTATGAACTGAAGTACAAGCCAGGAAAGACAAATATAGTCGCAGACGCTTTATCACTACTTCCACAGGCAACACAAATAAACTCAATGACAATGACAGTACACGGTGATAATAGTTCCCCTCAAAATTTGATACCAGCAGTTGAAACCCCCATCAATGTATTTCGTAATCAACTTACTCTTAAAATAGGAGATGAAACCAGCCACCAATTTCTTATAGCATTTTCAATTTACCATACGCATATTTTCATTCAACCCAACTCAACCCAACTATTCACAAAAGAAAATATTATGGGCCAAATACAGAATTTACCACCTTTACTTTGGTATTTTCAAAGTTAGATTCACACAATCGATGGTCGAAGACGTTGTTGATAGAACGGAACAAGAAGAAAAATTCTTAAAGATTAATTGCAGAGCGCATCGTAACCCAGAGGAAAATCGGAAACAATTACTTGAAAACTTCTATTTCCCAAAAATGTCAGCAAAAAATAAAAAACCTGTAAAGAAAATAAATATGAACGACACCCAAACAACAACCCTTGAACCAACCATTATCCCAAAATATCCTGGCCACACAGTAGACTTTGATATATTTTCCACGGAAAAAGTTTTAATTCTGACTGCAATATGTAAACTCATAAAATTTGCAAAAACCAAGATTATTCAATCAAGACCCTTGACTTAGACAACCAGTTCGAGAAATCGTTTTCTCATTCGGTGTTCCTTAAAACATAGTTATTGACAATGAGGTAGCACTCAATTAGGCAAGCATAACATCCATGATCGAAGACGAACTTGGTATACGCATCTATAAAACACCTCCGTTCAAAAGTGAGGTAAATGGAGAGACTGAGCGGTTTCATTACACTCTTTCTGAGATTATGAGAAGCATTAAAACCGAACGGACTCCTCGCACCTTCGAAAAATGGCTTGAAATTGCCACTAACGAATATAATTTCACAGCTCATTCAACAACTGATAAAAAACCGGTCAAACTCTTCCTCGGCCGATCAGCCAAAATAACTCCTGAAGAATTCGAAAACAATGGCAAGAAAAACATAGAGAAAATTTTACAAAAACATTAAAAAGACATTAGGTATCACAATAGAAAATGAAAACCACTGACAACTTACAATCCAGTAGGTGTAATATATGTAAAACACAATAAACGACTAGGCTCCAAATTAACATTAAGATACAAACAAGAGATAAATTGACAGTCCTACCCCTTTCTCTTACTATTTCAGAGATTTACTTTGTACTGCAACAGGAGAAATTCAAATTCTGCATTTTTCTAACTCACAGTTCGTTTCACTAAACATCGGACAATCAAAAATATAAAACGGAAACCTAAAACTGATACATGAAGTTGACCTTAACCAATACGAACAATTCCTGACCAATTTTACTCCAACTCTAGAACGAAATGAAAAGAAAAACAATCCTCTATTTCCCTATCTTTCACATGAATACCAACAAAAACAGAATCCAATCCATAACCTTAAGCCACAAAAAATAAAAAATCACTAAACTTTATAGGCTCTGCATAGAAATGGATTGCTGACAATCTTGAAGTTAATTGATTACGTGACAATTAGAAAAAATGAATAATTTACTTGTAATTCCAATAATAGAATTTGAAAAAATTCAAACTACTTGAACATTTTATTTGTTTATTTTTAACTAAAAAATGTACCGCCTCAGCACGACAACTTGTACCAAAAAAATAACAAATATTAAAAAATAGATAAAGCAAAGGCCAAAAACTGTTGATCTACGCCTTGCAACAATAAGTAATCGACAAAGGCAAACAAAGGTAAGAATAACAAATAAGCAATACAAAATAAATTCGTATTTTTTTGACTACATACGAGCGAATAAATAATTTAACAAAAATTAAAAATGAAGTTGTGCAATGATTAAAGAGAACTAAAATGCGAACAATAATATTATATCTGAAATCCAATATAAATTTAGAATTGTAAAAGAAGAATTACAAAATATAAATCTAGCCACTCATTGGGCAAAATTAGGCATTGTTAATTCACTTATTCTATCAAAAGATGAAATAGTCCTAGCTATTAAAACAACAAGTAAAGATAATATTCTCGTTTCCAGTTTTCAGTTTCAATTTTACATATTAACAATATAAAATTAATATTAATATTATTATTAATATTCCAACAACAGACTATAATGTTTATGAACAAATTTTACTTTAACTTGTAAAAAGAAAAGGAATAGCAATCGAAATTAATTATAAGCAAATTATAAATTAATATAATCTAGTAAATCATATTTCAATCTGTAAAAAACAATATCTTGTAAACATTAAAAATTCCACATGTATTCGCAATTTGTTTTTTGCCGCGATCGTGGAAATATCACCGGGAATTATACTACTAAACAACTTCAATGGAACTTTCGAAGCTGAAGCTACACACAACCTTACTGGCACCTTTCTCATCAAATATGAAAAAACCAATATCACCATTAACAAGAGAGTATTCACAGAAGTGTCTACGATCCTCCCAACAATCTTACAACACACCCCTAAAGAGAACATTTCCATAAACTTCTGTCTTTAGAGATGATGGGCGAATTACACATCAATAACACAAAGCGAATTGAGTTACTCCAAGACGAACACAATTCACAGGCATTCATCAGCTACATCGACAATGGCATTCATTGGCATCATCCTTCTAATCCTATCGTTTTACAAAATCTTTACCGGAAGAGAGACTATAAGAGTCATTATTCCGCAGCCCGAAATAAAGGACGGTTGAACTCATCCGCAATTAAAGATACGTTAGCAATAAATTATCCTACCACTCCCAGAACAAGGTTCAACGATCTTCCATACATTTAAGCGATTGAGGACCATCGCATTTAGAGGGGAAAGACTTAATGGAAAATCGATCACCTTTGTTAAAAAAAAAAAAATTATTATTATATGTGTTAGGAACTTTTAGGCACAAGTGTGCTGTCATTCCAATACAATTCCATAACAATTATAACGTTCGAATTATTTATATAAACAGTTGAAGCTTAAAAGTCATACGATTCACATGTTTCGGCTTTGTTCATGGTTTGACTGGGTCTCGATCTCTCTCTCTCTCTTTTTTCTATATGGTACCGAAACCTGGGAATAAAGTGTCCAGAAACTTAATCGTCACCGTAAATCTTTAAACTTCGCTAATGGAACTTTCAGCAAGAACGGCCTATCGTGGCCAAGTCACAAAAATTGTGAGAAGCGCGTACCTCGCATTAAAGGATTCGCAAGTCAACCCCGAAAATAATCTGATTCTCATTGAAAAAGAGCTGTAAGCATTACTTCAACGCTTAACGGCTGTTCATGAAAGCCTTAAAGTTATGAACAAGGAGATAGGCAGCAAATCCTTGCTCAAGGCGGACGAACTTGACAAGGACATGGAAAAAGTAGCCGATTATGTCTGCAGAAAGTCCGACGAAAACAAGCTCCATCATTAGATGTTCTGGATAACTCCAATAGTAATTGACACTCCAACCACAGCGATATCTGTCCGCCTAAACTTCCGAAACTCCCATTTAAAAGTTTCGACGGTAGCATTCAAAACTGGCTTCCCTTTTGGGACAATTCAAGACAGCTGTCCATGAATATAGTGGGTTATCATCATAAGATAAGTTTTGCTATCTTGAATCCGTTCTTAGCGGAAAAGTACAATAAAAAAGGTAATTGGAGGTTTTACTGCGTCTGTAGGCTGCTATGAAGCAGCCGCGAACAATTTGGCGACCCTGAACGCTTAGTGGATAAACACATGCAGCAACTCGTCTTACGCACTCTTTACAACGCTATCACTTCATGCTGTCGTACTCTAACTGCATTGTAGATTCCAGCACACCAATATCATGTCATGTTGAAGTCAATACTTATTCGTTGTCTTCCAGTTGCTCTTCGCGTCGACTCCTTTCGTTCCGCAGAGAAGGATGACGGTCAAAACCAAATAAATAGGACATCAACATCAGAAGTTGAGGGTAATTCCACGCTTTTGCAAATGGGTGACAAACAGGTAGAAAGCAAAATGCGTTTTCTGAAGCGAGAGATCGAACTCCTCTGCAAACGTCAAGCGTCTTTGTTCATCGTTCACCACTGCAACTAATTGATGTCTTTACACGATAGAGAGAAATGCATTTTTTGTGGTTCTGGGCAGCATGTCACAAAAGTGTCTGACAGTAAGCTGTCGGTGGAACATAAAAAAGGAAATTCTGCGGAAGGAAAATCGTTGTTACCGATGTGCGAAACGTGGCCATCCGTCAACAAAGTGCAGAAGTGCGAAATATATTTCGTGTGCTAATTGCAAAGGAAAACATTTTACCAGTTTGTGCGAACCAAAAAAGGAAACAATCCTTCTGTGCCTGCCTTTTTAATATTTCAGAAGCTTTGGATCTTATTGATTCCAATAAAATCCATCATAAAGTCTTATTATTTGAATTCAAGTTTTATATTTACTCTAACCAAAATAATCATATAAGTAATGGTGACGCGTTAGTTTATAAATTTGCTTAAACCAATGTCGTTGCACTTACGGAATATATAAACAGCTTTGAATGGTATGCATTACTGAACACCTCCAATTTAAAAGGTAATTACGATGTATTTATGGGAAAAAATTAATTCTGGTCTTGAGTTATTTGTACCGCGTCAAAATAACCGCTACAGAATTCCATGGTCGAATAAGAGATAAATAAAATAAAACGAACTCTAACCGAGAACTTGTTTTAAGATTCAGAAAGGAATATGAGTTCTTGAATAGATTTTTATATAGGCAGTACATCATGTCAGTAGAGTCATCGGTAAAGAATAATGGTAAGTCATTTTGGAATTACATTAACACAAAAAGAAATACCTCAGGGTTGACTAGGGTGATGGAATTGGATAACGCAATTTCAACAGATTTGAATGGAATTTGGGAGTTATTTACCAACTTCTTCGAGTCGGTTTATAATAATTCTCGAGTCCAAATCAACGACGAACAATTACTCTAATATTACTGAATCGAATATTGGTGTGTTGTAACTTTCGAATGAAGACGTAATAAACGCGTTAAAGAAACTAGAGTTGAACTGTAGTCCAGGTCCTGATGGAATCCCTGCGATAATAGTAAAAAAGTGTTTATCTTCCATCTTTTATCCACTTAAAATTGTCTTTAATCAATCACTTATCACTTTCAAATATTCATTTGTTACACCTATATGTATTTAAGAGCGGTTTTAGACAAAAAGTTGAAAACTATCGGCCTATATCTAAGCTTTCTGCAATCCCAAAATTGTTTGAAAGCATTGATAAGGATAAGCTTTTTTTCGCTGTTAAATAAACTATTTCCTGTAATCAGCATGGCTTTGCTTGCGGTAGGTCATGTACTACAAATTTATTATATTATTATTTATATAAATTATTATATTACAATATATTATTATTATATTATATATACATACAAATTACAAATTTAACAAATTACGTGAGCGTCAAAAGAAAGTTTACACCTCTATGTTTCATGTTCCAAATTTATTGAATGCGATAAGTCCGGGATTTAATATTTTGTGTGTTTTCCTTTTGCCTTAATAACGGCTTTTAACCTCCTAGGCATGGATTCCACAAATTTTTTAGTGAAGTCGGGTGGAATTTTTTCCCACTCTTCCAACAGTACGGACTTTAGTGAATCTCTACTTGTTATGACCCTCTTTCGAACTTGCTTGTCGAGATATTCCCGCAAATGTTCGATAGGGTTAAGATCTGGGGATTGCGGTGGATGATCCAATGTCTTCGGCGTCCGGTACAATAACCATTCTTTCACAATTTTGGCCGTGTGCTTAGGGTCATTGTCCTGTTGGAATACCCATGTTTGATCCAAATTCAATTTCGCGGCGCTAGGTTGTAAGTTTTCCCTCAATATATTTAAATAATCAATTTTATTCATTGTGGACTCAACAAATACCAGGTTTCCCACAACTGTTGCCGCCATGCATCCCCAGACCATAACCGACCCTCCGCCATGCTTAACTGTGTGTGTTATATTTTTGTCATTGAACGCCTGATTTTTGGCTCTCCAAATTTTTGGTGGTTGTCTTGATTTTAACACTTCAAATTTACTCTCGTCACTGAATAACACATTTTTCCAAAACGAAATATCCTTTTCTTTGTACTTTTCTGAAAAGTGAAGTCGCCGTTTTTGATTGACTGCTGATATTAGTGGTTTTTTTTTTTTTGTGGTACTCTGCCATGTAGTCCGTTATCATGTAGTACTCTTCGAATAGTACTTGCACTAACGGGAACACCCGACTTTCTTTCAACGTCTTCTGATATTTTAACAGCACTAGCAGATGGATTCTTCTTCACTTCTCGCATAATGGATCTTACTTCAGATTTGGAAAGTCGCTTGGGTCTACCAGTGCATGGAAGATCTTCAACTTGTTTCAAATTTTTATACTTATCGATAATTTTTTTAACACCTTGATGGGTTCTGCCAACTATTTTTGCGATTTCTCTCAAAGATTTTCCTTCTGCTTTTAATTTTAAGGCGAGTTTTCTGGTTTCTATTGGCGTTTGCTTATCCATTTTAATAACACTTTATTATAAAATATTGACGCTACCTCTTTTACCAACAAAGAAAAACGAATGAGTTCGAAAGACAGCATTTGTCATTAGGTTCAACAAAATAAATAAAGCAAAGCGGGGAAACACGAGTAACGATACATAGCAAATTACAAATGTCTTTTTGAGGACCGGGCGAGGATTTGTCGCAAGTCCGTCCAAATCAAGAAAACTACTCATTCGTTTCCTAATAGACGGCGGCAACCAGTGTTCGTAGATTCGCCAAGTGGTCAGGAAATTAAAGGTTCCAGCTATTGGACGAGTTAATTTGTCGCATTTGGATCCAAAAATCAGACGTCATCGAAGCTGTTTAATAAAGTGGAGAATTATGCTCGAAAGTCAGTACAGCCATCAACATATGGATATTGAAGCAGTAGTGGTGCCAAATATTTGTATCGACGTTCTTCCCTCACGTGATTTGTCATGTGTCTCGATTCAAAATCTTTATATGGCTGATTTCCATTATGCAAATATCGACGCAGAAGAAGAAATGAGGCTCTTCATCGGATCCGACACGTAGTGGTCAGTAGTTACCGGCAAACAGCGTTCCCTTTCGCCCTCTTTGAGAGCTGTCGAGACAATCATTGGGTGGGTGCTACAAGGGAAGCATTCATTCGGTAAGAACATTTTTTCGAACGGAAATGTACATTCATCCTCTAGTTACAGCACCGCTCTATGTCTTTCTTCGTTACAAAACGCTTGCGAAACATTTTGGTGGCTCGAAAACATCGGCATCCGCCAAGAAGTTGAAAACGAACTGCTGGCAGAAGATTTGATGGCCCAACTTATAACACGTAAAGGACATCGCTACGAAGCTGTTCTGCCATGGAAAAACCCAGGCGCTATTCTTCACAGCAACAAGGAACAAACATTAAAACGATTGCGGGCTCTAGCAGCGCGACTTTCTAAGAGTCCTGCCCTTCTAAAAGAATATGACACAACAATCCAAAGGATGGCGGCTTTGCTGGATGCGTTCCTCCAGTCATAGAATGTCAACAAAGGCGCGTGTTCTACCTCCCACACCATCCGGTGTCCAAAGCAAATAGTGCCACTACTAAAATGAGAATTGTGTTCGACGCCTCTGCGCGGATTTAAGATTCATCCTCGTTCAACGATATGCTGTAGGTGGGTGCTAATCGGCTTCCAGATGTTGTTGAATATTTTTTTTTTTGAGGCTTTTGCTATCTGTTGGAGCACTCAGACACAAATGCTGGTCCATTGTACTGCCAGACAGACACCCTGGATGGCGTTAGAGCTCATGAAGAGCCAGAGCCAAGCTTCTTTTTATTCACTTATGTTGTGTGCGATTTGTTTTTCACACAAGTGAACGGAACCTAAAGCCGATTCCGAACGACGAAGGCCGAGAAGCTTTTTCAAGGCAAGTGTACTACGGGGGTTTTGCCAGTACCCCGCCGAGGAGGGATGCTGGGAAATAATCATTCGATGGCGTTGGTGTTAACGGGGTCCGAACTCGCTCATCTTGCGTCAGCGGTCAACACACTACCCACTGCACCACGGCACTCCCTTCTGAACTTTAGACTTGGGCGCCATAGCGTGGTCGCCGACGTGGAAAAAGCTTTTTTGCAGATCATGCTCAACGAAAACGATCGTGATACTTATCGCGTGTGTGGTTCGCTCCGGAGGCACTTTCACGTCGGATAAATCAGTATATGGATTACCCAATGACCAGAGTTACCTTTGGGGTATACTGTAGCCCATTTTTATTGACAGCCACCATACGAGAGCATTTACATCACGAAGAAGCAAATTTTCCTCCGACTTGTCACTTGTTGCAGAAAAGTTTTTATATGGACGGTGTCGCTATGGCATTGGACACAGAAGAGGAGGTAATCCGTCTGAGTCAGGAAGCGGTGAAGATCATGAGTAACGCATCAATGAATTTAAGAAAATGGAACTCAAATAACAATCGTGTACGAGAAGTTTTGGGTTCGGAATACACAGACGTAACTCAGAAACTGCTTGGTGTGAATTGGTTAGTGCTTGTCGACTAGATTGTTATTGCAACAAATTCCACAGGAGGGGCAATGAAGCTTGGCGGAGCTAACAAAATAATTGTTTTAAGTACAATCGCGAGAGTTTTCGATCCTTTGTGCATGGTCAGTCCAGTAGATTAGATTATATTAGATTAGGATTTTATTTTTCAATAATATTTCTTTTCTCAAAAAGTATACAGAATCAGAATCAGCATGGCTTTGCCGTCTGCCGGATTGGCTATCAAATAAAGACAGATAATAATTATAAACTATTAATGCATGATGTTAAAATTTCAAAATTTTCCTGTTAAAATTTTGTCTCTGTATTTTCGAGCAATTTCGCAGTATTTATACAACTTGGTTACTTCCATTTCGTTTAGTAGAGATACTATTTCTTAATCCGATAAGTAGTCCTTTCCAAAACAATATCTCCTAGTTTTCTTAAGGATCGGACACTTGCCTATGAAATGTATGGTATCTTTCCTTTCTTCCAAATTGCACATGCTGCAGAGTATATATATCTTCTCTATGAGGTATAAAGTTAAGTTTTAGTAATTCACCCCGAAGTTTAAACACTACCGAAATTTCTTGGATGCTATATATATCTTTGAAGTAGTTTCGACTCCCCAGGTTGTGGTTTAACCGGCTGTATATATTGCGATGTAGTGATCCCGCCGCTTGTTCTAAGAAATGCATTCTGGTCTGCTCCTCGACATGTTTTATTAATTGGGATAGCGAACTTGCCCAATTTCTGCCATCTACGGTTAAGACTACGCCACTCCCTCGAGCTAATTGCAACCACTCCTCGAACCATGCAGTTTCGTTTCGAAGTGTTTGTAGGGCCACTATCTTCGGCAGTCTATTGTCTGCCATCTTCATTACCCGTAGTATATAATTCATTTGCATACTCAATGATTTTATATACAGTGGCGATAATCCTGTTTCCACCATAAGCATATAATTTGGCGTCTTTGGAGGAAGTTTAAACATTTTTTTTAATGAAAAAGCGCTGTAATTTTTCCACCTCCTCATAATGCTTATACCCCCAAATTTGCGCCGCGTAGAGCATTACTGCCTCGGATACTACTTCGTATAGTTTAAATTTACAACTGTGCTGAATATTTTTATTGCTGAAACAGTTCTTCCATACTGAATTGATGATCGATTTAGATTTCGTTAGTTTGTCGCTCAGATGTCTTTTTATATTTAAATTGTTTGATAGCATTACTCCAAGATACTTATATTCCTTTACGACCTCTAGGTCTACCCCTCTATAGCACCATTTTTCGTTGTAGGCAGGTCTCCCTCCACCTTTTTTGAAAATCATTATCTTCGATTTCTCCAGACTGACTATCAAACTCCATAAAGCACAGTACTCACTTAATCGACTGATCACCAGTTCCAGCGATTCCGGTCAGTCCAGTAATTGTGAAGGTAAAAGTACTCTTTCAGTCTATATGGACGGAAAAACTATCCTCGGACGAACCGCTAACTGGAGATTTGCTAAGTGAATGGGAACAATGCGTGAAAGATTTACATCTCAGCGAAGTAACTATACCTCGAGCAGCCCTGACATTTTGTGCGTCGGATAGGAAGGATGTCCATATTTTCGTTGATGCAAGCACTAAGGCATTTGGATCTGTAACTCATATTACAAGCGTCGATTCATTGGGAGAAAGGACCTCAACATTTTTGTATGCAAAGAGTCGAGTGGCTCCATTGAAGGACAACGGCCTCACTTTGACAAAGTTGACTGCCGCTTTGATTGCAGCTCGACTTTGTGCATATTTAGTACGGTCACTCAAAACTTCGATCTGCGGCTTTAGCTTATGAACTGATTCGAAGATAATGTTAAATTGGATCCAAGGAGAAAGGAGTAAAAGGAAGCCTTATATACAAAGCAGGAAAAACGAAATAAAGCTACACAGAAAGATTTCCCAGTGGCGGCATTGTAGTGGGAAGGAAAATCCGGCTGATCTTGTGACAAGAGGTGTTAGCACCGAGATTTTGCAATCTTTTACTGTCTGGAAAAATGGACCATCATGGTTGAAGACTGAAGATTTTCCAGTTTCAGGTATTGCTCCTATCATGGAGACGGCTGCTGAAGCTGAGTTAAAACCGTTGTCGCCTTTATTTCCGTATGAAAATGTGGGTGCATGGAAACATCTTCTCCGAGTTACGGCATATGTACAACGTTTCGTCAAGGCCTGTCGTACAAAGAACGGTTCAACATTTAAACACCTAAATGCAGAAGGAATCGAGGGTGCACAAATCTATTGGATCAGGTACATTCAGTCTGATTGTTTTTCTAAAGAAGTTTGCTCTTTGCAGGAAGGGAAGCCAATTCCGAAGACATCCATACGGCATTCTATAATATTACCAACCGAGTTTCACATCACGGGTTTCATGATGACTATCCCCATGGTACCCTACATGATGGGACAAATATTGGGCTGTCTCAACTGAGAACAAGGTTTTGGCTTCCTAAAGGACATCAGTGCATTCAGAAGCGAATAAAGACGTGCGTAATATGCCGAAAGATATTTGGGATTTTAGGAAATCTCATCGCCATTTGGACTTCTGCATGTCGAACAAGTGAGGCTATTCAGACCACTTGTTATCATTGGCGTCGATTTTGCCAGTCCACTTTACACTATTGATGAGTCGGACAATATGGGTAAAGTCTATATGATGGTTATCACCTGTGCAGCCATTCGAGCTGAGCATCTCGAGATGTTACCGAGTCTATCAATGGATACCTGTCTAACGGGTATCAAACGTTTCATAGCTCGAAGAGAAGTTCCGACCGTCATATACTCCGATAATTCCAAGACATTCCGTAGAGCCGCCTTTGAACTAAATGGCGTAGAACGTGGAGCTAGCTCCTTGGTGGGGCGGGTTTTGGGAGCGTCTAATCAGTACTATCAAAAATGTCCTAAAGGTGGTAATAGGCAAGGCTAAACTTACTTTAGAACAACTGAGGACTCTTTTTATTGAGGCGTGGTCGACTCGCGTCCTTTAAACTATGTGGGCAGCAACCCATTGAATGCGGAGTCCCTGACACCGGCACAGTTCTTGGGCATTCAATACGGGCCCACCTTGCCTGTGGATGTACTCGATGATGTTAATGGGGTTCGAACTTTATGGACACGTCCTCAGAAATACACAAATTAATTGTGGAGGAGCTGGAGGATGGAGTACTTACAACTGTTGCGCTCCTTTCATCACAATAAGGTATGTGCATCTTCAAAATTTCAAAGGGGAGATGTCGTGCTATTGGTAGATTCTGGAATGCCGCGATTGGACTGGAAGTTAGCTACAATAGAAAACATTTTTTTCTGGTCCAGACTGTCACACAAGGGCCTGCGAAATACGCTATTCCAACGGTTTTAGAACTCGACGATCCGTGCAATTTTTATACAATTTGGAGATCCTGCAGTTTCCCCGCCCGGAGGATGTTAGAAAAAAATTATTAACCTTTCTGTATTGCACGTGCCATTCACTGACAATACACCTAGCGACCGAACACCTGAGTAAGTAATCGAAGCGAGTGCAACATATACCTTAGTAGGCAATGGAAGCGAGTGCAACATCTTTGCTGACCTTAATATTAAGTATCAATAAATGCATGTAAAGTATTAAGTAGCTTTTAGTGTTAAGTCATTAGTCTTTAATTACGGTCAATAGAGGTTAAACAGTCTGCCTAGAGGAAAAAATATAAACCTTAACCTATCTTAACCTACCCTCACTACAACAAGCTATGTAAGCCTGCCATTGGTGCAGACCTATCAAAATTTACCACTGACGTAGTCCGCTTCAACCACCAAAAACGTTGATGCTCTCGGACGACGTATTCTCGATCTCTGCGTGAATTCGATCTACTAAACCTAAGGCGTTCGGGCTCGCGGAGTGCGACGTCACGTTCGTAGAAGAACCGTCATTCCACGGAATTGCGGGCCACGTGAAGATTAGCGGTACCGCCAATCTATCTTGGATCGGCCTACATTGATATATATAATAGAGGAATGCCTCTGGTCGGACAAAGCCGTTAAGGCGCGCTCTCTCTGGTACAATAGTTGGGGCTCGGAGATCAGGTTATTGATCGAAGTCATTACTCTTGCAACGTGGTTTTAAATCAGTTTTATCAAAAAGACCGCTTACGCTATTGAGTGGTGAAACTATCTGAAGTGCTGAACAGTATCGGCGGGTTCACTGTCCCCTGTTGCAGTCCGTTGTTAATATGTCACGTTGGCAATTTTCACAACGAACCATCACCGGTTAACATGTCAAAAATCATATATGACAGTGGTTGAATAATGCCCAACCAATTGAGCTTGCAATAAAGTCCTTCTTACCTTACGGTGTCGAAAGCTTTTTCCAAGTCGATCAGACAGGAACCCATGCATTGGTTCTTGCATTTATTCCACTGGATATCTGATACGAGGTACGATGCGGCATGAATAGTGTCTGCCCCGCTCTGAAATCGAATTGGTTTTCCGGGATGATTTTATTGTCCTTAACCTATTTAGATAGGGTTCTATAAACCTCGATCAAAGATTTGCCGAGTTAGAGGTGGATTTACCTCCCTTGGGGATTGGTTGCACTGGATAATATGTATTATCCAGTTGAACAGGATGGTGTATATCTCTGCAACCACTGATGAGAGGTGCCTTAGCACAAAACATTAGATATTTCGTCGGTTTCCGCGGATTTTTTCCTTTTCAGTGACTCGAAAATCATCTGGAGAACCTCCGCCGAAATGAACAGGGTGTTAGCCCCTTCACTGGTGATGGAATTGTTTGCCATAAAATCATCATTGAACCTGGTAAAACCAAGCTTCTCCGATTGCCAATGATCGATATCAATTTGAAGATAAAAATGATGAAGTAGGACATTGTTTTCCAGGTCAAGCTTTGGGCGAGTTCTGTCGTTCACCATTACACTTCTTAGAAAACAGCTTCCACTGTCGACATATTCTTTTGGGGATCTTCGATCACGCAGAAATCATCATCCAAGAGAGCGCGCTCTGGGCCGATGCTGACTGTTCTCGGAAGCTTCAGTTCCTGAATGTCATTCTGATCGTTTCTTCGAAATATGTTATTTATTTGCGGGAATGTGCTCGCGTTGTTTGATTTTACAGCACCAATGCTATTGTTCCAATACAAACTTACAGATATTCTGTAATTTTCCTTGATCAATTGTTGGAGGTTTCTAATCAGTGACTTTAATGTCCTGACCTCCGAGCCTTGTCTGTCGGTGTAATGTCGTTTTGACTCACCCACGCACTCCCGACGGTGATTCAATCGGAACTGCTTATTTCAAGTTGTGCACGCACTCGAGACAATATCTTTCGGTATGAGAGTAAAGAGAAGCTTGATTGCAAACTGTGTGGTGGCGTGACCCACACCTATTATACAATACTTACATATGTATTTGACTACCACAGAGCATGATTATTCTAAATATTCCCATAATGATCCTCTCAGATCTTTTCCTTCAATGTTCCCAATTTTCAATCGTTTTAATATATCTTGATTTTGCCTTTCAACTTCGCCATTTTGTTGTGGCCAATATGGAATGCTGTTAAAAAGTGTTATATTGCATTCTTTAAGAAATGCCTTAAATTCTTGCCTTATAAATTCTTTTCCATTATCTGCTGTTATCGAAACTGGGAAACCGAGCCTTAGAAGAAGCTATGCTCTTGCAACTTTTGATTAACTTGTATCGGCTGTAATAATCTACTACAACGAACAGGTACTGA
Organism: Merodon equestris; assembly: GCA_958301585.1. Lineage (NCBI taxonomy): Eukaryota > Metazoa > Arthropoda > Insecta > Diptera > Syrphidae > Merodon > Merodon equestris. Next base: position 108,637,850 of record OY284413.1, read on the forward strand.
TTATTTGGGAGCGGTCCCATTGGGTCAATAGCATTGTCAACCCATGAAGTAATTGGAAGATCACGCCTCTTTAATGGAATTGGAGGATGAGGCAGGGCAACCATTGTACAACTTTTGCAGGTTTAAACAAAGTTTTCCACCTCTTTGTCCATTCTCGGCCACCATACTTCAGTCCTAATGCGGCTTTTCATAGCTATTATACCAGGATGGCCCTCGTGTGCTGCATCCAGAACTTTTTTTCTAAGTTTCTGAGGAATCACTATTTTATTTCCCCTAAGTAAAAAATCTTCGTAGAAACACAGTTCGAACTCAAAAACTTAACCAAAAATTTTAACCGATTCATTCCAGACATTTTTATAAATTTCATTTTTTACATTTAGTATTTCCAGATCCGTTTTCCTGACCTGTAAATAATATTATACCGATACGATCCAAGCCGAAAACCCCATCTTTCTAGGCTTCGACTTTGGTCCAAAAATGATCTCCAATGGTTTACTGTTCGTTATCAAATCGAACTGTTTTCCGAAAAGGAAAATGTTGAAGTGCTTGCTCCGTGCTTGAAGTGCTTGTCCAGACCAATGCCAAAGCTTCTTTCTTTGTCTGACTATACCTACGTTCACATTCCGTAAGCGTTTTGTTGCTGTATGCAATAATTCTTGGTCCTTTTGAAATGATTTGCAATAAAATTGCACCAAGTCCAACTGGACTTGCATCCGCAATAACTTGCGTTTTATCTCCGACGTTATAATATCCCAACGATTTAATATTTTAAAGGATGTTTTTTAACTAATTGAAAGCATAATTTTTTTCAAGACCCCAAAGTTTACTAAGTTTACTTCTTTTTTGTCACTTTTTTCCTCAAGAGTTGTTTTAAAGGTTATGTTATAGTGGCTAGACGAGGTATCCATTTACCAATAAAATTAATTAAACCAAAAAAACTTTGCAGCTCTTCTATTGTTTTTGGGACCCTAAACAATTTGATGCTTTCAAGATACTTTTCCAAAGGCTTTATCCCTTCAGAATTTAACTCATGCCCTAAAAACTGTATCTTACAAACTCCAATAAGACATTTGTCGTTATTTAAAAGTACATTGTTTTCCTTAAGGGTTTGAAGAACTATATGTTGACGTTTGTTAGGCTCATGTTTAGAGCCCCCAAATATTAATATATCGTCAATAAAATTTATTGCCCCCTCACATCCTAAAAGAATTTTTTCCATTATTTTTTGGAATAGTTCTGGAGCACTAGCAAAGTTAAAGTTCCTGGACGACAAAACATCCGACCAACTTGAATGCCTGAATAAAATCGAAGCACACACTCAACATTGATTCCAGCCTCACAAGGTCAGCGATTAACAATATAATAGAGGAACTGAAATGTACGCCACCCAAATCCCCGATTGCAGGACTACCTGCAACGTTTCCCTTATGGAAGAGCTTCTTGAAAACGCGATCATCCGTACCACTCCAATGCCTCTTACATCCTCGGTCCAAACGCAGACCAGCCTGAGTCCTCTGAAGTCCCCATCTACCGCAACTCCTCCCATCTCAGCGCCGACCATTGAACGATTCGGAACTGTTTGGACCTTATCTGACTGGAAGCAGAGAATCAACAAGCTCCACAAGAATTATGTTATGATACAGGAGCCTTTGTCTAACTACATCTTATGGGACGCTGGGTATTTAACTTCTTCCGCAAACGATATGCCATCAACCTTGTTAAGTGCACGAAGCTCACCCTTCCCAAATTCCATCGCAGAAACTGCTTCGAAATTACCATCCCTCCGCAATATGAATGGCTTTTTCGCCTCCCCAATAAGGAAATCAAAGTCGACAGGATGCGGATTACCATTAGGGATCGCAAGAACAACACCAACATTAAACCTAAATATAAATCTAAACTCAACACTCCCAAATCCCCTAACCAACCCAAACCTGGACCCTCCCCTCTTTCTCAACCCCCTCACAATCTAGGAACTAACTGGGAATTAAGGACTGGAATATTCCCCAATTTTTCCCGACCTCTTCCTCTCTCAATAGCTCCCAAATCAACAACTACCCTCAACATCCCTCCACCTAATAATACTCCTAACAGAGAACGTACCCATAACCGCGTATCCTTTAACCTTGCGCCCGGCTTCCGACCCTCATCCCCCTCACCGAACATTGTTAATTTAATACCCAATCCCAACACCCAGGCTTTTCGTAACAGCCGCACGTACCCTCAGTACCCAAACTTTATACACTCTCACACTCTGAACCCAACTCCCTCCACCTCCTCAGCTTCTAACAACACCCCCTCAGCCCCTCCACCTCCTCAGCTTCTCACAACTCACCACCACCTCTTTCCTAGATCCACTTCTTCCTCCCACGGCCAAACTCACCCAACATCTTGCCGAGATTAACGCCGAAGACCGCTATGTTATGTCACGTTTAAGAGACAGAAGAATCTACGAAAATGTACGCCTCTATTTGGCCTACCTCCACGACAAACCTGACTCCATTTGTATCGACGGCAAAACTAAAACCAACGGGTTAGTTTCAATCCACCAAGAACGCCTACCCATAGACCCCCATCCATCAAATATTTCTTACAAAAACATATCCCTGTACTATCATAACGTCAGAGGGTTACGCACCAAAACCTCCGCAGTACTCGATAACTTCCAAAACCTACTCTACGATATATTTGTCTTAACTGAAACGAATATATGCTCCAGCATTGCAGCATTGGAGACAGCGAGTTATTCACATCAGATTCCATTCTATTTCGGGCCGATGGACGCGACAACTCTGCCGATCCGGATGGTCGCGGAGTTCTCTTAGCAATCCACAGCCGCTATGATCCCTTGCCCTTCAAATCGTCGAATTCCGCTGACTTCAACTTCACTAGTGCCTCAATAAGTCTCCCTAAACAGAAACTTTATCTTGCCTGCTGTTACTTAAGACCCTCACAGCCCACACACTGCTATCAACTCGCCGTTGATCTCGTCGACTCCATATTTGATATCACCGAACCCAATGACATCATCATCTTCTGTGGCGATTTCAATCTCCCACACCTGAAATGGGTTCAATCCGATGATGAGACCCACTACATCGCCGCTAACCTCAGGTAAGGAAATCCTTTTCACGGATCATTTCTCTGATTCCGGCCTTCTGCAACTCAGTAACATCACCAATAACATGGACAGACAACTCGACCTGATTTTTTCATCTGATGCCGCAAATTGCGTTGTTACCCCGAGCAACCATTATCTCTCTACCTTAGACCCCCTTCATCCACCTCTATCGGTAACTCTTTCACTCGAGACCCAATTCACTATTCCTCCCTCCGAAAATACGTACTATTTCAATTTCCGGAAAGCTAACTTGGCGAAACCAAATAATCTGCTAAACAATGTTAATTTTAACTTGCTGATTAACCCTAACTCACACATATCCTTAAACGAAACCCTTGCACTTTTTTCCACCAAAATCCTCAGCTGCTTCATTCTTTCAGTCCCATACTCACCAAAAAAGAACTACACTTCATCTCCGCCCGGGTATACCAAGGAACTACGCTCTTTGCGCAATAAAAGAAACAAAAATTGGCACGCCTATCTTAGATCCTCCTCTGCATCTGATCTTTCTAATTACATGCAGTCCTACACTAAATTTGCACAGCTATGTGAATCACTCTACCTCCGATACTTGAACAGAATGTAATCCTCCCTTATCTCTGACCCCAAGTGTTTCTTCCACTTCATTAATACAAAAAGAAAAACCGATAGCTACCCCACTACATTTAACTTCCTCAACAACTCTTACAACGAACCCGAAGTAATCGCCAATTTCTTTGCTCATTTCTTCAGCCAATCATTCACTGACCAAGATCTTCAGCCCGATCACGACGTCTCTTGTTTCATTGAACATAACTCCCGACCTAATCGCCGAAAAAATACGCAACTTAAAGGACGACTACTCTCCCGGTCCCGACTGTTGCCTGGCATAGTATTAAAAAAATGCGCGAACCATCTTATTTTACCCTTTACCGCTCTATTTCAAAGCTCTATCTATCAAGGACTCTTTCCTAAGCTTTGGAAATATGCTTATATCATTCCAGTCCACAAAAAAGGACTGAAAAATGATGTGTCGAACTATCGTCCCATTGCCAAGCTCTCATGCATACCCAAACTTTTCGAGGGCATCGTTTATGATGCACTATTCTTTCACTGCAAACTCATATTTTCTCCTAACCCACATGGGATCCTAAAAGGTCGATCACCAACCACTAATCTAGTCGAGTTTGTTTCACAATGTTTGTGTGCACTCGAAGCTGGCAAAGAAGTAGACGTTATCGCCACTGACTTCAGCAAAGCCTTTGACAAAATGTCTCACCAAATTATTCTCCTCGAGCTCACTGCCCTCGGTTTCTCTCCCGGTTTTATCTCATGGATCAAATCTTATCTTGAAGATCGTCAATATAACGTTATCTTCAGATCTTCTATTTCTGATTCAATTTACGCTACCTCCGGTGTCCCGCAAAGTAGTCATCTCGGGCCACTGATATTTATTCTAACCATTAATGATGTTGACAGCATTATTCTGAACTCTCAGCTCTTGATTTATGCTGATGAAAATATTTAAACACATATCTTCCTGCTCTCTCCAATTGGACCTTAACATGCCAAACCATCACTTACTCCCGCAAGCGCTCTCCCTCACCACCCAGAACCTACATTATTCGTAATGAATCCGTTCCCCCTGTCAACTTCTTGGTTGACCTAGGGGTTATTTGTGACCGTGAACTCAATTTTCGCCTCCAAATCGACAACATTATCAAACGTGCTAACTCTGCCCTCGGTTTCGTGAAACGTTGGTCCAAAGAATTCTCGAATCCTTACGTTACGAAATCATTATACATCACTTTCGTTAGGCCCCTTCTCGAATATGCTAGCCAAGTCTGGTCCCCCTCTTATGAATCCCATACTACGCGTATTGAAGCCATTCAACGCAGGTTTATCCGTTTTGCCCTTTGTGGCCTTCCCTAGGCCGACCCCCTTAATTTACCACCTTATATGGATCGCTTAAAATTAATCAACCTCCAACCCCTTAAAGAACCACGTGATGTTGCAAACATTCTATTTATTCATGACCTTCTCAGCGGTAACATTGACAGCCCTTCAATATTGCACATGATACCCCTTAACACCAACCCGCGTAACCTTCGGTCCACACCCCTTTTCCGTATAAGCACTCACCTCACGAATTATGGCTACCACGAATGCTTCCAGAATGCTTCGCAAAGCTAACACCAATCTTTTCGACCTTCACCTTAATAAGTCCAGCCTTAGAATTGCCCTATACCACAACCCTTCACACTCTCCTTAATCGTCTCCACCCTGCCACCTAGTTAATAAGTTATAGTTTTTTTGTTAAGGCTTAGATTAAGCTAATAAAGTGCCCCTATGGGGGCGTCAAACATAAAAAAAAAAAAAACCCAAGTAATGCCAAACATTAACCGTTTAAACTGAAACAATCCCTTACTAGTTACAAACCTTGTAATGTAGCGTGATTCTGAATGAATTTTGATCTGGTGAAAAGCGTTTTTTACGTCAAGTTTGCTGAACCATTTTCCATTTGTAGGTAACGGATGGTTCTCTCGTAAAATGGCTGCATTTGCCCGTCTCATATCCACACAGATTCTAACTTCTCCGTTCTCTTTGAGAATCGGAACGATAGGAGAAACCCACCTTTAAGGCTTTTTAACCTAATCTATGATATCACCGTCTAAGAGTTCTTCTAGTTTTTGTTCAACCTTAGCTTCCAAGGGTATTGGAATTCTCCTGTACGGCTGGAAAACGGGTTTCATGGATTCATCTATTGGTATCTCCACAAGCACATTCTTAAATTTGGGAAACTGAGAACTTCTCACCACATTTACATCAGTTCCAATTTTAAGAGCCTTGAGAGCTTTTGCTGTTTTAATCCCTAAACTGTGGTGGGTGGGAACCCGCGATAACATAGAATGTAGCTTTTTCCACCTCTTTTCCGATCAATATCTCTACATCAAAACTCCCCATCGCATCCAAAGGTGTGGAACTACCGTAAGCTAGGAACGTCTTTTCTGGATTTTTTATTTGATTTAATGCCTTTACTTTGTGATTTTTTATATATTTCCATGCTGCATCCGTTAACAGATTTTGTTTATAACCTGAGACAATAATCATGCTGATTTTTATCCCCCCAAGAGTACATTCCACAGTTGTCTCATTGTCAATGTGAAATACGTAGTCTACTTCTTCTTTCCCAATAAAATCTACTTCTTCCCTATCCTTCTTTGCATATTTTCTTTTGTCCCCAATGCGTTCTGAACCGTGGAATTTTCTTTTTTGTGAAGATTTTGTCTTACAATATTGCTGAAAATGCCCCAAAAGTCCACAACCGAAGCACTTTTTTCCCCGGGTTGGACACTGTGCATCCTGTGCGGAATGTTTTCTACTACCATAGCGTTTACATGATGTCCCTTTTTCCTCCTTAGGTCGAAAACTGTTCAATCTCGGCTTATTTCTAATTATATTAATATCTTAACCTACAGACTTATCTCTGTAACTCTCGAGCTGCTGCTTTACTATCTCCTGCGTATTAGCTTCTTTTATTATAATATCTAGTGTTATCTCATCCCCCATAGTTAAAATCTTTTTCCTCAGCTCCTCTGAACTACCTTTTTCTGCTATCTGGTCAATCAAATGGTCATCAATTTTGTAAAAACTACACTTTTCCGTCTGATTTCTTAACCTCATTAGAAACTTTTCAAATTTTTTTTCCACTTCTTGATTCATTAGCCTAAAGATATGCCTCTCAAAAACTTTACTTTGCTTTGGAAGGAAATATTCATCCAATTTTTTATTAGCTAATTCAAAGACATTATTTTCTTCCGTCGACTGGGCGTTTGCACCCGGCAAACTATAAAAAATTTCTTGAAGTCTCAATCCACCAAAATGTAATAACACCGCTCTCTTCTTTGTGAGAGACTCAGTACCAGCAGCTTCCAGATAAATATTTAACGCTCTGTTCCACTTCTCCCATCTTAAGGCCACTGAAGAAGTTTCCCCCTTCGCAACGAGAACGTCCAACGGTTGCAGGCTTTTTTCCATTTCTGCAGCAAAAAAAGTAATAATTGTGAACAAACGTGAACTGCTTTCAGCTTACTAAATGGCTATGCATGCAAAACATTTAATATTACACCGTTTAAAATGTTGCTCTTATATAATATTATCCATATTTTCTCCTATAACAATTAAATGGAAATCTCTTTTCTTTCTTTTTTTTTTCATTTGAAGTTTCCTTTTATCTTTCAATTGAATAAAAAACTATAATACATTACTCAAAACATTTGCATTTAGTTTTCAATTTAATGAAATAAGACACATTTAAATTTATAAAAATATGTCCATATGAAGTTTTCTATTTTCTTTCAATTTAATGAAATGTAAAACCATTTAAGGCCATCATACGATCTGTGCATTTACTTAAACAGTTATAATAACTAATCCAATTAAATGGATTTTCTTTGGTACTCACCAGTTTATTTACTTTTCTATTCACTATTTTTATCCTCGTCGCCAATGTAATGTCGTTCTGTTCTGACTCACACACGCACTCCCGACGGTGCTGGTTCAATCGGAACTGCTCATTCCAAGTTGTGCATGCATTCGAGACAATATCTATCGGTATGAGAGTAAAGAGAAGCTTGAGTGCAAACTGTATGGTGGCGCGACCCAAACCTGTTATACAATGCATATGTATTTGCATACCACAGAGCATGATTATTCATGCTGTTAAAACAATGCAATATACTACAGTCGGTAAACCGCCTGTACAAGAGTTTAAGTCTTGTCAGGAATCTTTTTGTCTGTACTGTGCGTCGATTCTCGCGTTGTGGTACACGATCGTGGACGGTAGGAAGGAGGTGCTCGAAGTGGGTGTTCTCGTCGGGAAATAGCAAAGCGTGGCTGTCGCGCCCATTCAGATTCATGTTTGAACTTATTCTGCTATTTTCGCGAAGTCGTCTGGTAATTTGATTATGGCATTTAGCCCGCAATGGTCACTGTCGTATACGGAAGTCCGTAGACAGTTAGTAGATCATTCGTTCGTGTCAGATAGTCTCAGTCGAGAGTCAAGCAGAATGAGATCCAGATAGGAGCCGCTCCTAAATGTATGTAAAAGTTTTCTACCAAGTTCACGGGCAGAATTCGAAAAGGTGTATCTACGATGAAAATATTGAGTTGAGGTACTTCAGGTGCATAGGCTGATACAATGAATATTCTCTTTCCATTTCGGAGAGGAACGCACACAATACAGGCCTCTAGTACCTGCAACTTCCGAACTTCACCCCTATATATAATTTTATGTTCAAAAGTGGTTTTGATGAACATCGCGACTCCCCCGCCTCGTGTCGCATTGAGTCGGTCTCTTCGAATTACTTTGTAAGAACTGTGCTGCATTTTGGGTTTCTGGTTTAGCTTTGTTTCGCTAAACAAAAGTACATCGGGGATTTCATCCTGCAATAAGTTAAAAAGTACTGCTCTTTGCTTAATCTTAATCAGTGAATTCACGTTCATCGACAGGATATTTAAGTGACTCTCTACCAGCGTACCCATCACGATAGTAGGTGACCTAGGCCCGACAGAAGCGAGTAGATTCTATCCACTCGGGTTGCCTGCTCATAGAACTGTTGTTCTAGCTTCCACGAATAGCGAGCAAGTTCGAGCGCAGGTCCACCTCGGCCTCCAGTGCCTTAGTAGCAGGCACTGAGGTTTTCTGAACAAAAATGGGCTTTTGTACCCTCTGTCGCCTTCTGGGCGTAGATGTTTGTAAGCCACCTTCGACGTTTCTATACGGGCCTCTGCTTATGAGCCAGATTTGATTCAATGTCTTGGAACTTTGGACATCCCCGATACTTTGCAGCGTGTCCCCGGTTCCCACAGAGCACGCACTCGAGCTGCTCCATGTCCACGACTTTGTCTTGGGTCAGATCGCATTTCTCGTTCATGTGGTTCTTTGCACACTTAACGCATGGGGGCTGCATCTCGCAGTTCGACGTGGCGTGTCCGAATCTTTGACAGCGGATAAAGCCTCTCGGTCTTGGGAGTAAACGAAAAGAACTCAGTTGTGGTCTCTTTTAATAGGTCTTTGATCTACTTATCATCCTCCAGTGTGTTACATTGGATAGCATAGTGGTTCCCTATTCTTATACCTTTAAAGACCAAATTGCAAATACCAATAAAGTACATAAGTTACATAAGTCTATTTTCTCGCGTACGGCCGTGGTGTGAGTAAGGATGGGTGGCACATTCTCTTTGGGTCGTTGCTGCTTCTTCTGTTGTTGCGGTTGCCGCTTCTGTTATTTCGGCTGTTGTTTCGGTTGGTGGTTCTGTTGTTGGTGCTGCTGACCTTGTTGTTGTTTATACTGCGGCTGTTGATGTCGTTGTTATGGCTGCTTTTGTTTCTGCGGCTGTTGTTGTTGTTGCTTCTGTTTCTGCTGCTGTTGTTGTTGCTGCTTCTATTCCTGTGGCTGCTGCTGCTTGGGCTGCTTTGATTGTTGTTGATGCGGTTGCTGTTGGAAGATTGTTGCATGCTCCCTCTCTTTCTACTACGGACGCGAGAAATTATTCAAGCATTGACACATGCACTACAAAATCTACAAACCAGCCCCGGTTCATCAAATTTATTTTATGCTATTATGCTACAGAAAAACGGCAAGTATTGATAAATTGCATTGGTGCTAAATACTACCAACTTTTATCCAATTTAACAGCACCAGAAGAACCCAACGATAAATCATACGATGATCTAATCGTCCTCTTAAAAAACCACCTCAGTCCAGAGCCGAATGAGATCACAGAGCAGCACAGGTTTCTGCTCAGACTCCAAAATGAGGGAGAGTCTGTGTCTAATTATCTAGGAGAGCTAAAAAAGCTGAGTGCATATTGCAATTTTACCTGTGAGGCATGCAAAAAGTCGACGCTTAAGACCCATTTACGCTCACAATTTATTCGAGGATTGCGGGACTCTGAAATAAAGGAAAGGCTTCTGCGGGAAGCGGATATGACTTTGGATAAAACTATGGAGTACGCGATATCGATGGAGGCTTCAAAAGCAGAGAGTCTTAACATGCAAATCGTTCATCAAGTGCAGACAGAGAGGTCGTCAGTGCAGAAAATGAGATCAAATGTCAAAATAAGTGGTCCTAAAATACATGATCGATGTGCTCAAAACGATAAAAGAATAATTTGTTACAGATGTGGTAAGCACAACCACATGGCAAACAAATGTCGTGCAAAAAACCTATTCTGCAAAAAGTGTCGATGCAAAGGGCATGTAACCTCAGTGTGCATAAAATCGCAATCTACATATAAAGAAACTAATATACTACAAGTTTCCCAGGAATACGATGAGGAAACAGAGATGCTACAGGAATCACAAGATGACCCGTACGAGTTAAGTGTGCTAAATTTAACACCAAGAAGAAATAAAAACCTGACATCTGTACGAGATCATCAAAAAGTCAAAACACCTTGCGGTAAGTACTTCATAACCTTACAAATTAATAACAAGGAAATAGCCATGGAATTTGATACAGGATCAGCAATATCAGTTATTAATTACGATACATTTATGTATATCTCATTGGCCAAATGCAAAAATTACACCGACTAAAGTTTTATTGAAAACATACAACAATAGTACATTCCCTGCTCATGGCAAATCTCACGTGCAAGTTAACTACAATGGACGTAAGGTTATGTGCGATTTATATATCGTAAAGGAATCGTTTGATACCCTTCTGGGAAGAGAATGGGTTAGGGCATTAAATTTATTACAAATTAATACAATAAATACCTTGACAGATAGAGATATCAATCATCTGCTGAAATTTACGATAACCATAGGGATGTTTTCCAACCGAGAATCGGGACAATACTTAAGGTGAGAGGAAAACTTAAACTACGTGAGGGGGCGTCTCCTGTATTTATAAAGCCACGACAAGTTCCGTATGCAATCCGACCTGCTATAGAAGATGAGATTAATCGGCTTGAAATGGAGGGTATTCTCGAAAAGGTCGAGATTGGGGGAAACCAATCATCAAACCAGCTGTCATCAAATCGGACAAGACGATACGTTTGTGTGCTGATTATAAGGCAACACTAAATAAACTTACCATAAATTATAAATATCCAATTCCAAGAATTGATGAATTCTATCAAAAGCTTAAGTACGGTGAGTACTACTGCACTTTCGACATTTATAAAGCATATTTGCATTTAAGTATGACAGAAGCGAGCGCACTATTGCAGACAGTCAGTACAACAAAAGGTATGTATAAGGTCAATAGACTTATGTTCGGAGTAAAAACCGCACCCAATATATGGCAACGGTTTATGGATACGCACATCATTAATGATCTCGATGGAACTGCTTGTTTTTTCGATGACATTATCGTAATTGGACGGACTTTGGATGAGACCGTCAAGAGATGCAACCTCCTTCTTGATAGATTACGTAAATTTAACCTTCATTTAAATAAATCAAAATGTAAAATGTTTGAAAGTAGCGTAGTCTACCTGGGGCACAAAATTAACAAGGATGGCCTACATAAAACACCAGATAAAATAGATGCTATCTCTAAGATAAAGGCACCAACACAAATAACCCAGCTCCGCAAATTCATCGGCATGCTAAATTACTATCACAAATTTATACCGGACTTGTCAACGAAATTACATCCATTATATAAGCTTCTAAGAAAGGATCAGCAATTTATTTGGTCATCTAAGTGTCAACATGCATTTGAAGTTCTCAAGTGAGTGAAAATGTTCTAGCTCCATTTGACGAAGATCTGCCGCTCATCCTTGCAACAAATGCTTCACCGGTTGGACTGTCGGCAATACTTTCCCACGCAACAGGGAAGGGTGAAAGACCGACCGCATTTGCATCAAGGAGCTTATCGAAAGCCGAAACAAATTACAGCCAACTGGATAAAGAAGTCACAGCGATTTATTGGGGCTTGCATAAATTCTTTGACTACTGTTACGGAAGAGAGTTTACACTCATAACAGACAATAAGCCACTCACTTCAATATTCAGGCCAGAGAAGAACTTATCTGTCCTAACAGCCCAACGTTTATTACACTACGTTCTCTTTCTTAGCGGATTCAATTATAAAATTAAATACAAAACACAAAAGACCACACTAACGCTGATTTTCTTTCTAGGAACCCATCAGTAGAACATTGTCTAAAAGATAACACAAAAGAAATTTACCAACTATGGGAAGATATTTTACCAATAACTAATAAAGATATCCTACGAGAAATGAAAAAAGATAAAGAATTGTCCTTATTGATTATCCAGTTGCAAACCGGGACAATCATGAAAGACTCACCCTACAGTTCGATGGAAAGTGAACTTATGTTGCATAATGGGTGTGTGTATAGAGGAATACGAATAATTATACCGTCAACACTTCGATCCGATGTCCTAAAGGAATTACACACTGCACACTTTGGAGTCACGAAAATGAAGGCCCGGTATAGATCGTGATATTGAGGAATTGGTAAAAAGCTGCAGTGATTGTGGAAAAGTACTTCCAGAACCAAACAAAGTTGTTAACCATCCATGGGAATTGCCTGCTCAACCCTGGCAGCGCTTGCAAATTCATTTTGCGGGACCATTTATGGAACACTATTTCCTTGTGATTGTCGATGCGAAGACAAAGTGGTTAGAGGTGTTCCCAATGAAGAGAATTGAGCTTTTGCACAATACGAGCGTTGAGGGAGGTTTTCGCCAGGTTCGGTATTCCGAATACATTAGTATCTGACAAGGGCTCAAATTTTACTTCAAAAGAGTTTCGTGAATTCTTTAATTCAAACGGTATTAATCATAAACTTTCTTCACCAGCAAATCCTTCCACGAACGGACAGGCAGAACGTTTTGTGCGGGTTCTCAAGGATGGACTACGATCGTCGGTAAATGACGCTGGAGAGAGTGATGCAACACACCAAGTTGCATCACTTACTCATCCAGTACCGAAAGACACCATCTTCATCAACGGGAAGGAGCCCAGCCGAATTCATGTTCAAATTTAATTTTCGAACCAGGCTTGACTTATTGAAACCTATGCATGCGGGGGAGAGTGAGAAGAACTATGAGTGCAAGCGGAGTTTTGCCGTGATGGAGTTAGTTCAAATCCGCTACTATCAAAACAAGGGTTACAAATGGAAATTCGGGAAAGTTATCCAACGAGTGGGGCATCTACATTACTTAGTCGATGTGGATGGAGTTTGTTACCGAAGGCACATTGACCAGATGCGTTCAACACTTGTTGATAGAAACATGCCTAAGCGAGTGGTACCCGTTCGGTTAAAGGAAGAAAATGTGGCGAATGAAGATCCCGTGGGGAATAACGAGGTGGTGACAACAACCGCAGGCTTGGGAGATGGAAAGAAGCTGGGAGACGCTGCAGCGGAGAAGAAGCATGCCAATGAGATGACAGTTGATGACCTTGAGAATATCGAAAACACGAAGGAACCAGAACAGAAGATTGAGATTAGAAGGCCAAGAGTGCCACGTCCAGTTATTCGTTATCAGAGCAATTATTAGGGGGGAAGACTGTTATACTGTATATGTATGAATCATAATTGTGAACTATGAAATGAATATAATGAATTAACCCATAGATATTATTGTGAATTAAACGTAGACATTAGTTTTCAAAATTAACATGAGAATAAACGTCACTCTTTTGGACGACAGCGAACCGCGTGGTTGTTCTTCCTTCTTAGCTCTTCCTCTCTAAGGTTAGGCCGAAATACATTACTTCTTGTCATTAGTTGGTCTCATATTCTTGCATGAATCGGATGTATGCAGGTTTTGTCTAGTCTTCTTTCCAATGACAAAAAAAACGTTTTCCAGCCATTTTATAGGACTCGCCTAAAATGCCCCTGGGTCTTCCTTGAATGGCAGTTGTTTGAAAGTGCTCCTCCTTCTTCATTGCTCGTTGTATTTAGGGAGGAATCATGATCCTCTGTTTCCCAGTACTTTCGTACGAACTTATCCAAAGAAAATAATGAAGGTTTTGTGGCCACATGACAATGTGCCGCACAGTGGTCTGAGCGCTCGAAGAGACAGTCGCGTATCATTTATCTCCTCGTACGTCACATGGTGCCGAAACCCGGGACAACGAAACAATTAAAATAAGGTGTCCCTAATTTTTTAAACAGTTTAAAGAGAAAAAAATATCGTTAAAACCACCAAAACCATTACTGGTTAACAATGAAATTGATATGGCCCAAGAATTCATTCCCTTGAAAATCGACGTTGAAGAAAACAGTATCCAAGTTGCCAATTTCAAGACGGTAATTGGTCGTGACGCGATAAAGGTACTTCATAGTCTCGGCCTAACAGAGAGGAACAGCAAAACTTGGAACTGATTAGAATAAAGTTAACGGCTCTTTTTTCACCAGCCAAGAATAAAACCTACGAGAGATGCCAATTTCATCGCATTAAACAACATGGCAAGCCGTTCGAAGATTTTCTCCAAAAATTACTAGAACAAGTGAGAAAATGCTCATACGGTACCATTGCTGAGGAATTTGTCACAGATCAAATAGTGTTAGGAATAAACAGTGATGAAACAAGACCGAAACTATGGCTTGAAGAAAATCTTACATTAGCAAGAGCGAACAAAATATGTAGGGCAGCAGAAAACGCTAGCAATCAAATTCGCGAAATAAATAATGAAAACAGAACAAGTACAACAATTGCAGACTAAAGCAGATAGACAAGGAAGGCACATTCGAATGCGGGCGTAAGGGCCACTTTCATTCGATGTGTCGACAAAAACAAAAGATAAGACATATGGGCCGAAAGAAAAATAAAAAAAAAATGAGGAAAGATATATGCGTTCTCAGGAGACATTAAATCAAATAACAGCGAAAGTGATAGTTCGGAAGAGTATAGCGTTGTGGTTCAATTTCGACTAAACTGACAGCGCGTAGCATGGGTGACGACAGGTGGAGCTCAACTGTGAGTATCGGTCAACATAAACTTACGCTAAAACTTGACACGGGAGTAATGTGTTGTCTGAAAAAATGGCAAACACCCTAGGTGCCGTGGTTTCAAAGTCGGCATGAAACACTGGATAGCGTATAACAAGCAAAGCATCAAAGTAATAGGAGAAGCCAAAATCCCGTGCAAGTATAAGCAATCCAAAGAAATAATTACATTTAAGATTGTTAGAGAGAATCTTCAACCAATACTGGGCAGAACAAGTTGTGAAAAAATGGGATTCATAGCACGGATCAATCAAATTAGAGTTCGAGTATGACATAGACTTCATAGATAAACCCCAATTTAAAATAATTCCGGCCCGAAGGATACCCTATGCGCTAAGAAATCAAGTCAAGGCTGAACTTAAGCGTATGGAGAATGGGGGTCATAGCAACAATAAGTGAGCCAACACCAGCGAGTAGCCCAATGCTAATCGTCAACAAAGTAAAACTTAGAGTTTGCATGGATCCTACGGAGTTGAATAAAAATATCCGGCGTAGGCATCCACTAAAAACAGTTGAGGAGATAGCAGCAAGGACTTACGGCAGTAAAGTGTTCACAAAACTAGACTGCGAGAAAGGATTTTGGCAGTTGAAAGTTACCCCACGTATATCGAAATATTTAACGTTTTCAACACCTTGGGGTCGATATTTGCGAATGCCCTTTTGAATTTCATCGGCTCCAGAATTTTTTACCGAAGTTATGAACCGCACACTGGACGGAATAGACAACGTTGAGGTAGCAATGGATGATATATATACGGCCGAACTAAGGAAGAAGTACAAGGAATAATAACTAAAACAGTAATCGAACGCTTAGCAAAAAAGGGATTCATATTAAACAGAGATAAATGTGTACAACCAAACAACAGTTAAATTTAAATTTCTCGGTTATAACTTTCAGAAGAGAGTTACACGGCAGATAACGAAAAAGTAGACGCCATCAACAAGTTGAAAACTCCAACAAATGTAAAAGAACTTCAACGTATACTAGGGATGGTAACCTATCTGGGAAAATTCATAAGCAACTTATCAGAACTTACCGATCCGCCGCGAGGATTACTGCGTAAGGAAAGTACGTGGTGTTGGAATCCCGAACATCAAACGGCATTTGATAATATCAAAAGAACTTTAAGTACAACTCCGGTCCTGGCTTACTATGATGTTAACGAAAGCGTCAAGTTGTCAGTAGACGCAAGCAGCAAAGCGATGGGTGCCTGCCTAATGCAAAAGGGCAGACCAGATGCATATGCCACCCGAGCATTTACACAATCCCAACAAGACCAACCACAAATCATCAAGGAGGCTTTAGCCATCAGATTTGGAGGCACCAAATTCCACGACTACGTCTATGGTAAAGAACTCGTTATCGAGATGGACCACAAACTCCTCGAGACTATATTCAGAAATCCAATCCAAGACGCACCCCTCCGGTTACAAAGTATACTATGTTAAAGGTTTAAAGGTCCCGATCGCTGATGCAATAAGTAGAGACTGGCGAGGATGGCCAGGTCTGCCAGCATTAATAAAAAAATATGCGCCGTTCAAACACCAGTTAACATTCGAAAATGGACTATTGCTAAAGGGTTATAAAATCTTAATTCCGAAAGGTGAAGTACTAAATACGATCCAGCAAACGCACGTAGGCCATGTGGGGATCACAAAATCAATTCAACGTGCTCGCCAAACATTATATTGGTACGATCAAACTAAGGACATAAAAGACTTTGTTGAACAGTGTGAAGTGTGTCAGCGAACACAAAGGGCAAACCACCGAGAACCAATGATTATGCGTCAAGTACCAGAATATCCATTCCAATTACAATAGTATCCACTGATATGTTCAAATTCCAAGGGGAGGATTTCCTACTTATAGCTGACCATTACTCGGGATTTACTGATTTTCGAAAGCTTAAAACAGCAACATCGTCGGAGGTGATTCTATTGTTACGCCAGTGGTTTTCAGTCCATGGCATACCGGAAATATTAGAATCTGACGGCGGTACTCAATATACTAGCATACAGTTTCAGAGATTTGCAGAGAAGTGGGGATAAGTGCATCGAACATCATCACCGCATTATCCTAGGTGCAATGGTTTTGCTGAAAGAAACGTCCAAACAGTAAAGGGCATTCTTAAACGGTGCTATCTCGATGGTACGGATCCTTACTTGGCGATGCTGATGTTACGTAACACCCCACGGAATGCCGTCTTAAAATCTCCCAGTCAACGGTTATTTAGCAGAAGGACAAGAACTACCACACCCAGCAGTGTGGGCGTGCTCAAACCAGAGGTGATTAAGGGAGTTACTGAAGAACTACGGGAACTTCGCTTGAATCAAAAGCGTAATGCGGATCGAACAGGAGAAATTATGCCACCATTGAATGTGGGTGACCAAGTGCGCCTCCAGGTAGGCCAGCGTAAATGGAAGGGAAGGTCGATGAAACAGAACATCCGCGATCAGTAATAATACGACCGAACGACGGAAAGCGATACAGAAGAAAGATACTTCACATACAAGCCAACATACAATCACCGATTGCTGCAAACCGTTATGTCAGAATCTAAGGAAGAAACAACATCAACCGAACAAGTCGACCCTACATCGGGCATTCATGCCAATAATATAGGGTCCGCCAAATAACTTTTTTTTTTTTTGAAAATGCTATAAAAAAAACTACTGAATATTTTCTCAAATTTCTTTTTTTATTTGAAAGTACAATCCTTCCGGTTAATAATGGAAAATAATTTCATTCAAATGGCTGCCTCGGCTGGCCATACACGATCGGTCCAATTTTTAAGCACATTATCGATTGTGTGCAGCTGTATTTCACCAATGGCTTCACGAATATTGTCCTTTAAAGCGTCAATTGTCTCTGGCTTGTCGGCGTAACACTTATCTTTGACGGCACCCCACAAATAATAGTCCAACGGTGTCAAATCGCAGCTCCGAGGTGGCCAAACGACATCAGCTCTGCGGCTGATAATGCGATCTTCAAAAACAGGGCGCAAAACATCGAGTGTAGCTTCGGCTGTGTGCGCCTTCCTGTTGAAACCAAATGTTGCCAATATCCTCCTCTTCAATTTTTGTGAACAAAAATTCGTTCAACATGGCCCGATAACGATCGCCATTGACTGTAACGGCCACTCCTTGCTCATTTTCGAAGAAAAATGGCCCAATTATGCCTCTGGACCAAAATCCGCACCAAACAGTGGCTCGTTTTGGGTGCACCGGCTTTTCAATGTATGCGTGCGGGTTTTCTGTGCCCCAAATGCGACAATTTTGCTTGTTTACATACCCGCCAAGATCAAAATGAGCTTGATCTGAAAAAATGATTTTTTTGGCAAAATCGGCATCTTCTTCTGCCGGCCAACGACAACTTAACGTTAACGCCGATTCAAGAAGATGCTAGTACCCACAACAAGACTCCACCATCACTGATATCCCCGAAGAAGAGCAGATATAAACCCGTTGTGCGATATGAGGTGTCCTAAGAGCGGCAAAACTCACAAATTTTTTATTTATGATAAACATCAAGATATCTGAATTATTAACATTGAATTTACTATAATTTATCGGACGTAACAATTGAACTTTGAATGAATTTTTGTTTGGAAACTCCTATTATTCATATCTTTTGTTTCTATCTTTTATTTATAGTAAATTGTGTTATATAAATGAATTACTTAAACCTTAATTTATTCTAGTATACATGAATATCACTTGTAATGCTTTGTAAACTTTTTTTTTCGTTTATTTTGTAAAGAAAAAGGGATGTCCCGTATACACACATACATGTAATTACCCATGCACATGTTAATTTAATCTTGAGTAGTGCCAATAAAAGAGTTGCGCAGTCGTAGACCGAGCGCTCGAAGAGACAGACGCGTATCATTTATCACCTCGTACGTCACAGTATGGAAAACAGGCTGGACGTCAGATGTCGCAAGAACTCCCGACCTAATTGACTTTTTTAACACGAAGGGAATCAGTGCAAGCTACTTAAAAGTTGAAGAGAGCTTTGACCTTTCCTCAAACAATTCTCCAGTTATACTAACGATAAGCGCAGCTCTAATTAATAGACAAAGACCGCCTAGATTAACTAGTAGGAGAACTAACTAAGAAAGATTCAAAATCTACATCGAGAAAAGCACTGAACTCGGAGCTGCTAAGAAAACTCTATGAATTAGAAGTCGAAGTTGATCCATTTGTCCAAGCAGTGCAATACGCGGCGTCGAACAGCACTCCACACCAAAAGCAAATTCCGGTCAGTCTAAATGTATCGTATCTGTCGGAAATACGACAAATGGTGAACACAAAACGGAAAGTGCAGAAGCGATTGCAACAAACTCGCACGCCACTGGATAAAACCCGATTAAACCATTTGTGTAATTCGCTCAAAAGGGCAATTAAAGACTACAAGAATGAGCGTATCGGCATTTACCTACTTGACTTCAGAGAAAGAATCAAATTACTCGCTTTGGAGAGCTGAAAAAAGTATTAATAACCCGCAAATCCGGGCACCACCAATAAGAAAAGGTCAATGGGTAAAGGGAGATAAGGAAAAAGGGGACATTTTCGCCGGTTACCTTGAAGATACTTTTAAACCCTTCCAGGGTCAACCGGTGCAGGACAACGACAATCGATTGAAACGGACTACCGAGTACTAGCTGCAACGCTCTTGGAACTTAACAAAGTAGTAAAATCGTTAAAGTCGAACAAAAATCCTGGTTACGACTTAATCACGGGAGAAATTCTTAAAGCATTGAGTTTGGCCGCCCTAGCCACGGCCAAATCGATCGAATTGGGCTACGAACTGCTGCCCCATTCACCGTATTCTCCAGATTTGGTCCATTGCGACTTCTTTTTGTTTCCTAACTTGAAAAACCAGTCGCCGGGCAGAAATTTCAGTCGAATGAGGAGGTCATCGCCGCCACGGAGGCCTACTTTGCAGACCTCGAGAAAACGTATTTTTCAGACGGGTTAAAGAAGTTGGAGCATCGCTGGGTCAAGTGTATCGATCTAAAAGGAAACTATTGTATATTGAAAAATAAACCGCCATTTCTCCAAAATGCTTATTCTTTTTTTGTAGGCTAAGTACTTATCGGACCACCCTCGTAGATTAGAACATGTATCAAGCTAATGGAAAGTTGCAGAAGTTATTATGGTTCCGAGATCCGAGAAACCATCGAGTGTAGTTATCGTATAGACCGATTTCTCTTCTGCCAATCATCTCCAATGTATTCTAGAGAATTCTACTTAATTGACCTAAGCCACTTATTGAAGGTCTCTTACCGGATCATCAGTTTGGTTTCAGAAGCAAGCATTCCACCATAGATCAAGTACATCGAACAGATGATGTAATTTTTGTTTTTTTTTTATTATTGCTATTATTTCTTCTTAATTTCTTGATCAACATACATAGTTTTATCTGCAAGGCCGGAACGGCTTGTCTGGAGATGACTGGTTGCAAAAATGTACATCATTTTACATATTGAGTTTTCTTTAGATATTTACACTCATATGTTTTGGGATACGATAAAAAAATACAATATAATTTAAATATTATTTAAAGTGAAGTTACATTTTGATATATAAGACCTAAGTATTTGTTATTTAGCTAAAAAAAGAAAAAAAAATTAAAAATACAATACTATTGAAAATGAACAGTTATATATTTCGATAAATTTTTTAGCTTTTGTTAAAATTTAATTTTTTGCGAGATTTCGAAATTCTTGAGGGAGTTCATTAAGTATTGTGGGAACTACAATACAACGTAAAGCGTCCTTCGAACATCCTCGTTCCAATACCTCGGGATTTCTCTTCTCTTCTTCTCGTTTCTATTTCTTGCTCCTTGTACAATTTTCTGCAGCCGTTCAAGCGTTCTATGTAGGGATTGCATTTGGGATGACTTTCCCCACGCTATTATGCTATACCTCAGATGGGATTCCACTAGACCGAAGTAGCACTGTTTAAGAACTGTTTGTGTGCAAAGGTTGCGTAGATGAAATTGAGCGTAGGCTGCCTTACATACGAGTAGTTTCTTTTTTAGTGCCTCAATGTTCCACTTAAAATTGTAATCAACCGTCAGTCCAAGATACTTGTACGTTTATGCATTACAGATATTCTTTTATGTTGATACAACCATTTTTATGTAGACAGTCTATGTGATGTATTTTTATTTTGAGTCTATTTTTTTGGGATATGAGGCGGAAGAATGTGAATTACTTTTGTCTTCAGTGCGTTAATGATTAGTCCATGCTCGTGACACCAAGCTGTAATTCTATTTGTAATAAGCTTGAAGCCTCATTTACGTTCCTATGGCTAACCACAATCGTAGTGTCGTCCGCATATGCATATCACTTTCTACACTTTAATACCGACAACAGATCATTGACATATATAATGAATAATAATGGGCCCAGTTTCGATCCCTGTGGGATACCATATATAGAATTTTCTTCCACACACACAAATTTTCACCACAAATTTTCTTTCGCTTAGGTCGTTTTCAAACCATGCCAATAAGGTGCCTCGTACACCAATCTTTTCTTGCTGCCTCATTATTTGGCTGTGGCTTAATGTGCCGAAAACTTTCTTAAAATCTATGAATAAAACCACTTCTTCCATAACTTTATCGACAGCCGAAAAAATTGATATTGGTCTGTAGTTAACTACTACTTCGTTTTTCTTTTCGCTTTCATATATCGGTCGACCGATTGATGTTTGGTCTAGATTCATATCAATAAATTTTGTCACACATGGTGCCAAGATATCTGCACCTGTCTTCAGATCCCTTGGTCTAATTTGGACTATTCATGATAACGTGGTAGCGAAGTTGTTTTTTATAACTTTTCCAAATTTCTTTGTTTATAACTTCTTCCAAATTTCTTTGTTTTTTCCCTAATATTGCATTCACCATCTTCCAATATTCTTTCGGGTTATTTTTGCATTGCTGACATTTTTGTTTATAGAAATTTGTTTTCATTAATTTCTTGTTTAGTTCGTTACGATATGCCTTGTACGCTTTTTGGTAATCTTCATTATGTATGTTATTTTTGAATTTTCTGTAGAGTTTATCAGTGTTAAGCACAGAATTGTATACTAAGAAATAAAAGCGATAACGGCCGGTGTACCGCAGGATAGTGTCTTAGGCCCACTGTTATAAAGGGTCCGCCATCTAACGTTTTTTTTTCAAGTAGTGCTTACTTCGTGAATGGTAACACTTAGCTCATGTCTGATTTGACAGATAATTAGTTTTATCCTTCCGCTGAACGAATATGGTTGTGTATATGCTTGAACAACGCTTCGCTAAGTGGGCCTTCGATCGACTTACAGAAGATGCCGATTTTGCCAAAAAAATCATCTTTTCAGATGAAGCTCATTTTGATCTTGGCGGGTATGTAAACAAGCAAAATTGTCGCATTTGGGGCACAGAAAACCCGCACGCATACATTGAAAAGCCGGTGCACCCAAAACGAGGCACTGTTTGGTGCGGATTTTGGTCCAGAGGCATAATTGGGCCATTTTTCTTCGAAAATGAGCAAGGAGTGGCCGTTACAGTCAATGGCGATCGTTATCGGGCCATGTTGAACGAATTTTTGTTCACAAAAATTGAAGAGGAGGATATTGGCAACATTTGGTTTCAACAGGAAGGCGCTACGTGCCACACAGCCGAAGCTACACTCGATGTTTTGCGCCCTGTTTTTGAAGATCGCATTATCAGCCGCAGAGCTGATGTCGTTTGGCCACCTCGGAGCTGCGATTTGACACCGTTGGACTATTATTTGTAGGGTGCCGTCAAAGATAAGTGTTACGCCGACAAGCCAGAGACAATTGACGCTTTAAAGGACAATATTCGTGAAGCCATTGGTGAAATACAGCTGCACACAATCGATAATGTGCTTAAAAATTGGACCGATCGTGTAGGCTACTGCATGGCCAGCCGAGGCAGCCATTTGAATGAAATTATTTTCCATTATTAACCGGAAGGATTGTACTTTCAAATAAAAAAAGAAATTTGAGAAAATATTCAGTAGTTTTTTTTATAGCATTTTGAAAAAAAAAAAAAGTTATTTGGCGGACCCTATACTTACTTTATACTCGTGACATACCACAGACAGAAGTGTTAGCAACGTAAAACGGTTGAAGAAGCAAATGTCAAACTACAGTGCGCTCTAGATCGTGTAAATAATTGGACAAAGGTTTGGCGGATCGTGCTCAATGAAACAAAATTTGTCCACGTTAACTTTACCTATAGAAAAATAAATAACTTAACAGTTTTTATAAACGCTCTTCAAATTCCG
The DNA here is from genome assembly GCA_958301585.1 of Merodon equestris. Lineage (NCBI taxonomy): Eukaryota > Metazoa > Arthropoda > Insecta > Diptera > Syrphidae > Merodon > Merodon equestris. Next base: position 108,661,250 of record OY284413.1, read on the forward strand.
TTCGCAAACGAGGCGAAGTATTTCGGAATGACACTTGATGCGAAATTAAAATGGAAAGCACATCTTAAGAAAAAACGAAGAGAGCTGGAGCGAAGGTATCGGGAAGGTATCTATTAGGAAAGCACTACAAGCTCAGTATTAATAACAAACTGTTTATATGTATATAAGCAACTGCTAAAATCTATGTGGACTTATGATAATCTTGTACAACTATGGGGTTGTACCGAAAAAAGTAATGCTGAGATCCTGCAAACTTTTCAAAACGGTGAAGTAGTGAAATGAAGTAGTGATCTTTATTATTGCTTTTTGTAGAATTACATAGGTATATATTTATACGAATATATAAAATAAAAAACCAGAGCCGAGGGACCAAAAATTGTTCACCTCGTCTACTGAACACCCTAACAGTCGTATTACAGAAATATGAGGTGGCTCCAACGAAAAGCTGTTTGTTCAATCAACAACTACTCAACAGACTGCGAATTCGTCCAATTTAGATCGCCCTTTTATACTTGAATCGTAACATTTACCTTTTCTTTTCCTTTTATTCTTCTGCGTTTGATTCCGAGTATTGACAGACGCTGTGAAATGACGGACTCGGGTTGTGTATAGCACATATAGAAAGCTAAGGAGAGTGTGTTAGGCACATTTTCCTTTTTCCCTTTAACAAAATTAAATAAATATAATTTTCAAAAAAAAAAAAAATAGAGGATGGCCGCTACAATCTCCCCCTCTGCCTCAGAGATCATCCCGATGATGTGGCAGGAACTGGTGAAGTCATCCTTCTTGTCGTCTTGGCTGGTCTTCCCCTCTTCTTGATAGAAACAACTGGGTTAGGTAGCCCATCGGAACTACCCGTACAGGCCGTCAGCAAAGATGCGTGATATGTTCCCAATGGAACCGTTGGGTTGTCCTCACTGGCTATTACAAAACTTTGTTGAACCCTTTTTCGCTAGTATTATGTAGGGACCGTCCCTCTTCGGAGCGAATTTGGCTGTAAATCCTTTAGCGGCTCGGCTGATCGGATGCGTTTGGACGAGAACTTTATCACCAACTTCCAATTTGTCATGTGGTCTTCTTTTGCGGTCCGCATACATTTTGTTTTTGTCTTGCTTTCTCTCAGATACTTGTTGAGCTTCCAATAGAGTATTTGCCATCTTTAGCAAATGTGGCGTTATTTGGGGTACGAAGTTTTCAGACTGTATAATGCATCTTAAGTCATGATTAACTTCATCTGGAGTTCTTAGTTCGTGCCCAAAGGTGAGGTAAGCTGCAGAGAATCCTGTACTCTCACATTTGGCTGTATTCATTGCGAACCGTATGGCGGGAAGTTTGAGATTCCATGAAGAATGATCACTTTCAACCATTATGGATAACTGCGTCTTTAAATCTCGATTCTTTCTTTCCACTGGATTGGCTTCGGGATGATATATAGGAGTAAAAGATTGCTTGATCCCCAAACAAGAGGTTAGTTTCTGCATTAGCGTTGATATGAATTGCGTGCCGTTATCGCTGTGGAGTCTTCTTGGAACACCGAATCTCAGGAATACCTCGTTCAAAAGTATCATAGCACAGTTTTCAGCGATGCCTTCCTTTAGTGGAAATAATTCCACCCAGCGGCTACATAGATCTTCAATAATGAGAATCCATTGATGTCCTTCATTGATGACCTGGCAGTGGTCCAAATAAATCCACAGATACGATTTCAAACCTCTGCCCGCTTGGAGAAGTCTGCATTAGTCCGGCTGGTTTAAGATTTGAGGCCTTATAGCGTTGACACTCAATACAATTCTTAACGTGTTTTTCTACATCAGATCTCATTTGTGACCAATAATACCGGCTAGAAATTCTGGCTAGTGTTGTGTCCCGGCCATAATGACCGGCCGTGGGATCATCGTGGTATCTCTGTAGCACTAGGTACTTCATAGTTCTCGGTATGACCAGTTGCCCATTTTCAGAGTCCCCTTCAGGACAATATCGATATAGGACTCCATCGTTCATAATGTAGCCTCTATTGGTCCAACGTATTAGGTTTTCATCATTCTGTTCGATTGAGTTTATAATTGTCTTCAAGTCAGGGTCTGCCTGATTTCTTTTGAACCCCGCCTCGGCATATCGATATCCACAGAACATATATTTCACAATCTCCTTCTAAATGTTCCTCGTCAGTACAAGGAGGTCTGGAAAGAGTGTCGGCAACAGCATTATTTCTTCCTCGAGGAAATCCAATCTCGAGGTTGTATGGTTGTAACTGAAGTGCCCATCTGGCAAGTCTTCCTGTTGGGGACTTAAGCGACATTAACCATTTCAACGGCTGGTGGTCAGTTAAAACGTTGACTTCAGATCCTTCGATATATCCTCGAAATTTTTGTATTGCCCAGACTACGGCAAGGGCTTCCCTTTCCGTCGTTGAATAATTCCGTTCTGCAGATAATAGAAGACGGCTTGCACACTCAATAGGATGTTCCATCTCTCCCTCCCCCTGGAGTAATACTGCACCGATAGCGTAACTGCTGGCATCAGTCTTCAACACAAATGGGATTCCTTCTTTTGCCTGTTGCAAAACTGGGGCGGTGGTCAATAGTTCTTTCAATTGGTCAAATGCATTTTGTTCCTCAATTTCCCATTTCCAAGTGGCATTCTTCTTAATGAGATTCGAAAGTGGTTTTAAAATACTGGCAAAATTAGGTATAAATCTTCTGTACCATGAACATGTCTGTAAAAACGACAGTACTTGTTTTGGATTTTTCGGCTTTGCTCGTTTTACTATGGCATCGGTCTTGCCAGGATCTACCTTGAATCCACGATGTGTTAGTATATGACCCAAATATTTCACTTCAGCGCAACAAAATCTAGATTTGTTACGATTTAGTCGGAACCCAAATTCTTTTAGGCGAGTGAATACTCTTTGTAGATCATCGCAATGCTTCTAAAAGCTTTCTGAGCAAACAATCAGATCATCGATATATGCCAACAGCAAAATGTCTGGTAGACTTCTTTTGAATTTGTCAATGATGCGTTGAAACGTTGCTGGTGCATTTCGTAAACCAAACGGCATACGTTTAAAAATGTACGTGCCGAACGCTGTAATAAAAGCGGTTTTTATTTGGTCTTCTTCTGCGACCATTATCTGCCAGTATCCGGAGCGTAAGTCCAATGTTGACATATAGGGTGTACTCAGCTTCATGAAGTAGGTCATCAATTCGTTGTAGTGGGTAGCGATCTGGAAGTGTAACAGCGTTGAGTGCCCTGTAGTCGACACACAATCGTATGCTACCAAAACAACGGGGAAAGCCCATTCTTCAATTATGCCCTTCTTTAGCATATTCTCTATTTCAGCCTTTAACTGCATCTTCCTTGCTGATGAGATTCTATATGGAGCAACGGCAATAGGGGTAGCGGTTTCAGTTATGATTTTATGTTCGACGTTTGGTATAGGTATCTCTATCTCCCCAAATATTTCAATCTGTTCGTCTAATAACTTTTCCAGTTTTTCCCTTTCCTTTAAATCCAAGTGTTTTCCTTCTTCTTGACGTAATTTGATATCAAGGCTGTTGAGCTCAAACCAAGTGTCAGGATCTGAAGGTTCTATTCTCCGTAATTCATTAAATAAATTACTGGATCTATCTGGGGTTCGCATATCTATTGGTAATGAGTGGCGAAAATGGCTTGTACACTATGTGGTGAGTAATCGTTTGATCTCTTTCGTTTTGGGGTCGCACCTATTGGATTTATTGCGTGTAGATTTTCTACCCAAGTAAGATATGCGGATACTTCTTCCATAGCGTCCTTTCTATGTAGTTTATATTCCTGCTTCGCTTCAGGTGATCGGTAATTGCAATTGCCTAGATTCTCGGTCGGTGTCAATACACAGCTCTTGACCAATTTGAAATCAAATGCTGTTGTTGGATCATCCACAAAGTGAAATGACCTTTGTGCAATATTTAACACGATTCCACATTGTTCCATGAAGTCAATTCCGAGTAGCGTTCGATTTCCTTTCGCTTTTGGCAGTGCGATTTACCGAAGTTTGCGATATCTCTTCGCAATGATAATGTCGGAACGACCTCTTTTCTAGGTACCCCGTCAGCAAAAGTCAACTCCGCATTAACTGGCTTAAACACACAACCTTTCCTCAAGAGCTGTTGATATAAACTTGCTCCCGCTACACTAGTTCTGGCCGCCGTGTCTAAGTATGCTTCTCCGCGAAGTTAATTTATGTTAACATCCACTGTAGGAACATTTCTTCCAATAACAAGAGAATCTACCAAATTAAAGTCAAGCGAATTCGGACTATTTGCATTCTTATTACTGCAGGTAGGACAATTTGTTCGATAATAGCCAGAAGCTCCACAACCATAGCAATTTAATATAGGTTTCTTGTTTTTGTCGTCTGTACCCATTTTTGCATTCTCCGTGCTTTTAATTTTCTTAAAACATGTGTCAGGTATATGTCCTTTCTTCCTACAGAATGTGGAACGCATCTTATCCCTGTTTTCTGCAATGTTTACAGACCGTTTGTTCTCATCATTGAACATTTCCACTTCTTTGGTTTGCTCTAATAGATCCTGAAAAGTTTTAATTGAGCTTCTAGGAACCTTTTCTCTTATTTTTGGCAGAATTTGGCCATAAACCATATTGAGCATAATGGCTTCAGATATCTCATATGTTAATTGTGCCAGCAAGGATCTTTTCCTACACACAAATTGATCGATCGTTTCCGTCGCTCGTTGTTTATCTTCGAACAACTCAGTGTAGATACGCCATGATGGTTTAGCTGGCGCGAATGCTGCTCTTATTGCGTCGTCAAAACTTTTGGCTTCCTTTTTAATGCCTTGCCACCAGGTTGATGCGAAACCTTCCAACAAGAGCGAAATACCAATGAGTGCGTTAGCATCCGTGATGTTTTCTGACTCTTTATATACCGTAATTGTTGCAACGAAATCATCAATTTTTGACACATTTCTGGTCCCATCAAAACGGGCGGTACATCTGCTAAACGTCCCATCATTTTCTTTAGCATGGATAGCCATTACCAATCGTTGTAATTGTTCTTCCGAAAGTGCCGTTAATGCTGCTGCGCTTGTCGAAGCGACAGAACTTGCAGTTGATGACATATTATCAGGCATGTCACTCTCTCGTAAAGGATCCTTGTTCGAGGTTTGTGACACTAGACGTTCACTTTTCTTCGACATAAGGAAACGTATTCTTCTTCCCACCGTTCAATGCCTTGGTAAAATAATCCCAAATGTAGTCTATTTTTAGGGGCTCTTCTGTGGTAAAATAATTCCAAGTGTGGTCTATTTTTAGGGGCTTTTCTGTGGTAAAACACGTGGCCGCAATGCTGGGCGCCAATGAAGTAGTGATCTTTATTATTGCTTTTTGTAGAATTACATAGGTATATATACATATATTCGTATAAAAAAAAAACCAGAGCCGAGGGACCAAAAATTGTTCACCTCGTCTACTGAACACCCTAACCAGAAACCAAAAATGAGACGTCCCACTCAAAATGGCCGCCGACGTTTGCCTACAAGCTCGGCACACATCACCCTTTTATACTCGAATCGTAACAGTTACCTTTTCTTTTCCTTTTATTCCTCTGCGTTTGATTCCGAGTATTGACAGACGCTGTGAAATGACGGACTCGGGTTGTGTATAGCACATATAGAAAGCTAAGGAGAGTGTGTTAGACACATTTTCCTTTTTCCCTTTAACAAAATTAAATAAATATAATTTAAAAGAAAAAAAAAATAGAGGATGGCCGCTACAACGGGCAATTGTTAATACGTCATGGTATCTGCGAAATGGCGATATCCATAGAGATCTCGGAATCTTAACAATCGACAACGCAGTTAGAGATTTTGCTCGTAGACAAAAACGACGACAAGAGCAACTCGTTAACGACACTGTACTTCCAGTCTTAGAAGAAGATAATTTATTACGCCGTCTACAGAGAACCAAACCGTTCGATTGAGCGCTATAATAAATAATTCATGGGAACTGGCTCTGCAGGAATCATCGCTGGAAGGCGACCTGCCACATTTTAATTTATGTTTTTTATTATTTATTATTTTTCTGACTTGAATAAAAAAACTGCTGGAGGTTTTTTTAATGAGTAAGAATCTCACACTGTTATGAGCACGTGCTGTCAGTCCTCATAGTGTCTTTTGAAGATTTACCTTCGTAAAAAGAAAAAAAAATACTACCAGTCAGCGCAGACGATACAAACCTCATTTTAGCATAATAAAATAACTACTACTACCTATTTTTTTTTATAGACACTATTTAACAATTGAATGCGAATGTGTTATTTAAGTTTTTAATCTTATTTTTCAAATATTTGTTTCTTTATGTTTCTAATATACATAATTTATGATATTTTATTAAAATAAAAAGTTTAGATTTTACTGAAAAAAAATATTATTTCAGTACAACGTCAAAAACCTCAAGTTGCAGAAAAAATGTGAAAAACTTTTTTCTAGTTATTTCTTTTTTTTTAACAAATTCTCACCAATTATGTATAAGACTTAGACATTTGTGCCAAATTTCATTAACACGTTGGCTGCCTCAACGGTCCACCGGTGGATCATGAATTTTTTTTTCCCAGGGGGCCACATGTACCACTAGGAGTCATGTGGTATATGTTTTTGTACTAGCATTATCTCAGTGGCTTCAGAAATATATATTGTTCTTCTTCTTGGGGATTTAGTTAAAAGTTTTAAATAATAGCTAAAACACAGCTTACCACGAAAAAACACACTTGGCACTTCGGTGATATTTTTCAATTCACACGATTTAAATAAAAAAGAAAACGACGAATTGAATTGTTTTGTGGACTTTATTATAAGGTAATTCAGAACTAGACTGCCTCTTCATTTCTTATTTCTAACTTACGACCTATGTTAGCAATATGTTGACTCGATACAATTATGTTGAGTCAACATTATTTTTAATGACATGAACCGACGTTTATTGCATACAAATCGCCAAGCAAGCGGTTTTGTATTTGCTCTGATTTTGTATGCAATCGGGAGGTCATTGGTACTAGCGACCTTCGAATCAGCATTTCCTGTTGAGTTATGCTGATCGTGGCTTATGTATGTAACTCCTCCTCGCTTTAAATCAGAAGTCTCCGGCTTCAAGCTATTGATTATCTTAATTTTAGTTTTCTTTTTTTTCCAGGGAATGTAAAAGAATATGCTTTCAGCCAAGGAGATTATTATTATTATAAGGCTTATATTAGTTCTGTACATTACATTTTTGTGATATTCTAGCTCCTTAATTTGTTTTAAATTTTCTATATTATTCATTATAATTTGATCAAATTTTATTGGTTCAGAAAACATTTCCTTAACATTTGTTGCTGGGTAATAATACTTATCAGTTACAATCATTTTTCTATTGTAAAATCTATTTTGTTTTATTTGTAAAGTACAATTATCAAAATTGATTAAGTAGTTCCCAGTCAAATTTATAATTCGGTTATCGCAATCTTGCAGCAAGGTTTCATTATTCATATTTATTAATAAAATAGATTCATCGTATAATTCTTCTATACTAGTTACATTATTAAAAATTAGAGAACATGTTTTTCGAAAAATGCAGTGTTTACTATGCTTTAGTTGTTTAAAAAGAGATTGTTCATTATATTTTTGTAAACTTGATCATTTACTTCTATAATAAATTTCTCTGATTCATTAATGTGTAGATTATTGGAATTAGGTATCGGCTTGACTAATTGTAACTCCGTTACTACATAATTTACTGGAATTTGGATTGCAGATATCAAACAATCATTATTATCTTCCATTACACCGGCTTTTAACAATTTTAATTTATGAAAGTCTACATTATAAAATTCTAACTCATCTATTGTTAACATACTGGGGTGGATTAGATTATTTTTTATCGTCATTATGTTGTCAAGTACAGTGAAGTTCGGATATAACGACGGAAGGGACCAGCCTCAAATGGTCGTTATAGGGGAATGTCGCTAAAGCCGAAGGTCAGAAAAAAAGACTATTTATTAGTATATAGATACATAGATACATATGTCGTATTTATAGTTTTATTATTCATGCAGAATTAAAAAAGAAAACATATAATATACATAATGCATAAATGTAATAAAAAAATCAAAACTTATAAGAGTATGCGTACGTGCATTGGTGCACTGCATCTAAATCATTTCTTTGAAGACATCCGTAATATTTCGCTGCTTTAGCTTCCTTTTTCCCGCAAAAACTTTTTCTAGACGCTTCTCAGTTTTTATAACCCACGAAACTTCTATATCGTTTTCACCTTCACTAAATAGAGCAAATCGTTTTAGGACTGAAATAGCACCTAGAGCATCTGTGATTGTTGGAATTCGTTCTGCCCATTCCGGATCGTCAAACTCCTCTTCATCAGATAAGACTTCGTGCATGCTTACTGCTGAAGCTGTAGTTGAAGCTACGCTTTCAACAATCTCTTGATCTGTAGGATCAGCGGCCGTCAAAACATGGTTATCTACATCAATGTACGTCTCCCAGTTACAGGAGTTTTCCTCGTTCGTCCAAATTTGAGCGAGTTGTGCCAAAGGCAAACTATCTAGTCCATCATCGGTATCCTCAATATATGCAGGTAAAGGTGAAGAGTTACAGAAGCTTGCATCTGCGAAACATTTTCTTATAGTCTCTGGGTGTACTCTTTCCCACGCTGTTGTAATCATTTCTATTGCATCTAAAAGACTAACGCGAAATTCTGAAGTGTTGTTCTCTAAATGATTTATCATTTTTAATACCAATATTTTTCTGTAATTCAATTTGAGACACTTTATAATTCATTGGTCGATGGGTTGAAGAATGGATGTTTTGTTCGGTGGTAAAAATGCCAGTTTTATGTTTGTTAAATTGTCAATACGTGGATGTGCAGGACAGTTATCAATAAACAAAATAATTTTTTTATTTTCGCGCTTTAACTCAGAGTTCCATGTTTTCAAAGTTTTTTCAAAAACTACAGAAGTCATCCACGCCTTTTTGTTGGCTTCGTAGTAGACTGGTAAGCATTTAACATTCTTAAAGCAACGAGGTTTCTTTGACTTGCCGATGATAAGTAGCTTCCGTTTCACTCCATCCATGCTTGCAGCAACTAACACCGTGATCCGTTCTTTTGACAACTTACCACCCACACATTTTTCGCCCCTCAGCTTTAATGTTCTTTGAGGTGTTAATTTATAGAATAACCCTGTTTCATCCGCATTATAAATTTCAGAATTTGTATATCCTCCTCTTAATTTCGGAAAAACGTTTTTTAACCATTCACTGCACTCACTATGAGAAACACTTGCTGCTTCACCACAAATTTTGCCGACCACAATATTATGACGTTGTCGAGATCGAAAGATCCAACTTTCAGAACATTTGCAATCTTTTTTCCCTAGTAGGATGCCAAATTGATTAGCCTTTTCTTGTAAAATCCGACTACTTAATGGGACATTTTTACTTCGTTGCGATTTAAACCATATGAGAAGAGACTGTTCTATATCTTGATGTTCGGATTTACGATTCTTTTTTATTTTCAAAGAATTCGATTCAAAAACTTGTTGCATTCTTTCTCGATTTTTCCAAATCGTAGAAAGAGAGGAATGCGACATATTAAATTCTTTGCATAAATCGGCATTGGATTCACCATTCTGCAATCGCCAAATTATTGCCCCCTTTTCCTCAACAGTCAATGTGCGTCTAACAGATGGTGGGGCCATAATGCAGTAGTAGATTTCCACAGAACGTTAAAAAACTAAGGGAAAACAAATGCATTAATAACAAAGATTTGATTGAATACACGAATGTTCACCTACATAACAAGTCGAATAGGCAGCTTAAAAACATTCGAATCAACTATTGCACAATTACAATTTTAAGCTGTTGTTTCTTTTTCATTTTGTAGTTTCTAAGTTAGATTAAGTTGGAAGTAATAATATTAGCCTGAAAATTAAAATTAAATTGAATCACCTATTATGCGGATGTTCCAACAGAAGTTTTCACTTTTCGGTTTTTAAAACGACGACAGACAGGACAGCTCTACTGATTTAATGAACTGAAGAAAAAAAAAACAAAGAAAGACAATCAAACGAAACAAACGGTAATTTGTATTTGTTTTTATTGCTAGGTTTCAATTTTGCACAGGTAACTAGATGATTTTTTTTTATTTCGTCGCTATATCCGGAGGAAAAAATTCAAATTCTTGCAAAAAACGGACGCTATATCCGGAATCGTCGTTATATCCGAAGTCGCTATATCAGGATGAGTTTATATGGAAAATATGGTGTGAAATCAAATGACTCAGATTTCAGAACATTTTGTAATTTAATTCTTTAACTATGTTGTTTGTGAGATTGTAGGATTCTAAAATATTCCTTCTATCATTTTCTATCACTATTTTTAAGTTCTGTAATATCTTGTTAAAATTATCGTTTTTCTTAATTTGTTTATTGAGATTGTCAATAGCTTTATGGTTATTACCGTCGGTAACCTTCAAATGATCTATTATGTCTTATCGATCAATATCATCCATGGTTCCGAATAACTAATTTTGAGCTCTACCTACAATATTTAATATATGTATGTACCTCTTTTTTGTCTGTCTGGTTTTCCTAGTGTCCTAAGTTTAGTTTTTACTAGCTTAATTTCTGAATAAGGTGCAACTGAATCTTCTAATTTTAAGTGTGCTAAGTTAAATTCTAATTGATTTAAAATGTTCATAATTTCGGATGGATTTATTATGTGTAAAATTGTGTCAGTTTTATTCGCTATCTCTACTTCTTTGACTCTTATTTTCACATATCCGTTCTCGTCTTTTATTGGATGTACCTATAGTATCCCTGTACTAGGACCATCTTCGTCATTAGGATTATTAATATTATCTGCAAATTTATAAGCTCGTTTAATATTGGAAAGATGCACACTTTTTAATGCATATTTTCTAAAATATGGTCATTCTTATGTCTTACCCTCTTATAATTTTTAATGTAGCCTATATTTCTGTTTTCTAAATATTTTTCTCTTTTCCTATTTTCTCTTTGGATGTTTTTTTTTATTTTTTTTTGGTTTTCAGTTATTCTGCTACATAATGTTGTTATATCTGCCATTGAACTCGCTTTTCTTGGCGTTGTTTCAATAGTTGAATGGTATCTATCATTATAATTTCCTATGGCTTTTTGTATCTTTTGTTCTACTGACATGTCTTCCATTATTGCTTGAATCTTTTCTATTAACGTGGAATGTAGCCTTTCTACGTCTGCATTTCCCGTATGACTATTAGGCTTAGACCAATGAATTTCGATTCCTTTCTCTCGCAAATACTTAATGACTTGTTCTGATTTGAATTCATTAATCTGCTGTACTTTATTATTGTATAATCTCTATCATTTACTTCTGAATGTATGCCTATGTGTCTTGATTTAATATTCCTTCTTAGTATATCTTTAATAGTCAATTCTTAATTTTGTATATAATCCTGTAATATAAATGGTCCATATTGGTATATAAATGGTCCATATTGATTCACTGCAGTTTTCTATATTAATTTGAGGACTATTTCTTACCCTACTTAGACAATCAGATATTTTATTTTCATTACCTTTAAGATACTCAATTTCATAAATATATTCTTGTAACTTAAGAACCCACCGTTGATTTCGTGGGGAAAATTCCTTCTCTTTATATTTCGAATTCAAATATTTTATTGGTGTATCGTCAGTGATAATCTTGAATTTTCTGCCATATAGATAAGGTCTAAAATAATTCACCGACAAAACTATAGTTAGGAACTCTTTATCAGTTACGCTATAATTTTTTTCGTGATTGTTCAACGTTCTGGATACATAACATATTGGATGACCGTCTTGTGAAAGAACTGCTGTGATTGCATGATCACTAGCATCATAATACCGTGAATTATTTTTCATAAATTGAATATCTTAAAACAGGATGGGAGGACAACGAGAGTTTGAGTTTTTCAAAGGCTTCTATATATTAAGGATCATTGATATTCATTTTTACATCCTTCCTTAAATATTTAATTAGAGGCTGTGCTACTTGTGCATAGTCTCTGATAAATTTTCTGTAAAAACCTGTCATCTCTAGGAATATTTTGAGTAGCTTCTCTGTTTTGGGTAATTCAATTCTCATAATATTTTCGAGCTTATCCGGATTAGGCTAAATTCCTTCTTTTGTAAGAACATGCCCTAGGAAATTGGTCTCCTTTTTCGTAAAACAGCACTTATCGGGTTGTATCTTCAAGTTGTGTTCGCTCAACTTTTTGAAAATAAGACGCAAGGAATTGAAATGTTCCTCTAGTGTAGTTGAAAAAATTAGTATATCTAAATATACTACACATATTCCGTTAATGTAATCCCTCAATATCTCATTAATGAGACGCTGAACCCAGATGGTGTAACAAATGCCGTTTTTTCGATGTCTTTTTCGACTACCAGAATCTGGTGATACCCTTTCGCTAAATAAATGACTAAAATATTGGGCTTTTCCCAACTTGTCCAATATGCTGTCTATATTTTATTTTATTTATTTATTTATTTATTTGTTTACAATTCTTGTTCACATAAGATACATAAATCTTTTAAATTGGAACAAGCTTCAATCGTGTCTTCTTCTTTTCCTTTTTCCGGCGTTGTTATGGTCAGAAGTGTAGGACCATAACCTTCCCACTTAACTGCATTCCTACTGGTCCGCTTGTGGGGTCCGCCGGTTTGACCTCAGAAAGTAGCGGCAGGCTTCCCGGTTTGGGATTACTTCATCGCTGAGGCCAATCAAATGCTGGTGTTTTTGCATTTGTTTGCACCAATTGTTTTTCGGCCTGCCTTTTTTTTTTTTTTTTCTTTGTGACGCTGGCATGCTCCAGATTTTTTTGTTTGATCTTACTCTTACAACACCGGTGATCTCCAGTCGTGTCAACCCACTGATTCACTGATTTGCTTCAATCGTGTATTATTGATATATGTAAAGTTAATAATAATAAAAACAAAAAAGATGTATAGGGAGTTAACTTAATTTACAATTTACAATTAATTACAATTTTATTTATTTTTTTAAAACCTTTTAGAGAGAAGAAGGAAAAGATAGAAATAAAGGATAGATAGTGAGAAAGAGAGGAAGAATGGACATTAGCTTTACATTAATTATTGATAAAGAATTCAAAAAGTTTTTCAATAAATACATTTGCTTATTCGCCTTATGGTTAGGGGCAAACGATTCCATAGTTGAATTGATTGAGGAAAAAATTGACGAGACGTTATTTTGTATTTACACCAAGGTGGGATGAGTGTCAGAGATCGATCATTTAAACGTACACTTTCCAACAGATATCCTGATTGTTTCAGAGTTATCGTTTTATTGTTCTGAAACTTAGTAGGGTTGGTGATGAACAGCCGGTTATTTGTTTGGCATAATCAGAGATATGTTCGTCTCTCTTTATATTAAAAATATACCTTGCACAACTATTAAACGCGACAGTAAGTTTGTGTTTAGATTTGAAGCCCATATAAGAGTATATTTCACAACCGTACAGAATGATGGGTAGGATGTAGGACTTGACCAATTTAAGTTTCACACTGGTTGGTAGATAATGTGCTGTGGGACTTAAAGCACGAAGTGCGCCGTATATTTTTGACACTGTCTTATTAATATGTGTATTCCAACTAAAGTTTTCATTAAAGTAAATAACCAGGTTTTTCAAATTGCTCACAAATTCCACAGGCGTTTGATTTAGGTGGATGGCGGGAGGTGGGACCTTAATTTTACCACAATTTATTAGTAGAGCTTTAGTCTTTGCGAGGTCTAGGTCCAGTTGTTTTGAGCCGACCATTCATATACCCTTATAAGTTGTTGGTTCATAATGTTTGCAGCACCGAGAATATTTGACTTCGGGAAGGCGAGATAAACTTGAACGTCATCTGCGTATATGTGATGGTGACAACTCGAAAAACATTTAGAAATATCATTTATGAAACACATAAATAAGAGCGGGCCCAGCAGCGAACCTTGTGGAACACCTGCCGGAACTGGCAGGCCAGAAGAACAGTCATTTTTATAACATACATATTGTGAACGACTGGTAAGATACGATGATGTTAACCGACAAAGACTTATATTAAACAGGAATTGCATCATAAGCTTTTTAACTAAAATACTGTGATCTACACTATCAAATGCTTTCGAGAAATTCAAAAATACCATTAAATCCAAATTATCAGAACGTGTATCTAAACCTTGACGAAGATCTTCTATAACCTTCAATAAGGCCGTTACACAGCTGTGTTTAGCACGAAAGCCTGATTGGTATTTGCTGATTAAATTATTATTATGGAGATGCAACTTAATTTACTGGCTTATAGTTGTTTCGAAGACCTTACTTAGAAAAGGCAGAATTGCGATTGGTTTATATTCTCAATTGTGTGCAGGACCCTTCGGAAGAGGTAGTATCTTTGCTATTTTCCATGAGTTGGGAAAAACTGATGTAGTTATAATAGTGTTCACACTATGTGTTATTTGGTGAATTATACAAAGAAGAAGCATTCTTATGAACCTGGGATTTATATTGTCCGAACCTATTGCATTATATTTTATTTTCAAAATCGTACTAGCAACGAGAGTTTCATCAATATAGTGGAGGAGAATGGACTCGTATATTGATTAATATTGGGTGCAGCCGAAAAGGTCATTGAAGCAGAGCCTCGGTTTGGCTAGCGGATACAAATTTCTTATTAAGAGTGTTCAAATCTACATTAATTGGAGGTACATTTTTTGATTCAATTTGAATATGCCGAACTTTTTTCCAAAATTTAGTGTTGGAATAGTTAGAGCCGAATTGCCTCTCATAGAAGTGCTGTTTATTTTTACGTATAAGAGAAGTGACGAGGTTACGGGTTTTCTTAAAATGCTCTCGTATGGCTAAACATCGAAACCGCTTCCATCTAGCATGTAATGCATTGCCTAATTCAATAAGATTACAGACTTCCGAAGTAATCCACGGCGTATTATTCTGTTGTTTTTTAACTGTTTTATAAGGAATATATTTATCAAAAAGATATCTAACTTTCGCAGTGAGAAACTCAACTTAAAATGTCGTGTCGTTTGTGCTGTAGATTAGCAGCCAGTTAATTTTTCGACAGTCATCGAAGACCGATTCCATGTTGGTATCTTTGAGCTGGTATGATTTGAAAGTCGTCTCCACAACAGTTGGTAAGGTTGAGTTTATTTTAAGGAAAATCATATCATGATGGGAGAAACCAGGTGCAAGGATCTGATCGTAATATGAAATTAGCGACAGGTGTGAAGTCAAGGCAATATCGAGCAACGAACTCGCACCATTTACTGAGAAATGTGTTGGTTGTGTGCTATTCACGAAAGAAAAGCCAAACGTTTCTATCATAGACTTTAATGACGTGTTATGGTTATGCAAAATGTTGAAATTTAAATCGAAACAAACAACAATCCTAGGATAGTAGTAACAAGCTCCTCAAAAATATTCTTTAATATATTTATATTAGCTATATCGGGAGCCATGTAAACACAACTAAGAACGAACTGTTCACAAGTACCAGAAAGTTCTACAAAGACGAATTCGGTCAGATCATTTGGTCCAGATCTCAACAATATCTTAAAATTGTAACAATTTTTAATATATATAGCAGCGCCTCCGCCCCCTTTACGAACTCTATCAGCCCTGACGACTCTCATATTTTTAACCTTAAACATGTTGGAACACATCTCCGGTTTTAGACAAGTTTCAGTAAGACAGAGTAAATCAACCATGCTACCATCAAAAGTATACTTAAGTACATCAATTTTTTTAACTATACTTTGGGCATTCTGATGACATACATTGAGTCCCTTTTTGAAAATACGTAATATATTTAATAATTCTTTTATTTCAACCATACCCCTTCTTATGGTATTCATTTTGAGGAAACCACGATCAATAGCGACAAAGGCGACGAGTAGAACGAATACGTTTTTGCGTAAATATTAACAAATAAATTATGTAGCATTATTGGTGAAATAAATAATTTATGTAATAAGCTTAAACGAAGAAAAACGGTGGGGATCACGAATACAACAGAGAAATAACATTGGAAATGGAGAGAGTAAATAGGTAGGACAAAAAGTGCTGGTATTAAAGAAAAACAACAAAAGAAAGATAAAATAATACCAGAAAGACTGAAGAGAGATGAGAAAAGAGAGAGTGAGGGACGTACAAGTAAATGCGGATTAAAGTGGATATGAAAATATGAATAAAAATAAAAATAAAAGTAAAAACAAATATAGAAAGAGATGGAATTACAATGTTAGGGATGCTGTATGTGGCCATCATCTATTTGTGGCTGTTCTTCCCCCTGATATCTCGTCGCAATTTCATTTAGGGCTTCTTCGTTTTCGATCGGTATCGGCCTTCCGTTCTGGCTCTCTTTTACCATTACAGAACCAAATTTTGCTGAAACGGAAAACAACTGTCCACAATTGGGAAGTGGGTACTTGTCGTCGATTGTCACTTGATTTAATCTTCTATAATCTACCACAATTCGAAATTTTTGTACACCTTAGTTGTCTTTTTTCTTTGGAATTACTATAATCTCAAAAAAATGACCCACTTATAAATATACCTTCCAACAACAACAACAAATACCGCCACAACTACGACAAAAACAACAACAACCAGTACAAAAACCACAGCATCAACATCAGCGTGCGCAAACACCATACCCTCCACACATTATGATGACCTGCTTGGGGATCCTCCTACGCCACAAACACTCTTTGGCTCAGAACCCATCACCGCCATCAACAGGCCAACAATATCAAATACATCCTTTACCAACTCTATTGTTTCTTCCGTAAAAGACACAGGTGAGAAACTTAGAGATGAAACAGTACTCAATAACCTTAAAAGAACCAGACCATCTCCAGAACAACCTATGAACAAAAGCAACAATAACAAAAAGCAAAGAACAGCGACACAGACAAAACTAACGACATACTGGCTCAACGAGCCGACTAACACATCCCAAAACAGGTTTGCCCTCCTCTCCCCCGACGAAAACGTTGAAGACCGACCCCTTACTACAACCAAGCCTGCTGCTGAAAAAGCTCCAAAAGCCTCAAAACCTCCACCTATCCAAGGAGTAAAAGTTATAGGTATCCTCGCGAATGCCTTTAATGAAATTGCGCAGGACAACTACTACATGCAAGTGCTACCAAACGAGGAAGTAAAAGTCCAACCAAAGGAGTCCCAACATTATACAAATATTTTAAAAATGCTGCAACAAAAAAACACCAGTTACTATACCTACAAACCGAAAGACCAAAGGAGCTTCAAATTAATCCTAAAAAACATGCACCCCTCAGCCGAAAAGGATGAAATTCGAAGTGAACTCGCTGACAAGGGACACAGAGTGACTAACATCTACAACATGACAAAAAGACACACTAAAGAACCTCTCTCGATGTTCTCAATTGAAATAGAAACCAACAAACACAACAAAGAGATCTATGACATACATACACTCTTACATTGTAAAATCACTTTTGAGCCTCCTCATATAAAGCGAGATATACCGCAATGTAATAACTGTCAAAAGTACGGCCACATGCGAAACTACTGCACAGACTTGCCGGTATGTGTTAAATGTGCAAATAATCATAAGACAATTGACTGTCCATTAAAAGAAAGTACTAAAGATATAAAATGTGCCCTCTGTGGAAATAACCACACGGCAAACTACAAAGGCTGTGATAAATATAAGACCCTAAAACTACAAAGATTCCCACCTCTAAGAAATAAACAAATCTCAAACGTCCCAGAACCAACTACTTCGATGAATTCGATCACTGGTACCAAAACAATTGTCTCATACGCTGAAGCTGCAAAAGCCTCTCAGCTAACAAAAACACAAAAACAACGTACAGTTGCCCCAACAACCACGCCTCCTATTATTATCCCAGCATCCATTCCCGATTTTCCGATAATCACAACGACACCTCAACCTCCGATAATCACAACGACATAACAGGAACCCCAGCAAAAACAACAAACATAATCCCCAAATGACCTCTTGGAACTAAAATCCATGATACAACAACTTGTGACACAAATAGCAAATATGATGAATGTGCTCACAATACTGATAACAATGATTAGCAAGTAAACATGGACGTAATGAAAATTGTTATATGGAACGCAAATGGCCTACAAAAACAATCTAACGAATTAAGATACTTTATCAGGACTAACTCTATAGACAGGGAGCACCGTGGCGCAGTGGGTGGTGTGTCGGCCGCTGACGCAAGATGAGCGAGTTCGGATCCCGATAACACCAACGCCATCGAATGATTATTTCGCGGCGTCCCTCCTCGGCGGGGTACTGGCAAAACCCCCCGTTGTATACTTGCCATGAAAAAGCTTCTCGGCTCTCGCCGTTCGGAATCGGCATTAAGCTTTCCGTTCACTTCCGTTCCGTTCACTTATGTGAAAAAACAAATCGCACACAACATAAGTGAGTAAAAAAGAAGCTTGGCTCTGGCTCCACATGAGCTCCAACGCCATCAACGTCTGTCTGGCAAT
The DNA here is from genome assembly GCA_958301585.1 of Merodon equestris. Lineage (NCBI taxonomy): Eukaryota > Metazoa > Arthropoda > Insecta > Diptera > Syrphidae > Merodon > Merodon equestris. The sequence continues at coordinate 108,679,871 of OY284413.1, forward strand.
ACAATGGACCAGTATTTGTGTCTGAGTGCTTCCACAGATAGCAGAAACCTCCAACAAAAAAAAAAAAAAAAAAAAACTCTATAGACATTCTACTGATTTCAGAAACACACTTTACTGACAAAAATTACTTCACGATACCTGAATATAATAATAAAATACAAAACAAAGATTTCCAAAGATTTGGAAAGTCGCTGAAGTGAAAGCCATACCCAAGCCTGGTAAGGACGCAACAAAAACTAATAATTATCGACCTATTTGTTTACTACCAATTATATCAAAACTACTCGAAAAAGTTATCCAAGCACGACTACAACCAATACTTGACCAAAATAGAATTATACCTAACCACCAATTCGGGTTTAGACAACAACACTCAACAATAGAGCAAACACACAGGGTTATAAATAAAATTTCGAATGATTTAGAAAATAAAAGATATTGTTCGGCAATTTTTCTTGACGTATCTAAAGCTTTCGACAAGGTATGGCACTAGTCCTGTGTGCCATATATATATAAGCTAAACAAAACACTACCACTACACTTCTACTTACTACTTAAAAGCTATCTCGAGCAGCGACTTTTTTATGTTAGATACAAGGACGAATGGTCCAAGCTACTTACAGTCCTAGCAGGCGTTCCCCAGGGAAGTGTCCTTGGCCCTCTACTCTACCTACTGTACACTTCGGATATACCAAACCCAATTTCTCAACATACCATGCTAGCTACATTCGCTGATAATACCATTATTCTTCAAGCCAGTAAAAACCTAACAAACGCAAATTATAAACTTCAAGGACATCTCAACAATACTATGGACTGGTTTACAAAATGGGGCATCCAAATAAACGAAGAGAAGACTGTACAGGTGATCTATACTACAAAAAGGATTAACAACTTACCCGCTTTAACAATCAATGGTAAACCCATACAAACTAGTGACTGCGCTAAATATCTCGGAATGTTTATTGACAGTAAATTGACGTGGAAACAGCACATAATACAAAAAAGAAACCAAATAAAAGATAAATTCCGCAAATGTTCCTGGATGCTCGGCAGAAATTCGAGACGATCAATGGATAACAAGCTACTTATATACAAGCCAATGATAAAACCAATATGTACATACGGAATACAACTATGGGGTACAGCCAAGATCTCTGACATCCAAATAATACAACGTACACAGAACAAAATACTACGGACTATCGTTGACGCTGCGTGGTATGCCTAGCAACCGTTATAGAAGAAGCAAAAAATTGTTGCAAAAAACACCGACTCAAAATCCTACAACACACAAACGATGAAATACGAACAATCCCAAGTGACGAACAAACACAGACCAGACGATTAAAACGATTTCGACCAACTGACTTAGTTCATAGATTTTCCCAAATTCTGGGGATACTGGTAGGTAGGTCTCAAAGTAATATGAATGTGCTTAATGCAAAAGCGAAACAAAATAGGCGACAACAACGAGCGACAAGGGGCGCTCGGAATCAATATAACCCCCAACGCTCCGGGTGGATTAAAACCCACCTGTGCCAAGACACAAACAAAAAACTGAAATAAAAATAAAATGTTACACAACAAACAATTGTAAAGGACATTGGTCCTGCATTGTACATTCTACCTCATATATTGTTAAAACTAGATGTCAAAAAAGACAGATGTTAAATAAATGGTATAAAAAAAAAAAAAAAACTATAATTGATGAGCTTTACTTGCTTTTGCTTTTACTGATTATATCTTGAGCTTCCATTTCTTTCATTTGTTTTCTAACTTCTGCTTCATGCTGCGGGGGATACCTATATAACTTGGAATTAATCTGCTCATTTGTAGTACTTTGAATTTCATGGACAATACTTGAAATACTAGTCAATTTGTCACCTACTTCATAGAACAACTTATTGTATTTTTCTGATAACCTGAGCGTTCCGTGTTTCTCTTCTTAATTTAAATGATCTAATTTAATATGTACTAAATCACTGTATTCTAACATATTAACCTCGTTTTCAATTCTCTTACTTAAAAATGGTATTAGTACATAATTTTTGAGTAGTATTTCCTGATTCTCCACATCTATTAGTCTAACATTTTTACCAACCCAATTTTACAATTCCAATAAAAAAATCGTAGCCTTATCTAAGTTAATTTTTACCCATCTCATTCTGGCATTATCTGGTTGTTTAAATTCTTCTGGACACCTAGTTTTTACATATTCTGTATTTTTTGTAACCTGCCCTTCTATGGTCTTAATATGTATTTTTCCTCCTAACTTTTCATAACTTTTGTATCCTACTTTGTTGGCGTTTAATAAACTGACTGCGGATCCTGTATCTACCAAACAAACATACTCTTTTTTAGTGATCGTAAGAATAATACACATTTTATTTTGTTCCGAGGCTAGTTTATAAAAAACTCTCTATCTGTCAATTGATTACCTTCGTTTCTATGACTTATGGTATCTACTTCCATTGTTTGTGTTATAATTTCTATTGATAAAGTTTCTCGGCTGCTGATTAGTATGATTATTGCTAAAATAACCCCTACTGTGTCTACTTGCATCATTGTTATTGAAATTTCTCCTCGTTTATCTTGAGTTATTATTATTATTAAAAGAGTGACTATTCTGAAAATTATTGTGATTATTACGTTGTGGTGGGCAATTACTTGGTATTGGTCTGGATATAATTTTATTTGATTTGATTGGATGATTTATATTATTTGATTTTTGTTCTTTCAAATTAAAATGATCTTGGTCTGATCTGCTCCTTAGTGTTACCGGTTGATTTTGGCGGTTTAATATTTCTGTAAATACGGCTAAGCATTGCTCCGTAATATTTTGTGCCATTGCTCTTCGCACATATCGTCGTATTGAATTTACACTGTACTAGTCTTATAATGAGTAACTCCGATTGTTACATTTGTAAAAAAAACACGAATGACATTAATGTCTCGTGTGGAAGGGAGGGATGTTGATAAAATCATCACAACTCCTGGTTTATGCTTTTATAGCGAAAAACACTGACGTTCTTCATTGGAAAATAATAAAAGCCCAAAACTGTTTTATTATCGCAACCTTACTCTCTGAGCTTCAAGTAGTGTTCGACTTTGACGTTGTGAATGCTCAAATGTTGCTGGAGAGTTTTATAAAAATTGACAAGATGTTTCAACAACCGGCGCCTAATCCTACTATTCAAAGTGAACAACTGATGGATATTGATGTTTCTCAACATTTCTATTTCCGTCCCCAACCGCAGAATCCGAAGAGCTTTAAGAAATCGAACAAATTACCACCTAAGCCACTACAACCGATATTAAATGCTGATGAAGCAGTTTCTCTTGCTGCCGAACAAATATCTCTTGAGGCTACTCAACCCAAAAGGATGTTGCGTTCCAACTCAACAACAACGGCTGACACACTCTTTGTGAGTACTCAATAATCTCCCGGCAATAAATATTGAAGTCGTAACCTCGCCCCATAATACTGGCGGACTTGTAAATGTTCCTCCATCCCTCGGTTTGTCATCAGGATTGTTCTCTTAAGGTCGTTTCGCCACCTTTAGCAGTGTTTCTTTCTCGCCTTCAATACGGAACCAAGCCAACTGAAATTCTTAATTACATCAAGAATAAAGGTGTAAACACTGATGCGATCAGATGTCATACCCTAACAGCTGACAACCTGCCGGAGCGAATATCTGCATCTTTTAAATTACTCGCTCCTCTAGATATTGGTAACGTAAAATTGAACCCAAATTTCTGGCCTATGAATATGTTGGTCAAAGAATTCACAAACCGTCCTAGAAGAACACATAAGAAATCAAAAAACGGACAGAGCTCTCCGTCTTCTACCAAAACGTAAGAGGGCTGTTATCTTTCCTGATTATTTCTTCGTTAATCACAGTGATAGGACACCTGCAAATATTATTTTTAAAAGATTTGGTGGTTTTCTTATAGCAATAAGAAAAGAATTAATTCCAAAAGAAGTTAACCTTGACATCTTCTCTGATATTAAAATCTGCTCCTGTAAATTTGATATCGCCTCATCAACATCATATGCATTTATATAACACCTAAATCACCGCTGTCAATGGTGATTAAATACTTGGATGCAATTCGCCTTGTTGAAAGTCATTTGTCTGCCTCTGATAAGTTATACATCTTTGGCGATTTTGACCAAAGCAAGATCGATTGGATTCCCGGAGATTCGGATTGTACGTATCTTACTCCCGCTAATACGTTATCTCCTATCAGTGCAGAAATCATTGACGCCTTTCGATCTCTTGGTTTGTTTCATATCAATCCTATTAAAAATCACCAAAATCGGTGCCTGGATCTTATATTTACCAACTACATCGAAGAAAGTTTTGTTACCAGAGGTTTAATTCCGCTCGTTCCTGAAAATATCTATCATCCCTCACTATACTTATTTTGTCATTTTGATCTCGTCCCTTTTAATGTTCTAAATTGCTACAAATTCGATTTCAAAAATGCTAACTATGTTAATATTTGTAATGAGCTTAACAAATTTGACTGGAGTTCTTTTTTATCATTAGGAATTAATGATCTTTGTTCGGTATATTATCGCGTTATTAATAATTTAATTTTTGACTACGTTCCGCATTATACAAATGAATAACACTTTTAATTACTTTTCTCCCTGGGACAATGAAATTACGCGCAAACTAAAGGTGCTCAAAAACAGAGCCTTTAAGAAGTGGCGATCTAGCTTGTTGAATGAGGACCATACTGCGTATCGTTTAATCAGATTTGAATTTAAAACTTCTTTATATCATGCCCACTCCATTTACATAAATGATGTTGAAACCAAAATCAAGTCGTCACCAAAAAACTTTTGAAATTTTGTAAACTCTCAAAAAAAAAGGAGACGGATTTCCCTCCTCTTTTCTCTTTGGTGGTCAATCGATTGACAATCCTCATGATATCTGCAACACCTTTGCCTCATTTTTTCAATCTGTCTACTCAATAACTGATTCAACTATACATGCGGACTTTTCGAAAACAGATCGCCAGTTACTAATCCCTCCCCTTCACCAACTATGTTATTTCTGAAATTAGTAAAGGTAACCAGGTTGATGCAATTTACACTGACTTCAGTAAAGCATTTGATCGAGTGAACCATAAGCTTTTGCTTTATAAGCTTGATCGACTAGGTTTCCCTAACACCTTTCTCAGATGGCTATCATCGCTCTTAGAAAATAGAGTCCAATTTGTAAAGTTTCGTAATCATACTTCCGTACAAATTCAGGTAACATCCGGTGGCCCACAAGATAGCCTAGGCATGCAAGGATCCCATCAGCTTTCATCGTTTGAGTGATCATCTTCAAATATTTGCTTTGTGGTGCTCTAAAAACAAATTGTCTCTTAATGTTCGTAAATGCTCGATTATTACTTTTTCTCGAAGTTCTTCTCCCTATATTTACTCTTACTCCCTTGATGGTAGTGCAATTCCACGTATTTTCTTAGTTAAAGACTTGGGCGTTATGTTAGATTGTAAACTATCCTTTAATTCTCATGTTGAGTTCATCACCAATAAAACTAACAGAGCATTAGGAATGTTAAAACGTTATGCTAAAATGTTCATCGATCCTTATGTTTTAAAAACCTTATTATGTATCGTTTGTTCGATCTCTGCTGGAGTATGCATCAGTCGTTTGGTGTCCCTACTACAACATTCTGCGAATAATCTGCATTTGTGTTTATTACTTCTAGCCCAATTTTATTACACCGTTTTGATGGGTTGTATCGGCATAGTTGGCCTTTCATTCCTCATTGCTTTCCAAAGCGAATAATCGGTTGCTTTTTCGTTGGTTTGGTTTGGTTGGTTGGTCGTTGGTTGGTCTTCTTAACTATTGGGTGGGATTGTTTAGTTTGGTTTTGTCTTGGTGGTCTCTAGTCTTTTGCCATAGTCTTCTCGCTCTTCTTCTATCTAAAATAAGTTCTCTAATTTCCAGGGGGTACTTATTGTCTTTAGATTTCCTTTTCATTTCTGGTGTATATAATAATAATAATTTGACTTTATTTCATTAAAAATGTTACAAAGGAATTATTTCTAAGTCTATTTTGGTTTGGCAAAAAGCCGTCTACCAGATTGGCATTTGGTTGTTTATAATTTCAACTATGACATTGATATACATATATCATAAATACATTAACTATATACTCTACGGATGGTTTAGAAGTCTCCCTCAGTTATGCATTTTCTGTACCGAAGCGCATTCACGGTGTAGTTGTATAACAAATCCCAGCCTTGATCTCCATTTAAGATACCCATTGCAACATTTTCTCCCAGAACATGCAAACCGAAAAATCGTCTCCGGAAATCTCTTAAAATTGGGCATATTGCTAGAAAGTGTAATATATCTTCCCTTACTTTCATATAACAGATGTTGCACAAAATTGGTAGATCTGGGCGGTGCGGTATATAGTTCAATTGGACCAACTCTCCTCTCATTTTGAAAATAGTGCTTATTTTATCTGTCGAGAAACAGTTTAAGAAGTAAGTTCTCTCTGCGAGTTGATATTCCATTTTGCTGTAGTACATTCTATATTGCGAAGATTGGGCTTCGTTGACATATTTCTGGTATAAAACATTGCCAGTATTATTTAGTAAGTTGTCCAATTGCCTTCTTAAAGAATCAGCCTGTAAGTCTGGTGTAATGTTGAGTACTACCCCACATCCTGATCCAAGACTCTCCCATTCTTGCGCCAGCCTCCCTCTTGTTCTTATGGCGTGCATGAGTAGGTAGTCTTTCGTCCTCCATCGCAAACACTTTTACTATATAATTAAAATGCATTTTTAATGTGCTCAGAAACATAGGGGGTGTACCTGTTTCGAGATGTAGCATATAGTTGGGGGTAGAGCTGGGCAATCCGTTTAAGAAAGTACCTCAGGAACTTCTCGATAACTGTATAAGAACGGAAACCCCACACTTGAGCTCCATATAGAAGAATTGCGGCTGCAGTTGAACGAAATATCTTTTGCTTGGCACTGTGGTTTACTTCTTTGTTATTGATGCATTTATCCCAGATTGAAGAAATGGCTCGTTTAGCTTCAGACAGTTTGTTTTGAAGGTGTTTATTCATGTTTAGGTTTGGAGTGATCAGAACTCCAAGGTATTTATATTCTCGTACAATTTCAATCGCTTCCCCTTGAAACGTCCACTTTTCACTTCGACTGTACCTTCCACCACCTTCTCTAAGTATCATCGCCTTCGACTTTGCTAGGTTTATCGTTAAGTTCCAAGTTTTGCAGTAGCCTTCTAACCTGTTTATCATTAGTTGCATGCAGTTGACTGTATCTGCCAGAAAGACAATATCATCTGCAAACATGAGAACTGGGATTTTTGTTCGATATAACTCAATTCCACCTTTGACGGTCTCTGCTATGTCGTTTATATATAAGATAAACAGTAACGTGCTTAATACACAGCCTTGCTTCACGCCCATTGTGGTCTCAAAATCTTCGGATAGGCAGTTTCCGTCCCAGACGGAAGTTGTGTTGTTTGAATACATTGCTCGTAAAGTGTTTATTATTTTGGTTGATATTCCGTATTTATAGAGCTTGTAGAAAAGAGCTTCTCGGGAGACAGAATCAAACGCTGCCTGGAAATCTATAAAAAAATGTATAAAGTTTTTTGCGTTTCTTCTTATAGATTTCGGCAATGTTCGCTAGCGTAAATATCTGGTCGATTGTCGAGTAATTTTGCCTGAAGCCCGCTTGGAATTCATGGATGATTTTCTTGTTGTTGGCCCACTGGATAAGTCTTTTAGAAATTACTGCGCCAAAAAGTTTCGTTGCAGTGTTTAATAGTGCTATTCCTCTATAGTTATTCGGGTCGTTGTAGTCACCTTTTTTGTACAGTGGAAATATAATTGATTTCCGAAAGCTTCTTGGTATGTCTGCACTTTCAAAAATTCGATTGAACTCCAACACCAGCGCTGATAGAAATTCAGGTGTACAATTCTTATAAAACTCATATGTAATACGGTCGTCTCCGGGAGCTTTCTTATTTTTCGCCCTCTCAATTACATTTTGTACCTCATCAACAGTTATCGGTGTGTCTAGGAATTCGTCGACAATCCGCGGCGCTGCGATTGGGAGATTTGTGGTACATTTAGTAGATTAGAGAAGTGGTTTTTCAATTGATCCGCTTGCAAGCTTAATGCTATAGTGTTTTTTCTGCCATTAATAAGTTTAATAGCTTTCCAAAAGTCAGCCGAGTTTCTTGTTCCGTTTAGAAGAGAAATACTTTGTTCCTTAAACGCTAGCTTTTTCCCTTGGCAAATTTTGAATGCATTGCTGCTGTTTGTTCTTACTAGCCTGAGGAACGAACAGATACATCTCTACCTTGCTTACAATCAATATCAAACCATTTTTGCTTGCTGGTACCTTTGACGCAGTTAGTTGGTCTTGTTTGGGGAGCCGCTCTTCTTATTATTTCAGTTAGGATGTCAATATTTGGCGTCGTGTTCGCGTTTGAAAAAGTGGCTTCCAGTGGCATGTGGTCTGAGAATGTTTTCATTGCTACCTTGAATTCTTTGAGATGTGGCAAAACTTTTAGTTATAAAACAATAGTCAATAACAGAGCATTCTGTCCCGCGAATAAACGTATATTCCCCACAGGGATCTCCTCCAGAGCATCCATTAAGCACCTAGCAATTAAATGCATCCGCTAATTCCATAATTGCAAGCCCTTTGGCATCGCAGGTTTCATCTTTGGAATGGCGGTTTGAATGTATCGATGTTGTATCCAAACCACTCACAAAGTTATTTTGTGACATGCCTAACCTTCCATTAAAGTCACCGATTAGTATTATGTTCGCTGGCTCTAACTTATTCAGTAGATCAGTTTTTTTGTTGTAGTCTTGTGACCAGTGATTACAATTTAAATATATCGGTACAATATAGCATGTGATAACATCTGACTCCAGCTCAAGCACGTGCGATTCTTCTATGTTTATAAAGCTAACCTTCGCTCCTTCCATCTGCTTACGAAGTCCATACAGTTCACCCCCACTTCCTCTTCCGAATAAGCTTGTTTTTACCGCGGGTATAAATTTTAATTCATAATTAATAAAGATATTCTTAAATCTAGCTACTTCATTATCTAATAAATGTGTTTCAAATAATAGGAAAATATCAAATTGCTTAATGTAATTAAAAAATTCTGCAAACATTTTCTTATTCTTTAACCCTGCTACGTTATAACTTAAAATTTTCACATTTGGTAATTCAAATCTGTTCTGGTAGACGGACGCTTCTCAATTAGAAATCCTGTGTAAACCCCCACTGGTATGTGGCCTCGGATTCGTTACAGCGGCTCCTTTGATAGTGTTGGCACCTTTAGTTCCTTTGTTGTTTTTTTCTCTGTCAGATTCAGATGACAGTGACGTTTTGTTAACAATAATTTCTTTGTTTTGCGAATTGTTCATCAAAATATCCAAGGATTGCGGGACTTCTCCGAACATTTCATGGAGCACCTTTACACCATTTTCACTACCACATTTCAATCCTTCTGATGAATCCCAAGTGAAAAATTTGCCTCCCACATGTAGTTTTTCATCTCTTAAAACGATTCTCGAGTACTTGTTTCGCAGCTCCTTCATTATAGAGATCAACTTTGCCCTTTTTTGGCGGATGCTGGACGGAATATCTTTGCGAATGCACATGTTAGTATTTTTAAGGCTTTTTGCTCTCCGCAGAATATTAGTGGCTGTGTCTCGAGATTTCGTTTTGACAATTATTGTTGCAGTGTGCCTGTCACGGGTATTAATCTTGTAGGCAGCAATTTTTTCACTCTCTTGCAATAATCCGATGCATACGGACTTAGCTTTTTCGACTGGGTCAGTATCGCCATCTGAAGGAAAGTGTTCCACGACGTTAGATTCGGTGCTTCTCAGCATGAGCTTGTCTATTTGCTCTTCCAGTAGCTTGTTGCGGATTTCAAGCTGTGCAACCTTCGCTGAGATTTCATCTTGTTTCATTTTCATTCCTAACAACTCAGAATATAGCTGCTGGAAGTCAGACTTCGGGACAAGTTCCTTTGCAAGCTCCCTATTTTTTCCTCAAGGATCTCCTTTAACTTGTCGATGGTGATGCCAGTTATAAGTTCCTTAGACATGTTAATTTGGTATGCTCCAAGTCTCCGTTTCTCACAGTTAAAATGTTCTGGTGAAGTTTCCTCCAGTATTCTTTTTCTCATTTAGTGGGATTAGCTAGATTCGGGCTATTCTTTAGTGCTTAGAGCGCTAGGACTTACTTTGAATTAAGTTGGTTTGTGATGGTGGTTTCGTAAATTGCACTCAGAATCAAAATTTAACATTTATTTAGACTTTTTTGTTTTATTTTTTTTTTTTTTTGTTGAGCACTTCTTTAATACGACTTTACTATGCTAGAACAGTGTTGCCAATCCATTTCTGGTGTATTTATACGGCTGATTGTTGAATATCAATTAAATAATTTTCCACTTCTCTATCCAGATGTTCTGTATTATACGCTTAGTTCATTTTGTCTTCCAGGGTTTCCTTGAAACTTTCCCAGACAGTGTGTTTGTTGGTTAATGTTGGTTTGCTTTGTTTCTGAATTACGCGCTCACTCAATGTGAGTAATATTGGAGAATGTCTGGTGTATTTATACGGCTGATTGTTGAATATCAATTAAATAATTTTCCACTTCTCTATCCAGATGTTCTGTATTACACGCTTAGTTCATTTTGTCTTCCAGGGTCTCCTTGAAACTTTCCCAGACAGTGTGTTTGTTGGTTAATGTTGGTTTGCTTTGTTTCTGAATTACGCGCTCACTCAATGTGAGTAATATTGGAGAATGTCAGAGTTTAGATCGTTGAATTCGTCTATTTGAAGACAGTTTATAGATATGTTTTTCAAAATCTATTAGGTCCGGTATTTTATTTCGGTCAGTTGGCCAGTATGTTGGTTTTCCGGCATTCATATAGTCCAGTTCTGTACGTATTTATTTCTTTGGTTCTATTTATTTTTTTACTTATTTATTTTTTTTATTTATTTATTTATTTATTTATTTATAATAAAGTATCGCTGTACATGTAAGAATTTACTTATAGTTAGTACAGGCAGTGAAAGATAATAAACGTTTGTACATAAAAAGAAAAGAACATTAAAATTTAAATTAAAGTGTTAAAAGTTTATTGCAAAGAAATAACGGATTTACACAGTCGAATGCTTTCGAGAAGTTAAGTAATGCCAACAAATTTGTTTTATTTTCGTCAATCGCTTGACGTACATATGTCATCCGATACCTTCAATACTGCTGTTGCGCAGCTGTGCCGTGATCGGAAACTACAACTAACATCGGGGCTAACAACTTTTTACTTTCAACATATTTCTTTACATCACTACTTATAAGACTTTCAAATACTTTAGAGAGAAAAGAAAGAATAGCTATTAGTCCACATTCTGGAGTGTTTTTTTTTTGGAATAGGGATCATTTTTCTTTTTTCCAGAGATTGGGATATGTAGATGACATGCGATGGTATTGAAAATGTGGGTAATGTGAGGCAATATAACAGGATGCAATATTTTAATGAAATCTGGATGAATATTGTCTAGGCCAACAGATTTACGTTTGATAGCAAGAGTCGCTATTCCAATGGAGGTAGTGTCAAATCTATTGACCGTAAGCGCGTCTTCAATATTATTTTGTGTCAAAAGTGGTGGAGATTCAAAGTCCGGCCATAGGAACAGCAGTAACAAAGCGATTGTTTAACTCATCTAAGTTAATGTCTTCGTCGTTGGGAGTTTGATTTTTTTTACACAGTCCTATTTCGCATACTCGATTCCATAGAAATTTGGAGGAGTGATCTGAATAAAATTTATTGTTATATTTGTACAATTAAATTTAGCTTTTTTTATCATACATGTAACTTGGTTTCGACTGATTTAATGCTGGACAAGTTGTAATTTTCAGGACACGAGTTTTACATGGAACTTGGTTATCAAAAAGATACTCGAGACTGTTATTTAGAAACTCAATCTGACTCTTGACATCAGACGAAATATATATATTATTCCAATCCATATTGATACAACCACCAAACAGGCTTTGTACATTAATACTACGAAAATCACGATATTGGACAGATTGTGAGGATCTTCGACATACATTTCTTATGTTGTCTTTTAATGATGCGCTACGTGACATGCTGAGGAGATTCATGTTGAGATCGCCACACAATATGGTTTTTGGTGTTAGGGAAGATATCCCTTCAATAATTTCGTATACAATGCGATGTGTGACATCTGATGCATACATATCGTACCAATAGTACACTTATTCTCATCATTAAAAAATTCTATAAAATGGAATTGATTGCGAGAGCAATTATTAGAGTAACAGAGGTGTTTTAACTTAATGGTGCTTCTTACGTATATAGCAGCGCCACGCCCTATTCTACCATGGCGATCTGCACGGTAAAGCTTAAATTCCTTAAGTGATAGAAATTCGCTATCGTTTGGATCAAACCAAGTTTCAGAAACACATATAATATCGATCTGACTATTCTCAGAGATCAGTCTGAACTCAATTTTGTTCACAAGACTCTGCGGATTGCACATTATATTTAATAAAAAAATCGCCTTTTCATTCATGCTGTTAAAACTATTGTCATTGCTGTTTTGCATGATGGAGGACAAACAAGAGAAAAGTCGAGTACAGAGAGTATTCAATCAGCATTAAGACAGTTGTAATTAACATGAAAACTGAAATAGTTTTTAACAATATAAAAACAAAAATAAAGTGAGAAACAACGAAGCGTGATGCAAAGAAGAAAAAGAAAAAAACAATAGATGTAGAGAAAGAATAAGGAGAGAAATAAAAACAATAATGGTTGTATTAAATGTTGCTTGCATTGTGATCATCTATATTTAGGCCAAATGTATTCCTTAAATCTTCCATGGTATTTACTGAGATGGGTAGTTGGCTCGATGAAGGTCCAACGTGAATTTGCCCATTAATTGAAAACACAGAAGACAAAAGAGATCTTCGCCTGAGTTTGAGACTTCCCGCTGCAGTTGGTAATTTCTCCTTGTTAAGCTTTCGTTGATGAAAAATCAATTCGAGGAGTTGAAACCAACATCGCTTAGTTTAAGAGAGGCTTTTTTAATTTTACGATGTTATGGAATTTTATGAAAAAGCACTCCAGATTTTCGTCAGCAGATTCTGGTATTCTAAATATGACGGCATCGGTGCTAACCCTTTCTCGTTGGATTTCGTCAATAACGAGCTCCAACCGCTTAATTTCTTGGCAACTTTTTTTGAATTTGGTAGTTGACAGCCATTTTTGTTTCACTAACCTATGATATCAGACGTTCTTAGCATTCATCAAGAGCGAGAAATTCTCCGCCCATTTCTCAAGTTTCCCCTCAAGTCGGCTCCACAGCTTATCGGCGATGCTCTGAGAGTCAGTTATGTTGGGAGAAGTAATACTTTTTTGTTGTTGGGATCAACCACTGCGACCATAGGGCATTTTTGTGTGGTAGAAAGCAGTAACCGAAAATAAGCAAAAATTATGAATAAAGATGTTAATAATGAAACACTTGCACGTTTTTTCTTATTTAAAGGTTTAAACTTTATAAACTGCGGGTTTTTTGGGTACATTAAGGAAATTGTCAGACGTTTACTCTATCGAATACAAGGAATACGATTGAGTTTATATAGTTATATAAATATAGTTAAATTGCTCGTGATGTTGGATGTTATTTCTTATTAATTTCTAATTATAACCGCGCTTCCACCTTTGGCTGAATTTTAGAATAAGTATTAAAATTTCTGAATCTTATGAAAGATTGGTTAGTTAAGTGTGTTTTTGATATAAGACACACATCAATTTTCTCTGTATCGAGGACTGCTTGTAAATCTTGTTGCTGTTGCATTAGTTCATTGCTGTTCCAAGTTAGTTTTTCTAGCGCATTTAGTTCATCGACTATAAGATGCAATGTCTGCTTAATTTCATCGTTTTGGTGTGTTTGAGGTTGATTTGCAACATTTACTGTTACTTGGGCATTTCATATTGCTTTTTTGTTTATGTTATTATTCCCTCCCTTTTTTGTGTTTTTGTTTGTGTATTTAATTATTATATCATTGATTGCTGGTGTTTTCTCTAATTTTTTGTTTTCCGTGATTATATCTTTCTGAACCGTGTTTCGGTTCCTATATTTTCTACCACTGTTTTTGATTTTTTGCAGTTCAATCGAATTTCTGCATCCTCGGTAATTAGATGGATGATTTTCGCCACAGTGTACACATTTTGGCTCCACATTTTTAGGTTTAGTGCATTCATTTGTAAGGTGCCTACCTGCACATTTTACGCATCTAAGTGTCTGTTGCAGTATTTTTGCGTGTACCCATAAGCCTGGCACTGTTTGCACTGAGATATATTGTAAGTTGCGATTTGTTTAGAGGTTTTATGTCAACCTCACAGCCAATAATACTTTTTATTTGATTTTTTATTTAATTTCTTCCTCCGCACTGAATGTTAAAGTAAACATATTAAGCGCTTCCTTACTTTTTCACTTAAGCTTGATTATAGCATCTATTGCTTTAAAGCCTTCTGATTTTAGGTCACCTACAATTTTTTCTGGTATGCATGTATGGTGTAGATTTCTTGTCATTACTTTATTTGGATGAGTTTGCTTATTTTCATAAGAGTACCAAGCATTTTTTGTTACCTTTCTGTATGTTTCGCTGTCTTCTACGTTTAATTGTATGATGTTTTTATTAATGACCCTTATCCTGAATTTGGTATTTAATATAATTGATTTCATTTTTTTACACACCCGATCAAAGCTTTTTATTTCCTCTAGGTGGTGGATACATACATACTATATAGGACGCACGGCGCACCCACTCCAAAGGTGTGGGGAATTAATTGCAATGCATGCCCTTCCTCAACATATGTAGTTCAATATATTTTATTACGAATTTCCCCTACTAATGTAAATAAGCTGAGGTTATTGACCTCCATTTATTGATCAGCTGTAGATTGGTACATAAGAAACCACCAGCTTCCAGGAAGAAAATGAGAAATGAAAAATCACTTGGCGGTTGCAACTCAACCAATAAAGTTTAATTTAAATTTATTCCGTAATTTATTTTATTTGGTATTTGACGCAATTACTTTTCATTTCCAATCGCCTAAGTTCGGAATAGTTCAATTAGCGCCCCTTTTAACATTTTTTGAATTCCTACTCACCACAGTGCGGAACATTCATGTAGGAGTCTTTTTCCTGATGAACGACTGGGCGATGTTTTATTGTCGCTTTTTTAAATTATTTTTGCAAATGTGGTCGCTTCCACATTTTCACATTTATTGATAGGCGTTCCCCTACTTGATTGCCTTGATTGCCGTGCCTCATTCGTTTTGATTGGCTATGGTCTTAGTTGTTATTTACAGGCCAAAGTAAATTTATATCAGTAATGTACACAGGAGTACCTTCTTTTTGAGTAAAAACCCAGCCGAACACTTAAATACCCGATCTGAACCGATATATGTCAGTGTTTATTCACAAACGAGTAGCTGACGTTAATTTTGATAGCGAGTATTTTGTCGCACTTAATACCTTACATTTAAACAGTTTCTCACAGACCACATTAACTTACTCTTCTCTTCCGTGAATTATGGTTGTTTGCCGAACGGAGGGTAAAAAAACTATTTTTTAGTTTTTTTTTCAACCGCACTTTATTGAGTTTACATAAAGACTAACTTATTACATTTTCAATGTCTTTCATATAACTTATTACATTTTGTATATGTTGGATTTCAGTTTCAGTGCCTTAGAAATACTTTGCAATCTGATGCTTCGTTGCAAACGTTTGTCGAACTTAATTGCAATATTACATTGCATCAGTTCTTTGTTAGCAGGGCTGTAAGGTACTTCACTATTTTAGGACTTAAGTACTTGATAAGTACAAGTATCCCGTACTGGTACTTATACTTCAGTACCTGGTACTTGTACTTGAAAAAGACTTAAGTAAGTACTTGAATTCAATAATGGCTCAAGTATTTAAAAAAATACTTACAAGTACTTTCAAGTATCTTAAGTACTCTCAAGTATCTCAAGTACTTTCAAGTATCTCAAGTACTTTCAAGTATCTCAGGTACTTTCAAGTATCTCAAGTACTTTCAAGTACTTACCAATATTCAAGTACTTTCAAAAACATAAATATATATTATTTCAAATATTTACAAGAATGCCAAATATTACTATCATTATATACTTTTGCTCTGTTTCTGAGACAAAGTATTTGGAATGGTACTGTCCAGGATCTAAGTTAACACATCAGGTCACAATTTGCTCTCTGCTATTCATGTTGTTGTTCTTGTAATTGCGGAAGTCTAGCAGACATTGCATCCGTCTGATAAGCATTTTCCGAAATCACTTCTGTTGATGTTGTAGGTTAATCTTGTAACTCTCAAGTATTTAGAAGTACTCTCAAGCACTACTCAAGTATTTCGAAGTACTGCTCAAGTACTTTGAAGTACTCTCAAGTACTTCTTAAGTATTTTAACATAATACTTAAGTATTTTAGCAGAAAATACAGGTATTTGCCTAAAATCAAGTACCAGTACCAGGTAATTTTATACAGCCCTGTTTGTTAGTCATATAATATGTCATAGAGTTTCATACGTTGACTAATTGCTTTGTCATTAGGGTGAGTCACTACTAGGTTATAAATGGAAAGAATAAGAATGAAAACGAAAATGAAATTAAGGGAATGAATGAAAGCTATGCTGACCAATTGACTGGGATTTTGGGTGAATGCCCTTCGGTTAGGTATTGCTGATTTAAGGTTGACATAAGCCCTCCATCCTTTGACTGAAAACTCTCCTGCGTCTTTGCTATTACATTAATGTCAATAGTTTTGTATTTTTGTTTGCAATGAATGTACAATAATATAATGACTACTAAGATTGCAATTAATGTTATCAAATCAAATTTGTTTTCTTATGAAATTCTAGTTCTTTTCTAAGTTGTGTATTTGTTTCATTTATTCTAAAATTAACAGTTATTACAAAATGCCCTTTGAATGATCCTTCGGAATTATAAAAAGTTTTGTTATTAAGTTTTACTTCGCAGTTATGAAATGATATTAAATAATTCCTGTTAGTATCATGTTTCTGTCATCACATTTACTTGAAATGAATGTATTGATACTGTTCTTCAAAAAAATAAGACCTGACTTTAATTCTATCAATTTTGTTTCATTATTTCTAATTTTATTACACTTTTAAATATGTTGGTAGATACAAAGTTTCGTTTCTTTTAGGCTGTTCATGTTACAATAGTGTTTTTTCTGTAGTCGTTTTTATTAACTTCAATAATTTCTTGGCTTTCGAAGACTGAATTTATATTTGTAACGGGAAAAAGAAAAGATCTTTTTAACGACATTATGTTTTTTGGTACTTGCATCGCAAAAATTATTGTATCGTCCTTATATTTAGCTGTAGTTAACTTACCACTTTGCAGTTTATATAAATCAGTATTATATCTTATAATTTCTTCATTTGTTAAAATATTACTACTCATAGTATTTAACCTAGCCGAAGCTATATTGTTTTGTATATATTTTACGTTATCTCGTAAGATTTTTAATTTTAGTAGTATTTTTAGGTATACAAGGTGTTTGTTAAGTTCTGCATTGCTGCCTTTCACACTGTTAATGTTACTTAAAATTTTCTTTCTGTCTGTTTCTATTGCGTTTTTTAATTGGGTAAAGGTCATTGATTTCAATGTTTTTGTTAAGGTTTTTGATAGCTGCGTGATTATTTTCCTGAATGATTTGTAAGTGTTCTTCATAATCTGTTCTATCGTTATCGTCCATTGTGACGTAAAGCCATTTTAGGCCTGTCGCTATGAAATTTATTAGACCTCGTCTGTGTCTGTGGGGTAGTAGTGTTGATACCTTTGTCTTTATTGTATTGAGTTCATGATACCACAGATGTTTACTCCCTATCTGCTCAAGTAATGTTATAATATTATTAAGAGTCTCAATTATTGACTCTATGTGAGTTGGAACTATTAGATGAAGGATTGTGTAATAGTCTTGAATCAATTGTACGTCTTCTAGTCTTACAAGCGGAACCACAAGATTTTCGCGGTATATACCCAATTTGGTAATGTCTTCGTTAAGGAGAGTGAAGACGCCGAAAGTATTCTCATTGAGAGTGATCTAGTTTGGAACGCCATAGCCATGAGATGTCAACCAGAAGCAACATGATGCTCACTGTTACAAGTATTCGTAGTTTGTTTTCTCTTTTAGCATGTTTTCTCTTTTTATCAATTTTTTTATTTCTCTCTTATTTTTCCATATTTTCTCTATCCTTTGTACTTTCTTTCGGGTTTTATGTAATGTTTACAACCTTGCATTATTTTTATTGTTGTAAAAGAAGTTGCTTTGATTTCATTAATATTTTGAAAATGCTGCTGTTTACTCATAGGATAAACTGCCGCCACAGAACATATGGAATTCCAGACACGGCTACAGCGATGTTGTCCTCAGGTCAATGATTAAAGTGTTAAGCAATTACAGAGGAGGCTTTAAAGTTGTACACATCAATTCGCAGAGCTTGTTGCCCAAAATCGAGGAGTTTCGCTATTTGTTTGAAAACTCTGGGTTGCACGCGATATGTATCTCAGAAACCTGGTTTAACACGGAACTTAAGGACACGTTGTACTTTATGCAGACAGATTTGTTCGAGGGGGAGGTGGTGTTGCAATTTATCTAAAAGATAATTTAATTAGTAAAATAAGATGCTCTTCACCATCTGACTCACCAATGGAATATTTGTTTCTCGATGTCATAGGTAGCGAAGGTAATCTTATATTAGGAACAAAGTATAGGCCAAATAATAATATTGACCTAGATCCACTATACGATTTAATGGAAGAAATCACCGTCAGATCCCCTAATATAATACTTTGTGGAGACTTCAATAACAACATTTTGGTAGATAAGCGTTTCATAGAACAAATGCAATCATTTGTGGTCAACTCAACTGTGCCTACCCACTTCACTCGCTCATCTAGCACTCTATTAGACCTTTTCTTCGTCAGCAAAAAAGAACAAATCCTATGCTATGACCAACTCTCAACACCTGTTTTCTCTTATCATGATCTTATTTTTCTAAATTTCGATTTCCAAACAGGGAGCCGAGTAGAAAATCGGCAAATACGTATTAGAGATTGCAAAAATATAGATCCGGTGAGTCTTGAACAACATATACGCACTATACCTTGGGAAATGATTTATTGTATGACCTCACCCACAGATCAACTTCAGTTCATAAATGATAACCTAGTAAATATTTTCAATACGCACGTTCCAATTAAAGAAAAGTTTGTCAAAACATCAAAACCTTGGTTCACACAAACAATTAAAAATTTAATTAACCAACGCGATCAAGTTTACAAATGCTGGGTTCGAACGAGGATTGAAGACTTGCATGTGGCGTATAAAAGGTTACGTAATCATATTGTACAAAAATAAGAGAGGCCAAAATGATTTTTTACTCAAACCATTTTAAGGTGCCCTCTGATAGTCACAAACTTTGGAAAAATCTTCCGATTTTTGGTATAGGAAAGCAAAAAACATGTCTACAGAACAATATCAACGCTGACGAACTAAATCGGAAGTTCTTATCTTCATTCAGCGCAGCTCCCACCATTAATCAAGAATCTGAGGAAATGCCTTCCGTTTTTCCGTTCCCGTCTTTTAGTTTTTCCTGCGTTGACAGCCAAGAAGTTTTAGGAAGTTTGCTGACACTAAAATCTAAGGCATCGGGTGTTGACGAAATAAATCCCACTTTCTTGAAATGTATGAAGGAAAAAAACTGTCCTTATTTCGTTGAGTTGATTGAACAATATTCTTTTTTATTTAACAAAATATAATTATTTGAAAATATTACATTACAATATTTGGTAATTTGAAAGGAACAGTTATGAAAAGAGTTTGAATGTTATTACGACTACTCGGGATCGCCGAACCACCAGGAACGCACCATTGAACCGAACTCTACTGATTGACTGTCCATGACTGCACTCTGACTCGCCCTTTTATGCTCGTCGTCCGCTCGATTGTCACCCAAATCGATTTCTTAATTGATCCAGTCCCAAAATCCAAACGAATTCAGTATTTTATGCCACGTCCACAGTTTCACGGCAAAAGTCAATACTATCCACCCGACGCACAATCCGATCGCAGCGATTATCAGCTTCAATGGAGTCATGGTATCACAGAGACGATACTACCCACACCGCCTTGGCCCTTATGTTTACCAAAGTAGATCAACACAAAATCCATTCATGACGAATGTAAACACTATCCTCCATGACTCCGCAGTAGTAAAAACCCTAAACTTCCGGGTCAACAAACGAGCGGGTGACGACTCATAATACTGAAATCAGAGATTGAAACATTATCGAATTAATATTTTTTTTTAATGGGTCAAGACGTTATTGAGTACAACTGGTGGTCGTCGATCCAGAGTATTTTCTTTACTATTCCTCTTTATTTTCATTTTCTTTTTATTACAAATCAGCATTTCCTACATGTATATTGCCACTATTGCTGCCTTTTTTAACACATGTCATCAACACCACCATTACCATTGGAATTTTTCGGCATCAATGCAAAATCGCCAAAATAATACCAATTCCTAAAAACGCCAACTGTGACGAATTTCGACCAATTTCAGTTTTACCTTTCTTATCCAAAGTGTGTGAACGTATAATGCAAAAACAGCTCTATGATTAAGTAGCGCGGCACAACTTTCTGGTAAACATCCAATCCGGTTTCCGTCCAAAGCATAGCTGCACAACAGCTCTTCTCAAGGTCACTGAAGATATAAGGGCTAAACTGGATAATAACTGGGTTACCTTCTTAGTCCTTTTAGATTTCTCTAAAGCCCTTGACATGGTTAACCACTCACTCCTATTGAACAAACTGCAACATAAATTCAACGTCTCCTCAGAAGCAATCAAACTTATATCCTCCTTTCTGCTAGATAGGAAGCAAGCAGTATGTATCGGAAATCAACACTCCGAGTTCCTGCCGATCCAACGTGGTGTCCCCCAAGGCTCGATTCTCTCTCCTCTCCTGTTCTCTTTGTACATCAAATAAATAGGTTCCATCGCACTTGATGAAGCTATTCTTCAGACTAAACAGCCTCCTTATCTCTACGAAATTCTTCGATTCTCGGCATCAAGCAGAACAAATAATTTGATTCTTCCTCGCTTCTCGTGCCTCACATCCGAAAGACAATTCTTTATTGCTGCAGTCCGTTTTTGGAATTCACTCCCTGTTAATGCCCGATTGAGCGCTGAGTGGACCCGGCTGTCAATTGGGCAGTCGTCGCCCGGTTGAGAGCTAAATGCATTCGACTGTCAATCGGGCAGTAGCCATTTTGTATGTCGGACATTTATGCACTTGCATTGAAGTCGCGACACGAGGAGGATTTAGTAAGGACTTACGTATATTTGAATAAAATTTATAACATTTATCTTTTAGATAATAAACATTTATAAACATTATCAAGTGAGGCAATTGTTTATTTTCACTCCTCGACTGGCCGTCGCTCACAAGCTCAACAATTTTTATTATTAAATCGTATTGATGCTGCGCCCGACTACACGTGCCAGTAAACGTGCTCAACAAGAAAGTTCGAGAAATATGTCGTCTCCGCCGCCGCCGCCGCCCACAGAATGCATTAGTCCGATTGCCGCCGAATGCGATAACTCCGCCATCGCCGATTTGCAAAGGCAAATCTTAGATTTGCAGACGTCGTTCGCAGAGTCAGAAAAGGCCAGGACCAGACTTGAGCAGTTGATTATTCCGAAATCATCAGAAAACACCGCCACGAGTTCAACCACGCACACCAGCGCCATTTCATCGCAAATTGCCGCTACTTCCACTCTTCCAGTAAGCACGTACACCACCAACACTCAAGCATCACCTGCTACATCTGATGCCATGCCGCCATATAAAAACGGAGCAAACACCACACACGGTACAACGGAAAACCGTTATTGGAACCACCCTTTACCAGGTATGTACTATGCCTTACATACGCATGCTACTTCTGTGCCATCAGTTAATGCCTGCGTCCCACCCGCGCCCACAATGTTGCCGCCACTTACTCAGCCAACCCCATATTACACCCCGCAATTAATTCGTAAACTCCAAGATCTGCCCGAATTCTCCGGTGCCCCTGAACAATGGCCGATGTTTTTCGTTTCGTTTAAAGAAACAACAGCCGCATACGCTTACACCAATTTGGAAAATCTGTCACGGCTACAAAAGGCTCTTAGAGGAGCTGCAAAAGAACAAGTCGAAGCACTGCTTATCCATCCAAACAACGTGGAATCAATAATATCAACGCTTGAATTCCGGTATGGTCGACCAGAGGTATTAATTCGAAGCCAGCTAAACAAGGTCAGGGCCTACCCAAGAATATCCGAATCAAAAGTGCACGAAATCGTCAACTTTAGCACTATGGTCGCCAATATGACAGTATTTTTGGAAAACGTCTCAGCCACGCCTCACCTAACGAATCCCATGCTGCTTGAGGAACTGCTAGGCAAGCTACCGCAAAACAAACGGGAAGAATGGGCAAGACACACCATGACGTTCATGCCACGACATCCAACAATTCGCGATTTTAGTGATTGGCTGAAGCAAATTTCCATATACGTTGCTGTAGCTACTGAAGGAAAAGTTGATGTCGCTCCGCCACCGTCGCATGAACGAAGATGCAAGAACGTAAATAGCCTTTGTACCGTTACTGGAGAGTTCAAGCCCAACTGTATTGCATGTTGCGCATTACTTATACCAGTGTTCAAATTTTAAAAATCTCGACGTGTCTGACCGATGGAATTTTGTAAAGAAAAATAAAATTTGCTTTTGCTGTTTGCGCCAAAGCCATGTTGTTGCAAAGTGCTCCCACCGTCGAGAGTGCCGTATTTTATCTTGTCGGAAATACCATAACCGACTTCTTCATCAACCCGAAGAAAATAATATCTCGAACTCTGCAGAAAATCGCACAAAAGGAGCAAATGCCTCGGTAGCAACTGTTAGTGCCGATTGCCAGCAAGTTGGTATTTCTGATCGCCTCAGCCGACGCACTTTGTTCAAGTTTTTGCCCGTGAAAGTTACTGGACCTAAGGGTTCAGTTACTGTGATAGCATTCATTGATGATGGCGCGAAGATTTCTTTGATTGAGCAGAACGTTGTCGATTGCATTGGCATCAAAGGGGCTTCAAATATATTATCATTGAAATGGATTGATGGACGAACGACAAGTGGCTTATCTCAATCTATTAATCTTGAAGTCTCCGGAGTCGATGAAAATGCCATAAGATACCAAATGAAAGGCGTTCGTACTACAAAGAAATTGCTATTGCCCAATCAGACTTTAAATGTAAATGAATTCATAAACCAATACGAGTTTCTCAAATCCATTCCAGTGGTAAGTTACGTTGATGCTCAGCCAAGGATCTTGATCGGCCTGCCATATGCTTTCCTTACACGTCCAACACAAATCTGCAATGTCGACAATGGGTTTGCTGTTCATAAAACCAAACTGGGTTGGACACTTTATGGTTCTAATGATGAATGCCTTTCCGACGGCGCTACTGTTTGCCATGTTAACGATAGTGAAGAAGATTTGTTCGATTTACGGAGGCAAGTCGATGAATATTTCGCCGTCGAAAATTATGCCACAAAACCAATAAGAAGAGCTATACCGGAAAGTGAAAAGAGAGCTGAAACTATTTTGAGAGAAACAACAAAGCAAATCGGCTGTCAGTACGAGACTGGCCTACTTTGGAAAGATGATAGTGTTAAATTTAAAAATAGTTACGACATGGCATTAAAGAGACTGGAGACCGTAGAGCTAAAGATGTCAAAGAACTCGGACTTGGATAAATGGTATAAAGCAAAAATAACAGAATATGTGAACAAGGGATATGCCAGAAAATTAAAAAATGAAGAAGCCGCCATAACAACTGAGCGCACATGGTATTTGCCGCACTTTGCTGTGTGTAATATTAATAAAGGCAATAAATTGCGCCTTGTATTCGATGCCGCCGCCCAAGTCGGGGGGATATCACTAAATTCATTTTTATTAAAAGGCCCAGAAGAATACCAGTCCAGACCACTCTTGTCTATCCTGTGCCGATTTCGGGAAAAGAGTGTTGCCGTATGCGGGGATATACGGGAAATGTTTTTGCGAATAAACATCCGGAGTGAGGATCAGAACGCTCAGCGTTTTTTGTGGCGAGATGTGCCCCCGGACATATATATAATGACAGCGATGATATTCGGGTCAAAGAGTTCTAACTGTTCGGCACAATTTATTAAAAATCTAAATGCAGAAAACTATAAAAACCACGTGCTGTTCATGCAATAAAAGAGTCCCATTACGTGGATGATTACGTTGACAGTTTTAGCAGCGTAGAGGAAGCTATTACAACGACGAAGGCAATTGTAATGATTCATGGTCAAGCTGGAATGGAGCTTAGAAACTTTGTATCTAACTCTCCTGAATTTTTGCGATCGATGAGTAGCACTACAGCAACGCTAGCAGCTGATTTAACGACCGTTTGCCGTGGCGATTTGATTACGGAGAAGATCCTCGGTATGCATTGGGATGTAAAACTAGATGAATTTTGTTTTTTACTCAAATTTGGAAAGATACACAAATTAGTGCTGGATGGTAAACTGCGACCAACAAAGAGACAAGTTCTAAGCCTGACAATGTCTATATTCGACCCATTTGGCTTCTTGGCAAATATAACCCTAATGTCGAAATTATTATTACAGCGACTGTGGAAGGCGAATGTGAATTGGAATGAACATATACCTGAAGATATCTACGATGAATGGTACACGTGGTATAAAGAGCTTGACCATGTGAAAGAAGTTAGAATTCCTCGTTGTTATCATTTGCACATAAATGATAAAAGAGTGGATGTTCAGTTGCACGTTTTCGTAGACGCCAGTGAAGTCGCATATTCCGCAGTGGGTTACTGGCGTGTGAGCATTGATAAAACCAATGAAGTAATCTTCGTACTGGGAAAGGCCAAATGTAACGCTATGAAAGTACAGTCAATACCGAGGCTAGAGCTTGAAGCAGCAGTATTGGGAGTCAGAATAAAGGATAGTATAATCAATGCCCACGAAATTAAGCCCGCAAAAATTGTATTTTGGTCTGATTCCAAGACCGTCTTGCATTGGATACGATCTGGAAACCAGTTTTACAAACAATTTGTGGCTCATCGAATCGGTGAAATCTTGGAATCTTCCGAAGTAGAGTGCTGGAGATGGGTACCGGGCAAATTAAATCCCGCTGATGCTGCCACCAGACCTTTAAGACCAGTAGAACAGCTTAACTCGTCACCATGGCTGAAGGGTCCACATTTTCTAAGGCATGAAGAATCAGAATGGCCAGAGCTACCAAGCGATCTAGCTTCTTATGAAAGATTGGTTGAGAGACGATCGAAATTTGTTTTAATGGTCAACGTAACTGAACCCATTATAGAATATAACCGTTTTTCAAGTTATTATCGGCTATTGAGAGCAATTTGTTGGGTGAAACGATCAATTAACGAATTTTTGAACGTAATTAAACGAAACTGTGTCGAACATGAGCTTAGACCAAGCATTACCATCAAGGAAATAAGGGCAGCAGAAGGTCTTCTGTGCCGATTAGTTCAGGGTGAAGCCTTTTCAAATGAATTTAAATTACTTCAAGCTAAGAAGTCGTTACCTAAGGACAGTCGGCTATATAAACTCACACCCGCATTGGATAATGAAAACATAATACGTTTAGCAGGTCGCTACTTGTCTGTCTATAAATACCAGAAGGCCTATTATACTACCAAAAGACCATTATGTGACTCAATTGATTGTACAGAATTATCACAAAAATTTTCAACTTCAAAATCAAGAGGCCATTGTATGCGCAATACGAACGAAATTTTGGATTCCCAACCTTCGACGACTGGTAAGGAAAGCGAAATTAATGTGCCAACTGTGTAAGAACCTATCTGTAGTCCCGGAGTCACCACTTATGGGACAACTGCCAGTGGATCGATTGATTCCTTACGTCAGGCCATTTACATATACAGGAATAGATTATTTTGGTCCCTTGAGAGTTGGCATATTTCGTCGACAGGAAAAGAGATGGGTAGCGATTTTCACCTGCTTATCAGTGCGAGCTATACACCTTCAGATAGCAAAAGATCTATCCTCCGACGCAGCAGTTTTATGTTTACGTAATTTCGTTAACCGAAGAGGAATCCCGGTGCGCATAAGAAGTGTTAGGGGAACGAATTTTATAGGGGTTAGTAAAGAGCAGTGGTTGGTAACGGGCCAGGCAATGGAAGAAGAATGCACGCGTCGGAGCATAGAGTGGGTCTTTAATGTACCAGGCAACCCGTCAGCAGGTGGAGTGTGGGAGTGAATGGTAAGGTGCGTAAAAAGTGTACTGTCATATACACTAAAAGAGTCAGTTCCGCAAGTGGAAACACTACAAAGCCTAATAATTGAGGCAGAAAATTTAATAAATTCACGTCCACTTACGCATTTGCCAGTATACAACATTGAAGCTGAGCTGCTCACTCCCAACCATTTTTTGTTGGGGTGCCCAAATTACGTGCAGACTGCAGCCGTTGATGAGAACATTTGCCTTCGAAAACAATGGCATATTTTACAGCAGCTGAAGCAACGTTTCTGGAAGAGGTGGATTAGGGAATATCTGCCAATTCTCACACGAAGAACAAAATGGCATCAACATGTAAAAGTGAGGGCGATATTGTCCTAATTTGTGATGAAAACGAGGCGAGGGGACAATGGAAGCGTGGTAGAGTCGTGGAAGCATTTTTAGCGTCGGATGGTCAAGTGCGATCGGCTCGAGTCCAAACAGCCACTGGAATTTTACATCGACCAGCATCCAAACTGGCCCGGCTGGATATTCAGAAATAGAATTATCTGTCTATATTAATTTTTTTTATTTTTTATTTTGTGTAAATCTCTCGTTCGATTTACGAGGGGGGGGATGTTAATGCCCGATTGAGCGCTGAGTGCACCCGGCTGTCAATTGGGCAGTCGTCGCCCGGTTGAGAGCTGAATGCACTCGACTGTCAATCGGGCAGTAGCCATTTTGTATGTCGGACATTTATGCACTTGCATTGAAGTTAGTAAGGACTTACGTATATTTGAATAAAATTTATAACATTTATCTTTTAGATAATAAACATTTATAAACATTATCAAAACAAATTGGAGATGGGAGCAGCTACTATTGAGGTAAATTGCGTTTATTTGTTAAATTTAAAAGGTTAATATTTGTATTACAGTGGTTATTGGAAAGTGACACGACAGTGAAGAAAGCAGCACACCTGAATATTCATTGCTGCATGAAGAAGTAACAGATTTCTCTATCGAAATTTAAATTAAGTTTACATGTTTACCTTTTTTTGTCCACCTGCTCCATTTCCACTTCACAATAAAAACAATCTTTGAAATTTAAGTGTGGAATTGCCATATCAAAGAAAATGTCTCTTTTCATTCAAATTTGATACGATCGATTTAAATGCTGATGATAATAATTTTTATCGATATACACCAATCGGGGGTAATATTTCCCCAATAGACTCAAGAGTTTTAGAAATGTAAGATAATACACATATTATAGCATTTTGAGTACAATTACTCGATACGGAAGCGAAAACTGTTTAACCAAATCCTGGCCACAATTTTATATGTTCATCAGGCAATATTCATTCATTGAACATATAAAATTGTGGCCAGGATTTGTTCATCAGGCAATATTCATTCATTGAACATATAAAATTGTGGCCAGGATTTGGCTAAACAGTTTTCGCTTCCGTATCGAGTAATTGTACTCAAAATGCTATAATATGTGTATTATCTTACATTTCTAAAACTCTTGAGTCTATTGGGGAAATATTACCCCCGATTGGTGTATATCGATAAAAATTATTATCATCAGCATTTAAATCGATCGTATCAAGTTTGAATGAAAAGAAACATTTTCTTTGATATGGCAATTCCACACTTCAAAGATTGTTTTTATTGCGAAGTGGAAATGGAGCAGGTGGACAAAAAAAGGTAAACATGTAAACTTAATTTAAATTTCGACCGAGAAATCTGTTACTTCTTCATGCAGCAATGAATATTCAGGTGTGCTGCTTTCTTCACTGTATGTATCACTTTCCAATAACCAATGTAATAC
Source organism: Merodon equestris (assembly GCA_958301585.1). NCBI lineage: Eukaryota > Metazoa > Arthropoda > Insecta > Diptera > Syrphidae > Merodon > Merodon equestris. The sequence goes on from OY284413.1 coordinate 108,708,181, forward strand.
AAATATTAACCTTTTAAATTCAACAAATAAACGCAATTTACTCAATTCAATAGCAGCTGCTTCCATCTCCAATTTGTTTGTTTATTTTGTTTTCAAATATCAGATCTTTGACAGGACTGAACGAGGTGAAATGTCAAGTTGGCTATTCGTTGATCTGTAGTGTTTTATTATATCTCGTGATCCTGAGTGGATCATGTGGCATAATAAAAAGCACCTATTGTTGTCTATTTTCTATTTTCGATTGTCATCATCCCTATCACTGGAGATGTTAGCGTCAGTATCAAAATCGTTAATATCCATTTGGCCTGAAAATTTGGTAGATCGCTTAATACATATTAAGGGCTAAGTCTAATTTTCTGTATCTAGGTTCGTCCCTTAGACATAAGTGGCTTTGTAATTCTTTACATAATCTTCGCTTTGGTTTTGGTGGTATTCTTCCCTGCTTTCCTTAAGCCGATTAATTATTCGCTCTTTCTTTTCCTTAAGTACATTGTAGATTTTACTTTTGCTTACCTTTCCTTCTTGGTCTTTTGGTCTTTCTTTTACCGAGGAGTGTATTGACTAATTGTTCCATTCGACGCTTTTGAAGATCTTTTCTTTAGTTGACAAATCAGGTGTTTCTACTTCTAGTATCCTAATTTTTTCACCTATTGTATTATGAAATCTCTCTATGTCTGAGTTTCCAGTGTGGTTATTTTGTTTGGTGAAATGATATTCTATATTTTGCTGTTCTAAGAATTCCTTTATATTAACAGAGTTAAATTCATTGTCGAGTATTATTAGCCTTTTTATTGAAAAGTATAGCCTTAATTTTTCTATAATCGTTACACTATTCCTATCTTCTAGATGTAGTACTATTGAGTATGTATTTTGAAAACCTATCAATAAATGTTATGAAGTTGCTCTTCTTATTTGTGTATATATCCAAATGTACTATTTGATTGATGTCACTTGGAGTTTGGGTAGTGTTAAATTTTGGTTTCAATAGTTTCCTGTCATACTTCGCTCTGCAACATACATTACAGTTGATGTACCTTTATATAAGGTCTTTTAAGTTTTTAATATAAATTGTCTCCTTTAAACCTTCGTAGTTTTCATTTATACCTTCGTGCCCTGTTTTGGTCTTTTAATATTTCGCTATATTCCTAAAAACTTCTTTCTCTGTTCGTATGTCCTTACTATGATAGGTACTCTTGTAGAAAGTTATGCTTTTGTTGAATAACTGTATTCATTTGTGCTGAACTCTATTGTATTCGTGCTCTGATAGTATACCTGAATAAATACCTGCTTTACCTGCTTTCAAAAATCTGTGAAAAATATCGGTCATAAAATTACTTTCGATGCCATTACAGCTAATGTATATTTTACGCTTTCTGTCAATAATATCGATTTCTTTACTTTTTGCATTTGTTAGAATTATTTGGGTAAAAAAACGATTTATTTAATATGGGGAAGTGGTCATTTTGCTCTTCTGCCTGTGAATGTACGAATGTACGTATAGTAGCATTTGTGCTTAAATCATCTTCTTCCTGAGGAGAAGAATTTATTATATTAATTTCTCCTGTTTCAGAGTTAATTCTGCTCAAAAAGTCTGCCACGTTGTTTTCCTTACCTTTTATGTAAATAATTTTAAAATCGTATTCTGCTAGCTTGATAAGCTAACGCTATAATCTGGGGTTAATATGTTTGCCTTTGTTTTTTGATTGTAACCACACAAGTGGTTGGTGGTCCGTAAGGAGATCAAATTGTCTGCCGTATACGTATGGTCTGAAATAATTGAAGGCCCAGACAATCGCTAATAGTTCTTTTTCTGATATTGAGTTTTTTTTTTCGTGATAATTTATGATGACCGTTCTGGGTGAGCACTGCTCCGATGGCTAGATCACTTGCATCTGTAGTAAGTTGGAATCTCTTACTAAATTCGGGGTAGTTTAGAATTGATGTGTCGATAAGCAATTTCTTTAGCTTTCCGAACGCTTCAACATATTGTGGATCTGTTTTGTTAATTTTTGTGTTCTTTTTAAGATATTTTGTCATGCCTTGTGCTACTTTCGCATAGTCATTAACAAACTTTCTGTAGTAGCCCGTCAGTCCTAGAAAAGATTTTATCTGCTTGGCAGTTTCGGGTAATTTAAGTTTTTGAATATAAGATCTCTAAGAACTGAGTTCATGAGTCTTTGGAAAGTTGCCGGCGCATTCTTAAGTCCAAATGGCATCCTTGTGAACTCATAGTGCCTAATGGTGTTGAAAATGCCGTTTTCCTTGTGTCACTTTCCTTTATCATGATTTGGTGGAATACCTTAGCAGGGTCTAGCGTTGTAAAATACTGAACCCTGCCAAGTTACTCTAGTATGTTTTCGATATTAGGTTATTAGATATTAGTTTATCATTTACTGTTATTTCATTTAAGGATCTATAATCTATCACGATTCTCCACTTATTCTTGCCGGAATTGTCTGCTTTCTTGGGGACAATCCAGAGTGGCGAATTATGCCTTATTCAAGCATTTCTATCATTTGTCTGTTTATTTCTTCCTCGTGTATTTGAGGGTATCTATAAATCTTTGAGTATGCCGGTTTATCCGTTGTCGTGATAATTTCATGTTGAATTTCGTGAGTATGTGTCAGTCTTTCGTTTTCTTGAAAGAATAAATATGTACTTATTTTTGTTCAATAATAGTCTTAATTTATTTTTTTCTTCTTGATTCATATCTTCTCGAATAAGTTTTGCTAGGGTGTTTTGATCTAATTTGGATTCTTCTAGGAGATGAATTTCATCATAAGTATAAGGACAAGAGTTTATAAACCTCGTTTTATGCCGTGTATTTCTAAGTAGTATTCTTCTAAGTTGATAGTTGCCTGCAAATTCAAAGGTTTTAGCAAATTCTGTCCTATCAAATTGTTTAAAATTGTTTATTCGTAAATACGGTGAGCTCATGAGGTTATCTTGGTTAAATTCTGCTGGCAATGGCGTTATAATTTCTTCACTGATTAAAATGTTAACAGTTACGGGGTTCTGAAGTTTTTGTCGTTTATATTTGGGTAGCTTATGTAAGTTTAAGAGAGTTGTCGTTGAGCCTGTGACAATGAGACATCTTATTTTATCATTGCCGATGGTTAAATCAACTATCGGTAAATTTGTTTTTGGCCTTGTGAGTGAAAATTTACCTCTTTCTGAACTGAATTTTCAATATGATCTATTTCCATAGGTTCATAGCGGTTTTGTCTTGTCTGTCGAGAATTCTCGTTGTTTCCCCATTGTTGCCTAGGTTGTCTTGAGTTTGTACTGTAAGTTTTTTGTCGAAATTTTCCTGAATTTGAAGTGAATCTTGGTTGTTCTTGGTTTATCTGTTCTGGTTTGAAATCGCTATGGTCTGAATAACGGTTTCGCTTATACTGTCCTGAACTCGTACTATGTCCTAACTGATTTCCCTCATAGCTATGATATTGCTTAGAATGTTCGTCCCTATGGTGTGAGTTTTGTTTCATTGGCTGCCTATTATTGTGCTTCCTCTCTAAAGGATGACAAGTCATAATTTCCTATTTCTGTAGAATTCCTTGATCCTTGAAGCCTCTTTTATTAATTCTGTCGCTATTATAGTGTATTGCGATTCTTGTTGTGTAGAACTACCACTTGACATTGGCTGATGTGCTTTAGATTCACCGCTCATTGTAGGCATTTCTTCGAAACTTGTTGTGGTATATGGTACAGAAAATCTGGGATTTTTGTCTTTATTTTCTTTTGGCATTAGCTAGTTTTGGGTGGGTTAGTCTTTGGATTCACTATGCCAAATATGAAGCACTTTCATTCACTTGTATCGCTTTATTTAGTAATAATGATCTTTAAGACTTTAGGAATAGTACAAATTGAACCCCGTTTCAGATTATTTCCTTACACATGACTACATATAATCTTCATACTATCTTTGATAATTTCAGAAACTTTTGACTATTCTTAAATGTTTAACGCACTTTTGTACTTTTTATTTTTAGAATTATTTATCTTATACAAATAGGCACTTTGGGTTTTTCTTTAGAAAAATTTGTTAATGATTTGTTTAACTATCTTCGGATAGTTATATAGTTGGGTTAACCGACTGCGCCAATTATGGTTGTTAGCCGAACGGAGGGTAAAAAAAACAATTTTTTAGTTTTTTTTTTCAACCGCACTTTATTGAGTTTACTTAAAGACTAACTTATTACATTTTCAATGTCTTATATATAACTTATTACATTTTGTATATGTTGGGTTTCCTAGAAATACTTTGCAATTTGATGCTTCATTGCACGAACTTAATTGCAATATTGCATTGTATCAGTTCTTTGTTAGTCATACATTATTCATAGAGTTTCATACGTTGATCAATTGCTTTGTCATTAGGGTGAGTCACTACTAGGTTATAAATGGATAGAATGAGAATGAAAACGAAAATGAAATTAAAGGAATGAATGAAAGCTATGCTGACCAAATGACTGGGATTTTGGGTGAATGCCCTTCGGTTAAGTGTTGCTGCTTTAACCCGTAGCCCAACCTTTGAACAATTTGTCAAATCTTCCTAAACAGGGATTGCCCGCAAAGTGGCATCATGTATCCGCTGTAGTGGTGCATGATGGTCGCCTCTCTGCGTGATGCTCTTAATGCCCTTGGAATCCATGCCCAGGCCTATGCTGGTGATGTTGCCGTTCTTTCTGTCGGCTTATGTTTAGCGACTGTCTGTCTCAAAGCACAGGCAGCAGTGTTACCAGATACATTTTTCAAATTCCCCCCAAACTCGAATCAAAATCCCCCCACATTTGTACGGGGAGAGAAAAAAAAACCCCATTTACACTTTTGTCTGAGTAATATAAAAAAAAAACAAAAATATTCCTTCAGACCTTTATGGAATTTTTTAAAAGACTACCTAGGTGATCTGTAGTTTTAATTGAGCAATGCTCACATATAAAGGCCGGGATTGCAACTCCGCAATTTATCTTTTCTCTGTAATTGTAATAGTCATGAAATGGGTTATTTTTTTTTTTAAGTGCTAGCTTGATTTAAATATTTGAAGGCTTCCAAATGCTTTTTCGTTTTGCCATGGCATATCAAGTCACTGCGGTGTGCTTTCATAGTACACCTACATAACTTGCAGAGCGCCCTATTATCATCACCAGAAACTGACGAAATCCAACCTTAAAAATTATTAAGGGTTTTTTTTTGTTCAAAAATAACGAGTATTGAAACTTACCAGAAAATTCAGGCTCAGTTTCCCATGCTTTGCGATATTTTCGAGACATTTTAGTAACACACTAATAAAACAATAACACAATGTGATAAAATATTGTATTTGCACCACAATATCTAAAAAATATTCGTGCTTTCAATTTAAACATCACATGAACACACACTGAATGAATATGTTTCCATTCTCGCTCGACTCTGCTTCCAATATTATGCACATTCGAAAACTACAACCACAGAATAATGAAATGTAACAGTACCTGGGTGGCTTCGCGGGATTAAGGGATTTAGACTCTCTTTTCGTATGCGGCAGGTCCCGCTCACGCAACTTCGTTGCTCCGCTCGGGGTAGGTGCTTTTCGTCAGGCAGGCGCCTATATCAACAATCAAAATATAACCGTATTAAAAATTCGTTTTTTTTTTCTAACTACATACTTCATTTATTTTTTAGATATGTTGTAAAATATAACATTTATATTTGTCAACAGAAACATATAAATTCTAAGTATTTCAGAAGACATTCGCTTTATCTTAGAAATTCGGTTTTATTTCACAAACAATGCTCGGCTTTATTTCTCTATATGAAAGCGAAATAAAGCCAAATTTGAAAGTCGGTCTTATTTCGCTTTCATAAAGTGATATAAGGCCGAATTTGAGAATTCGGTGTTATTTCGCTCGGCGTTATTTCACGGCATCGCGGGCGGAACAACTGAAGGGAAGATCAAGCAACGAGAGAGCAAGCATGATCAGAGAGTAACAACCAGAGAGCAGCCACGATCAGAGAGAATCAACGAGAGAGCAATCTTAAAATGTTTATGTGTGTGTGTATTGTGTTGCTATCCAACGTCGTGAATGCACGTGGTGTTGACAAAATTTTGTTTCAAGTTTTAGATTTCTATATTTAGTTTTCTTCAGTTGAAAGTTGCGCTTGGTATTCGTACGCGTACTTTTTCGATGTAAACTAAAAGGGCCGGGTAACACCAATTAACGTTATTCCATTATTTGGGATTTTTGTGCAAATTTCAATCTGATATATGTAGGGAAGAATAACCCAAAAACTTTAGTGCGACAGGATTTTAAGTTTGCGGGCTTTAGTAAATTTTTTTTTCTCTGAAGCCCACGAGCAATGCTTCCTCAAGAGTACTAAGATCATGAAGTCCAATATTATTTCCTTATGATCAGAACATGTGGAAAACCATTGCGGTGTGGCATTTTTGCATTTGGATTTTATCAAGTTTTTTATACCAAGAGTTTGTGGTTGTGTGTCAAAAATATTGCTAAACACTGTAATATTTTTCTTGCTAATTTCCAAGAAAATTTGTGAAGGAGCAACGAGGTTACCAAAATCTTTAAAAGAATTGGTTTTTTTAAGAAATATGATAAGTTCACTAGGAACTGTTAATACTTCGTCTTCTTTTCTCAATATAGAAACACAAGTTAATTTTCGGTATCATTTTGTAGACGATATAACCTATGAAGTATCTTAAAGACGCCAAATCGATACGAAATTCCGAACAATTCTGAAAGTCATCATTTAATACGAAATCATCAATGATTTCTATGTTAATGTCTATTTCAGAGTTTTCGTTTTGACTGAGTTCTTCATAATTTGTATCAGCTAAGTCCATATTTGACAAAATATTTGAAAGCGTTTCAAATGTGGTATCACTCAGCTCTTCACAGTTAAAAAAAAATATTTTGGATTTTTTTTGAAATAGCTCGTCTACTAATTGTAATACAGCGTTTAAGGTAAATTTCATTCCATCTAAAAAAAATACTTTTTTTCTTTTTGTCAACAAATGAGATTTCATTGAGGTATTCAAGGAAGAATTTTATATATTCGTGTGATGGACTGTTAAGTTGAACTGCAGACTTATAACAATTCTTTGAAGATAGCGAACCACTATTTAGGCAGTCAAATATTTTGTCAATATTTCCTATGAAGCATGCCGTAGATAAACAAACTTCTTTTGAGCAACTTTTAAAGCCTACTGTCTCAATAACAGTTTTAATTGCTGCTTGAACAGTCCTACTAAAAATTTGGGTGGCTAGTTTTACTTTCATTTCTTCGAAAGAGTTCGGAAATATGTGCTGGCTTGTAAGTTTAAGACACATTTTTGTATTAGATTTGCACTCCATTTCCCATAGTTCCTTAACTACTTTAAAACTAGCAACTCCATTTGGTGTTGCAAGGTCACATTGAAGCCAACCATTTCTTAATGATTTGATTAGATGTGGAAAATCATATACACAGAAAGTTTTACTACCATTATACATAAAATAGGGTTTTTCTAAAGTAGCTCCCAATTCCAAGAAACACTTCCTGTTAGAGGACCCTTGGTCACAAATTACAACTTTAACTATGATGCCAAAACTGTTCAAAATTGTTAATTTCGTAATATTATCTTCTTTAGTAAATCGGCAGAAAGTCCATTTTTTGAAACAAAGTAATTAAATGTAAGCGCCCAGTTGGAAAACATTGATTTAATCATAAAAACGCACAATTGTTTACCAATCTGGTTCGTTCTTTCAACCCCATTTTGCTCAAATCCATCCACTAAATCTAATTTGGAATTGTATCGCAATTCCCTTCTAATCACCATTTCATCCATCAGCAGAATCATATTATTCTTTTTTTACTGGTTCAAATCTAAGCACTTTTTTTTTATTAACTCTAAACCGTTATTTTTAAAACCTGGTTGTAGGGAATTTACAGGGGCCCATCGACAAACAGTAGAGATATGTGGCACATTTAGATGCAATTTATTCTTCAAAAATTGGTACGTTGACTGTGAGACATAATAAATATTTTGAACCAAATCTTTTACATCTTGCTTATATTCTTTAGGTCGTGGACTAAGAAGAAGTTTGCAAAATGTTTTTGACTCCTTGCTTATTTGAAAAGAGTCGATGGTTTGAAATACGCTTGATTTTGTTGCTATTTGTTTGCAGCTTTGGAGATTTTTATATTTTGCTACCATGTCGTAATATTTTTTTCTGTAAAAATTAGCTGATTTCAGATATTTTTCACAGTCATTACAACATCCATCTACGGAGTCACTTGTTCGGCTCTTTTTAGCTGGACAATCAAGCTCCAACGACTTGTAATCTTCCTCAATAACTTCTAAGTTAAATACCGGAACAGCTCCGAATTTCAACTTTTTTTTACCAATATCAGAACTTGAGAAGTGATTGGCGCAAATCAACAATATTTTGTGTAATCTTTTGTTGGAATATTACATTTTTCTCGCCAAATTTGACCCATAGCTGAGTCATAGGGAGGAAACTTAAACATTCTTATCTTTTCAGCATATCGCCTAGATTTACCGCATGTTTTTATGCAGCATCGAATGCCGGACTTTTGGAAAATTTTACCAACAGCCGGTACAGAATCCATTTTTCCTATTCAAAATCGTATGACAACCCCTCAACAATCAATATATAATAATAAGTCCAAATAATAATCCAAATCGTATGCAAAGTTGTCAACAATTATAAAAGCAACAATTCAAAATCAAAAATAGAGTTAAATATCAAAATACAAAGTAAAAATGGAGTCGATATATAAGCGCAGGAAAACACAACCATTCGCATGAAAGTTCAATTCCCAAGTGATTTCGAATCCAATCCACACAATCGAAAACAAGAGAAGCAATACAACACCATGCAAGCTTACGATAGAAGAAGCTATCAATGCATACACACGCACACACACTTGCATACACATCGTAAGCTGCTTTGCTCTCGTAAAAACAAAACCACCGAAAACGCACATGCTACTCTCTTTCGCTTACACCAGCTTCTCAATTTTTTGTATACTCTCTTGCATGTTCTCATGCTTGTACTCTCTGTTCAATAGGGTGCCAATATTGGAACCCTAGAACAAAATTTGCTTTGTATGAGATGCAACTTCTGTATACTATTTATTCTGTGCTACAACGCAACGGCTACGATGTTCTCTGAATTTTGTTTTCCGAATAAAAAACACAAAAAAAAAGAAAGATTCACGACAATACACTTACGCATAGCCTGAACATAAGGATTGTGTATCGTTAGCAAAAGTTTTAGTCATGATTTAGTCATGATTTCCGGCAAACAGGTGAAAAGTATGAGCGATAGTCAGAATCGGCTGATCCACAAATGACTCTCCGATTCTTGTTATTCCTTTATGACTCCTTAATTTTCTGCGTTTGTATGAAGAATCGTACCGACAAAGTACTTGCTGTGTAAATGCTCGAAAGGAGTCGAAAAGAGAATTGAGAAAAATCGTAGGACAAAGATCGTGAAATATAAATCATGACTTATCGAAATGCTGAGTCGGAAGCGAGGAAAAAGTTTGCTATTTTGTAGCTAATTTAACGATTTATTGAGTAGAAAAGAAAAGAAGGGAAGATTCAAAATAGCCACTCTGCGGCGAATGCTCTGGGTTAAATTCTTAGGGAGTTTGCTGCAGAGCAGGTGCGCAAACAAAATAGATATTTTTTTTACTTTATTTCTGTATTTGGTCATGGTGGGAAAAAAAATATAAGAGGAATAGAAACATTTCAAATTTGGAATCCCCCATTAAATAGTTATTCAAAATTTCCCCCCACACATTCCCTTCCCTCACCACCCCCCTTTTTTCTTTTAATAAAAAAAATAGCCAATCTGGCAACACTGACAGGCAGCACCAAATGTGGTCGGTGATTGGTGCACAAGTAATGGGCTGTCGGTTAGGTCTGATGTCGTTTTCTTCACGAGAAGGAGGACAAATACTGGCATGACTCAGCTCCCGACATCCAAGGAAGCTAAAGCTAAAAAAATCTGGGAGTCATCTTTGGTCTAAATCTAGCGTCTTTGGTCGAAACATGTGGAGTCAAAAACCACTAAAGCGCTGTCAACTTTTTGGCAATGTAAAGGTGCCTTTTGCAGAACATGGGGGTTATCGCCGAAAAAGGTCCTCTGGATCTACACGACAATGATAAGACCGAAAATCTCATATGCCCCGGTGGAACAGGCTAACATGTCGTGGCCTCCAAAGAGCGATTTGCCTCAGCTGCACAGAGGCTTTCCCCAGCACATCGGGCGCTGCTCTAGATGCTATGATGAATCTTCCACTCCTTCATAAATATCAGAGGGTGCGCACTGAAAGCCATGTCTCGCCTCAAGGGCAACAGTTTTTGGTACTCGCATTGGAGTGACAGTGTCCTTTCGCGAGAAATATCCTACGACCCCTGTCTCATGAATATACCTTACGACCCAATAACATGTGGACTGGCTCTGTCCAGATACTGAGCCTGAAACGGACTGTCTTTGAATTTTTGCAGATGGATTTTTACAGAAGGCCTCTCACAGCAACATGAAATGTTCTAGTTTGGATGACTATACTGTCGAAATCTTATTGTAAAACCTAAGGGCAAGCAAAATTGTAATAAAACAAAAGAAAACTTAAACAGTAAATTGGATCAAAGGGCTTTGAATTTGCAAATATACATAGATCTTATAGCGAGTGGTAGTATTATAACAATAATGGACAAAATTACGAAATTAAAGTACCTAATAGGTTAAATCCCAGAATCTATATGGCAAATAAGATTATTTACATTATCGGTAAATTAAAGACGCAAAATAAATTAATTTTAAATAGTCAGATTTATTGAAATTATCAACGTGATAGAATACAGTGCAATAGTGGAAATAGATGCGGATTCGTTTCCCAAGGTAATTGAAATGGAGAAACTGAATATTGAATGAGAGAAATGTTAAGTACTCGATGGTATTGTTATTGTGAGGTGTTTTAAATATAAAGCGTTTAACCATGAAGCGTATGAGTATAAAAAAGGAAGAGTCGTGTCGAAGTGTTTGGAAAACCAGTATATGAAAGAGTGTAACAATAAAACTATAATTAACCCTGTTCAGTGTGATGTGTGTAGTGAACAAGTGTTTGAAAATAGCTGCGAAAGTGTGTTGATGTCATTGGGATTCAACATATTGACAACAATAATGCTCTGGACACAGCTGTCAACTTGCTAACAGAGGGAATCGACGAAAACTTTAATGCCGATGACATAAAGCATTGTTATGTCAAAAAGATCACACGGAAGCTCAACTATAACTCTTCATCTACACGGGACAAAACTTTAAACGTTGTACGCATTAAATTTAAGACCTTTGAAGTTAAGCAGGTTATTTTAAATAAGAAAAAGAAAACAAGATTATACACAATGGTATAAATCTGGAAATAGTTCTATTCACATTAACGATATTTTTACAAATTGCAATAGAGCCAACATTTTTAAAAATGGAAATAACTTTTCGTTCTTGTGGGTAAATAGGGAAGTAATTTTATTAAAAAACAAAGAAGGTGATAAATCCATTATAATTAATACTTTTGAAGATATTGAAAAATCAGCCAACTTACCTTAAATTTTATTAATTATTCTTTCTTATTTTTCCTTCTATTATATATTTATATTTTGCTATTATTTTGTAATCTTAAGAATAATTTATGGCCAATATTAGATTTGGATCAATTGTAGAACCACTAAACTTGAATTTAAGCATTTTTGTCAAAAACCCAATATTCCATTTGGATCAATTGTAGAACTACTAAACTTGAATTTAAGCATTTTTATAGTGCGAAATTTAGAAACGATTTCTCAGTTCTCCATCCAAATATTCGAAGGTTGCGCCAGAACTTTAACTTACTCTTGGCCCACCTGGTATCTTTTTTAAATATTCCAGATTTTATCTTTCTATCGGAAATTTAGATACCGGGGTTTATATATTATTTTATATGTAATAACTCTTACGCGGCGGGTGGTATTGGGGCTTACATTAGTGATTTGTTGGTTGATAATTGTGAGGTTTGTAGTCCTGGATTCATAGGTTCCAATTTGATTAAACTCACGTACACCATGAGTGCGGAAATTTGTGTTTTTGGCTTTTTATAGACTTCATGAAGTAAGAACGTTTTTGTGGAAGAGTTATCGTTTCTCTTACGAGATGAACATTCGAAAAATGTGTTCATTTTAGGTGACATGAACCCAGATACATTTCATACATCTGCAGTTACTGAAAGATATCTATCATTAATGTCTGCAAATGAGTTTGTATCTAGTATAAAAATACCAACAAGAGTAACTGAGTCCTCACAAACGTGTATTGATCATATGTTTGCCAGGCTTGACAAAAAGGCGAATATATTTAAGCTCAGTGGCTGGTGTAAGAATCACAGATCATTGTATGACTTGCCTTGTATTAAAATATGGACAGATCAAGCAATCGAAAGCGCCGTCTTTTCGTGCACCAACTAAAATTATTAATTTCGTGAACTTAAATGCAAGTTTGATACATGAAAATTGGTCAGTTGTACGAGTATATAGAGAAAATTATCCCTCCCTTGCATTTTATAAATTTTGTAAAATCTAAATCACCATGTTGAAGAATGCTGTAGAGCATCAGGAAAAAGGAAAAGGAATATGAAGAAAATTAAGCCATGGATATCTAAATATTTACTTAAAAAAATCAACTCAAAAAACAAACTTCGTTTAAAAGTAAAAAACAGCCAAATAATGTGAAAATTCGTAAGTATATATAAACATTTGCAAAGAAATCACCACTGACGTCCCTAAACTCAAAGAAAATTTTAATTTGGGAAATATGAAAGGGCTAAAGGTAATCCTAAAAAGAATAGGGAATCGTTAATGAACTTTTCAATAAAAATGTCTCATTGGATGCCCTTTCCTGCATCTTACATGAAGATAGGAAATTTAATACACCAATAGAAATAGCTAATACTTTCAATCAGTTTTTTATAAGTGTTGCTGTTAATACCCTTGCGGAAGCAGGTTTTAGTTCAGTGACACAAAACTATTTCTCAAAACACTGCCTAAGCAAGGAAAACTGTTCACAAAATAGCTTATTTTTTGATCCTATCTCTCCTTTGGAACTACAATAGACTATTTCATTGCTTAACAAATCGCAATCTTTGACTAGATATCGCTATTCGAATGTCTTTATGAAGCATATTTCTCTGAATATTGTTGACATCTTAGCTCATACCTTATTTTCAATAAGAGCATTTATTGCGGTATATTTCATGATGGATTAAAGATTGCTGAGATCATACCAGTCTTTAAGAAAACAACAAGAAAAAACTGAATAATTACAGAATAATTACAATTTTTGAAAAAGTGATTACATTTCTTGATCGATGTTCTTTCTTTAATGATTGCCAATGAGGATTTGGAGTTGGTAAATCAACAGAGCACGCTCTTTTAAACTTTTGCAAATATGTTTATGACAGCCATAATCGCAAAAAAATTAGTGCAGCGCTTTTCATCGATATTACAAAAGCTTTCGACACAGTTGATAACAAACTTCTTTTGAGCAAGTTAGAAAAGGCTGGTTTTAGAGGTTTTATGCTTGACTGCTTCGCATCTTATCTTAAGAATAGGAAACAATATGTGTATGTAAGGATAGGGGTCGTGTTCAGCGAGTACCTGGACATTAGAATGAGTGTTCCGCAAGGTTCCGTCCTTGTCCCTATCTTGTTTATTATTTTTATTAACTCGATCTTCAACTTGAATCTGAAAGGAAAAAAAAACTGGGTTTGCGGATGATATAGCTTGTGCGTATGCTAATTCTTCTGTGCTGGATATGGTGGCGGATATTAACCATGATTTAAAAGTTTTATGAAATTGGTTTGGCATGCACAAGCTAATCATAAACGATAAAACTAAACTTATGTTTTCTAACCTACCCTCATTTGACATCAACTCACCGGAATTTATCTTACATTGCACTGACTGCAAAAATATATATGTATGTTATTTTGTTATTATGTTATTATGTTATACATATATATATATGACAACTATGGCATGAATAGGAATATCGTAACGTATAATGCTAGCCATAGCTGCTCAATAAAATGATTCACAATTGGACATGTATCTACTTTCAAATACCTATGCTTAAATATTGATAACATGCTGAATCGGGGTGCGCATACATCCTTACTAAAAAAGTATCTCTTGAAAGCTACTTACGTTTTTTATCATTTGAAACAATTCTGTTCACGAAAGCTCCTTGAAACATTTTACTATGGTCTGGTAAATTCCAAGTTACAATATTGTCTCCCATGTTAGGGTGGCATTAGCAACTCTAATCTATAACCATTAATATTGATTCAAAAGCATAACCTCAGAATAATTTGAAAAAATAAGGCGCTATGAGCATAGCTTTGACCTTTTTTGTGCTTCAAAAATACTTCCATTTAAGCACCTTTACTTTTAAAAGGTTCTGAAAATATTTTATATAAAAGTGGCAAAAAAAATTCCACTGAGTATGAACTTCGTAGTAATGATAGACATCTGACATGCATTCCACCTCACAAGAATCGTCGCTTTTTAAACTTTTATAGCTCAGTAGCACCCAGACTTTTCAACCGAATACCTCTTGAAATCCGGAACATACGATCAACTTACATGTTCAACAGAAAACTTAAAAAATAGCTGCTTAGTTTCGATTTCAGGGAAGTTAACAATTTAATCACAATCTTAATTTAATGAACTAAGAATTGAATCATGTTAAATCTTTCCTATTCTTCATTACATTCTTTAGCTTATTTATTTTAAAATACTAATACTTTTTTTACTTCATACTACATCCGACGCTAGTTTACTTATAACTAAAGGATGTTTTAATATTCCTCATTGAGCCCACTATGAAAGACACCTATATAACTAGATGTTCTAAGATACTTTTGTTTGTACAATGTAAATATTAATTTTAAGCAATAATACTTGAAATATGTTATCTGGATTCAATGAATGGAATAAAAAAAAAGTATCTGTCTGTGGATTTATTCATTTCTCTATTTAGTTATTTATTGTTTTGTTTTATTTAATTTTTATTTATTTACTCGTATTTATTTATTTTTTATTTCATTTTTGTTTTAATTTTATTTATTTATTTTATTTTTATTTATTTTATATTTATTTATTTTATTTTTATTTTATTTTTATTTATTTATAGATTTATATATTATATAGCTATCGAATCACTGTATGTAAATTGTGTGGCAACCATATTGTCAAATATCACAGCACGAAATAAAGAAATATCTCTCTATCTATCTATCTAATTAACCCTGTACTGCCGGAGCCCACTTTTAGACGGGCTTCACTAAAATTTATAATTTTTGGACTTGTTATAAAAACAATAGTGTTGAAGGGTGTCGTTAGTGTCGGTAAATCCAAACGAAAATTCCGAATTTTGAGCTCTATGTAAGAATAACATTTCCTGCAATTTCTTTTAATTAGTCTTTAGCAAATTAAGATCTTACAATATTAAATTCTTAAATACTAATTCATTTATTTTAAACAAATTTGCCACTTCAAACTTTCGAAACTTGAATCTTTCGTGACTTCAGGCCACGCTACTTTCTTTTGAGGATGCTTTGAATTTGAATTACAGACTCAAAAAAAATCTTCGTCGTCCTTACAAGATATTGGTCGCGAGTTGATTATACCTTCTACTTGGAACATCATTGTCTCAAGCAGCTCATCGTTCGGCTTTCTGGTGAAATTAATTTGTGACCGCATTTGTTTTATAGATCTACCCAATCGCTCCTAACATCCACCTATATGTGGAGCTTTTGGAGGAATGAATGATCATTTGACTCTTCCCTCACCCATACCTTCAACCAACTTCTTACCATCTGTTTGCTCAACAGCTGCTTGCAGTTCTCGACTCGCACCGACTCTTCCTAGCTTATCTCCATGATAAGTCAGACTCCGTTTGCTACGAAGGAAAAACTAACACAAGCGTAAGGGTATCAATCGAACAGGAAGGTCTTCCTGCTGACTTCGCTAGCCTCAAAAACCTCTTCGTAAAATACCACGAATTCTTCAATATTTCCCCTCAAAAAGTCTCAAATGATCTCGAAACTTTCCGGCAATATATACACTCAAAACGGATATCGCACCTCCAGCGTAGCCGAGCCGACCACGACAGGTTTTTTCGTTCCTAATTGTCGCCATCCTCCTGTCACCCACACCCTCTGCAAAAACCTCCCTCTTACTATTTATTATCAAAATGTAAGAGGACTCCGCTCGAAAACCCAAGCTATCCTGCAACAATCACATGCTTTGCCCTTTGATGTCTTCGCGTTGACTGAAACGAACCTGATCCCCAGCATAAATAACCTCGAACTGTTCCCACCAAATTTTAATGTTTATCGCGATGACGAACTCAGCCGACTCACTGACGGTTGTCCTTGCCGAGGCGTTCTACTAGCCGTCCTTAATACAATTGACTCTTCCCTTATTGCAGTATCATCCTCCCCACTTCTCGACTTTGATTCAATTAAGATTGCTCTACCCCAGAAGACACTATACATCATTTGTTTCTACATCTTGCCCTCACAACCTATTGAATCCTATGAACTCGCCATCAACACAATCGAATAATTAACCGATTTAAGAAACCCTCAAGATGAAATCCTTGTTTTCGATGACTTCAACCTTCCTCATCTTAAATGGATCCAATTAGACGATCAATCGTCTTACACTGCCACCAATCCCACTACTGCCAAAGAATGTCTCTTCTTGGATCGCCTAACAGATTCAAACCTCAGCCAAGTTAGTGGCCTACTAAACTACATGGGTAGACAACTCGACCTCATATTCACAACCGACCCTCTCAACTCTTCTGTTTCACTTAGTCCCCCTTCCCTACCATCAACCATCGATAACTTCCATCCTCCCCTCCTCCTTTCCTTCTTTCACGATTCTCCATCACAGAATAAACCTCCTACAGTTCTGGCCTCTTACGATTTCCACAAAGCAAAATTTCATCTAATAAATGAATACCCTAAAAATGCCCCTCTCAATTTTGAAAACCTAACCGTAAATGATGCTATATCCATATTCTACAGGGAAATATTTTACTCTATCTCTCTTTACGTTCCCGTTTCACAACGCAAAACTTCGTCCACCTCCCCACCCTGGTATAATCGCTGGCTCCGTTCTCTAAGAAACAAAAGAAATAAGCAATGGACAATCTTCCTTCGTACTCAATCATCCAATGACTTTTCTAACTACCTGGGCAGCTATCTCCACTTTACCGCCCTACACAACTTCCTCTATCAACGGTATTTAACAGAAACGCAAGCCAATCTTATAAACGATCCAAAGTCCTTCTTTAAGTTTGTTAACTATAAAAGAAAATCCGATGGCTACCCTACCTCCGTCTCCTTCCACGATCAAACCTCGAATGATCCCAATATTATCGCCAACTTTTTCGCCACCTTTTTTAAACAGTCTTTAGCCGACGACTCGTTTGCTCCAGACTTCTCATACTTTCATTATCTACCGAATTTTTCTCTTGGACCATTTCTCCCACACACAGTTGATTCTCATGTCATCGAAGACAAATTAAATCTACTTAATGATGAATTCACTCCTGGACCCGACGGTCTCCCTGCCATATTTCTAAAAAAATGCTCCTCAACCATCTCTCGCCCTCTCTCGAAAATCTTCACTCTATCCCTATCCCAAGGTGAATTCCCCCGCTTATGGAAAAACTCATTTATCACCCCTATACATAAAAAAGGTCCTAAGAACGTTGTTAACAACTATCGTCCCATTGCCAAACTATCACATATACCTAAACTCTTCGAGAGTGTTTTGCACGAAACACAAAGTTTTCGCTGCAAGTCATTAATCTCCCCTAGACAACACGGTTTCCTCAAATGCAGATCCACAACCACTAACCTTGTTGAATTTGTGTCCTTTACCCTATCAGCCTTTTTTTTTTTTTTTTTTTTTTTTTTTTTTTTTTGGAGGCTTCTGCTATCTGTTGGAGCACTCAGACACAAATACTGGTCCATTGTACTGCCAGACAGACACCTTAGATGGCGTTGGAGCTCATGTGGAGCCAGAGTCAAGCTTCTTTTTACTCACTTATGTTGTGTGCGATTTGTTTTTTCACATAAGTGAACGGAACCTAAAGCTTAATGCCGATTCCGAACGGCGAGAGCCGAGAAGCTTTTTCATGGCAAGTATACAACGGGGGGTTTTGCCAGTACCCCGCCGAGGAGGGACGCCGCGAAATAATCATTCGATGGCGTTGGTGTTATCGGGATCCGAACTCGCTCATCTTGCGTCAGCGGCCGACACACTACCCACTGCGCCACGGCGCTCCCTTAAGCTCCTATCAGCCTTAGAGAACGGCAAAGAAGTCGACGTTATCTCAACCGATTTCAGTAAAGCCTTCGATAAAATCTCCCACAGACTGATACTCTTCAAATTGTCCTCCCTTGGCTTCGACCCCATCTCTTTGAAGTGGATATCTTCTTACCTGGAAAATCGCTATTATAATGTTCGTTTTAGATCTGCCTTCTCTAACCCCTTTTTAGCCTCCTCCGGCGTCCCCCAAGGCAGCCACTTAGGTCCACTTCTTTTCGTTCTTTCCATAAACGATCTTGAATTGGTGATCAAACACTCCCACATCTCATTATACGCCGACGACACCAAGTTCTTCAAGACCATTTCCTCCAGTCATGACTCTTCCCTTATTCAATCTGATCTCAATAGCTTTTCCATCTGGTGCTCCAAAAATTGCTTAGAGCTTAATATTTCCAAATGCCAATCAATTACCTTTTCACGTAAACGAATCAAACCTCCTCCTCGTCTCTACTTCCTCAATAATCAACCCATCTCCACGGTTCAAGTCATTTGCGATCTTGGCATATTATGTGACCAAGAGCTTAATTTTCGGGCACACATCGATGAAATAATCCTTAAAGCTAATTCTGCACTCGGTTTCGTGAAGCGATGGTCTAAAGAATTCTCGGACCCTTACGTTGCCCGATCTCTTTACATAACCTTTGTCCGGCCCCTTCTTGAATACGCCTCCCAGGTGTGGTCTCCCTACCAACAAACCCACATTTCTAGAATCGAGAGCATCCAACGCCGATTCCTACGTTTTGCTCTTCGAGGTCTCCCCTGGGGCAATCCTTTGATTTTACCACCCTACCAAGACCGCCTTAAACTAATCAACATGAACACGTTGGAAGAAAGAAGAGTTGTATCTGACATTCTTTTTATCCATCGTCTCCTTTCAGGTACCATTGACTGCGCGACTCTCTATAACTCTGTCTCTATCAACACTAACCCCCGCAACGTACGAAATCCCCGTCTCTTCTATCTACCCACCCCCCGTACTGCCTATGGCTCCAATGAACCTATTTCTCGTATGCTGGGAATTGTTAATTCGAATCCTTACTTCGATTTCAACCTCAGCACTCGATGCCTAAAACTCCGCCTTCTTAACCACCCTCCCCTTCTCCCTACCTAGTAAGTGAGATTAGGTTAAGATTAGATTAAGCTAGCTTGAATTAAGCCCAATAAATGGGGGCGTTCGCCCCCACGAAAATTAAATTAAAATTGAGGTTATATGTAGAAGTAAGTTCGCAACTTAGCCAAAACTGCCCTTTTGATCACAAGAAAACTGGGCCCCTATACCACGGACTTTGGGATGAAAAATCAAAATTAGTTCGGGATTTTCTGGCTTCGGCAATATACGCACTTCCATAATTCAGCGTGAGTTTTTTCAATAATTTCGCTAATTCTTAACGAAGCGAATTTTTGAATTACAGCGGATGCCAAAGCTTCTGCGCTCATATCACAAAATATGTGTAACTCTACACTGCTTGCATTGGTAAAATTAACCATTGATAAATATTTTCCGAGGAGTTCTAATATTGTTTATCTCTGGTAACAGATACAGCCATTTATCCCAGATGGTGAAATCGTCGTTTATTTTCTCATCCCAATCAATACCAGACCTTCAAATTGATTGGAGTATCATTTTTATGTTTATTAAAATGTTAGCAATAAGACCTAATTGATCATAAATTCTCATTAAAATTTGAAGAACTTCTCCTTTTGTTGACTCCTTATCGCTCATAACATCGCGATTTAATATATAAAAACCACTCATCATTTTTTGGTGAACACAATTTCTGCGTTTGGCAAAGATACATCGGAGAAGTTATAGACTAGAAGAGTTTAATCGAAAATTTCTGATTTCGAATCCACCTTTGCCATGCACTTATGCACGTTTCTCACTGTTTCGGTGTCGCTATCGTAACTTGCAATAAAATTATCGACAATGTGCTCTTATTATAGCGTGAGCAGCTTCAGGAAATTGGAGGTTAAAGTTTTCCGTGTTGCGGTTTTTAACATATTATGCACAAAAGTGCGACGAAGTTTCGCCAAATGTTATGACTTGAAGAATAAATGTTTCAAATTCGTTTGTTGTTGCGTGACGCCAAAGAAATCGTTGTGCTTCCGGATCTTCACCTTTAGTTCGAACCTGGTGGAACATTTCCTTTATGACCGCACACAGGCCCACTTTTCGTTCCCTGGAGCGGAAAAAGACTCCGAGTAGGGAGGATATTGTATCTGGGCCAGACAACAAACTGAATTTTGTAAAATGCTATTTAACTTTAAAGCACGGACAAATTTCCAGCTGAAAATTAAGGCTTAAGTTCTTCACAGAAGTTTTATGTTATGGACCAAATACCACCCAACCTAGTCGCGTTTTAGTAGCAAGCAGTTCGTTTGCGTTGCCTACTCGTTTTCGAAGTGGTATTCCCAAATTCCAATACTGTGAAATTGTAATGATGCAATTGCCATATCTTTTAAATGTGTATACCGTTCACTTAATTCCGCAGCATTGATAGTTTGATTGTTGTGGAAAATCGAATTCCTTCACTGTGCGCATGCCCTAAACCGAAAATGCATTCCTCGAGTTACCACGCGAGATATCCACATACTTTTTTCTTGAGTTAATTTCTTCTCGAACTATATTTGAAGCCCACTTTAAGTGTAATGGTAAAATGTCGCCTTTTAATGGTAATTCATCAGGCAGCTGTGATCAGCGTTATAACTTCAAAAAACAAAGCGAAGTAGATTTGACCCAAAAAGTGAAGTAGATTCTAGGAAAGGGAAGTAGATTTCAAAATCATAGTTATAATGATATATTTAATTCCATATTAGTTTTATGTATGAACATTATGAGCATTTGAAAGACGAATGAAAATAGTAATAACGTTATTGAAACATCTACATCTTCTTCTTCTACTGAAGTCACTACAGGCACTTCATTTTTACTATTTTTTGCAAATCTTAATTGTTCAGAGCTTTTTGGAAAAAAAATATCATAAATGGTGCACAACGATATGTTTATTAAATAATAATTTTGCCTACCAATCTTTGTTCACATTCTTGATTACTAAACTTTCCAGCACAGACAGACAGGAACCAAAACCAACCCAACCCTCTTTGACAGAAAACTAAAAGAAAAACAATAATAAACGTCAGAAAATTGTAAAAAAAATTGTGTCTAAAGTGAAGGTTATTCTTTTGAAATGTGAATCTGGGCCTACATGAAAGAGTGTAAAACATTTTTTAAATAATTTTTAATTTTTTTTGGAAGTATATTTAAGGTTAAGGATTGGTAGGGGGCAGATTTGATCTTTTTTCCAAAATTGAAGTAAGTCTACTTCAATTGAAGTAACGTGGTATTGCTAATTGTGATTCCATCAACGAGGTAGACGACCCATCGTCAAGAAATGTAAACGGGCGGTTGAATTCGACTGCATGGTAGTTTCTTGGTTTTTAGGTGCATTTGTCTGCTTATATGAACAATTATGGAGAAGCCTTTGATGACGATAAGCACAGTTATTTTCCCCGCACAGCTGGTTGGATTGACATCTGTTGCTATTTTGGCGAAGACATGTTCGACATAAATGTTGTGTTTTTTACAATCGACCATCGTTGCTGTACGGAATAACCGAGAAACGTTTGACACTTGGTCACTGAGGCGCAGTCTTTTTCATCGATTTTCCATTTTGTTTCATTGTGGATGTTGAGATGTGAACGTTCTTGTCATGACTACTTCTGTTCCTGCCACAAAAAAATTGATTTATAAAAGTAAAACTAAAACAGAAAACAAAAACCAAAATAAAACAAAATGGAAAGTTGTTTAGATTTATTTTTTGGCAATTGTGAAGATGAAGGATGCGTTGATGTTGCAGTCATACGAAGAAATATCCGGGATCACTCTAATACATTATAACTTCCATGTTTGCAAGCATCGACTTTGTGTATAAAATTTCATATTAAAAAGTGCTTCATTTCGGTTCAGGTTTGTGAGTTAGTTTAGACTCAACAAGGAGGCATTTTGTATGTTTTAAATGAAGTCAAAAATTCCTTTAAACAACCACAACGTTCTTCAGCGATTCCACCAATCCTTAAACTCGCTACTACTCCGCGTTCTCTCGCAGAACGAAGTTACCAAAAATGCAGCGGTAACGATTTCAATTTGGGGCTGGCTCGACCGACGGTTTCCTTCGTATTGAATGAAGTGCTGTCAGTGCTCGAAGAACGCATTTGTCCAAAGTGGATTAAAGCACGATTGACTGAGGAACAAAATGCATCGAAGATTGATTTCTACAGGAAAACTGGTTTTCCTGGGGTGATAGGATGCGTCGATGGAACTCATGTCCGGATAATTGCACCGAAAAGTCATCAACATTTATATTTAAACAGGAAAGGTTACTATAGCCTGAATGTAATGATTGTAAGTTAAACAATTCCTTACTTTATTTTCGATAATAATACCACTATTAACAGGTTTGTGATTACTAAATGAATGTGCGTTTCATAGACCCGAGGCATCCCGGTGCAAACCACGATTCATTCATGAGTGAGTAAAGACAAATTTTTAATGAATTGAGCGAAAATACGTGTATTTTGGGGGATGCTGGATATCCTCTTAAGCGACATCTAATGACGCCCTTCCGGGTTGCTGAAAGTGGAAGTCCAGAAATAAATTATAACAAAAGACACGCACAGGCAAGAAACGTGGTAGAAAGAACGATTGGAGTCACTAAGAGCAAATTTAGATGCCTTCTATCCACCTGAGGACTTCATTATCATTATCGTCCTGAAAAAGCTGCGAAATTCGTCAATGTGAGTTGTGGCCTTCACAAGTCAACATTACAAAGTTCACTACCGAAATGAAATGCAGCATGTTGATACAGATAATTCAACTCAACTTTTAATGATGTAGATGATGTTGACATAGACATTGAAATGGAAGCAAGAGAAATTCGGAATAATATAATGCGATCTCTTTGAAATAAAAACGTAGTGTTTTTATTTTAAAAAAAATGATCTAAAAAAAGAATTCAGTCTTAATTCTCAAATCCAGGCATAAGCAAAATAAAATAGAATTCACAGCATTTAAATAAACCTAATTCACAGCATTTAAATCAAATCAAATTCACATAATTCATAAAAAAAAAAAATTATATCTTAATTATATCACATTTCAATAAAACTACTTCATAGCTTCTAACTGAATGTCCAACAATTCATTTTTTATTTTTTTTATTTGAACATTGATTTTATGAAGTTCCGAGGCTACTTCTTCTTTTTTAATTCATACGCCTACTTATTCAGAAGATAAGATTTTTAGGTTGTTTTTTCTATTTTTTTGATTGTGTCCAAAATTTGTGTGTGGTTTTCGGTTTGCGTCTTAAGAAAAGTCATCCTTTGTTCATTAACGGTTGGCTTTCTTTTCACGCATTTCCTGATGAAAGAAGTAGATGCCGGTGAGGGATGAGAACGGCTTTCATCCTGTTGAACATTCTCCTCGTCGCCGTCGGTTTGGAAAAGAGGGGATGGTTCCGGATCATTTAACAAATGTCGAACCTGTCGGGTTAACTGCAGTTTGCAGTTCAACCAATCCAATCACACTCTCTTCCGTCTGGCTCAGATTTAAGTACTCCGATGGACCGCCTCCTGTGGTTTTCACATTTTTTGTTTCTCGCCAACTTTCTTTTTAAATTGGCCACACCTAAATAATTTAAATGTTATGTATGATAATATTGTAATCTTTTAGAATGTTAATGGACCATACCCTTTGCCATTCTCTTGTTGTTCGTGTAGGTGGGCCAATACCGTTCAGTTTTAGAGCTATTTTTTGCCATTGCTCCTCTTGAAATTTTTTCGATGAGCCGAAATGTCCTTTTTCCGCAGCAATTCTAACATTTTATCGAATCGCCCAGCCTTGTTGATTTTTAGGCTATATGTAACATATATATTATTATATTTTTTTGCTCTTTTCTTGTCTATTTTCAATAACGCAATTCGGACAAAGGCACCACACAACAAACGCACCATACATCAAATGCACTACACAACTGGTAAAAAGCAGTTGTCTAGTTTTCTCATTTGTGATAACTTCAACACAACTCAACTGAGATACATAATACCCCGAGACAACCAGGGGTTTGCTCGTTGTCAACTGGCAAACAACTAGTTGTCATCGATAATACCGATTGGCAGATTACAACTCAACTTTGTTCAAAGTTGACTTCCATAATAGGGGCCTAACTCTTTCGACAATATCGGATTGTTTTAACGCGATGAGCAATCAAATATTTCCATTGTGGCACAAATACTTTCAACTTTAAGTGAGTATTTTCCGATCGATTCTAGCTTATCTTTTTTAGAAAACGGTTAGCGCTTAAGTTTAGTAAGCAATGTGTTTATTATTATTTCAGGACGTCCAAATATCTTTTGCAATGTATTAATATTTTTTTTGCAATTGGGCCGGTGGTGACAACCGGCTGCGATCAACATCAAGAGCTTTTCCCTTCAAGTTTGCCCGAAGACGAACAAGATTTTATTCTGGCGAAAATCCACAAATCCTAATGCTGCTCTAAAAGCTGCTGATGAACAAGCCTAGTCTTCGGGTCGACGTGTCAACGTAGGAACCTCTTCGAAATCACTTAAGACTTTGTATGGATGGCCTGTTGGACCTTCCACACCATTGGTGTTTTTGTTGTTTGTTGGTAAAGGAAAGGATTAAAGTCTAATAAAATGTTCTGCTCGTTTTGTTTGACATTTAGTCCTAGGCAGTTATTAATTAATGTGCATTAAAGGTTTAATTTGCTTGTTTGGTTTGGATTTTGAACCAATTTTCCACATCTTTTGAGGATGTTGGAGGCCTTTTCGTCAACCTTCATATCATCCACGACATCATCATCGAATTTGGTGCTCAGAAAGATTATGCTCAAGAATCTGATATTTCTTCGCTATGTACTTTTCTTGCAGGAGCCGTTCTTTTTCCAAACGCTTAAGCTGAAAGGATAGCCTTTTACGAAATGAGACTTTTGAAGCTGATGATATTGCCTTTGAAGATTTCGGGTTCATCACAGATGACAGATAAGCCAAAGATTGAACAACATTAATGTTTGATGAACGGATATTTTGAGCTTGTTCTGCAGAAGGAATTTGAGAAGATGGAATGATGTTTGGTAAATCTGACTGAACTGCAGGTGAGATTGGCAGTGTCGGATCGATTGATGGTGCTACCACTTAGTTACTTAGCTACCACTGCATTAATTTCAGCGACTAACTCGCTTACACGGTTTTATGAAGGCACAGGGAAGCAAAGCCTCAAAAGTACTCACCTGGCTTAGCAATTGGGTATGGAGAGATTATGCACGTGGTCCGTATATCAATTTAGTCGTGTTCAACACAAGCTCTGTATAGTTTTAAACTATCTTCTTACTGTTTCGTTAAACGAAATTTTAGTTGGTTAAATACAAATGAAAATTCCGAATTTTGAGCTCTATGTTAGGCTAAATTTTCCTGCAATTTATTTTAATTAATCTCTAGCAATTTTGGGTCTTACAATATTAAATACTTAAATACGAACGTTTAGTATTGCTTAGATTAACAATTCACATATTTTAAACAAATTTTCGACTTCAAAATTTCGAAACTTAAATCTTTCGTGACTTTGAATCACAGACTCAAAAAAACAAAAGGAAGTTAACATTCATAATGGTCGTATCACATTGTGGCGTTCGAGCGCTCGCGTTTTTTACAGCATGAGTGCGTGAACAGAAATGACAACAGAAATTACATTGCTAAGTAGCAGGGGCACGAGTGTGTACATTGAATTTAAATATTCGGTTTTATCATTGTAATATTTTTAGTTATATTATTTTATTATCATAGTTTCATTATTATTATAGTTTTTTGTGATATTTTAATTGCGAGAATGTGCTTGGTTGAAAGTGTGTCTAGCTTTTATAATTTGAATTTGTTTGCGAGCGTTGCGATTGCATTTTTATAGGATGAATGTGGGGAGTATCATGGGATTAGGTGTTGGGTATTTAGTGTCATGGCACTTCTTATTATTTGTTTGAATAAATATATTTGTGCTGTGGGTTGTTTGTGTATCGTGTTGTTTACTGTTTATCGGCTATTAATTTTATTAGTTATTGTTGTGTTGTTAATTGCGTAATCTTATATTATATTATCGTTTCTTCTGCAGTGATTTAATTGCTTGGTTAAGGGCATATTTTTGAGATCGGAATTTTGAGCCGTGACTATCCTCGTTATGTTGTCCGTGCCGAAGTGTAATTCTTTTACTTGCGCTAAGTTCCACTTTCCCGGGGAAAGTTGTTCGTTGCGAAGTAGCACCAAGTCGCCTTTTTTGACTCCTTATGGTTATGTTTTGGTTCATTTTGTTCGCTGTTGTAAGCGCGTGAGGTATTCGGTGCTCCAAAACGTCTGGGTCGGTACTTGAACTCCTTGTCACCTGTCCCAATACCTGGCCTTGTCAGTCTCGTACTCGGGTAGTGGTGAAGTGTCAAGTGAACCCCCAATAAGAAAGTGACTTGGAGTTAAGGCTTGCAAATCGTTGATGTCCTCTGATATAGGGCATAGAGCTCGGGAATTTAAGCAAGCTTCTCTTTGGTTGCCAGAGACTTTTTGAGATGGGACTCAATGAATTTCACTCCGGCTTCTTACAATCCTCCAAGGTGAGTGGATGCTGTTGGATTAAAATACCATTTGGTCCCCTTATGCGTTTTGGTCAGCGCATGTCTTCCAGTCCAGCTGGGCGGTTTCGAGAAGCCTTTGGAGTTCGGTACTTGCTCCCACAAAACTTGTGCCGTAATCCGAGTACATGTGAGAACACAATCCTTTTCTGGCTGTGAATCTTCTGAAAGCTGCAAAAAATGCTTGTGTACTGCCTTTATAGCCAGACACACAAAGATGGCAAAATGTTTTCAGTTGTCTAGCATTTTTTCCTTTCCATGTCTTTATGTCGATCGGGCCAGCATAGTCGACTTCTGTATGTTTGAAACATATTATATATCCATGTACGTAATTTTTGACGGCGTTTTTGATGCCACAGACCCAAAACCCTTGACGCAGGTAAGGAACAATTTTGTGTACTTCTCCGTGTAGAGTTTTTCGTGTGCTTCCTTGATAATTGGGTTTATGTAGTGATATGTAGCCTTAAGAATGATGGGATGCTTTTGGTTAAAAAAGGTCCACGTGTTGAAGTCTACCGCCGCCTCGTATGTCGACTATAGTATGTTAATCGACGAATGGATTCGAACATTTTAAGCCTTTTAGGTTTCCAGGGGTGTCTTTCTCCTCTGTGAAAAACATTTCACGTTGGACGATCCGAACGATTGTCAACGTTGTAGCCCAGAGGTCCATAGGAGAAAGTTAGCCCAGCTTTCGATCCGTAGATTTCTTGCGGAGATTTGAGGCGAACATCATACAGTAACACAACATACACTAAAAAGATTTAGGTGAGTCAACCTTCTTTTCGTCTACAAATCAAAAAACGGTTCGCAATGTTGAACAAAAGATCAAAACTTGCACGAACACCTCCAAGGAACCAGCACAGGTGACTAAGCGGCGTGTGGTAGAAATATCACCGGAAGCATTGTTCGCGAGGGACACTGATTCGCAACATAATGCAGTGGTAAAAGTACCTATAGGTGATTTAAAGGCAATTATCGAAGAATATATGGCATCGCTACTCGACGACAGGTTGCAAAATCTGCCGACCAAGTCAAATTTGGCTGACATCACCACAAAAATGCAAGAATTGCATACGGACAACAAAGCACTAAAGGCCAAAATGCAGCTCATGGAAGATCGACGCATCTCCTTGGAACACAAGGAAAAAAGAGCAATTGAAAAGAATATTGTTGTGCATATACCAAAGCAAACGGCAGTTGGGGCCGAATCGAGAGCAAAAGAAATGTGTTTGGAGTTCTTGAAGACGACGTCATTGGTTGTTGATACTAGGGCGGTTGGTTCTAAAGCCGACATATCATCATATCACCGACATCATTGTGAGGATGAAAAACAAGGGGGATGTTGGACGCATACTAAGAACATCATCTAAACTTCGCGGCACTATACACAAAGATTACACCATGGCATCCAGACAAAGGAGAAGACAACTGATGGAACTTAGAACCGCTATCACATCGAAAAACAAGAATATAAAAACTGAAATACGCGGATGTTTATTATTTTGACAAGAACAATATCATACAATGTGACAGCGCGAACACTTCAGCATAGGATCAACGACAGATCGGAAGCCACAGTGTCAGGAGATGCAGAGCAGAACGCTTATGGTGAAAGCACAAGCAGAAATAACAACACTGCTTTCCAAACTGGTTAGCAGAAACGTTTTTAATTGTAATGCCGTCTGCAATTTTAAAGATTCTAAACTTAAAACACGTAGTAAAAAAGTAATTAATTGTAAAAGTTAAAAATATTGTCTTATTATACAGCAGGTTTAGGAAATAAGTCTCTATTTACCGAGTTTTATAATTTTGTAAATTCATTCGATGTTATATTTCTATTTGAAACCTTCACAATGGAAAATAATTACAATCTCTTTGAAAATAAGTTCTTAAAATATGAGTTTCATTGGATACCTGCCACAAGGAGACATGCAAGGGGAAGAGCTAGCGGAGGATGCTACTTTGTTTACAAGAAGGATTTAGAGGTTTGCTGCGAGTTCAGATCGATTAAACAGCTCACATATTTAAGCCTGCGGGTGAATAATAAGAAATTGTATAGGTATACACTGCGGTTCACTTGATTACAGCCACAACATTTTTAATGGAAAATGCGACATTTGTCTCTTGTTGGTGAGAGAAAAACAAACAGAAAATACCGATATGAAGAGAAATTAGTTGTTTGTGCAAAAGCAAACATCCACAGATCATACGACCAAATTAACGGTACTTTCTGTTACCTTTACGAAAATGAGCACAAATCTGCTGCAATGAAATTGGTTCATTTGATTAAAGCCACAAAATTAATTTATGAAAAAAAAACATGAAATAATTGTTATTCATATTTTTAAGTTATTTTACAGTTATTTGCTTCTTTAGGACATCTTTAATAATGAGTACAACCTCCATTTTTCACAATAACTTCAAATATTCTGTCCTTAAGGGATTCATATAAAGATCTTAAATAACTTAATGAAATTTCGGCCCATAACACATTTGACATTTATTGGAGGCAAC
Source organism: Merodon equestris (assembly GCA_958301585.1). Taxonomy (NCBI): domain Eukaryota; kingdom Metazoa; phylum Arthropoda; class Insecta; order Diptera; family Syrphidae; genus Merodon; species Merodon equestris. The sequence goes on from OY284413.1 coordinate 108,737,830, forward strand.
GGCGCATCAGTTATAGATTCCATTGATTTGGAAGTGAAACAAATCCCATATTCAGACCACTCCCCAATCTCCGTCACGTTTGCTTATTCGTCAACGGTGAACGATCAAGTTAGGGAAATTATGGTGATTCCAAAGCTGACATGGAAGGATAATAAAGCCAATCTATATAGAATGAAAATTGAGGAGAAAATGCAAGGGCAACAGATTACGAGCATTTCAGAGACCGAGCAAATTATAAAAGAATCGTATCCCAATGAAGCTACAAACATAGGTACATACAAGCAGAATATAGAAGCGTGGTTTGATAAAAATTACCAGAAAGCTATTCTAGCGCGTAGACTGGGGAGTTGTAGGAGTTCGTCGGAATTCTGGAAGTTAGTGAAGAAACTCAGCGGAAACAAGTATGTAATCAACAGAGGTCTTGCCCCGAACATACTCTATGAATATTTCCAGAATTTGTTGAACTCACCATTGAGCCGATCTGCGATACCAGACATCCGGAACAACATTTTGGATGGCCCGATAACCCATCAGGATCTAAATGCAGTGCTTCTCTCCCTGAAAAATAAGAAAGCAGCAGGGTCGGATGGTATTCATTAAGTACAGTACCAACCGTCTAAAATATAACCTTGTTCGCATATTCAACAACATTTTGGATCATGGAATAATACCAAATACCGAAATTTTGATTTTCCCTATTCACAAAAAATGGATCCAGCTAACTATCGGGGCCTATCCTTCCTAAATGTATCCTACAAAATTTTCGCAACAATACTGCAGAGGCGACATGGATAGATTCCAAAAACCTGTTAAAAGAATTTCAAGCCAGCTGTAGGTCTGGTTATTCAACTATTGACCATATATTTTTATTGAATAGTATAGCAAGTACATATATGAATCGAAAAAAGAAACTCTACGCATTTTTTGCAAACGGCAATGCCATGCATATTGATTTTTATTATTTAAGCTAGTAGATTAAATGGAAAAATTAAATCTAATCTAATCTAAATCTAAATCATAGAGTAAGCAAGTACTCTTGTCTCTCAAGCACTCGGATACTTGTGGGCTGTTTCCGTGATACGAGCTGGAACTGGTTGACTAGATCCGAAGTGTATTTATTTTGCTTGCCTTTCTTCTTCAAACTCCCGATTGTTGCGTTGCGCAGGACATAACATATAAAAATCCATCGTTCCCGGAGGAATGATGGACAATTCCACCATAGATTGCTGTCTAGCAACTTGGTTGGGAAATTGCCACGCGAAGCTATATCTGCTGGTTTGTAGGATTTTGTTCGTCTCCTTAATTAGTTTAGCCAGCAATACAGTGTTGCATAACTCTAAACGTGGAAGAGTGATAGTCGTTAGAGGAGCCACCTTTTGTTTTTTTTTTTTTTTTTTTTTTTTGGAGGCTTCTACAATACTATCTGTTGGAGCACTCAGACAGAAATACTGGTCCATTGTACTACCAGACAAACACTTTGTCTTTATTGTATTTTCCCCGTTGTCCGGAGAAAAGTGAGGAGGGGAGATTCGGCGCCCACCACGTCGGCCCCAAAGGTGCGCCACCGTGCGCGAGCGAAGGCGGGACAGTCGCAGAGAAAGTATTCTGCTGTGTCATCCTCCTCGCAACATGCAGCACAGGTAGGCGTCTCACTGATGACAAGCACGTAGAGATGCTTGGCAAAAGTGTCATAGCCCGTAATGACGCCCGTTAGCCTTCTGCAATCTTTTCTCCTTAAGGATAAGAAAAATGTTGCGGACTTTTTGCAGACGTCAGGGTGTACGCGCTTAGTCATCCTGCGTCCTGGATATTCCCTCCATCTGCGACTGTATACGTTAAAGACCCAGTCATTGATGTCAGATTTGACCGTGGAAGCAGGTAGACCTAAGGCGGGTTCAGGTCCTCAGAAACTCTCCTTTGAGCCTCTTCTAGCGAGTTCATCGGAGATCTCGTTTCCTGGCATTCCAGAGTGACCTGGGACCCATACAAGCCTAAGTGAATTTAGTCTTCTGACTTTGTTCAAAAAGGTCTTGAGTTCATGCACTAATTTGGAGTTGGATAGAGGATTGGACACAGCTTTGAGTGCAGCTTGGCTGTCACTGCAGACACATATGCTTTTTCCCCTCCACTTGTGTTTCACAACATAGTGCATGGCCATTAGGATTGCGTAAATCTCCGCTTGGAAGACAGACGCATATTTTCCTAACGAGAAGTGCAGTCGAATGTTTTCGCGCTCAAAGAAAACTCCAGCGCCGGATCCCTGCCCAGTCATCTGTGAAAATGCGAAGACATTCCATTCCAGGTTCAGTGTCTGGCCAAAGCCAGTCCTGACGCCATGGAAATGTGACTGTGTAGTTACAGTGCAGTAGGATAGCAGGTGTCATTGCGTCAGAAGGCATATCCGTGAGACAGGGGTCGTAGGATATTTCTCCCGCAAGTACACTTTCACTCCAATGCGAATTGTCCTAAGACCATTCCTCTTTAGGCGAGAAATAGTTTTCAGTGCACACCCTCTGATATATAGAATATGTCAAGGGGTGGAAGATTCATCATAGCATCTAGAGCAGCTCCCGGTGTGCTGGGGAAAGCCCCCGTGCAGCTGAGACAGACCGCTCTTTGGAGTCTGGTGAGTGAAACCACAGCGTGTTTGCGTGTTAGCCTGCTCCACCAAACAACCGATGCATATGAGATTGCCGTGTAGATCCAAAGGACCTTTTTCGACGATAAGCCCCATGTTTTGCCAAAGGCACCTTTGCATTGCCAGAAAGCTGACAGCGCTTTTGTGGTTTTGGACTCAACATGTTTTGACCAAATAAGTTTGCTATCTAGGATGACTCCCAGATACTTAGCTTCCTTGGATATCGGGATGGGAATACCAGCTGAGTAATGCCAGTTATTTTCCTCCTTCTCGTGAAGAGAACGACAATAGTCTTAAGAGATCACGTCTAGCGCCGCCTGCGCTTTGAGACAGACATTCGCTAAACATGAGCCGACAGAGAGAACAGAAACATCATCCGCATAGATTCCAGAGGCATTGAGAGCATCTAGCAGAGAGTCGACCACCATGCACCATAACAGCGGAGACAAGACGCCACCTTGCGGGCAACCCCTGTTTACTCCAGACTTGACACATTTTTCGAGGGCTGCATCAGCGATCAATGTCCTGTGCACAAGCATTGTTTCATCTACGCCATGCCGTCTAGCAGCGTTACACATGCTGTCGAAATCAAAAGCTCCCTCAATGTCGACGAAAATGCCTAGTACGTACTTTTTCCTTTCGAGAGCTCATTCAATTCTGCCAACTAGGTTTTAAAGCGTCTCGCAAGATTTTTCGCGCTGATATGCATGTTGCATGTCCGAGAGAGGATGCATTCGAAGGGCAGCTTTGCGCACGTGCAACTCTACTAATCTTTCCATGCTTTTCAGCAAGAAGGATGTTAGACTTATTGGTCTAAAACTCTTGGCTAGTGAGTAATCTTCTTTCCCTATTTTGGGAATAAAGACCACTTTCACCGCGCGCCAAGGAATAGGTATATACGCAAGTGCCGGCTAGCAGTGAAAATTCTTTTCAGAGTAGGAAGCAGCTGTCTCATACCTTTTTGCAGCATAACGGGCTATATCCCATCAGTGCCCGGCGACTTAAAGCCATCGAAGGATGCCACAGCAAATTCAATGGCCTCAGTAGTTGTCACGCGTGACGCAACATACCAGCTACGCCGAGTTGTTTTCATCGTTTCAGTTGCAGTTTCCAATGATGGAGTGTGCAAAGAGCCGATGACAGTCTGATTTCCCGGAAAATGGGTCTGAAGCAATAAATTGAGAGTTTCTGCTTTAGACTCGGTGAAGGTACCATGCGACTTTTTGAGTACATCCAGCTTTGTCGATTTTCCTCGTTTGAGGACGTTAACCAACTTGCTGGTCGCGCTCAGGGATTTAATCTCTTCGCAGAAGGACTTAAAGGAATCATTCTTCAATTTACGAATAAGCTTCTTATATTCCTTCTGCTTCGATCGATATTTATTCCAGTCATCTTCCGAGTTCGATTTTACCGATCTGTTCAGGAGACTTCTGGCTTCCCTGCGAAGACATTGGAGCTCAGCGTTCCACCAGGGAACCGGCTTCCTGCTGGGAGTTTTTTTGACAGGACATGTGACTTCAAAACAGTTGGTGATGGCGCTGTTCAGGTTATGAGCCGCATCCTCCACCAATTGAGTTTTGAGTTTAGACGGGGCTTGAGTAGATTTCTCAAGCTCCTCCCTAAATCGCACCCAGTCCGTCTTTCTCGGATTCCGCTTGGGCTGCGAGGGGGAGATCTCACACTTCAATTATAATTGGATGTATCTATTTTCTGACAGGGTAACATCTGGTAAGACTCTCCAGTTAGTGATGGCCTTCACATGCCTATTAGACAGGGTTAGGTCAATCACTTCCTGTCGTCTCGCCCTCACAAAGGTTGGTTGAGAGCCAACATTGTTGATGATAAGGTCAGACGAAAGAATGAAGTTTAAGAGATGGTCTCCTCTCCAGTTGCATTTGCTGCTGCTCCAAACAGTATTTTGAGCGTTAGCATCGCAACAGATGATGAGTCCAATCCTCCTGGCTTCACAGTACACTACGAGTTCGGAAACCGCCTTAGGTGGCGGGGGCAGTACCGAGTCGTAGAGGAAGTAAGCAGACGCCACGACGAAGTGTTCAATTTCTCCGTGCGCTTTGTAGCTAACTTTCGCAGCCACCATATCTTGACCACAGAATTGACCAAGTTTGGTTGCCGATAGCGTGTTCGATATGATGAGGCAGACCCTGGACCTTTCGGATCGCTCATCATAAAGGATCGTAGCATCACATATACCACCAAGACCACACAGGCGTGTGTTCCACACCCATGTTTCCTGAATGAATACAATGTGATGATTTGTACCACTGCACGCAATTCTGCTACTGAGAAGAGCAGTAGCAGCCTTGCAATGCTGTAGGTTAATCTGAGTAAAAATCATAGATTTATACTGCGGAACACGTTCCATCCTTCGACTACTTGACATCAAAGTGGAATAAAATCCTACCAAGGCCGAAGTAGGGACGTGAGTCGTACGCGGATTTCAGGGCCTCAACAGAGTCGTTGTCCAATCCCACAACCAGAGTGAAACCCTCTTTTTTCAGGGAGTTCTTTTTCTCCTTGTAGGAGTAGACAGTTCGGGCCCTCGTGTCGAGTCCCGGGTTCTACGCACGTAGTCGCGTCAGCACTTTCAGCTTGTTTCCGTGTTTTCCCGGAATCCAGCAGATAGCGCGCGTTAATTTCGGGAGACTAACTACCTGATAGGTAGTAGTTCCCAGAGGAGGGATTTTCGGTACCATTCTCTTGATCCAGGTAGATGTCTGCTGTGAGGAACAGCTCACCACGAAGGTACCATTCATCAAAGCAGACCTCTCCGCCTGAATACAGAAGCCTGTTGCTGAAGCTAGCTCCAGTAGATGATCCTCGCAGTGTTGGCAATCTGCGCTGGTCATTCTGTTGTCACTGCCAGCCTTCCCTATCCTGACCTTTTCAGAGGAGATGGCTGCCTCTTTGTAGGAGAGGTGCTTATCTTGACTCTTTATGGTCACTTGTGTTTGCTTTCCAGAGGAAGGGGTTTTTTTGTGTGAAGTGCCCGCCTCCGATGAGCAGCCTTTGGTCCTCTCCGTCTTCAGGTTTTTGATCTTTGTTGATCGCCGCATCTGCCTTCGGACTCCGATTTTCCGCCGCTACATCAGAGGAGGAGACATCTCGTTCTCTCTCCCCAGCAGGGTTGTTCCCGGCGGCCGTCTTCCGTTTGCGAGCGCTCTTACCTTTTTCGGTTCGAGCACCTGCTCCCTTCCGACGCCGCTTTGTTGTTGTGATCCGAGACCGCTTCGCCTTCTGCGATCAGAGTCTGTCTGTCAGCCTCATCGCCTTTTTCGGCGGCGGCGCCGGCCATAACAGAACCCTGAACACCTCCAGCTCCGTCAGTTTTGGAACTTGGTACGCTCTTATTGGGAATTTGACCGTCACCAATAAGAGGAGGAGTGTTTGAGGTGCATGCCGAAAGTGCTGGCATGCTTGTGCCTCCTGCAGCAGCCTTTTCTAGCCGCCGACGCTTGCTGCACTGCGCGCCGCCAAGAAGTGCGGGGGCTGCAGATGAGAGGGTCGGATGGGTTTCGGTAGGGGATACCTCCGCCGATCTAATCCTCTTAACTGCCTTTCCCCGAGGTTCACCTTCAATCTTCGTGCCTTCGCCTGTGCCAGCCTCTTTGCACGATTTTCGGGCACGCCTCTTTCTCCTTCTTTTTCGGCACTTAGCAGTGGGGCTCGTTCAACCTTAGCGGTTTCGGATTTCCGCTATTGCGGGTGCCACCTGGAGTATTTCCATCCATTTGGTTGTCCTTTCATCCATAATAAACTCGGTTCTCCGGGTCTTAGTTCGAGGTCATTGACCTCTTAAGACTTCCGCCGCGACAAGGCGCCCGAAGAGCGAAGGGGAGGAGCCACCTTAGTCTTAGAAATAAGGAGGTGCGTGTGTAAGGAGCCACCTTAGTCTTAGAAATAAGGAGGTGCGTGTGTTTTGTTTTTATCCAACAGGCGGAGGTACGTAGCAGCAACATACACTTTTTGTGAAGCATCACTAAAACCGTGCAACTTCAGATTGATGTTGCCTGCTCTCGTTTGAATTCACCTTAGGAATACGCAATTTTTCAATTGCTGGAAGCTCCATCTGAAACCGGATCTAATGTTGGTGTAACTCTTTGGGTAATGGTGAGTCCCATTCTAGTCCCCGTGTCCAGAGGCCCTGCATGAAAATATCGGCCTCGATGATGTTGGAGAGAGCCAGCCGAGTGGATCAAACAGTTTAGCAATTGATGAGAGAACCGTCCGCTTCGTGATGTCATTTTCTTGAAATGGAGTCACCTGGTAAGTAAAAAGATCACCTATATGCAACCATTTCATTCCCAATGTCTTCACTAGGCGTGCCTCTACGAAGGGTAAAGAGAAGTCCACCTCGGAATGTCCTACAAAAGTTGTTCATTGTTACTGGTCCACTTGCGTAAGTAGAATCCTGCAGATGTTAAGACTTTCTTCACTTCTCTCTCTTTTTAGGGCTGCTCCTATCCTATCTGCTCAAGTGATGACGTCGTCTACATATGTATTGTCGTGTAAAATGAATGATATATAAGGGCGATTGAGCAATTCATCTTCTGCCAATTTATGGAGAACTCGGATCACCAGGCAGTTTTTATGGGTTGCCTTTCCAATTTACACTCAATTTCTCTCTCTTATATTTACACTAATTTGAAAATACATTCTTTCCATGTCCGCGGTGAATGTAATACGATGTCTCCTCCCACGAAGAATGACATCTTGTACGTTGTTCTAGATCTTTGGTCCCACCATGGTCATTCAGTGAAGAGCCAAAAGTTGATTTAAAAGTCGACTACGACTCTTAATTTTGTGGTGGAGCTGGATTCTTTGATGACCGCATGATGGGGAATGAAATAGTGATAAGGTGCCGCCGTCAGATCCTCTGTGTTTTGTACCTTACTCATACGTCCAAGAATGATGTATTCTAACATTCATTTTTGGTATTCTTACCTTATGGTTTTTTGTTACTCGTTTTTTGTTGTTGGAGGCTTCTAATTTCTGTTAGAGCATTCAGACGCAAATACTGGTCTATTGTTTTAGCAGACAAACATCTTTCCTTATTTTACCCGTTATCCGGAGAAAAGTGAGGAGGGGCTTCAGTGATGTAGAGCTGAGAAATTCCGCACACACCACGTCGGCCCGAAGGGTGCGCTACCGTGCGCGAGCAGTTGCAGAGAAGGTGTTCTGCTGTGTCACCCTCCTCGCAACTAGGACAGGTAGGCGTCTCACTGATGCCAACCACGGAGAAATACTTCCTCAACATCCCTTCACCTAATAATACTCCTAACAGAGCACGTACCCATAACCGTGTATCCTTTAACCTTGCGCCTGGCTCCCGACCCTCATCCCCTTCACCGAATATTGTCAATTCAATACCCAATCCCAACAGCCAGGCTTCTCGTAACAGCCGCACGTATCCAGAGTACCCAAATTGTATACACGCTCACACTCTGAACCCAACTCCCTCCACCAGTTTCTTACAACACAACCTTTACTCTCTCCTCTCCTTCTTTCTTAGATCCATTTCTCCCTCCTACGGCCAAACCTCGCCGAGCTTAACGCCAAAGAGCGCTATGTTATGTCGTGTTTAAGAGACAGAAGAATCTACGAAAATGTACGCCTCTATTTGGCCTACCTCCACTACAATCCTGACTCCATTTGTATAGACGGCAAAACTAAAACCAACGTCCTAGTTTCAATCCACCAAGAAGGCTTACCCACAGACCCCCATGCGTTAAAAAAAGACCCCGGTTTCACGAAAGCCTTAATGTCTCTCCCATTGATGTAAATAACGACCTCTCCACATTCGCCGCCCATGTCAATTCAAAGCACATCACACACTTGCTAAGCACCCGATCTAATTTCAAAAACTATTTTAAATTCTAACCTAAGCACCACTATATCCCCCCACCCATCGAATATTTCTTACAAAAATATATCCCTGTACTATCAGAACGTCAGAGGATGACGCACCAAAATGTCCGCAGTACTCCTTAATTCCCAAAACCTACCCTACGATATATTTGCCTTAACTGAAACGAATGTATGCTCCAGCATTAGAGGCAGCGAGTTATTCACCTCAGATTTAATTTCGTTTCGGGCCAATGGGTGCGATCCGGATGGTAGAGGAGTTCTCTTAGCAATCCACAGCTGCTATGATCCCTTGCTCTTTAAATCGTCGAATTCCGCTGACTTCAACTTCACTATTTTTATTTTTTTTTTTATTTTTATTTATTTATAATAAAGTATCGCTGTACATGTAAGAAAATTTACTTATGGTTAGTACAGGCAGTGAAAGATAAAAGTGTTTGTACATATAAAGAAAATAACATTAAAGTTAATAACATTAAAGTTAAAATTAAGAATAGATAAAGAAATATACATATATAACATATACTCGTAGATGCACCAGGTAGACTATGAAATGTTTATGTAGTGAGAAGAAAGCAATTTCAGTATAAGGTAGAAAAATGTGAAAAACATGCCGATTGAAACTGTCTGTATTCGACTTTAGATTTGACCTGATATGGCAGGTGATTCCAAAGATTCACAGCATGAATGAAGAATTGTCTGCGGGATGTCAAACAGGAATATAAGGCCGGTCTTATAGTAATAAACCGAGTAGATCGAGTTAAGGTGAGTTTATTATATAGATATGCAGGTTGTTTCCTGTGAATAATTTTGAAGAGTGGAACGCAGGATCGATATTTTAAGAAGGCATCTAAATCACAGCCAAGGATTTTGCGTCGTTCCGCAGAAACATGCTCGTACCTCCGAAGGTTGAAAACATAGCGAGCAGCTGAATTAAGTGCCCTTTTTAGCTTAAGAAAAGAGTTGTGCTCACAGTCAGCAAAAAGTTCACACCCATAGGCAATGATTGGTACGATAAGTGACTTCACAAGTTTTAATTTAACGTCAGTGGGTAATATGGATCTACTAACAGAGAGTCCTCTAAGAGATGCATATATTTTAGACACTATACTATTAATGTGGTCATTCCAGGTAAGCTGACTATTAAAAATGATTCCAAGATTCCTTACGTGTGAGACGTATTCAATACATGTAGATAGAATTTTTATTTGGGGAAAAGCACGAATATTGGGTTGGTGTCTTGCAAAAGGTATAATTTTAGTTTTTTCAGGATTGATCATAAGTGCATTTTGCGTGGACCATTTAATCACAGAGCGTATGTCTTCATTTAATCTCGCTACAGAAACTTCCATCAGTCCATTTGGAAAACTTAAGTAAAGTTGAACGTCGTCTGCATATATATGAAAATGGCAATGGGACAACACAGTTGGGAGGTCATTGATAAACATTGAGAAAAGTAATGGACCAAGTATGACACTAGTGCCTCAGTAAGTCTCCCTAAACGGAAACTTTATCTTGCCGTTGATCTCGTCGACTTAATATTTGATATCGCCGAACTCAATGACATCATCATCATCTGTGGCGATTTCAATCTCCCACACCCGAAATAGGTTCAATCCGATGATGAGACCCATTATATCGCCGCTAACTCCTCCTCAGGTAAAGAAATCCTTTTCACGAATCATTTCTCTGACTCCGGCCTTCTGCAACTCGGTAACATCACCAATATCATGGACTGACAACTCGACCTGATTTTCTCATCTGATGCCGTAAACTGCATTGTTACCCCTAGTAACCATTATCTCTCTACCTTAGACCCCCTTCATCCACCTCTATCGGTAGCTCTTTCACTCGAGACCCACTATTCTTCCCTCCGAAAATACGTACTGTTTCAATTTCCGGAAAGCTAACTTCGCGAAACCAAATAATCTGCTAAACAGTGTTAATTTTATATTTTTATAATTTTATAATTTTAGAGGCATATACTTAAACGAAACCCTTGCACTTTTTTACACCAAAATCCTCAGCTGCTTCATTCTTTCAGTCCCATACTCACCAAAAAAGAACTACACTTTATCTCCGCCCTGGTATACCAAGAAATTAAGCTCTTTGCGCAATAAAAGAAACAAAAATTGGCATCCTCTGCCTTTCTAATTACAATTCTCTATGCAGTCGTACACTAAATTTGCACAGCTATGTGAATCACAATCCTCCCTTATATCGTCATTAATACAAAAAGAAAAACCGATAGCTACCCCGCTACATTTAATTTTCTCGATAACTCTTCCAATGAACCCGAGGTAATTGCCAACTTCTTTGCTCATTTCTTCAGCCACCAGGATCTCCAACCCGATCACGACTATTTTCGATATTTGAAAGACTGCCCCCAGACGTCTCTTGTTTCACTGAACATAACTCCCGACCTAATCGCTGAAAAAATACGCAACTTAAAGGACGACTACTCTCTCGGTCCCGACTGTCTGCCTGCCATAGTTTTAATAGTGCGCGAACCATCTTATTTTACCCCTTACCACTCTATTTCAAAGCTCCATCTCTCAAAGACCCTTTCCTAAGCTTTGGAAATATGCTTATATCATTCCAGTCCACAAAAAAGGACTGAAAAATGGTGTGTCCAACTATCATCCCATTGCCAAGCTCTCATGCATACCCAAATTATTCGGAAGCATCGTTTATGATGCACTATTCTTTCACTGCAAACACATATTTTCTCCTTACCAACATGGGTTCTAAAAGGTCGATCGACAACCACTAATCTAGTCGAGTTTGTTTTACAATGTTTGTGTGCACTCGAAGCTGGCAAAGAAGTAGACGTTGTCGCCACTGACTTCAGCAAAACCTTTGACAAAATGTCTCACCAAATTATTCTCCTCAAGCTCACTGCCCTCGGTTTCTCTCCCGGTTTTATCTCATGGATTAAATCTTATCTTGAAGATCGTCAATATAACGTTATCTTCAGATCTTCTATCTTTGATCCAATCAATGCTATCTCCGGTGTCCCGCAAGGTAGTCAGTCATCCCGGCCCACTGATATTTATTCTAACCACATATGCTGATGATATGATAATATTTAAACACATATCTTCCCCTGTCGACTCCTGCTCTCTCCAATTGGACTTTAACAGGTTCACTACTTGGTGTCAAAAATACCATCTCGAGCTCAATGTCAGTAAATACCAAACCATCCACTCCCGCAAGCGCTGTGCCTCACCACCCAGAACCTATATTATTCGCAATGAAACCGTTCCCCCTGTCAACTTTTTGGTTGATCTAGGGGTTATTTGTGACCGTGAACTCAATTTTCGCCTCGATATCGACAACATTTATCAAAAGTGCTAACTCTGCCCTCGGTTTCGTGAAACGTTGGTCCAAAGAATTCTTGAATCCTTACGTTACGAAATCATTATACATCACTTTCGTCAGGCCCTTTCTCGAATATGCTAGCCAAGTCTGGTTCCCCTCTTACGAATCCCATACTACGCGTATTGAAGCCATTCACCCCAAGTTTATTCGTTTTGCCCTTCGTGGCCTTCCCTGGGCCGACCCCCTTAATTTACCACCTTATACGAATCGCCTCAAATTAATCAACCTTCAACTCCTTAAAGAACGACGTGATGTTGCAGATATTCTATTTATTCACGACCTTCTCAGCGGTAACATTGACAGCCCCTCATTATTGCACATGATTCCCCTTAACACCAACCCACGAAACCTTCAGTCTACGCCCCTTTTCCGTATAAACACTCACCGCATAAATTATGGCTACCACGAACCAATGTTCAGAATGCTACGCAAAGTTAACACCAATCTTTTCCACCTTCACCTCAAAAAGTCCAGCCTTAGAATTGCCCTATACCACAACCCTTCACACTCTCCTTAATCATTTCCACCCTGCTACCTAGTTAATAAGTTGTAGTTAAGTTATAGTTTTTGGTTAAGGCTTGCATTACGGTAATAAAATGCCCCTATGGGGCGTCAAATCAAATCAAATCAAAATCAAAAGTTAATTGCCCGTAATGACGCCCGAAGGCCTTCTGCAATAATTTCTCCTTAAGGATAAGAAGAATGTAGCGGACTTCTTGCTGACATCAGTCAGCTAACGCGCTCAGTCATCCTACATCTTGGATATTCCTTCCATCTACGACTGTGTGCATTAAAGATCCGATCGTTGATGTCGGATTTGACCATGGAAGCAGGTAGACCTAAGGCGGGTTCAAGTCCTGAGAAACACTCCTTTGAGCCTCTTCTAACGAGTTCACCGGAGATCTCATTTCCTGGGATCCGAGATTGACCTGGGACCCATACAAGTCCTAGTGAATTTAGTCTTCCGACTTTGTTCAAAAAGGTCTCGAGCTCATGCACTAATTTGGAGCTGGATGGAGGCACAGCTTGAGTGCAGCTTGGCTGTCACTGCAGACGCAGATGCTTTTTCTTTCCGCTTGTGCTGCACAACATAGTGCATGGCCATTAGGATTGCATATATCTCTGATTGAAAGACAGACGCATATTTTCCGAGAAGTGCAGTCGAATGTTTTCGCGCTCAAAGAAAACTCCATCGCCGGAACCCCCCAGTCTTGGGGTTCAGTATCTGGCCAGAGGCAGTCCTGATGCCATGGAAATTTGACTGTGAAATTAAAGAACAATAGGATTGCAGGTGTCATTGCGTCGGAAGGCATATCCATAAGACAGGGGTCGTAGGATATTTCTCGCGAAAAGACACTGTCTCTTCAATGAGAGTTGTACCAAAAACCATTTCTCTTGAGGCGAGACATGGCTTTCAGTTCGCACCCTCTGTGCGAGTCTTAGTTGACGGATTGCACTGAATTATGATATGATTGAAACACGTGGACTCCAAAAATTTAATTTTCTATTTATTAGTAACTAATTGTTTTATTGATGTGCAAGGTTTGAACGTACGACCAAGAATGAATTGAAAAAACGTTGATAGACGGGAAGTTGCTCCGGACAATATATCCGCATACTTCGATGGGAAATTTCGTTCAAAGTTGTCGAATTCTTCGTCAAACGATGAGGAGTGTTTCATTCGCAACATACCGCCCCCGCTGATGTATCATCTGAAATTGTACTTCGAACGTCATTCTCCATCGCCTAAGTGGTTATTTCTGACCGCCACTGACTCGGTCTGTCCTAGCGAAATGGGTTGTATCTCAATTTGTATGGTCAAATGTTGAATGTTTTTGTACCCTTTTATGCTATTTAAGATATGAAAAGAAAATGGAACAAAGAAAAAAAATTATTTCGACAAGGCATTAGATTTTACTACCCGAATCTTGTTCAGGAAGTAGACATATTTTACTGATAGGTCGCTTTAAAATACCACCCGCAGTACGCACAGAAACCACTCTAACCAAATCGTCTCCCCCTGGATGGACAGAGACAATACGGCCTAATGGCCACTGGGAGGATAGTACTTGCTCATTTTTTAGGAGGACTAAATCGTTAACGACCACATTCCTAGATCGTGTCAGCCATTTCGGTCGGGACTGCAGACGATCCATATATTCTTTCGTCCATCGCTTAGCAAAGCCTTGCTTCATCTGCTGTATCACTGAGAATCGATTTAGTGGACTGATGTTTTCATTTAGTAGGTTCAGTTCTGGTGGAGCGATTAATGGTTCTCCTATTAGGAAGTGTCCAGGCGTTAACGGCTCGAGGTCCTCCGGGTCGTCATTGAACGGGCACAAAGGTCGGGAGTTCAAAACTGCTTCTATCTTGGCCAACAGTGTAGATAACTCCTCAAATGTTAGAGTTGAGTTCCCAATAACTCTTTTGAGATGATATTTAGTTGACTTTATTCCAGCCTCCCACAATCCACCCATGTGTGGAGATGCCGGGGGAATGAAGTGCCATGTCGTGTTGAAGTTTGTCAAGCTGGGTATGACTTCTGATTCCACTGTACATTGAAAATGCCGTTTTGTTCTCTGCATGATTTTATCAGCTCCAATAAAATTAGTACCGTTGTCACTATATATATGACTGCAATGTCCTCGACGGGCGACGAATCGATGAAAAGCTGCGAGAAACGATTGTGTTGTTAAGTCGCTGACCGCTTCCAAATGAGTGGCCTTTGTACAAAGGCAGATGAAAAGACAGATGTAGCCCTTGTTGCCTTTGATTCCTCGTCCCTTGCATGGTCGAATAAAAATGGGACCGGCATAATCCACACCCGAATGAGTGAAGGCCCGTGTGAAATTTACACGAGGAGTAGGCAAATTACCCATTAATTGTTGGCATGGTTTCGGACGTTGACGGAAACAAGTTATGCATTTATGGATTTCTGAACGCACAGCATTACGTCCACTTAGAATCCAATACTTAGTTCGGATTAATGCTAAGGTTATCTGAGTACCGCCATGTAAACTGGTTAAATGAGCCTGACGGATAACTAAGACGGTAAAATGGTTATTGCATGGTAAAATAATAGGGTGCTTACGAGCGATGGATAAGTTTGAGTTTTCTAATCTTCCTCCCACTCGTAATATGCCCTTTGAATCAAACTTTGGGTTCAGGGTTAAGAACTGTTTCCAGTTGCTATATTTTTTTTTTGTATGTAAGTGTTCAAGCGCTTGAGGAAAAGATATCGATTGAATGATTTTAATCCAGTGGCAGGTCCAGTCATGCATTTCTCTCGTAGATATAGGTCCTGTTTTGCGAATCATTCGATTATCCTTACGTGAGTTGAAGGCAAACCGCGAACACAGAGCCGATATCCGTAATAGTTGGCTTAAAGAAGAAAATCGTTCTATAAAGTTGTCTGACATGATTGCTTGATAAACTTGATGAGGTCTTTCTTCTCCTGCAATTTCATCTTGAAGCTCATGATCAAGAATTAAGTCACCCGCAGTTGGAATAAGCTCGGGTTTATATAAGTATGAAGGGCCTTGCCACCATAGCGTATGAGTTAATAGCTGCTTCGGATTCAAGCCTCTGGTGGCACAATCTGCTGGGTTGGACTCCGTCGGAACATGACGCCACTGTTGCACAGTGGTGGTTTCAAGAATTTCGAGAATTCTGTTAGCTACAAATATTTTCCATCTCGTGACATCCCCGGAAAGCCAAGCCAATACGATTTTAGAATCGGTATATGCAAATATGTTTTCGTTGGTAATTTTAAAATGTAGTCCTGATTGTATGTGCTTTAGTAATTTGACTAACAACGTAGCACCACATAATTCGAGACGAGGTATTGATACTGGTTTCATAGGTGCAACTTTCGTTTTCGCTACTAGTAGAGCGACAGAAACCGAGCCGTCGTGGTGCAGTGTTCTTAAATAAACTGCAGCCGCGTAGGCATTCGAAGATGCATCACAGTAGGCATGTAACTGATAGGAAAGACTGGACCTACTGGTATGCAACCACCTGGGAATCTTGATCTCAGGCAAATCTGATAAGCCGTTTAAGAAACTATCCCAGATCCCGATAAGCTCCTTGGGAATTATATTATCCCAATCTAAGTTAAGATGCCACAGTCGTTTGAGAAACATTTTTGCTACTATGGTGATAGGTGCGATCCATCCGTTGGTGTCGTATAATCGGGCGATGACAGACAATACGGTGCGTTTTGTATAGGAGTCCGTGAATGGATTGAACTTCATCTTAAAGCACAAAACGTCCTCCACCGGTTGCCAATAAATACCGAGAGCCTTCACAGTATCGTGGTTATTAAGATTTAAAGGTAAATGGATTTCTCGAGCTTCCACAGGTACATGTTTTAATAACTCGGGAGAATTGCTGACCCACTTCCGCAGTTCAAAACCCCCTGTTTTTAAAAGGTTATATAGTTCAGATTGTAAAACAGAAGCATACCTCACGTCATCACCACCAGAGAACACATCATCGACATAAATATCGCTTTTGATAGCTTTGGCTGCCAGTGGATACGTTTTCTCTTCCTCAGATGCCAGTTGGTGAAGGGTTTTGATTGCTAAATACGGAGAACATGAGTTGCCAAACATGACTGTGTTTATGGCATAGTCCTTTAGTGGTTCACTGGCATCGCTCCGCCAGATAATGCGTTGAAAATCTGCGTCGGTAGCTGGAAGATGGATTTGCCTGTACATCTTGGCGATGTCGGCGCTGAATGCAATACGATGAAGTCGCCAATTGAGAATGACAATGATGCTATCGTTCTGCAGTGGAGGTCCGGTGAACACGATGTCATTGAGTGATTTGCCGTTTGATGTTTTCCTCGCTGCGTCAAAGACCACTCGAAGTTTGGTGGTGGAGCTGTCTTCTTTGAAAACGCTATGGTGAGGAACGTAGTTATATTTATATGCAATTACGTTAGAAATGGAGGTGGGAGTAATATCGTGACCCCTTTCGGTAGTTGTGACCCGATGCATGTGACCTAATTGTAGGTACTCCGACATGACTTCGCTATACTTTTTCCTAAGGCTCGGATTCTTGAGAAATGTTCTCTCCAACTGAAGCTGGCGTTGTATCGCAATGTGTCGTGATTTACCTAACACAGCAGTGGGATCCACATATGTCTTGAATGGTATACGAACAGTAAATCTTCCCTGCGCGTCACGTTTGTAGGTTTCCTTGTAAAAGGATTCGCACCAAAGTTCTTCGGATGTGTACCGGCGTTTAGATGGAATGCTGTCCAGCTCAAAAAATGTTCGAACTAAGGTGTCGAGCTCCGAGCGTACAAAAAAGTTAGAGACTACTACTGTTGAAGACCGTATATTAGGTGAAGTGATGGGCCCCCAGATGACCCAATCTAGTTTAGTTTCTTGAGCAACGGGATCTCCTTGGACTCCCCTTCGTACACCATTCATAATGATTTGAGCATAAGCGTCTGCGCCTAAGAGTATGTCGATTTTAGCAGGTAAATGGTATGATGGGTCAGCTAGTGGGATACTTTCAATATGAGGCCATGGCCGTAGTGAGATGTGGCGCGATGGTAAAACACTGGTTAATTTGGATAAGATCATTGCCTCCACTTCTAATGAGAAATTTGAGTTGGTACGTGATTGAATTGTTAATACGACGCTGTGTCGGGATGTTTCTACAGCGGATGAACCAAGACCGTTAATATGCGCTCTAATTGTTTTTCTGTTTAAACGAAGAACCCTTGCAGCTTGTTCGGTAATAAAAGTGGCCTGCGAACCTGAGTCCAACAATGCACGAAAACTATAAAGGGTACCGTCGATGGCTTTGACGTGAACTATGAGAGTCGCCAATAGGACGTCACAGTTGGTTTCCTGGATTTCTGATGTCCTAGCTGAAGGTGTTATGTGAAGATTTATATTGGTATAGTCGGACTCAGCTGATATGACATCTGATGATGAGTACGATGCATTTCTAGCTGTAGAACTTAAGGCTGGCTGGTGAAATAGGTTATGATGACGGCCGCTACATTCGGTACATGTGCGGGGGCTGTTACACTTATTGATTTGGTGATTATAGGCCAAACAATTAAAACAATAATTGAGTCTATTTACCTTTTCCTGTCGGTGGCAGACATGGATAAGAATTTTACACAATGACGGATGATATGATTCCCATCACAAACCTGGCATTTGATATTGGTAGAGGATTGCTTCTGTTGTGATGGTTTTATGACGTGGAAAGCCTTTGCGTTTTTATTGTTGGCCAAAGGTGATGCGAATGAGGATTTCCCTTTTAATTGAAATTTGTATGAGGAATTGGGGTTGAGCCTCCGAGTTGCTGATAGATCCGGTGTAATTTCTTCTATGGTACGAATACGAAGTTCAATGCATTCAGATATCTCCTTAAAGGTTGGTATGCTCGTTCCCCGTGCTGCAGATTGTATCCAAAACTCACGGGTCACTTGAGGTAACTTTTCGCCGATGTAGAAAACAAGGATAGCTTCAAAATGTTTGAGTTCAAAGCCTAATGACTTAAGAACACAGACACACTCTTTGCACACATTAAGCAGATGAGTTAGGCTTGCGGCATCTTCAGTCATGATTTTAGGAATCGACGAAAAAGACTGCATGTGTTTGTGGAACATGATTCGATTGTTGTCGTATCGTTCGCACAACAACCGAAATGCCTCGCTATAATTATCCGCTAGTAGTGGTACTTCACCGATAACTCTAAGCGCATCGCCGTTCAGCGAACTTCGCAAGTAATGAAATTTCTGGATGTTGTTTAGCGCACTGTCTTCATGTATCATGGATCGATATAGACTGATAAAAGATGACCACATCTTGTATGTACCGTCAAATATTGGGATGTTGATTCGTGGCAAGTTGATATGTACGTTATTTGATGACATGGAAACAGGAGAGCGTTGAGAATGATCAGTGGTATTGTTGGAAGACTCACCGATTTGATTTTCCGATGTGGGCGACAACTGATATATGTCAGCTTCGATCTCGCTACACACATCTAAATAAAGCTCTTCGTACCTGGTCATCTGTTCTTCCTCGATATATATCTTCGATGCTCCATCTTTTATGGTTAGAATTAAACGGTGATTAGATTTGAAATCTTGGTAATGTTTTTCGATAACATTCAATCGCCGTTTGTAGTGCGCTACTGTTCGCCTTTCTTGAGATGATTTTCGGTGATTGATGAGGCACTTCTGCAGTTGATAATGCAGATCTTCTTGTTGGTAGATGAGGTCGATTGATGAAGCCATTTTACTTCCACTCGGAAAGTTCATACAAAGGAGGAAAGAGGACCACGTGTCCCGGGTTTCGGCACCAAAATGTGCGAGTCTTAGTTGACGGATTGCACTGAATTATGATATGATTGAAACACGTGGACTCCAAAAATTTAATTTTCTATTTATTAGTAACTAATTGTTTTATTGATGTGCAAGGTTTGAACGTACGACCAAGAATGAATTGAAAAAACGTTGATAGACGGGAAGTTGCTCCGGACAATATATCCGCATACTTCGATGGGAAATTTCGTTCAAAGTTGTCGAATTCTTCGTCAAACGATGAGGAGTGTTTCATTCGCAACATACCGCCCCCGCTGATGTATCATCTGAAATTGTACTTCGAACGTCATTCTCCATCGCCTAAGTGGTTATTTCTGACCGCCACTGACTCGGTCTGTCCTAGCGAAATGGGTTGTATCTCAATTTGTATGGTCAAATGTTGAATGTTTTTGTACCCTTTTATGCTATTTAAGATATGAAAAGAAAATGGAACAAAGAAAAAAAATTATTTCGACAAGGCATTAGATTTTACTACCCGAATCTTGTTCAGGAAGTAGACATATTTTACTGATAGGTCGCTTTAAAATACCACCCGCAGTACGCACAGAAACCACTCTAACCAAATCGTCTCCCCCTGGATGGACAGAGACAATACGGCCTAATGGCCACTGGGAGGATAGTACTTGCTCATTTTTTAGGAGGACTAAATCGTTAACGACCACATTCCTAGATCGTGTCAGCCATTTCGGTCGGGACTGCAGACGATCCATATATTCTTTCGTCCATCGCTTAGCAAAGCCTTGCTTCATCTGCTGTATCACTGAGAATCGATTTAGTGGACTGATGTTTTCATTTAGTAGGTTCAGTTCTGGTGGAGCGATTAATGGTTCTCCTATTAGGAAGTGTCCAGGCGTTAACGGCTCGAGGTCCTCCGGGTCGTCATTGAACGGGCACAAAGGTCGGGAGTTCAAAACTGCTTCTATCTTGGCCAACAGTGTAGATAACTCCTCAAATGTTAGAGTTGAGTTCCCAATAACTCTTTTGAGATGATATTTAGTTGACTTTATTCCAGCCTCCCACAATCCACCCATGTGTGGAGATGCCGGGGGAATGAAGTGCCATGTCGTGTTGAAGTTTGTCAAGCTGGGTATGACTTCTGATTCCACTGTACATTGAAAATGCCGTTTTGTTCTCTGCATGATTTTATCAGCTCCAATAAAATTAGTACCGTTGTCACTATATATATGACTGCAATGTCCTCGACGGGCGACGAATCGATGAAAAGCTGCGAGAAACGATTGTGTTGTTAAGTCGCTGACCGCTTCCAAATGAGTGGCCTTTGTACAAAGGCAGATGAAAAGACAGATGTAGCCCTTGTTGCCTTTGATTCCTCGTCCCTTGCATGGTCGAATAAAAATGGGACCGGCATAATCCACACCCGAATGAGTGAAGGCCCGTGTGAAATTTACACGAGGAGTAGGCAAATTACCCATTAATTGTTGGCATGGTTTCGGACGTTGACGGAAACAAGTTATGCATTTATGGATTTCTGAACGCACAGCATTACGTCCACTTAGAATCCAATACTTAGTTCGGATTAATGCTAAGGTTATCTGAGTACCGCCATGTAAACTGGTTAAATGAGCCTGACGGATAACTAAGACGGTAAAATGGTTATTGCATGGTAAAATAATAGGGTGCTTACGAGCGATGGATAAGTTTGAGTTTTCTAATCTTCCTCCCACTCGTAATATGCCCTTTGAATCAAACTTTGGGTTCAGGGTTAAGAACTGTTTCCAGTTGCTATATTTTTTTTTTGTATGTAAGTGTTCAAGCGCTTGAGGAAAAGATATCGATTGAATGATTTTAATCCAGTGGCAGGTCCAGTCATGCATTTCTCTCGTAGATATAGGTCCTGTTTTGCGAATCATTCGATTATCCTTACGTGAGTTGAAGGCAAACCGCGAACACAGAGCCGATATCCGTAATAGTTGGCTTAAAGAAGAAAATCGTTCTATAAAGTTGTCTGACATGATTGCTTGATAAACTTGATGAGGTCTTTCTTCTCCTGCAATTTCATCTTGAAGCTCATGATCAAGAATTAAGTCACCCGCAGTTGGAATAAGCTCGGGTTTATATAAGTATGAAGGGCCTTGCCACCATAGCGTATGAGTTAATAGCTGCTTCGGATTCAAGCCTCTGGTGGCACAATCTGCTGGGTTGGACTCCGTCGGAACATGACGCCACTGTTGCACAGTGGTGGTTTCAAGAATTTCGAGAATTCTGTTAGCTACAAATATTTTCCATCTCGTGACATCCCCGGAAAGCCAAGCCAATACGATTTTAGAATCGGTATATGCAAATATGTTTTCGTTGGTAATTTTAAAATGTAGTCCTGATTGTATGTGCTTTAGTAATTTGACTAACAACGTAGCACCACATAATTCGAGACGAGGTATTGATACTGGTTTCATAGGTGCAACTTTCGTTTTCGCTACTAGTAGAGCGACAGAAACCGAGCCGTCGTGGTGCAGTGTTCTTAAATAAACTGCAGCCGCGTAGGCATTCGAAGATGCATCACAGTAGGCATGTAACTGATAGGAAAGACTGGACCTACTGGTATGCAACCACCTGGGAATCTTGATCTCAGGCAAATCTGATAAGCCGTTTAAGAAACTATCCCAGATCCCGATAAGCTCCTTGGGAATTATATTATCCCAATCTAAGTTAAGATGCCACAGTCTTTTGAGAAACATTTTTGCTACTATGGTGATAGGTGCGATCCATCCGTTGGTGTCGTATAATCGGGCGATGACAGACAATACGGTGCGTTTTGTATAGGAGTCCGTGAATGGATTGAACTTCATCTTAAAGCACAAAACGTCCTCCACCGGTTGCCAATAAATACCGAGAGCCTTCACAGTATCGTGGTTATTAAGATTTAAAGGTAAATGGATTTCTCGAGCTTCCACAGGTACATGTTTTAATAACTCGGGAGAATTGCTGACCCACTTCCGCAGTTCAAAACCCCCTGTTTTTAAAAGGTTATATAGTTCAGATTGTAAAACAGAAGCATACCTCACGTCATCACCACCAGAGAACACATCATCGACATAAATATCGCTTTTGATAGCTTTGGCTGCCAGTGGATACGTTTTCTCTTCCTCAGATGCCAGTTGGTGAAGGGTTTTGATTGCTAAATACGGAGAACATGAGTTGCCAAACATGACTGTGTTTATGGCATAGTCCTTTAGTGGTTCACTGGCATCGCTCCGCCAGATAATGCGTTGAAAATCTGCGTCGGTAGCTGGAAGATGGATTTGCCTGTACATCTTGGCGATGTCGGCGCTGAATGCAATACGATGAAGTCGCCAATTGAGAATGACAATGATGCTATCGTTCTGCAGTGGAGGTCCGGTGAACACGATGTCATTGAGTGATTTGCCGTTTGATGTTTTCCTCGCTGCGTCAAAGACCACTCGAAGTTTGGTGGTGGAGCTGTCTTCTTTGAAAACGCTATGGTGAGGAACGTAGTTATATTTATATGCAATTACGTTAGAAATGGAGGTGGGAGTAATATCGTGACCCCTTTCGGTAGTTGTGACCCGATGCATGTGACCTAATTGTAGGTACTCCGACATGACTTCGCTATACTTTTTCCTAAGGCTCGGATTCTTGAGAAATGTTCTCTCCAACTGAAGCTGGCGTTGTATCGCAATGTGTCGTGATTTACCTAACACAGCAGTGGGATCCACATATGTCTTGAATGGTATACGAACAGTAAATCTTCCCTGCGCGTCACGTTTGTAGGTTTCCTTGTAAAAGGATTCGCACCAAAGTTCTTCGGATGTGTACCGGCGTTTAGATGGAATGCTGTCCAGCTCAAAAAATGTTCGAACTAAGGTGTCGAGCTCCGAGCGTACAAAAAAGTTAGAGACTACTACTGTTGAAGACCGTATATTAGGTGAAGTGATGGGCCCCCAGATGACCCAATCTAGTTTAGTTTCTTGAGCAACGGGATCTCCTTGGACTCCCCTTCGTACACCATTCATAATGATTTGAGCATAAGCGTCTGCGCCTAAGAGTATGTCGATTTTAGCAGGTAAATGGTATGATGGGTCAGCTAGTGGGATACTTTCAATATGAGGCCATGGCCGTAGTGAGATGTGGCGCGATGGTAAAACACTGGTTAATTTGGATAAGATCATTGCCTCCACTTCTAATGAGAAATTTGAGTTGGTACGTGATTGAATTGTTAATACGACGCTGTGTCGGGATGTTTCTACAGCGGATGAACCAAGACCGTTAATATGCGCTCTAATTGTTTTTCTGTTTAAACGAAGAACCCTTGCAGCTTGTTCGGTAATAAAAGTGGCCTGCGAACCTGAGTCCAACAATGCACGAAAACTATAAAGGGTACCGTCGATGGCTTTGACGTGAACTATGAGAGTCGCCAATAGGACGTCACAGTTGGTTTCCTGGATTTCTGATGTCCTAGCTGAAGGTGTTATGTGAAGATTTATATTGGTATAGTCGGACTCAGCTGATATGACATCTGATGATGAGTACGATGCATTTCTAGCTGTAGAACTTAAGGCTGGCTGGTGAAATAGGTTATGATGACGGCCGCTACATTCGGTACATGTGCGGGGGCTGTTACACTTATTGATTTGGTGATTATAGGCCAAACAATTAAAACAATAATTGAGTCTATTTACCTTTTCCTGTCGGTGGCAGACATGGATAAGAATTTTACACAATGACGGATGATATGATTCCCATCACAAACCTGGCATTTGATATTGGTAGAGGATTGCTTCTGTTGTGATGGTTTTATGACGTGGAAAGCCTTTGCGTTTTTATTGTTGGCCAAAGGTGATGCGAATGAGGATTTCCCTTTTAATTGAAATTTGTATGAGGAATTGGGGTTGAGCCTCCGAGTTGCTGATAGATCCGGTGTAATTTCTTCTATGGTACGAATACGAAGTTCAATGCATTCAGATATCTCCTTAAAGGTTGGTATGCTCGTTCCCCGTGCTGCAGATTGTATCCAAAACTCACGGGTCACTTGAGGTAACTTTTCGCCGATGTAGAAAACAAGGATAGCTTCAAAATGTTTGAGTTCAAAGCCTAATGACTTAAGAACACAGACACACTCTTTGCACACATTAAGCAGATGAGTTAGGCTTGCGGCATCTTCAGTCATGATTTTAGGAATCGACGAAAAAGACTGCATGTGTTTGTGGAACATGATTCGATTGTTGTCGTATCGTTCGCACAACAACCGAAATGCCTCGCTATAATTATCCGCTAGTAGTGGTACTTCACCGATAACTCTAAGCGCATCGCCGTTCAGCGAACTTCGCAAGTAATGAAATTTCTGGATGTTGTTTAGCGCACTGTCTTCATGTATCATGGATCGATATAGACTGATAAAAGATGACCACATCTTGTATGTACCGTCAAATATTGGGATGTTGATTCGTGGCAAGTTGATATGTACGTTATTTGATGACATGGAAACAGGAGAGCGTTGAGAATGATCAGTGGTATTGTTGGAAGACTCACCGATTTGATTTTCCGATGTGGGCGACAACTGATATATGTCAGCTTCGATCTCGCTACACACATCTAAATAAAGCTCTTCGTACCTGGTCATCTGTTCTTCCTCGATATATATCTTCGATGCTCCATCTTTTATGGTTAGAATTAAACGGTGATTAGATTTGAAATCTTGGTAATGTTTTTCGATAACATTCAATCGCCGTTTGTAGTGCGCTACTGTTCGCCTTTCTTGAGATGATTTTCGGTGATTGATGAGGCACTTCTGCAGTTGATAATGCAGATCTTCTTGTTGGTAGATGAGGTCGATTGATGAAGCCATTTTACTTCCACTCGGAAAGTTCATACAAAGGAGGAAAGAGGACCACGTGTCCCGGGTTTCGGCACCAAAATGTGCGAGTCTTAGTTGACGGATTGCACTGAATTATGATATGATTGAAACACGTGGACTCCAAAAATTTAATTTTCTATTTATTAGTAACTAATTGTTTTATTGATGTGCAAGGTTTGAACGTACGACCAAGAATGAATTGAAAAAACGTTGATAGACGGGAAGTTGCTCCGGACAATATATCCGCATACTTCGATGGGAAATTTCGTTCAAAGTTGTCGAATTCTTCGTCAAACGATGAGGAGTGTTTCATTCGCAACATACCGCCCCCGCTGATGTATCATCTGAAATTGTACTTCGAACGTCATTCTCCATCGCCTAAGTGGTTATTTCTGACCGCCACTGACTCGGTCTGTCCTAGCGAAATGGGTTGTATCTCAATTTGTATGGTCAAATGTTGAATGTTTTTGTACCCTTTTATGCTATTTAAGATATGAAAAGAAAATGGAACAAAGAAAAAAAATTATTTCGACAAGGCATTAGATTTTACTACCCGAATCTTGTTCAGGAAGTAGACATATTTTACTGATAGGTCGCTTTAAAATACCACCCGCAGTACGCACAGAAACCACTCTAACCAAATCGTCTCCCCCTGGATGGACAGAGACAATACGGCCTAATGGCCACTGGGAGGATAGTACTTGCTCATTTTTTAGGAGGACTAAATCGTTAACGACCACATTCCTAGATCGTGTCAGCCATTTCGGTCGGGACTGCAGACGATCCATATATTCTTTCGTCCATCGCTTAGCAAAGCCTTGCTTCATCTGCTGTATCACTGAGAATCGATTTAGTGGACTGATGTTTTCATTTAGTAGGTTCAGTTCTGGTGGAGCGATTAATGGTTCTCCTATTAGGAAGTGTCCAGGCGTTAACGGCTCGAGGTCCTCCGGGTCGTCATTGAACGGGCACAAAGGTCGGGAGTTCAAAACTGCTTCTATCTTGGCCAACAGTGTAGATAACTCCTCAAATGTTAGAGTTGAGTTCCCAATAACTCTTTTGAGATGATATTTAGTTGACTTTATTCCAGCCTCCCACAATCCACCCATGTGTGGAGATGCCGGGGGAATGAAGTGCCATGTCGTGTTGAAGTTTGTCAAGCTGGGTATGACTTCTGATTCCACTGTACATTGAAAATGCCGTTTTGTTCTCTGCATGATTTTATCAGCTCCAATAAAATTAGTACCGTTGTCACTATATATATGACTGCAATGTCCTCGACGGGCGACGAATCGATGAAAAGCTGCGAGAAACGATTGTGTTGTTAAGTCGCTGACCGCTTCCAAATGAGTGGCCTTTGTACAAAGGCAGATGAAAAGACAGATGTAGCCCTTGTTGCCTTTGATTCCTCGTCCCTTGCATGGTCGAATAAAAATGGGACCGGCATAATCCACACCCGAATGAGTGAAGGCCCGTGTGAAATTTACACGAGGAGTAGGCAAATTACCCATTAATTGTTGGCATGGTTTCGGACGTTGACGGAAACAAGTTATGCATTTATGGATTTCTGAACGCACAGCATTACGTCCACTTAGAATCCAATACTTAGTTCGGATTAATGCTAAGGTTATCTGAGTACCGCCATGTAAACTGGTTAAATGAGCCTGACGGATAACTAAGACGGTAAAATGGTTATTGCATGGTAAAATAATAGGGTGCTTACGAGCGATGGATAAGTTTGAGTTTTCTAATCTTCCTCCCACTCGTAATATGCCCTTTGAATCAAACTTTGGGTTCAGGGTTAAGAACTGTTTCCAGTTGCTATATTTTTTTTTTGTATGTAAGTGTTCAAGCGCTTGAGGAAAAGATATCGATTGAATGATTTTAATCCAGTGGCAGGTCCAGTCATGCATTTCTCTCGTAGATATAGGTCCTGTTTTGCGAATCATTCGATTATCCTTACGTGAGTTGAAGGCAAACCGCGAACACAGAGCCGATATCCGTAATAGTTGGCTTAAAGAAGAAAATCGTTCTATAAAGTTGTCTGACATGATTGCTTGATAAACTTGATGAGGTCTTTCTTCTCCTGCAATTTCATCTTGAAGCTCATGATCAAGAATTAAGTCACCCGCAGTTGGAATAAGCTCGGGTTTATATAAGTATGAAGGGCCTTGCCACCATAGCGTATGAGTTAATAGCTGCTTCGGATTCAAGCCTCTGGTGGCACAATCTGCTGGGTTGGACTCCGTCGGAACATGACGCCACTGTTGCACAGTGGTGGTTTCAAGAATTTCGAGAATTCTGTTAGCTACAAATATTTTCCATCTCGTGACATCCCCGGAAAGCCAAGCCAATACGATTTTAGAATCGGTATATGCAAATATGTTTTCGTTGGTAATTTTAAAATGTAGTCCTGATTGTATGTGCTTTAGTAATTTGACTAACAACGTAGCACCACATAATTCGAGACGAGGTATTGATACTGGTTTCATAGGTGCAACTTTCGTTTTCGCTACTAGTAGAGCGACAGAAACCGAGCCGTCGTGGTGCAGTGTTCTTAAATAAACTGCAGCCGCGTAGGCATTCGAAGATGCATCACAGTAGGCATGTAACTGATAGGAAAGACTGGACCTACTGGTATGCAACCACCTGGGAATCTTGATCTCAGGCAAATCTGATAAGCCGTTTAAGAAACTATCCCAGATCCCGATAAGCTCCTTGGGAATTATATTATCCCAATCTAAGTTAAGATGCCACAGTCGTTTGAGAAACATTTTTGCTACTATGGTGATAGGTGCGATCCATCCGTTGGTGTCGTATAATCGGGCGATGACAGACAATACGGTGCGTTTTGTATAGGAGTCCGTGAATGGATTGAACTTCATCTTAAAGCACAAAACGTCCTCCACCGGTTGCCAATAAATACCGAGAGCCTTCACAGTATCGTGGTTATTAAGATTTAAAGGTAAATGGATTTCTCGAGCTTCCACAGGTACATGTTTTAATAACTCGGGAGAATTGCTGACCCACTTCCGCAGTTCAAAACCCCCTGTTTTTAAAAGGTTATATAGTTCAGATTGTAAAACAGAAGCATACCTCACGTCATCACCACCAGAGAACACATCATCGACATAAATATCGCTTTTGATAGCTTTGGCTGCCAGTGGATACGTTTTCTCTTCCTCAGATGCCAGTTGGTGAAGGGTTTTGATTGCTAAATACGGAGAACATGAGTTGCCAAACATGACTGTGTTTATGGCATAGTCCTTTAGTGGTTCACTGGCATCGCTCCGCCAGATAATGCGTTGAAAATCTGCGTCGGTAGCTGGAAGATGGATTTGCCTGTACATCTTGGCGATGTCGGCGCTGAATGCAATACGATGAAGTCGCCAATTGAGAATGACAATGATGCTATCGTTCTGCAGTGGAGGTCCGGTGAACACGATGTCATTGAGTGATTTGCCGTTTGATGTTTTCCTCGCTGCGTCAAAGACCACTCGAAGTTTGGTGGTGGAGCTGTCTTCTTTGAAAACGCTATGGTGAGGAACGTAGTTATATTTATATGCAATTACGTTAGAAATGGAGGTGGGAGTAATATCGTGACCCCTTTCGGTAGTTGTGACCCGATGCATGTGACCTAATTGTAGGTACTCCGACATGACTTCGCTATACTTTTTCCTAAGGCTCGGATTCTTGAGAAATGTTCTCTCCAACTGAAGCTGGCGTTGTATCGCAATGTGTCGTGATTTACCTAACACAGCAGTGGGATCCACATATGTCTTGAATGGTATACGAACAGTAAATCTTCCCTGCGCGTCACGTTTGTAGGTTTCCTTGTAAAAGGATTCGCACCAAAGTTCTTCGGATGTGTACCGGCGTTTAGATGGAATGCTGTCCAGCTCAAAAAATGTTCGAACTAAGGTGTCGAGCTCCGAGCGTACAAAAAAGTTAGAGACTACTACTGTTGAAGACCGTATATTAGGTGAAGTGATGGGCCCCCAGATGACCCAATCTAGTTTAGTTTCTTGAGCAACGGGATCTCCTTGGACTCCCCTTCGTACACCATTCATAATGATTTGAGCATAAGCGTCTGCGCCTAAGAGTATGTCGATTTTAGCAGGTAAATGGTATGATGGGTCAGCTAGTGGGATACTTTCAATATGAGGCCATGGCCGTAGTGAGATGTGGCGCGATGGTAAAACACTGGTTAATTTGGATAAGATCATTGCCTCCACTTCTAATGAGAAATTTGAGTTGGTACGTGATTGAATTGTTAATACGACGCTGTGTCGGGATGTTTCTACAGCGGATGAACCAAGACCGTTAATATGCGCTCTAATTGTTTTTCTGTTTAAACGAAGAACCCTTGCAGCTTGTTCGGTAATAAAAGTGGCCTGCGAACCTGAGTCCAACAATGCACGAAAACTATAAAGGGTACCGTCGATGGCTTTGACGTGAACTATGAGAGTCGCCAATAGGACGTCACAGTTGGTTTCCTGGATTTCTGATGTCCTAGCTGAAGGTGTTATGTGAAGATTTATATTGGTATAGTCGGACTCAGCTGATATGACATCTGATGATGAGTACGATGCATTTCTAGCTGTAGAACTTAAGGCTGGCTGGTGAAATAGGTTATGATGACGGCCGCTACATTCGGTACATGTGCGGGGGCTGTTACACTTATTGATTTGGTGATTATAGGCCAAACAATTAAAACAATAATTGAGTCTATTTACCTTTTCCTGTCGGTGGCAGACATGGATAAGAATTTTACACAATGACGGATGATATGATTCCCATCACAAACCTGGCATTTGATATTGGTAGAGGATTGCTTCTGTTGTGATGGTTTTATGACGTGGAAAGCCTTTGCGTTTTTATTGTTGGCCAAAGGTGATGCGAATGAGGATTTCCCTTTTAATTGAAATTTGTATGAGGAATTGGGGTTGAGCCTCCGAGTTGCTGATAGATCCGGTGTAATTTCTTCTATGGTACGAATACGAAGTTCAATGCATTCAGATATCTCCTTAAAGGTTGGTATGCTCGTTCCCCGTGCTGCAGATTGTATCCAAAACTCACGGGTCACTTGAGGTAACTTTTCGCCGATGTAGAAAACAAGGATAGCTTCAAAATGTTTGAGTTCAAAGCCTAATGACTTAAGAACACAGACACACTCTTTGCACACATTAAGCAGATGAGTTAGGCTTGCGGCATCTTCAGTCATGATTTTAGGAATCGACGAAAAAGACTGCATGTGTTTGTGGAACATGATTCGATTGTTGTCGTATCGTTCGCACAACAACCGAAATGCCTCGCTATAATTATCCGCTAGTAGTGGTACTTCACCGATAACTCTAAGCGCATCGCCGTTCAGCGAACTTCGCAAGTAATGAAATTTCTGGATGTTGTTTAGCGCACTGTCTTCATGTATCATGGATCGATATAGACTGATAAAAGATGACCACATCTTGTATGTACCGTCAAATATTGGGATGTTGATTCGTGGCAAGTTGATATGTACGTTATTTGATGACATGGAAACAGGAGAGCGTTGAGAATGATCAGTGGTATTGTTGGAAGACTCACCGATTTGATTTTCCGATGTGGGCGACAACTGATATATGTCAGCTTCGATCTCGCTACACACATCTAAATAAAGCTCTTCGTACCTGGTCATCTGTTCTTCCTCGATATATATCTTCGATGCTCCATCTTTTATGGTTAGAATTAAACGGTGATTAGATTTGAAATCTTGGTAATGTTTTTCGATAACATTCAATCGCCGTTTGTAGTGCGCTACTGTTCGCCTTTCTTGAGATGATTTTCGGTGATTGATGAGGCACTTCTGCAGTTGATAATGCAGATCTTCTTGTTGGTAGATGAGGTCGATTGATGAAGCCATTTTACTTCCACTCGGAAAGTTCATACAAAGGAGGAAAGAGGACCACGTGTCCCGGGTTTCGGCACCAAAATGTGCGAGTCTTAGTTGACGGATTGCACTGAATTATGATATGATTGAAACACGTGGACTCCAAAAATTTAATTTTCTATTTATTAGTAACTAATTGTTTTATTGATGTGCAAGGTTTGAACGTACGACCAAGAATGAATTGAAAAAACGTTGATAGACGGGAAGTTGCTCCGGACAATATATCCGCATACTTCGATGGGAAATTTCGTTCAAAGTTGTCGAATTCTTCGTCAAACGATGAGGAGTGTTTCATTCGCAACACCCTCTGATATATATATATGTATATATCAAATGGCGGAAGATTCATCATTGCATCTAGAGCAGTGCCCGGTGTACTGGAAAAAGCCTCGTACAGTTGAGACAAGCCATTTTTTTGAGTTTGGTGAAAGGGGCCACGATGTGTTTGCGTGTTAGCCTGTTCCACCAGACAACCGATGCGTATGAGATTATCATTACCGTGTAGATTTAGAAGACCTTTTTCGGCGATAAGGCCCATGTTTTGCCAAAAGCACCTTTGCTTAGCTGACATCACTTTGGTGGTTTTTGACTGAACATGATTTGGCCAAAGAAGCTTGCTATATATGATGATTCCTAGGTACTTAGATTCTTGGATATTAGCACCAGCTAAGGATGCCAATATTTTTCCCCCTTCTGAAGACGAGGACGACATCAGTCTTAAGAGGATTAACCGACAGCCTATTATTCGTGAACCAATCATCGATCACGTTTAGCGCCGCTTGTGCTTTGAGACAGACAGTCACTAAACATGGGCCGACAGAGAGAACAACAACATTATCTGCATAGGCCTGGGCATAAATTCCAGAGGCATTGACAGCATCGAGCAGAGAGTCGGCCACCATGCACTATAACAGCGGAGACAGAACGTAACTTTTCTAGCAGCCCCTGTTTACGCCAGATTCGTATTTTATGGGTGAAATGCTTAATACATGCATACATATCTGATTTTAAAGAAAATAATTTAAATTAAGCTAGATAGTTACAAAAAAACATAGTTTCATTAAATATTTGAGTGAGTTTATAGCTTTAGTTATCAATGGCCAGGTGTTGGAAGAGTAAAGTTTTAAATTTGTTGGTGTTTGTGATTCGTCTAAACGCGATTGGCAACGTGTTCAATTAATAAAAAAACGAACGTTTTGATTGAAGGCAGTTGAATCATGGTCGAATAAGTATGTAAGTGCGATTTGAACTGGGGAGAATGAATCTGTTGTACAAGTAATTCGGTTAACGAGTTTGCATTATGTTGTGCAGAAGAACAGTGGATTTGAATTTCACGAAATTGTTAAAATTCATTCCAAGTATTTGTAGTGCATAAGAAGAGATGTGATCGGAATGTCTTTTGTTAAAAACATATCTAGCTAAATTTTTAAATATAACGTTTAGCTTTCGTCTGGTACTGAAATCAAACTCACCGAGCACCTCGCAACAATAAAATAGTAAGGGTAGAAGTAGAGCCTTTACTATGAGCATTTTTGTGCTGATTGGTATACAATTTTGTAGGGGTAGTATGGATATAAACTTAAAGTCAGTGCAAGTGCGATGTGATGTTTTCGATATAGGAAGAATTTTGGCAATTTTCCAGACTTGTGGGTAATCAGAAGTTGTAAGAATTGTATTAAATGTATGTGTTATATACTTAAGTATGTAAGCAAGGATGACTTTGGTAAACTGAGGAATAATTTCCTCAATGCCTACCGCGTTTGACTTTATTGTCAAAATGGCATCGACTATGTCCTCTTCTATGAGGTGAATGAATCTAAAATATATCTCACGTTCAAATTCGTGCCTGTTTTGCCATGCGAGGGATTCAAGCTGAGAGCTAGCACTTTGGGTTTGTATGTTGGAGACTGCCGCGAACTATTAGTTCTTCAACTTTGTAGAGAGTTTGATTTTCTAAATAAATGTTTGTATCACCAGCATATTAGTGCTGCCGAACGAAATATTAAAAAGAATAGTAAATCTTTTTGTGTGTTCTTAAATTCCAAACGACAAAGCTCTTTTCTCCCATTAGCAATGAAACTTGACGAAGAAAAGTCTAGCGATATACAATCGTCCCGCAATCTATTTGCAAAATACTTTCAATCCGATTATAATACCGATGTGATTCCTAATGTGAATGTTTTGTAGTCCTATTACCGATTTTGATTCGAATTGTTTTTCATACGAATATGTTCTTAGTGGTCAAAGTGGTCAAAAAACCAAAGCTGTTTGAAAAGTTAGTTACTCAGAGACTTTACTTTTCAGTTAAAGAATCGATTACGTCGAAACAACATGGGTTTGTTAGCGGCCGCTCCACTACGACAAATTGATGCCTTTTTTTCTCATTTTTTTTCAAAATCTATGGAAAACAGAAAGCACGTCGATGTCTTATCACAGATTTTGTTAAGGCCTTTGACATGTGTAGTTCACCACTGACTATTGTTACAAAAACGTAAAAAGTTCGGAATAAATGGAACTTTTCTGAAATGGTTAAGTGCGTACTTGTCTAACCAAAAACAAGTTGTTAAGATCGATGGTTTTCAATCATTTTTCATTGAGGTGGAGTCTGGTCTTCCTCAAGGTAGCCATTTAGTACCGCTTTGTTCGTGAATGATATTCCTGACATTTTAAAATTCTCGAACTGTCTAATGTTCGCGGATGATGTTAAACTATTTAGCCAGATATCTTCCTACCAGGACTGCCTGAATTTTAAATTGGTGCAAATACAACCATCTTAAATTTAATTTGAATTTGCAATTGGAATTATGCAAAAAAATCGAAAGATTTAAAGTCTACTGGTGGCGTCTTAGCAGAAACAACTGCTAAAGACGGTAAAAAATTGACCAATAACGAGAAGCAAAAAGTTCATGATATCTATGAAGAAAATAGCAGAATTATGGCTGGAATAAACGACGTCAAATCTGTTAAAACTGATGGTGGTCGAGTTTTAATGCAAAGGCGCCTCCTTTTATTAGATTTAAGAGGTCAACAACAAGCAGTAAGTTTTAGTACATTTGCTCAGCTAAGACCTCAAAATTGTATTCTTGCTGGAAGTAGTGGTACACACAGTGTCTGTGTTTGTACCATACACGAGAATGTCAGGCTTATGTTAGAAGCTGTTAATTTACCTAAAATAACTGCGAATTCCAAACATCCCATGAATACGTATAAAGATTGTTTGCAAAGAATAACTTGTTCAAACGCCACCGATAAATGCTTTCTAGGCAACTGCAATAAATGCCCTACTTTGGATAACTTTAAGAACAATTTACATGCATTATTAAATGATAGTAATATTTCTGAAATTCAATTTTCGACATGGACTGGAACTGACAGATCAACGTTAATGAAGCAAGTCTTAAATTCGGATGAATTTTTAGAGGATCTATGTGTAAGGTGAAACTTGTAAACTTCACTCATTTATTGCAAAAAAGCAGACCTCTTTTTATGAGGAAAAGAAAAAAAATCTGAAGAATGGTGAAATATTAGTTGTTATGGATTTTTCTGAAAATTAAAAGTTTGTAGTTCAAAATGCGTCACAAGCATTTCACTTCAACAACGACCAATGCACAATATTTCCAATTGTTTGTTATTACAAGGAAAAGTCAGAGATAAAACACGAAAGTTTAATATTCCTGTCTGATTGTACAAAACACGATGCTGTCTTTACAATCCAAAAGCAACTGGTTCCTTATCTCGTGAAAAAGCATCGAGCAAAGCATTTAATTTATTTTACTGACGGTGCAAAACAGCACTTCAAAAATAGGTTCTAGATGGCAAACCTGGTGCAACACAAAACCGAATTTGATATTACTGCAGAATGGCATCATCATGCAACAGCACATGGCAAAGGTCCATCGGATGGTCTCGGCGCTGTGTTCAAGAGAGAAGCGGCAAGATACTGCCTCACGTGTAAACCGAATGATGCCATTTTAACTTGTAAAAGGCTCTTTGACTGGTCGAAAACAAAGTTTTCTGATAAAATAATAACATTTTATTATACCAAACAAGATCATCAGAAAGTAGTTAGGCATTTGAACAGAAGATTTGAAAATGCTCCAGCTTTACCCCAAATTTCAAAAAATCATGCGTTTTTGGTTAAAGAAAAACTATTGATAATTAAAAAATATTCTGATGCAAATGAAAACACTGAACTATTTTATCAATAAAATAATATTCTTTCTCTATATACATTCTATTTTTATTTCTTCTGGGACCGTTTAAGCTGTATGTTGTAACCGGAAGTTGTAAAAATGCTCATCGGAAAAAGCAAGTGGCCTTAACCCTTAGAGTAAACTTGATTTTCATTAAATTTTCTTTGGTGATCTTTTGAAAGAGCATTTTGCCATATGCGGTCATATGATGTTTTAATTGTCCTATAGAGGGCGAAAATAGCATTTCCACAAAAAAACTTTTCATACGATTGATGTTTATTTGTTGAAAAACAATAGTTCAAGCGAGTTTGAGACAAAATTAGGACCAACAAAGTTTTTTTCTTTTGATTTTACTGAAAAAACGCATATGTCACGTGATTAAGGCCGCCATTTTGAATTTAAGGGTCGCAAAAAAACTGACACCTCACGGCTTTTGAAAGTGGGAGTCAAGACCTTTCATTTAAGCCGTTGTAAACCCCTATTGGTATTGTGCAGCTACTTTTATATATGATTTAGTGTAAAACAACAGGTCAGTCACGTGGCTTAGGCGGCCATATTGGATCTAGAGTATATATTCACAACAAATGCCCATCGGCATTAAAAACTAGAGATTAATACCTTTCATTTAATCCCTGGTAGACCTCTTAAAGATCAAACCAATTTTGGGCAAGGGGGGGTCACTAGTTGACAAAGAATACCTCCCATATAAATGTAAAATCTTTAATGCCTCCAGGACGTTGCCGCCCATGGATTTTACTTATACTTTTGATGATAAACCACTTTCAAAAAGTCGATGAAGTGAAAGATTTTGGTGTTATTTTTGATTCCAAATCCGCGCTTTCCTTAAACGAACTTCTGTGGTTTTTAAAGATGTGTATACATTAAAGGCAATTTTTCTATCATTGGTACTGCCGATCCTTCCGTGTCGTTTGGTCAAAAATTTTATAAAAACGCTATTATAAGAATTAAAAGAATTCAAAGAAGGTTTACGCGTTTTGCATTAAGAAAAATGATATGGTCCGATGAAATGCCTGTTTATTTTTCAAGAAGTGCGCTGATATATCTGAATACTTCTGAAAAGCCGTAGAAAAGCTCAGTGCGTTCATTCTATAAAAAATATTTTAAATAATAATGTTAAATCTGAAGAGCTACTTGCTCTGGTTTGTTGGTATGTTCCCGAAAGACATGTTCGAAATATAGGGTCCGCCAAATAACTTTTTTTTTTTGAAAATGCTATAAAAAAAACTACTGAATATGTTCTCAAATTTCTTTTTTTATTTGAAAGTACAATCCTTCCGGTTAATAATGGAAAATAATTTCATTCAAATGGCTGCCTCGGCTGGCCATGCAGTAGCCTACACGATCGGTCCAATTTTTAAGCACATTATCGATTGTGTGCAGCTGTATTTCACCAATGGCTTCACGAATATTGTCCTTTAAAGCGTCAATTGTCTCTGGCTTGTCGGCGTAACACTTATCTTTGACGGCACCCCACAAATAATAGTCCAACGGTGTCAAATCGCAGCTCCGAGGTGGCCAAACGACATCAGTTCTGCGGCTGATAATGCGATCTTCAAAAACAGGGCGCAAAACATCGAGTGTAGCTTCGGCTGTGTGGCACGTAGCGCTGGCCTGTTGAAACCAAATGTTGCCAATATCCTCCTCTTCAATTTTTGTGAACAAAAATTCGTTCAACATGGCCCGATAACGATCGCCATTGACTGTAACGGCCACTCCTTGCTCATTTTCGAAGAAAAATGGCCCAATTATGCCTCTGGACCAAAATCCGCACCAAACAGTGGCTCGTTTTGAGTACACCGGCTTTTCAATGTATGCGTGCGGGTTTTCTGTGCCCCAAATGCGACAATTTTGCTTGTTTACATACCCGTCAAGATCAAAATGAGCTTCATCTGAAAAGATGATTTTTTTGGCAAATCGGCATCTTCTGTAAGTCGATCGCAGGCCCACTTAGCGAAGCGAAAACGCATTGGATGGTCAGTTGGCTTCAACTCCTGAACCAATTGGACTTTGTATGGCGTCATACCAAGGTCTTTATGTAAAATTCGTCTCAATGATGTCTCCGAAATGTTCAATTGTTGAGAACAACAGAGAATTGATGTTGATGGCGCTTCACGCACACTTTCTGCCGCAGCAGCAATATTCTCGGGTGTACGCACTGTTTTTGGCTTTTCACGCTTTGGTTTATCGATGAGGATGCCAGTTTCTTTCACTTTTTTCACAAGATAACGAACATACGGAGCTGATGGTGCTTCTCTTCTTCCAAAATCCGTACGCAATTTTCGAACACATTCTGCAACATTACCATGATTTTCAAAGTAATGTCGCAATATTTCCCAGCGTTGTTCAAGCGTATACACAAATATATTCGTTCAGCGGAAGGATAAAACTAATTATCTGTCAAATCAGACATGAGCTAAGTGTTACCATTCACGAAATAAGCACTACTTGAAAAAAAAAAACGTTAGATGGCGGACCCTGTTGAAACGATATCTTTTTTATTCCTACTAATAGAACAATTTATAATGGAAATAAAACAATAACTCGTTGTCTACTGTACAATTCTATTTGCAATGAAATCGATCTATCAATGAGAAGGGATACTTTTAAAAATATTGTTCTAAATCTATTTAACTCCTAAGTTAAGCAAGCATAAAAAAAAAGTTAGTAGTTTTTCGTTGTTATTTTCTTTAGCAAATTAGTAAATCCATTGATGAATAAATAAATAAATAAATAGGAAATTAT
Source organism: Merodon equestris (assembly GCA_958301585.1). Lineage (NCBI taxonomy): Eukaryota > Metazoa > Arthropoda > Insecta > Diptera > Syrphidae > Merodon > Merodon equestris. The sequence continues at coordinate 108,775,807 of OY284413.1, forward strand.
AATCTATATCGTATGGTGACGATAGATATTGTTTGCCAAATTTCATTTTCCGAAGCTTGCGTCATAAAACGATAGGTGTTATAATGCTCTTGCAGTTTGCTTCCATCGAGAATAAGCAATGTCACGTTTTTTAATAAGTTCTAATATTTGTTCCTCATTACTTTAGAAATTAAAGGCACATGCTGGTTAAAAAGTCTTTGTATATTATTTGTATAAACAAAAGTTGGTCATTGGCCGGGCATGTGAAAATCTTCTTCCCATGAAATTACATTTTCATATGAATACAGATCACTGTAATTAATGTTCTTGAAATATCTATACCTAAAATTATTTTGATCTGTTTTCAAGTGCACCTCGTATGATAAGTAGCGCATATCGTCCTTGAAGAGCCCTGGGGCAGCTAGTTGAGTATAGTTGCTTAGAGGAAGGTAGAGGAATGAGTTGTAAAGTGTGTTGGTGTTGTCATGTTTACTGGTGTAAGATCCAAAGTTTTAAAATTGTTAATCAAATTAGACGAGATCGTTAGAAGATCGTTATTTAAGTCAGCACAGCCTTCGCGTGGCTGCACACCTTGTCGCGGTGCGAAGGCTCAGTAATAATTGTCAATGACTCTTGAGAATTCACTCTCCATGATGGGACATGAATTCTCTATGACGAGACATGAAGCTAAGCTGCAGCCATCACCACCTCCACCCTTCCCCGGGTATCCCCACCATTCCCCGGGTATCCCTTCCATTCCCCGGGTATCCCCTCCATTCCCCTCCCTTCCCCTGGGCTGGACTAAGGTGTAAACCGTACCGTGCCGAGAGTCAGCCAGACTGGGGGCCCAGTTTAAATAATAGCCCAGTCGCTAACGGTGTATTCAGGATACCAGGCACCCTCCTGGATCAAATAGCCTTCCCTGTATACTGCGGGGCTCTGTACAGGTCGACCACCCATTCCTGCGCGACTCGTGGGATCACACATGGAAAAAGAAAACTCGGACAAAAATAAAAAAATGCATCCTCTGAAGAGGCAAACAGCGCAGGTTGCCACCGCCGAAGGCGCTTTCGATACAGACAGCGTAACCGGGACTCTCCTTCAGGGACTACAAATTGGTACCGCTACCGACGATGAATCCTTGGCTTCATCACAGGTAAGTAACACCATGCATGTGGACTCTGAAACTGAAGCTCAGCTGCTGGAACAAAAGGTCGACCCTAAGGTCACAGGCAAACCTGAAGGAACGATCAAGGCAAAAACACCGGCCCAAAAAGCAAAGAACAGCTATAAGAGGTCGGTGCAGTATATCAGGAAGATGAGCGCGATAGACCCCTCAACGCTCTCCGAGCGCGAAAAATTCCTGATTAAGAAACACAAGAAAGAGGTAGGAAAATTCGAGAAGAAATCGGCTCCCACCTCCACTCACACTTCTGAAAAGGACACAGGGCGAGAGAAAAAGCCATCGGACACGGCACTTATCAAACCCAACGTCCCAAAATTGACTCGACAACAGCCAACACAACCGACCACTGTCGAAAAGAGCGCACAGCAACCGCCCAGGAGGGCGCTCCGGGGAAGAAACTCTAAGGGAAGCGAAAAAGGCGAAAACATCAGCCAGCTTCAACCTTCCCATAAGTCTACAAGTGGCTATTGTCGACCGTTTCAACCCGGATGGGAAGATTACATCCGACAATTGGCTCAAGGTTGAAGCCAAAATACTATAAGCGATGCTTATCGCAGATAGCAGCGATGAGATCAACTTCGACGGAGCAGGCTGGCAGAAAGTAGTCAAAGTCGTCGGTTGTGACAATCAGAGGTCCCTAGACTTCTTATAGCGCACAATCGACAATTGCGCCGAAATCTGGCAGAACGCTAAACTCGAGGTTATCCCTCGCTTGATGCTTCCGCTTCGCACGTTGACTTCAATATAGATCCCTCCACCGGTTCCCGAAAAGGACGAATACATATTGAAGCTAATTGACAAGCAGAATAAAGAGCTTGACACTCACAGCTGAAGAATAATTTCTTCAGCCAAGAGAAAGAACGGAGTGGGAAAGGACCTCATGGTTACCATTGACCAAAAGCACTCGACCACATCCGCAGCAGATCTGGCAGCATCAAGTTCGGGCTGGGAACCCTGAAGGTAAGGCTCCCCAATGAACGCGACAAGTCAAAGGAGGCTGCTAGTGGTGCAAATTAACTTACACCACTGCAAAGCAGCCACCGACGACTTGATGATGTACATGCTGCAGGAAGATGTGGATATAGACTTAATCCAAGAACCTTGGCTCCTTAGGAACAAAATTCAGGGATTAAGGTCTAAGGTATATAATTTATACTATCCACATACTGAAGGTAAGATACGAACCTGTATAGTCGCCAGGAAATATTTAATCATTTTTCTCGTAGGTACATACAGCAATGGAGAACTCTCGGTGGTAACGTACGAACAACAGAACAAATCAATTTTGCTCCTATCGTCCGCATACTTGCCATACGATGAGGAGGACCCACCTCCAGACGCAGTCCGAGCACTTGCGCGGACTGTGTCTATTGATAGGCTGCGACGCCAATGGACACCACACTCAATGGGAAAGCAGCGACCTTAATAAAAGGGGTGAGTTCATTTTCGATTACATTATCTCCACCAACTTCAACATATGCAACAAAGGTAATACACCAACGCTTCGCAACCGGGTAAGGGAAGAGGTAATTGACCTTACTAAGTGAGTCTGACTCCATCCGAGTAGAGAATTGGAAAGTGTCCACTAACTGTTCCTTTTCGGACCACAGCCGAATACTCTTCAACCTTAACGTTAATAAAGAAAAACCGAAACCTTTCAGAAACCCTCAGAAGACAGACCGGAATCTTTTCTTAAACCTTGTTGCCAACAGGTTAGTACCGCTACAAGCCATCACTAATCCTGATCCAACTTACATTGAGAATTTAGTCGAAAATCTTGTGAGAATTTTGAAAGCGGTTTTCAACAAATCCTGTCCTTTGCAACGTGCTCGTAAGAAGACCAGCGCAGTCTGGTGGACCACAGAGCTAAAGCAACTCAGGACCAGGACCCGAACTCTATTCAATAGAGCCAAGATCTCAAAAAGAACCGAAGACTGGAATAATTACAAATCCAGCTTCAACAAATACAAGAGCAAAACAAGAGCAGCGAAGTCTAAATCCTGGCGGGAGTTCTGCGAATCAATAGAGGATCTCAACGAAGCCGCAAGGCTCAGAAAGATCCTATCAAAGGACCCCTGCGTCCCGGGATTTATCCTTAAATCAGATGGTTCTTGGACAGAATCCAGCCAGGAATCCCTAGAACTTCTGACTGAAACCCACTTTCCAGGCTGTAAAACCCCCGAAACCACAGTCTCCTTCGAGACGACGGTTCCTACGGTTCACACAACCGAAGAAGTAATAAACAAGATTATCACAACGGATAAAGTATCATGGGCAAGAAATTCGTTCAAACCCTTTAAATCTCCGGGGCCAGACGATATCTTGCCAGCGATGCTTAAAAAAACACAGACCCACACTGTACCCCACCTCGTAAGCATTTTTTCCAATTACCTGCGCGTGGGGTACATCCCAACACAGTGGAAAGAAATAAAGATAATTTTTATACCTAAGGCAGGTAAACCAACCCATTCTGCCGCAAAGGACTATAGGCAAATTAGTCTCTCGTCGTTTCTATTAAAAACCTTTCTAAAGACTCCTTGACCTATACATCAGAGGACTCATCCGCAACTTAGGCAACACTCAACACGCCTACCTTAAAGGCAGATCAGTGGAAAGTGCTCTGCATAGTGTTGTCCGTGAAATTGAGAGCTCGCTGAACCTAAAAGAGTTTACAATGGCAGCCTTCCTCGATATAGAGGGGGCCTTCAACAATGTAAACACAGAGGCCATAATAACAGCTCTAGAGGACATAAAAGTAGACAAATCTATTGTAATCGGGATTGAAAATATGTTGAAGAACAGAATTATCAATGCAAATATTGGACACAGCTCTATAAGGAAAGTGACAACTAGAGGCACACCGTTGGGGGGGGGGGGGAGTTCTCTCCCACCTACTGTGGCTTCTTACAGTTAACAAAATCCTCAAATTCTTTATGGAGCAAGACACAAAGACAATAGCGTACGTGGATGACCTGGTTATCTTGATAAAAGATAAATTTCTACCAACTATCAGTGAACTAATGGAATCTGCATTGAGAGAACTCTCCTCGTGGGCAAGACAGAACGGTCTGAGAATAAACCCCCAGAAAACCGAGCTGGTCTTGTTCAGGAAAAGGAAAATTTCGATATTTGCTCCCCCAAAGTTAGAGGGCACTCCACTCAAACTCAAAGCGGAAGCTAAATATCTAGGCATCATTCTTGACTCCAAACTCTCCTGGAAAAGGAACCTGGAGGAAAGGATGAAAAAAGGATTGTATGCTTTTTATGCATGCAAAAGGGCCTTCGGAAAAGATGGGGCTTGCAACCGTACATCATTCATTGGATGTACACAGCAATTATCAGACCCATTTTAACTTATGGTGCCCTAGTCTAGTGGACTGCTAGCAGCACGAAAAGCTATATGAACATGCTCAACAAAGTACAAAGATCAGCCGCTGTTTGTACAACGGGAGCCATGAGAAGCACGCCGCAAGCAAGGTTGATACTTCATCTCCTCCCCCTGGATCTATTCATAAAAGGCTGCGCTGCAAAGAGCGCTCTCAGACTAAAGGAGTCCTCTCTGTGGAAGTAAGAAAACTATGGACATGCGGCCATACTTAGAACAATAGACGACCTGGGAAAGAAACGTGGTTTTAGTAGCCTCGCGGCTACGACCGACTATATTCCCCCCCAAAATGACTTCTCTCTCAGAATACCAATCCTTTCCCCGACAGAGAAGATTGGCCATCAAACGCTGTAATCAACGACCACGAGATCACTCTCTTCACCGACGGATCGAAAATGGACACAGGCACTGGGGTCGGGTTCAGCAGCCAAACAGCTACAGGTAACCGATATCCCACCATCGGATATCACTATCTTCGTAGACAGCCAGGCTACACTGAAGTCAATAGAATCCTGTATAACGAGATCAAAGGCTGTCATGAAATATCGCGACTCACTGAAGTCCGTCAGACACCACAAATTCAAACTCTGCTGGGTCCTGGGCCACAGCTCAATCGCAGGGAACGAAAGAGCAGACGAATAGGCCAGGCAAGGGTCTGAACCGGATATCAGCGAGGCGGACACGTCAATGCAACCACCGATCAACGCATTATACCGGATCATAAACGACACAATCATCAAAGAAGCCAACTCGTCTTGGCTTACAAGAAACGACAGCTACACGACAAGATCATCGTGGTCAGAGCTCAATGTCGGAAAAACAAAGAAGCTCTTGGTGCTGGACCGAAACTCGATCCGTATGCTCGTCGGAGTGATCACAGGACACTGTCCCATTGGAGCAATACTCCGGAAATGGGACTCGGGATCCAGCGATCTCTGCCGGCGATGGGGAAGAAATTGAGACGATCCAACATCTGCTTTGCCACTGCCCAGCTCTCCAGAATCGACGCATAGCGTCGCTAGGCCAAAGATTCTTTACAGAGATTGCGGATGTGGCTAATGCAGATATATCGGATCTTCTAAAATTCATAAAAAGCACGGGGTGGTTTCAGCCACCACGTGATAGGGCAGGTTAATTATATGTGTACCCCCACAAATGAAGGGAATCACAATGGGCCTTTTGGCCTCCGAGGGGAAGTGATGCATAACCATCGCACTCCCCTTCTTTAACCTAACCTAGGTCAGACAATTATAGTCGGCGCAATGCAAGACATTTCCTCGAAAACACCTAAGATATGAGAAATGTTCATTTGCTTGTTTGGTCTGTACAGCATTCCTAGAAGAACACGGCCTGAACTGCAAGTTATATTGATGAAATGATGTTCGCAAGGTTCGGCGTTTGATTTGCATACAAGTTTGCAGTTTATTTCATTTCGTGTGTATATTGCTACACCTCCCCCTACTCGATCTGCTCTTTTCGCTCGAAATACCTTATAACCTTAAACAGAATACGCACTGTCAGGAAACTTATTGGAAACCATGTTGCAGTCACAGATATGAAATCGACACCAGAATCCGAGAACAACAGACGAAATTCGTCCAGCTTTGGCTTCAGGCTTTGTGCATTTATTAATGCGACATACAATCCCGATTTCTGCTTTCTTAAAACACGAATCGTACATTTTGAATTTTTATCACCTCTACTTTTCAGAAACACGTCGTTGATGCCAATGTTACAATTTGCCATCAAATACTACAAGTGAGTATTTACCTGAATTATTTAGGTCAATCAAAAACACAAACAAATATGTACGAGTTTATGTAGAGAGAAAGTAAATAACTACCTTGCCAATGAGAACTAAAAAGAAGAGTACTACGATAGGTTGATGAAGTAAAGAGGGAATACAGCGAATTAGTGAGAAGTCTTCTTCGCATCTCTGAGCGTGCGCATTAAACGATCAACATCGTCTACAATAACTCTTTCTCCTTTTTCGGAGTACTGGACAAACACGCACTCAAGATGCGTGTGCACAGAGAACAGCTAGTTATTTTTCTTCATACGTGATACATGACGAACGAGCAGACAATTCCGTGGTGTCAAACTTTTATTGATGAATACGTTCGCTATTGAATCGAACCCCAGATTGGTAAGAGTGATAGGTCTCCTTGATGATCTTCGGTAATTTCCCAGTGCTTTAAGCAACGGGGCTATATACCATTATCCTGGAGGGAAGCTAATGTTGCATTTATACTAGAGATCTGCATGAATACATTCATTTGTTCCACTACAATACTATGCTGTACTTAAATTTACTGAACCCAAATCGCGTTGTACTCTGTACACATGCATGCTTTGCTATACTCACGCTAAATGAATACTATATATGCTCTTTGTATACAATCGTGCACACAAGATAAAACGATGTGTATATTGATAATGGAACCCATGCAACAAGATGAGTAGTGTGCAAAAGTGACGAGATCGGACAAAACAAAAATAAGTACATATATGTATGTATGTATAATATGTTGCAGAAATAAACCAAATTAAGGCCTTAAAATAAGTTTTTTGGAAAGTATTATTGTTGAAAAAATTGATTGTTCTGCCTGTTTATGAGTGAATCATTTTGCATGAGTTAATCCAGATGTACCTGACGTCTTACATGTAAGCCGGTCAGAACTTGCACAAGCTTGAATAAACCGGGCGGCACGTGCTGTGCAAACTACCAGCTACCAAAGGAAGAGGAAGAATCTCCATCCCATTTCCTATGTAACTGCCCTGCCCTAGCCGCCTCAGGAAGACGATTTCTGGGAGAATATTTCTTCAACGAATTAACAGATCTATCCGATACGGATTTTATTGAATTTTATTCTCAAAATGGTTCCAAGAGTAACGGTGACCAAGCCAACTTAAATGGTAGCACAATGGACCGTTCTTGGTCTAAGTGATCCCCACCGTTTTTACGGAGGGAAGCCACCTAACTTATCTAAACTACTAATACTGACAACATCAGTGCTGACATGAAAATGTTTTTAACTGTACGTTTGTTTTTGAACTGTTTGTTTCGGAGCTCTGTATATACTTGTTGGCATTGGCTTCTATTTCTTTAGTCATTCCGAGCCTAAAAATGTCCTTAAATTTAGAACTGTTCTGCGATGGTTGCAGTATGATTAGAAGCTGATTGAGTTTCATTACAAATGTGGGAATGTTCTGGTTAAATTGCAATTTTAATAAATGAATTTCGTTGGGAAGGAAAGGAAGCATAAAATAAGATGTGCTTGCGATTGCTGCATCTTTTGTCCTGTCTTATATGTACCAGTTTTTAATTTCATATTGCTTCAGGCAAGCTGCGTTATCTTTTAATAGAAGTGTTCACATCACAATTTAAGGTTATAGTCCAAGACACTATTATTATGCTTAATATTGGTTTGCTCTTCATTTTTCTAGCCAGGTGGAATGACCAGGTTAATCGTGACTAGTTCTACAAGCTTCCGATTCATCCTGGCTCAGAGTATCACTGCGGGGCTCTTTAAAGTTTTCCTACACTGTCATGTTTGCACCCCACACGTTCGCGGGGGACATCAACACTTTCCCAACGCTAGTATCAAGGTGTTACAAGGTCAAATAATCTCTTTAAGAGGTTCGAAACATGTGCTTAGGAAACAATCAGAAACCAGCTCAAAGACTGACCAGATTTTCACTATATGGCGACTTTTGGAAAATAAAATAGAATTCCACTAAACTTTGTGTTGGATTTAGAAGTAAATGAAGAGAAAACCAAATATATGGCCACTAACCGTCTTGATCCGATCGATCCAAACCTCGCAACTGACTCAGTAAACACTTTGGGAAAGGGAACGAATTCAAGTATGTAGGTACCATATTCACCGCCAAAAAGAGTGTAATGATCAAAATAAATAAAAGGCTGCATATGGGCAACCCATGCTTTTTCGCCATGAAGGAACTACTCAAAAGATCTCTTTCATCCTGAAGAGCTCAAATCCATAATAATGCAAATGCCATTTTACGGATGTAAAAAGGTCTCTAACTAAAAATGAAGAAACCAAATTTCGGATCATTAGAAGAATCGATGGTTCATAACAGGACGAACAATTAGAAAATGGAGAAAGCTACACAATCAAGAACTCGATTCAGGCCTGAACACTCCCTGAATAATAAAATCACCAAGACTAAGGTGGACAGGATATGTTGAAGAATAGACAGTTTACGAATAGTCAAAAAAATAATGAATGGAAAACCCGTACGGAAAAGACACCCGGGAAGGCCACGCCTCATATGGGAAGGCAAGGATGGACGAAACACACTTATGATAGGGAGGCTGGGTGAAGAGTTTTTAACGAGGTTAAGAACTTCAGAGTTCAAAACGGCCGGCAATTATAATCATAGTAATCCTTTTATTGTAGTTATAATTTTTTTTTGTGTACATTTTTCCAAAATGTATGACTCATTGACTCAACTTATTCTGTGGTCGCTGCTCGGACACCACATAGTTTCCCACAAACCGTCATATATGACAAATGAAATCTTAAGAGCAAACTTAAACACAGTTGCTAACCATCTTCCAAAGCGTTCAGTCGATATAGGAAGAGTAAAAACGCTCAAAGTGCCCAAAGTGTTATATTGGTGAATTTAGAAGAGAATTTGCAATAAGTTGTATAGTTGTATAGTTGTATATTGTATAGGTTGCGGGTGAATATGAAACGCGATAGACTGGATAGAAACAGCAACAACAGCAACAGAAGCAGCAAGATTATCAGCCCCAGAGGCAAATTCAACATAAAACGAAGAAAGAAATAGTTCCTCCAATAAATGTAAGTGACTTAGAGATTAAGTATAGTATTATATTATGTAAGTCACCATGTAAATATTTATAAAAGCTTACAATGTACCAAATGCTCCTGAAAAGCCCCAAGTATCGAACATGGATCTGAAAAATCAGTTCCAAAAGCAGCTGAACGAATAATCGACTCTACTCCGTTCACGCTGTTTGCCAAGTTTGGCGAGCCAAACCATAATGGATACTCTGGATGAGGCTATCTCTAAAATCCTTGCAGGGAATGAAACATTTATTTGTCAGAATTGAGAGAAAAGCAACCCTTGCAAATATGTTGCCAAAGAATGCCCCGATGTGCTTTTGGCTATCAAAACTAAACTAAACTAGAAATACAAATAAAGCAACAAAAACTAACATGTAGTTAGGAGGGATCGACTTCACACTTCAAAAGGGGCTGGGATTGCTGTATTAATACGAAAAGGATTGCGCCATAACGTCGTGTATAAATGATGCGTACGAAGGTTTTAAATGTTAGAAGCATGCATTATATCCATTTCACTCCACAGTAGGAGACGAATGTCTGTAGTGGCTCTTTTTGCACCTGAGGCATCCCAACCCATCCAGTTTATTACAGAGTTTAAAATACTTTTTCGACAACTTCAGTTGCATTCGGAAGAAAATTAATACTTTTTAGGTAGGAAACTTTAATATCAAGCATATAAGATGATAAAATACCACCACAAACACCAAATACTCGTACAACGGGGAATGTACTGCTCCAATGGTGGTGTAAGCTTTACGCGATGGATACTTCAACCTTCCCCTTCTTATATTAACACATTGCCGGACAGTAGGAAACAAGTGAAGTTCGAAAATTGAGACTATATGTTTTTGTTAGTTTTAGAATATTAGAAGTTTAGTTTTACTCTGTCTGTTTAAGTAAACTTACTTGATTAAACAGGTGGAAAACGAAATTCAACCTAAAAAATTGTTTCTAAGAACGACCGTTTCGTTTTAGATGGCTATTGCCGTCATGCCACATAGTAAACTTCGCTTTGACGGCTATAGACGCAAGTGTCCGTCAACGTGTTAAGCATAACAGACACGCGAATTGAGCTGATTTGTAATAATATCTACAGTCGAAACTGTCTAGGAACTATCGAGTATGAAAGTGACCATTACGTATTCGCGACCATATTGCGAATACCCAACAAACTTTCGTAACTGGGACAGTACGAACCAGTATGCAACTTCGACTATCAAAATGTACGCTTGTCACTCTTCTCAATATTCTCAAAAAAATATCTTTTTTTGGAAAATATGTAATATATACATATAAAGAACGAAAACTAGTCTTAAAAGTTAAATTATTCCGTTTATTCCACAACTTCGCTTACAATATACGTATGTATTATAAAGAAATCGATGTAGTCGGGTCGAAAGTCGTAACGACTGCCGGACGACAATAATTCATACATTGGCAAATGTTTATAGCAAATTGTACATAAAGGGTCCGCCATCTAACGTTTTTTTTTTCAAGTAGTGCTTATTTCATGAATGGTAACACTTAGCTCATGTCTGATTTGACAGATAATTAGTTTTGTCCTTCCGCTGAACGAATATGGTTGTGTATACGCTTGAACAACGCTTCGCTAAGTGGGCCTGCGATCGACTTACAGAAGATGCCGATTTTGCCAAAAAAATCATCTTTTCAGATGAAGCTCATTTTGATCTTGGCGGGTATGTAAACAAGCAAAATTGTCGCATTTGGGGCACAGAAAACCCGCACGCATACGTTGAAAAGCCGGTGCACCCAAAACGAGCCACTGTTTGGTGCGGATTTTCGTCCAGAGGCATAATTGGGCCATTTTTCTTCGAAAATGAGCAAGGAGTGGCCGTTACAGTCAATGGCGATCGTTATCGGGCCATGTTGAACGAATTTTTGTTCACAAAAATTGAAGAGGAGGATATTGGCAACATTTGGTTTCAACAGGACGGCGCTACGTGCCACACAGCCGAAGCTACACTCGATGTTTTGCGCCCTGTTTTTGAAGATCGCATTATCAGCCGCAGAGCTGATGTCGTTTGGCCACCTCGGAGCTGCGATTTCACACCGTTGGACTATTATTTGTGGGGTGCCGTCAAAGATAAGTGTTACGCCGACAAGCCAGAGACAATTGACGCTTTAAAGGACAATATTCGTGAAGCCATTGGTGAAATACAGCTGCACACAATCGATAATGTGCTTAAAAATTGGACCGATCGTGTAGGCTACTGCATGGCCAGCCGAGGCAGCCATTTGAATGAAATTATTTTCCATTATTAACCGGAAGGATTGTACTTTGAAATAAAAAAAGAAATTTGAGAAAATATTCAGTAGTTTTTTTTATAGCATTTTCAAAAAAAAAAGAAGTTATTTGGCGGACCCTATATAATGGTGGTTTATAGAAAAAAAATCGTACTAGGTTTTGGCATTTTTCACATCTTCCGGGCGGGCCTGCTCTAGCGGATATATGGTACATAGTTGTTGTATAGCACGTAGTAACTTCTTGCCATCAGCAAAACGAATTTCACGGGCTCTTATCTTGTTATCACGACCTCGGAAACAGGTTTCCACTAGCGCTAGCTTCCAGTGAAGGCGAGTTGTAGCTGCATCGTAAACTAGTACAACGTCTCCAACGCGTATTTCTCGAGAAATGCTCTGCTTGGAATGATGTACGGAACTCAAGAGACTGAGGTATTCAACCTTGCATCTTTCCATAAGAAAGAACTGGGTATTCGTCCTCCACTTTGTCCGCAAGTCTGAGGCGATGATTAAGCCTTTTTTCTCGTTGGTCAATTATCAATGATGCGTTCTGCTTCTGTCAAAAGAGTTATAAGTTCTTCATTCCCTATTTGCGCCTTCCAGATGACAACCTTTAACATATCTTTTACAATTTTTACGAGCCGCTCCCTTCGTGAAACAGACTTTCCACGGAACCTTCTACAAATTCGGCAAGCGCTAATAGTTTTTTCTATAAGTTAACGACCACCAATCAACCAAAATCTTTCTCAGAGCTGAAGCAACACCGCGTTAACACCGCCATGGAATGCTGTCTCGTGCTGGTCAATCACAAGTAATTTACTTAAATAACTGCCCCTCGGAAGAATTATAGGACTTATAACGTCGACCGGTTCAACCAATTGCGTCAATCTACTTCCCACGCGAAGTAATCCTTGTCGTCTAGAAAAGGATTCAGGGTCAGGAGAGAGGATGAACGAGGAATAAGTTTTCCCTTCTGCAAGGATAAAATTTCGTTAGCAAAATAAGAATTTTGAAAATATCTTAACCAGTAAAGCTCAGCCTGCTGCAGCTCCATTGCTTGTACACATTTTGTTGTTAAAACTTCCTTGCCCATAAACTTGTTGGTTATACGAAGAACGTAAGCCCTAATCCTTAACATCTTCTTCCAATTCCCTATCCTCTCGTATTAAGAACCGGTACAATTTCTTTTACTAAATGCAAATCCAATCTTACAGAGGAAACCTGCAGAATTAAGGACTCGTCTTCTATAGGGATTTCAGTTGGCCATTCGTCCTTAGCCTTTTGGAGCCATGACGGCCCATCTATCCAGAAAGTAGAGGAATCAAACTTCTCGACGGATATACCCCTGGTGAGAAGATCTGTCGGGTTTTCTTTACCCGAACAATGACGCCAATCATTCATATCGGTAAATTCCTGGATCTCCTTAACTCGGCTAAACACGTACGGCTTCCATTTTCTAGCATCTCCTTTTATCCATTGCAAGGCGATCTGCGAATCTGTCCAAAGATACGTCTTTCCGAAAGGGATATCTGATTTTTGGAAATAACGACTCAGTCGGGACGCTATTAACACAGCAGTCAACTCCAGTTTTGGAAGGCTCAGATCATTTTCTTTATTTTCTTTAAAAGGTGCTAAACGCGCCTTAGCACACTAAAATCTTACTGTTGGGCCAACACCGGGTTTCTGTAGTCATAAGAAGGCGACTGCTACAAACGCTCTCAAGCTCGCGTCCGCGAAGATATGCAATTCTGGGGGCTTTAATTCCATTTCTGCACCAAGCCATCTTGGAAGCGAAAATTCGGTTATTTTATTTAATTCTTCGAAAGAAGAATTGCTCGCTTGAATCAGCATCTAACGGCGCGACCCACTCAAGCTTAACATATTTCGCCATGAATTTTGAAAAAGTATTTTTAATTTTATAAGGATCGGGCTCAGATAGCCTAAGGGGTCAAAAACACGCGCAATCACTTTCAAGACATTACGCTTTGTGGGCAAATTCAAAGTTTGTAACTCACCACTATTCAGATTAATCACTAATTCATCGGTATATATATTCCATCTTACCCCCAATACTACGTGCACATTTTCTTGGTCACTCTGATAAGTTCGAACAACTTTATCATTGCTAGTCCTTTTTCGGCGATTCATACAAGCACGGCGTAGATTTCAATGGATTCAATGAATTCCTTATGAAACCTTATAGCCTGATCTTTACTGTCAACACTAGTTATTAAGTCATCCATATGAAATGACTGTCGCAAATTCGCACAAGTTTCTGCAAACTCCAATGATTGTTTAGCGGTGTGCAAATTCAAGGTTGCGGATAGCAAAAAAGGACTGCAGGTGACTCCAAATGTGTCATACGATAATATTTCTCCGTGGTACAATCCGTTGTAGAATCGGTTTTCTGAGCATACCAAACAAATCTTTCTTGCTCTGCCAGGGCAATCTGTAAAAAGGCCTTTCTATATCGGCTATTAGACCGATTTTTCCGACACGAAAACGCAGCAGGACTCTTAGAATATCTGGAAGTAGGTTCGAACTTGTCCATAAACAATCATTCAAAGACAATTTACCTGGGACATGTGACGAGGCATCGAAAACGATTCGTATTTTTGTTATATTCGTCTCGGGACGATAAACTGGACAATGCGGCATGTAATAGATGGTCTTACTATTGGAATGAATTAACGATACGGGTTCAGCGCACCCAGAAGCAATAAATTCGCGCATGGTGTTATCATATTCTTTGAGCTTTAACGGTCCTCTGGCCAGTCTCTTGGTGAGTGCGTGCAGTCTCGATGCAGCATTTTCGTTATTATTTCCCAAATGCCCAACTACACCTCTCCAGGACAAAAAAGAGCTTCATATCTAGATGTTGTTTTACATTTTGCCTGAAGTTCTTCAGTAAAGGCCTGCCTTTCAGAGTCATCGCTTCGTATGCCCAAACTCTCCATACTCTACATATTTTCGAAAAACGCCAAGCTGCAAAGAGTAGAGATATTTTTATTGGAAGTTTCATGCATAGGGTCCCTGAATCGTCCATTCGAAACTTGTTTCCACCGCTGTCAGACGATTTGTTATTCTTCGGCACTTTCCCGTAACGACTTGCCAAAAATAATAAGGACGTTCATACCCTCCTCTTAATGGAACGCCCTTGTTCATTTGAATCGGCTAAACTCAATCCGTTAATCTGTCGTTTACAACCGTCGAGAGTGAGCAGCACATCAAGACATATTTCCGGAACCACAACGGCAACAATCTCGAGACTTTTGGCACTGAATTGGCTGCTCACAACCACTTTTACCGTCTTCATCTCCTTGACGCTTGGAAGATATTTTTCACCAAACGGGATAACCGACATAACAACCGTGAAAAATTGCACGAACAAAAATATCTGTCTGGCGCAAACAAATTAAGCGTTGGATTTAGCATCACCGTGACACTTGAAGGTTGTTTGACGTTTGGCTTTGCTTCACCATTTCTTACGGGTGTAATTCTTTTATTGTCGCATAAGGCAGTGGCGTGGTGACGTTTGAAGCTTCTGCATTTTATCCCTTTCGCCTTGCAGTATGACCACTACCGGTACATCGGTACATCTAGTCTGCGCGGGCTGCTACATTCTCTGGTCAGATGTTCGGTGGATTTGCAAAAAAAGCATGGCGCGACACCTACAGGAGTGAACAGACCAGCTGCTGTCGATGGGTACGTGTTCTTTGTGTTGGCTTTTACTACACACTTTCCAACATCTGCTCTCTCTACGGACTCTACTTCTTGTTTGAGAAAATGTAAGATGTTTTTTACTTGCCTGTCTCTATCAAAGGAAAGAGTAGAGCCGCTATCAGATGACCCATCCTTGCCTTGTTGCCCGTCATCTTCTTTTATAGGCATTTCTTTTTGTATGCGGTGGTAGTCTATACGTAGTTCGCTTGGCATGCATTTTAAAAGAATTGTTTTCAGTATTATATAGTAATGTGATGACGGAACTCCTAATGCCGTAAGTGAGCGGCTACACGCTGTTACGGTGTTGTCTTAAGGCTGCTGCATCTCTCCTATGGTGAACGACAGGAAGTGCCATAAGTTGTTGCATCAGTTTGTCGATTAGCTTTTCGGTGTCACCATACTCTTCCTGTAAGAGTGAGATGGCACCATCGTAGCACGCATCTGTTGGAGTAAATCCTGCTATGGTTTTTGCCGCGCTTCCCGCTAAAACGGATTGCAAATAATTAAACTTCTTAGCGCCGGTAAGACTGTCGTTTTCATGTACAGTTGTACGGAAGCTTTCCCAGAAACAAATCCACTCATGATGATCGCCAGAAAACTTTTTCATCTCCAATTTGGGTAGCTTGGTACAATGCGGTTTTGTGGAGGTGGATCTGAGTTGGGCATTTATATTGTTTTGAAAGGTGTTAATGCGTCCTTGTACCTTTAATAAACGTACTTCCAATCTCGCGATTATTCCTGCAGCGGTGTTCTCGTCTTCTCTGCATTTTTGTCCTCTAAATTCTTGTAGAGAAATTCTTCATTTATGCAACGCAGATTTCGTTGGCAGTTGTTACGCGTTTGAGGTAAAATGCAAGCTCCTCCTCAACAGACTCCATCTTTGCTAAGTCATCGGTATTTATATTAAGGGAGCTGAGGTACTCTTCCGCTTCATTAACTACTTTTGTTATCTGGCTCCTATAGCCAGCTCCCGCTTGAAACTCCATATGGGAAAAAAACAAAACACGCGACGAATATTCAGCAGTCACGACCAATATTGTAAGATCTGCAAATTACTTCTTTATATCTCTAGCTTCTCGGGTTTCGGCATCACTTTGGAAAATATGTAACATAGAGATATAAAGAAACAAAAAAAATCTGGAGCATGCCCGTGTCACAAAAAAAAAAAGGCAGGCCGAAAAACAATTGGTGCAAACAAATGCAAAAACACCAGCATTTGATTGGCCTCAGCGATGAAGTAATCCTAAACCGGGAAGCCTGCCGCTACTTTCTGAGGTCAAACCGGCGGACCCCACAAGCGGACCAGTAGGAATGCAGTTAAGTGGGAAGGTTATGGTCCTACTCTTCTGACCATAACAACGCCGGAAAAAGGAAAAGAAGAAATTATCAAAAAAAAACTTTAAAAGCGTTTTTCTTGAGACTACATTTTCCGAACTGTGCAGAGACGGGTTAATAATATCCATGCAGCGATACCTATCGCTTGTCGTAAAAGGCGACTAAAACAAAGGTAAACAAAAATCACATCTAGGCAATTTAGAAAACACCAAGGTGAGCCTAGGGACACATATACCACCATTAAACTGCCCCACAAGTGTACATGCAAATCAGTGGGTTGACACGACTGGAGATCACCGGTGTTGTAAGAGTAAGATCAAACAAAAAAAATCTGGAGCATGCCCGTGTCACAAAAAAAAAGGCAGGCCGAAAAACAATTGGTGCAAACAAATGCAAAAACACCAGCATTTGATTGGCCTCAGCGATGAAATAATCCTAAACCGGGAAGCCTGCCGCTACTTTCTGAGGCCAAACCGGCGAACCCCACAAGCGGACCAGTAGGAATGCCGTTAAGTGGGAAGGTTATGGTCCTACACTTCTGACCGTAACAACGCCGGAAAAAGGAAAAGAAGATAGATATAAAGAACAAAAACTAGTCTTAAAAGTTTAATTATTCCGTGTATTCCACAACTTCGCTTACAATATACGTATTATAAAGAAACCGATCTAGTCGGATCGAAAGTATAGTGACGACTGCCGGACGACAATAATTCATACATTTGCAAATGTTTATAGCAAAGATTTTAGCATTTTTCACAGGCCTTATTTCACTCGGCGTTATTTCAATACACCAATTGATTCCGCGAATTTCGCTTAACTACGTATGGTTGGACGATCTCTGTTACGAAATACTGTTCGCACTTTCCTTGGGCCGAAAACTATAAAGAGATGGTCAGCAACTTCTTAACAGATTACAAGGATATGGGATGTAATATGTCGCTCAAAATATTCTTTTTACTCATTTGGAACACGGTGAGCGGTTCCATTAGCAAAAATCCAACATGAAAAAACGGTACCAAGGCAAGTGGTGTCCGAACATGTTAGCTGACTACTGTTGGACACTCAAAAGAGATGCACCTGACGCTAAATATTCTCGAAAATTCTGAATAAAAGTAAAATATAAGTTATTTTTCTTAATTGGATATAATTTTTGACCATATTTAATTTAAAAAAAATTAACCGTGCAAAAACCTGAGGGTAACTGATTTTTTTTGAAAATGCAGATTAGTTACAGACTAGTTGTAAATACAAAATGACCTATTCAATTTCATTTAACTTTCATTAAGGTCATTTTTGTCTATCAGTGTCATCTTAACAAATCTAAATATCTTTGCTCTAGATGGACACCCTAAAACAAACAGTAGAACTTTATTTAAGCTTACGGCTAGGCAATTTAGAAAACACCAAGGTGAGCCTAGGGACACATATACCACCATTAAACTGCCCCACAAGCGTACATGCAAATCAGTGGGTTGACACGACTGGAGATCACCGGTGTTGTAAGAGTAAGATCAAACAAAAAAAATCTGGAACATGCCCGTGTCACAAAAAAAAAAAAAAAAAAAGGCAGGCCGAAAAACAATTGGTGCAAACAAATGCAAAAACACCAGCATTTGATTGGCCTCAGCGATGAAGTAATTCCAAACCGGGAAGCCTGCCGCTACTTTCTGAGGTCAAACCGGCGGACCCCACAAGCGGACCAGTAGGAATGCAGTTAAGTGGGAAAGTTATGGTCCTACACTTCTGACCATAACAACGCCGGAAAAGAAGTAGAAGATAAGGTCCGAAAGGTTAGTGCAAAATAGAGATGGTATCCCAGTAATTCAACACCGCCACCGGGGCGCGGTAAAAATAAAACCTAAAAAATAATTTAGGGGTTTAACAAACGTTTCCTAGAAAATTAAATTTAAATATAGGTAGAATAGATACGTTTAACCGAAAGGCATTAGCAATAAAAATAATATAGTTAGACTTAAAGTGCCCGCACAGGATCAGTGAGACACATTAAATGTTAAGATATTTTCAAGTTATACTTAAACATTTTTGTCTAGTAAATGAGAATATTGGAGAATAAGAATAATAAAAATTAATTAAAACCTAACTAAACTCAAACTAAATTTCTGCTACCAAGTGAAATTCAGTTCTCACGGACAGGTAGGCTACGCTAACTGATACTGTTCAGACGAACGAAGCGGGTATCGTATGCAGTTGTTATTTGTTCCAGTTATCACGCGATTTGTATGAGCTCAGTACACGCGTAGATTCCTACGATCACCGAGTGCGTTGAATGCATAAACGCACTCGAGTGAACGACCACATAATAGTCTTATATTTCGTCCGTCAATTGTACAAACGAATAGCTTGTATTTCTGATTTTCATACACTGCCTTCTAATGAGTATGTATTTCGAATTGTACTTTAGAGCAAAGTTAACACAATAAAGTGATATTTGTCTCAAAAAATATTCCTTTAGCAAAACACTATAACATTTTTTTTACTGGCTAATAGTAATTAGGTGAAGTGTAAGTTAAGTAGGTAGAAGGTTCTAAAGGGCGCTAGATAGAACAAATATGAAGTTATTTTGTGAAAGATAAAATAGTAAACATACAAATGTAGACATACATACATCGGCAGTAAAAATAACATACAAAACAATAAATGAGGTCTAAAGAGTAAAAGTACCATCTAAGCTAAATAAAATCCACCGATTTCCATTATTTTGATATCCGTCAAATGTGGTATCAATTTGAGCGGGTAGGAATTAAGAAACAATCTTATTCAACTCAGTCTCGAACAATAAAAACCTTAGAACTTCAAGGTTCTTATAAGTTCCCAATTCATGTACAATACATTCACGTCCTTTAATGGGTGAACTTTTTTTTGGATATCGAAATGAATACCCCTTAATTCTTTCTCAACTACCCAGACTTACTTCCTATGTCAACATTAACCCGTGCCGACAGGGCCGTGAAAATTTTGAAAATCGCTGTCTTTAACCCTTTTCATTAGGCAGCTAAATCAAATGAAATATTTTATAAAAATAATAATAAAAAAGAAAGTTAGAAAAGAGGTACTTATTTATTAAAGGAACATAAAATTACAGATCAGCAAGAATATTTTCTTTTAAGGGTCTCTTTTTTTTACTTTGGATATTTGGATGTTGTTCTTGCACACCGCGCATCAAAAATTGTTTTTTTTCTTCCTTTGCAGTGATCAAACCATGAACATCTTGCATAAGTATAATAGCTCTTTCAGCACTATCATTCACTGCCCTTAAAGAAAGAACCCTTCTTTTTGCCTGCAAATAGGCAACATCTTCGTCCCACGTTGAAGCGGGTTTCTTTAAGAAGATTTCATAAATTTTTAAAGGAGAAAATACATTTGTGCTCTTGACACAAAATCATTTAATGATTTTCCTGAAACAAACAATAGACAAAACAGTATTATTATCAGTTTATTAAAAACGTTGTAAGACATAAAACTATGTATTCCCACTTACCATACAAAAAATCAGACATATCTTATTTCGATGAAATGTATCTCTTCCCAGAATCATACAAACTCTCTCTTTGTAAGTTCATTACAATATTTCCCTTGGTTGGTTCATCAACTTCATCATCAAAGAGTGTATAATGTTTATGTACGACCGGGTAGGGAGCGACCTAGGCAACTACGAGGCAGGGCACGCATGCCATAAAGGTTCTGCCAAAGAAGATGCGGGGGAAATAAGACAGGGCCATAAATGTTCTGTCTAGGATAGGTTTGGGATTAAGGCACGAAAGTCAGAGAAACAATTGGCTTGATAATCAAGTCGAATCTGATTTTATTTAACATTTCTTGGACTATTTATACAAAATCTTATCGGCTGTTTCAATGCACGTCGACCGTAATTAGTTTGCTTGCGTTTTTTTTTTTTGTGTTTTTTTTTTTTTATTGCATGCTTAAGTCTAATTTTTATTTCATTTACGTAATTGCCTAAATCATATACTTTTTCATTGTTGTTTATTGCATCGCTCGGTATATAAGGTAATTTTCCAAAAATAAGTTCATAGGGTGCGTAACCGGTGTCTACGTGCGGTGTTATATTGTAAGCGAATGCATAGTATGATATCCAAATGTCCCATTCATAATCTACGGTAAAATTTAAGAGAAATTCATTTAAAACTCTATGGTTTCTTTTTAATGAACCTGTACTTTGATGGTGGTATGGAGCTGATTAAATTGTATTAATTTTCATCATTTCGCATATATTTTTCATTAGTTCGTTTTTAAATTCAGTTCCGTTGTCCGACTTGAGTATTTTGAAACATCCGTACTTTAAGATAAATTGTTCAATTAGTGTTTTGGCGATTGTTTTGCGTCTTTTCTTTCAATGGCGTGTGCGATGACATATTTAGTTAATTTGCACTGCATTGTTAGAATATATATGTACCCGTTGGATATTCTGAGAAGTCCAACTGTGTCTATTTGTATTGTTTCAAAACTTGTACTTGGTGTGTCCGTTATAGCCATTTTCTCTCTTATATGTCTTGTCTGCTTGTTTTTGGCACATGTTTCACAAGCGTTTACAAAGTCCTTAACCATTTGTCTCATATTTTTCCAGACGTATCTTTGTTTGATTTTTATTATAGTTTTTCGTTTGCCTAAGTGTCCTCCATGCGGCGTGTTGTGATAGTCCTTTATGATGTTAAGTTATTCTTCGTGTTTCACTATTTGTTTTGGGGGTATTATATATTAGTATATCCATTGTCGAATGTCTTTCATTTCGTTGTAGCTTATTTATATATATCTTTTAATTCTTTCTTTCCTATATATTCAAATATGATATCAGTTTCATTTAGCGCTACTTCTTTTACGGGTACCCTTTTTAATTTTGATACGAGCTTCTCTAGTGTCGAAACGTGTTTCGCTAGATTATCGCTGCATCTTACTATAACTTCATTGTCTTTAATTTCAATAGTACTATTTTTCATTTTATCACTCGTTATTTCAAATTTTAATTTCTTCATATTTCTGACGTCAGATATGAACGTATAACCTCTCATGTGAAGGTGGTCAGTCTTCTGTTGAAATATGTAGTTTTCTCTTTTATTTTCTTCATTGGCATTCTTTTGTTCCATATTCCTTGTTATCGCCATGATCTGCTCCTTGGAGTCGACATTATTTTGGCTTATATTATTGTTTTTTACCATCATGGATTTCAAAATGTCACTACCGATTTTTATTCTTGATAGTGCATCGGCATTTGTGTTCATTTTTCCTTGTTTGTAAACTATCTCAAAGTCGTAGTCTGATTCTCATCTGTCTGATTCTCATCATCTTGGAGGATGGATTCTTATGTGAGAATAGCGAAATTAAAGATCTGTGGTCTGTTGATTCCCCAATGTATTGCTAACAGTTGTTTTTCTATGATTGGTTTGTTTATATCATGTTTCTGCAGGGATTTGCTAGCATAGGAAATTGGTAGATCATGTCCTATTTTGCCTTGTGACAATATTGCACCTAGTGCAAAATCGGATGCATCGGTTGTGACTATAAATGGTTTGTCGAAGTTTGGATATTGTAAAATCGGAGGGTTGATTAGCTCTGTGAATGCATTTGCGCATTCGGTTGACCAAATAAATGGCTGTTTCTTTTTCAGAAGCGAATTTAGACTCTTTGCAATATCGGCAAAATTTGGTATAAATCTTCTGTAATAATTGCAGAATGCTACAAATGTTCTAACCTCGTCTGCGTTTCTTGGCGTTGGGTATTTCTCAATTGTTTTGTATTTGGAGGGATCTGTTTTTATGCCATTGTTTGTTATTAGATGACCTAAGTATACAAGTTCGGATTTCAGTAATTGATACTTGCTGACATTTAACTTGAGGTTGTATTGTCTTAGTTTATCGAATACCTTAGTCAGGTTATCGTTATGATGTTGTAGGCTGCACCCAAAAATGATAATGTCATCCACGTAGAGAAATGCGTTGGATTCTAATTCGCTTAATGTTATTGTTAGCATCCGTTGGAAACTATTTGAAGATATTTATAATCCGAACGGTAGTCTTTTGAATTGATAATGCCCGTCTTGTGTGGAGAATGCTGTTAGTGGTCTTGATTTTTTGTCCAGTGGTATGTTATGAAATGAACTGGTCATGTCTAGTGTGGAAACATATTTGGCTCTTCCTAGCTTATCTAGTACGTCTTCGATTCTTGTTAGCGGAAACTTGTCGTTGACGATTTTGTCGTTTAATTTGCGGAAGTCTACTACTAAGCGCCATTTCTTTGTATTTCACTCTTTTTCGGAACCAGCAGTAGTGGAGAATTGTATGGACTTATGGAATTTTCTATTATAATAGATGTCGTTTTCACATAAATGTCGTTTTCTAGTAGATTTTTGACCTGTTCTCTTATTTTGGAGTTCTGCGTTTGTGGGAGTCTGTAGTTTTTAGTGTATACTGGGGTGTTATCTATTGTGTCTAGTTTTTGCGTGTAGAAGTTGTTGGTTGATAGTGGTTCATTTTCTAGGTGAAAAATGTCTTGGTAGTCTTCAAGTATTCGTTTAAGTGTTTTTCTTGCTTCGGGGTCAGATTGATCTATTTTCAGTTCTTTCGTCAATTGTTGTATCTTGGATTTTCTATTTTCATAATATTGTAGTTGTCCAACTTTTCTAGTTGATGTCTGGTTTGATGTTTCTTAGTGTTACTTCAAAATCGTTTACATTTAGTATTCCAATGTGGCATGTACCTTTCGCTGGAATTATCGCGTTAGATATGAATACTCCTTTCTCAATTTCTTTATTCAATATTACACTGTCTTCTGTTATTTTTAGGTTAATTGGGTATATCGCTTCCATTCTGGGTGGAATTTTTATTATGTTTTTTGACATCATTGGAATTGTTATTTCGTCTCCATTTATAGTTGTTGTTAGGGTGAAGGTTTCATAGTCAATCTAGCACATGTGTTGGGTGAAAAAGTCTTGTCCTAGAATACCATCTGTTGCTAATGGAAAATTTGTATTGACAATGTGAAATATGTGTGCGATGGTGTAATTCGCAAGTTTGAGGTTTATGTATGTTGTACCTAGTGACTGCATCTCTTCTTCGGTTATTCCGGTCAGTCTACATTTTTCGTTCCTCAAGTCATTGGTGTCTATGTTGTCTTCTTTGCATATTGATATGTCAGCGTCAGTGTCTATAAGGTATGCTAGGTTTCTTTTTAACTTGGTTATGTATAAGGGGACATACAATACTTTATTAGTTTCCAACATTCTTATAAAATCATAAATTTTTAATAGTATCGTAGTACATGTTGAACAGCTTTGTTTTTAAAACTGACAAGGTTATTTTCATTTTTTACATTTGTATCAAGGTTGTTGTACAATTGAGCACCTTTATACAAAATATTATTTTGGCTTCTTTCTCGCCTATAAAGGGGCAATCGAAAATCTCCTACATTTCTTAAATTATAATGGTTACCTACATATTGCAAATTTCTTTGTAAATACATAGGATACAATCCATTTTTTAATTTAAAAATAAAAATTAGAGTATTTAGAACAAGTAGAATAGTTAATTGGGTTGTGTGTAATACGTAATATTAGTTTTGGTATCCCGGAGTGGAATTCTCCGGGCCATTTACGTTTCCCTGATCTTCGATGATATTTATTCTTCTGTTGTTTAATTGTCTGTTTGAGTTTTTTCTAGAGTTGTAGTTGTTCTTATTAGAGGATTGTTGTAATTTCGATAATTCTGTTGGTAATTCGTTTGAAAATTGTTCAGTCTCTGCCTTGAGTTTTGTTGGTTGTATCTCTGGTTTGGGCGTTGATTGTTGTTTGTTGAGTACCTTTAATTGTTGTTGTTGCTTCGATTCCTGTAGCCATCATATTGGTAGTGATTATATGTGTTCCGTCTTACGGACATCATTTGGCTGTTACTTTGGTTTGAATCCCTTTCTAGTTCAAGCGCTAGACTGATTGCTTCTGACAAGGACTTTGGCTGAGCGGCAAATATCATAGGTTTTATTGTTTCTTTTATTCCATTCTTGAAGACTATGAGTGCCTAATTTTGGTTGATTCTCTCTATTACCTTATTTTCGGTTTCTGTGGCTTCGGGGGGCAAGTTTTCTATCTGTAAGATGTACAAATCAGCAATAATGGATAATACTCTGTCCTTGTACGATGTTACTGATTGATTTTTTTGATTTATCCGGGCCAACTTGGAGTGGTGTTTTTGAATTTTTCTTTTAAATTGCCTTTCGGTGCTGCTAGTGTTGTGAATGATGTTGCGAAACCTAGTGCAGTTTTGACATTTTGTGCAAGTTTTACATGAAAGATGAATCCGATGTAAGTTGCTCTTTCTGTTTCTGTGCGTTGTGTATAAGTTCGACCAGAATTAGAAATGAATCAAGTTCTTTGGAAGATCCCGTGAATATGGGGATTACTTTCATGGCTGTTTCTATATTGAAGTCAGCCATTCTGGTTAGTTTTTCTAAATTTGAAAGTATGGTCGCTTTTGCTACTCTGTATATTTACAGAAATTTCGTTAGGGTTTCTGCCTTGTCTGTTTTAAAAGCAGCCTTTTGTTTTAAATTTTTAATCTCTTGTAGTTTCGAGCGCCACGTTTGCTCGGTATAACCCCTATTTGATTTTTTTTTATGTTGCTTAGTAATTTTTCTATCTGTAATAAACAATTTTTCATATTCAAGACTTTTTATTGTATTTATACATTTGTTGCGGCATTTCTTAATACTTGTTTCCTAAAATAGTTCTTATAATATGACTTAATTTTATATAAAATATATATTATTACTAGTATTATTATTGCCGTGTATATGGCGACTGTTGTTGGGTTTGCTCCCTGATTGATTGTAACGTTTTCTTTGGTTGCGTTGTTACCCATTTTGCAATTCATTTGGCGTATTCAATAACAACTTTTTTTAGTTCATAAATTTGTCGCCAGATTTCAGTGGCCTTATTCCAGGGTTTTAGGGTATCGCCCTGGGTTTGAAGTAAATTTTTGACGTAGGCCAGTCTCCTACGATTCAGGTACCTTTTACCTCCTCTCTTCTTTTTTGGTGTTGTATTTTCTGTTGAAATGGTTGTTCTCCTATTCTCATGGTTTTTCAGCAGTCGTCTCTTGTATTCATCTATTGTTAGTTTTTGTGGGCCTGATGTCTTCGGTGTTGGTATGCATGCTGGTACGCCTGTGAGTTGTTCAGGTACGTATTCAGCAACGGCTTCTTCTGACATCGGTGATGACGGTGACCTCCTGGCAGGATCGCCATATAATGTCTATGTACGACCGGGTAGGGAGCAACCTAGACAACTACGAGGCAGGCACGCATGCCATAAAGGTGCTGCCAAAGAAGATGCGGGGGAAATAAGGATTTAGGCACGAATGTCAGAGAAACAACTGGCTCGATAGTCAAGTCGAATCTGATTTTATTTAACATTTCTTGCACAAAATCTTATTGGCAATTTCAATGTATGTCGATCGTGATTAGTTTGCTTGCCAATGACCCTACTCTATTACTGTATAGTACTCTAACCATAGACTTACATATTAATGATCCAATTCTTTACGCTCATCAGCGCAAAGGCCTGTGTCATTTAGCTGTGAATCATTTGATAAACATCTTGTGTTCCTTTCTACCTTTGATTCTCTAGTATCAGCACTTAGGCGCGTGCCGTCCACTTTTGATTTCAGTGACAGTTATTGAACTTAAATTTATGGCGTCATATGGTGTTACGTTATCGTACTCTTAAGCGTACTAGAGACCCGTTAATTGATGGTGTCGTATTTGGGTTACGTGACTTGTGGGGATGTTTACGTTTGTTTTGATAAATGTATTTGTTTTGGCTTCTGGGAATGTTTACGTTTGTTTGATTAGTGTTTTGGTTAGGATGGGTACACTACAAGCGATAAAACAGTAATTTCTTCTGACAAGTATCAAAGATGTTGACTAGACTTGCTCAGGGCTTATTCGGACATGTCTTTGCCAACAGTTTCATATTCCATAAGCCTCTTTAAAAAGCGAAAATCTTGATTTGGTGCCTTCACCGCCAGACTATATCCAAGCCATGATTTCACATATATAACTGCAATGAATAAACAAACGTCTTGAAGTGCTCGTTTATTCTTGGCGTTAATTTTGAACTGAGATTGCAACAAACATATTTTCAAAGAGTAATTAGCTCTAACCATCCACCTTGCTTGATGCATTGCTCCAGGAGGTCTTATTTTAATTTTTTTCTCATTATCTCCTGCTAAGAAAACAATAGATAGTTCAATCAGTTCCCGATAATCGTCACGTACAATGGATTTTTGCAGCTCTTGATTATAAAAGTCAACAATTCTTCTATCATTGTATTACATAAATGTTGTGTGACGATGTCGGTGTATGTTCCAATAGCAGCAGGATTTATATTGTAGTTTTCCAGTTATCTCTAAACTTTTTGAACATCGGGATATCAGGGCTACTTGTGATTTGGTGGATTTTTGTTTCGAATACACATTTTAAAACCAGTTTGTAAACGTGATGGCGCAAGAAAAGAGTAATAATTCCCTGTCTAACTTTTGTTCCAAAAGTACACAAGCTCCTTTCAATCGCCCTGTATTAGATGCAATTCTGTCGCAGCACATTATTTGTATATTGTCCTCGAGGTTCCAGTCATAAAGTGCGTTTAACACAGCTTTAACTTGATCTTGACCGGAAGAGCTCTCCAGTTTGGGCACAACCAAAAATTGTTCTTTTTCTCCAAATGAAATAAGAATTGGCAGGCGTTCCTCTTTAGAACTTCTTACGTCCAGTCCAGGTAATAATTTTCCGTCCCAGTGAACGGTCGTGGTTTCATGCAAATTATTCCGAAAATCTGATTTTATAGATTCCGCTCTATCTTTTCTACTTTGTGTGCGAATGCGTTTATTTATCTGGAAATCATCACAGCTAAGATCTAGGTCTTCTCTTACAGCCTGAAGTATATAGACAGAATCCCTTATGCTTCATTAACATCTATCTAAAGCTGCAACTAACTTAGGAGTGATGAAGTCTTTCCTTCCTCTTTTTGTAGTAGTTCCAGAACTTACCGTTTGGGATGTCGATGGCAAGGGTTCATTAAGGCTTTCATCAGAGCTGGTAGGGTGCTCGGATTGTCCTTGCGTTTCAATAAAATCTTGTGTAGTTAGAGATGACAATAAACTCTAGGAACACATTTGCTCATGTCGTTTTGTCTCTTCTTTTCTCTGCCTTGCACTTTCTTCTTTCTCGGTTAACTTTTTATCTACACCCGCTAAACATCCTGGACGATCCGGTTCTCTTTGTTTTTATAAAAAGATTTTATAGTTTTCTATTTTCATTAATTCCAAAGCATTAGCATGTGCTATATCGAATAAATTCTCTAAATTTTTTTGACGAATTGTTTTGAAAGTCCTTTTTCCCTGAATATAATATACCCTCGAAAGACAAGATTTGCGCTTTCATTAACAGTCAATTTAACTTCGCGAATGTTAAAAAAGAGAACTACAAGAACTTGACGGTTAGACGGTAACTTTGCTCCAGTTATTTGATTGTTCACGTCACCAACTTAGAAAAAACTAAAATGATTCGTGCAAGTCGGCACAGGTTATCGTTCTCCAAATGAGGTAAGAATTTATTTCCGAGTGTTTTAGGAACAAATGAACAAAACTAAAACCTATGCGTTAAAAAATAAAAACTTTGAAAAATATGGGACACCTTAATGTACATCATAATTATATTACGATCATACCCGCAGTTGATCACAGACCAGTGAAGGAGTAGGTAGTGTTTCGGCTAGCAAAGTGTAAAAACAAGTATAAACAATATAAGTGCGCGTTTAGGCGAAGTATTCGCGGAACTCGAATTAGCCCAGTGGTTAAGTGCCCGACCCGCAGTCGGAAGGTCGCCGGTTCAGATCCCAAGTCGGGAGGAAAGTTTTTCGTGTGCGTTTTTCTCTGTTTCTTTCTGCTGCTTCTCAGTTAGTTTGAAGTAGCAGGAGGAGATGTCGGGAGACGGCAGGGGAAACCCCGTACGTCGTACGGAGTCGGGATCGGGTGATTTATCATCCGATTTCGCAACACCGACCGTCGTCGCCGCAGAAAAAGCAGCAGCAACAACAACAGCCAGAGCAGCAGAAACAGCAGCAACAACGACAGCCGCAACAACAGCAGCAGAAACAGCCGCCGCAACAGCAGCAGCAACAACAACAGCCGCAGCAGCAGAAGCAGCAGCAACGTCCTAAAAAGGAGAAAGTGCCACCCATCTTCACCTATACCACGGCCCTACGAGAGACCATCGATCTCTGTAAGTATGCTATTGGTGTAGTCAATTTTGAAATCAAATGTTTAGGCCAAAAACGCTATGCTGTTCGGTGCAAGACACTGGAGCAACATAAGCGTATAAAAAGCTTATTAAAGGAGTCCACAACGGAGTTTTTCTCCTACACGCCGAAGGCCGAGAGGTTGCGGACAATGCTCCTTAAAGGCGTGGAGTCGATTGCAGACCCCGAGGAAATGCTCTCAGAGCTCAAAGAGTTCGAGAGTGACGACCTCAAATTCGTGGGGGTTAAGCCATTCACTACGGTGAGCTCCCGACGGGAGAAGCGAGTTATTTCCTTCTTCTTGGTACAGCTCACACCCAGCAGCAAGCTGGAGAGGTTAAGGACTATCACCACCTTAGCGTCCCAGACTGTCACATGGGAAACATTAAAGAGGAGCGGAAACATTTCGCAATGTATCCGCTGCCAAAGGTTCGGGCACGCCGCGTCGAACTGCGAAATGCGACCTTGGGAAAGACAAGGTGGCAGATAGAGAGCAGCTCGAGTGTGTCTCGTGTAGGAACCGAGGGCACCCTGCAAACTATCGGGGATGTCCTAAGTTCCAGGACATCAAGAAAGAAAACCTGGCCCGTAAGCAGCCCGTGCACTGGAAGACAGCGGTGGTGCAACCAATTCCCAAGAGGGGTAAAGACACATCTAACCCGGAAAATCTCCGGTCAATAAGTCTCCTTCCGAGTATCAGCAAGGTCTTCGAGAAGGTGATCCATAGGGCCCTGTCTAAATGGGTTGAGGACAATAAAATCATCCCGGATAACCAATTCGGTTTCAGAGCGGGGCATGACACTATTCATGCCGCGGCGAAGCTTGTATCGGATGTCCAATGGAATAAATGCAAGAACCAATGCACGGGTGCCTGTCTGATTGACTTGGAAAAAGCCTTCGATACCGTATGGTTAGAAGGTCTTTATTACAAGCTCAGTCGGCTGGGCATAAGTAAACCACTGCTTTATATGATTTTTGACATGCTAACAGGTAGAAAGTTCGTAGTGAAAATTGCCAACGTGACTTCTACCCAAACATTTGAAATCAAAAATGGACTGCAACAGGGTACGGTAAATTCGCCGATCCTTTTCAGCATTTACCTAAGCGATCTGATAGTTTCTCTTCACCATTCAATAGCGTACGCAGACGACCTAATCGCGTACAGATCAGGTCCAACGATCGACGTCATTGTCACTCTCTTGCAGCGTGACTTCGAAAAAATTCAGCAGTATTGTGATGACTGGAAGTTGAAAATCAACTTCCAGAAATCAGAATCTATATTGTTCAGAACGCCTTTGTCTAGGGCTTCTCGGGACACTAGAAAAAACTGGCGCAGGTTCTTAATTTTAGGACCGGATGGGCGTCCACTGGCGAAACAAAGTGTGGTCAGATATCTTGGGATCGTGCTGGATCAGTATCTATATTTTGACAAACATGTAGATGCTGCTCTGGCAAGGGCCAGGGGCGCTTTCGCTCTGACAAGATGGCTGTTTCATAGCAGCCAACTTGATTCTAGGGTGAAGGTAATCTGCTACATGGCCTTAATCAGGCCCATGGTTGCCTATGGATGTCCCGTCTGGTTCAATGTGAGAGCCAGCTTAATGGAAAGGATTCGGGTGTTTGAGAGACAATGTCTCAGGATGTGTCTGGGGCTACACAGGACACCCGAATCTGAGTACAAGAAATTTTACCCGAACGAGGTCCTATACAATAGGGCCAGGATTGTACGGATAGATAATTTTTTGATCAAACTGATTCGAAGCCACGTTGCGAGAGCAATGACTTCGGTCAATAGCCTGATCTTCGGGGCTTACTACCCCAACGATTTATATCACGAGAGAGTGCGCCTTAATGGCTTTGTGCCGCCAGAAGCATTCCTCTATTTAGATAGATGTGGGCTGATCCAGGATAGATTGGCGGTACCGCTAATCTTCCACGTGGGTCGCAATTCCGTGGAACGGCGATTCCTCTACGAACCCGATGTCGCGCTCCGTGAGCCCGAGCGCCTCAGGTTCTGTAGATCGGTCTCACGCCGGGATCGAGGAGACGTAGTCCGACAGCATCAACGCTTTTGGTGGCTGGAGAGAGCTACGTCAGTGGACACTTTGAGAGCTTCAGCCTCTTCAAGGCATGGCCTGCCTAACACCAATGGCAGGCTTACATAGGCTAGTGTAGGGTAAGGTAGGGTAGGGTAGGGTAGGTAGTAGTAGCGAAGTATGTATTAAAAAAAAAAAAAAAAAAAAAAAAAAAAAAGATATATATATTAAATATATATGTAGGATTGTTCACTTGTAAATTAAACAACTTCTTTCTAAAAATGCTCTTTATTTATTTCTTAACACGTCCGTATAATCCTGTAGCAGTTTGATGACTGATCGGTACATACATAGTTGGGTAGGGAAAGAGAGTAGCTCTGTGTTCGTTCGTCCGCTATTATGTCAGTTAGTTCGGTCAACGTCATGCGTTTGTATATGTCGGTGTGTTTCGGTTTCGTGTAAGTAGGGTAGGATGTCATTGGTTTGGCTCTATCCCACATTCGGCTATCCTGATGTTCATTCGCCCCGAATGAAGAGCTTAATGGCTCCACCTTTTCATAAATTCCGCAACTGTGCTTGTACTGCGAGGTCCTTCAGTATCGCCCACCTTTTCGACTTCATATCTACCGTGGCTCAGTTTATTCACAACTTTGTATGGCCCTAGGAACTTGGGTCTCAGCTTCATACCGGAACCGAATTGTGTGCGCTTAATGGCGACTAAATCGTTCACGTTATATCCTTGTTCTTTTACCCTTGATTTGTCGTATGTTCTCTTGTTCTCACACTGGACCTTCAGAATATTCTCTCGAGCTTCCGCACGCATCTCATCTCTCTCACCATCTAGCTCATCCAGGGCGGACTTCTCTATCATCTCACGGAGATTTGGATAATCTGGGACACGCATCTTCAACCCAGTAAGTATTCTGAAAGGGGTGAACTTTGTACTTCTCGAAGGGGTATTATTAAGAACTTGCTGAACCTTCAACACATGTTTGTACCAGCTTTGAGCGCTCCCTAGACACGCTTTTCCCAACATCGGAACTATGATCTTATGGATCCTTTCCACTTGTCCGTTGCCTCGGGGAACACCCGTAGCAATCAATAGATGTTGTATTCCTTCACTTTTGCAGTATTCATTGAACGCAGTTGAGGTAAAAGCCGTTCCTCTGTCCGATATAATCCTTTTCGGGTTTCCGAATACTACAGACTGCCTTTTCAAGTTCTCGATAACCTCTTCTGACCCGGTGCTCTTGACTGGATAAAGCCAGGTGAACTTTGAAAATGCGTCCACCAGCACAAGTAAATGATTATATTGCTTACGGGTCTGAGCCATTGGACCAACGTGGTCCACGTGGTATGTTCCAAGCGGTCTGTCTTCCTTGTCGATAGGTGCCAATAATCCTTCCTTCTTTCCAGCCTTCGACTGCATTATAATACACTGGATACAGCTTTTGACGATATTTGTTGTCTTCTTCATCAAGTCAGGAATATAAAAGGTCTTTTCTACCAAGTCCTGGGTCTTCTTTACCGAAAAGTGTCCTTGTTGATGTGCCATGGTGATGATTTCATTTTCCATCGAAGACGGGATTACAATGAGTTCTTTTACCGGATCTTTGTACACCACTCCGAATTTGAGAAAATAGTCTTCATACGGTCCTTTCTCTAAAATAGTTCTGACAGGTCTAACCCAGATATCTGTCAACTGCGCTTCTTTGATACGATGGTTTAGTGACTCACCGATCAGCAAACACGATACTCTGCTTAATGCGTCCACATGTTTCATTCTAGACGCTGGGCGATGTTCGATAACATAATCAAACTCTTGAAGAAACATAGCCCATCTCGACACTCTTAGCGGGACATCTTTTTTCGCCATTGTCATCGTAAAAGCGTTGCAATCTGTCACTATCGTGAACTTGAGTCCCATTATATAAACTCGCCACTTCTTCAAGGCTTCTACAATTGCCAAGACTTCGAGTTCGTATGAGTGGTATTTTTCTTCTACTGGTGAAGTCTTCCGGCTCATAAACTGTACAGGGTGAAACTGTTGGTCTTCCATGTCCTTCTGCAGTAAAATCGCTCCATACCCATACTTGCTAGCGTCTGTATGAACCTCGGTTGGTGCCTGCTGGTTAAACAGTTTAAGTACTGGTGCACTTACCAATGCTGCTTTCAACTGCTCGAAAGCTAACAACTGCTCAGTATCCATTTTGAAATCAACGCTCTTGCGTAGCATATCAGACAACGGTTTTGCAACTACAGCGAAGCCTTCGACGAATCTCCTAAAATACGACGTCAATCCAAGAAAACGTTGAAGCGATTTCCTGTCGACGGGTACCGGGAAGTCTCGTATAGCTTTCGTCTTCTCGGCGGATGGGCGGATTGTATTATTCTCTACGATGTATCCGAGAAAATCGATTTTCCTTCTCAGGAACTGGCACTTGTCCCATCTAATGCGCAATCCATATTCAGATGCAACCTTCAATACGCTCTCCAGTTTTCGCAGTCCTTCATCCTCATCCCTTGAGGGGATGATAATGTCATCCATGTACACGACCACCGTTCCAATCTGAATGAGCTGCCTCAGTATTGCTGAGATGTATCGACAAAATGTGGCCGGTGAATTTGATATCCCAAATGGAACATACAGGAACTCAAATTGACCACTGTGAGTGACAAAGGATGTATATTTTCTAGAGCTTTGTTCGATGGGAACGTGAAGGAAACCATTTGCTAGGTCTAAACTAGTATAAACTTTGGCACCTTGCAACCTTTCGATTACGTCATCCATTAAAGCCATTGGAAAATTGTCACGGATCACCTTCTCGTTTAACTTACGATAGTCGCAGCAAAGCCGTTTGGTTCCGTTCTTTTTCTGCACTAGTACTATTGGTGATGCGTATTCTGACATACTTGGTTGGATGATTCCCTCGCGTAACCACTCTGTCACCTGTTTTTCCACGAACTGCTGATCTGCATACGACATTCTTCTTGGTCTCTGATATATTGGGACATCATCGGTTAATACCAGCTTCATTTCAATGGGCGATTGCTTGCCTGCTCGTGGGACATACTCCGTTATTATCCTTTTCAATCTCTCTGCACACCTACGGTTCAGATGTTTCGAATCAATACTCGGCTCGCTTAAAAATTCTCCGTCTCCAGCTGATAGACATATTGTCTGAAATTCTTTCTCCAACTTTTCGCTTGAATCAGTACAATAGCCTCCTTCATTAAAAGCAACGCTCCTCGACACACTTCTATGTTTTGCACGCCCTTGAAGGCCCGTATCAACTTTTCGGACTTGAGTGTTCTTCTTGTGTTCGACCTCTAAACGTTGAGAAATTCCGGCTTCGGTTCCCTGAATTGACTTCATCTGCTTTTTGGTTGCTTCTTCAACGCTTTGCTTTCTTCTGAACACCGCTCCCGTTCCTGCTATTTCTACATCTACTTCATTAAGAATTTCATTACCAATCACAGCTGAATATTGTAGATCGCATTCCCTAACCACATGGAACATTAACGGCAGATCTATTCCATCAACCCCTACTAGTACCTCGAAACAACCCAAAGTAGTGACCTTGTTCTGTCCTATACCGCACAAATGTTTCTTCATGGAATGAAGTTCAACGTAGTCAATTAGGAGTAACGTATCATGACGCAGAAGATTTACGTCGCTGCCGGTGTCGAATAATGCGGACACATGCTGGCCTTTAATAGTGATATCCTTGAAGACGCGATTGCAATTTGTAGCTAGATCTACACGAACCTCCGGAATTTCTGCTGTGTCATCTGATGTAGCAGTATGTACACGGCTTACTTCTCCCTTTGATCTACCTTGAGTTACTTGACCTCTGGTTCGGCATTCGGATGACTTATGACCTGGCTGCCCGCAACTATAGCACTTGATTGTGTGTACTTTGCAGTTCCTGGCGACATGTGATGTATCTCCACACTTATAGCATTTCCTTTCATATTTCTCTTGTTTCACTAATCCGCTTGTCGACGGCTGCTGACCTCCCTTAGAGTATAATGACTGCTGGGTCGGTCCGCGGACCTTCTCGTACACCCTTATGTGGTCTTTCAATTCGCTGAGGGTCCTCGCTTGGTAAAAACTGGCTTTGTTTTGTCTGCTGTCAGGGATTCCTTCCGCAAAATATTCGATGAGGCTTTCATCATCCAGCAAAATGCATTTGCCCAACTCCATCAAGCTGTACAAGTATTCCCGTAATGATTCTGATGGCTTCTTTTTCCGGTTCCTAAGTAAACGATGCACTTCAATGGACGACAGTTTCGTTCCGAACTCGTCGATGAGTGCCCTTTTTAGATTTTGCCAATTACTCAGGCCGGGCTGACTTCGAACGAAAAGTTTGGCTGCACCTTTCAACAACTGCTTGCCGTAAATGAATTTTTGAAGGTCGTTCCATTGAACCGTTACCGCAGTTTCATCGAACTCCTGCACCCATTGATTAATGTCGGGGTGAGCAGTACCGTTGAATGTTGAGAGAGAGTCTTCTATATCTCGCAGTGTGAACATTCCTCTAAATCCCGGTACTTGTTCTGCTTCTGAACCGGTATCGTATTCGGTGTTAACTTCCTCAGTTGCAACATCTCGGGATAAACCGTAATGCTGGAGGAGCCTATCCTGTAGTACTGTTTTAAGTCCCGTACTTGGTAAGTTAAGTTCAGTAAGTTTGTCTTTAAGTCCCTCTACTGTCAGAGCTAACACTGAATCCCTATCCATTACAAAGGTTTAATTAAATTTACTAATTCAATATAGAAACTAAGTTAATTCGAATATAAGAGTTAAATGATTACAATAAAAAGTGTAATTAGAACAATCAAAGAAAAATTAATTAATTTTATTTTACCGATCAGCCTGGCAATACCCTTTATTCTCTTCTTTCCTAATTCTCGTTTGTTTCCTTTCTCTTCCTTCTGCCTGGACACGGCGCCGCTTTTCTTTCTTCCCAGTCGTACGATTCGTGACGCACACACACGCACACACGTCTGCTGCCGAAACTGCCGCTTCACACGTTGCTGAAAATACCGCTTCGCACGTTGGAGCATGCAACCACGGTTCGACTTTTCACCGTTTTCCTTCGCTTTCCACGCAATTGATGTGTCGACCGCTCTGGGTTGATGCCCTTTATTAATCTTTTATTGTTTTCTTTTTTAACACTTCAACTGTCTTTATCACAATCCGATTACTTCTTCACTATTTGCTTTTTGTTTTATTAATTTCGGTTGAGTCCCCAAATTTGTAGGATTGTTCACTTGTAAATTAAACAACTTCTTTCTAAAAATGCTCTTTATTTATTTCTTAACACGTCCGTATAATCCTGTAGCAGTTTGATGACTGATCGGTACATACGTAGTTGGGTAGGGAAAGAGAGTAGCTCTGTGTTCGTTCGTCCGCTATTATGTCAGTTAGTTCGGTCAACGTCATGCGTTTGTATATGTCGGTGTGTTTCGGTTTCGTGTAAGTAGGGTAGGATGTCATTGGTTTGGCTCTATCCCACATATATTATGTATATAATTTATATATATATATA
This sequence comes from Merodon equestris, assembly GCA_958301585.1. Lineage (NCBI taxonomy): Eukaryota > Metazoa > Arthropoda > Insecta > Diptera > Syrphidae > Merodon > Merodon equestris. The sequence goes on from OY284413.1 coordinate 108,812,425, forward strand.
TTTTAGTTAAGGTAGAATAAGTTAGGTTTAGTTACATTAAGGTAGGCTTACGTTTTATATATAATACAAAAAATGATCATATGCTAAGTTTTTAATAAAAAACATTTTTCTTAGCTTAAGCTAGATATAGTAATGTTAGTGGTAAGTTGATATAGTAGTCGAAAGACATAGACTTAAGTTGTTACGTCTATTTTAGAGTGTCCGCCTAGGGCCAGTAAGATATCTAGATTGTTAAGATAGTTAAGCTAGTTTTTAAGCATTTTTGTCTAGGGTAGGATAGATCTAAGAAATTATGAATAAAAATGAATTAAAAATTAAAAAAAACTAAACGATCATTCCCGCAATAGAGATAAGCCCCGGTTAAAGTTGCTGACTGCGTCTGGAAGCTGAACGTGAAGATGGTGTTGCGCGCATTTTCTCCCATATTCCGCCGTATAGGTATTAAGTTAGATTAGGATCATTTTATACTTTAGTTAAGTTGCTTTTAACAAATAAAGAGGAAAATCCGGAAATGAAAAATTGTTATTAATTAAAAATATACTTATACGACCGGGGGTATTCTTTGTATGTTCTTTCAATTTCGAAGGTTGGAATTAAGGTTTTCGATTTGATAACTGCACACGCTGCAATTAAGAACGAAAAACTAAGCCTTAGACTACGAAATAAGTCATCAGTCAATACGAGACATTTTTTTTTAGTTTTAATTCATTTCTTCTTCTTCTTCTTCTTCTTCTTCTTCTTCTTCTTTTCCTTTTTCCGGCGTTGTTATGGTCAGAAGTGTAGGACCATAACCGTCCCACTTAACTGCATTCCTACTGGTCCGCTTGTGGGGTCCGCCGGTTTGACCTCAGAAAGTAGCGGCAGGCTTCCCGGTTTGGAATTACTTCATCGCTGAGGCCAATCAAATGCTGGTGTTTTTGCATTTGTTTGCACCAATTGTTTTTCGGCCTGCCTTTTTTTTTTGTGACACGGGCATGCTCCAATTTTTTTTTGTTTGATCTTACTCTTACAACACCGGTGATCTCCAGTCGTGTCAACCCACTGATTGTACACTTGTGGGGCAGTTTAATGGTGGTATATGTGTCCCTAGGCTCACTTTGGTGTTTTCTAAATTGCCTAGATGTGATTTTTGTTTACCTTTGTTTTAGTCGCCTTTTACGACAAGCGAGAGGTATCGCTGCAGGGATATTCTTAACCCGTCCCTGCACGGAATTTAGTTTTAATTCATTTAATTCATTTTTGTTTCTCTATTAGTAAGATCTAATTTACCCTAGACCAAATTGCTTAAGACTAGCTTAAGAAATCTAAATATCTTACTGGTCCAAGATGGATACTGTAAAATAAACGGAATCTATGTCTTTCGACAATTACATTTGTAGAAACCTATAATATCTTAAGTTATAAAAATTTCATTTTAATTAAAACTTAGCATATAAGAGTTTTATTTTTGTATATACATTTTTTTTTTTTTTTAATTCATTTTTATTCAATTTTTACTTAGAGCTATCTTAGGCTAGACAAAAATGCTTAAAACTAGCTTAAATAACTTAACAAACTTAAAATACCTATACGGACACTCTAAAGTACACACAGAACAACCTAATCTATTTCTTTCGACTTAATGCTTGACTACAAGGCTACAATAATATGAAAAAGAAAATAGTTTAGCTAAGAAAATATTTATTTTTCGAAAAACTTAGCATCCGATTTATATTTTGATTTTTTTATAAAACTTAATACTAAACTAAAACTAGCTTAACCTACCTTAATTAATATATATATATATAGATGTATACAAAATATATATTACATATATATATCTTTTTTTTCTGTTTACGATTTTTTTTATTTTTATTATTATTATTTTTTTTTTTTTTTTATTTTTTTTTTTTTATATTTTGCCTAGAGCTAAACTGAAGCTACTCAACACCCTAGCCTACTTTAACCTAACCTAACCTATCCTAACCTACCCAAACCTACCCTAACCTGCCCTAACCTACTCTAACCTACCCTAGCCTACCCTAGCTTATATAAGCCTGCCACTGGCGTTTGACGGGCTTTGCCTTGAAGAGGCTATATGAACTGATGGTACTACTGACGAAGTCCACTCCAGCCACCAAAAGCGTTGATGCGCACTCTCTCGTGGTACAAGTAGTTGGGGTAGTAAGCCCCGGAGATCAGGTTATTGACCGAAGTCATTGCTCTTGCAACGTGGCTTCGAATCAGTTTGATCAGAAAGTTATCCACCCGTACAATCCTAGCCATATTATATAGGACCTCGTTCGGTTAAAATTTCGTGTACTCAGATTCGGGTGTCTTATGTAGCCCAAGACAAGTCCTGATAGCAGATTACCTTCACTCTGGAATCAAGTTGGCTGCTATGATACAGCCATCTTGTCAGAGCGAAAGCGCCCCGGGCCCTTGCCAGAGCAGCATCTACATGTTTGTCAAAATATAGATACTGATCCAGCACGATCCCAAGGTACCTGACTACACTTTGTCTCGCCAGTGGACGCCCGTCCGGCCCAAAGATAGAGAACCTGCGCCAATTTTTTCTAGTGTCCCGAGAGGCCCTAGACAAAGGCGTTCTGAACAATATAGATTCTGATTTCTGGAAGTTGATTTCCAACTTCCAGTCATCACAATACTGCTGAATTTTTTCGAAGTCACGCTGCAGAAGAGTAACAATGACGTCGATCGTTAGACCTGATCTGTACGCAATTAAATCGTCCGCGTACGCTATTGAATGGTGAAGAGAAGCTATCAGATCACTGCAGTAAATGATGAAAAGTATCGGCGAGTTCACCGTACCCTGTTGCAGTCCGTTGATAATATCAAATGTTTGGGTAGAAGTCACGTTGGCAATTTTTACAACGAACTTTCTACCTGTTAGCATATCAAAAATCATATATAGCAGTGGTTTACTTATTGCCAACCGACTGAGCTTGTAGTAAAGTCCTTCTAACCATACGGTGTCGCAAGCTTTTTCCAAGTCAATCAGACAGGCACCCGTGCATTGGTTCTTGCATTTATTCCACTGGATATCCGATACGAGCTTTGACGCGGCATGAATAGTGTCATGCCCCGCTCTGAAACCGAATTGGTTATCCGGAATGATTTTATTGTCCTCAACCCATTTAGACAGGGCTCTATGGACTACCTTCTCGAAGACCTTGCTGATACTCGGAAGGAGACTTATCGACCGGAGATTTGCCGGGTATCTTTACCCTTCTTGGGGATTGGTTGTACCACCGCTGCTTTCCAATGCACTGGATAATATGCATTATTCAGTGCATTGTTCAACAGGATGGCGTACATCTCTAAAGCCACTGGTGGGAGGTGCCTAAGCACAACATTTGATATTCCGTCGATTCCCGCGGATTTTTTTCCTTTCTATGACTCGAAGATCATCTGGAGATCCTCCGTCTAAATGAACAGGGTGTTAGCCCCTTCACTAGCGACGGCATTGTTTGCCATAAGATCATCATTGAACCTAGTAAAACCAAGATTCTCTGATCGCCAATGATCGACATCATTTTGGAGATAGGAGTGATGAAGTAGGACTCTGTTTTCCAGGTCGCGGTTTGGGCGAATGCTGTCATTCACCGTATACATTTTCTGGAATACAGCTCCCACTGTCGCCACCTTCTCCTGGGGATCCTCGATCACGAAGAAATCATCATCCAAGACGGCGCTCTCTGGATCGATGTTGATTGTTCGTAGCAAGCGTTCATTTTCTGACGTTCTCGAAAGCTTCAGATCCTGAATGTCATTCTGATTGTTTCTCCGAAAGATTTTATTTATTTGCGGGAACATATTCGCGCTGTTGGATTTTACAGCACGAATTCTATTGTTCCAATACAAACGTACAGATATCCTGTAATTTTCCTTGATCAACTGTTGGAGATTTTTAATCAGTGACTTCAGTGTCCTGACCTCCGAGTTTTGTCTGTCAATAAACCGCCTGTACAAAAATTTGAGTCTTGTCAGGAGTCTACTTTTTTGTCTGTGCAGTGCGTCGATTGTCGCGTTTCGGTATACGTTTGTGGTATCGTGCTGTCGGTGGCATGGTATCGTACTGTTCATTGTCTGTTTAATGGTATCGTCCATTTGTTTGAGGTACCTGTCAATCTCATAGTTTGACGCTCGAAGGGAGCGTTCTCGTCAGGGGACTGGCAAAGCGTGTCCAACGCGCCCTACTGTAATCATAGGGGTACGTTTTGACGTACTCTGTCATTTCCGCAAATTCGTCTGGTACTGTGATCACGGCACTAAGTCAGCAGTGGTCACTGTCATATACGAAGGTCCGTAGACAGTTAGTAGACCATTCGTTCGTGTCAGCCAGTCTCAGTCGAGAATCAAGCAACATGAGATCCAGGTAGGAGCCGCTCCTAGGATACGACCTACTATCTGTTGCGAGTATCTTGAGTTTATACTCCATGCTCTGCAGAACCCACCAATGGCTTAGTAGGCTCCCACTGGTGTTGGGACTGTTATTTCCCCAATCACCATGTTTGGCATTTAAATCGCCGGCCAGAATGTAGAAGTTTTCTACCGAGTTTAAGCGCAGAGAACGAAAAAGTGTCTCGAGCTCTGCAATGAAAACATTGGGTTGAGGTGCTTCAGGGCTGATACAATATACATTCTCTTTCCATTTCGGAGAGGAATGCACACAATACAGGCCCCTAGCACCTGGAACCTCCGCACTTCACCGCTATATATAATTTTATGTTTAAAGCTATTTCTAATGAAAATCGCAACTCCTCCACCTTGTGTGGCGTTGGGTCGGTCTCTTCTTATTATTCTATAAGAACTGTGCTATATTTTGTGCTTCTGGTTTAGCTTTGTTTCGCTAACCAAGAGTACATCGGGGCTTTCGTCCTGCAACAGGTTAAAAAGTACGGCTCGTCGCTCAATCCTTATCAGTGAATTTACATTCACCGACAGGATCTTCAAGTGTCTCCCTACCAGCGTACCCATCACGACCTTAGGTGCGCTAGGCCCGGCAGAAGCGAGCAGATACTGTCTACTCGGGTCGCCGTCTCAAGGATCTGTTGTTGGAGCTGCCCAATCTGCCCTTGGATTGCGAGCAAGATCGAACTGACTTCCACCTCGGCCTCCGGTGCCTTAGAGACAGACACTGGGGCTTAAGGAACAGCCATGGGCTTTTGTACCGTCTTTCCCGAGCCTGCCGCCATTTGGGCGTAGGTCAACTGGGATGTAACGGCTGGTGTTTGTAAGCGACCCGAGGGACGCTTATCCTCGACCTTCTGCTTACGAGCCAGATTTGATGTCTTGGAACTTAGGACATCCCCGATAGTTGTCCATGGTTCCTACACAGTACGCACTCGAGTTGCTCCCTGTCTGCGACCTTGTCAGGTCGCATTCCTCGTTTCTGTGGTTCTCTGCACATTTAACGCATCGAGGCTGCATCTCGCAGTTCGACGCGGCGTGCCCGAACCTTTATCAGCGGACTGGGATGCTAAGGTAGTAATCGCCCTTAGCCTCTCCAGCAATACTCGGGCAATACTCGCTTCTCCCGCTTGACTCGCGCCGTAGTGAATGGCTTGATTCCCACGAACTGGAGGTCATGGCTCTCGAAAACTTTGAGCTCTGAGAGCATTTCCTCGGGGTCTGTGATCGAGTACACGCCTTTGAGGAGAATCGTCTGCAACCTCTCGGCCTTGGGGGTGAAGGAGAAGAACTCCGTTGTGGTTTCTTTTAAGAGGTTCTTAACCCGCTTATGCTGCTCCTGTGTATTACACTGGATAGCATAGCGATTCT